>OU744724.1:52240602-53668102 GCA_916613615.1 Steromphala cineraria | reverse complement strand
CTCCCTTTCAGTACGTATGTGATAGTACAAAAGTTTATACTTACTGAAGATATATATACTATACCTACTGAATGTTCTGGCCAGGTACCGATAGATAGCTCCTTCTTCTATCAGCAGCTTGCCATCTATCTCTAGGACTGGAAGCTCACCGAAAAGTACACCTGAAATGTACACCTGAAATGTATGGTGTACCTGAAACGTATGGTTTACCTGAAACGTATGGTTTACCTGAAATGTATGGTTTACCTGAAATGTATGGTTTACCTTACTTGTATGGTTTACCTGAAATGTATGGTTTACCTTAAATGTATGGTTTACCTGAAATGTATGGTTTACCTTAAATGTATTGTCTACCTGAATTGTATGGTTTGCCTGAAATGTATGGTTTACCTGAGATGGTTTACCTGAAACGTATGGTTTACCTGAAATGTATGGTCTACCTGAATTGTAAGGTTTACCTGAAATGTATGGTTTACCTGAAATGTATGGTTTACCTGAGATGGTTTACCTGAAATGTATGGTTTACCTGAAATGTATGGTTTACCTGAATTGCATGGTTTGCCTGAAATGTATGGTTTGCCTGAAATGTATGGTTTACCTTACTTGTATTGTTTACCTTAATTGTATGGTTTACCTGAAATGTATTGTTTACCTGAAATGTATGGTTTACCTGAAATGTATGGTTTACCTGAAATGTAATGATTACCTGAAATGTATGGTTTACGTGAAATGTACACTCCTTCAGCTACTGACACGCCTTTGTATCGAAAAACAACGAAACTCGCAAAGTCATGGTGTTGAACAAGTACCCGGTAATTTTTCTCAAGTGCATAGATATTTTTTCAACGAATAAGGTTTATATTTCAACGTTGAAAAAATCATCTTTCATTATTGAACGCCGGGTAAAAATCAAGGTGACATCGGCTTGATTGGGCAGTTCAATCAGGCACATACACTCGTATGCTACGCCATTGCGCAATCTAGATAAAGGTGGTCAACAGTTTTTGTTCGTATTAGGTCATCGTAGAAATGCAGTTATACAATCGCGTTCAACTTTCTGAAACTTCCTCGCCTCGGTTCAAAACTAAAAACCAAACCATGTTCAACAAACATCATGCTGATGACGTACAAAATCAGATATTTAGTTTGCATTATTACACTTTTATTTTTAATTTTCCCTAGCAGTTACCTCAATGAATTATCTCATTTTCAACAACATAAATTTTGATAGACCAATCACAATAAACGCAAATGCGTGTCCTTACAACAAACAAGTACGTTTCCAAAACTCACTGCTTTATAATGCGAACCAGTTTCAAACTATACGACATATTTATAAGCATAAACGTTTAACCTTTTTGGTGAAAAGGAAGTCTGAAAAATAAAGCCTGATAAAAATTAAACCTATTTGTGTAATATCCTTGATATAAGAAATTACATGTGTACAGTTGCATACCAAAAGTTTGTTCACGTGTGAGTGTGTCTCTGTGCGGCGTATCTTGATGAATTGCGTTACCGTTTGGACGTCAATAAAAAATTAGCTTAACTGAGAAAGGATCACATATGGTCCATGCACAGAATAACAATTCTTAAATATCGTCTAGTCGCGTTGGGATTTTGGCATGATGAAATTGATAAAAGGGGGTCATAGGCAATTTCGGAATTTCTATTTGAAAAGTCCATATTGACTAAACAAACATTCATACCACGCACAATTCTTACAAAAATCGCTTTTGTAAACTATACGCCTGTAACTTGTACAAATGTCATTCACTGTTAAAGTTCGGGAGATTAGTTTTCTTCTCTTTTTGTAGTGTTATATATATACAGCAACCAGATGCGAGGTGACTTAAAATTAGTACAAGGCAGCAAGTTCGTTCAAGATGGGAAAATAGGTCAAATCATCGAAGGTATGGGTTCATATTATTGCAATAAGATTAGAAAAAAATCATAATGAACTCAGATATGAATATTTTATTAAAGTTTGGGTTTGTCTATTTTTTATTATGAATTCGGTTAATACATTTAGGACTGTGTTTAAATTTTATTGTGACGCAATAATGCAAGTTCTGTGGATGAACGATATCTTTTATGCAAGAAGACTTTGATAAAGATTCTAAAGCCGATATAGCCACTAAGAAGAAATTCTCTCTAAATTAGAAAGTAAAACTGTTGCTAATCATCATATTAGAAATTTATCATATTTTAAAAGGGTTTTCGGAGAAGTGCCGTCCATAGGATTGTGACATTTAATTGGTACAGGGAGCAATAACAACAAATGTATGGTACAATTTAAAGGAACGGTTTTTGCATCTCAGACAATTAGATCTTAACAATCATTTAATATTTTGTTTTCTGTATTTAAAGTTTATGTTCAATAACTTTTATCTCGGTTCAAAAAATCTTTATTATCAACGTTCGATCAGATACAGGTTATTTCAACAATACAATTTTTTCTAACACTTTAAGGCAACATAATTAAACAAACATGAACACTTATATTTTACTTACCTGACTTTCCTGGCGACTTTTTCACACAACGAAACGTCTTCAAACACTTTAATTGCAAAACCCTTGAACAAACAAAAGACCTACCTTTTAACTAACTGAATTTTGTTCTGGCCACTTTATCACACATGCAAATTCTTCCAACACTTTAAGTGCCACGCCCACAAAAATCTATCTTTAACCTACCTGACTTTTGTTCCGGCCATTTGTCTAACTCGAATCTGACATCCTCATATTCGACTTCCGCGAGGGCAAATACAAGTCGAACGATCTCGGCTTGCCTCGTAGGTTGAAGTAGAGAAATCTGTACGAAGGCATTTTTCGATTCAGTAAAAAGGTAATGTGTTTTCGGAAAGCGCAGCCCTATATTTATACGTTAAATTTTATGTTTACATATCGTATTTGAACAGTGTTGGCCAATCGGAGGGAAGTTCTACATATTGACCTTTGACATATTCCATGCGTTGTCATGGTTACACCAGAAGCGTGCATTTCGTGCAACTTGCTGTGTTCATTTCATCAGTAAATTTTTTATTCGATTACTTCAGATGAATTGATGACATTGAATATTCAGAGATTGTTTTAGATCAATGTTAGAAAAGCATTTGATATCATTATTTGGGTATAGGCCTAAATATATTGTTCGTTGATTTTCTTTCATTAGATGCGCCCCTATTTCATTATTTTTGCGGTACATAACATTGAGGTAAATGTCATTTAGGCCTACATGAATACAATTTATACAACCTTTCAGACTCCCAGGTCCAGCTCATATGTTAGCCTCTATATAACCATTTACGTTTTACTCATTGGAACTTAACGCGTCAGTGTCCTATTTTTTATTAGAAGGGAAAAGTTAACATGTGAATTTTTTTAAAACCCGTTTAGCATTAGGCGTGATACAGTGATACAAAATTGTTTATATCACATAAAAATGCATTTTTGTTACCATGATTCAAGTTTGTGTTTTGGAGAATAATATATATCCTTAATATGTTTTATTGTACATAGTTATTGAAATCAGGGACGATCGATATATTAGAGATATATATGTATAGATAGTGCTAGTGCCCCTGTTGCAATTCATACATACATGTAGAGTGGTATTATACAAGACAAAACGTTTTAAGGATGATATCTATCTTATCACAGCGTAAAGATTAGTAGCAATCGAAGTAGAACAAGCAAGTAAGGAAAATGGATGGACTTAATTCTCACTCTACTAATCAAACATATTGATTAGCTTATGGATATACTAAGCATGTATTTTTCTTCTCACTCTACTAAACCAGATACATTATATAACTGTATAGAGTCTCTGACTAAACAACCATATTGATCGTCTGTTTAACAGAGACAACCAAAGATCACAGGTCATATTAAGTGGCCAATAAACAATATTAACTTTATTTCAACACACAACTTAATTAATTACTACCAATTAAACCTACATTCAATAAGCATTATTATTTAAACAATGTTATTTTTTTCCTTGGCAAATTTGTGACTTATTTACTGTCTCTTTTTTCCTGTGACTTTTCCCGATCTCCAGATTAAAAGCAAAAACACAAGATTGAATCAAGGATAGACTGTATTCCTTTACAAAAATCCTTCATTATTGGATTTAATTTTAGAAAATTATTTTAGACTGGTTTTGATTTGTTTTTTTTTATAAGCCAAAATTAGTTTGTACAATAAGCTTAGTTCTTAAAACACATTTTACTGTTTAAACAGCTTTCTTGTTATTTTTTTTACAAATGAAAGATTCAACGAATCAAATTTCGTGTTGCAATTTCCGCGGGAAATGTTGGTTAAAAATTCTGAACTTTATAACGAACACCGGTATATAATTTATGGAAGAAGATTAACAGATTCATCAATAAATTTACTTCAGATTTTCAACCCAATTTCATTTTAAAGCCAATAGGGATCAGTTTCTGACTTTATGTACGTAAATATGTCTGCCGTAAAATTCTAAATCCGCTCGGTTGAAACCCGTTCCGTGTTTTCGATAAACTCGCCAATAGGAAAGGCGGGGTAATCAAAATGGCTACCGTTCTCCAACTCTTGTTAGATGGGCAAACTTCGGCCGAGTCTTTAGTAACATGGTTGAAAAACAAAAGTGACAGTGTAAGTTATAGTCAACAATATATTGTTCTGCTGTTAAGGATTGTTGTTTTGTTACTCGATAAGCTTGAATATAATGTAATAATCGAAAATCTGTTAAATTGTTTTTGCGATCTAATTAAAAATTGAAATGTCACGATCAATCGATTAATGAAAATGTCTTGCGATTTAGGATAAACGTCATTTGCCACACATGAAAATACATTCTGAAAAAAGATTATTAACTTTATTAATATAAGGAAATCTAATCATTGTTTTTACCTTCAAAAACATTAAATCAAGATTCTCAATTTTCCAGTCAGCTGAACCTGCAGGTATAGAAAACACAGAAGGCCTTCGATCAGAGTTCATTGCCTATTTCCTTAACTTTCTGCGGGACCAGACTCTACACCTCCTTCAAAGTACCAAATCTAGTAACCCATCCCCAGTGAAAACACCAAGCACAAACAAAACCGAAACACCATCACTAAAACGCTCCGCAACAAGCAGTAGTAAAAGAGTACAACTGTTTGCGGCAAGTCCAGGAGATTGTATGCGACAAGACTTTGACAGCGTGAGTCCACTATTTTCACCTAACTCATCTCTTGATTCTGCTAACTTTCATCGTCTGGGAGGAAGCGATAAAACTCATCGCAATGACTACCATAAAAAAAGATGGGACACTGAAACACCAAACAGACGAAGATCGTCATTATCACACACTCCTGACGGCCAGCGATCAAAACAAAAGCTTAGTCTTGGAGAGTTTATCTTGACACCAGAATCGGGCGGTCCTAAAAAACGAGGATCTCCATATTCATCCAGAGAAGCTTCCCCATCTCCAACTGCACCTCCGACAAACAGAAGGATTCTGGGAAAAAAGAAAGGTGGATCGCCATTAATAAGAAGTCAGGATGAGATTGTCAAAGATAAAAATCCACCAGTATTTAGTCTTGTCAGCATGAATGATTTTCCACCGATGGGTGGAGAAGAAAAGAAAGAAAAAAGGTATTTGATATAGGCTATTAGTTATTAGGACATGTGTTATGGTCTCATGACAATAAACGATTTCACCAAAAAAAGAACTCAAGATCAACATTTGTTTGTTCCAAAGCTATCTATTATTATTTACCAGATTGCATGAAGTGTTTTTTTAAATATTAAGTACAATTTTTCATTAAAGGATAAGATGAAATTGAATTTTCATAATTCAACTTTAAAGCTCGGAAAATCCAAGTTGAATGATTTATTTACTTCCTAAAAATAGTCTCAACATGTGCAGTTACAAATTTAACTAATAAAAAACCTAAAAAGAAAATTTCTATAATCCTGTCTGCCAATTATTATCATTATTATTTTTGTTTTTTTATCATTAGTCAGAGCAGGTGTCAAGACATTTCAACATCTGGAACAAAGCCAAGAAGAATTGCGTTAACGACTGTCCTACAACCTCCAGTTGAGAATCAGTTATCTCCCTTTTCCCGAGGAAGATCATCAAGTTCTGAAGTATTTAATTCAAATGAAGATTTGGACAGGGGCGATCATAAACCTAAGAACTCATCGAAAGATGGTACCAAAACAAGATAGTGAGTATTTGATTCATCAACTAGATAACTACAAAAACATAAGATGATCTGAAAAAATTAATGATTGTTTACAATGTCTGCTGTCAATACTGTCAATAGTTTCAATTGAGTAGTGTTTCATGGATAAGATTTAATTTATTTATAATTCATATGATTTAATTTAGTTATATGGGATTAGGAAAAGTCAACTTTGAAATTGGTTATTTCAACGGTATTACTGAGTAATTTTCTGTATTTGAAATGGGCTATTGCGCTTACATCAACAGCAAACTTCAAAATGGTTAGAGATTTTCTTTACACTCAAGCACATATATACATGTCATCTTTGATCATAAGTTATTGTACTTGCTGTTGATAAAGTGAGTTGCAAAAGTTTGTTGTTAATGCAATAGAAAATTGGAAAAGATTATTATTATCACAACACTTTATCAGGGTAAATAGTCACCTTCTCAACTCTTGGTTCTGTAAACCCATTCTGAATCATGGCAGATATTACTCTAAATATTTCTGACTTTTTGTGGACAGGGAAACAAATTAATAGAAGTTTGGTAAACATTTTAAGAACATTGGAATACCTATCAGATGTCAAATCGAAAGATGAAACAATGTTTACTCAATGATAACTTTGTTTAAAATCCTTGAACAGAATTCATAAATATTGTTGTTGCAAAATTGTTTTTTTCAGTGACTTTGTCAACAAGCCTTCACAGAAACGGAAACCAAGAAGAATCAATCCAACCCCTGTTACCAAGACAACGCAACATGGTGTTTCGTCTCCCTTTAGTCAAGTGTGCGAGTCTGAAACGCCATCTGTAGGAGCTTGTGGTGATGCAGGGGCAGATAACTCTCAACATGTGATAGCAGAGGAACGTGAATTACTTAGGTAAGTGACTGTTGTAAGTCATAGATTTGTGACGATACCAACATGTCCCTATACGATTCATGTCACTAAATACAATTTTCAGGGTATTTTATTGTAAAAAATGACTTTGACTAACATTAGTTTTTAGGTGAAATATTTAATTTTAAAGTCAATGACATGTCAATGAAAGTTGGGATTGTAATGTCACAACTCTAGTAAATAATCATCCGTCCTTTTGAAATCAAAACCATCATTTTAATCATACACACATCCCACAGTTTCTGTTCTGGGTATTGCTCTATAGGGTTCTGTCAAGTGGTCGTGTCTTGGAATTTGTTTACCAAGTAGGAAAATCAGATGCCTTTTTGCTTGGATATGATTATCAATAGTGATGATAGCTTCTTTCTCCTTGCTGATTGTCATCTGATAGGGTTATACATAGTCAAATCAAAATTTATTTCAGCATAAAGGCTATTGACCAATGTACAAAATATGTACAAAATTTGGCAGAATTTAACCTTTAGGATTGTCTTTCTTTTAAAAAGTGCCAATTTCATAATTTGTGCCAAATTTAAAAAATATCATTATCCACTGGTATTTAATATAGTGGCATAAAGTCTTCGCCCTGTCTGTCCGTCAGTCCGTTCTGATTTCATGCAGAATTAAAATGATTAGTGATAGACAGGGCGATGAGTTGATGACTCTATCCTACGATATTACATACTGGTGGATAATGATATTATCCAGTGTATAAAATAGATTGGAAACCTAGCCTGTCCTGAAAATTAATTGGTCAATTCCTTAGGGGGAAAATAACAAAAATTTTGGAAAAGTTATCCGCCCTGACCATAAAGTAACCAGTCCTGTCAAAAAGTAGCCAGTTTAAGGACTGGCGGAGAGGCTATATTTTAAACACTGGATTATCATAACTTAAAGGGGCAGTAGCACGTTTTTTGATAATTTTATATTTAAAATATTTCACTTATAATTGTAAGTTAATGCTAAATGTATTACGTTGATAGTGTCATAAATCTCATTGCACAAGTCAATCAGCCATAGAGGACAAAGTTTGAAGATTCAGATAAAATCCATTGGCGGCCATTTTTGTGTGAACACCTTTAATTCATTTTGTGTAAGAAAAAGGAGTCGCATGGCTAAACTTAACGTTATATAATTGAATTATTACTGCTTCATTTAGTTAAAATGCATTGTCTTTCAATTGGAACCTTTTATTTTAATTTTCCTGACATCACCTTATATTCCCCCTAAAAACGTGCTACTGCCCCTTTAAGACCTAGTTCAATAAAACTTGATATGTGGATTAGTCCGTGTATGTAAATCCCTTTTCTATTTCACAACAGACAGGAGAAGGCAAGAAGACAACAACTACTTAGAAACGACCCCTGTGCATCTCCAAAATCTACGACAGAGCCATGTGTGACGCCGACTAAAGCAGTGTTGGAACGAAAAACCAGCACAGTAGAGTATGTCAACGCTGATCCAAAACTTGTGTCGAACAAATATGCTCTGGATGTGATGGCAGATCTCTATGCAAGTGCTCTTTCAGGTAGGATTTAGGGATATTGACACATTTAATAGAGACAAACAACTTCACAAGTGGAGCAGTTTTGAAGGAAATCACCTCTTTTCAAGCTACAGAAGCATTTAATAAACAGAAAAGTTTTTGTTTTCATTTTGACAGAACTTTTAAAATAAGATAATATACAACTTTATTAAGCAGAAGGAAATTCATTTTACATCAAAAGAGCCTCATATATATACACAGCACACAATTCTCTCATCTGATGATTGGATAAAGCTTATATTTTCACCCCTTTGTGCCACTCGTGAAAGAACTGCTTCTGCCTTGCATCTAAGAGAGGATTTTTGACACTGTAAACAAAAGATTTCCCCTGTATTATTTTTCATCTCCTGAAGGGGTGAAGCTTATATTTTCACTCATGAGTCGTTTGTGAAAATTCTGCTTCCCCCAGACGTTAAGAGATAAGTAATACCTCATGGTAAACAAAAGATATCCTCAATATTTCACCTCATGACGGGGTAAAGCTTATGTTTTCACCTGTCTGTGCCACTGGTAAAAATACTGCTTCTCCCTTGAGTCTGAGAATAATATGACTCTGAAACTCCAAAATATTCTCTATATTATCTTTCATCACCTTATATTTTCACTCTTCTGAGCAGTTTGTAAAAATCCTCAGATACAAGTAATATCAAGTTGAAAAGTAAAAATATCTACCTAAGTCTAATTATCAAACCCAGACTGATATTCCTCTGTCCAATTCCCCCTTCACAGAGCACCTGTTCCCGAACCTGACGGTGGAGTTGTACTTCCTTGCCCAGCTTCTGACGTCACACGGAGGGGACTTGAAGGAGGCAAGTGATGTCAGTCCAGGTGAGATGACATCATCACTATAGTGATGATAATGGTGAGGATATTTATTAGAGGTGTAACAATACTGGAGGGTTGCGATATAATATGTATCCCATATGGGGTTCGTGATACGATCAAATCATTTTGTGCAAGAATTTATCATTACCTTGTTTGATGTAATTGTAATATGATCAAACTTCCAAGTATTAGGGGAGTTTCTTGTGTGCATGAAAAATATCTTTTAAATCTCTATCTCAGTTTTCAGCATCTCCATTCATTACCTAATTCAATAACATGTTATGTTTCGTGATATGCATCCCCAAATGTACGATATATTGTGGACTAATTTATTGCGATAGGATAATGTATTGCCTTATCGTTACACCTCTAATATTTATATTGGGCCTTATCAAGCTACTAATAACCTGCTCAACTTCGCTACTCATCACTGCCTCAAGAAAAAAATGTTATAAAGTGCCAAGCGAGACCACGAGGTCTGTACAGCTTTCAGGTATTCATTTTGACAACTTGGTGGACTGAGTGCAATGTCGATTAAGTGCCTTGTCCAAGGACACACCACAGTATGTGATTCAGGTTACATGTTTTGTGTATCTCTACCAGGATTGGAACCAAGGAATGTGTGAGAGGCCAGCAGCTAATTATTACGCCACTCTGCTCCTATGCTCCTGCTGGCGTGGCTGGATAGCGCAGTGGTTAGCACGTTTGGCTTCTGGTCAGGAGGTCCAGGGTTCGAATCCCGCCAGGGGCTCAGCAACTTGCTCTGCAGTAGACTGTTGGTTGACCTTGGCGGAAAGGATATCCCAGCTGGTTCTAATCTTGCTAGAGACAATGTTGTTACTATTTTATTCGTTGGTGCTCGGGCGATTTTAATCAAACTGTGATAACATGTAACAAGTTTACTAGGGTAGACTACCGTAGTTTACAAGAATTGATGTGCTCGTCAATGTATGTTGCAGAAGTTTGTTTTTAATCTTATTGAGATAATCTCTGATGTTGTTGCAGATGCAGAAGAGATGAGATATTTCAGTTCCGTACACAACGCTGTGTATTTCTCGGTCTGTGTACTTGAGAGAGTGGTAAGGTACGTTGATTGAGAACTTGTCAATAATTATGATTATCATAGAAGATAAGGCATTGTTGTTCTCAGGTGATCAGTTTAGGTGGTCATAGTCTTAGCCTATGGACCCTTTGCAAAGGTAAAAGTATCCTATTTGTAAGGGACAAGCTAAAAGGGTGGGCAAATATCCCCAGGATCCCCTCTTGGAACAACACTGATAGGGCACAATAATCGTAATTACTCGCCCATGTAAGATAATCCAGTTCTATATTTATACCTCAATATTACCCAAGTGTACTACTGCTTCCGTACATATGACGTCAGAATAATGTGTTTTGACACCAATGGTAGGGAATTCATGGAAATCATAGTTTGAGCACACTTTCCGCATGATTATGATTGAGTGGGCGAGTGATAAACGGAATATTTATCTTGATAGATAAAATATTTAACACACCCCCCGTTCAATCACATGAACCTCAAGAATGGTATCATTATCACTCACTCAACTCTTGGGTCATTATAAAGATATATATATCTTTTTCATCCTCACATCACTATGTCTTTATCAGTAAGTAAATTCTTTCCTTAAAACATTTAATTTCAGCTTTCTGAGCCATCTTGAGAAAAGTCTACTGAGGTTTCTGTCGGACAATGTAAGGATTGTAGACTTCTCCCCAGGTCTCCAGCAACAACTCCGAGAAGCTTACGAGAAGTCTGGAACAGGAAAGGTGACAATACAAGCATACATGTGCACTAAATTTAGAGACCTCTGGATGTTGTTGCTTTATATCGATGAAGGTTATAAGGCATATTCACCTTTTGTGCAATTGTCAACATAATCATAATTTGTTAGCATTTTATATTAGATGGGACATAAACCATAGGTATTGTTAAGAATACAGAATATTTGCCCTTGTTATTTTCCTCGGGCAAAATCCCGTATGCAATCATTCTTTAGTGTAAATAATTCCCTGGGTTCATGTCTTCTCCATAACTTATACTGTACATGTATGCCAGTCTTTTCATGAATGAAATATGACTAGGAAACTTTTGATAAAGTATGGAAATACTGCTTAATTAAGAGGTAATAGTGATGTAATGTTAAATGTAAAGTTAAAATTTGCAATTTATCTTTTCCATTAGATTGAGTTGTGCTTTATACTGATGTCAAAATTTTGGTTTGGTGTGGACCTTGGTGGTGGGTTAGCGCATTTGCTTCTAATGAGGGGGTCCGTGGTTCGAATCCCACAAAGGGCGCAGCAACTTTGTCTGCTATTGAGAACTGTGTGACACGCAGTCAGGTTTGAGTGCAATGCTGTAATGAATTTCAGCACAGTATCACCCAGTTCCAGTCTATGCTTGTTGGTTTCAACGCAATGCCTAACCACACTGGGCTTTCTCCCTGCAATAATATAAGCAGCCATGTTGTAAATGAAATACTCTTGAAAGCAACATTAAACCCAACATCACCTCACCTCACTTCACAATGTGAATAGTGTCATTAATCTAGATTCCACAAAACATACATCCTGTTCATACCTTGAAATACTCTTGAATTTTTCCCGATAAATTCCATATCACCTCACCTCACTAGGTTTGGACCTAAAAAAACGCATATGCCAAACTTTTTTAAAAAACAATATGTGAAGCTTAATTAAAACCTTTAACTCCTGTTCCAGAGTTGTGTGATGCTGCCCAGGTCTCCAATAGGAGGCGTGTCCTTTCAGGCCGACACAGACAACAGGAAGAACTTCCCTAACGACAAGTGCTTCCATCAGTTCAAGAAACAAAGGTACCTGAATTATGTTTGTGAGCAAGATACTACCATACTTTCTCTATTGAATCGACATCTCGACCACATAATATTTTTCTAAGATAAGTGATTGGGAAAGGCAGGGGCCATGGGCCATTTGGCACATTGGATGAAAATATGGCCCATTAGAATTTAAAGTTTACTATTGATGGGCAATGTCCCAACGAAATTCAGAAAACTACCTAAAAGCCTGAAAATGGCCCATTGTCAAATATGTCTTTCCAAATCCCTGTGAGATCACTAATTCAAGACACTTCTAAAATTTTAACCAAGTGCCAAAAGTTGATGCTCCTATGATTCATGCATTGCTAAGAAAAATTGTTTAATTTGCAAAAAAAATATGTATATAAATAATGATTGCAAAGCATAATTTCTCTACTGCAGTCATCTGTTTAAAATATCTTGATTATGATAACATTACCATTATT
Source organism: Steromphala cineraria (assembly GCA_916613615.1). Lineage (NCBI taxonomy): Eukaryota > Metazoa > Mollusca > Gastropoda > Trochida > Trochidae > Steromphala > Steromphala cineraria. Next base: position 53,655,326 of record OU744724.1, on the reverse strand, counting down.
ATGTGATCATCTTTAAGATCTATGCAATAATATCATACGTGTACATGTACACATAACCTTTTCTGAAACTATTTTGGAAATTTTATGTTTAGATTAATAGAGAAATTACAGTATATTGGTGTGTTCTACCAGGATTCAAGCTTGATGCACCAGGGATTTTCCTCTGCACAATAGTCTGAGAACAGTCGACCGAGCTCCGAGGAATAAAATAGGAAAAATATTGTCTCTATCGGGGTTCGAACAAGTCAGGATATCCTCTCCATCTCTGTCTTAATGCACCCAACTTGAATTGCATGTTGCTATAACCAGTTTAATGAGACAAACCAAGTCATAAGCTATCCTATCACATCCTCATTTTTAAATTGCATTAAGAGGCTGTTATGTATAACAATGGTACACTGGAGTTACCTGCCCATAGCATGAAATCGAAAGCTTTTGCTACCCGCCTTGCGATTGGTTAAATGAGCTTGCGCCAGAAACATGCGATAGAGTTAGGTGCATTCAGACCAAGACGGAGAGGATATCCCAACTGGTTCGAACCACGATAGAGACCATTTTTATGCCCCCGAATCGGAGATTCCGGGGGTATATTGTTTTTCACCTGTCCGTCTGTCCGTCCGTCCGTCCGTCCGTTTGTCCACAAAAACTTTAACCTTGGTCATAACTTTTGATTGGTCAGAGCTAGGTCTTTGATACTTGACATATGGATCCCTTGTGATGAGACCTTTCAGATGACACCATGACATTTGACCTTGTGACCTTGACCTTGACACAGCGAGCATTTTTACTTTAACCTTGGTCATTACTTTTGATTGGTCAGAGCTAGCTCTTTGATACTTGACATATGGATCCCTTGTGATGAGACCTTTCAGATGACACCATGACATTTGACCTTGTGACCTTGACCTTGACACAGCGAGCATTTTCCGAAAACTTTAACCTTGGCTATAGTTTCTATGCTGTCAGTGCTAGGTCTTTGATACTTGACATGTGTATCCCTTGTGATGACACCTTTCAGATGACACCATGATATTTGACCTTGTGACCTTGACGTCCGTCTGTCCGTTTGTCCAAAAAACTTTAACCTTGGTCATAACTTTTGATTGGTCAGAGCTAGGTCTTTGATACTTGACATATGGATCCCTTGTAATGAGACCTTTCAGATGACACAATGACATTTGACCTTGTGACCTTGACCTTGACACAGCGAGCAGGATGCATCCGGGGGCATTCGTGTTTCACAAACACATCTTGTTTTCCTATTTTATTCCTCGGAGCTTGGTAGATTTGAATCAGACTGGTCTGAGAACAGTTACCCTTACAGTCATATGTTCTGATTGCATATGGTTAACCAATCAAAAGACCTGTAGCAAAATCTTTTGGTGTCAATAGCTTTGGACTGGGCATTCATGTCTTCTATTAATTGTTAAATTTGTACAACATCAAACCTATCTTTTGAACATAATTATAACAATATTGTATACAGGTGCAGATGCTATTTATTATGGCTGGGTCAATAAACGTTTCTGTCTGTCTATCAACTGTTAGTTCAACATGATAGCCACCATGCCGCTTTCTGACTATGACTAGGTTTTATCTGGACTGAACCAGTAAAAGAACATGCACCTATATGATCCGTCATCAGACTGTGCGACGAGTAAGCTATCAAATAAATTTGAATCCAAACAGAAGCTTTAATTTCAAACTTTTATTTCTTTGAAAATGGTAGATTTTGATTTTAGAATATAAATTTGACAAGATATGTTAAGAATATTTTCATTTCTATACTTATTTACTTTTCATCAATTGGTCAATGAAGGAATATATTAATAATCATTATTTAAAAATCTTCATATATCCCTCATTATGTATGTCAAGTTAAATTAGATTTGATTATGAGTTTGTTTGCTTTTGTCAATTTCTCCATTTTGATTTCAGGGATGTGTTTTACGAGATAATACGTGACTGGGAAGATAAGCATCAGAACACTGGATGGTCATTGGTCGATATGCAGGGCGAGCGGATCCGCTGGTTGGTCACTTTCCGTACCGACCTAGCCAATCATCTTCACTTTGCCCGTCTCTTCCTGTCACAGCTGATTGTGGTGAGTCTTGTACGAAATTTACATGGATGATGAGAACAGCAATATTTCCTGGATAACAACTTCTTTATTATAACCCCGCTACGACGTAGTCGGGGGTATATAGCGCTCTGCATGTCCGTCCGTCCGTGTGTTCGTGCGTCCGTCCGTCCTAAATCGTTTTCGGGAGCATTACTCTAAAACTATACCTCTTACAAACTTCAAATTTGGTATGGCAGTAGCCTATATGATGCTGTTGTGCCTTTTAGGGGTTTCATCTCAATGGTTCAAATAGTTTTTGAAATTTTGACCAAAAACCATCCGATTTCTGGACTTTGTCTCGTTACCGGATCATGATTTAAAAACTATACCACTTGGAATTTTCAAACTTGGTATGGCAGCAACCTATATGATGCTGTTATGCCTTTTAGGGGTTTTAATTCCAAAGTTCAAATTTTTTTTGAAATTTTGAACCAAAACAGTCCGAAAACAGTAGGTTGAGGATCAAGCTTGTAAATATATTTCCTAATGACAAACACATACCGTATAAACATTGTAAATGTGACTGTTTTGCCTTCAAGTTATCTTTTGGGAAGTAACCAAAAGAAAGGGATTGTGACCTATTGTGATACTCATATGGACACTGTATGAACATAGAACATGACTGATGTTGTTACCACTGCAAAGAATACATATATTGGAATGTTGATACCACTGCAAAGAATACATATATTGGAATATAAATTGACCTTCATGGAACTGAATGGAAGGTGAGAGTTTGTTGAAAAACATTTCTTATCATAGTTATACCAGTTCACACCTATTCAAACAAATTAAATTTTAATGTTATTTTCTATATCATGTGATGGAAAAATACGGTAACAATCCTAGGACTTATCAGAACATTATTATGACTTTTCACTATTTTTGTCAAAGAAAGGCGATCAAACTACAGGCGGGGGTATGTGAGCTGCGCTCACTTTTGCCTTGTTTGGAAAGTATGACATTTTGGAGTTCTTTCTCCTCCATCGGATGGAATCTATTATAGGAGTAAGGAAAGTATGATTTTCACAATAAAGAAGTTTTTATCCAGAAAATATTGTTTTATAGCTGAAATGTTAACCTCACAAACATATTTGAAATTTACTGTGAAATTATCATGTAATGTAACAATTATATATTTGTTAGTAGGAAAGTCCTTCTGAATTTTGTTTCCACAAAATAATACCCTTTAAATCTAACATGTATGATATAAACGTTTAGTCCTCCTGCTATATCTGTAAAATTTAATGTAAGAGCTCCTTAGTTTGCAACGCCTCATATTTAAATAAAATTATGACAATATTTATGAGATACAAAGTCGATGTACAGTTACATATGTTGCGGGTTCAGGCCTTGAGTGTGCAGACTAGACAAGATATAGGACGGAGATCCTTGTTTGGGTTAAAAATCTGGTTTATTGTAAGGGTGCAACGATACACCGGTGCATCGCGATTATATGGCCGACGATACGATACACGATACGTTTTGCCTCTGAATCGATACACTACGATACGACCTACAGTGGAATTAAATTTCTTAATTTTAATTTTTTACCCTGTCAGTGTCAACAGTGTTTATTAAATTATTATAGACAAATAAAGTAAATGTTCTTTTAATACTTCACTATCCTGTGTAATACGTATCGAGATATGTATCGTATCATACCCCAAATATCTAGATATGTATCGTATCGCGACCCTCCTGTGTAGTTGCACCCCTAGTTTATTGCCTGTAAAAACATGAATATCAACATTAGAAATATGTTGTATCAGCCATCGTGTAAGTGCGATGGCTGACGGAAGACAATTGAAAGTCATTCCATCAGGCATGATTACATAAATACAATTGAATATAGGAATAAATAATGCTTATTACATATGATATACATTATTATGATTATAACAATTGTATGATGATTCCAAACATGATGATGTCATAAAAAATCCTGAAGAATTAAATACCATTTCCGGAAACATGTCAGATGAAATATAATGACAACCCATAAAACTAAGTAAAAAATTTATTCATGTTTTATGCCCCAATCAACTTTGATAGAGCATACAATTTAAAGCAAGTTGAACTATAATTGTGGAACGTTTAACGTTGTTACAGATGTGCAAGGGAGATAAATCTGTACGGTCTGAGGGAGACGAAGAAACGGTGACTCTACTGGCTCAGCTCAAGAAGACCAACCCCGAGAAATTCAAAAAGTGAGTTTTAACCTTTTCCAATATGATTTTCTGTTTGCTTTATTAATGATATACATGTGACCATTAATCTCAAAAGAATCTAAGGAACACTTGTCAGGGGTTGGGGTACAAGCCATTTGGACTAGTGCATTCCTGAGAGCACTAGCCCAAAGTCATTCCAACTAGCAAAATACACCGATGTAATTTTATTATCCCCCGCAACAACGAAGTTGCGGGGGGTATTAAAATGGGTACCGTCCATCCGTTACACTTTGTGTCCGGCTCATAACTTTCTAACTAATCAACCATTTCAATTCAAATTCGTCATGGACATGAAGAAACATGTAATAATGTGTCATGAGAAACAATTTTATGAAAATCTACATAAAATATTAGGATTTTGGAGAAAAAGTGGTCAATTTTGTAAGAATTCTGTTACAAGTCCTGTCCGTCTCACAACTTCTAAACTAATCATCACATATTGATAAAATTTGATATGAAGATACATAATCATCTGAAGGTGTGTCATGAAGAACAATTTTGAAAATATTTTTATAAAATTTTGCCTTTTTTGGCAAAAAATGAGGACTCTGTTGGAAAACTGTTACAAGTCCTGTCCGGCTCATAACTTCTAAACTAATCATCACATATTGACCAAATTTGATATGGAGATATATAATCATCTGAAGGTGTGTCATAAAGAACAATTTTGAAAATGTTTTTATATAATTTTGCCTTTTTTGGCAAAAAATGAGGACTCTGTTGGAAAACTGTTACAAGTCCTGTCCCGCTCATAACTTCTAAACTTATCATCACATATTGATAAAATTTGATATGGAGATACATAATCATATGAAGGTGTGTCATGGAGAACAATTTAAAAAATGTTTTTATAAAATTCAGCTTTTTTTGGCAAAATATGAGGACTCTGTTGGAAATTTGTTACAAGTCCTGTCTTTCTCACAACTAAACTAATCATCACATTTTAATCAAATTTGATATGGAGATACATAATCATATGAAGGTGTGTCATGAAGAACAATTTAAAAAATGTTTTTATAAAATTCAGCTTTTTTTGGCAAAATATGAGGACTCTGTTGGAAATTTGTTACAAGTCCTGTCTTTCTCACAACTAAACTAATCATCACATTTTAATCAAATTTGTTATGGAGATACAAAATCATATGTTGGTGTGTCATGAAGAACAGTTTTGAAAATATGTTTGTTTAAATATGATCAAATTGATCTTGAGATCCAAATACAAAATACATAAATTCATTCATTTGATTTTAATTTTGTCATTTAAGTCGAATTATGCAGTGAACATAAAGTTGGTATAATTTAGTTTTTTTATGAGAATAGTTTCTTTCATATCCTGGAATAATTGTGTTATTTTGTGCGACAAAAATTAATCAGCAATATGATAAGGAAAACCTATACATATTGTGCAATTTGCGGGGGATATAGCTCGACCATGTCAGCTGCTTGTTTTCTTTATTTTATAACTAGTCCTTCAGATTATCAGTCATTGCATTTTACTAGCCCATTCTCTTTTTCACTAGCCATGGGCTAACAGGCTAGTGCTAATTTCGAACCCTGCTTGTATTGTGTCCCCTATATACTAGATACCTTAGCGCTTGGTTAAAGTTATGGATTTTAAGAAATAAACACTATCTTGCTGAAATATTGGAATCAAATACTGCGCGTATAGCGCTCTGATGTCTAAACAATGCAGGGTTCAAAAATGAAAGTCACAGGATGTCAGATTGCTCAGGTTCAAAACATTCCGATCTTGTCTTGGCTGACTTTATTTCTTTGAAAGTGATATCTATGGTGGTCATAATCAAAAGCTTGATAAAGACATTTTCCTGTAAAAATGTGATTCAATTCCCAAATAAATCTAATTTTCAAAAAATGATTTAAAGTTTAAAAATCAGTAGCTCAATGTCAGCTATGCATGTGGGTATGAACAAAACTTCGAACAAAAAAATTCTATTTAAGCAGGTGACATTTTAAGTTAGTGAAAATGATTTTACTACTTCAGTGTTCCTTAACTTCTTTTGAGTAGTATATATTTTAATTTTACCCCTGCCTATGTACTCCCTCTGCTGTTTGTTACAAATGTGTTCCACTCAGAGCTCTTGCCCTAATTATTGGAACGTGATAAAACACTTACTATCATGTGTTGTGTGCCCTTTGAATGTTTCTGTTCTTTATTTGCATAATTCATGCATTGTTTCTATCACATATTAGATCCTTAGAATGAAATAGAACTTTATACTTAGAGGATACTAAACCATTTTCCATATTCAATACTAGTTCTATTAAACAAAATCATTCTTTGGAAAACAAGGTACATGAAAATAGTATTAAATTGGATTTTAGTATACTCTTATTACTTGATCACATGATTAATTCAAGCCTTATTGCCAAAAGTGGGCCACCCTGTCTCAAGGTACGAATGTTATGCTAACTCCGCTAATATGTACCCTGGGCTCAAAAGCTAGATTCGCTCGCACAGCTCCACTTGGGAAATAGCAGTGTATAAAATAGATTGGAAACCTAGCCTGTCCTGAAAATTAGTTGGTCAATTCCTTAGGGGGAAAAAAATAAATTTTTTGAAAAGTTTCCAGCCCTGACCAAAAAGTAACCCGTCCTGGCAAAAAGTAGCCAGTCAAGGACTGGCGGACGGGCTATGTTTTAAACACTGGATATAGCCAATCAATTCATTTTCTCGCTGAAATTCAAACGAGAAAATAATTTGATTGGCTATATTCCAGATTAGTGGAGTAAGCGTAACGTTCGTACCTTGAGACAGGATGAAAGTGGGCTGGAACTAATATTTCTCTGAGTTGGGTGTCATTTGACAGCAGTAAAATAAAATACATAGTGTGTCACCACTATGTATGTCATTGTGTAATATTGTCATATTCCACTGGTTAGTTATAAATTTAATTATGATGATGAGTAGATTTGCTGTTTGTTTTGCGAAGTTGCGGGGGGTATTAACATGAGTACATGCAGTTCATCCATCCGTCCGTCCATTCCACTTTGTGACCGGCTCAAAACTTTTAAAGTACTCCCCACCCCTTTACTTTATAATTTTCCTGAGCCGTCGGAATCATTTATTTGATCCACAAATGCATCACTCCACTGTTTTCAAGACTTGCTTACGGTGTCCCCCGCAAGTTTGGCTTGCTCTTAGATTTCCTCGTGTGACATCACTAGACAACAGTGTATGGAGTTCGAAATAGTTTGACTGAAAAAAGACAGGCTATAAATAGCGCTGAGGAGGATATCAGGGGATAGGTTGTAGCATTAGCGGAGACATATACGCTGATGTAGCAGGATGACTCGAGTTATGCCCAACAGTGAACATAATGTTGGTATCATTTAGTGTTTTGATTAGAACATTTTCCTGTATATTCTGGAATTTTTTTGTTATTTTGTGTGCCAAAAATTAATCGTCAATATGATAAGGAAAACCTATACATGTTGTGCAATTTGTGGCGGATATAGCTGGACCATGATACCCTATTCCAAAATTTATGTAAATTGTTTAGATGCATTAAATACCCGTTTGGACAATATTATCCAATACTTATCTCCTAAGTTATACATGCTAGTTTTGCCAAACTTGATACACATACCATGATACCTTGATGTGCCGTGGTGGTTATTGTGGAAACTTAAATTGACCAGTGACTGGGGAATCATTATCTTTCCAAAGATAGACAAATGTTGTTAGGAATTTGAAATGTGAGGCATGCCAACCTTGCTACCCGGATACATTTAAACTTAAAGAATAAGAGCTATGTTCAGAAGATATATATTGATAGATTATTCTCATTGAATAAGGAAGAAAGTTGATATTTTCATGTAGTTCATTGATAGATACCGTTTTTCACGCCCAGTCATGAAATAAATTGAATATTTTAATATGGTGTGGATATACTTTTACTTTCAAAATCAATGTCAATTTGTTCAGAATAAATGAAAGAGAACCTAAACACCCCTTCAATCTTATTTTGAAACATTCTGATGTTCTGAAAGCCAATCAACAGTTCACAAGTTCACAATGCCAATCAATTTTGCTACCATCAAACTAGAAATGCGACTTCTTAAAGTAACCAGCAATTTGATAGGCGGGCAGGCAACTATTTCAAACTCTGCTTGTTTGACTTGTATGCGCTTGTTGCTTCCGTTTAGTGTGTTACAATTTATTGTTGTCAGCTTTGCTTATTTTTGATGAGGAACATGATAATGCAATTGATCAATGATCATTAGAAAGATAAACTATAGATTACTCGAAGGTGGGGAGTTTCTGGGATAATAATTGGTTAAGAATTACTTGAACTCATATCTTATTATCTCCAGCCACAAAGTGGAAGGAGGATATAGGTTTGTCGTCAAAGGGGACAATTTTTATCAGAAACTATTTAAGATAGGTTAACCAAACTTGCTGTGTGTCTGCATTGTATCAATAGCTTGATGGAGTTCCAAAATCAGAACCGCACAATTATTTTTTACAGAGTTATTGCCCTTGTTTCAGGTTTTTGGACTCGAGGGTGTCATCAAATGTGACAATTCATCTCAGAAACTATTTAAGATAGGATAACCAAATTTGCTGTGTGTCTTCAGGGTATCAAAACCTTGAAGTTAAAAAATGAAGTAAATGCAAATACATATTATGGAGTAACGGCCCTTGTAGGAAAATATTGGGAGCTTTAATGAAAACCTTTTTAGCGGGGATGTTGATGACCATGTTCAAGTTTACTTGAATTCATTTCTATATTAATCGCATTGGAAATGTAATTATACCCCATTATACTCAGAAACTTCAAATTTGTTATGAATGTACCTATGTGGTGCACATGTGCTTTTTAGGGAATCAAATCAAGGGTACCAAAAGTTTTGGAAATTTGTGCTCAATAATGGAAATATTTCTGACTTCTTTCAATCTCTGAAGCAGACAAACTTCTTCAAAGGCATTTAAAAGTAGGTGTGATAATACAAGACAAGTGTTGTGGATAACAACTTCTTAAGAAGTTAGACCATTGACAGTTATCATTCATTCACATGATATTTTTAATTATGTTACTGTTATGTAATGAAGTTGTAATCACATGGGTTAATGTGAGCCATGCTCACTTTCGTCTTGTTTTGTTATGCACACATGGTTAAAATAGTCCTATTTGGAGGATCTGTTTCACTTATCTTCATTGAGATGAGTGGTAAAACAAATAAAGCATCCATAACATATCTAACTTATTTGCCTATTTTATTTTATTTTTGAATGAATGAAAGTTTTCTTTGACAAATTGTAACAATTTATGCAACAAAAATATAACACTTAGCAACATGACTATAGAAATAAAAATGTATCATGTGTGTTTAGATAGGAATATATCCTTGAATATTATGTTCACCAAAGATGCTGAGCTGCCTCTTTTTACAAACTTTTTTTTACAAAATTGGCTAGTGTTCATTTCAACCGTAATATTTGGAATCAATATTTTTGATTTAATGCAATTTATGTGCTCATTGTTGGAAGAATCAGCTTATTAGCAAAATAAAATCCCTCAAATAATATTATTTATTTACTTTTTAAATATGATTATTATATTTAAAACTAATATTTCTGTGAAAGTGTGTGAACTGTCCTAAAGGATTTTATGGACTCTTCTTTCAATTTCATAGATTACCTCCCTTTGAAATTAATTTTAGATTTCTTCCTTTGTTCGTTTGAATTTTCATTTATCATGTATAAATATATATACTTTCTTCAGAAGTATATCTCAATCCTTAGATTTGATGATTAAACCCTTAAAAGATTGAATTTATATTAAGATCCATAGAAGTTCAAATTGAGGTCACATGGCCACTTAGTTAACCCGCCTGACAAGGCTGGGCTATAAATAGACAAGCTACGTAGCCAGTGCGTATGGCAAAGCTGTGATCAAACAAAGAAAACAACTCAAATCCTTAATTTCACTTTATCCATAGGACAACACAATTCAATCAAAATACCACAATTTGGCTCAATTTCAACTTTGAAACAATCATAATTTTAAAATAAATCTTGCTTTTTGCATCTTTTATCTGTTTGAATTTTTCATCCAAGGGACACCCAGTGAGACGAAATACTGGCCTCATACAAAGAGATTTTCGTGGTAGTCAACGGTATCGCTTCTCGGCCTTTTGGCTAAGATCAAAGTGTAGTATCTGTTCTTATCAGCTTAATATCTGATACGTCCCCCATTGGGGGACATCGATATTAAACTGATTTTTGGTACTCGGCGAAGTGTCAGGGGCTTGCTCCACCTTTGCCACGGGTTGACCTGGTATTGCAGTACCTCCAGGACTGGCCCACTCCCCCGGGAGAATAAAGAAATAAAGATTAGAACCCCCTCCCCCTCTACTAGAGTATTGACTCCTCCCCCCCCCCCCCCCCCTCTCTTCTCCAGGATTGGCCCACTCCCCCGGGAGAATAGAGAATAAAGAAATAAAAATTAGAATCCCCTGCCCCCCCTCTCTTCCAGGACTAGCCCACTCCCCCGGGAGAATAAGGAAAACAAAATTAGAACCCCTCCCCACTTATGGCCGCACTCCTCATCCAGGATTAAGATTTTCCATTACTCTTGTGAGGCAGAGCAGACCACATTTAAGCTGACACACTGAGGACAGATATGAGATAAGGATCTATTGTTTATATGGCTGGGTTTGCTTGCTGACATTATACTTTTTCAACCTAACAGGATAATGGTCAAGCCTTACTGTATCATAGTTATTGATAAGCTTATTAGGTAGCAGAATGTTGATACCTTCTCATATTGGTGTCCTTTGATTTCAAGTGTACATTTTATGAAAATAGCATAGATGTACTCAGATTCAGTAATGTCTGTGGTTTCAGTCTATAGCCATTTGTAGAGTGATACTTAAAATATGTGACAGTACCACACGCCTTATCAGGAACTAAAAGGATACACTGATGTTTTTGTTGAGTATATTTATGTTTAAAGACACTATCCTCTGACAGCGTTCTAAATAGCCGTGAGTGCAGGTTTAATGAGCCATTTGATCCACTCCCCTTAAATGTGGCCGTGGCTTTCATGACATATTGTTTGACCCATCTGACAGCCTTTTGGGTACTTTTGGTCAGGGCTGTTAACAGTAACTACTTCTGGTTTACTTAATTTTATCATTAAAATATACAAAATACCTGTACTGCTGTACAGTCATAGCCCTATGCAGGCTGATTACGCTAGTAAACTGGGCAATTCAAATTCTTAATGCAATATAATGATTTTTCAGTATTTTAACAGTATGTTGCTTAAAAGTTTTTTTTATGATATATTCAAATCAAATATTATGTACACAATAAACTTGCAGACTGATAATTAGGGCTGGAAATAGCACCAAATTTTATCTTGCAATATATTGCAGTAGACAGCTCTTGATTGCAACAATATTGCAATATGTGGATTTGACTCATCCCAGTGTTATTGTGCTTTGAAGTTCAGTTTATATAAGCTTAATTTGATTTTTAGCTCATCAGGACTGAAAGTCCAGATGGGCTTATGGGATGGCCCGTCGTCCGGCGTCCGTCCGTCGTCCGTCCGTCCGTCATCCGTCCGTCGTCCGTCGACCGTCCGTAAACTTTTGACACTTTCGACTTCTCCTCATGAACCATACACATTAGAGAGGTGAAATTTTGTGTACAAGTACCTTAGCATATGGAGATTCTAATTTGTAACTTTGGTGACCCTGTGACCCCAAATAGGGTCACAGGGGTCACAACTTTAAAAACCTATTTTCATCTTCTTCTCCAGTTCCAGAAGGACTATAGAGTTGAAAATGATATGTGCAGACTCCTTGGCCAATCGGGATTCTTAATTGTAGATTTCGTGACCCCATGACCCCAAATAGGGTCACAGGGGTCACAACCTTAAAAACTTATTTTTATCATCATCTTTAGCTCCTTAAGGTCTATTGAGCTGAAAGACTGCATGTAGACTCCTTGGCCAATTGGGATTCTAAACTGTAGGTTTTGTGACCCCATGACCCCAAATAGGGTCACAGGGGTCACAACCTAAAAAACCTATTTTTCTCCATTAGATGACAGTCTATGGCAAATTTATTTCTCCTTGGATATTTTAGTGTGGACTTCTTTCACTGTCTGATATTGGCGATCTAGAAAGTGTTGAATAATAATACATTTGTTTTGTAAAATTTTTAAAGGTTTTCTTGCAATAGGTAACATCAGTTTCATTTTTAGCACATCTTGCCTGTATAAAGCAAACTTGATATGATGCCTGATGAGCTACAGAGCCAATGGCTCTATTTTTAACTGAATAATCTGCAATATCATGCTGCGCAGTACCACCAATGGTTCGCTTGTTCCAGCCGATGCTCGCAGGTTTCACCGCAATAAATAGCCACAATGGTGTTGCAGGCTTTCTCCCTGCAATAATATTAGCAGCCGTGATATAAGTGAAATACTCTTGAAAGCAGTGATAAACCCCAGATCAACTCACCTCACCCGACTATTTGTTTCAGACTCCAGGAGAGGTTTATTCGTCCGTCTAGTCTGGGTGGCCCGTGTCCTTCACCTTCCTTTCCCGGCTACCAGGAGTTCTTCCGGGATTTCATCATGGCTGCCGGGAACGCCATCTTCAACCAGCACCTCACAAATACTCTTGTTGCTAAGGTTACAGAGGTAAACAAAGTATATTATTCAAATGTGAATTGCTACTTGTATCTGGTGGTTTTGTCTGTGAATATCTTACCAACCTTGTAGCGAAGGACTTTCTTTGATGAATTTTTAATGTTTTTATCATTTTCTGCTGTGGAATATTTTTGATAACTGCTTAGGATGACATAAGAATCTCTTTTTTTAATTCAACTTTTTTTAAAATGTAGTTTTATCCTGAAAAGTGATGTTTTACCCTCAGCAGTTTATTTCTGAGTTAAAAGGAATCAACAACCTAGCTCGTGAAACCTATTTGACCATCGTTAAATAGAGCGTCCAGACTGGTTAGGGGGGTCTCATGACACAAACTTGGTACCGGCTGTCAGCTGTAAGCGGTTTGTAACCAAACGATTTCGTCCCTACCAAGCATTGGCGACTCTATCGGGGCCCTGCTAATAAAACACTGGAAGTTAAAAATTTAGGTTGCAGACCCCCTTTAAGTGCTAAAAATATTATGTTATCAGAAATTCAGTCATGACATTTGCTGTCTTAACTCTTGTTTACTACTGAAATGTGATTATAAATGCCTTGTCTTTGAGAAATGTAATGTTAAACCCAGTTTATCCTGAAATGTTTTAAGAATCTTGTGTAATCCTGAAATATTATGAAGCTAGGTTAATCCTGAAATGTGACATTAAATCCTTGTACTATCCTATAATGTCTTGTTGAATACTAGTATAGTCCTGATATGTGTCATGTTGAATCCTAGCGTAATCCTGATGTGTCATGTTGAATCCTAGCGTAATCCTGATGTGTCATGTTGAATCCTAGCGTAATCCTGATGTGTCATGTTGAATCCTAGCGTAATCCTGATATATGTGTCATGTTGAATCCTAGCGTAATCCTGATATATGTGTCATGTTGAATCCTAGCATAATCCTGATATGTGTCATGTTGAATCCTAGCATAATCCTGATATGTGTCATGTCAAATCCTAGTATAATCCTGAAATTTTTCATGTAATCTTAGCATTATTCTGATATATGTCATGTTAAATCCAGGTTCAATCTTAAAATGTCATGTTGCATCCTAGTTTATTCATTAAATTTGTTATGTTAAATCTGATTATAATCCTAATATATGTCTTTATATATCCTATCAAAGTAGAGATATTTGTCATGTTAAATCTTTGTATAATCCTAATATGTCATGTTAATCCTAGTTTAATCCTAGATGTTCTGTGTTCCAGTTAAACAACACAGAGTTTGGAGCTGCAGGAAGGAAAAACATCAAGTCTACAAGCACAGAGACGGAAGAAGAAGAGGTAAATAAGATTTTATAAAAAAAAATTTTAAAGTTCAATATGACTTTTCTGATAACAGCATTTCAAAGTTCTTATGATGTTTGTGATAACAGTATTACAAAGTTCTTGTGACTTTTCTGATAACGCTATTTCAAAGTTGTTATGCCTTTTGTGTTAAAGGTATTTCAGATTTTGTGATAACAGTATTATAAAGTTCTTATGACTTTTGTGATAACAGTATTGTAAATTTTTTATAACTTTTGTGATAAAAGTATTTCAGAAGTTTGTATGGCTTTTGTGATGACGGTATTTCAAATTTTGTGATAATGATAATTCAATGTTCCTATGACTTTTGTGATAACTGTATTTCAAAGTTCTTATGATGTTTGTGATAACAGTATTACAAAGTTCTTGTGACTTTTCTGATAATGCTATTTCAAAGTTCTTATGACTTTGTGAAAACAGTATTTCAAATTTTGTGATAACAGTATTTCTTGTGACTTTCGTGATAACAGTAATTCATAGTTTGTATGACTTTTGTGATAACAGCATAAGTGGTACCTATTAAGCCTTGTTTGATATTGATGAAAAACGCCATTGAAAGTGATCAGATTCAAATATGACCATTTAGTCCACCAGCAACATTTTGGCAAGGGAGCAGCCAGACCCATTCACTGATATTTCCTTTAGCAATTGGAAACTAAGAACATTAAAGCTCTTGCTTGTTCCACACAATAATTATTGTCGTTATAACTAGTGCTTTTTGTCCAAAAATGGAAGGCAAAGTTGAAACTGGTGTTATACTTGACCCTGATCATATAAATGCGTTTTTTCATCATTATATTTTGACAAATTTAGACTTAGGATTTACATAGGCAAATTTTTCACATGAAAATGGTGTTTGGAGTTTGGGGCTTTTATACTGGGGTCATTATTACCCCTAACATGTATTAACAATAAAAAGGGGTGTTTTCAATAAATAAATTTCATAGGAATATCATATTTATATCTATGCATTTTGAAAGCAGTATTTTTCTAATTTGACAAATAATTTTTTATTTATTTTTAAAGTCACTGTCAGTTTTGCATGGTTATCTTTTTTATCAGCCAGGAAAGTAGTTTATCGTTCATATCAATCTTTCTTGTTAGTAACTACCAGTTTTGCATGTACTCTAACCCTCAATATTGAAGGCCAAACTTCGCCAGCCAGCCCCAGTCTCCTATCTTTAAGACAAGGCTGAACAAATCACATAGCTAAGTCCCGACGAATATACCATGAAAATTCATGGCTGAATGCAATGAATATAGCTCATTCGAATATTAGACACAGAAAGAAGAAAAAAAAGTGGTAGATTCATTGACAAATACGTATGTAGAAGGGTCTGTGAGAAGTTTTTAGATTCTCAATATTTCCAAATTAGGACTGGTTGCACTTGATTTATTTTACAACCAAGCTGCCGGTTAGCTGCCTATTAGCAAACTTACCGGAAAGTGGGGAAAAAATTGATAATAATTTTGAAAGTTAGAAAAAGAAAGATTGATGTAAATGATAATATATTTGCCTGACTTGCATAATGTTAATATACATATCCTTGCAAACTGACACAATGACTTTATTTTGTTAATTATTTATATGAATGTTAACCCAAAACATTTTTAAACAAAAATCTTAATTTCAATTCTTATGATATTGCACTCTGCAGGATCAACAGGAACTGTTCATGTCATGTGTGATAACTCTGAGACTCCTGGGCAAGTTCCTGGGATTCATTACGTTCCTCCCCTACCATACCCTCGACCCTCTCCCGGACTCCTTCCGAGACAGCTGTATCTCCCAGAGGAACCAGGTATGTCAGCTTTCATATCATACCCCATATCATCCTTATTGCCTTACCCCAAATATCACTTCATTGTTTAGTAAGATAATTAAACCGCTCTACCCTTTTATCACCCATGACATTATCCTTAAATGGGAGATACATCCACCTAGGCTGACAATGAGATGATATGGACCTTGCTGATACAGATTTTAGAGAAGAGATTTGTGAGCTGTTGCCTTACATCTATCACATAAGGTAAAATACCCAATATTTTGTAAGATTTTATGTTCCTGCACAAAAAGGTTGTTTCAAAACCACGACACCAACCATAGTTTTTCACTTGTCAAGAACTATTCTTGAGTTAGTTTCATAACTTGACACAAGGGTGAGAAATTTCAGGAAATATTTTCTGAAGGAAAGTGCCAGATATTATAAAATTTAGAGCATCCAAACAATTGACTCGGGGTAACAAATATGGTGAAATCTTGCCTAGAAAAAAATCCCCCAAGTTTTGCCAGTGACACCAGAGACATTCTCGTTACTCTCAAACAGTAACCCCTATTGCCTAAGAAGTAACGTTACTCTCTTTTAGCTTCTATCACATACTGGCACTGTTTTACAGGTTGTGTCACTAACCCTTTCATGAGGATGATATTTATGTAAGAGTTTATTCCAGCTGCCCCCTCCGCTGGATGTGTTGAGAGTAGTGTGTACAGCGATACATCTCCGTAGAATTGTTCTGACTGTTCCCTGGCTGGTTGAGTTTGCCTCCCAGATGGACCCCGTCGCGCCGGCCCTGGATGTCTATGAGTGCTTCCTCTCCTACCTCGGCCTTATTCTCAAGTATGGATTACACTACAACTCATTTAGAAGATAAATAGTTGCGTTTGTAAAATTTCCGGGATTCATTGTTATTTAACACCCGCAAATTTAGTTTAAAACCGACGGCGTTAGCCGGAGGTTTTAAACGCTTAAATTTGCGGGTGTTGAATAACAATGAATCCCGGAAATTTTACAAACGCAACTATTTATCGATATTGTAACATGACCGTTAGTTATAAGCATTTTAAGAGCGAACTCTATTTTTGCGTAGGGAACTCTGAGTTGAAAGGATCTAACGACTGATTCATTATTGTTATAGGTGTTCGCATCTATAAAGAAGAAGGAATTCCCAGTGTTTTAGACATTAAAATAGTGTTCTTATATTGCAAACCAGTTGAACTCATAAA
Source organism: Steromphala cineraria (assembly GCA_916613615.1). Taxonomy (NCBI): domain Eukaryota; kingdom Metazoa; phylum Mollusca; class Gastropoda; order Trochida; family Trochidae; genus Steromphala; species Steromphala cineraria. Next base: position 53,637,971 of record OU744724.1, on the reverse strand, counting down.
GATGAGATCTTATAGTTTTCACTGTGACATTTATGAGGGAGAAAACAGTTATATAATTCATATTCCAACATGAACAAACCCGACTGAACAAATATCTTAAACTCGCCTAGACCATTGTTACGGTGACGTGATCATTATGACGTCATAACCGTTGGCCTTTGTGACGTTGTGCCATGGGAACGGCATTCGAAAAGAACCGGCCGCATGGCACAAGGCGTCAAATTAGGAGAAACTTAGCCAATTAAGAAAGTTTAGTTACATAAAACTAAAGCAAATAGAAAAGGATTTTTGGCATCTACGGGAATGCGCAAGTTAGAAAATGACAACAACAACAGTATAATGTGAATCGCGCACGAATATTTGGAGAATCAGAACATTTTAATGTTGAGGCGGACCAAATACTGTATCCTTTCGCGGTGATTCGCCTCAGCCAATTTGCGGGTGTTCATTGCCATTTAACACTGGGAAATCCTTTAAATCAACCAATCAGAAACGAGTATTTAGCGAAGTCATGTTACAATAAAAATTATTTAGATTTTGCTTCAATACTTTACGAAGATTCAGGATCTGACATGTTAACTCAAACCGCCAGACTAGTCTAACCTTTGGTAATCAACCAACCAACCAACCAACCACTCATCAAACAACTCATCAAACCACTCACTCACTCACTCACTCACTCACTCACTCACTCACTCACTCACTCATTCACTCACTCATTCACTCACTCACTCACTCACTCACTCACTCACTCACTCACTCATTCAGTCACTCAAAGTAGAGGTCAAATCTTGAATTAATGTGTTTGTCAAAAGTTGATGTATTTAATTATAGAGGAAAATGTAGGATACTATGGTATGTATTGTGCATGATATGTCGATCACATCAACTTTAATCACTTACTTGTCTTCATTTTCAGACTGTGTTGGAGGAAAGTATCAAGAGAAGAGTATTTCTACGGAAACCTGATGCTTGTTGTTTTAATCAGCTGGCTCTTTGATGTAAGTGCTTTATATTTGTCTCGTGTGATGATTAATTCATTAAAGGGACCATTCGAGCGGGGTATTTTTGTGGAAAAATTCAGAAGGACTTTCCTATTAACAAATATCTATATGCTTTTACATGATAGTTTCACACGTAATTTCAAATATGTTTGTGAGGTTAGCATTTCAACGTTCAAGATTTTAAAATTTGACAAAGAATAAGTGTATTGCTCAAAAAAGAAAAACAAGGTGAAATGAAGCCAATCATCAAAGCTATGATCGTATGCATTACTACGACAAAATGTTGTTGTAACTGATAACTTTAGTTATGAATAATTTGTAAATTCGCTCCTCTTCTATCAATCAGGTAGTTATTTCTTGAATTAGTTCCTGAATTACCATAATACAGCACATTTGTTTTCTCTCAATGCTAACATTTCAAGATGGCGGATGAAAGCCGATTGTGTGATGCCTTTAACCCAGATGGCAAAAATCAGGCTCAGAGATGTATTTGTGATTGGTTTCTTAAGAGTGATCTTTAGCTGATCAGTTGACCTTTAACAGGCTTCAAGAAAGAAGATTTGCATTATAATTTGAGTCAGTAACAAATATCCCCATTTAATGTATTCAACCATAAATAATTTGCGTAAGAAAAAAAATACCTTGTTTGTTGAAGAAATCCTCACATTGATTGAAAAGGTTGTATTTAAGTTGTCATATTTGTTTTCTGTTATTTTACTTATAACAGTACCTTTAAAGGGGCAGTGGCACGTTTTTTTTAAATTTCATGTTTTAAATTTTTCACTGTACGTTAATTCTAATTGAATTATTTTGATAGTTTCAAAAATCTCATTACACAAACCAATCTTCCATTGTCCAAGAACAAATTATAAAAATTCACATAAAGTCCATTGGCCACCATTTTTTTATGAACACCTTCAATTGATTTTGTGTAAGAAAAGGAATCTCATGTTATAGCTGAAGTTGACATTATAATTTTGATATATTACTTGTTCATTTAGTTTAAATACAATTCGAACTATTTATTTTCATTTTCCTGACATCACCTTATATTACCCCTGTTACTTCCCCTTTAATTCTTATGCAATTTACAATGGGAATACTGTCATTATTTGGATTTTAAAAAAATGAAACCCTGCTCTTAATCTTTCTTTAATAACATTTTTATTTTCAGGCTGCTCCGATGCCAGATGGGTTTTTCTTCAAAGATACAGAGTTAGAAGTTGACACTGCATTGCTAGACAAATCTCTAACCCTACTGCCATTGGTTTGTACATTTAAACTTACTTTTTACCTAAACTATGTTTTCTTTTAAAAAAGTAAATTGCAACAATATCTTTCTGACACAATTCAAGTTTATTCGATAGACACTATTCAATTTCTGTGCAAACGTTTTTTAATCCATTTCCCAACTTTTCTCCATTAAATTTTATGACAATATTTTATATACTCAAGAAAAAAAGTTAAAAACCACCAACATTTTCTATATTGCTGTTTGTAACAGTTCAGTTTACGATCAACATTGACTCAAATATTGATTTTGGTCATTCTTAAGGAGCTACTCCATAATTTCTATCACTTGCTGTTTTGCTTTTAAATGAATGTTAGTGCTATAATTTATGATATGAATTCAATATATCTCACATATTCATTTCCAAAAAGGCAATTATTTGATTAAACATGTTTTCATTGAAAATCTTGAAACAGTCACATAAATTTGCAAAAGACAAAATCACAAGTCAAGTTACCATGGAAAGTAGTTTTATATAACTCATCAAACAATTTGAACTTGTAACTGTCATTCTGAATGTTTGCCAAAATCATGTTTGACTGAATGACACGCAGCGTTGTCCGGTTTTCGATCACTATACAACGTCAATTAGCTTTAAAGGGATTTTGCAACAGTCAATTTATCTCATGAAGTTTGTCATATGTGAACCACTACAACTCTTTGAGTGGTTCTTTAAATATCTTTAATTAAATTATCTTTCCTCTATTTGGTATTGAAAGTTAAAATTTATTCAATAGTATACCTTTTACATGCATGTAAAAAATTAATTATGTCATTAGTGGCTAGCACAAATTATGAATGCTTATCAATATTTATGGTTAAGGAGATAAATTTGTTTAATCAACCAGGGCTCATACGCATGTTATCCATTTCAGGATGAACTTGATCTCGTCAATCAGGATTTGTTGTATTCATGCTGCCCTTATGTTGGTAAGTGTACCAAAATATCTTTTGATACCAAGAAATATCTCACCAGATAGGAAAAAAAGTGCATTTTGCAATATTTCGTTTTCCAGCCGAGATGAGAAACCTTTTAATGGAGTTTGCGATGGGTACCAACAGTCGAGGAGCAATCCGCAAGATCACTCCCACCAGCACCTCCACGGGACAAACCACCGCAGTCACTCAGAAACAACTTCAGGTAATCTTGTCAACTCCGGGGCGGGATAGCGCAGTAGTTTGGCTTCGGATCAGGAGGTCCAAGGTTTGAATCTATTTAGGGCCAATTAGCCAAACTCTAAAAACCTTATTTAGTCTTTTTCTCAAGAAGCAAATGACCTAGAAAGCTGATATCTTGTGTACTTACTCCATTGCCAATAAGTATCTTAATTTACTGATTTTGTAATCCTGTGACTCGTCATTTGGTCCTGTGGCCGTTTGTATATATAAAAATTACAGATAACCTGATGAACTACAGAGCCAATGATTCTATATTTGTACTTTCAGTCTCAACTTGAAGATAATTTCTTCCACAATCATCCTGCCTCGCTACGACGGACTGTAGAGTTTGTCGGTGAAAGGACATTCTCCAACTACATCAAGAAGTTCCGCAGCTCAATACTTCCAAAAGAGTTGATGTCGGCAAAGGTCAAGGTCAAAAGATTGAAAGAGAGGCTCAGGAGCCAGGAACCAGAAAAGAGAAAAATGGTGTTTAAAAGGATTTATTTGTTACCCTCTCTAGAATGTATGAGGAACTTATGTTGGCAATAGTGGTTAACAACTTCAAAATGGGTTTCATTGATATATGAAAGTGTTCAGTGGTTGAAGATAAGAATCATACCCTGATAACTTTTAGAAGTGTTTGGTACACAAAGAATAAATCATCTCTCCCTTGGAAGGAAAAAGTTTGTAGTCTGTGATTTTTTTATTTGAACAGGTCCTTGCTAAGTTAAATATTGACAAATTGTCATTAAACAGCGACCATAAGATTACGTTCATAGTTTGTCTTGTGAGCATTTTATTTGTATCATACACAGGGTCAGGAAGCTGAGGAGATACTTAAGCTGGTTCCCCAGGTGCTGTCTGACCTGAAACAACTCGTCAGAGACACTCAGACACTGTGAGTAAACTAGTCACTGACAGCGAGTAAATCATTCACAGACACAGTGAGTAAATCAGTCACAGACACGGTGAATTAATCAGTCACAGAAACAGTAAACAGACACGGTGAGTTAATCAGGCAGACACGGTGAGTAAATCAGTCACAGACACAGTGAGTAAATCATTCATACAGTGAGGAAATCACTCACAGACACGGCAAGTAAATCAGTCACAGACAGAGAGTAAATCATTCACAGGCACAGTGAGTAAATCAGTCACAAAAACAGTAAACAGACACGGTGAGTTAATCAGGCAGACACGGTGAGTTAATCAGGCAGACACGGTGAGTTAATCAGGCAGACACGGTGAGTAAATCAGTCAGACACAGTGAGTAGTCCATTCACAGACACGGTGAGTAAATCACAGTAAGACAGTGTTTTTAATATTTACAGACACAGTGAATCAGTCACAGACATGGTGAGTAAATCAGTCACAGAAATAGTAAATCAGTCACAGAAATAGTAAATCAGTCACAGACACAGCCAATGACTGTTTTAAATACACCTGAGGAAAACAATATTGACAGTCATGAAACAACAGTTAGACGTCACCAGGTCTATTTTAAGTAACCAAGTCAATATTTCCTTTGGTTGGACTCTAGGTTCAGTCAGATCACTTTCTGTTGACCGGTTCTCGACCAATCGGATTGTCAGAAAAATACACTGACATAATAATTGTCTATATTGAAGTTTTGATTCTGCCTTGACTGCAGATTCTGCCACACAAAGACTCTGGCCATTCTGAAACTGATGCTTCCTGAGGAACAACCAGACAGTGTGGTTGCTGTGGCAGCCAACATAGCCAGTCAGCTCGCCGAGACTCGGGTGATGCAGTGGGTCAACAGTCACGTGACTGTCGGTAGGTTCTGGGTGACTTTTTACTCTGCAAAAACAATTTAAGGAATTTCACAAATGTGGACGGTTGGTTGGTCCTGAAAATTACATAATCTACAAATAAAGTAAAAATTATCACAAGATGTAGGTTATTGTACACCATTTTTGGCTTAAACCAATTCCTGTTAAGCATTTCAGAACACATATGCTTCATTTTGTCACATTTTTCTCAGAAAATGCCTAATTTACAGAATTTTGTAGAAGGCAATACAGGGGAAGCCAAAATTCTTCAGTTTCGAGACAGCTCTGCTTTTGCAGTGTCCGGTTAACTCTCATGTAGTAACATTATCATTTCCTAGATTCAAGTCACGCTTTGAATAGCTATATTTTACAATGTTTCGTGATAATTATCATTTATGTACCAGCCGTGATCCAGAGTGAGTTGACGGGTTCGACGGAGCGGATCCTGTGTACCCACCTACTGATGGGGGACCACTCTGCCCCCTCCCCCCTCCCTCATCCCCCCTTCTCACAACATCGGGAGAACTCTCGGGGCCTCTCGGACGTCATCTGTGACCTCAAGGTTAGAACTTTGTTATAGTCAGAAAAATAATGAAAAATAAGAAAATCTGACATGTAAATCCTCTTACAACTTAACTTAATACACTTGTAATAAAATAATTTTTATTTTCAAAAAAACGTTTGAATATATTTATATATATATATTTTACAGCCCAATTTAAAATTGAATTTCTTGCCATGCAGGAGATGGCGGGTAGCCTGGTTTTAAAGTCTGAGTTTGACGTTGAGAGATGTTTGGAACTACTGGACGAGTCTCACACCGCTCTGCAGGAGAGACAGGTTTGTAGTAAATAATAACCTGGTGCCGAGCAGTTATGGCATATAAACTTGGTAGGGGCAGAGCCTCAAGTGAGCAAATCAAGTTATGATTTGGCTTACAATCGTGCAGAACACTCTGTAAATGTTTTACACCATATTTTTCATACAATTAATTAGATATACCATTTACTGATACTTTGTGGGTTTATATATCTTTACAAAACAAAATCATTGAAATATTTACAGTACTACCTGCTGGAAGTGTTGATACTAAATACTTGAGTCCTTGCTTTTGAGTACACACAAAACAATGTAAATTATGAATATATAAAAAAAAATCTTTAACAAAATAGACTTGACGCAACAAAATGTAAACCAGCTGATATTTATTTTCTACATACTATATTGGTTCCGTATTGGAATCCAGCTCTAGCCTAGTTTCCTGGCTTGACAGATACTTCCAAAATACGCCTCCTTTCAGCTGACTTTGTGTTGTTTTACCTACCTACCTAACTGTCATTGTTTTGTTGAAGGATTTGGTTCCGCTTGTGGTGAAGTCCCTGGCTCAGCTTGTCGTTCATCTTGCTGTTACAGTCGGTGAGTTAAATTAGGTTATTTGCAGCGTTTGCCCAAATTTAATGTGACTACCTTTAAAGGGCCAGTAGCACGTTTTTAGGGAAATAAAAGGTGATGTCAGGAAAATGAAAATTAATGGTTCCAATTGAAAGACAATGCATTAAAATAAATGGAGCAGTAATAATTCAAATATATAATGTAAAGTTTAGTCATGCGATTCCTTTTTCTTACACAAAATGAATAAAGGTGTTCACACAAAAATGGCCATGGATGATTGGTTTGTGTATTAAGATTTGTGACATTATCAAAATAAAACATTAAGCATTAACTTACAATTAGCAGTGTAAAATTGAAAATATAAAATTTAAAAAAAAAATGTGCTACTTTGAGACTTTTGTGGCTCATCTTTATAGTCCTTTATGAAATCTCAACTTAAAGGGACATTCTTATCAGGTGGATATGAAATTCAAAGGGACATTCCCGTTTTTGCTATAACATGAAAATATTACAACCAATTTGAACTAATTTAGTGATGTGAATTGGGATAGCGTAGTGGTCAGCGCATTCGGCTTCGGATCAGGAGGTCCGTTGTTCTAATCCTGCCAGGGGCTCGGTAACATTGTTTGCAGTAGAGAACTGGGTAGAATGCTACACTGAATTTCAGCGCAGTACCAACCACAATTTGCTAGTTCCAGTTGTTTCTCGCAGGTTTCACTGCAATGCATACCCACAATGGTGTTGTGGGCTTTCTCCCTGCAATAATACTAGCAGCCGCAATATAAGTGAAATACTCTTGAAAGCGGCGCTAAACCCCACATCACCTCACCTCCCTGCAATAATACTAGCAGCCACAATATAAGTGAAATACTCTTGAAAGCGGCGCTAAACCCCACATCACCTCACCTCCCTGCAATAATACTAGCAGCCACAATATAAGTGAAATACTCTTGAAAGCGGCACTAAACCCCACATCACCTCACCTCTCTAGTTCATATTACAACATTGTACCCACAGTGATACACCAGCCAGGCCCAGCATCAGACATGGTGAGAGAGAAGTGTGTGTGTATGTGGAGAGGTCGACTGGGAAAGGAGTCCGAGTTTGAATCTCTCTGCAGCACCGCTGTGGTACATGGGCTCTCCAGGTCTTCAAAGTCTCAGGTAAGTAGGAGTTTAGGATCCAACGTATAATTCTTCATGATTCATAGAGGAAGAACCATTGCGTGACTGTAGGATGATTGCACCCAGGGGAATGTTGCACAGAGACATGGTTGCAGCAGCCAAAAACTTCTTTGTTGGCCAACTCTGTGGCCATACAATTATTTTTACCCTTTCAAGATTGTTCTACTAACATCTGACCATGATGACATTTCAGCATCTTCATGGTAGTATCGTTTTTGCTCAAATTGTACATGGAAAGTTCATATGACACATATAAAGCCATGATAACCACTTCATAATGGTCTGGCCATATTGTAATGTTGATGTAAACACGTTCATGAACCCTTGATTTGTCCCGAAGTCAGTCTGTACGTTTGTACATCCGGATTATTGTTAATGCAATATCTCACGAACCAGTGCACCCAATGTTTTCAAATTTGGTCACAGGCTACCTTGAGGGACAATTATGTTGCAATAATTCAAAAGTAGGGGATATTGCTATGTTAGAGGGAAACACTTGTTGAAAATTGAATTCAATGCATAGAACATGTCACGCAGAAAACAGATTTGAATCTTTTGAGTAGAATGCATTGAGTTTGCAGAAATTTCAACTACCGTAACTACTATAACTCAGGTATAGCCCGACCCCCCTCTCTGACCCCCTAATTTCTGGTGTCAAATTCTCGGCTTATACCCGGTCATATACAGTACTTGGAGAGAGCCCTTAAAATTGCATCATCTGACATAATAGTCATTTGCAAAGACCAAGGCAAAAGCTTTCAATGTCAGAAGCTAGGGGCTAGTAACTACTGTGAGAATTCTGTCTACAAGATTGCTTCAGTCTTTACTTTATAATCTGAAGATGTAGTTAGTCTGCTAAGGATTACAATATGTCAGTACTGAAGACCATTCATATCAATAGAGCATATTACTAAGCACACATGAACAGGACTCGGGATATGTTTGCGTGATGTAAATACTTTATAATTATATTTTATATAAACATGTATCAGAACATTGTATTTACTGGCTGTTGCAATGAGAAATCACTAAATGGGTTTTCATTTTTCATAATTTTTTTCTCCAACATGGTGTAGCTTAAGAATGTGGCTATTTTTATTTAAGGCTGGTAGCTTTCTGGGCCTAGATTTTCGAAGCTTCCTTAGTGCTAAGATAGTCGTAAGTCAATGTTAATTTAGGGTACTTACGACTATCTTAGCACTAAGAGAGCTTCGGACGTCCAGGTCCTGAAGTTTTTGTGATTTCATTTTCAAATGTACCTTACATTAGAAGATGCTTGAACATTTGTTCCTTTGTTTTTCAGTTGGCATGGAAATGTTACTCACGACTGGTAGTTTCCCTATTGGAAGAGAACATCATAGACGCGAGTGTCTATCAAGAAGGTTGTCACAAGGTTATCAAGCACGCAAAGGTATGAGCTTCCATTTGCTATCAGGGTTCATCCTTTAATTTGGACACATTTTGTATAGAACATGAATTCTATGCATTTATTTCTGAGACATGCCCACTTCTTTCTCGTTATTGGTGATTTATAAAATACAGTAGAACACAGATATAGCGAACACGGATATAGCGAACACTCGGATATAGCGAACAAATTTTCAAGTCCCGTCCCTATATAATATCATTCAAAATTATATGTGTATAGCGAACACCGGATATAGCGAACTAAATTCTTTGGTCCCTTGGAGTTCGTTATATCCGAATTCTACTGTAGCTTAGATAGGAGATCACTTGTCAGATTTTTAGCTCATCTGGCCTGTAAAGCCTGATAGGCTTTGGCATGGTGTCCGGCGTCCGGCCGCAAACTTTATGCATTTTCAACTTCTTCTCCAAAAGCATAAGCCCTAGAAAGCTGAAAAATTGTCAACACACTATTTTTATTTTATTCTCAAGAAGCATAAGGCCTAGAAAGCTGAAACTTTGTGTACAGACTCCTTGACTAGTGAGGATTATAATTAATAGAAAGCTGAAACCTCTGAACATAATGATTTCATTATGGATTTGGCGACCATGTTGCCAAGCCCTATTTTTATCTTATTCTCCAGAAGCATAAGGCCTAGAAATTTGAAGCTATGTGAACAGATCCTTTGACTAGTGAGAATTTTAAATTATAGCCCTGTGGCCCCTAGGGATTAGGGGCCACAGGGGCCAGGCCCTAAAAACCTATTTTCATTTCTTTCTCCAGAAGCATACGTCTTAGAAATCGGATACTTTGTGTGCAGAATTCTTGACTAGTGAGGATTAAAATTGATAGAAAGCTGAAACCTCTGAAATCACGCCCCTACATAATTATTTCAGAATTGGTGACCCTGTGGCCCCTAAGGGGACAACCACATTGGCCACCCCTAAGAGCAAAATTATGTATGAAGCCTGATGAGCTACAGAGCCAATGGCTCTATTTTGCTTTCAATGCATTATGCACTATACACATTAGATTTTTGCGTTAGATGTATGGTTTAGTGATAAGTACCTTTTGGAATATAAAAGTGAATAAAGATTAAATGATGTGCTGTTATCGGAAGAGGAAAATGGGGATAGAAAGACTGATTTGCCAAATGTCGTTTCTCAAAAGAGTCATTATTATTGCCATTTATTCCTCAAAACAGATCAATTTTAAACAGACTGTTAACTAAAATTTCATTTTATTTTCCAGACCTACAAGATTGACCTTCAACCCCTCGGCCTGTTGGTGTGTGAAATTGTTCAACATTTCAACCAATCAGAAGCCATCACAACACTCTTCTGCAAGACTCTTGAAAAACTTTTCCACCTATCAGAAGAGGGTTCACATTTAGCCCGAACCATTCTTCCTCTTCTGGATAAATACGTTCCCCTGGACTCTCAATCGGAGCCGAAGTCTCCAGGAAGGAATGTGGTGCCAAAAGAATTGGGTCAAAAGACTGATATTCATTCGGTTATAGTCAAAGAATCGGATATGTCAGATTCAGGGGACAAGGAGAACAGAGTTACTTCCCTTGATAGTGTTCAAAACAGTGTTATGTTTTCGACGGACAAATCTAGTTTGTCAAAAAAGTCACAAACTGAAGATGAGAATCAAAATCAAACATGATGGTTATGATGTTGATTATTGTGAATGTGATATTTATCGTCAATAAAAGACTGATTTTTAACAGCTGTAATGTGTATGAAGTCTGGAAGAAGACGGTGAAGGGTTGACATTTTTGAACGGACAATTATCAATTAAGAAGTGAAAGATATTCTCCTTTAACTTCCGAAAAATAAAAGAATACCGGACACCTATTTTGCTCATATTGAGTGACATTTATAATTGTAGAAAATAAAGAAAGACTTCTATGTAACCCTAATTTTTTTCACTCTATATGAAAATTATTCTTGCAAGCTTTGCAATTACCAAAATATAATTTTAATAATTGTGGATCGCTTGGGTTTTGGCATGCTAAAAGACTAAGAATTCAACATATTGTTATTTAACAACTATTTTATTCTGTTTTGGGGAATGAATTCAAGTTGCAAGTAAGACTCGATTGTGATTATCAATGATTAGAATTGATAGCAGTAAAAGATTCCACTATCTTAAATTTTACGAGGTATTCATTTAAATGATTACAAACCCAGCAATGAGAATGAACCTGTACATTCTGTTACCAAGTCTTTCCTTGATACATCTGAATAAATTATTGTATAAAAAATTTATCTTCTCTTGCTTTTAGCTTACTTTGACTGAAAAGCCAAATCCTTTAGAATCCCTTACTGATATATAGATTATCATGTAGTATTTTATATATGTGTTGATATGTAAATCTTCAATTAAGGATTGTTTTATGATATTGACAATTATGATTATTATGAGAGGTCCTCCCGATGACATTTTGGGTGCAAATAATGAAACTGTGAATTGACCAATCAAATTCCGCGTCAAAAACAGTTACAAAATGCACAATCATTATGTGATCTGTAGAAACTTAAGATACCGGTAGCTTTTCATCTGTTCTTAATAACATTGTGTTGATTGAAGCAATTTAAAAATTAGTTTTCAAGGGCGTAACTAGGAAAAAATCATTTGTAAGCACATAGATTGTTGTACTAAAAAGTGTTTTAAAGAATCACTGCAAAATGAGTGAAAGAACAGACGAACCAAACAAGCAGGTTCTAACAAACATTATCTGGAATATAACTAACTCAATGAAACCATTTGTAACTACTTCAACATTATCATTTGCCCTAAAAGTACAAGTACAATACACAATTTTGAAACATTGAAAACTGTAAGAAATTGAACAATAAAAAAGGAACAAGAACAGAATTGTTTGAAACAGTCAGGAAGCTATCTGATGTGTGCACTCATCGCCCAGCTATCAGATATCCCTTTTGTATACTTATTGACAAAAGGTGTCCCTGATAGTGGGGTCCATGTGTGCACTCTTTGCCATCAACTTTATTCGAAGAGATGGGCCATTTTCCTCTGCAAAATCATCTACCACCTTATGAATGTTGACATTGAAATCCCTGTGAACATGAAGTAGTGCCAAGAGCATTAAGCCGCTCCGTTACCATTGTTGACCTGAGATACGTTTTAACACGTCTCACTGAAGGAATGCTCAGCCGCTGCAGAAAACACTGGCATTGTCAGAAGTGGTTTGAGGGCAACATGGATATTCGGTTAAAGATCTTCTTTTGCGAGGTTCAGTGTTGCCAACTCTATATTTGTCAAGGATTCAGCTAATGGAGCCGCTCTTGTGCTTTCAGCCTCAGTGAAACCTAAAAATGATTCTTTGAGAGTAGTTTGACCCTGATGGTTTACAGGAATGTGTCGAACAGAGATAGAAATTTGTTCTTTGGTTGAGGAATTTGTTGCCTCGTCAGCAATGAGTGAAAAGCATTTCTGCAAATTACAGTTATTTACCAAAAAGTACGGGTATTACAACGATAAAAGACTTTAAAATAGTATTCAGACGGTGACGTACGCATGTCGACTCGTGCGAAGTTCGTTTCTATGGCAGTGTGTATCAAACCGCGGTGAATCGCCCGTCATAAAAATCGTTTTCGAACGTAGGTTCGACCATATAAATAAACCAGTGAATTTCGAGGATTTTGAAATGTCATGGTTAAACGGTCTACACTACGCTGCGATTTCCTAAACACTGATTTTTTCACACTTTTGTATTGATAAGAGGTTAGACTTAAACCACCGTGACAAAACGGCGCTGCCATTCATGTTTTGTCTAACACAAGCTTTACACTCTAATGCCAGACGGCTAAATATAAACATTTTTTGACACTTCTATAAACATTTTTATACCCCCGCTACGACGTAGTCGGGGGTATATAGCGCTCCGCGTGTCCGTCCGTGCGTCCGTCCGTCCGTGCGTGCGTGCGTGCGTCCGTCCGAAATCGTTTCCGGAGCATTACTCAAAAACTATAATACCCCCGCTACGACGTAGTCGGGGGTATATAGCGCTCCGCGTGTCCGTCCGTGCGTCCGTCCGTCCGTGCGTGCGTGCGTCCGTCCGAAATCGTTTCCGGAGCATTACTCAAAAACTATACCACTTAGAAACTTCAAATTTGGTATGGAAGTAGCCTATATGGTGCTGTGGTGCCTTTTAGGGGTTTCAGCTCAATGGTCCAAATAATTTTTGAAATTTTGACAAAAAACGGTCCGATTTTTGGACTTTGTCTCGTTTCCGGAGCATAACTCAAAAACTGTACCACTTAGAAACTTCAAATTTGGTATGGAAGTAGCCTATATGGTGCTGTGGTGCCTTTTAGGGGTTTCAGCTCAATGGTCCAAATAATTTTTGAAATTTTGACCAAAAACGGTCCGATTTTTGGACTTTGTCTCGTTTCCGGAGCATAACTCAAAAACTGTACCACTTAGAAACTTCAAATTTGGTATGGAAGTAGCCTATATGGTGCTGTGGTGCCTTTTCGGGGTTTCAGCTCAATGGTCCAAATAATTTTTGAAATTTTGACCAAAAACGGTCTGATTTTTGGACTTTGTCTCGTTTCAGGAGCACTACTAAAATAATATACCACTTAGAAACTACAAATTTGGTATGGAAGTAGCCTATATGGTGCTGTTGTGCCTTTTAGGGGTTTCAGCTCAATGTTCTGAATAATTTTTGAAATTTTGACCAAAAACGGTCCAATTTTTTTTTTGTTGTTTCCGGAGCATATATAAATACCAAATGACTTGCACACTTCAAATTTGGTATGGAAGTATACAGTCGAACCTCAGATACCCGGACTCCGTATATCCGTAAATCTCACCTTACGGACAAAGATTTTTCAAACAATGTGTCTATATTTCTTAAGAAAAATGACCCAGTTAACAGGACGATTCGCTATTGGGACGATTTTCAACTGTAAACAAAACAAGGTTCGACTGTATAGTGCTGTTGTGCCTTTTAGGGGTAATTCCAGGGTTCCCAGAATTTTATTCAAAAACTACATAGCCGCGGATGTTATGAAGTAAAATAGTTTTTAGGTTTGCAAGACCATTGTGTTCAAAGTCATAATCATTGAACGAGTAATTTTCATAAATTTTCAAATTAATGTTACGTGAAGGCGGTCAAACTACAGACGGGGGTATGTGAGCCGTGCTCACTTTTGCCTTGTTACACGAGTCATCATCGGATGATTGGTTAAGATGTGTTCTGCGAAGACTATTGCTGTCTGACGAATGTCACCAATAAATTACAGAAAAAATAACAAAAACATCAAATTAAATTTTTTTTAAATGTTTTTTTTTTGGGAATTTCAAAGTGTAAGCACATGGTAGATACGCCTCTGCTCGGCGCTGATTGGACACCCGGCGCTTATTAGAGGAAATATGGTACTTTGATTATCTAATGGTACAATCAAGTTACATTCTTGCAGGGCTCTCTGCAGACACTTCTCTCGAGGTTTAGATCCAGAGAGAGTTCAAAGGTCAGCATTGAAGTATCACAGTTCGTCCATGATCATCATATATATATAACAATGGCATTGCGAAGTTCATTTGCATATACATTGCCCACCACATTGGAGTTGCACATCAACTTTGTACACCGGAGTGCCCCAGTTAGTAATTTTAACACCAATAATGAGATCGCTACATGGTATGTGTAATATACTTAAAGTGACACAGAGTATCTTTCTTAAAAATTTATTTGGTTTTGATAAGCTACAAAATATCTAATATGCTGATTGAAGTTCATATCTCATCACTGGACTTGCAAATATATCAATCTATGTAAATATCTCTAAAATGCTTGATTTCATGAGAAAATCAAGAAAACATCTCAAATACGTTTAATATTCGAAAGTATGCATCCAATTAATCTACCTATTAGTTACAATACCTAATAAACACTATCGAATAAAATATATCTTCCTGTCACCTTATGACAAGGTTTCAAAATTACGTTTGGCGAATTTGCGCGCGCCACTCGAGACTCAATGTCCGGTTTTCGATCAAAATCCCGACTTTGAATGGCCGTATTTTCGCTCTAATGTACTGATTGACCTTTAACTTGTTATTTTCAGTAACAGTTAGTGGTTTCCCATGTAATAACATCGATTTCAAAATTTGACACATGTGATCCTATCAACATACTCTGTATCTCTTTAATGTAATTGTTGGATATATATTCTTATCGTAATATTTTTAAAAATTGAGGTTATTTCAATTTGAAAATAACACAAGATATAATTTGTAGTAGCCTACATTTTCCTATTCGGACTGTCGGATCAAGGATCTTTTCTAAAGCATTTTTTCATTATTTGGGGGAGGCTACCGGAAAAGGTACCACATGGTCGGTATTGAGTTTCATAGATTCATACAGGACAATGTCTAACCTTTAAAATAAAAAAATAATATCCAAAATATCAAACATTGGCAAAGTTATGATCTCTTGAAGAATGGTGGGGTCAAAAACAATTGGGAATATGAAAATGAGAAAGCATGGATTACAATTTTATACTTTTATAAAATAGCCATAAAACAATGAAATATACGAAGTTAGGGTGTGTTTGTCAGAGTTTGTCTCAAAGGGCGTCAATTTATGTTTGTCGTAACCAAAACGGGGGTTTCCGGGTTGTCTAAATGAACGTGCATGCCTTTTGGTCGAAGTGGTCCCTTTTTTCTTAAGGTTAGCATATCGTCCCAATTCACAGAGCTAAAGTAAATCTAAAAGCTAAAATAAAGATGTTTTATTGTCACTTATACCAGAAAATGATAGTTAGAACTGCAAACCTTGGTTTAAAGACAATTAATTTGAATCTGTTGGGTAAAAATGTTATTTATATCTTCTTAGTGTATGAGTTTTATACCTTTCTATGATAAGTGTGTATTATAAGAGAAATCAACATGCATCTCTGATCTGTTGCATTAGTATGCTGAATATGCATATTAATTTATCTCTCTTCACAAACTGATATCATTTTTTAAGCTATTTATTAGAGATATTACCAATTAAAACGCGAAATATTCATTTGTCATAAAGTGACCACTTATATATAGTCGTACTAAATTTATGATTTTAATTAATTGATAATATAATTTTTTTTATGATGATGATTCATGTACGCATTTCCTTTTATTTTGACAGATATATCAAAATCAAATTTTAATTGAATAATGGTTAATATATTGGAGTAGTGATGTTTAAATCATAATCATCATGCTAAATGTTTCTTCCGAAGAAGCTTCCTCTCAAGGACCTGTCACTTACGGTTAATGTTACGCTTAAAGGTTCAATAACTCACACTCGAATAAGCGAACATAAAATATCTGCTACGCAGCTTCTAGACAACTGAAAACATAAGGGATATACAGCATAATAGGTTCCTCCGACCATGTGTCCCTTGCTGGTGCCTTTTAAAGGGGCAGTAGCACATTTTTTGATAATTTTATATTTAAATTATTTCACTAATAATTGTATGTTAATGCTAAATGTATTATTTAGACAGTGTCAAAAATCTCATTACACAAGCCAATCATCCATAGTCAGAGGACAAAGTATGAAGATTCACATAAAATCCATTGGCGGCCATTTTGTGTGAACACCTTTAATTCAATTTGTGTTAGAAAAAGGAAACGCATGGCTAAACGTTACGTTATATATTTGAATTGCTGCTCCATTTACTTTTAATACATTGTCTTTCAATTGGAACAATTAAAATTTTCATTTTCCTGACATTACCATAAATTACCCCTAAAAACGTGATACTGTCCCTTTAAAACCATTGATTTTCAGGAATATAAAGAGGAATATGGCAATCAGAGACTTTTCACATATATATAAAGAAGACGTGCTTATCAACTGTTATATTGCAAAATGTGCGTAACAAAATCTTTTAAATTATATGCACCAACTTTCTTTAAGAGCCCATATCTCTTAAACGGGGATCGACCAAGTGGTCCCTTTTCCGGTAGCCATCCCAAATTTTGTTCAAAATAAACAAGAAATAACTTATGGTACCTGAATGTAATTTTCCTTCCAACATAAATCGAGCTTGTTCAAAAATCTATACGTTGAAAGAAATAATTTATCGTAATTTTCAACAGGCATGTATACTGAACGACGCAAATACTTCCGTGTCGTTTTTTTTACAATTAACAATTCTTATATTGAACAACCAAAGATTGAAATATCAGCTCACCGTTCTGTGCTTTAGATGTGAATAAGAAAATTTTAAAGGGCCGGTAGCACGTTTTTTGAACATTTTATATTTGCATATTTTCACTGATAATTGTACATAAATACTAAATGTATTAATGTGATAGTGTAAAAAATCTCATTACACAAACCAATCATCCATAGTCTGAGAACAAATCATAAAGATTCACATAAAGTCCATGACATCCCACTTAGACCTCGTCGTCCATGGCAACCATTCATAAAAGTGTCCTGTTTATTATCGATATCGGTAACTCTTAGGCCAAAGAGTCCTGACATCTGATGCAAGGACACTTTTCTAAACCTTTCCTACACAAGGTTTAAAACAATTAATCAACAACATAGACATAGTAGTGAACTGAAAGTATCAACAAACAAATAAAACAAGCTGGAAAACAATCATAATACTTACATGTTTTGCTTGAATCAAAATATCAAAATCACCTAATTACGCTGTAGATTTTAGTTTGCACTGAAATAACAAAACCAAGAAATAAACATTATATGATTTATGTTGCATCAAAACGTTTGTTATGTTAGAAAATAAGTCTAGAAATATCCAAATAATTTGATAATGACCCGTAATTAATTTATTTCATAGATAAGCTAAAGTAAGAATAGAGACCACTGTCGAAATTCAACTGTCTATGGGGACTCTAATAACACGTCTTGTACCTTCACAATCGAAACCGAAATGGACAACTTGTGAAGCTTTGTCTTGAAACAGGCTCGTATTCATTGACACGCAAGAAGTGTCATATTTAATTGTGTAGCTATATCTTGGGATGTAACTTTTACTCGCTTGGCTGCTCGAGGTGCTACCTTACTAACTATCATAGAAAACTCATACAATGTTTTTACCTTTTATTACAAATACATTTAAAGCAAATTACACATTATTTTACAATCAATATCCTGCCCCCTTGAATACCTACTTTAATCTAACCTTAAAAATATCTTTCCCTTACTATTTTCTACCTAACCCCATACTGCCCTAAGCATGCTATACGATACCCATAATATGGTTCCCTCTGCTGGTTCTAGCCCCCGTGGTCAGCCGGCCGATGAAACTAGCCCGTCGCCTTCCTTCTGGTCTACAGTTCCTAGGTCATCACAGCCTCCCAGATCGAATTCCCCGACTATCTGTCTCCGTAACCACTTGAAGCCGGAACAAATGTCCTCTTAGAAGGATAATGCTTCCCCACATCTGTTCACAAAGCACGAAATATCAGAATTATCAGATAAACGCCGGGTGGCCGGACACCAATGAAGTTAGTGTCTCATGTATTTTCATGAAAGTCAAATGTCGTTATCAGAAATTGAGATAAAGACTGAAGTTGGGAAGGCTTTGTAAATTATTTCACTTTCTGAAATAATTCTAAACTTTTTCATAATATCTCTACATAACAGAAGCACGTGCCAATACACCATTCATATTACTATACATTTCATTCATAAAACAGTGAAGGTTGGAAGGTTATTTAAAATTGAAATTTTATTTTAAACTATTAATTGTGTGGTTGATTGTACTCGGATCCAGTGAGATGCAAGTCAGTTAATAGCATATTAAATTGCATGCATCGGATAAAGGCATTATCCGATGCATGCCATTTACTATGCTAGTAACTGTTACTTGGCGGCCATTTTTGTGTGAACACCTTTTATTCATTTTGTGTATTACTAAGAAAAAGTTAACGCATGGTTGACTTTTACAGTATATATTTCATGGTGTGTATTGTGACAGTTTAACAGGTATGATTCATTTTTGACAATGATTTGTGGATCTCAATTAGATATTTTGGTAAATATCATATGATATGTTGGATATTGAGGAAATGTAATTTACTAGGGTGAGTCCATCAACATTATGTGGGTGTTTATCGTTATGGGTAATAATTCTTACTAATTGCTGTATGCCGTCCATAGTTATATAGTCGAAATATATAAATTTGGTTTCTTTAATAATCAACTTTTGCTTATTTGAGAAGAGATTTAAGCATGCCATTTGCAACGTAATTATGTTGCAATGTGTACTACCTACTCCCCCTTATCATAAAGTGGAGCCGTCCTGCTGGAGCACGAACTCGGTGTTTATCTTAGCGGGAAATTGTTTCATCCTGGCTCTGATTTTTTTCCGTTTTAAATTGAAATGTTAATTTTAGAGGTGTGTTATTGTCTGGGGTGTATTTTTTGTAACTTAAAGAAACTAGGTCTTTGTAGAGTTTATTGTATTATTCAACATGTAAATTATTTGAGAGACAGAGCAATAAGATTATGCGTAAGTTTATATTGGCCTAATCCTAGAGCGTGAGTATGGGAGTTTGTTATTGCCAATATATTGTTCATAAGTGTTTATGAAATGTATTTGTATCTCAGAATTGTCATCAAAAACGACATTACGGCCTAATGGTCGTCACTAGCTCCATCTTAGCTTGTGAAGAGCCATACCTGTAATCAGTCTGGTTATTGAACGTGAAAGTTGTTATCTTTTGAGACTCAGTTATGCGATGACTGTTGGCCTACAGAGAAAACTTCCCTAATATATACCTGAATTGGTTGAATAGAATTGAATGAACTATACATATGGCATATTGTTTGAAATCAACTTTTATCATCACATAAAAATGTCTAACCACGTTGCGAGAGATATAAGTATATAGAAATCATACTATCTATCAGGAAAGTAACGACGTTTCGGTATAATTCCGTATACCGTTTTAAGGATCTATACCTAAACGTCGCTAATTTCTACAATAAAGAAGTTGATCATCCATAAAACTCCAAGTCTTATAAAATTATTTTATCCCACTGAAACTATAGACTTCTACCATATCGTTGCATCTAAATTCAAAATCAATGTGTCTTTCTTAAAACGTGTTCATATTGAATGGGTTTGAATAACAATGTTTTCATTTTTTAGTTGGAACTTTAACCCTAAAAGACACGCTTGTACTTTATTTCTTAAACACATGCTTGTTTTTGGCAGCAAAATAGAGCTTATTTAGCCCAGATGTATAAAAAAGAACAACTTCTTATGGATAGTCAACTTCTTTATTGCATGAAATGCGACGTTTCGGTGTAGATTTGTAGATACTTAAATCGTTTGAAAGCAAGTGATGTTTAAAAATGAGGATAGATGCATTATAATCATTTTTAAACAAGCATTGGATAATTCGATGTATATCATATACTTTTTGTACTGGAAAGACATTGCATTATACAATTATAGACTGGTGATGAGGTCAATACCTGTTTTTATAGACCCGAGGAAAACAATATTTACTGAGGACGAAGTCCGAGGTCGATATTGTTTTCCTCCGGTCTATAAAAACAGGTTTTGACCGAATTCACCAGTCTATAATTGTTTTATTATGTCTCGGTTAAAAAAAAAAAAGAACTAGAAAACTACAGGTATGAGCGGCATTTCGGCATTACATTACATTACATTACATTACATTACATTACATTACATTACATTACATTACATTATATTATATTATATTATATTATATTATATTATATTATATTATATTATATAATATATTTAAATTTTAAATAACAATACCCTATCTATCAATCCATTAAAAAGTTTATAACTTACAAATCAAAACAGTTTTAAATGTCTTGATTACATGTGAATATCGATTTCGCCCAGGCTTGTGCGTATCTATTGACACGGCATAAACGTTTATTTAAAGTTATAAATTCCATTTTATCCATCAAGCAATGTAGATATATGGCAGTTTTTGTTCGATAGAATATATGTTATGCTTGCTTGTATCCCTAAACGTGAAAAGCGTCTCGTCAGCAGTCGGCATTGCCATGTTATTATTATGTTACTATTTATAGCACATGGATCACTTTGACCAATCGCTACTAAGAGCTATTTTTAATCTATGACGTCGCGTATATAAAGCGAACCTCGATTCGAGTTTGCAATATTCACTACCGGGTTGTGAATGCATGAACATTCACTCGTCTTCTTGGTTTAAAAGGTGTTTGAAGATATAAACAGGTATGTTGATATTTCTCCTCTCTTTAGAAATCGTAAATTAATGTAATCGAAATGTTGTCATGGTCGTTTTGGTTTCCAATCGGTATACTATTTCTTATATGCCTTTAGGCTTGTTTACACCTATGGTTTGACTCTTTAATTACATATTGCTGTAATTTCATACATTCACAGGTACGCTCTTCTTTATCTGAATGACAATTTATATGATATAAATATCTGATTTATATTCATAAACGTTGTCATGAACAATCGGGCTGTTTATTCAAGCTATTTGTTATGTATATTGCCTTGGATACCCCCCTATATACGGGAATCGCATAGACATCGATAACTATGCTAAGAATGTTTATCTAAGGATAGTGGTTTGATTTTATCCTTAGCATATTTTATTAGACCGTCAATAGTAAAAAGAAAATCATGAGCGGTCATTTGTATTGAAGAATCCTAATGTACAATCAATTAAATGCACAGTGTTGATAAGATCGTTATACTGCCATCAATTCAATTATTTTCTCTTTCGTTTAATTTTTTTAATGAAATGGAAACATAAATGGAATGCATAATATTGTTACATAAACAAATGTACTTCCATTTATCAAAATATACTTACGAAATGCTGAAAAGATATAAACCATATGAAAACCAAAAGCTAAATAAAAAAACAAACTCTGTCTCTGAAAGATATCTTGATAATATTATCAAATTTACCGCTCGTTCATCTAATTGTAAACACCCCTTTGTAATCCAAAATATCATATAAACGTGTATACTGTACATAAATTATTGTATCATATCAACAACCAATCTGTTTGATATTTAAACGTCCCCATCGCAAAAGTGAAGAAGTTTGTCATCTATGAAATGGAATTATTTTTCCTTTCTTGACACTGCAACTAATCCTCTATTTGTGAAGACAACAGGTATGCAAAATAGACATGTGTAACGTCAGGGGATTCCCCTTCGTTCCCAGCAGGTGGGGTAAATTATTCAGCTGGTATCCCGCTTTCTTATGCCATATTTCCTCTAATAAGCGCCCGGGCGCTTATTTTTTCAGCACTCCTTTACCCGCCGGCGCTTACTTGAGACCCGGCGCTTATTTCTTACAAAGAAAATTGAAGTTTGTTTTAAGCCGTATTTTACAATGAATACCTGTAAAATGTTTACTGGGGAAGCACTTACCTAATGGTTAGGACAGGCCCGGCGCTTATTAGAGGAAATACGGTACACTCTGAATTCTACGAAAACATCGGGTATTGAGGTTAGACACCCGTTTTCGTCTATAGCTATGTATTTAGGTTCAATAAGTAATTGACAAGCGATGACCTACTTTTACTAAGGTAAACTGGGCGTTAAACAACTATGATTGAATAGGGTGAGGATGTTTTATTATTCGGCTTGTTCTATTGGGTGATTCCGAGAAATGCGTCTCTATTTAAATGGTCACTAACACATTTTTCAAGGTAACAAAATATTATCGTATAAAAATATATGTTTACAAATATAAGACAATTTTTTATATAAGAATTCAATTTAAAACGGACGTACCAGTTAGTACTGACAGTCCCATACCTTGTTAAACACGAATCTATTTCCCTATCTCAAATGAACAAACGGCGTTCACACCAAAATAGCCACTTGTAGTTATTGCTTGATATTTGTCAATTCCTTCTCAATCTCAAACACCAAAAGTCTGTGGAGCTTAGTGGTGTAATGGCACGCTGGCCTCTCACGCCGACGGCCCGAGTTCGAATCCTGGTGGAGACACCAACATTTTTTTACCTGGGTCTCATACTGTGTTTTGTCCTTGGCAAGGCGATTCATCACCATTGCACTCAGTCACCAAGCTGTTAAAATTGGTACAGGACGTACATGGTCGCGCTTAGCGCTTGGTGTCAGCTTTGAAAGTATAATTCCGTCAGGGTAATGATGTAGGTAG
This sequence comes from Steromphala cineraria, assembly GCA_916613615.1. Taxonomy (NCBI): domain Eukaryota; kingdom Metazoa; phylum Mollusca; class Gastropoda; order Trochida; family Trochidae; genus Steromphala; species Steromphala cineraria. The sequence continues at coordinate 53,614,551 of OU744724.1, read as the reverse complement.
CGTTTTGAGCAGGTTATCACTGCCTGAATATAGCGCCAAATACATGTCATTATTTTCATTATATTATACGTCCCGTAAGTAGGAAATATGGGACGTAAACATTATAGCTTGTTTGAACAAGATTGATTCTTTGACTACGCATCATCGGATAGTCTGTCATCCAGACCCTAAAGCAAAAATATTTAATTGATGACCAACCAAGTCTAGAAAAGTATAGCAAGTCTAGACTGCTCAGCTTTAGGCTCCATTTTGTTATAATACATGCTTTGTTTTAAAATATTGTCAATATTGAAAGAAAATACTTCTGAGACTAAATGTTAGTCTAATCATCGGATTGAGTAATAAGATGTTTATCCACCCGAGTTTATAGTATGTGAGGCATATACTAATATTGCCTAGGGGGGTGTTGATAACGTAAAAAGAAATTAATATGCAATATGTTCTTATTTACGTCAACATCATCTCGCTAAACTTGCATGTTAATCATAAAAATATATACAAATATGTTCTTGTCTATGAAAATAGAAAAACTGCCATATTCTTGTTAAAAGGTTATTTTACGTTCGATTAACAAATGTTCTATATATATAGTTAAAAGACATGCAAAACACTACCACTACGTATTTGTCTTTTTCTGTGTGAGATGAGTTTAAAAAAAACAACTTGAGTCATTGCCGCGAGCCATTGTCCACTGAACTCAAAAAGAACTTTATTATGATATTTTAAGAAACGATCACTACTTATCGCCAAAATGACACCATCCAACAACAAACATGTAGTGTGTCACTTAAAGGGGGTCTGCAACCTAGCTTTCTGCTGTAAGCGGTTTGTAACCAAACGATTTTGTCCCTACCGAGCATTTTCGACTCTTTCGGGGCCCTGCTAATAAAACTCTGGAAGTTAAAAATTCAGGGTTGCAGACCCCCTTTAATGATCCCGCCAGGTTGGGGGTTCGATTCCTTGGGCTCGGCAACTTTGTCGATACTAGAAAACTATTCTACACGCAGTTTTTCACCACAATGCATAACCACAATAGTGTTGCAGACTTTCTTCCTGCAATAATACTAGCAGCCATATAAGTGAAATATACAATGACCTCACCTCACTTTATGAGCTATAGTCCTAAACGGCTGATCTTTTAGTCAGGAGTGTGTTCACTGTTCATAGCATTTATCGCTGTCTGTTTGAGCATTTGGTCTTGAACCCTTGAATAGAGGAGGTGGGCAAAACATCTATAATATTAATGCTTCAGAGCTCGGTAACATTTATAAGGAACTGCAATAGGGGAAATTGGATTAATTACATTTAGAAAATCTATTAGTATACATGAAAACAATATTTTACCATATTCAAAAATTTATTGAAAATTCGAAATTGATGACGAATATTTGTAGACCACGTATTGAATGTAATCATCAATTTGAACACATGATGCCTGAGAAAGTACTTTAAAATTGAAGATTATTTTACACTTCAACTTAAAAAATATGGTATATGTAATATTCAATGGCGCACAATCTTATTAAAATATGATCTATCTGATCTAAAATTATGATAACTTTTAATCAGATTGGCGAACTATTATCTACAAAATTGAATGATGCGTTCATAAAATCCCTTAAATTGATTAAATTGCTCTATGAAGGAGGGGCTAACAGCATAACACATTTCTACTAACCCTTTGTCTTTATTTCCATCTTCAGGTGACCATGGATTTCGGGAGTGAATATGCGTATCTAGGGGCGTCTGAATCGGAATCCGAGGGGTCATGCAGCAGTGGAGACGAACAGGTTGAAGGGGTGAGTAGACAGAGAGGGATAGGAAGATGAGGGGATGGTGAGCAAGATAGAGAGAGGGTAGAGAGAAGGAGTACCAGAGAGGAAAGATGCAGAGGTAGAGAGAGAAGAGAGAGAGGGAGAGAGGGGGAGGAGGGGACGGAGACACAGATAAGGTGAGAGGGTGAGAGACGGATAAATAGAGGGGAGAGAGAGAAAAGAGAGAGGGGGGGGAGGAGGGGACGGAGACACAGATAAGGTTAGAGGGTGAGAGACGGATAAATAGAGGGGATCGATCTAGAGAGAGAGAGTGAGAGGGGGGGGGGGGAGGAGGGGACGGAGACACAGATAGGGTGAGAGGGTGAGAGGGTGAGAGACGGAAACATAGGGGGAGGCGGAGAGAGAAAGAGAGAGAGTGAAAGGAGCTGTGTGTGTGTGTGAGAGAGAGAGAGACAGAGAGACAGACATACAGAGACAGAGACACAGAGAGAGACAGTGAGAGAGACAGACAGACAGACACAGAGAGGCAGAGAGACAGAAGAATGTCATCTCTCGAAGAAGCTTTGATTGAATATTCTGGGAACGTTAAGAGCCGTCAATGTTTAGATTAAGCTCTGACCTACTGACCGTTTCTTCCTTTTCAGGAGTGCATGCTGGACCTCCTGGACACCGCTGGTCAAGAGGAGTACTCGGCCATGCGTGACCAGTACATCCGAGTGGGCCAGGGGTTCATTATCGTGTACGACATCACCAACAGGGAGTCTTTCAGACAAGCCTCGGTCATGTTCGACTTTCTCAGGAAGATCAAAGAGGGAAGCTTTACTCCAGCTGTAAGTTCGTGTATATTTTATGTGTGCTTCGAAATTATTTTATGTGTGCTTCGAAATTAGTTTATGTGTGCTTCGAAAGATAGTTTATACAATTAGTATACATGTAAGTTGGACGTAAGAATTTGACTTTTGCGAATATATGTGACTCATTGACTGTTTTAAGAAAACAAACTTTTATCATATGATTGGCATTATGGAATGAATATGTGAGATATTTTGAATTAATATCATGAATTATGCCATTACGTAGGTATCAAAGAAAAACATTATGTGAAGAAAATCGCGGAATGGCTCCTTAAGGTTTACTGTAATGCTATCTACTTGCCGTTTAACATATGCTTGTGATAGGGAAGTGATTAAGAAATACATACAATGAATTACGAATGAAAAAATACTTTACCTGATATGGAACAGTTAACCGAAAATAATTTTTCAAGAAGAAGTAGTTTATAAAAATAAGTGCTTAAACAGAGTTTTTTTAAAAGAAAAGCGGCAGCTCTGTAATTTCTATGGCAATTTTTTTATATTTTTGCTACATTTATTTGACACTTCTTTTCAGATATGACTTGAAGAAAATCATTATTTCCAAAATATTTCAAATTTCATGGCATGCACGCCGTTTCTGTCTGTAGTATTACTAGTATTGCCCTAGCGGCGCTAAAAAACTTTAATTCATTTAATTAATTAAATTAAAATTAAATTTATTAAAGAATTTCATGAATAAATTTGAAATTGAACACAGACATCAAACCTTCTTTTAAAGGTGATCTGTGGCAACAAGTCTGATCTAGACGCTCAAAGAGTGGTTCCCTTTACGGAAGGGGAGGAACTCGGCAAGAAAGAGAAGGTACCGTTCTTGGAAACATCCTGCAAATTGGGCACCAACATCAAAGAGGCCACAGAGGCACTGGTCAGGATAATTCCTCGAACAAGCATTGATTACAAGGTAATGTATTCTTAACATTACAATTTTAGTATTCTTGTTTTTAAAATATTTATTGAATTTACGCAGTATTGTATACAAAACACATTTCTCTCAGTTTGTACAACAAATCATTCGTCCGTAGTTCCGTGATTCCATAATTCGGTAATATCTCAATAACCTTTCAATATATTTTGTAACGAAGCTTGGTATGTGGTTAGATCTACTGGTGTACTTGTGCTTTTTGCTATTTTGGTTATTCTGATTATTTTCTGGTTTCCATGGAAACAGTTTCAACTTAGTGCATATAGGGTGTAATTGTTTCCGGGCCATATCTAACAAAACATTCAATATTTTGTTTACGAAATTTGGTATTTGGTTAGATCTAGTGGTGTATTTGTGCCTATTGCTATTTTGGTTATTCTGATTTTTTTCTTGTTTCCATGGAAACAGTTTCAACTTGAACTTCGTGCATAAGGGGGTGTAGGGTTTGATTCCGGGCCATGTCTCACAAACCATTCAATATTTTTTTTACGAAACTTGGTATGTGGTTAGAGTTAGTGGTGGACTGGTGCCATTTGGTATTTTGGTTATTCTGAATTTTTTTATTATTTTTCTTGATTTTATGGAAACAATTAGAACTTCGTGCATAAAGGGGTGTAGGGTCCGTTTCAAGACTATATCTCAAAACCCGTTCAATATTTTTCTACAAAATTTGTTATGCGGTTAAATCTAGTGGTGATGTGGTGCCTTTTGCTTTATTTGGTTATCCTGAATTTTTATGTGTTTATGGTTTCCAAGGAAACAATTTGTTTAGTGCATATAGGGGGTAAGGTCTGTTTCCGGGCTATATCTAAAAAAACTGTTCAATATTATTTCACGAAACTTGATATGTGGTTAAACCTAATGACGAAGTGGTGCCTTTTGCTATTTTAGCTATTCTAGATTTTTTATTTTTCTTGTTTCCATGGAAACAGTTTGAACTAAGTGTATATGGAGGGTAGTGTCTGTTTCCGGGCCATATCTAAAACAAAACCTTTAATATATATTTTACAAACTGGGTATGTGGTTAGACCGAATGATGAAGTGGTGCCTTTAGCTATTTTTGTTATTCTTGATTTTACATTGTCTCTGGTTTCCAAGTAGACTATTTTAACTAAGTGCATTTAGAGGGTTAATCTGTTTCCGGGTCATAACTCAAAACTATTCAATATATTTCTACAAAATTTGTTATGCGGTTAAATCTAGTGGTGATGTGGTGCCTTTTGCTTTATTTGGTTATCCTGAATTTTTATGTGTTTATGGTTTCCATGGCAACAATTTGAAATTTCCTTTTTTTATGTTTTCCAAGTTTTCCAAGTTTTCCAAGACATGACTTGAAAACAAGTTGTAAGGGCCGAATGTGTTTTAAAAGTCGTTTAAGGGTATCGGAAAATTCAAGTTCTTCCATGCAACAAACCATCCTGTTACATCACCCCATCATGAAATATATAGCCAGCCAATGAAATGACCCAACTAGCCATAGCGTCATTTTCTGGTTAAAACTCCGATGGGTTCAAGATATTTGATCAAGCTCTTTGAACAACCACATTTCATATCAAGGCCTCATTAGCGACACTGTCCGGATGCTTATACCGACGTGTTTCAGTTAATTTCACAAAAAACACATTTCCTTTGCCGGGATTGTATTATTATGGCCATGATGACCAGGCGTTGACAATACGAGGAATTTGAATGGCCTCATAGATATTGATGGAACTCAGCAGATTACAAAGTATACACTGATGAAGCGGGATGTAACCATATAACTACATATGTTTCAGCTGGTGACACTTGGAGCAGGGGGTGTTGGCAAATCCGCCTTTACAATACGACTAATGCAGGACACCTTTGTTGAGAACTATGACCCTACCATAGAAGATTCTTACAGGAAAATGATTTACGTGAAAGGACTTCCTCCTCTTCAAAGACAGAAGAAGATGAAGAAGAAGAGAAGCAGTCCGTTAGCTTATGACCAAGAAGCTGCTTCAGGTAAGTACAGTGGTGTCAATAATAATGTATGTTCACACGCATTCTTTGAAAAGAAGATAGACATGTCATATAATCACATCTGATGCTTCTGTTTAGAACAGTGGTGTTAGAAATGGTAATTTAACACGCGTTCTCCCCTCAGATACACTTCAAGAAAGAATAAGATTGCTTTTATTTAAATGGACGTTTGTTTATTCAAGAAAAAGGGGGCATCATATCAGCAATCAAACGTAGGTTCAGCGGAAGGAAGAGACCAACTTCTGCGGGTGTCCCCTCTGCTCCTCCACCTCCATCTCTTCAGTCTGCTGCCCGATCTGGCATTAAGGTGAAGAAGGTTACTGGCAATGTAGTTCACATCCCCTTAGGGTCTCTTGCTGAAGAACCCAATCTTATGACGGGAGATGTGGTGCGATGTGGTGGATGTGATGCAGTGCTCTGTCAGACATCCACTCTGGTTGAAGACGGAGACACTAGGAAATGGACATGGTGAGGAATTATGTTCTTGCAGTTGAAATAACTGATTCTTCAATATCTTTTTATCTGTCTATTGTCTTCTCTATTGCAGTTTATGTCTTTCGACAGCTTCTCGTGCAACACACAACCTCAGCAATGTCAAAGATAGTTATTTCATCAAATCGCAGATGAACCATTACGGGAACTCGCTAAGACAATTATAGCTAGATAAAATTATATCATCACATGTTCACATACTATAACACTGTTAATGCCTCTACATTTGGGTTATACATTTTGTTTCATTCTTTAAACAGTGAATACTGCGGGAAGGAAAACAAAGGGTTGGACACAACAATGGCAGAGATTCCCAAAGACGACCAATTCGACTATATGCTGAGTCCTGCTACAGAAACAGAGGAGCAGAAAGAAGGGGAGGGTGAAAAGAAACCGGAAGTAATCCAGAAGACAACCCCTGGCACCATTGTGTACTGTATCGATGTTAGCGGTTCCATGAGTTCAAAGACACAGGTGCCAGAACTTCAAGGTACTTCATGATAATAATAACAAGATGACATGGTCATCCCCCGCCATATAGGTTTTCATTAAGCTAAAATATTTTCCTACATTGGCCTTAACTCTGTAATAAGTAATTGCATTTACCTAATTTTGAACTCCTTACGGTATTGATACCCTGCAGACACAAAGCAAATTTGGTTATCCTATCTTAAAATATTCCGAGAAAAATGTCTCCTTTGACAACAGCCTCGAACAGAGTAAAAAACATGAAAAAAGGGCAATAGCGGTTCTGATTTTCAAACTCCATCAAGGTATTGACACCCTGAAGACACACAGCAAATTTGTCCTTTCGTAAATAGTTTCTGAGAAAAGCTGTCCCCTTTAACTCTGAGGAACGGACGGACGGACGGAGCCCAAACCAATTCTCCTCTTCAACTTCGTGGCGGGGGTCTCAGTACAAGTACATATGTGTAAAACTAATTGGGTCTGAGAGGGCCAGTTAAAGCACTGCTCTGTCCTTATGCTGAATGGTAAAAAGGCAGGAACCATCTTTTGACCAGTGTTTGAAATAAGCATACAAAACCTGCTTGTCAATAATGATCCCATGTTAGCCCAAGATTCATTATCAGTATTGATCATTTGAATTATTCCAAAATAATAATATTCTTGGTATCAGTATGTTATAAATATAAAACACTGTTTAGAGTGATAATTGTGAATGTTTGGCAAAGATAAATGTCTTAATGCAAATATTGTTAGAAAGGAACAGTATCATACTAAAATACTGTGAGCCTGCGAGGACATGAAGATATTGAAAAGTGTGGGCCCTTGTGTATAACTGTCGGCATTTTGACTACGAGCCTATGCTTATTTCAAACACTGCTTTTAATGTCTTTTGATTGGACTTTACGTCTTAACTTGCTGGACCCTTGTTGTTGTGATGTAGATCTTTAAAAAATACTTTAATGGACTATAATTACAGCTGCCTGGAAACAGTCTCGAAGTGGAGAGGATCTCGAAGCAGCTTCAAGACTCGAATGCATCAAGGAAGCTGTACAAAGGTGTGTCATGTTCAACTTTACATGTATACTACTAAAATGAAACTAAAGGCCAAACCTATTTTCGGCCTGACATGTTTCTATGCACAGAAAATATATGAATGCAACTTTTCAAAGTATAAATCTTGTAAAAATGGATTCAGTATATCCGACGACAAAAAATTTGCACAGAGCATTTGCAAAAATAGAGTATGACAGACCACGGAGAATTCATGCTCAAAACAAAGTACCATGGAACTTTGTACATTGCCAATATGCAATGTGGTCCGACCTTTGTTAGGTGGTTATGCCTTTAAATGTGCCATATGCATTATCAGGAAGAAATCATTACGTGGCAATAGGGGGGTTCAGCAGTGACGCTTTTCATTCATTGGCTGTAACGAAGCGGAACATTTCTTTGTGTGGAACCCTCATGCAGCTATGCCTTGGTTCTTTTTTAAGTTGTCATACGGTAAAATACATTGGACGTCTTTGAGCAGTTTGATTGATGCTCAATTGCCCTGTTTTAATGGTCTGACCATTTATCTTTTATTGATTAATCTTAAGTTTTCATGCGAGTTTTCATGGGTTTTTGCTTGTGACGTCTTAAAACCATTGTTCATGACGTCACTGTAGCCAGCCGTCGCAAGGGAAGCGTTCGGTTTTCTGGATAATTTTTAAGGGAAAACATGGTATTGAATTGGTTAAAAAGAAATTATTACCATCAGAATTGTATCAAACTCATGCAAGTTTGCGTATAAACCTCGCTCTTGCTAGGGCAATACAACAATTCACACTCTTTTCGCAAAGGCCATATGACAAACTTAATAATCTCTATACATATTTTTACCGTAGAAATACAGTTAAGTATTTAAAGCATCTTGCAGACAACTGGAGCAGCTCAACCTCGAACAGCCTGACAAGAAGATCATGCTTGTGACCTTTGGATCAGAAGTCGTGGTTGTTGGGGACGGGTCACAAAATCGTCATCAAATGCATGGTTCGACAAAATACGACTTCGATGAACTGTTGAATGATGGAAAGGCTCTCTCAGATCAGTTTCAACTACGACCGTTGAACGAATCTTATGGGTGAGTTACATAACTGTTATACTTCACAAACATATATATACTACTAAAATGAATCTAAAGAACACTTGTATAGTGTCCCCTTTATAGTTAATACCTCAATGTATGGCTAAAGTGAAGTATTTTCTGAAGTAAACACTATCTGACTGACATCTTGGCATTAATTGTTCAGAGTCATGATGTTTCTGTATTGCTGTTTGATGTCAGAAACAAGACAGGGGTCGAACATGAAAGTAACAGGATGTGAGATGGCTACGGTTCAAAACATTGTGGTCTTGTCTTTGGTGAATTTATTGCTTTGAAAGCGATATCCCTGGAAGTGAATAGCTTAATGAAGACATTTTACAAAAAAAATGTTAAATTTCCAAAATTCATCAAAATTTTAAAAAAAGTCTTTATGTTTAAAAATTGAAAGTCCAATGCCAGGTATGCATATTGGTATCAACAAAACTTCATACAAAAAACTTCTATTTGAGCTGCTGATATTTAAAGTTTGTGCAAATGATAATTACTACTTGAGTGTACCTTAACTTCTTTTGGATAGTATACTTAATTAGCAACTCCGTGAAGTACTCGGGGTCAAATATGTAAAGCTCTTTCATTTCACTTGATCTTAAAGTATCGACTGTGGCAGGAAAGTATAATTTCAAATCTAACTGACATTGTATAGTGACAATAGGAATGTATGAAGTCACTATAATAAAAACGCGCGCCAATCACAACAATGTAAATTTGGGACTTATAAAAAACAATCGAAATGACCGTTACATTTTGATAAAACTATAAAAAAATAATTCATTTTCTCCTCCAGAAACAAACAGTCTAGAAACTAGATATCTGAAAGTTTGTATGAAGACTCTAGCTAACAACGATTATAATTATGATTCTGTTGATCCTGTGTCCTTTAAACGAGGTCCTAGGGACCATGACCATAAAATGTAATTCTGGTAACAATGACAATTTGTATGATAAATCAAAGATTTGCACTGGCTCTATTTTTCAGTGACCTGATGGAAACAGTCAAGTCTCTCCATACGGGTGGAGGTACGGCTCTGGGCCCCGCCCTAGCGCTGTGTGCTGGTATGGTTAGCAAGGTGCCCTCCTCCGAGATTGTCTTGTGCACAGACGGGGCACCAAACCAGGGGATAGGGTCTATTTCATCTGGTTCTTCCAACACCCGCTCACATGATCCTGACTTCTACCCCAAGGTGTGTATTTTCTTCATCATAACATAGAATTGTTTCTACAGTGATGTGCAAAAAAATGTACACACCACATTATATCTCCGTGATGTATGACTTGAGAATGACAGGACCGGAAGACGCTTAGCACATAGTAGATGTCAGACATGGTCGAGTATTTTATGTGCACTTCAGTCAATATCTGACAGTTACGATTTTGTTCATTTAATATTTTAAAAAAACAGTGTATTTCAAGTATTTCAATATAGTACATTTATAATAACAAATACTTGCTGTATATTGTTCAAAGATAAAGGTCATTTGTAAGTATTCTCTGACGAATGTTTAACTCCTGTTCGTTTTTAGTTTGGAGTGCGATAAAAAGTTAAAATGTTTGTAATAAAAAAATTATCCACATGATATAACCAAGTGTTCAGAAGATTGACAAAGGACCAGCAAGGAATTAATCAATATTACAGTCCTTGAAAAAGGTTACAAAATGTCAGAATATATGAAGAACAAAAAATCTCAATGAATACCCAGTTAGTAATTGTAAAAACTGTCATCCACGTGACTCTTTAAAAAAAAGGGAGAGTTCATTGTCGAACATATTTTGGTGTTCCAATAATGTTGAGGTGGATGTCAATATTTATATCTGATTATTAGTGAAACGAGAAAGAATAAACAAACCATATCAAACAGGAAGGAAAAAGTTTCCATGAACAAGAAACGAGCACTATATATACAGTATTTTGCAATCTAAAATCACTTCATAGAATAATATTTTCGAATTTTTCGTCACCATTTCAGATCGGAGAATATGCTCGCTCCAAGAACGTCTGTATAAACATCATGGCTGTCGAAGGGGAGAGAACAGGTCTTCAGTACGTCAGCGCTTGCGCAATAGCTTCCGGTGGATCAGTGAACGTCTTGAATCCTATGGAAGTCGTCAGACAACTTCGTCTTATCTCCCAGAATGCAATCGTAGCAACGTCTGTAGACATAACATTCCTGCTTCACCCTACATTGGTGTTTGATGAGCCAGATTATCCGGCGGTGATTTGATTTAAATATTTTGTACAATTTTAATTATCAAAATTTTCTTTAATTATTATTACTTCATACCACATTTATTTTCATGAGGTCAATCTTTTGTTACTCATTACAAAGTTATATTTGACATTACCAAGTATAAATAAGAAGCCACTGTGGTCATTGCATAGCGTTGAGGTAGGGAAAATGGTTTGTGTAGTTCCAGTGAACATGGTACGTTCATTTAAAACTGCATTCTTAGAAAAGTAAAAATAATGACTGTAAAACAGTTCAAATTTGACAAAGAAGCATTTTAAGCCTTTCGATTTAAAAGAAGAAAACAAGTTTTTATTGATAATCAATTAGTTATTGTTATCGTTTTTAATAGTTTTTATTTGGACACAGTAGTTAAAAGGAAAATAGAATGTTTTTATGATAAAACAAAGAATGATACTTCTTAAATTTTGCGTTTATTTCATGACTTATATGAGACTTGCTAATTATTTTTCATGTTCTAATTTCATCACACTTGATTATTTTTCACTATTTTCAGAACTCTACTCGCCTCTCAAAAGAAATTGGTAATGCCTTGAAGGACACAGATTTGACCTTCAGGTTTAAATTGAAGGACGCAAGCAAGAAACCTGAATCTTCTGAATTGCCTTTCCAGGTTTGACATCAAGATAACTCTGTTTTTATTGCAAATGATGGAAAAACATGTGTAGCGATGTGATCACTTAATTAAAAGATTGTAAAAGATATCTTTCTTAGTTAATAAGGACAAACGGTGCTTATGTCAAAATACTATTCTGGATAGAAATGAAATATCAGACTTAATATCTATATTAAATAAAGGTGTGAAAGCTATTTTTTTTGCTTCTCAATATTGCTATTATAACTTGAATGGATGTTACATCAGTGTGAATGATAACACTGAAATTGTGATATTTTGTCCTAGGAGTCCTTATGGACTTATGCATTTTTTAATGTCCCAGGTAATGTTAAAACATGTAAACTGTTTAAGATGGTTTGAATCATTTGGTTTATTTTCTTCAGGTTCTTATTACCTACACAAGAAAAAACGGGATGAGATGTTTGAAGGTTCTTTGCAAGAGTCACAAGGTCACAAATGAAAGGAAGGTCATGGAAGAGGTATTGCATCAAAATATTAGCTAAAATTCTTAGAAAATTTTAATTGATAATTTAAGTACGTTCTAAACATGAATATTATCACCTCATCTCTGACAGGAATTTGACCTACAGTAAATGTGTATACTTTATAAAAGAATAATGTGTAATAAATTTACTACAATCATCATGAAAACAGTTATCACAACCTAAACCTTCTTTACAAAATGTTTGTTGAATTTGAAATGTCTCTTTAAAGGAAAATTCCAGTACCATTTTAAATTAATTCTGGCAAAAGTTTGAGTTATAAAAGACATTCTCACAAATTATTAATTTTTTCTGTCAACGAGTTAAGTATTTCCAGAATTTTAAACCTTCGTCTTCGAGCGATGACGGGGGTCGCCATTTTATTTGAAAATGTGACGTCATCGACACACCACAAGAAATCGATGCAAGGAGCTTACATTACAAACTCCAAACATCTTTGTGCAGTGGAGTTTCCATGATTTGACCAGAATTGCTGAATGTGTGCGCTGCGCACTTTGTTAACGTAAAACATCGTTGTGCCTACAGAACGACCCAGTCGTCAGACAGATTATTCAACAAGCAACTACGACTAATATGCGGTTTTGTCTAGTATTATTAACGATATGAATTTATCTAAAAACAACCCACCTAAAATATATAAATAAATTATTTTTAAAAACGAGCAAGATAATATCTTGTCGTGTTCTTTGTATTTTTTTCTGTTTACGATGTTTGTACAATTAAATTAAAAGCCGATGTTCAATCTATCTCTCATTACCTTTGACATTCGAAAAATGAAAATAAAATATCTTATCTAGAATGACAAATTTTAAACATGACTAATGATCAAATGTCATATTATCTAAGTATGCTGTTTTAAAAAGTCTATAGGGATAAATTTCTGCACCAACAAAAATGATGCTGTAAATATATAAAATGTTTAAAAGTTCACATTTGGTTAACTCAATTCTAAAAATATAAGGTAAATTGCTTTCAGAATATATATTATATAAACTATATATTGAATTATAGAATCATTTTGTAGCAAACGAAAAAGAGAATAATATAATAAATTAAGACATATACTTTAAAGTTATAAATGTGAATTAAAACAGCTTTTCATATTTCATATCAAAAGAAACTCGTTTTGTAGACTTCGATTTCAATCTGTGAACTCATGCAAATTAAATTCTGACAGTGGTGACTTGGTTCTATTTTTTTTATATGATTAAGTCATACCAACATTCCAAAATACGACAATCAAATATAACAAAACTGTTACAAACTAATACAAAAAAATATTTGTGTCGCCGTTTCATCCAATTACAAAATTGTCGCCTTTCCATCCAATTTGTCGCCGTTTCAACTAAAATTGTGTCGCCGTTTAACCGTGTCGCCGTTTCGTCTGTATCCCTTATCAATCACTAAGACTTTTGCATATCATTTTTATATCTTTCCAAAAATAAGACAGGATATTTTCAATCTAAATAAATTTAGATCAACAGGCTTATATTTGGTCATACTGTTGATCTAAGATTGACCAGTGTGCGAGGTCGTCCCGGTGACCTTTCCTATGCAAATAAGGAATTCGCGATTTGATCAATCAAATTCGATGTCACAAACAGTTCACAGTCGCTCCCTGAGGTTGTGGACAGAAGAAATATATACTAACTTAAGGCCTGTTCTCAATAACAGTGTGCATTGTGAAAAATAAACCTTGCTTTTGATCCTTATAAGAAAAATATCAGTATGTTGATTTTATTTTGGTTGTATGAAATAGTTTTAGTTTTATGATTGACAAAAAAGAACTATTTTTTAATTATTTGGATGGTAATGAAGGAATTAGTGCAAATGAGTTTCATTAAAAAAAGAGTTACATCCCCTTGCAAGATGATTTTCGTAAATATTGACATTTATGATGTTCAAACTTTGTGATTATTATTCGCCACGTTAGTATCTGTGCGATGTGCAATCATCATTTGTCATTGACAACTAGCAAATACGCTAAATCATTTTAAAAGAAAAAAATATAATCTATTAATACATCCAAGCAATCGGAATATTAATCGAAATGGTCGCTCTGCTCTGCTCCGAATGACATAGCTCCGAACACCGTCCATTTCAAAAGATGTGCTGCTGAGTTTTTCGAACTTCCAGCGAGCTAGGGCAACTTTTCTGATTGGCCGAGCGGCTGATTTCAGAGGTCAGCGGGATGACCCGCCTTACGGGCCAATCTTAGATCAACAGTATGACCAAATATAAAACCTGTTGATCTAAATTTATTTAGATTGGGATATTTTTTAATGACATTTTATTTTCTCAGAGTTACTACGATAGGTTTTGTTTTTAAATCTGGTACTCTTTCACATTCAATCTGTGGATTTCTAAAAAAGCCTCAAGTCAGTTTGAAAGGGGAAAAATAATGTTTGTCATGAACATGTTAGAATCATTGCATTATTTTTAAAACATAAAAAAGGAAATATTTAATGTAAAACATGCATAAATTACGTAAATCGAGCATTTTGCCAACAAAAAATGAAAGGTTAATTAAGAGACATACGTTGTGATAAGTCATATCCTTCTATTCAATATTGAATAAAAAAAATCATAGTTAGATAGTTAAATAATTGTATTTACCAAAATATATAATAAGAAGAAAGCTCCAAATATGGGTTATTCAGCTACATCATAGCAACTTATATAAAAAAAAACACTCGATGATATAAAGACATTTTGTGAGTATAATATTATTTTGTATTCCTTGCTGATGAGTTGATAGATCTTTAATATTATTCAAAACACCATTCCTTACTGATTGTTTTAGTATACTAATGATATCTCATAATTCCATTTTAGTTTGTTTACGTATTGTTTAGCAGAAATACCTCAACATGGTATATTATGTGAACATAACAAGAATCGTTAATCATTCCGATAATATTTCATACAGCATGTGCACCTCAGTGATTCGTAATCAAAATTGGTTTCGTACCGGCGACAACTAAATAGAAAAATAATTTCGTCCTCAAACAAGCCAAGATTTATATAATAAAAACGTGAAGTCCATGCCAACATAGAAAATGCCATCTTTCAAATTAATCCATCGTGTTTTGATTGATATAAACAATTTTATTTTGATTATGAACCATTTCATTACGAACCATACCACCATCATCGCGGATTCGCTTTTTAGGATTCGCTTTTTTTCCGAGTGAAATAATTAATAAAAAAATATTCTATGTTACGTTTGGTTTTTTTACAAATGCACTTTTTTCAGCAAAGTCATTTAACACTTTATTTCAACCTAATGTATGGTGTCTCTAGCCTATAAAAATTCTAAAAAGAGTCTTGTGACGTCCCCACATGGGAGATCTTTTCCGACCTGTACTGAAGTTTTCAGAAGTCTGCTGGTCAGAAATATTTATTTTTTTGCTTTGGGCATCACAGAAGTAGAATATTCTGGACCCGGCATGTCTTTACTGAAGTCGTGACGGTTGTTACAGTCTCATGTTTGACGGGCCGTCACCGCCCACCATTGAATCTAACGGCCTCTCCTAATTTCGTGGTGTGTCGCTGACGTCATATTCTCGGTGTTTCTCGCTCTCCATTACCGTTCGAGATACCAACAAGAAAAGCCTTTAAAAAGGCAAGCTTTGGGGCACCCGGTTATGTATCACTATATATATAGAACCAGGAGATTTAGGTTAGGGAGGACGGGGACGGGGACGGGGACGGGGTCTTTTACTTGAATAAATTGTTCAAATCGGAGACGCATATTTTTTGCTCTTTGTTGTGATAGTTATCAGTACACTATGTACATAGTACAACATCTCGTTCGTTCCGCTTAAATTCCACCCAATGATAGATACGTCTCCTATATATCTCAATTATGATATAAATTGTTATGATATAAAATTTCTAAACATTAATATGGCAATTCAAATCTATGTTGCTTTAAGTTTAAAAGATAGCTGACGGTGAGTTTAATACAAGAGTCAGTGATTAATTAATAGAGAAATTGTTGCGCTAGTAAACTTTTCGGGATACATTGTTTTCCAATACCCGCAAATTTAGTTTAAACCGGACGAATTTCCCATTGACTTTCAGGTTAATTACATGTTGCAAGAATAATTTTCCTTAAGTGAGTGTTGATCGTATTACAGCCGAAAGTTGCTAAATTTTTTAGAAAAGATCTCAGCTACAAGATCATTATTTTCATTATATTATAGGATGACATTAAAGAATATATAGAGAATCTCACCCATGTGTCTTCTGATTTCAAATATATCAACACAAGTTGATAAAAGTAACAAATATCCGAGGCTTGTTTTTCTTTTTTGGCAATGGGATAATTTTGATGTTTTCCAAAGAGTGGGAACATGATGGAAACTTAATGATAGTTGACAAAACGTTTGGAAAATATCAGCCAGTTGCAACTTGCAATCTGCACTCTTTTAGAACTACACCTAGCAAATTATCAGGTCCACAGGCTTTATGTGAATTTATCTTAGCAAAAGACGTTAACACATCATCTTTAGAAATATCTAACACCTCACATGGTGGGAGTGATTCAAGTACAATGTTTCTTTCTTCTGAAAAATTACAACTTTCAAAGCGATATCTCCTCTTAAACACAGTTTTGGGTGATAATTTATCATATTTTAGACCCTGTCGAAAGTGTCGATACTTTCTTCGAAAGACACCTTTAATCGTAAACAAATCACCCATAACGTTATTTTTTGAAATTGCATTGGGTGAACGATCAGTCATTGACAAGGCGGGACATTTAGCGTTAGCGTAAAATTGAAGGAACCGAATTCCTAGTTGATACAAAAATGGAATGTCGTTTCCGAATGTGGAATGCAAAAAAATACACCGAATAACTACAAAACAGCTCACATGCACATGCAAAATTGATATTTTTTAAGGGTGTAAACGCTCATCCATATATTTTTGAAAATTAACGATATATTTTACATCATAACATTATTATAATAATCAGTTTCCGAATTAAAGCTTGCCAATTATTTCGTACCACCCACATGGTCACGTGGGTATAAATTTGCAACAGCTCTGTCCATTGGTCGTCGAAATACCAGAATATGCTTAAGACAAATATCATTGGCTGAAACTTCTCTTTGAAGTTTCCAAGAGTATTATAGAGAGAACCTTCTGCCATTAGTTTTCAATATCAAATGTTACATAACTTTGGGGTCTCTGGACCCCAAAGCAATAAGGCGTCCCCCATCGATGCCGGTAAACTTGTTTTTGCCAACTTTGAATTTTTATTGCAGATTTGGTGATTTAGCTAAAAATTATTAGCCAAAGTTGAAGGATTTATCAATATACATTGTTTTAAAAGCCTCTTTTTCATTTTTCATTGGAATTTTCCTTTAAACATGACACATTTTTTGAAAAATATTGTTCTCTTGTTTTCTTCTTAGGCAATTAATGTCTCTGTGGTTGGATTAGCTGCGGTTAAAGAAACAGCCATTATGACGAAACAGGGGAAAGCAAGAATAGCTCATGGTCATCTGTAAGTGTCATTCATGCTCTCAAATTTCAAATGATGTGAGCGTAAAATTTGAATTATAAAATTTGACTAGCAATTCTTTATCATAATCTATCTATGTTGGATAAAATTTGTTCTCTGTTTTTTTATCAATCTTTATCAGTAGTTTTTATGAATAATCCAGAAATGCAGCAAAGAAAGCTCTTAAGCGGGGAGCGAAAACAACAGAACAGCGAGAAGAGCAGCGGACGTTTTTCTCTGAGATTCAGGAGCTGGATGATGATTTGAGGGATAATGCTCTTGATTGGGTAAGTGATACAATGCCAAGGATTATGTCGCCATTCTCTCCCTGTGTCTTCCTGTTCTTCTTTCAATCTCTCAGTTGGTCTTCCTGGTTCTCTCTTTCTCTATCTCTCTCCGCATCCTCTCTCTATCTCTCTCTATATTTTAATCTGTCAGTTTTTGTTACTTTGTGTTCCTGTGACTCTGTTACTCTCTGGCTGTTTACTTATCTCATTCTAAACTGTCTTTTTATGTCTGTCTGAGAGTATCCTAGCCTGCGTTATTCATCTGTATGCATCACTGGTTCTCTCTGTCAAAATATTGCTGTCTGTCTGAGACTCTTTCTTCCTGTAAAATTCATCTGTACTCATCATATGCTCTCTCTGGCTCACTCTCAGCTGGTTATACTCTATCCAATCGCTCTCACCACTTAAAGCGTCTTTTCTAACTTGAAATTAAATACACATTTGAAAGCCAAATTTGATGTTACACCTGTTAACCACGAGCGAGAAGAGGTTTGATCTATCTCATCTCATCTCTATTTTTCTCTCTATATCTTTCTCTATCTCATCTTATCTCTATCTCTATCTCATTTACATCTTTTTGATCTCATCTCTATCTCATATCTTTCTCTATTTCTATTCAATCTATATCTCTATTTCTATTCAATCTATATCTCTATCTCATATCTATTTCTATATCATATCTATTTCTATATCATCATCTATCTGTTCTCATCTCTATCTCATATCTGACTCTATCTCATTTTTATCTGATCGCTATCTCTATCTAATCCGTTATCTAATCTCTCTCTATCTTTTCTCTATCTCATCCTATATCGCATCTCATTTACAATGCTATCTGATCTCATCTCTATCTCATATCCATCTCTATATCATCTAGTTTATCCTATCTCATCCCTCAACTCTATCTCATCTCTATCTCTATCTCATTCCTATCACTATCTCAATATCTACCTCTATCTTCTTTTGCATCTAATTTCTATCACTATCTCAATCTACTCTTCTATCTCATCTCACCTATATCGCATCTCATCTCCATCACTATCTCAATCTCATCTCTATCTGATCTCATTTTTATATGTGAACAAAACATCCGTATAATACGAAAAAAAATCATGTAACCTTTTCAAAGAAGTGATATTTATTTGTACATTTTCCTGTTCAGGAACGTGGAAAGGCCAGCGATGCCTCCTCTAACATTGCCAGCAAGTTCCATCAAGGTCACAACATTGGACATTATCAGAACGCAGCGAAAAAGCAGAGCAGAGTCAAGGCACGACAAATTGATAACGAACAACGTTCACACATGTATTACGATTACCAATGTTAATGTTGTTGTTCACACATGTGTTACGACTACCAATGTTAATGTTGTTGTTCACACATGTTTTACGACTACCAATGTTAATGTTGTTGTTCACACATGTATTACGACTACCAATGTTAATGTTGTTGTTCACACATGTATTACGACTACCAATGTTAAACTTTGTTTGAGGTAAACTTTCTTAATTAATTACTCAACTGGCGCAAACAAGATATTGTACTATGTCATCATACATACAACTATTTTATTCATTGTTCATATTGATATGAGAGAAGAATGTATGTAATGTTAAGATGAAAGTTAAATAAATCACTGGTATATCGTGACACTGCATGGTAGTTATTAAGCACATTTAGAAGCAATAAAGTGTCAATTAACAGCAATAATTAATGTTTTTATTAAACGTAATTAACGATATTTTATGTTGTTGAAAATGTGAATTTCGCAAAATATATTCTTGTTCATATTGTACAATGTATTTTATTGTCACAAGGGCATGATTTTTTTGCTTGTTTGGCTTGTCATATATTGAACTATTATTATGTTTGTAATTACTCTAACAAAGTTGTATAACTTTATATATTGAAAGCTTAATTCACTTTCTGAAGATATTTTTCATGAGTCATGAATGTATATTTCTTAATTGTTAAAAGGAAAATATCTCTGTCAATAAAGAAAGCTTCTGTTGCCTCTATATTTTCATTGGTCATTTTATTATACTAGTAAGTTGCTCATTAGTTGATTAACGCGTGGATTAGGTTAAGATTAATTCTAAAAATCATTTTTTAGAAAAAGAAATGTTTTTATTTATGTCATGGTCTTGCAGTTTCAAATTGCTAAATCTGGAAGTAGGCCTAGACTGGATAAGGCTCTAACTTTATAAACAGTAAGGGAGCAGAGCAATATCATATTTGTTTATGTGTTTTAGCTTCTTTCTCATTAGGCCCCAAACAAAATTTAAAAAATGTTTCTGGTCTTTACATTGAGGCAAAAATGATTTGATGACGCAGCATTTTTTTATTTTTATATATTTATTTATTTTTTATAACTGATGCGGGCAGACACCAGGAACCAATTACCTTTTTGTCTAGGCCTTAGTAGCTTAACGTGTTAATATTAGTTTTTGAGAATATTTTTTTTCGAACAGAATTTCACTCTGTCATGGTTTTGTTTAACCACTTTTTTTAAATGTCTATTATATATATAACACTTTATAGTATTTCCCCCTCTTGTTGTCACTTTAACAGATCAAAATATGTAATGGTAACTAGTTTAAGGGATGTATCAGATAATCGAAAGGATACTTTGTTCGAGAGACCCGTCCGAGGCGTAGTCTTGCCATTATCCGATACATTTCATCAACTTTTTAGCTCATCTGGCCTGTAAGGCCGGATGGGCTTATGGCATGGCATGTTGTCCGGCGTCCGTCCGTCCGTCCGTAAACTTTGTGGAATTTCGACTTCTTCTATGTGCAGACTCCTTGGCTAGTGAGGATTATAAATTGTAGCTTTGGTGGCCCTGTGATCTCTAATAAGGGCCACAGGGGCCACGCCCTAAAAACCTATTTCCATCTTCTTCACCAGAACCATGAGGCCTAGAAAGCTGAAACTTTGTGTACAGACTCCTTGGCTAGTGAGGATTATAAATTGTAGCTTTGGTGGCCCTGTAACCCCTAAAAAGGGCCACAGGGGCCACGCCCTAAAAACCTATTTTCATCTTCTTCTCCAGAACCATGAGGCATAAAAAGCTGAAACTTTGTGTACAGACTCCTTGGCTAGTGAGGATTATAAATTGTAGCTTTGGTGGCCCTGTAATCCCTAAAAAGGGCCACAGGGGCCACGCCCTAAAAACCTATTTTCATCTTCTTCTCTAGAACCATGAGGCATAAAAAGCTGAAACTTTGTGTGCAGACTCCTTGGCTAGTGAGGATTATAAATGGTAGCTTTGGTGGCCCTGTGACCCCTAAAAAGGCCACAGGGGCCACGCCCTAAAAACATATTTTAATCTTCTTCTCCAGAACCATGAGGCCTAGAAAGCTGAAACTTTGTGTGCAGACTCCTTGGCTAGTGATGATTATGAATTGCAGTTTTGTGACCCTGTTGTCCCTAATTAAGGCAACAAATCTATTTTCATCTTCTTCTCCTGAAGTATAAGGCCTAGAAAACTGAAACTTGTCGCCTATATACTTAATTTTATGATTGGTGACCCTGTGGCCTCTACAAAGGGGGAATCACATTGGCCACACTCTACAGCATTATTGATGATGAAGCCCTATGAGCTACAGAGCCAATGGCTCTATTTTTTAGTTACTAACATTTATCTCACTTGATCAGAATTAACTAAATCACAAAATTAATAGATTTTAGATCTTTGACGTCACTCCATTGTTCTGCAGGATAACTCTGTCTACTTTATACTATTCCTGTACTATGTATAGAGACTATGCTGTCTACCAAATTATAAAAACTCAAAAAATACTTCAGTATGTCGGTAAGCATTCTCTCCACACAGAGGCAGATCAAGTCATGAAATGTTGATACAGCCTCCGTATATTACGCCGAAATGAGTGGATTCCGGCAGTTTCCCCTGGCGGACAAAAATTGCACCAATATCCATTTGAATTTCTTTAGCAAATGACAACACTTCCCGCATGGAAGGGTGGTTCATATCACAATGCCTTTGCCATGATGCTGTAGCCAAAGTGATGATTTTAGAACAAAGTTGCTGATTGCACAACTAAGTAATAGTTTCCAACTGTGACCGAGGTGTTCAGGTTAGATGAACCCTCGCGCACTTGAATCATGAACGCCGAGGTGTTCAAGAATCACGTGCGCGAGGGTTCATCTAACTTGAACACCTCGGTCTTAGTCGGTAACTTGGATTGCCTCAAATCAGGTATCTCCAATTCTATCCCACAAAGTCGGTGAATAGAACAGAGGCTGTATCAACATTTCATGACTTGATCTGTCTCTGTTGGGAGAGAATGAAAATTCACAAAAACTTGCAAAAAATGAGCAAAATTTAATGTTTAAGATAAATAATGTGTTTTTAGCTCACCTTTACGAAGTAAATGTGAGCTTATGTCATGGCGCTTCGTCCGTCGTCCGTCCGTCCGTCCGTAAACTTTCACGAAAAAGACTACTCCTCCTAAACGAATTCAGATATCATTCTGAAATTGTAGTATGTTATACCCATGGTGATTCCCCACAGAAAGGTAGACGTTTCAGTTTTGAGAATCCAAGATGGCCGCCATGACAGCCATATTGAATTTTCAATTAGATTTCATGAAAAAGACTACTCCTTCTAAACGAATACAGATATCATTCTGAAATTGTATTATGTTATACCCATGGTGATTCCTCACAGAAAGGTAGACGTTTCAGTTTTGAGAATCCAAGATGGCCGCCATGACAGCTATATTGAATTTTCAATTAGATTTCATGAAAAAGACTACTCCTTCTAAACGAATACAGATATCATTCTGAAATTGTAGTATGTTATACCTATGGTGATTCCGCACAGAAAGGTAGACGTTAAAGTTTTGAGAATCCAATATGGCCGCCATGGCAGCCATATTGAAGTTTCAATTATATTTCATGACAAAGACTATTTCTCCTAAACCAATCTAGATATCATTTTTATATTGTAGTATGTTATACCTATAGTGATTCCGCACAGAAAGGTAGACGTTTCAGTTTTGAGAATCCAAGATGGCCGCAATAGCAGCCATATTGACTTTTCATCTGCAGATGACACATCATTATTATTAAATTTTAAGCTTTCATCAAGTGATCACTGGCACCATATAAATTCTCTAATTTGAACTTACTAATCATAATATTATCTTAAATATGGAATATTTAAGATTGTCGTGCAAGTTGTTCTATATTTTTAAGTGTTTCTAAAAAAAATTAAGATGAAAGACAAACATAATTGATTAATTTGTTTAAAATCTTTATGGCAACTAGCTGCAAAAACCAAATCACATCAAACATGTTAAATATTAAACAATGGTATCTCCCTTATATTCCTTTAAATGGCACATAAGGGGTCAACCAGAGTTCAGATATTCCACTATGCTGTCCAATACACATCCCAAGGCAGGCTGCTAGCATCACAGTGTCAGCTGCTAGTCTGTTGCATAATCAACCTGACCCAATTGATATGGTAGAGCATTATGCTATATGGCCATGGCCCATGTGTATGCAATAAAAGTTATGGACTTGTATTCTCATGACAGTGATATGTTATTTCTAAGAATAACAACTTACACAAAACTTGTCTACCATAAGCTTTGTGTTTAGCAATCTACATGATAAGTTGATGTGGAATAAATATGCAGATGAAAATCGAAAAGGGTTTAGTAAGAAAAGTAAGGAAATTTGATTTGTCATATCTCTCTGTTTATTTGACAATGCAAAAATGTTTACCATTATAGTACTGTATGAGTGTTAAATAAATTGATACTTTAATGAAAGACATCTCATGGTCACTTGACATGTAAATATTATGTGAACAAAATAAACGTGTCTTATGCATTGCTGTGTTTATGACTTTCCTCTCAATCAGTCATTCATTTTCCTTGAAAAATCTGTACTTTTGGGATTCTCAATATCCAATGCAGCATAACCATCAGTGAAATAATCTTGAAATCATATTAATGATTCACTACAAAACAAATGTAAGTGGCCACCATCCTGTAAGTAATGAATGACATTTAAATGGATACACCTAAACCAATCAAGATATCATAATGAAATTAATACGGATGCCCACGTAAAAGTAGCATTTTGAAGATTAAAAAGTACAAGATTGTCACCAATTCAGCCATAGATATACAAAAAAAGTTATACAAAAACCTACTGCTTGTTAACTTATCATGATTATATCATTCGTGTATTAATGTTTGTTCAAGCTCTAGTCGTTTCCAAAAGAAGACTAGTATTTTAAAAGATAAAAAAATCATGATGGCAGCCATAATCAATTATATAAAAGATGGTTACATGTATAATTAAACCATTTTACCACATCATTCATTTTAAGGTGAGCTTCTGTACCCTCGGTACTTTTATTTTACATATGACATGCAATTTTCTGTGGTTTGTGGCTGCTGGCTGGACTACATAAGAACAATTGATTTCAATCAGGTCAGTGTGAGGTACAGTAGAAGTGAGTTTCTCTCAATTCGATTGTCAATGAAATAACTTTCAGGTGGAAAGAATACTTGCACTGAAAAAGCTAGACTTTCTCAAAAGCGCTTCAACACACTTCAACAACTTGGGATATTATGTCCTAAGAAATCCAGAACAGGGTAGAGAGCTGGACAATGGGTTCGTAGAACATGTACATGTACATGTACAAGACAATATGTTCGTGTAAATGATATTAACTCTAAACCGTAGAACATGAACAAGACAATATGTTCGAGTAAATGATATTAACTCTAAACCGTAGAACATGAACAAGACAATATGTTCGAGTAAATGATATTAATTCTAAACCATCACCAAAGACAACGGATAAATGTGTTATCATCATGTATAAACAAAACTAATGAAGTTTCAGATTTGTTGTTTGTTTATTATATCGATGTACTATTTCTAACAGAGACCTGGTTGAGAGACACCGGTGATGAAGCACTGATATCAGAGACACCCAATGGGCATCGTTTTATCCACACTCCAAGAATGGACAGGGGCGGGGGTGTCGCTGTCATAAACAAGAACGAACTTCTAGTGGAAAGTGTTCAATTTAAACAACCCTACCGCTCGAAAAGATATTTGATGATATTGAAATAACTCTTAAATCTTGCAATACAAGTCCAAGTAGTGTGTCTTTATAGGCCAACGCCGTTCTCAGCAAAAAAAAGCTTTCAATTTTGGATTTCTATGATGATTTGTCAATTATTTTCTGCCCATGAACGAAAGAACCCCAATTTCGTTGCTGACTTTAATGTGTACTTTGATGAACCATTGATAAGGAATCAGGAATTTTCAAGTTAAGTGTTTATTTTTATCAAAATAAAATACCCAAACAAAATCAGTCAGGGTAAACTTATTACGCATTCGTATTTTATAAATTATAGCTTGGTTATCGAAGCATTTCAAGTTGTTTTCATCGTGCGTTTAAAATTTTTAACGATATATATATATGTACTCAACGGCAAAAGAAACGCAATTTGAAATCTAATCATTGTTATAAAACTTAATTAACACCTCAGGCTAAATATACCAACAAATTATTGTTATTTAGACATCAGTGCATATCTCCAAATGAAAATGTTCGACTAACATCATCACATGTGGGGGTGGTTTCAAGTCAGTATATTGCGTGTCCCCCTTGTGTGCTCAGACATGTCTGCAATCACATTGCGTTTGAGAGACTCTGGCATCGCCTAAATTGTCGTAGGATGGTCCCGAAATGTTGTTAAAGACTTCGTCACACAAATGTTCGATGGGACTCATGTACAGCGAATTTTCATCTAAGCAGAGTCAAATGTCCTCCAGCCCATCAGCAAAGTGGAGTCTGAACTTTCCTCAACAGCGTTTATGACATTATGCCACTGTCTGGTAACAATATTGGTCCTGTAATTGTCCGTTGCTGTCTGTCAAGTCGGTGAGGGCCTTGTCATGGAAAGGATATCAGCAGCGGAAATTGTAAGCAACAAGACATCTGCATACGATTTGATCATTGATTTGGCGTCTGATTGTCCAAATCGTTCTCTTATCAGTGCCATATGCCGTTTGGAATCTGTATTTTTTTCAGATGTGAAAAGCGGTACATATGGTCCTGCAAAACGAAGTCATAGGTGGTGTACCAAGTCGAGAACGATCTTTGAATGTTCCAGCTGACCGGTATCGACAATTAGTCAAGGAACGGTGGACAAATTCACATGGAAGTGTCTCAAACTCACAAAATCCTAACAGCCCTGGCGTTCTATTCCCACGTCCTTTTCAATTTATCAAGCGCAGCGTGTCCCCAATTTGACTGACCTTCAAATTGTGTGTGCTTGTAAAGGACTTGAGTGGTGTTAATGAACATGCACTTTACGATCAATGCACGTGGTTGGGTTGCGCGTCATGCTCAACTCACTGTTTTCATCACCATGTATTTGTCTGCTCAAAATGGTTTCGGATCCGAACTCCAAATGAATCATTTTGACATTCCTTGAACCTCAGGTTTTTATTCTTGTTTCTATAAATATCATCAAGTGACCATGATAAATTCTGTGACATTAATTACCAATTGCGTTTTTAATGCCGTTTAGTATATATGCAGCTAACAATATTGGCTTTCGAAAATATGTGCTTAAATTTTCGGCTTAGATCGTTTTGATCATGTAGGTTATTAACTTATCAGCAAAAACAAATCATATTCTAGTGTTGGTACAGATTATCTAGTAGCGTAGTAACAAACGCTACAACCTCACCTTCGCAAATAGTCGGCGTTTAGTCTAAGGATACTATAACTGAACTGGCGTAACAACAATGACAATGCATCTTACAATATGCAGTTAGAGTTACTTCCCCTATTGTAGCGATGTTGACAAGTTGTTCTTACATATTTTGTGTTATAAAAAAAATACAATATTTACTCGTGCACTGAGAATCATACTGATAATATCGATACATTGTACAAGACGTTTCTAACACTGTGAAAAATTTTTTTAATGAAGGAGTATTTCTAGACTGTTCACAGCTATACATCGCCGACAATATGACCTTCACCTTGGTTTATTGTGAAAGCAATTACTCAGGGAATTCTAGGTCAAACTTATTTTAAGTAGGAATCATATTTTCGTTTAAACCCTTTTATTTCAACATGACATTATATGCATGATAAAGAAATGATTAACCTTGTGTGTTTCCGTATCATTAATATCATAAAATAGGAATAAAAATATATGTATTATGCTCGCAAGAGTTTGCATAATACAAATTTTATTCCTATTATATGGTATTATATGATACGGAAACATGAAGAATCATTCAAGAATCAAAAAGATCATATTTGCAGACAACACATTGTTGAACTTTCAGATAAGCCACGTCAGCTTCATAAGTTTATGAACTCATTGATTGGTAAAAAGACCAAAGAAACTCTTCCAAAATTGCACATTGACGCTGAGCTGGCAAACAGATTATACCACCTTTTTCAGTCCAAAACCTGAACATCAGAAATACTCAACTTCAGTTCAATCAACAACAAATGCCACAAGATGAGAGCTCATTCAATAGAACACCACTGGTGGAGTTTCAAACATTCACAGTAGCTGAGGTTCAAGCTCAGATCAAGACAGCTAACATTACAACATTCCTGAGTGGCCCAGTTCCCAGTCAGCTGGTTGTGGAACATCCAGACATGCTACTACCACCTATCACTGACATCATAAACTGCAGTTTGTCCTCAGGAAACTTTCAAAACTGTGCAAAGACGCAATTGTGAAACCATTTATCAAGGATATTAAACTGGACACTGAACAAATGAAAAGTTATCGACCAGTTTCAAATCTTTCATTCTTGTCAAAATTGATTGAAAAAGCCGTCAATAAACGCCTAATGAGTCATATATCAGAAAATCATATTCTTCATCATTTTCAGTCTGCTTACCAGCCGAAACACTCCACAGAGACATTGCTTCTTAGAGTGATAAATGACCTCAGATGTATTGATGACAACGGTGACATGGCAATCTTACTTCTTCTGGAAGTGCAGCATTTGACACCGTCAACCACGCTAAGCTTCTTCATACATTGGAACATCACGGTGGCATCCAAGAGACACCATTATCATGGTTCACGTCTTACCTCACTGAAAGAAGTCAAGCAGTGTTAATTGGTGATGCTCACTCTCCTCTATGTCCTGTGGAGTCCCCCAAGGATCAGTTCTTGGACCCGTTCTCTTTCTATTATATGTCAATCAACTGCCTTCTATCATTAACAGATTCAACATCCCTCACTATACAGCTGGTCAAAGCTTTCACACCAGACATAACTGAAGCTGCTTTCATTGACACTCAGTGTTGTACAAAGGAAATCAAAGACTTGGTGACAAGTAAAGTAATGAAACTGAATGATTACAAAACTGATGTGCTGCTTGTTGGTAGATCACAACATCTAAAGGCAATCGATTTACATAAAGTGACAGCTGGTTCAGGTGATGTTACCTTCTCTCCGGTGGTAAAGAATCTTGGGTGTGGTTGGAATCTGACCAATCAATGCATGCCCAAGTAGATAAGTTGTGCAAAACCTGCTATTTCCACCTCCGCAGGTTTGGGAGCATTAGGAAATACATCACCACCAACAGTGCATGTATTCTAGTCAGATGTCCAGTCACCTCCTCAAAGGTCTCAACAAGTACAAACTAAACAAAGTGCAAAAAATACAGAATACAACTGCCAGTATAATTTCTTTGAAGTCAAAGTCTGAAAGCATCACTCCTATCTCAACTCTAAGATCTCAGAACCACTAACAACTAACTCTTCCGCCTTTCAGATTATGTTCATTTCGTAAACGATCCTTTCATAACGTTGCCCCTAGACTATGGAATCCACTTCCACTCCACGTCAAGGCTTCTGAAACACTTGCAGCTTCTAAATCCAATTTGAAAACCCATATGTTCTCCTCTGTTTACCAGTGACTCTACTTTCACTTTTCTTTCACGCCATGAGCATGCACGAGTGTGTCAACGAGGGCACTATATAAATGCCCATTATTACATTTAATTTCTCTCTGAATTTTTCATTATTTTTCCCACTTCGGGAATGTTTTTAAGTCTACAACACAAGACGATAAAAAAGGGGTGTTTCATAAATAGTGTATGGCTTATAAAAATGAAACCTGTTAAGTATTCAGCATAAAAGCAATAAAAATCCCCTTGTTAACAAAAGTTGTAACAAAGCAAAGTGTCATTGTCACGGTTTACGTTTTCTTAAAACGTACGCTAGGACAAAGATGCATTCATGAGCATAAAATAAGGAATTTTCATAAAGTAACGCATTTTTGGATGTAGAAATAAAATCGTGATTGAAATGCAACGGTAAAAATTAATGAAACTTGCTATGCTTTTTAAGGTTTTATATAACTAGTCAGATCGAACAAAGAACAAATCATTTAAATCTTGGTTTAAATACAAAATCTTCGTGCACTTATAATAGATATTAGGGGGTGATAATAAAGGGTGAACTTATTAAAAAAGCCCTTTTTTTCTCTGCACAATTCCTATTTAACAGCTTTTAATACAAGACATGTTTGTTCTTTTAAAATATGAAAATTGTGAATTACACGTCTACTTTATAGAACTTTGTATAGAATCTTCTATTCAATAGATTTTGTTAGTAGTGTATTATAGTTAAACAACAAAATTACATTAGTTAACATGAAACCAACATTAACTTGCAAATGTCACATTAATGGCACATTTTCAGTAACGGTGTTGTTCCTCGAGCGTAGTTGCTGAACATGACAAATACAGACCCGTGCCAGTTATATTCGGACAGTGATGTTATTTCCATAGACTTGCATGTTAAATTGGTGTAGCCTAAATCATTTTCACGCATTTAATTTCCGTCGGATTCTGTTCAGTTTTTGCACATTTGTAACGAATCATCTCAGCTACAGCATCATAAGTTCAGTTTCATTTTCGGTCCATTATCTGAGGAATGACAGTAATTCAATCAAATTGTGTACACAATTGTGAACAAATTTATGATGGCGAATCTATGGGACAGGTGTCTTCATCTTGCAGATAAGTCGGTAAATCTGCTGACGTTACATGAGTAATAACCTGATAATAAAATACAAATTATGTACTTCAAGGGGAGATGATTCTAATTCAACCTGCCAAGTTTTATTAAAATACAACAAGAACCTTATTCATGAAAATTATTTTTGCTGCACTAATTTAACATGCTAGTCTAAGGAAAAAACGTCACTGTCTGAATATAACTGATGCGGGTCTGTAGCTCAAGTGTCATTAGGTAAAAACTCGCCAAAAGTAAACAGGGACGTTTGTTGCGAGGTTCACGTGCAATGTTTGCGTTGACTCAAACCGGTTTCGAATTAAGATTAAAGTAGAATTGACTCAGAAACTCAGAAACAGATACCGCCTCTGTTCTATTACGCCGAATCCAAGGGTTCCGGCAGTTTCCCCTGGAGGAAAAAAAGCACCACAATCCATTTGAATTTCTTCATCAAATGACAACGCTTCTCGCATGGAAAGGGTGGTTCATAACACAATGCTTTTGCCATGATTCAGTAACCAAAGTGATGATATTAGAACAGCGTTCTGATTGCACAACTAACTTGGATTGCTTCCAATCAGATATCTCCCATTCTATCCCACAGAGCCGGCATTATAGAACAGAGGGTGTATCACCATTTCATGACTTGATCTGCCTCTGTGGGGAGAGAATGAAAAGGCTTTGGATATTTCGATGTATATCATATACTTTTGTACTGGAAAGATATAAGAGATCTATATGTAAATTTCAAACAATGATAACCAATGTATTTATTCATTCACAAGCTTAATATAACATACTTATCAAATCAGTTCTGCATATCTTTGATTCAGTATTTGTGTTCATCTATTACACAGAGTAAAACGGTTATTAACCGTTAAAAACGTTCATTTGATCAATCAGGCAATAGACCGATCCATTAAGCCCCGCCCCCTAGCAACAGCCCTAGCAACCACAAACCTCGGACAAACATGCGGATGTGTCCGAGGTTTGCTTTGTCGACTCAGTGTGGTTTGTTGATGACTATGGCTAATTACAGATTTGTCATGCATCAGAAAGGATTGAAATTATGAAAATACCGTCAACTGATAATGAAACTGAGGAATTTCGAACAAAATTACTGTCAGAAATTTTTAACACGAGGAAAACGGCTCTCTACCGTCAGGAGGAAGGCCAAGGGTCAACGATAAAATTCAACATTATTTTCTGTCAAACCCAGTGAATTTACCGATTATTCCCTTGATTGAGTGCATGTTAACATGTACATTGCCTAAATGGTTGTTTGATACTAACATGTAATTATTTAATGCCACTAAGAAAATATGACCCCGAAGAAATCTCAATAGTTACGATACATATTCAGTCTATAAATAGCAACACACGGGCCATACAGAGTCGACGTGATGTTCTTCAACATCTTTTTATATCGAGGTCAAATTTCGAACAATATAAAAATTGCCCTCTAAAATGTGGTTGTCAAAGTTATTCCTGAATGTAGCCCAGCAACAGTGTTTGAGCCTCAAAATTTTTATCAATTTCAGGAACAGAGATGTAGGTAGGTAGGTAGGTAGGTGAAATTAAGGGCGAAGTTTGGGCCAAGGATGACCTACATGCGCCCGGCACTAGGAGTGATTATTGAGAGTTAACAACGTTTAAAAGCATAAAATGTTATATGAGATCATATTTGCCAGTGTTCTTGACAAAATTCAAAACTGATCTTTGGACTTCACCAAACATCAAATTTTCACCAAGAATAGATCTCAGTGAGAAATTATTTGATTTGGACATAACAACCTCTCTGAGTTCTTCACGATGATTTTTATGTCCCTCACATTCAACAAGATAATGAAGGACAGTCTCTGGACAATTATTAACAGAGATGTAGATCTACCTGTCAAGTATCTCCCTTAAATTGAGTGTTCAGTCATCTGGTTCTTGACAGTTTAAAATATTTAAAAAACAACAAAACAAAACTGATGGAGACTATTAGGTAATTTGTTTATTTTGTTTTGGAAATGTTTACATTAATGCAATATAAATTGATTCAATAACAAATCAAACAGACTTCAATTATTAACATTAAAATCAGAATATTGAACAAATTGTAATTTCGTAAATTATTCAAAAATCCAAAACATATAAACAGTTAAAATAACCTGCATGATAACCTAAATAATTATCATTTTCATGTGAATGCATGATATATATCAATTTACTTATATATGCTAAATCATTTCAGATAAACTTTGAAACTATTTTTAAGAAATGATACATTTAAATAAAATGAAAACAATGATTTCACCTTTAGGTTCAAATTACTCTATTCAAAATTTTTAAAAAATTGAATAAAGTCCATATGCCCTGCTGCTTTATTGTTCAAAGCCCAATCTTTTACATCTTTTACTAATGCAAGTTCTGTAGATGGTTTCCCCATTCACTTAAATCTTTGTTCTATCAGTCTGAAAAAAAACCCTAATTATTTATCATGAAAGTATTCCCCTCTTCAAATGTAAAATAAACCAAAACATGGTCTGCACATTTTCATGAATAAACCATAATATGAATTTATGATAATGCAAAACATCTTATGCAGATCCAAACTGTTCAAGAAATCTATAGAAACCATTAACTTATTCAAGGATTTGAATTTGAACATTTCAGTGTTTTCAAATTTATTTGACTTAGATGTCTAGTAAATTTCTTACCCAATACAATACAATCATTTCTATATTTAGTTACACATATCCATGTAAATACTTTTCAAAATGTTTAAGGTACTGTCCAGATGATTATTTTCTAATGTTTTAATTATTTGAAAATAAGAAATATTGTATTACATCAACTTAATTGGATTAAATATTGGCTCTTCAATGTCATTCAAAAGATACCATAAAAGATATTAGATGAGACATTTGAATTTATGTCCACATTTCATGAATCTCTTTATTTGGATAAAATTACCTAGCTCTGGCTTAATTTCAAACCCTGATGATATATATTATTTATAATCAATGATAACACTTCAACAAATTAATATGAATATTAAATCAAACCCTGATGATATATATTATTTATAATCAATAATAACACTTCAACAAATTAATATGAATATAAAATCATAAATAAATTTCATAAATCTTGATAAAATCATTATAATTATTGTATTGATAATGAAATATTTTTTTAATTTAGATATTTATTTATAGTGCCTTGTTCAAACCTGAATGCGGCATTTTACCTTCACTTTTATACTTAATTTCCATTTTGATAAAGTTCTATAGAAATCATTTATTATTTGCAAATATTTCGTTGAGTCGTTTTTTAAATCTGTCTGTGGTTAACTTACCATGAAACGAAATTTTTCAACATTTTTTCATGTACTGACAAAGATTTCTTTGATAAAAATCAGACAAACAGATATGGCTTTTAGGCCTACCGCAGACTGCAGCACATGCTTTTCATGTAAACAAACAGAGAATCATGCCCTCGCCTCACGAAAATTCGTGTGTACATCTCCGAAATTAATCAGAAATGCCGTTGTTAATGAAGATTCCCGGAAGGTAGGACCCGTTGTTCAAGTTGTTTACATTGTCATGGAATATATAACACATTGAAGGACACATTGAAGCAGACAGCCCGCCATGTTGCTTGTCGATGTCCGTGGAAGCGATCGCGGGGCAGGAGGTCAGAAATACGGTGCACCGATTGGTCGAAAGGCTGACGGGGCGGGGCCTAATGGATCGGTCTATTGTGATATGTGGCAGTTTTTGTTCGATTGAATATATTTTATGCTTGCTTGATACCCGTACATGAAATGCGTGTTGTCAGCAATGGGCTTTGACATGGTGTTGTCATGTTACTATTTATAGCACATGGATCACTCTGACAAATCGCTACTAAGAGCTAGTTTTAATCTTTGTCGTCGCGCATATAAAGCCAACCTCGATTCAGTTTGCAATATTCACTACCGGGTTGTGAATGAATGAACACTTACCCGTTTTCTCGATTTTGAAGTTGTTTGAAGGCAAAAGCAGGTACGTTGATATTTCTCCGCTCTATGAAAATCGTAAATTAATGTTATTGAATTGTTGTCATGAATTTGGCATTCTATTTTTGATAATGCCTAAGGTGTGTTTACACCTGTGATTTTTAATACATATTGCTGTAATTTCATATATTCACAAGTTCACACGCTCTGCTTTCTCTGAATGATAACTCACATTATTTAAATATCGAATTTACATTCATAAACGCTGTCATGGACAATAAGGTTGCATAGAGGCTATTTGTTAAGTATATTGCCTTGAATACAACCTTATATACGGGAAGCATTGATTACTATCTTAAAGGGGCAGTAAAAGGAAGTTTGAAAATTTTATATTTAAATTTTTTTCCTGATAATTGTACGTTAATGCTAAATGTATTGTTTTGATAGTGTCCAAAATCATCACGAAAATCAATCATTAATAGTCAGAGAACAAATCATAAAGATAAATTATAAACATAAATTCCATTGGCGGCCATTTTTGAGTGAACACATTTAATGCAGGTTTTGTAAGAAAAGGGAATCGTATGGCTGAACTTTACATTGTATATTTGATTTACTACTGCTTAATTTAGTTCAAATACATTGTCTTTTAATTGGAACCATTTATTTCATTTTCCTGACATCATTTCATATTCCCCCTAAACGTGTTACTGCCCCTTTAAGAATTGTTATCTAAAATGGATTTAGTATTTAAAGTAAATTTATTAGACCCTTACAAGTAAACAAACAAAACAAATGCTGAGCCGTCATCTGTATTTATTAATACGTTTAAAGGGGCAGTAGCAGGTTTTTAGGGAGAATATAAGGTGATGTCAGGAAATTGAAAATTAATGGTTCCATTTGAAAGACAATGTATTAAAATTAACTGAAGCAGTACTAATTCAAATATATAACGTAACAATTAGCCATGCAAATACTTTTTTTCTTGCACAAAATGAATTAAAGGTGTTCACCAAAAATGGCCGCCAATGGATTTTATGTTAATCTCCATACTTTGTCTTTAGACTATGGATGATTGGCTTGTGTAATGAGATTTTTAACACTGTCAAATGATACATTTTAGATTGACTTAGAATTATTAGTGAAAATTTTAAAATATAAAATTATCAAAAAAAAATGCGACTCCATTGCAAACGAAATACCTCTCAGGTGTAAGTCAGTCCGTTTACAGGTGTTTTTTTTTCAAAAATCCAACTAATCACTTTTTTTCTCATTCCGTTTTTTTTTTTAAAAGTAATATTTATTTTCAAAAAGCAAAGAAATACATTGAATTATTTTAGAAGTTGATGTGATGATGAATACGGACAAGTATTATATGGACAAAAAACTTATTTATTCTGTGAAAGCAACCTTACCTCATACATCCTATTGTCATTTTCATCAGTTGCCTGACAACGACATTATGGTCTATGTTTTAACGTTGTTTATCAATAAACTATTTTTTTCCAATTGGAAATCAAATATTTAAGTATGTATATGTAAGTATTTATATGTATAATTTATGTATATGTATATGTGAGTTATATATATGATGCATGAACTATTATTTATTGGGGCTGAGATTAGAAGTTGAAATAATAAATTAAACTCTTAAGTGATTGTGATTAAATATGTTTATTTGGCGTTAAAAAAAACCATGTTCATTCCAAAAATATCTGCCGGTCACGTCTTTTTTTATTATTTTTACAATAAATGATACTTTGTTTGTTTTTCCTCTAACATTCTCCTTTGATAAGTTTATCTTCAACGTTCAAGGCCGCACCCCTTATGGTAGAACTCCAATGGAATATTTTTTCTGTTTATATTTATTCAAGTCTTACACTTAGATTTTGAAATGAAATTATCAATGAATCTAAAATTGAAATAAAGTTGCAAGCGACGACAAACGGATTCAGCGCTGTATGGTGTTAATGTAATTCACAAAGGAAATGATTTCAGTCAAAAGCTTCTGGGTAATAGTCCTTTGTTGATGATTAACGCATTTTGCAAACATATATTTATCAAATGAATTTAAAACGCATGCAGGGTTGACAATTTTCAAAGATCAGTAACTCAATGTAAATCAAAAAATTCGGTTCAATTTTAAAAAAATCTATTAACTTTTGGCTTTCATATGATATATAGAACAATGTGTTATCTTACGTCGTTAATTCGCTACGATGTCTTAAACATACCCACTGAAACCCCACTTTTCAAATGCAAAGTTTGACCTCTGCCCCTGAGTGTTCGCGAGCGATTTTATTCTTTTATCTTAAAGACCTTGCCAATGTCTAACCCTCATGCAAAAATCGTAAACTACTATGGTCTGGTTTTTGAGTTATCTGCCCTTGAATTTTGCGATTTTTACATTTTGGTCAACGGGCTGAATCCTTAAATATACAAGGTACATTCAGCTTTCAAATCTTCTTAAGATTTGCTTAGGATTTCATCCTATGTGGGGTCTGACTGACAGGCTATATTAATTTAAATAATTGAATGTAACATAACCTAATAGCCTAGCACAAACAATTAAAATTAAATCTATATCTTAACGTTATGTTTGGCATATGTTTATGCTTACAAATTCTTGGAGGTTGGCTGAATTCAAGGGAATTGGTGATATGCATCATATGATATGATATGATATGGTATGATATGGTATGGTGTACTGTCTTATAGTAAGCGTGGGTCTGTGACAGCGTTCATATCACAACTCCCATTAATCTAACGTACAACCATATATATATATATATAGATAAAATTGGAAAAGTTTACTGGTATACAGTTTTACATAATGAAAAGATAAAAAATGACACGAAGCCAATCAAAACTCCAACATGTTTCAATGGTATCATCAGGGAGTCTGACAAAATACAGTTATGACGTTATGATGTCACAATGAATTTGACATAACAATGGTATGACGTCACAATCAGGCAAGCGGTACGATGGACACAATAAGAATTTGATAGAATAAAAGATGCTACTATTAAGCATTAAGTTGCGGTTTTAACATTTTAATGAAATAGTCTTCTTTTAATTGTCGCATTATTCTATTATTTGTGTCCATTTTGTAAAATGGAAATATCTTGAATTTAATGTCCTTGTCTTTTGCACATGTATCCAAGTGAGCACTCATATATATATATATATATATATATTCATATATATATATATATATCCACATAGGATATATATATATGTGTGTGTGTGTATGTATGTATATATTTATTGTGATCTGTTTATAGAGCATACAATTTGCACTCATACTATCTTAAAAACAGGTTTGAAGTTCTCAAAAGAAATACAGTGGAACACGGATATAGCGAACAATCGGATATAGCGAACAAATTTTCAAGTCCCGTCCCTACATAATATCATTACAATTATATGCGTATATCGAACACCGGATATTGCGAACTAAATTCTTTGGTCCCTTTAAGTTCGTTATATCCGTGTTCTACTGTATGCTTTCAATGTCCTGCTCGCCCCTCGCGTACTCTTTATTCTACTGAATTCCGACGACACATTTCAACACTAGCAAAACTATTGTTAATGGAAACAACTCGCTTCAAAGAACGCCATATGAGTTGTTGAAGCCAAGCCTAAAACGTTATCAATTGTGCTATGATCACGGGGTACTTACAATCGAAATTAACATTTCAATGTTGATCGATACAGTTAACTGACGATATATTGCGTAAAACGTGCGTCATGTAGTCAACTTTTGAAACGTATCGAAGCAGACAGAAGAATGATCGTGTTTGAAAACTTTATAAATAACACGTTCTAACACGTGATTTCGACTTCTTCACATACAGGGACAGTCACATAATGAAGGGCGTTGCTCTCTTTAAAATAAACATTTAAATTTTCATATATTTGGCATTTGAGGATGAATACTTTAGATATTCAGAATTCATATCTTCGAATTCATATATTGTATTTTTTTTTAAATTTCAAATCAAATGCTCTGAAATATACGAATTTTCTCTTTAATGTTAACATGTATGACCAACCATTTCATACAATTCTCTATGAATCTTAGAAAATGACAATATTTGAAATATACAATTGGCATCTGGCATTGTTTTAGGAGAATTTTGATACATTGGTTGAATTAATTAGAAGAGCTTTTTTTTTCAAGACAAACTAAACCTAAATCAGCTTAAAGCTTCAGAGCTCGTTAACATTTCAATGGCCGTGTCACACATTTCCGGACCAAATATCCCGAACATCATACGAATGTCAAAATTCAAATTTACTGCCGGCGGTGTTCCGATGGTGATCCCAGAGGAAGGTAGAGCCGACGGCGTCACGAAGGATACTCAGACAATATACGAAGTCTACCCGAAGGTCACGATGATAACACGAAGTTTACACGAAACGCAATTTTTTTATCGAAAATGGCACTTCATGGTCACACGAATGTTATAGGAAGTCTTCACGACGTCGCGCAAGCTTCGTGTTTCATTCGTATGGCAACACAATCATTACTCGAAGGCCAGCCGAACCAGCTATAATGTTTACACAGAAGTAGTGTTTTCTCCAAATTATTAACCGTCTAGGGTGTAAATTTACTTCAAACCCATTTACCCTCCTATCTGGTAATTAAGACTATATAATCCGACAGAGCCTCATAGTAAGACGGAGAAGATTCAACTATATATAGAAGAATTCTATACATGTCAAATTGTCCTCATTATATTCGGAAATATAGTGAGCGGAGGGTTCGAGGTTATTATCCAATAATCACAACTGTGAATATCTAATGTTTGTAAAATTTTCGCATCATTCTTGTCGTTTGATTAATATTTGTTTTGGTCTGCCATATTATTCTCAGCCTCTTATTGAGTCTTTGTCAAGAAAAAGAGAGAGAAAATATGTCCGGAATTTTTAAAAGCTGAAAGTGTATTTTCTCAAACCAATCAAAGCAGAGATCGAATGTTTTATCCTATCATTAACAATAATTAACAATGATTTAACAACCGCAATCGAATCAACCTTAAAGGAAAATTCCAGTACGATTTAAATTAATTCTAGCAAAAGTTTGAGTTATAAAAGACATTCTCACAAATTATTAATTTTGTCTGTCAACGAGTTAAGTATTTACAGAATTTTAAACCTTCGTCTTTGAGGGATGACGGGGGTCGCCATTTTATTTGAAAATGTGACGTCATCGACACACCACAAGAAATCGATGCAAGGAGCTTACATTATAAACTCCGTACATTTTTGTGCAGTGGAGTTTCCATGATTCGACCAGAATTGCTGAATGTGTGCGCTGCTCACTTTGTTAACGTTAAACATAGTTGTGCCTACAGAACGACCCAGTCGTCGGACAGATTATTCAACAAGCAACTACGACTAATATGCGGTTTTGTCTAGTATTATTAACGATATGAATTTATCTAAAAAAATACACCTAAAATAAATAAATAAATGTTTTTAAAAACGAGCAAGAGTATAATATATTGTCGTGATCTTTCTATGTTTTTCTGATTTTGTTTTTAAATCTGGTACTCTATCACATTCAATCTGTGGATTTTTAAAAAGCCTAAAGTCAGTTTGAAAGGGGGAAAATAATTTTTGTCGTGAACGTGAATCATTGCATTATTTCTAAAATATATAAACGGAAATATTCAATGTAAAACATGCATAAATTACGTAAATCTAGCATTTTGCAAAAACAATTTGAAGGGTTAATTAAGAGACAAACGTTGTGATAATTTGTGCATTGTGCAAAAAAATCATAGTTAAATAGTTAAATAATTTTATTTACTAAAAGATATAATAAGAAAAAAGCTCCAAAGTTGAAACAAATATGGGTTATTCAGCAACATCATAGCAACTTAGATAAAAAAAACACTCGATGATATAAAGAAATTTTGTGAGTATAATATTATTTTGCATTCTGTTGCTGATGAGTTGATAGATCTAGATTATTCAAAACACCATTCCTTACTGATTGTTTTAGTATACTAATGATATCTCATAATTCCATTTTAATATTTTTACGTATTGTTTAGCAGAAATACCTCAACATGGTATATTATGTGAACATAACAAGCATCGTTAATCATTCTGATAATATTCAAACAGCATGTGCGCCTCAGTGATTCGTAATCAAAATTGGTTTCGTACCGGCGACAACTAAATGAATAGAAAAATATTTTCGTCCTCAAACAAGCCAAGATTTATATAATAAAAACGTGAAGTCCATGCCAACATAGAAAATGCCATCTTTCAAATTAATCCATCGTGTTTTGATTGATATAAACAATTTTATTTTGATTACGAACCATACCACCATCATCGCGGATTCGCTTTTTAGGATTCGCTTCGACAAGATCAC
The DNA here is from genome assembly GCA_916613615.1 of Steromphala cineraria. Lineage (NCBI taxonomy): Eukaryota > Metazoa > Mollusca > Gastropoda > Trochida > Trochidae > Steromphala > Steromphala cineraria. The sequence goes on along the minus strand of OU744724.1, from coordinate 53,574,262 downwards.
GTCAATAGGGCTATTTTTTTCGAGTGAAATAATTAATATAAAATTATTCTATGTTACGTTTAGTTTTTTTACAAATGTACTTATTTCAGCAAAGTCATTTAACACTATATTTCAACCTAATGTATGGTGTCTCTAGCTTATAAAAATTCTAAAAAATGTCAGTGAGAGTCAGTGTTCAAACCTTGTGACGTCCGCACATGGGAGATCTTTTCCAACCTGTACTGAAGTTTTCAGAAGTCTGCTGGTCAGAAATATTTATTTATTGCTTTGGGCATCATAGGAGTAGAATATTCTGGACCCGGCATGTCTTTACTGAAGTCGTGACGAGTGTTATAGTCTCATGTTTGACGGGCCGTCACCGCCCACCATTGAATCTAACGGCGTCTCCTAATTTCGTGGTGTGTCGCGAAAAGCATTTTTAAATGCACAAGGCAGGTGCTCTAAACCATTTTGACTAGACAAAGGACTGATTCATCTGCTTTTTCCTTAAACGAGTAAACGAACCTCAATGTAATATAGAGTCAAATATAATCTAAGAGAAACCGTCTAGGCTATTCGACAGAAATACTTTCTTTGTTAAGTGTTTAGATGCATGACCCTAAATGGGGCCTTCGCGCAATAACATGTTTTTACGTATGGTATCAAAACCACAATATGATATGGGCAATGTATCACTAAGATTTTTTGCAATTAAAGACAAATCTTATATTGAATGAGGACTGGATATAAAATGTACTAGTCAAAAGGGTTGGATATTTGAACAAAATTTGTAGTGCAATAATTTGCAAAATGCAGCTGATGGATTGCTGTAATATAACAATATATTGACTGAACCATACAAAAGATACTACTCTATGCATGATTTATGATATAATTGATAAAATGGCTTACAGATCTTCCCAAAAACAAACCAGAACTAAAAAAAAGAATTTTAAAATAAATTTTTATCACATATATCTCAAGTAATGTCTTCTATATCTTTTCATACAGCCCAACACATATTAGTGCAAATCTTTTCTTACATGTTAAGTATTTAGATTGTGCCCTAGAACAAAATATCTTGAAGTCTAAAAATTGTTACTACTAACCAAGCTGTGTAATAATTTTGTTTTTTTGTTTTTTTTTAATTATATATTTCTTTTTAAGTGAATTGTTATAAAATGTAACTTTATTGTTATAAATTGCGTCAATACCTGCCAATTAATGTAAAACAAATAATTTAGAGATTAAACATTGACTCTCAATAGTTCAAAAGGATAGGGAAAGCTATTGTGAAAGATTTGGGTACGCCGTCGTGTGTTGGAATCGAGTACACTCCGTGTTAGCTAAAATGGTCAACACGATGGCAAAAATGGTCAACACGAGGACAACCCGAAGGTCACACGACCTCGTGTGGTCATCTGGTAGACCATCGCGAGCCTTAAGCTTCGCGTGAGCTTCGGGGAAGCGTTGCGTGAAGTTTGAGACGAAGATTATACGAACGCTATGAGATGGCTTCACGATGACCATACGATGGTCACGATGTCAACACTAAAGGTACACGAAGGGATAAGTTCGTGTGACCATCGACCAATTCTTTGACATGCAAAAGATTTTTGGCTCATACACGAAGTAGTTCCCGGACCCCAAAAGACCCAAGATGATCATACGATGGCTCACGTAGGTCACACGGACATCCCGATTTAGAGCCGAAGTCGAAATAAATTGAAATTATTGACCTTCGTATGATGTCCGGGATGTTAACGCCGGCTATGTGTGATAGGGGCATTAGGAACTGCAACTTGGATATTTCTAGTTCATTTACAAAAGATGACTACAGTCATAAAATGCAAACGAATAACAAATTTTATCAAATTCAATGATTTATTTAAAATTCTTAATTGATGAAGATAATTTGTAGATCACATTATGTAATCAATCAACACATTATGCCTGACAAAGCACTTATTAAATCCAAGATTTTGTTACGCTTCAACTGACAGCATGTAAATAAAATTTAAAAAATTAAAAAAAATTCATAGGCGCACTTTTATAAAAAAAACATTACTAACTATTCTAAGTGTTTAATTTCAAAATCCCATTCGACAAAATCACAAGGAATTTGTAGAGAATTTTGCCAAGTCTGGCGTTGTGTCCAGGATATGAAAGTCATGTAAGCAACCTACTTCACTACAAGAGATCAATCGTCACTTTATAACAACCCGTACAACCCTTCATTAAATAACTGAGATTCTCCAAGTGACTCTTGCTCGCCAAGATCGGTACAAACTCACTCAAGCGTTATTCGACGGATATGTACAGTTCAGTTTTGCAAATTAGTAGATTAGACTGTAATCGTCAGTACTCTGTGTGCATATTAATTAATTGGAAAACTTGTCAATCGTTTAACCGTTGCTCGTCGCTAAGGTTAGGTTATGGTTGAAGACAAAAGGACTGAGTATAATTTAAGAGGTATTATGTTATGGATAACGCATAATCCACGGGCATTATCAATAATAAAGGATGTTTGCCCGCGGGTTTGCCCACGGGCTAATCACGAGGGCAAACATCCTTTATTAGTGATAATGCCCACGGATTATGTGTTATCTATTTTATAAACCGCCAACCAGTTATAATAACATTGATATGACCGATAACGTGAAAGGGCTTGAAATAACTGAGGCGGACGTAAAATATCCAAAAACCCAAACCAAGACCTCTGTTATAAGAGGACCTAACAAACGTTGAATATCAGCGCTGTCACAATAGCCGAGTGGTCAGAGCGTTGGGTTTAACGTTCAGGAGTGTTAACTATGCGGGTTCGAGCCGGCATATCGCCACAACGTTTGCAGTCTCAAAATTAGATTTGTGATATTTTTCAAAATTGATTGTCAGTTGACACTTTGACCATCTTCCTACGCAGAGCCTAAAAGGCCAGTTTCCAAACTGTCAGTTTTATGCCTTGCTGCATAGCCTTGAGTTTTCTGTGCTTGCTCTCTAGTCTGTAGGGGCACTATAGCAGCACAGAAAAGTGATAATAATTGATAATAACCTGCATCCGAGGAACATTACTGGAATAATGCCCTTGCCATACGAGTCAGAAGGAAATTAAATTAGATAAAGACCTCAAAGAACAATGGAGTGACGTCACTAAATGTTTATAAGCCAGAATTTCGAATTGAATGGTGCGTTCTTAAAATCCCGATTAAAACGCTCACTGAAACGGCGCTACCATTTACAGCATATCAAATGTCTACCAATCTTTTGTCCTAGACTTGTTTATTTCCATCCTCAGGTAACCATGGATTTCGGGAGCGAATTTGTGTATCTGGGTGCTTCTGAATCGGAATCCGATGGGTCATGTAGCAGTGGAGACGAACTGGTTGAAGGGGTGAGTAGACAGAGAGAGGGGATTGGAGGGGGAGGGGCGAGAGAGAAGGCGGGGGAGACACAGATAAGGGGAGGGAGAGCGAGGGGAGACACAGAAAAAGGGGAAAGAGGGAGATACAGAAGCAGAGAGAGAGAGAGAGAGAGACAGAGAGAGACAGAGAGAGAGAGAGAGAAAGAGATAGACAGAGAAAGTGAGAGACAGAGAGATAGAGGGTGTGATAGACTGTAAGAGTGCGAGTGAGAGAGGGCGATAGATAGATGGATAGAAACAGAAACAGAAACAGACACAAGCACAAGGACATAATGCTTCATCTCGAAGGAATCTTTATAGAATATTCTGGCAACGTTGAGAGTCTTCAATTTTTTAATTAAAGATGCTGTATCATACTTGCAATATTTTAAAAAGTATCTTTAATGTATTCGTTGTATTTTTAGAAAAAAATTAGCGACCAACCTAGGGAAAATCGGAACAAAATTCATTAAATATGAGATAAGTTATCAAAATTACGGAAACGGCAGCCAACATAAAGGCGAATCAAGTCTCTAAATATACGCTTGAAAACCGTCTTTGTCGCGCACGACTAGATTTTCTTTTCTTTATCTCCGAATAAGGTATTCGTTGCTGCCAAAGTTCATACCCGTCGAACGCAAATACGCTAGTTGTGACACGGTGTAAATCCTACACGCGTAATGATTACGTCACCGAAAGCGGGTTAGTTAAATGCTATGCCCTTTCTACAAGGGGTACTGTGCTTTGGGCGTCGAAATAAGTATGTTATTGTTGATTAAACAATCTAAATATGATATCAAAATTTCGACGAAAGATATTTCTACAAAGTGATGTATTTCTTTTCTCAATAGCTAAATATCAGCCTGAACCGCATGCAAGTATGAAACAACATCTTTAAGCTCTGACCTACTGGCCGTTTCTTCCTTTTCAGGAGTGCATGCTGGACCTCCTGGACACCGCTGGTCAAGAGGAGTACTCGGCCATGCGTGACCAGTACATCCGAGTTGGCCAGGGGTTCATTATCGTGTACGACATCACCAACAGGGAGTCTTTCAGACAAGCCTCGGTCATGTTCGACTTTCTCAGGAAGATCAAAGAGGAAAGCTTTACTCCAGCTGTAAGTTCGTGTATATTTTATGTGTTCTTCGAAATTATTCTATATGTGCTTCGAAAAATCCCTTGAGCAAATCAGGTGAAAAGCTTGATTTAAGAATCTTATTGAAATCACTCATCTCATCCGCACCTCGCGAATATTTACGACTGATAGGTTCGACATATTTTCAATGAGAGTTAGAGAGTCCCTCCGTGATTTGTTGAGAGTCACATATGCCAAAGTCTATAAATGATTTGATAAGTATCAACTGCACGTAGGTATCATTATGTGAAGAAAATCGCAGAATGGCTCGTTAAGGTTTACTGTAATGCTATCTACTGGCCGTTTAACATATGCTTTTGATAGGGAAGTATTAAAGAAAAAAACATGATGAATGATGAATGAAAAAAAAGGAAAAATTCTTTACCTGATATGGTACAGTTAATCGAAAATAATGTTTTCCTAGTTTTTTTAATGAAACGCGGCAGCTCTGTAATTGACATTTCATATCAGATATGTATTGAAAAAAAATCATTATTTCCAAAATATTTTCAATTTCATGTCACGCTGCTTCTCTCTGAAGTTATGCCCTAGCGGCGCTAAGAAAATTCATTTAATTTATTAAATTAAAATTAAATTAATGTAATTAATTTCATAAAGAAATTTGAAATTGAACTCAGACATTCAAACCTTCTTTTAAAGGTGATCTGTGGTAACAAATCTGATCTAGAAGCCGAGAGAGTGGTTCCATTTGTGGAAGGGGAGGAACTCGGCAAGAAAGAGAAGGTACCGTTCTTGGAAACATCCTGCAAATTGGGCACCAACATCAAAGAGGCCACAGAGGCACTGGTCAGGATAATTCCTCGAACAAGCATTGATTATAAGGTAATGTAGTTTGAACGTTACAATTTTAGTATTCTTGTTTTTAAAATATTTATTTCCCTACTACGCAGTATTGTATACTAAACATATTACTCTCAGTTGGTAAAACAGATCATTATGTCCCCCGCAAAGCTTTGAGCTTTCAGTTCCGTGCGTGGTTCCGTTGTTCCGTAATTCCGTAATATCTCAATACCCGTTAAATTTTTTTTACGAAACTTGGTATTTGGTTAGATCTAGTGGTGTACTTGTGCCTTTTGCTATTTTGGTTATTCTGATTTATTTCTGGTTTCCATGGACACAGTTGTAACTTAGTGCATATAGGGTGTAGGGATCGTTTCCGGGCCATATCTCAAAAAACTGTTCAATATTATTTTACGAAACTTGGTATGTGGTTAAACCTAATGACGAAGTGGTGCCTTTTGCTATTTTAGCTGTTATATATATTTTTCGGGTTTCCATGGAAACAGTGTAAACATAGTGCATATGGAGGGTAGGGTCTGTTTCCGGGCCATATCTAAAACAAACACTTCAATATTTTTTTACAAACTTGGTATGTGGTTAGACCTAATTTCTACAAAATTTGGTATGCGGTTATATCTAGTGGTTATGTGGTGCTTTTTGCTTTATTTGGTCATTCTGAATTTCTTATTTGTTTATGGTTTCCATGGCAACAATTTGAACTTGTTTTGGGGGGAAAAGGTCCATTTCCGAGCTATAGCTCAAAAACTGTTAAATATTCTTTACTTGGTATGTAATTAGATCTAGAAGAGGAGTCTATTGTTACTTTGGTTCATCTGAATTTTTGTTTTTCTGGTTGTCATGGAAATAATTTGAACTTAGTACATATGGAGGGGAAGGTCATTTTCTGATAAAACGTTGGGACGGGGGGACATCACAGTGCATCACCTGCACTTATTTCTAGTTTCATCTCATAGTATCGTGGTTCAAACGAAAACTGGATGTAGTTCTTTTAGTGTGAACACGTTTTAATCATTCGAGTTTTGAAAGGAATTCGCGTAGCTTAACAGAATTTTGTATGTCCACCTAAGAAACCATTGTATTAAAAAATTGTCTTTTTATTGGTAACATCGAATTTCCTTTAAGTCAAATATCTTTATTACACTAGGAAACCGTGTTACCATGCCTAAACGATAGATATTAAACTGCGAAACATTTAACATAAACACGTGACCTCAATTTCATCTTCTTTTTAACCTTTTAGGAATTCAATAAGCTCATTTCAAGTCACTAAAGTTTCTTTTGAAAACGACATTTAATCCAAATGTTTCAAGAGTATTCTTCAATGAAATAACGATAAATTAACGAATTGTATTCATATTCATTTGCTGAGATTGTATTATTATGGCCATGATGACCAGGCGTTGACAATACGAGGAATTTGAATGGCCTCATAGATATTGATGGAACTCAGCAGATTACAAAGTATACACTGATGAAGCGGGATGTAACCATATAACTACATATATTTCAGCTGGTGACACTTGGAGCAGGGGGTGTTGGCAAATCCGCCTTTACAATACGACTAATGCAGGACACCTTTGTTGAGAACTATGACCCTACCATAGAAGATTCTTACAGGAAAATGATTTACGTGAAAGGACTTCCTCCTCTTCAAAGACAGAAGAAGATGAAGAAGAAGAGAAGCAGTCCGTTAGCTTGTGACCAAGAAGCTGCTTCAGGTTAGTACAGTGGTGTCAATAATAATGTATGTTCACACGCATTCTTTGAAAAGAAGATAGACATGTCATATAATCACATCTGATGCTTCTGTTTAGAACAGTGGTGTTAGAAATAAGTATTTTAACACGCGTTCTCCCCTCAGATGTAACAAGTGTTATTACTGTTTTGATATTCAGTTATTGCTTCTCGTAAGGACAGTATAAGCACACGCATTCTTCCCTAGGAGAAGACGAATCATTTCTCAACATCTTACCTTTGATATTCAGCCCAGTCTTTTGGTTACTACAGTGGTGTTGAAAATAAAGTATAATCTCACGTACTCTTTCAAAAGAGGTAAGACAAGTCATTTCTTTCACAGTGCCTCTGAAATATAGCTGGTTTCTTACACAATGGTGTGAAAATAAAGTATATTCGCATGCAATCACTCAAAAGAAGTTACACAAGTCATCTTCAAACCTCACATATGTTCACACTTGGATCCTTTACTTGTCAGGCCATTCAATTCTTTGAAGTTGCCGCAGTTTAGAACACATTGTATCCCTCACTTGAAATCCACGTAACACAAACATTGGTATAATCAATACGGAGTTTCAAATAAAAATAAGACCCAGTGAACAGAGGGAATGATTTTCACGTTTTTCAATTGCAACATATAAAGAAATCCTGTAAGGCCCGTTGGTCTAATGGCATGGCATGTTGCTCGGCGTCTGTCCGTAAACTTGACAAGTGAGGATTTAAAATTGTAGCTTTGGTGGGCCTGTTGCCCCATATAAGTTCCACAGAGGCCACGCCCTTAAACAACAAGAAACCTCATTGTTTTTTCCATGTTAATTAGTAAATATGTACAGAAAACATTGTCAACTTTAAAAAACACCAAAAAACGTTTTCATCGGTCCTCTAATAACAAAGATATCGCCCTTCAAAGTGCGCAAATTTTAGGCTTCTCAATTTGACAGTCTGAAAAGGGATTCTACTGGATGAACGATATTGCCTTTACTGCGCATGCCCGAAGTGTTTTATGACATCATAAACAGAACGGAAATGGGCCTTATCAATGTAAATATAACAGACAATGGTGGTAAATAAACAGAATACACATGTTTTAGCACGATTTGGAAGCTTCACCTGTCCGGCAATAAAACATGAGAGTAGTAATTAAACAGTTATTGCACATCGTAACTGATTGTGTAAATACGGGGAGTCGCGCTTGGGATATTTCACACCCTTTGACAATGTTATTACAAGAATTAGGGGAGGTTTTTGTTTTAGAGAATAAGCATGTCTGCCCATCTATGTGACGGCAAGTTGTCAAAGCACTAGTCATCCATTGGTCAACAATAGGACAAACTAGATCCAATAAAAAAGTAAACATTTAGAATTTATCATATGCATTGTATCTGTCTTGAGATGAACACATTCAGTACAGACACATGAGATGGAGTATTTCGCGTTGACAGTTACTTCAATAAGTTAGGCTTTGGTCACATGATATCTCATAGACGTTATGTAAACTTAACTTGTTCATTCAAACATACATGTATACGTATTTATCATTTCAGGCAGTTGCTTTGCGTTAGAAGTTTACAAAATACTTAAAATGTAGAATACAATATCTCAAACAAAGATATAGAATGGTATTTATTTTACGCTGATGAGTTGTCTCTTTGTAAACTAACATTGTTTCTTAATTTGATTGAGAAACGCTCAAGACATGATGAAACATGGTGTCAAAAGGTGTATCGAATTGTATAGCCAACAGGGCAACCTAATACAATTTCATGACATGATGCCTTAATGACACTCTGTTTCCGAATATTTCGTAGTGTGTAGATAGCCTTGCCTTTATTTTGCCTTGATGAAATATCCTTATGTTTATACCATTTAATTAAGATATAAGCCTGAGCATTAAATTGCTTTGTTGTATGTTTTCGAAAATCGTTGTTTCCGAATTATCACTGTATATGATATGTGTACTGATCTGTCCATGTTTACGTTACGTCACTATTTTGTTAGGGAGCGGCATTAATATAAACATATTTTTTGTCAACCCCGTTTCTTTTTTTTAAATAGATATGTTTAAACCACATTCATTTATATTTTTTAGAGAAGAATTGGCCATCTCGTCATTTGCGAAACAAAGTACTATGACATACTATGTAGTCTCATTGATGAATTGACTTTAGATCGCTCTGTAGAGTGTAGAAGCCGTGATTAAGCTATCAACAGTCAAAAAGATTCAACCAAAATTAGTAAATGTCTTCATTATATGTCTCACTAACTAACTGTTATACTGGAAAGTTGTTTTCTTTGTTTGTGTAGTAATTATACGCCAAGTAAGTAAGTGTCCGCTTGATTCAATACTGTAAACAATAGCAATAGCCTAACCAGTTAGGGCGATGTGATGTTGCAGGTTATGATTGGCTGAGAAGTTTTACAGATTGAAAATATGATGTTTGTTTTCAAAGTCATTAAATGACTACATTGCGCATGTTTTTGAACAAACAAAGTATCGATGTTATCTCATCATATCCTTTTGTATCCATTTCTGCATTGTGCACCCCCTCGGGGTTACATGTTGTTTAAAACCTATTTTCATCTTTTCCTCCAGAAGTAAGTCCTAGAAAGCTGAAATCTTGTTTATGGACTCCTTAACTAGTGAGGATTATAAATTGTAATTTTGGTAACCCTATGCCCCTAATAAGCCCCACAGAGGACACGCCAAAAAACTATTTTCGTCTTTTTTAAATATGAAGCCCGATGAGCTGCAGAGACAATGGCTCTATTTTTTTTAGGATTAGGTGCAATTGAGCTGAATAGAAACCTTGTCTTCGAGAAAGAATAGGATTGCTTTTATTTAAATTGACGTTTGTTTATTCAAGGAAAAGGGGGCATCATATCAGTCATCAAACGTAGGTTCAGCGGAAGGAAGAGGCCAACTTCTGCGGGTGTCCCCCCTGCTCCTCCACCTCCATCTCTTCAGTCTGCTGCCCGATCTGGCATTAAGGTGAAGAAGGTTACTGGCAATGTAGTTCACATCCCCTTAGGATCTCTGGCTGAAGAACCCAATCTTATGACGGGAGATGTGGTGCGATGTGGTGGATGTGATGCGGTGCTCTGTCAGACATCCACTCTGGTTGAAGACGGAGACACTAGGAAATGGACATGGTGAGGAATTATGTTCTTGCAGTTGAAATAACTGATTCTTCAATATTCTTTTATCTGTCTATTTTTTTCTGTATTTCAGTTTATGTCTTTTGACAGCTTCTCGTGAAACACACAACCTCAACAATGTCAAAGACAGCTATTTCATCAAGTCGCAGATGAAGCAGAACTCGCTCAAACAATTATAGCTAGATAAAATGATATCTGCACATGATCACATACTATAACACTGTTAATGCCTCACCATTTGGGTTATACATTTTGTATCATTCTTTAAACAGTGAATACTGCGGGAAGAAAAACAAAGGGCTGGACACAGCAATGGCAGAGATTCCAAAAGACGACCAATTCGACTATATGCTGAGTCCTGCTACAGAAACAGAGAAGCAGAAAGAGGGGGAGGGTGAAAAGAAACCGGAAGTAATCCAGAAGACAACCCCTGGCACCATTGTTTACTGTATCGATGTTAGCAGTTCCATGAATGCAGAGACACAGGTGCCAGAACTTCAAGGTACTTCTTGATGATAATAACAAGAAGACATGGTCATCAGCATCCCCCACCAAATAGGTTTTCATTTAAGCTCCCAATTTATTTCCTACGTTGGCCGTAACTCTGTTATAAGTAATTGCATCTACCTCATTTTTGAACTCCAACAAGGTATTGATACCCTGCAGACACAAGGCAAATTTGGTTATCCTATCTTAAATAGTTTCTAAGAAACATGTTATCTTTGACAACACCCTCGAACAGAGTAAAACAGCACGGTAAAAGGGCAATAACTAAAAAATAATTTAGCGATTCTGATTTTCGAACTTCATCAAGGTATTGACGACCTCAATACACACAGCAAATTTTTTCTATCATAATAGTTTCTGAGCAAAGCTGCCCCCTTTAACTCTGACGAACGGACGGACGGAGCCCAAACCCATAATCCTCTTCAACTTCGTGGCAGGGGTCTCAGTACAAGTACATATGTGAAAAAATAATTGTGTCTTAGAGGCCACAGTCCAGGGCCAGTTTAAGCACTGCTCTGTACTTATGCTGAGTGGTAAAATGGCAGGAACAATGTCTTTTGGTAGGACTTTAAGTCTTTACTTGCTGGACCCTTGTTGTTGTGATGTAGATCCTAAAAATACTTTAATGGACTTTAATTACAGCTGCCTGGAAGCAGTCTCGAAGTGGAGAGGATCTCGAAGCAGCTTCAAGACTTGAATGCATCAAGGAAGCTGTACAAAGGTATGTTATGTTCAACTTTACATGTATGCTACTTAAAAGAAAATAAGGGCCAAGCCTGTTTTCGCCCTGACATGTTTCTATGCGCAGAAAATATATGAATACAAATTTTCTAAGCATACATCTTGTAAAAATGGGTTCAGTATATCCTGACGACAAAAACTGTGCACAGAGCATTTGCCAAAAACAGAGTATGACAGACTCCTGAGAATTCATGCTAAAAAAAAAGTCCATCGCCAATACGCAATGTAGTCCGACCTTTGTGAGGAGGTTATGCCTTTAAATGTGCCATATGTATTTTCAATGAAGAATTCGAGTACAAAAATTACTGCAACTTTCTAATGATCAAACGTGAGCAAAACGATCATGATAGAGGAATACATCATTGCCAGTCTGATTAATATCTACTAGTTCTGAGGAATAAAAGTTTTAAGATATTAACTATGGGAATTGAACATGTTACTTCGATACTCTATAGGTATCCTCTCCATTGAGTCAGACAAGAGCCAAGTAAGTCGCATGTTCTCGCGTTTACTCAGCTAACCAATCACAAGTCGACGACAAAAGCCTTGGTGTCAAGCTAGGGGCAAATAACTCCTGTTAACCATTCTTTGAACATGATCGCCGCCAGCGGTGTTATAAGCAAGATATCATGATTGGTCTGCTAACGACTGGGTTTCAGCTTCGCTTTACTGCTATTTAACACGTGAGGTGCTCTGGTGCAGTCAGACCTAGTATAGAGGATTCAATATCTCCATGCAGTTAATATTTTGAATATTTTATTCCTCGGAGCTAGGCCGATTTTAATTACATTATTGCGTGGCTACAAGTTGGTTCAATAGAGAAGCTTTTCGTCCATTGGCTGTAACAAAGCTTTTCATTCATTGGCTGTAACAAAGCTTTTCATCTTTTGGCTGTAACAAAGCTTTTCAATCATTGGCTATAACAAAGCGGAACTTTTTTGTAGTGGAACCCTCCTGCAGCTACACAATGATTCTTCCTTTATGAAGTCGTCATGCTATTTTACGTTTGACGTCTTTTGAGTAGTATAAGTGATGCTCAATTCCTCGGTTTTAATCCTTTATCTGTTATTGATTAATATGCGATGTTATTATCCATAGGGTTGAAAATAACTATGAACATATCGATTGCTGTAGTGCCAGTTTAATTTTTTGTTCATAACGTCACTATAGCCAGCTGTCGCGAGGAAGCGTTCGGTTTTCTGGATAATTTTTAGAGAAAAAATGGTATTGAATTGGTAATAAAGAAATGTTTACCCTCGGAAGTGTATCAAACTCATGCAAATTTGTGTATAACCCTCACTCTGGCTAGGGCAATTCAAAAATTCACACTCTTTTCATATAAATCATATGACAAACTTACTCGGGTAATAATCTCTATACATATTATTACCGTTCAGATACAGTTAAATATTTTAAAGCATCTTGCAGACAACTGGAGCAGCTCAAGCTAGAACAGCCTGACAAGAAGATCATGCTTGTGACCTTTGATTACGAAGTCGTGGTTGTTGGGGACGGGTCACAAAATCGTCATCAAATGGATGTTTCGGAGAAATACAAATTCAAGAAACTTTTGAATGATGGAAAGGCTCTCTCAAAACAGTTTCTGCTGCGGCCGTTGAACGAATCCTATGGGTGAGTTACATAACTGTTATACTTAAAAACATATATATACTACTAAAAAGAATCGAAAGAACACTTGTATAGTGTACCCTTTATACTTAATACCTCAATGCATGGCTAAAGTAAAGTATTTTCTGAAGTAAACACTATCTGACTGACATATTGACATTAATTGTTCAGAGTCATGATGTTTCTGTATTGCGATTTGATGTCAGAAACAAGACGGGTCGAAAATAAAAGTCACAGGATGTCAGATGGCTAAACATTGCGGTCTTCTCTTTGGTGAATTTATTGATTTAAAAGCGACATCCCTGGTAGTGAATAGCTTGATGAAGACATTTTACTTGAAAAATGTGATGAAAAAATGTCAAATTTCGAAAATTCATCAAAATTTTAAAAAAAAGTCTTTGAAGTTTACAAATCGAATATCCAATGCCAGGTATGCATGTGGGTATGAACAAAACTTCAAACGAAAAACTTCTCTTTGAGCTGCTGACATTTAATGTTTGTGCAAATGATAATTACTACTTTAGTGTACCTTAACTTCTTTTGGATAGTATACTTAATTAGCAACTCTGTGAAGTACTCGGGGTCAAATATGTAAAGCTCTTTCATTTCACTTGATCTTAAAGTATCGACTGTGGCAGGAGAGTTTCATTTTAAATCTAACTGACATTGTATAGTGACAATTGAAATGTATGAAGTCACTATAATGAAAACGCACGGCAATCAGAAATAACCGTTACATGTTGATAAAACAAAAAAAAAACCCTCTTTTTTCTTCTCCTCCAGAAACAAACAGTCTAGAAACTAGATATCTGAAAGTTTGTATGAAGACTCTAGCTAACAGCGAGTATAATTATGATTCTGTTGATCCTGTGTCCTTTAAACGAGGTCCTAGGGGCCATGACCATAAAATGTAATTCTGGTAACACTGTGACCATTTGTATGATAAATCAAAGATTGGCACTGGCTCTATTTTTCAGTGACCTGATGGAAACAGTCAAGTCTCTCCATCCGGGTGGAAGTACGGCTCTGGGCCCCGCCCTAGCGGTGTGTGCTGGTATGGTGAGCAAGGTGCCCTCCTCCGAGATTGTCTTGTGCACAGACGGGGCACCAAACCGGGGGATAGGGTCTATTTCATCTGATCCTGACTTCTACCCCAAGGTGTGTATGTTCTTCATCATAACACAGAATTGTTTCTACAGTGATGTGCAAAAAAAAGTACACACCACATTATATCTCCGTGATGTATGACTTGAGAATGACAGGACCGGAAGACGCTTAGCACATAGTAGATGTCAGACATGGTGGAGTATTTTATGTGCACTTCAGTCAATATCTGACAGTTACGATTTTTTTCATTTAATATTTAAAAAACAGTGTATTTCAAGTATTTCAATATAGTACATTTACAATAACAAATACTTGCTGTATTTTGTTCAAAGATAAAGGTCATTTGTAAGTATTCTCTGACGAATGTTTAACTCCTGTTCGTTTTTTGTTTCGAGTGCGATAAAAAAGTTAAAATGTTTGTAAGAAAAAAATTATCCACATGATTAAACCAACTGTTCAGAAGATTGACAAAGGACCAGCAAGGAATAAATCAATATTACAGTCCTTGTTAAAGGCTACAAAATGTCAGAATATATGAAGACCAAAAAATCTCTGAAATGAATACCCAGTTAGTAATTGTAAAAACTGTCATCCACGTGACTCTTTAAAAAAAGGGAGAGTTCATTGTCGAACATACTTTTGTGTTCCAATAATGTTGAGGTGGATGTCAATATTTATATCTGATTACCAGTGAAACGAGAAAGAATAAACAAACCATATGAAACAGGAAGGAAAAAGTTTCCATGAACAAGAAACGAGCACTATATATACAGCGATTTGCAATCTTAAATCACTTCATAGAATAATATTTTCGAATTTTTTGTCACTATTTCAGATCGGAGAATATGCTCGCTCCAAGAACGTCTGTATAAACATCATGGCTGTCGAAGGGGAGAGAGTGGGTCTTCAGTACGTCAGCCCTTGCGCAATAGCTTCAGGGGGCTCGGTGAACGTCTTGAATCCAATGGAAATCGTCAGACAACTTCGTCTTATCTCCCAGAATGCAATCGTAGCAACGTCTGTAGACATAACATTACTGCTCCACCCTACATTGGTGTTTGATGAGCTAGAATATCCAGCGGTGATTTGATATAAATATTTTTTACAATTTTAATTATCTAAATTTTCTCTTATTATTATAACTTCATACCACATGTTTTATTTTCATGAGGTCAATCTTTCGTTACTCATTGCAAAGTTATATTTGACATTACCAAGTATAAATAAGAAGCAACTTGTGGTCATTGCATAGCTTCGAGGTAGGGAAAATGGATTGTGTAGTTGCAGTGAACATGGTGCGTTCATTTAAAACTGCATTCGTAGAAAATTAATAATAATGACTGTAAAACAGTTCAAATTTGACAAAGAAGCATTTTAAACCTTTCGATTTAAAAGAAGAAAACAAGTTTTTATTGATAATCAATTGATTATTGTTATCGTTTTTAATAGTTTTTATTTGGACACAGTAGTTAATAGGAAAGTAGAATGTTTTTATGATAAAACAAAGAACGATACTTCTTAAATTTTGCGTTTATTTCATGACTTATATGAGACTTGCTAATTATTTTTCATGTTCTAATTTCATCACACTTGATTATTTTTCACTATTTTCAGAACTCTACTCGCCTCTCAAAAGAAATTGGTAATGCCTTGAAGGACACAGATTTGACCTTCAGGTTTAAATTGAAGGACGCAAGCAAGAAACCTGAATCTTCTGAATTGCCTTTTCAGGTTTGACATCAAGATAACTCTGTTTTTATTGCAAATGATGGAAAAACATGTGTAGCGATGTGTTCACTTAATTGCTGCTCAATATTGCTAATATAACTTGAATTGACATTCGTTAGTGTAAAAGATATCTTAGTTAATAAGGACAAACGGTGCTTATGTCAAAATACTATTCTTGATAGTAATGAAATATCAGACTTAATATCTATATTAAATAAAGGTGTGAAAGCTATTTTTTTGCTTCTCAATATTGCTATTATAATTGAATGGATGTTACATCAGTGTGAATGATAACAATGAAATTGTGATATTTTGTCCTAGGGGTATTATGAACATATGCACTCTTTAATGATGTCCCAGGTAATGATAAAACATGTAAACTGTTTAAAATGGTTTGAATCATTTGGTTTATTTTCTTCAGGTTCTTATTACCTACACAAGAAAAAACGGGATGAGATGTTTGAAGGTTCTTTGCAAGAGTCACAAGGTCACAAATGAAAGGAAGGTCATGGAAGAGGTATTGCATCAAAATATTAGCTTAAATTCTTAGAAAATTTAATTGATAATTTTAGTACGTTCTAAACATCAATATTATCACCTCACCTCTGACAGGAATTTGACCTACAGTAAATTTGTATACTTTATAAAAGGATAATGTGTAATTCATTTACTACAATCATCACAGTTATCACAACCCAAACCTTCTTTACAACATGTTTGTTGAATTTGAAATGTCTCTTTAAACATGACACATTTTTTTTGAAAAATATTCTTCTCTTGTTTTCTTCTTAGGCAATTAATGTCTCTGTGGTTGGATTAGCTGCGGTTAAAGAAACAGCCATTATGACGAAACAGGGGAAAGCAAGAATAGCTCATGGTCATCTGTAAGTGTCATTAATGCTCTCAAATTTCAAATGATGTGAATTATAAAATTTGAATAGCAATTCTTTATCTTAATCTATCTATGTTGGATAATATTTCTTCTCTATGTTTTTAATCAATCTTTATCAGTAGTTTCGATGAATAAAATGTATTACTGATTATTCCAGAAATGCAGCAAAGAAAGCTCTTAAGCGGGGAGCGAAAACAACAGAACAGCGAGAAGAGCAGCGGACGTTTTTCTCTGAGATCCAGGAGCTGGATGATGATTTGAGGCATAATGCTCTTGACTGGGTAAGTGATAAGATACCCTCTTTATCTATCTCTCTCCGCATCCTCTCTCTATCTCTCTCTACTTTTTAATCTGTCAGTTTGTGTTTACTTTCTGTTTTCCTATGACTCTGTAACTCTCTAACTGTTTACTTATCTCATTCTCAAACTGTCTTTTTCTGTCTGTCTATTTGAGAGTTTCCTAGCCTACGTTTTACTTATCTTCTGTTTTCATAGTCTCTATCTGTCTCTCTATCTGTCTGAGAGTCTCCTAGCCTGCGTTATTCATCTGTATGCATCACTTTTTCTCTCTGTCAAAATATTGCTGTCTGTCTGAGACGCTTTCTTCCTGTAAAATTCATCTGTTCTCATCATATGCTCTCTCTCTCTCTCTGGCTCACTCTCAGCTCGTTATACTCTATCCAATCGCTCGCACCACTTAACACAATGCTCACTCGCATCCACCACTTAAACCGTTATTGCTCACTTGAAATTAAACACCAATTTGAAAGCCAAATTTGATGTTACACCTGTTAACCAAGAGCGAAAAGAGGTTTGATCTATCTAATGTCATCTCTATCTTTTTTCCTATCTCATCTTATCTCTATGTCTATGTCATTTCCAAATCCATCTGGTCTCATCTCTATCTCATATCTGACATCTCATTTTTATCTGATTGCTATCTCTATCTCATCCGTTATCTAATCTAAGCTCTCTCTATCTTTTCTCTTTCTCATCTTATATCGCATCTCATTTACAATGCTATCTGATCTCATCTCTATCTCATATTTATCTCTATCTCATCTCTATTTTAATTTATCTCATCTATCATTTGTCTAATCGCGTCTCTATCGCATCTCATCTTTATCACTATTTCAATCTCACCCTCTATCTGATCTTTATCTGATCTCATCTTCATATGTGAACAAAACATCATGTAACCTTTTCAAAGAAGTGATGTTTATTTGTACATTTTTCTCTTCAGGAACGTGGGAAGGTCAGCGATGCCTCCTCGAACATTGCCAGCAAGTTTGGTCATGGTCACAACATTGGACGCTATCTGAACGCATCGAGCAAGCGAAGCATTGTTAAGGCACGACAAATTGATAACGAAGAACGTTCACACATGTATTACGACTACCAATGTTAAATTTCGTGCACGTCGGTAAATGAAAGAGCCTTATTTAAGGTAAATCGTCTTAATTAATGGTCTTAACATTAACTCAACTTGCGGAAACAAGATATTGTACTATGTCATCACACATACAACTATTTCATTTATTGTTTGTATTGATATGACAGAAGGATGTATATAATGTTCATAAGATGAAAACTAATTAAATCACTGTTATATTGTGACACAGCATGTAAGTAATATAACCATTTTCTAGCAATAAAGTGTCAATTAACAGCAATAATTATTTGTTTTTATTAAACGTATTTAACGCTATTTTATGTTGTTGAAAATGAGAATTTCCCAAAATATATTCTTGTTCATTTTGTACAATGTATTTTATTGTCGCAAGGGCATGATTGTTTTACTTATTTGACTTGTCATATATTGAACTATTATAATATTTCTTACTACAATAACAAACTATATATCACTTTATATATTTGATATTCATGGCTTAAAGGCTTATTTCATTTTCTGATGATATTTTTATGAGATTTTTGTTAAATGTATATTCCAAATTGTTAAAAGGTTATATCTTCTGTCAATCAAGAAAGCTCTTGTTGCCTCTATATTATCATTGGTCATTTTATTATACTAGTAAGTTGCTAAGTAGGTAGGCCTAGACTGGATAAAGGCTCTGACTTTTTACAGTCAGTAAGCAGATATACATGTTCATATTTGTTTATGTGTTTTAGCATCTTTCTCGTTTGGCCCCAAACAAATTTTTAAAAATGTTTCTGGTCTTTAAAATGAGGCAAAATTGATTCGATGACGCGGATTTTTCTCATTTCCAATATTTTGTTATTATTGATTCGAACATGAACAAAGAAGAAAGAAATATAAACATCTTAATAACCTTTTTACTGCATCTTTGAAGGCTTTCACGGACAGAAATGAGTAACATTTTAGGAGCCGAGGTTTCAATGTTTTTTTAGTCCAAGGGACTAAATTTCCATTGTTTTTCTCTCGTCAACACCTTGAAAAAAGGCTTGATGCGGGGTTTTGAAACTGACTCGGGCAGACACCAGGAACCAATTACCTTTTTTAACTAGGCCTTAGTAGTTTAACGTGTTAATATGGGTTTTGTTTTTGTTCTAACCGAATCTCATTCTGTAATTGTTTTTGTTTAACAGCTTCTTTTTTAATGTCTATCATTCTTATGATAATAAACACTTTATAATATTTTCACTCTCGTTGTCACTTTAACAGATCCAAATATGTAATAGTTACTAAACCCATGGGCAAAAGAAACGCTGGGTATTTTTCAAACGAAGGATAAACAAATAATGCATGTCGTGTAATTGCATTGTCGAATGTGTTTCATAAAAGAGTATTTTGAGAATTATCTCTCATAATTTCAACCATGATTGCATGACGTTTTTTGTACTGTGGTTGTCTAAACACTGTTAGGGTGCAAAAATCGCTGTTTTCAAGTACTTTTTTTGTAATAAATATTTTGAAATTAAATTAGAATTTTGGAAATGTATATGAGAAGGTTATTTGAGATGTTGTTAATGAAAAACATCCACTTTGACATGTATGCACTGACGTGTTTTCGTTATATATAACGTCTACAAATATGCAAAAATGACCAATTTCGCTCTCCTATCTCGCTTAGTTAAGGAGATAGCAAATTGGTGATTTTGTGACACGCGTTTTGAAAGGCGCCATGCAAAGTCATCAACAGAAAATGATTCAAACAAGGCAAATATAATATAAACTAGTGTCCAAAAGAAACGATACCATACAATTTGCTAAATAACTAAACCCACTGCAGATTGATAAGACTAAAACATAGTTATATCATTTCTTCAGTAGTCAATTTACTTCTATGCAAAATTTGGAAACATTATCTTTTCATGTTTGCGAGAAACATGCATTTAAAAAAATCATCGATCTGGAATCTCCTTAACTAGGCGAGATAGCAGGGATAAATTGGATACTTTCGTTTGTTTTAAAACCTTCTAGTGCAATGACGCGTCAACGAATTTATGTCAAATAAAGTGCATTATATCAACAAGATTGTATTCTTACCTAAATCCAATACTTTATCAATTTTATAGTGAAATGACAAAAGTTCTGTGCATAAAACAACTTGAAATTTCGATTTTTGCACCCCATGTGCGTTTGAAGAGACACAAAATCAAAAGTATCTTTTCCTGAAGAATAAAATTGTGCATACTTCTTTACAAGACATATGCCTGTTAGACACACTTAAATTCGACTCTGTCAGGTAATAGAATTTTGTTTTGGAGGACGTAGACACTAGTTTAGTTGACTTCTAAGGAAACTTTGCCACTTTCTTTCATTCATATTTATGTTACATGGAATAAAACATCATGACATTTATGTTACCAGCGTTTCTTTTGCCCGTGAGTTTAGTTTAAGAGATGTATCGGATAATGGAAGGGATACTTGGTCCGAGAGACCTATCCGAGACGTAGTCCTGCCATTTTCAGATACATCTCTTCAACTATGTTAGTTATTGACTTTATCTAACTTGGTCAGAGTAAACTCAATCTCAAAATTAATAGATTTTAGATATAATTATAAACCTCCAGTGACGTCACTCCATTTCTCTGCAGGCATACCATTTTCCCGTAATTTCACATATATATTTCACATACATTCCAAACATGTCCGGGAATAAATGTATGCTGTCTAAGGGCATATTTAAATAGTGATTGTCCAAAAACTTTTATAAGTGCCGTTGTCTACAAATTTGCGATGAAAGTTCAGCAATATATCTCAAATAGTACAGTCTATGTTAAAAGATTTTATTAGATTTGTGAGTTGATAGATGGATACGTAATAGGTATACCCACACTTCCTGAGGTGTATCGCTCAATATACCTCCTGTTTGAATCGTGGGTCTCCGAGGCGTAGCGTAGCAGAGACGATGATCACGATTCAAACAGGAGGTATATTGAGTGATGCACCGAGGGAATGGTGGGTATATCTGACTTATACCCCACTCTGGTAGAGTTATATTTGACGAAAAAGAGTTGTCCACCATTCTCTATGTATATTTATCTTGACCTAACTAGATCAACAAAATATTAACAATACTCTTTTTTTTACGTTTTTAAAAACATAATCTGACTTCATTACATTAAAATTTGGTACAAACTATTACCTATACATGGCTTATATAGGAAAATACAACAATCCAGACATGGCACAACAAAAAATACCACCACCTGTATCGAGCCTCAGTAGCTCAGTCGATAGAGGCGTTGTGTCGCAACATTAAGGCCCCTGGTTCGATTCCCACTTCGGTCATTAACATTTCTAAAAAAATTCTAAATTTTACAACTTGGTTAATCTGCCTTAGTTGTAGATCTCTTCACTTGACTTTATTTGGATGTGCAAAAAAGAATAGGTGTATTAGAAAAGTTGTGGTGTATCGGTCAATATACCTACAGTTAGAACAAAGGAAACCATAGCAACGAGACCGGAAGTGGGGTATAAGTATTCTTACATAAACTCGAGCAATCTTTAGCTTATTTCCACTTAAATATCAAAAGATACAGATATTTTACATACATGACCCTCATGTCTGAGGCTGTCTTTATGTTCAAGTTAATTTTACTGTACACTGTCTGGACTGTACAAAGTTCTGTGTCTGCATTTTGTAATTTGGGCTCTTTGCGTTTTTGCAGAGAAAACGGACTGTTGTTTTTGTCCAGGAGCCGTGTTCTTTAGTGATTTTTTTCAAGTATATTAGATCAATAACACTGTTGCCGTTCGTGGGAATGAGGACCTTTTAAAAAAAAAACTTAATGTAAAAAGTGTTAAATTCAAGAAAAAAATATACCTAGGTATTGACAAATCTGACAATCGTTTACATAAAAGGTTCCTCATACGCTGCTCAAATTAGAAAGAAAACGTGACGATTGTGCTGTCAGTAACAGGAGCTACTACAATAGTTTTCTGAGCTGTCAAACTTTTTGAAAATCGTCCAAAGCTTCCAAAGGCTCAGGAGCACATTTGGTTATTTCGAAATTGTGATCGCACAAAAACGTAAATAAATGTGACAAATTAAAATGCAATGTATTCAATCAAAGAAAGTAGTTTTATGATGTACGTACCATATTCATTTTAGCAATACCAATCTATTTCTCTACTTCAACGAATAAAAGGTGATCATATTGAATGGCCGTCAATGCATGGTTTTTGCTTAATACTCGCTGATTTCTGTTACAATGACCCAGTTGAGGAAAGAGTTATTGACTATCTTAGGACAATACTATTGGTTTAATGCCATTTTTTTCTGAAATTGATGCTCCGAAAAACTTTATTTTAAGGATTTGGTAACAATACTTAAAACCTGTGGACTAATGGACTTAATGAAAAAAATAAAAGGAATTAAATTATGATTCAACAATTTGACCAACAAACTAATAAATCTATGTTCATTCATTGATTATCATATAGATGTTTACATGGATCAGAAGATTATTTGTACAATATTCAAACATAAATCATATCTTACATTCATTTTACCAAAGTATATTTTCTCCTGTAGAAATGGGGCCAACTCATCTTAAAACACAATCTATCCCTAAACTTATTAGCTCTTTTTGGAAAGATGTTTTCTATGCTTGGTCGATTGATAAGAAAGAAATACATATGACAGTGACTCGGCGGGCAATACAAATGGGCAAACGATAATATAACACTTGCAAGTAAACCTGATATATTGCCACTTTTTGCAATTCAATTTTTTATTTGTAAACGATTTTTTAAAAGATGACAATACAGTTTATCTTACATGAATTCGTAAACTTGAATGGAGTTAAAACAAACAGGTTTATTTTCATAAATGAAAAACTATTCAAAACGCTGTTTAAATACTATCAAAAAGCTGAAAGAACTGCCCTTTATTCCTCCTTACTGAGAAATTCAATACAGCCAATGAGCAGTGCTTGCACTGGATATTAGGCTTAAAATTTGTCATTATTATTATTAGAACAAAGAAAGTATGCAGTATATCTTATTCTCAATTTTTCAAGAATAACTCAGCCCAAACCGTAACTACCACCTTAAGTGGGAAAATGAAGCAGATGTAGACATCAGCCCAGAAGTGTTGTAGACTTATAATTCTATACCTTTCCAAGCAGCTTTTAATAACAAACACAGGTGGTTCCAATATAGAGTTCTCAATAGAATCTTTACGAAAAATAACGACATGTATAAATACAAATTGATAGATTCTCAACTTAATACATTTTGTTATTTTGAAATAGAATCGATTTATCATTTGCTTTATGATTGTATAATTGTCAAAAGACTGACAAGATTAACTTAAATGGCTTGAAAGCTAAACAGATACTTGTTTAAGAATGAATGCGGAAACAATATTTCTTGGATTTAATGAAAGAAGAAATAATGTTCTCAATTTGATTTTTACGCTGACAAAATAATATACACATTCACGAAAATTTTCAAATATATTGTCTTCCATTGCTAGACTCAAGCCGAAATTAAGCTACAATTACCATTTGCATAAATCCAACGCTCGTAGTGTAGTGTAAATATGATTCATTTATCTCTTTTTGGTCATCCATTTTCAGATTGATGTTTACAGGAACACGTTCAAGAACTTTTCATTGAATGATATAAGCTTGAGAAGAAGCCAGACCAAAAGTGTTATTTTTTATGAAATATTATATACAAATATCTTACATTACTGATTTTTTACGCATTTGAATGATATTCAGTATAAATCTCCTTTTTTCAGCAATCAAAACATCGTACAGACAAATTATGATTTAACTGTACCAAAATGTTTATGACATGGAAATAAACTTTGTTCATTTAATCTCCGATTGTACAGTTTTTTTAAGTACTACCTTGATGATACGATGATCTTTATGATACGATGCTATGATATGATATGATACGGTCCAACGCACAAAGCGACTGGGCACTGTCATTGCGCATAATTACCGTGGTATTGCTCTTGAAAACCCAGTTTGACCTTGCAGGGCGATATTAGTATTTAGTGTCAGCGCGGGAAATCAGAGTCAATGAAAGTGACATCTTTAAGCTTCAGTCAGAAATCAAAATCAGATAATAATTAATTCGATGGAACAGACCCTTAGTATCATTCTTATGTGTAACTTAACAGTTGGTAAAAAAAAATACCCAAGAACTCTAGCTGTTATACACTGAAAAAATCTCTTAAGTCTCGGAGTTCAGACCGGATGACTGTAGTTAAACTCTAAAAACTTTTAAATGAAAGCATTTAAAGCTTTTTTAACTACAAACAGGGTTAGTTATATGATTTTATGATGTAGAGAAGCAAATAAAATAGTTGGAAAAACAAATTTCAACATGTACAAACGAATGTTACTGAATGAAGAAATGTGCCGGGGCAGCCATCTTGCTGCTACTATTACATCGGGATGTAACCGGAAGGCTTTAGTTTAACTCAAAAAACTTTTTAATTAAAGCATATGATTTTTTTTCAATGACTTGCAGTCAAAGTTTGATGATTTTTGGGTGTAGAGAAGCAAGTTAAATAGTTGGAAAAAATTTTCAACATGTACGAACGAATGTAACTGGAGAAGATATTTTCCATGGTAGCCATCTTGCATGCTTCAATAATATCGGGATGTGACCGAATGTCTTCAGTTTAACTCTAAAACCTTTTCAAAGAAAGTATAAAAATTCATTTCAATAACATGCAATCAAAAATCATTTTTGGGTGTAGATAAGTAAGTTAAAAAATTTGAATATAATTGTACAAGATGTACGATTGATTGTAATCGGAAATTAAATTTGCCGGATCAGCCATTTAGGTTACTCAACTGTATTTCCGATTTTCAGATTCTAGAGTCTCTGATACAATCCATTTATTCTTCAGCTTTTTTGAGTGTTAGGTTAATCCCAGTTAAGTTTTCCAGGGCTGTATTGTAGATTCATCGGAACCATAGCGCGAACGATGGTTCTCAATAGTAAAGTCCATATATTAGGTTGATATTAACTAGCTTCTTGAGTTTTTCACAGGTCATTAAATTATTTTTCGTGTGATGATTTCATAGTACTGACATGGACTACCGCATATATGACAGAATCTTTAAAGGGAAGTTCATCTTCTCCACATAGTACAGGTGGATGATGGTTATAGCGATAGGATGAAAACGTCAGTAGTACACTTTTACTGACAATGCACACCAGTTGACACTTACAGGCACAACAGTTCACACCATAGAGCAGGTGTTGGAGACTGTCAGGTGAACTGCTTACAACTGAAGTGTCATCTGCAAGCAGTTGTCCTGGGTAGTGTCCCAATGGTAACTCAAGTCTAAGTCGAAATTCATTAAGGTCATTAATATATACAGAGTAGAACGAGGCAGACAAAACGCGACCCTGTCCAACTCCTTGCTTCACTGGAAACAGTTCTACTTGACATCCTGACTGCATTAACGAGTACATTTGACGTAGCAGACGCCATGTTTTGCCTGTAATGTCTAGATCATGTAGCTTAGCAAATACCTCATTTAACCATACTCTGGCAAGCCTTGGAACTACCGAGGAAGGCACAGAAGGCAGAGGACTTTCTTTCTATCTATCTATCTATCTATCTATCTATCAAAATGCATGACAGGTAAAGCTGCGAGTGATAGTTACGGCTGAAACGGAGTTAATTCAGGTCATCAAAAGCTAACTGAACTTAGCTTTTAATTTCTAAGCTATATCTGATACCGCTTTTGAAATACACACCTTTCAAAAAAACGCTGTTTAAAAATCTCCTTAATTGGACGAGATAGGATAGTGAAAATGGCCCTGTTTTTGCTTTTAAACCAATTTACAGAATGCGTTAACAAATTACCTTCTACCAGGGTTATTTATCTTCATA
Source organism: Steromphala cineraria (assembly GCA_916613615.1). Taxonomy (NCBI): domain Eukaryota; kingdom Metazoa; phylum Mollusca; class Gastropoda; order Trochida; family Trochidae; genus Steromphala; species Steromphala cineraria. The sequence goes on along the minus strand of OU744724.1, from coordinate 53,548,131 downwards.
ACATTTTAGATTTATAAAGTTTTTACATTTCATAATTTTTTATTCCACGTCCAAAGATTACGACCAAAAATAACATGGAAAAGGCTGTTTTTGGGTCCCAACTGTATTTGAACAGTCAGACAATTATAAGTATCATACTATGATGTTTGAAATTGTGAGTTCTTCTTCGCAGCTGATGTGCCTATCACAAAGGTACAAAGTTTAATTTGCAACACGAATTTTTTGGTACTCTTTTGAAAAGTTGGTAGCGTTTATTTTGCCCCTGAGTGTATAGCATACCTTTTATGTACTGGAAAGATATCAGAGATAATATATGTGTTAATTGTGAATAATAATAATAATAATAATAATAATAATAATAATAATAATAATAATAATAATAATGATAATAATAATAATGGTGACTTTTATAGCGCTAAATCCATAAGGTATATGCTCTAAGCGCTAGCAATAGTAGGACTGAAAGAGGTGTCTTTAGTGTTGATTTGAAAGAGTCGAATGTTGGGGATTGCTTAATTTGAAGCGGGAGAGAGTTCCACAAGACAGCAGCAGAATATTCGGAAGTTCTATGTCCAGAAGATTTAAGCTTGGTTTTAGGCACAGTAAGGAGTTGTTGATCTTGTGAACGAAGTTTTCTGATTGGTCTGTACTCTTTGATGAGGTCCTATACGATGGGGCTAGCTGGTTTAGGCACTTGTTGTTGATAATATCTTAAAGTTAATTCTAGAGGAAATAGGTAACCAATGTAGAGATTTGAGTACTGGAGTAGACTGATGTTTAGTTGTGAGAGAGATGATTCTTGCAGCTGTATTTTGAATTCTTTGTAATCGTTTAAGTTGATCTTGAGTTATTCCGAACAGAAGGCTATTGCAATAATCTAGGCGTGAGAGGATTAAACATCTGACCAGTGTGCTTGCACATTCAGCAGTTACATATTTACGGGCTTGACCAATGCAACGGAGATGAAAAAAACATATTTTGCACAGATAGTTGATGTGATGATCCATTGACAGCTTAGAGTCCAAGAAAACACCAAGATCCTTCACTTTGTTTGTGGTAGGAACAGCTGACACGCCAATTTGAACATGCTCATGTGGTAACTCTGATAATTGTTTATTAGAGCCAATAAACATGATCTCAGTCTTATCCGTGTTCAATTTGAGCATGTGTGAAGTCATCCAGCTCTGAATGTCACTGGAACATGAGGAAATGTCCATCAAAGCTGAATCTACGTGTTCTAAGTCGAAACGCTTGATAATACCCGATGTATATCTTCGTTCACAGGCTTAAAATAACATACCTATCAAAACAGTTCTGCCTATCTTTGATTCAGTGTTTGTGTTCATCTATTACGCAGAGTAAAACGGTTATAAATAGTTCATAAATCAGGCAATTTTGATATGATGCAGCTTTTGTTCGATAGAATATATTTTATGCTTGCTTGTATCCTCAACCGTGAAAAGCGTCTTGTCAGCAGTTGCCATTGTCATGTTGTTATTATGTAACACATGGATCACTTTGACAAATCGCTGCTAAGAGCTATTTTAATCGGTGTCGGACTCGGACGCCTAAAACCTAAATTTCGGATGTACCGCGAAGCATAATTTTCAGTGGGAGAGAAAGTACATACATATATAAAGCTATATTTACAGATTCACTCAGCTCACTGCAAGCTATACAACACACTCAACAAATTTATTTACAATTTATAAAATCTCTCCCCCCCCCCCCCCCCCCCCCCCCCAACTCTATTCCAAATTCCAAATTGATTAAATGTAATTATTTTTATGTGTAGGAGATGTTCGAAAACTGGCCATTAGTTTTGCACGTGGAGCATGTTTGAGGCCGTTAGTTTAAGTAAACGACTGACTGCTGCAAAAATGATCGCCACAACCCAACTTTTCATGTGCAAAACTAATTGCGACTTATGCTCTATATGTATTTCATGATCTTCTTGACTGTTAGTTTCAAACACTCGCCCGTCAAGTAAACATCTGTACACAATAAGTAAGTACACATTAATTCCATATGATTTATATAAATTTACTTCGTCGAAACTTACATTTTACACATTTAACATTTACTGTTTATTAATTGATTTCTTTTTATATACATTTCTTATCTTTTTAAAGTTTAATTATATTCTTTATTTGTAATAAATAGAGCAATATTTATTTTTTGGGTGTGAATAATAAACATAAGAACTAAGAAAGGAAAAACTTATTGGGGAAATGGACATCTAGTAATCCGCAGTGATATATATAATATTATATATATTAATGGTTCCAATTGAAAGACAATGTATTTAAACTAAATGGAGCAGTAATAATTCAAATACATAACGTAAATATTAACCATGCGATTCATTTTTCTTACACAAACTGAATAAAAGGTGTTCACACAAAATGAATCTTCATAATTTGTCCTCTGACTATGGATGATTGGCTTGTGTAATGAGATTTTTTACCCTGTCGAAATAATTAATAACATTTACTTACAATCATCAGTGAAAAGAATTTAAATTTAAATTATCAAAACGTGCTACTGCCCCTTTAAAAAAATAATTCAAAGATAATTAGTAATGACATAAGAATTCATATATGTTGTACTTACTAAGTAATAATTGAAAACCTAGCATTTAGTTATGGCATTAAGAGACATTTGAATTTGGTGATTAAAACTTCATTCATGGAAACAATATCAAAATTAATTTAGTATATATGATATTATCTCGTTATTAGGTATAACTAGTATAATTATAGATCAACTTAACGGTATCATTACATAAGCATTCAATATCAGGAGAAAATCAACTTGAAAAAAACCACATTTATCCAATAATCAGGACATATGTTCATCAATAACTATATATTCTTCTTTTTATAAAGATTATAGTTTAGTCCTTTTATAATGTTTCAATAAAAATCCATAAACTTATAAGTCTGTATAACTTATTTGTAATATGCATTGTACATTCTAAATACTGTTTTAGATAGGATTGTTTATTTTTTCGCATAACAGACGTTTTATTTTCAGTTTCTTGCGTTTGAAATACCTTGTTTTCGTTTTTGTTAGATAACTCTATTTTCCTAAAAGAAACCGTGCACATGTCCCTTTAAACTTATATAATGTTGGATACATGTTGGCCGGTTACGTCCAAGTCGCCATTAGTTGTGCACGCACTTTTGGATTTCAGCACTTTTCTCGGAATTCAGGCAGTTGCGTTCGAGCGCATTGATTTCGACGGGAACATTCTTGGCATCGGTCCAACAAACTATTGGAGACCTTCCGTAAATTATTCAACTATTAGAGACTTTCACCAGCGAAGTACGAAAACAAAACTATACTAATGTTTACGTAACTTTGTTTTAACACTTTAGAACTTTAATTAACTTTACTTGGGTGTCGCACGCACAGGCACGATCTCAGGAACAACAACATCGGAAACATCACCTACACCGACCACGTCTCCGAACTTCTTAAGTTGTTTTGAACAACAGTAGCATTGTATATTTATAAATATTTTGTATATAATTTTGTGAACAAGATGTGTTACATAAAAAGATAATAGTGATATGAATATATTAAAAATAACTACATGTATGTGACAGAAATCTGAATTAAAGATTGAGACATGAGAAATGTTTGATTGAACAACTGTGCACATAATCCTGTTTTACTTGTTATTTGTTAGAGTTTTTTATTGGGTGCACTCAGCCTTACAAAGGTGACCATGTACTCGGACGCCTACGCTCATCGAGGCTTGTCGAGTAGCCAATTTAGGCGTCGCGGACCATAAACTTTTAATCTATGACGTCGCGTTTATAAGGCGAACCTCTATTCGAGTTTGCAATATTCACTACCGGGTTGAGAATGCATGAACATTTACTCGTTTTCTTGGCTTAAAAGCTGTTTGATGATATAAACAGGTATGTTGATATTTCTCCCCTCTTTAGAAATCGTAAATTAATGTAATCGAAATGTTGTCATGGTCGTTTTGGTTTCCAATCGGTATACTATTTCTTATATGCCTTTAGGCTTGTTTACACCTATGGTTTCACTCTTTAATTACATATTGCTGTAAATTCATACATTCACAGGTACGCTCTTCTTTATCTGAATGACAATTTATATGATATAAATATCTGATTTATATTCATAAACGTTGTCATGAACAATCGGGCTGTTTATTCAAGCTATTTGTTATGTATATTGCCTTGGATACCCCCCTATATACGGGAATCGCATAGACATCGATAACTATGCTAAGAATGTTTAGCTAAGGATAGTGGTTTGATATGATCCTTAACATATTTTATTAGAACGTCAATAGTAAAAAAAATCATGAGCGGTCATTTGTATTGAGGAATCCATTTAAAGGGGCAGTAGCACGTTTTTTGAAATTTTTATATTTTAATCATTTCCCTGATAATTGTAAGTTAATGCTAAATGTATTATATTGACAGTGTCAACAATGTCATTACACAAGCCAATCACCAATAGTCAGAGGACAAAGTATGAGGATTCACATAAAATCCATTGGCGGCCATTTTTGTGTGAACACCTTTAATTCATTTTGCGTAAGATAAGGGAATCGCATGGCTTGACTTTACGTTATATATTTGAATTATTACTGCTTCATTTAGTTTAAATACATTATCTCTCAATTGGAACAATTTATTTTCATTTTCCTCACATTACCTTATATTTCCCCTAAAAACGTGCTACTACCCATTTAATGTACAATCAATTAATTGCACAGTGTTGATAAGATCGTTATACTGTCATCTATTCAATTATTTTCTCTTTCGTTTAATTTTTTTAATGAAATGGATTTTTTTTTAAACATAAATGGAATGCATTGTTATATGAAAAAGGTAATTCCACTAATCAAAATATACTTACGAAATGCTGAAGAGATATAAACCATATGAAAACCCAAAGCTAAATAAAAAAGCAAACTCTGTCCCTGAGAGATATATTGTTAATATTATCATATTTATCACTCGTTCATCTCATTGTAATCTCATCATTCTTTTTGTAATCCCAAATATCATATAAACGTGTATGCTGTACATAAATTATTTATCATATCAACAACCCATCTATGAAATGCAATGTGTAACGTCAGGGGATTCCCCTTCGTTCCCAGCAGGTGGGGTAAATTGTTCAGCTGGTATCCGGCTTTCTTATGCCTTATTTCCTCTAATAAGCGCCCGGGCGCTTATTTTTTCAGCACCCCTTTACACGCCGGCGCTTACTTGAGACCCGGCGCTTATTTCTTACAAAGACAATTGAAGTTTGTTTTAAGCCGTATTTTACAATGAATACCTGCAAAATGTTTACTGGGGAAGCACTTATCTAATGGTTAGGACAGGCCCGGCGCTTATTAGAGGAAATACGGTGCACTCTGAATTCTACGAAATCATTGGGTATTGAGGTTAGACACCCGTTTTCGTCTATAGCTATGTATTTAGGTTCAATAAGTAGTTGACAAGCGGTGACCTACTTTTACTAAGGTAAACTTGGCGTGGGACTGTACTATACAATCTTGGAAGAAAAAATATCTTAAGATTTGACCTATACCATCTTGGAATAGTTCAATATTCAAAGATCGTATAAAAAATCTTAAGATATGTACGGAAATCTTAAGATCTGACGAAATCGAAAACCTCCTGTTCAATCTTGGAATATGTGAATATCTTAAGATATTTTCTGTACGATCTTGGGATATCTTTATAAATAATATCATATGTCTGTTAATTTCAATACTTACTCTTAATTCAAATGAAAGGACTGTTTTGGATAATAGTTAGACATGATGAAAAAAAATAAAAAAATAACTTTGATGAACGAAATAACTTTAATGGGAAAATGACTCTTCTGGAAAAATGACTTTGATAAAATAAAAGACTTAATTTCGGGGAAAACCTTTGATGAAGAAAGTGACTTAAATTGGAAAATATAACTCCAAAAATGAAAATTACTTTATTTGGGGCAAAAACTTTGATAATGAAAAGGGCTTTGTTTTGAAAAAAATAAAATTTTAAAAGGGTTCTTTTATTTTACACAGTGCCATAATGAAGAAAATTACCTCTATATATAAAAAGGACTTTGATGAAGAAAATATGACATGGTGTAGAGGTTCAAGGGTATGTAAAACGTGCGTATTTGTATTTAGATTAATTGAAGATTCGACCACTCATGGCAGACATACGCAAGATGGTCCAAGGTTGAACGGGCATTTCTTTGATATCTTTTATTTACAATATGCATTATTTCTATCATGAATATACTTTTAGCAAGTGATTCAGAGTAGTTTAAGTGATGGATATATGTTACATCATTTACTTTAAAACACTCACGCAAGATATAAGCTAAATATTCCAAGATTGAATGGCCATTTCTTTGGCATCCTTTGTCACAAGTTATTCTTTAAATTATGGTCTCAATTCATCATTAATGTTGTCCTATGTTCAGAGTATGTGAAAATGTTTATATGTATACGTTAGATAAGGTAAAAAGATAAGATAAGGCCATTCACGGCAGATGTACGTAAAGGTATTCCAAGATTGAATGGCCATTTCTTTATTAGTTTTTCTTCACAATTTGATTTCTTTACATTATGATCTTGATTCAATCTTAATGTTGTTACTTTTTGTCGTCAGATTGCAGGGTATGTGAAATTGCTTATATGTATAAGTAAAATAAAGTAAAAAATATATTTTAATGTGGAGTAAAGTTTGAGAGTATGTAAATAATCGTTTTGATGAATGACGGCTAATTTATGCTAGTTAAGCCATGATTGAAGAGCTATATCCTGAAATGTGCTTTTCGTATCATTCTTCACTTCATTATGAACTGTGTTTAACATTCACGTCTTTTCTATTTGGGGTGGAGTTATCATATTTTAATGAAACTTACATTTCAGTGTACAAGATTAGATCAACCGCAATAGATATTCTAAGATTGAATATCCAACTCTTGAACTGTTTAATTTCATTATAAATTTCATTGAGAATTCCGATATATTTTATCCTATTTAAAAGTATGTTAATAAATAGTATATCATGAACCATATAAAATAATAAACCGTTCACAGAAAATGTACGCTAGATTTTCCAAGAATGTCTTTCTCATAATTACCAAATTTGCATGATTAACTTTCGTGGTCATCAATGTCTTTTCCGTGTGAAGAAGATTTTCAGTGTATAAATATATATAAATCATATATGGAAATAATATTACAAGATGATACCTCTCACAGGACATTTACGCTAGATATTCCAAGATTGAATAGCCATTTCTTGTTCGGCCCTTCTCACAACTACACACTTTACATGACCAACTTCGTTGTCATCAATGTTTTCATTTGAAGTAGAGTTTTAGACTATATATACATCGTTTATGTAAATGATATTACAAGATGACATCACTCACAGGAAATCTACGCTAGATATTCCAAGATTGAATAGCCGTTCCCTAATGAGTGATCTTCTCACAACCACCCAAATTTCATTAAGAACTTCGTTGATCATCAGTGTCTTTGTCGGGAGCAGGACAAAAGCCACCCGGACAAAAGCCACCCGGACAAATGCCACCCGGACAAAAGCCACCTGGACAAATGCCACCTAGGACAAAAGCCACCTAGGACATAAGCCACCTAGGACAAAAGCCACCCACTTATTTATTGTAATATGCTAATAATATGAGTATAAAAAAACTTTATTATGATACCATACGATATTATTCATAGGATTCATCCACTATTAATATTTTCAAGAAAAAAAATGATAATTTTTAAAAATATGTTTTTACCGATAACTAAGAAGCAGTGGATTTGGGTCTGATTGGTTAATCTTAAAGGATTTCAAAACCCCATTTTAAGTCAATTAACTTCATAAGTATTGTGTGTTTTACCGGTAAACACAAGCCACCATGATTTTACGTCAAATTTGCAATCCTGCGCTAACATTTGTAAACTGTCCGGCAAATCCGACTTGCCGATATGCAAAAAGATCGGCAGCTCTCGGTATTTTCCGTAATGTGACGTAATAGTAGCCCGTCAATCTCGGCCGGGCATGACGCACTGCAGTGCAAAGCCTGGGAAGGCCGATGTCAAAGCTGTTTTAAAACAAACACGCTTTTGATTGATACTATTGTTGAGATACATAAATACTCACAACATATCTCAAAGACATTAAACTTATTGTTGACTAAGTTTAATAATTATAGCTAAATATAAATGTGTGTTTGAGCGTCGTCAATTCATTCCTGCCGTCGATAGACTATTTTCTGTGTTGATTTTTTATGATAATGATTTGATATTTCCAAAAACAAAAAATCGAATTCCAACTGGCTATCAATTTTTTTCTTTCTTTGAGGTTCATATCATTATAAATTCGTACTCCAGTCTATTTGAAGAACTGGATATTTAAGATCAGCTGAATATCACCTTAAATAGATAAGGAAACTATAACCTTGATGTCTTTTTGATAAAATTGAACGTCTTGCAGTAACTTGGAATATGAGTATATACACTAATTTCCAGACAGTTTGTTTTAATCATTTCATAGTGAAAACGATTCCAAATTTTAGAAATATATGTCGCATATCAGCAATAATATTTTTCGAAATAATTGAAACATCCCGAGGACTTTTTTAAGATTGTGCATATCTATGTTACCGTAATTATTTTAAACAATATCTAACTAAGTGATATGCTAGATGATTGCAGATAGCATATAATAATTGAAATGATTTTGTGTGATTATATTTTTTTCAATATTTGAGAATGAATCAGTATTTTTAAGCAGCAATGAAATTATCAACAAATATACATGCATAAAACAGTAATTAGGTAAGGCAGGGGCCATGGATGAATTTGCACACTGGATGAAAGAAAATTAAACAATTGGGCCAAGAAATTTACTATTGAAATAATATTATTTGCAAATACAGAAATTAATGAGTGATGTCCTGTCATTGGTCACATCAAAGGTCAGGACCTAGGTCAAGGGTCGTGACATTGATTCTATGTATATATCGACCATGTTAAGAGATATTGATCACCAAATAATGTCTTTCGGTAAATGTGGGCCCACTCGTTTGGTCTCTTATAGGGAGCGGCCGAAGTGGGCCCACATTTTAGATTATTGATCTTGATGGGAAATATCATCTAGAATGTTGAACCTTTTCCATCAAAACTAATTAAATTTGTTTAGTCAAAATTTAACCACTTCGGGAGCTCCTTATAGAGGTCGAAACGAATGGGCCCACATTTACCAAAATACTTTATTTTATGATCAATTTCTCTGAAATGTTCTAGTGATGTTGTTGAAACTTTTCCATCAAAGTTTATTGATGGAAAATATCATAGAATAACATGAACCTTAATTTTCCATCAAAACTATTTGAATTTGCCTCGTCAGTATTTAATCATAAATATTTTAGAATGTTGAACCTTTTCAATCAAAATTACATGATGGAAAATATCATAGAATGATATGAACCTTTTCCATCAAAACTATTTGAAATTGCCTTGTATTTAATCATAAATATTTTAGAATGTTGAATCTTTTCCACCAATACTATTTGAATTAGTCACGTTAATATGTCATCAGAAATATTGCATATCGGTGAACCTTTTCCATCAAAATTACTTGATGGGAAATATATAGAATGTCAATATATCACAAGTATAACAGAATCGTTGAACCTCTCGAAAAATTCGAATTCTGTAATTGTGGTCCCACTGTCGACTGAGCATAAGGGGAATGAAAATCAGTGGGCCCACATTTGAAACAATCATTCTGCAGTTAGGAATTGTCACACGAACTATCCCAAAACATACTCATAACCTTAGGAAAACTACTCACCCTAAATCACATTTATTGTCGACTGTAAGTGCCATTTTACCAAGAAATAAAGGAAAATGTAACGGAGATAGGATACAGACACGCCATTAGTATCCATTGCGCGCGTGACTACGTCAACAAGGGCCGTAGCTCCGCATGAAAGTGGGAAAACAGAGTTACTTCCCTTAGAAAAGGCCCGACCACCGATAATGCGGTTTCGCCATTATTATTAAAATCATAATATTTAAAAACTAGTCTTAAAAGATTAAACCAATAGCATTGTTCACATTGTAATTTATTGTATTGATACTTTTGAGATATTGCAGGTGTAATTGAATCTGATTACAAGTAAATCAGCTCTGGGAACATGTAAAGTAGTAAACAAAAGAGCCGTTTAGAGTTATCGTTCTTGATACTGGCGACGTGATTGAAATCCACATCAAAAGGAACAAATGTTGTTCTAACTCTATATTGCTTGATCTTCATGACATACAAAGTTGTTTTGACGCCTTGTTTGTAAGTTTCTCTTGAAGATGTTGCCAGTTTTATCATTTAAAGTTTTAAAAAATTGACAGGTTTTTTACATTTTCGTTGAAAAAAATTGTGCTGTCAACGACACAACGGCGTGACGACCGGCCGCGCGGCCGATTCAAATATTTATATACTTTGTCTAGGTGTCTTTATATGTGTCGTTTGAAAACTTCGCCACCTGACATTAGCTTAAAAATCAATTATCAAAAGTTCTTTAAAAACTAGTTAATGCTGATAACACTTGCCGTGTGTTCGTTGAAGTCTAGTAATATTCCGATTTCGCTCTTTGAGCACGGCCACTCATTGACACAGTGCTAAAATATTAGATTTAGATGATAAAACCCCATCTAATAGAATATGATCTCCAATCGAATATGCCCCTTACCTATTAGTGAATAGGTCTGTGTTGATATATTTTTATCATCATCGTTTATTAGGTCCAACGACGTCTTTGTAAACTCACGCCGAATAACTTCCCCTTCGCTCGTATGTAAACAACTACACGCCTCTGGATTCGTCAGGCTACTATTACGTCACTGGTTCTTGTGCTCATTAAAGTTCGGGATTCTTCGGTTCTCGCTCGGGAAAAGTGACGCAGCAAGTTTGACGAAAGGGAAAACAATGTTAGCGGGGCGATGTTGCAGGACGAGTTGTTTGATCAAAACAATATGTTTTAACTTCAAATATTTCGGAATGGGGTTTTAAAATCCTTTAAGTAAACTTGATGTAGTAACTATAGAATAAGTTAATATTTTGTCAAAATATTTTTGTTTAATGCTTTCAACATATTTTTTATTTCAAATAATGAAACAAAGATTGGCGAACAAGCTATGATGGTTTATTTGAACGCCGCTCTTATACATAATACAAAAAACTGGACACAAACACAAGAAAATGTGAAACCTCAAAAGCTTAGAAAAAATGTGTAAATTTTAACAAGTAGGTTCGAAATAAGATTTCAAATGTTGCTGGGTATGCTTTGTATTGAAGGTGGCTGCAACCTCAAAGTCAAAATGGTTAATAGATAATTGCAAAATGTTAAGAATCTTAAACTGGTGTAATGTTTAAATAATGTTGCTGTTTTAAAATGCTGTGTTAGAAACACATATTGATCTTAAATTTTGATATTTCCGACAAATAAACAGATAGTAAATCATGTCTTCATGAGAGTGACCACATTAGCACCCAGGGTTTTCGGATATATGTTTAAGATATTTAGATACCTTTAAAGGGGCAGTAGCACGTTTTTAGGGGGAATATAAGGTGATGTCAGGAAAATGAAAATGAATGGTTCCAAATGAAAGACAATGTATTTAAACTAAATGGAGCAGTAATAATTCAAATATATAACGTAGGGTTCAGCCATGCGATTCCTTTTTCTTACAAAAATGAATTAAAGGTGTTCACACAAAAATGGCCGCCAATGGATTTTATGTGAATCCTCATACTTTGTCCTCTGACTATGGGTGATTGGCTTGTGTAATGTGATTGTTGACACTGTCAATATAATACATTAGGCATTTACTTACAATTATAAGTGCAATTTTTTAAATATAAAATTATCAAAAAACGTGCTTCTGCCCCTTTAAATTAGATATTGGGGTAAGCTTCTAGGCCTAGCGTCTGATAATATCATTTTACGGAGTTTTTATGAGTGCTTGTATGATGAGGAGAATCCCGTGCTATTCGAAATTGGGCACACTATATTAAATGTATAAATGTACATTGTCAAATATTGGTTTTAGTGAAATATGGTTGAAACAGGAAATATATAAGGATTTTTTACATGTTATAAACACAGAATTAATGACCAAGCTATCCAGTTAATTTAAACCAATCATCTCACTCATCAAAATTTTATTTATAGGTCAACATTATTGACCAATGCTCACTAAAATACTACTTATGTAAATCCGCCCCTTGCCATTATAGAAAATATTTATCTAAATTCAGACTTAGTGTAGCCGTTTTCATTTGACATTGTTTCAAACTGAGTAATTAAGGTGGCGTGGATGATTTCATTTGGTATGGAATTCGACAGCATAATGGTACTGGGTAAGAAAGATTGAGCATATGTCTATGTTCTACAATTAATCAAAACTACCTGTTATGATTTAAGGAAAAAATTATAAAAAGTAAAATGGGAACAAATTTACATTAATTTTGATGGTGCTATCTTATTTATTAAAAACAAATGACTCATATATCATAAGAACTACAGTATCTGTGGTGTTTGTTAATTTTTTTTTAAAAATGGGTGGGTTTTGTCCGGGTGGCTTTTGTCCGGGTGGTTTTTGTCCGGGTGGTTTTTGTCCGGGTGGCTTTTCAGTGTCCGGGTGGCTTTTGTCCTAGACCCGTCTTTGTCATATGAAATAGAGTTTAAGAGTGTAAATATATGTAAAGGAATGGTGTATATAAATGATATTGAAACATTAGACGACTCACAGAAACGTTTCGCTAGATATTCCAAGATTGAATGGCCGTTTCTTGAAATGTGCCTTAATATAGTTCACAACTACCGATTTTACATTATCACCTGTGCGGATCAACAAATGTCTTTATCATAGTATTTTGCAGTATTTTTCAGCGTATATTTAAATCGTATATGTAAATGGTATTACAAGATTATGTATCTCTCGGAAAATTCACGCTTTACTTTCCAAGATGGAACAGCAGTTTTTAAAAATGTATCTTTCATATCTTTCTTCTCTTCATTCATGTGTTTTTATGTTGAGAAGAGTTTCAAAATATATAAGTAAATCGTATACGTTTATGACATTACCAGATTTAATAGCCATCTCAATATTTTCATTACTCAAATTATTAAGTTCTCTTTAAAATAATGTTTATTGATTACACTAGTCACGACGGTATCGTCACGGCATATATAAGCTATATACTTTTAGATTAATAACATTTCCTTATGATTTCTTATTCACAAAATGCATTGTTTTCATAATGATTGTTTATTTCATGTAGATAATGCAAAGAGTTGTCTTTTGCCAATATTAACAAACTTTAGAATTGTCAATTAAAGATTATGGGCGGTAATGATATAACTAGAACTGAACCTTTATGTTAATTTTAAAACAATAGAAAAAGATAAGACTAATCAAGACAGGTTATATTTTATATTTAGATAGAGACAGGAAAAGGGGTCAATGTGAGATGTCAGTCTGGCCGACAGGAAGCAACTGCAATTGTCTTAATCAGCGAGGTGACATAATTGCCCTGATTGGTCACTTCGATTATGTGTTAGAACAACTAAACTCATTGACTTGGTTAACCGGAAATGTTTAATTAATTGAGATTCATGTGAATAGCATGAAACCCTTAAATGCATGGGTTTTTTAAATGAATTTACCGACTTCTTTAAACAGTGGCAAATAAAATTACGCACATGTGCATTTTAATCATTTTAACTTTAGGCAACAATGGATGACCTGTACCTGTTTGATTCATTATAGTTTGAACTGATTTATTTCGGAGCGTGGATGATTTCAGCTGGCAATGAATTCCACAGCATATAGTTACTTTATATAAAGCTTTATTGTTGAAGTATGGTGACATTTCACTTAGAATGCAATATCTTCTTAACAAGGTCATCTACGTCTCCATAAACTTTTCAAATGTAATGCAAATGTACATTTCGGTAAAGTTCATTCAATTCATAAATATTGAATAATTTGTTGATTTCCGAAAACTGATAACTAGAAGCGACATATAGTTTTGTGATTTTCAAGTTGACCTGTCCAAATTAAAATAAATATTGGTCATGCATGAAAGTTTCTACTTTTTATTTCTTAAATACTGTTCTATTTAGTAAAACGTTTCTGTTAAATCATATCAATACAAGAATAATCAAATCAAAATATATATCTCTAAGCAGGCGCTTCATCTGAAAATTCCTTGCAATGATGTGTTTTTTTCTACTATTAATATATTATATGTATCCTTATGATGTAATCTTCCTGTACTTAAATGTATGCTAAGGGGATAGACATTTATTTATTTTTGGGACACCCTGTTTGACCATCCCCCTGTACCATCGGTACTTGAATAACTATTGTTTAAACCACGTATACAGCGAAAGTCAAGGACAATATCATCAAATCTTGTTGATGTGGTACTACATAGTCTTGTAACTTTTGGAAACATGCATATAATTACTTTTTAATGAGTTCACAGGATACCGCATGATACCAAAAATATTGTTTCATTTATAAATATTTAACTTTTTTTTAAAAACGCATAAACATGATAACATAACTGTAATTACATTGGGTTCCGAAACGAAAACCCACATATATTTTCACTTATCTGATTCTGTTCATAGATGCTGTCCATTTTGGCGGCCAAAAATATGCATAACGAAATGATATGTTCAAACTATCTAGTACGGAATCTTGGCTTAAACATACAATTCAGTAAATACAAGAACACTTTTTTTGGAAAAAAAACCACCTTCTGTTAAAGGACAATGCTTTTCGACAATTATGTTCCATTATAATGAGAACGGTTGTTGTCATGAAGAAGTTGAAGAAATAAACTGTTTTATCTATGGACTTATAAACCTCCAGTGACGTCACTCTATTGTTCTATTAGGTTCTTCTTTTACCGGATAAACCTCTATTGTCAGATTGCCGGGCGTTCTCCAAGAATGCCCAGTGCTTTCTCTAGGGATGCCCGGGGCTTACTCTAGAATTTATCGGTAATTTACTAAATTATACACGTTTTGAAATAAGTCCTTCTTCGAATAAATACCATTACAAAATATGACATTTTTGACAAATCACAAATATAACGTTCGCATGCCTGGTTTCGAACTCTGGACCATTCGCTTACTAAACTGGCGCCTTTGACAACTCGTCTATAAAGGGCCACGAGAACGAAGATGTATTTTCCACAGTGACAATCATGTGAACTTCACGAGGCAGATAGCGCATGCGTCTCACGCTCTCGGCTTGGGTAGCGAGCGCAAAGAACGTGCAGGGCGCGGATGTGCTCTCCGTTTGCTCATGGTGATTCCCTACCAGTAAAAATCAGTGAATCCACTTTTATACTTATTATTGAAATTATTTTGTAACTACGGTTTATCTCGGTTCATAAGTTAGATCAAAACCTCGCCCTCGGTGTTGTTTGATAATGTAAGCCTGTCGACCCTTTCCAATTTCCCTCTGCCGCGGGCTTACATTATCAACAACACCTCTGGCTCGGTTTTGATCCTACACATGTTACATTCTAAAATAAATTCAAGTATGACACGACGAACATAACATCCGGCTTTTAGGTCTACGAGACACTTAACACCGTTAAATCCTCAAATACATATTAATAAATATAAGAAATTTATCCACACCAATACGTGTGTATACACAAATTCATCACCTCCTATACATACCAGCATACACACGAACACATTCACTCATTTGCATGCACCATACCAGGTATATTTATTCATTTGCACCCACTCAGTACCATACAACCAAATAAAACTTATCTATAACCAATTTTACACACACATACAACCTTCATAGAAGTGAAAAAGAAGAAAATGATTTTATTACAGTGTCACATGTTAGAGAGATCATGTTTTGTAGCTATACATCACTGTTAAAAGTAACATCCAGCGAAATGGTTTATGATACGCTACACATAAAAACAAATGATAAACTAAATTAGGAATAATACACTTCAGTATCCTACCGCACAATACAATACAGTACAAGGTCATACATTATACCATGCATACCATACCATACGTGCGATACCATTCGTACATACAATATGGATGCACAGCTTTATCAGGTACTAATACACATGGACACCTTAATGGCATACCTTGGCATGGGGAGCGGCATGATTTTGCAACAGGTCTTTATTCATACAGTGAAGTATTGTTTCTTTTTTTTAATATTCATTTAAGAAAACAAGGCGTACTGCCCGCTTGTTTGTTGGTCTTCTTTCGTGGCCTGTATGTAGATTGTTTTAAATTTCGATTTGTTTTAATATTAAGATTAAAACACTGTCACGTCAAATCAATAACGTACATAAAACATAATCAATAAACTTACATCCCCGTACCTGTATTCAAAGAAATAATTATCGTTGTTATATTTTAGACATCATACACGATCAACTCACACGCTAAAAATATGACAAATATAAATGTATCATCATAAATGTAATGTTCTTAGGAAGATTACTAAAACTTTTACTTTTACTAAAACTACATGGATAAGGACGAATTCAGAGAGGTTCCATTTATATAACGCCTCCGTATAGTTTGCACAACACTTTGCTTAAAATGATATTTAGAGAGAGAGTGAGAGATTTATTCAGCATTTTATTACGTTATTTTGTCTTCACACTTGAAAAAAATTTCCTTGTCGTTTAACTACGCAGATTATGAGAAAATAAAAAGATAATTGAGGTATCAAATCATCATCCGAGCGTGTTCTGGGTAATCACCTTGTTCGCATTATAAATACATGCGCAGTACGTCTTCTCAGATATTTTAAGAAATTATAAAAACTACTTGTAGAAAGTTTTAAAATGAGTATATAATAAATACAGAACGTCATACGTGTGCATTTGGGTCGCTTGTATTGAACTCGAAGATGTCATGGACGCAGAGGAACAACTCGTTCTTCGAACTCGTTGTTCCTCCGCGTCCACGATATCTACTCGTTCAATACAAACGACCCAAATGCGCACGTATGACGTTCTGTATATGTATTTTAAAAAAGGAATACATATATGTTTATAATGATAATAATAATAATAAGAAGAAGAATAATACGAACAACAACAACAACAACAACAACATCAACAATAATTATGATAATAATATAAACTATTATTCATTGTCTTTTCAGGAATTTGTTTTGCATAAACACATACACTGAACAGGGAAACAGTCACATGAAACAGTTATGCAATTAATTTAATTCCTTTCACATTCAGGCCTATTATATATGTTAAAAGATATGCTGTGTTTTGAACAAAATTTGTACGACTCTCTTAGCTTTCAAAATTGGAACTTTCTATCGGCTTGGTTTTCACAGCTTGATTCATGATACACCCTCATCAGCCTTATAATTTACTACAGGCTCTAGTGATAAGAGAAGGTCATATCTTTTAAATCCACACTACCCAAATTTCGAATCCTAAAATATCATTGACATTCGCTAACCATGAAAACAGATACTGCATACGTTGATAATGTCACACCTTATCAATGATGCCGTTTGATTGAGAAGTACCTTCATGTACTATTGATAAAGAGAAATGGTCTGGTAAACATGTTGTTTTAAAACTTATCTAAAGAAGTCAAAGAACATTAATATATCCAGTATCCTTGTTAAGCTGTTGTGTTTTAAGCTTCTCACCGAGGCTTATGTCCCTGTTATATTAACGAATTGCACGTGTACATTGCATGTTGATTTCCATACTTCAACGATAACATAAAACTATAGACGATTTTCGGTTAATCTAAAACTTACTATGCAAAGTTTTTGTGGATCGTGTCGGATTGTTTTTCACTTGGCTATGGTAAACTTGCATGCTCACTATACCAGGATCGATTATAAGCGTCAGATGTGTTTAGAGTGGGACAACTGCATTGTTGCTTTAATGTATGAAATAGAGGATATTATATGAGTGTCCGTGACATACTATGTTTACGACACGAGTGCCTAAATATTAGTATTTCCCGAGCGAGAGCGAGGGATATACTGATATTTAGGCACGAGTGTCGTAAACATAGTATGTCATGGGCACGAATATAATATATATATTATATCGTAGTCCCAAAATTGAAGAAAATGCTCAAAA
The DNA here is from genome assembly GCA_916613615.1 of Steromphala cineraria. Taxonomy (NCBI): domain Eukaryota; kingdom Metazoa; phylum Mollusca; class Gastropoda; order Trochida; family Trochidae; genus Steromphala; species Steromphala cineraria. The sequence goes on along the minus strand of OU744724.1, from coordinate 53,529,907 downwards.
CGTACTTCTCAGCATAGGCAGACTAGCGAGCGGCGGCCCGTATGGATTGTGACGCCATAGGTGAACCGTGACGTCAAATCATTGTTTATTACGTGACGTCACAATGAAAAAGTGATATTTTGCCCTAGGGCAACATATGAAAAATATGAACCTCGATATTACTGCCCTCGTAGGTAATAAATTATTTTACGTCTATCGTTTTAGTACGTTGTAAATAAAGGAGTGTTCTGCTGTATAAACCTCGCGACCGACGCTACCAGATCTCCTCACGAGTTGTACATGTGACAATATTGAATATACATTGTGTTTGGTTTGACGTTGTCATGGCTTGCCACAATCTGTGTTTGTATAACTGGTGAACTATATCTGGGGTAAGTTTTGATATTGTGAATTATTTCACATTAGATATTGATACATTGTATTCACATGTGTTATCTTATTTTTACATTCTGATTTATATTGAAATGATGTTAGACAATAATGGTCTTAAAAGAAATCGTTACTCACATGACAACAATAGACTTTGAAGTGACGTTGTTGAATGAAGAGAATTGAGAAACGTCTAAGGTAAGAAAACAGTTCTAATGCAACATAAGGAAGTTTCGACAATAATATTAGATAGAAGACAATTTTATCAATTAAATATAATTACGATTTACCCAAATATACATGTAGCAGATGGAAAAACATAAACATTTATTTACCTGATTTTCTTTGTGAATAATATTTCTATTAACACAAACGTTGTATTAACACTTAAAATACAATATGTTTGATAATAAATAATGATGTTAACTATATGTTTGTTATCTCGCAGATATTTACAGCGTGAACTTTTAAAACTAATCCATTCTTCATTCATTCTAGTATAATAGTTATCCAAGTAACATGTGTTACAATTTACCGCATTTTCTCAGTTACCAACCCGCTATAATTAACAGTACCAATCTATATGACATTTCACCGCATTTTCATAACAATTTTCCGTATTTTAACTGCGATTTTGATACATCTAACCTCCGTTACGTCATCTTAACGTGTTCATTACACCTGACGTCGTAACACCGAGCACTATCATTTACAGGACATTGCTACACCGTTTTACTGACAACCGACAGCACACCTTTCTAAAGTCCTGTGTATAAGCCCTCCCCCCATAAAGCACTTTTAGTTGTCCAGAGATTTTTCCTCTTGCATACAACAGATTGATAGGATAAAAAAAGGAGGAAAGATTTTTGATTTTTTTTTCAGATTTTGATTGACTATTTGATTGAACTCAAAATAGCCAATTTGCCAAAAAAAATAACATATGAGGAAAAATTTGAGGCTTCTGAAATTTGACCAAATATAACTATCGTCATAGGGGTGAAACTACACAATGAACTTTGTATATGTAAATTAAAAATACCATTTTTTTTATCCCTAGTTGACATTCTTACACAAAAGCCCTTTTATCATGCATGATAAGAGGCTAGCAGGACATTGAATTTTCAATCTTTACATCTTTGAGTATATTTGAGATTCTTTGGGTTGAACTTGTTGATCAGACACTTCTCCATTTAGATAAGCCATTATCTTTTACAGTGGCCAATTTTGGTCTTTGTGCAGTTTTCTTTAAATTGGATATCTGATAAGTTTCAGATTTTGAAGGTTCATACTGCTTTAACGACTAACTTTTGCTATGAGATCATTAACTAAAAGATTATCACTTCAGTCAAAAGAATGATAATTATCGCATTGCAGCAAAGAATATTGACGTTCATTTTCAATTAAAAGGTAACTTGAATTTTAACAAAAAATACCAACTTTTAATAAAACCAGTTATCCAGCGACAGTGAATCGCAAATCGAATGAAGTTTTCGTTCCCACAGTGCTAGATGATCGTTCTATTGAAAAGCCTTTATGTTTTGCCTGAAAATGTGTATTGTTTATTTTTAGGAGTGTTTTTCTGTTTGAAAAAGTGGGGGTGCTAAACTAAGTTCTTTGTCTATATATAGTCATTAAATACAGTGTTAATATTGAGACTTTACACCAACATCATAATCATTTATACAATGCCAATATGTACAAAGATATAGTTATTCAAATTAGAATTGTATTTGTATTGTAAGTGTCCTTGGCGGCCGCCTCTCGATCCGATCCCGCCCCCGCCTCTGGCAAATCGAATTCCGCCGTGTCCTCCGAGATCACCAGGTCTGATGACGGCGACCTGGGATCGGACGTGGCGGTGCCGGCGCTAGCGGTAGCGGTGGCGGTAGCGGACGGAGAGGGCCGCTTGGACGCCCTCAGCTTAAACTGACTCTCGCTCTTCTTGACGGAGTTGCGATACTCGCGATGCTCCGCCACAGAGAGGTCAGCACATTCCTCACACCTGTCCGCGTCCGGACAAAGGTTGCGGCACAGGCGGCAAAGGGCGTGGGGGTCAAATCGCGCTGACTTCCTATAGCCGCACGCCCCACAGAACGCCGAGTATGGAGCAAAGGAGAGATACGCGCGAGCGGCCGGCGCTATCCCCGCGCAAGCGGCAAGCGCTAAACAAGCGCAGGCGGCAGCGCAATCCAACCCAGGCGACAAGCGCTGTCCAACCCAGGCGACAAGCTACCAAGCGCAGGCGGCAAGCGCTATCCAACCCAGGCGGCAAGCGCTATGCAACCCAGGCGATAAGCGCTATGCAAGCGCAGGCGGCAGGCGCTATGCAAGCGCAGGCAGCAGGCGCTATCCACGCGCAAGCGGCCCCGAGACCACCGACCTGCACGGACTGCACGTGCAGAACGAGCACCCCGAAATCAACAACAGCTGACACGTCAACTGCAGTCAACAAACACTAAACCTGTCTAAAGGAGAGAGACTACTTCGCGAAAAGCAGTCTAACCACCCTCAGACAGAAAAACAACTATGAAGGAGAACAAAGTCGAGACAATAATCTTATTACTATCGAAACAGAGAGCTATCAAAACACAACATGCTTCGATGGCCGACAGAAAAGCAATGACTATATAAGGTAGGCCACCTGGCGGTGAGTGCTGAGTGCAGTTCACTTAAGTGATAACTCTGTCTTTAATCTGTGTAAAGATTGTCGGGATTAGACAGATTAGGATAATTGGGCATATTGTTAACTATCACGGAGAGTATATTAAATAATAAGGATATTTGTATTTTTATGAACATATAATTTCAAGGGGCAGTAGCACGATTTTAGGGGTAATATAAGGTGAAGACCGGAAAACGAAAATAAATGGTTCCAATTGAAAGGCAATGTATTTAAACTAAATAAGGCCATAATAAAGTATATGATGTAAAGTTCAGCATATGGCCTTTGAGTTTCCCTTTTCTTACACAAAATGAATGAAATGTGTTCACATAAAAATGGCCCAAAGTTAATCTTATAATTTGTTCCCTGACTATGGATGATTGGTTTGTCTAATGAGAATTTTGACACTATCAACATAATACATTAAGCATTAACTTACAATTATCAGTGAACAATTTAAATATGAAATTTTCAAAAAACGTTCTACTGTCCCTTTAAGTATCAAAGTTGTTATAGAAATTTCATTAATTATCAACCGCTGGGAATAGCCGACATTGACAGAACACAATAATTTTGTTTTCAAAGGCGAAAATACATAGCAAACGATTGAATGACTTGAGTGATTTGATCTTAGACATTGTAATGTAGAATAGTTTACGATATTAAATAAACTGATGATCTCTTTAGTGATACTGGAAGGCAATCTCTCGCAATACACAGATTTCATAGTAATAAACATTTAAATGTTTTCTTTCAGCCAGTTATCCAAGGGATTTATATGGCACGCATTCTGACTTTAAGCATGCTATGGCCCTTGTGAAATGATATAAATACAGTGAAAACAATTACACGAGTAGTCATTGACAACAATGAGATGACATGATACTCACAAATGTTGATATATATATAAGGAAATATATTTTGTATCTATATAAAGGAAGACGCTTATATACATATGCTTTTGTCTCAGTATTGAAATCTTAAAAAAATATATCTGGGTAGTTCCTGTGTGCAATAAAATACATGAGCTGGTTACTAACAGTAAGCTATGCAGTAGTTTGAAACTTAACAAAACGTTACTTAATTGGTTACTATCAGACTAGTATATGAATCATCTAGCTTTTTATTTGTTCCGCTATCCCGGGGTGCAAATGTAATTCGACCCTTTCCTGTGATTTTAGAGTACCATTTGATTTCTCTTGAACCTAGACTTTGAAAACTCTTTAGAATTGTGTCAAATCTTGTGAATGAGACCGGTTTAGAGTTTTATGCTATTCCGTGTCATCATGTGAACCAGACTACATATCACAATGCGATTAATGTTTCTGGCTACAAAATCCAGGACAGTGGATGCTTGCCGAAAAGTCTTTGTAAAACTATGGTTTAGCGAAATCGTTTCTAATTTGATTCAGGGTGAAAATTTTAAGACAACAATAAATGTTCGTTGAATTCAAATATATATTTTATACATTTTAATGTTCGTAGTGAAATAATATGTTCTTGTTATTCGGTAACTTTACAGTTTAATTTTGAAATGAGGCGTTTTCAAAACAAATATGCCAGCAATTTCGTCCAGATATAAAAAAAATCTAAATGGTACGTTTTTAGATTGTTCATGTGCTGTTGTTGAGTGAAGTACATAGGAATGAAATCAGTTATGTGGCTTCAAATGGGCACCAAGCTCTTTCTCCTGTAAATATTATACAAACATATAGGTCTACCATCAACCTTCGTTTTGAATTACTAAAATTTACGTCATTTAACGAGTGTTTTCATAAAAAGTTACACATACTGATCTTGGAAGTGCTCAGTTACCGTCATCCTAGCTTTGACGAACATTTCAGTTACCGTCATCATCATGTTTCAGTTACCGTCATCATGCCTATTTTTTCAAACTTGAATATCTTCATAAATATGCATTTACAAAGGGAAATATTTTTAGAATCTCTTCTTCACGTTAACCTGCATCTAAGTGCATTATTGAATTTATCTGAATGTATCTGAACAACTAGAATATCGCGTGAAAAGTTCCGAAGCGTATGGCCTGCCGCCATGTTACGGTCATCGGTTTACGCACAGTGAATACGCCGTGCTCACATGACGAATGATTAATTATCTCAAATGACAGAACATTCTATAAAGCTACATGCAACAACGCCTTAACATAAAGAGTGATTAACTCAGGTAATTAACGAAGGACGCATCCCTTCAATGCATAGCTGCTTCCACGGTAATTGTACCAACAGCAATGCTACTAAATGCACACCTATACCCAATGATAGGTGACCAGGACCCACAAGGCTAATTACATGTAGCTATAGCTAGAGCCGTACATTGAAATATTGAAATATACCAAGATGGTATAGGACAAATCTTAAGATATTTTTTCTTCCAAGATTGTTATAGGGCGAGGAGGCTTTATTATTCGGGTAGTACTATTGGGTGATTCGGAGGAATGTGTCTCTATGTTAAATAGGCACATTTTTCAAGGTAACAAGATATTATCTCATTAAAATATATGTTTACACATATAAGACAATGTTTTTCAATTTAAAACGGACGTACCAGTTAGTACTGACAGTCCCATACCTTGTTAAACACGAATCTATTTCCCTATCTCAAATGAACAAACGGCGCTCACACCAAAATAGCCACTGGAAGTTATTGCTTGATATTTCTTCCCAATCTCAAACACCATCAGTCTGTGGAGCTTAGTGGTGTATGCACGCTGGCTTCTCACGCCGACGGCCCGAGTTCGAATCCTGGTGGAGACACCAAAATTTTTTTACCTGGGTCTCATACTGTGTTTTGTGGCAAGGCGATTCATCACCATTGCACTCAGTCACGCAGCTGTTAAAATTCGTACGGACGTACATGGTCGTGCTTAGCGCTTGGTGTCAGCTTTGAAAGTATAATTCCTTCAGGGTAATGATGTAGGTATATAGCGTTTTGAGCAGGTTATCACTATACAATTATTATACCTCTATTATATTTGTAAGAATATCATTGGTCAGTTGACATCACGTGATTGAAAAATATATCTGCACATTGACCCCGGCTATCCGTGAGAAGGTCAGTTTTGTGACAGAAATTTGTGACACTGACCTGAGATATTGACTCGTCACGTGATTTGTCACATGATTGCATCTGTTACGCGCCGCTTTGTTTTGACGTTACACATGAAACACATGCATAACAAATTTGAGGAAAAAGGAATTTCGGTATAATAAAACACTTAGTTACTCATGTTGAGGTCATTATGTGAAATACAAGGACTCTCGAACCTGACTGCCTCGACGGTCTGACCTGACCTCGGCCTGCGGCCTTGGTCAGGTCAGACCGCCCCGGGAGTCAGGTCTCGAGTCCTTGTAACCGCCTACAAAATGTGCCCATACCTCCCCCGTATAGAGCCTCAGAGCGACAAACGCCTGTGTTTGTAAACACAGGAGGCGCCCGGCAGCCCAGGCAATAGCGGGTAACCGGTGGACAGGGTCAAGCGCCCGCGGGGGTTGTTTCAACCTCAGATGGACTTAGCACAGGCTCAGCAGGTGTCACCCGGACAACATCGAGTTGTAACATTAACACATCTCACGAACCTGTGACAAACTCTTCAAAAGATACTTTCAGTGCAAATTATTCTTTGTCTAAGGACATTGATGTAGTAACATGTCAAACTTATTTACCTCCGTTAGTAGATGGTAATATCAGTGACAAACAAACTGGTCAGGTAACTAATTATGATAACATTATTATAACTGACAATGCTGTTACTCCTGTTTTAGAGCAATCTAGTTCTGCTGATGTAAATACACAATATAATTCATGTCTAGAAGGACCGAGTCCTGATACTTTAGTGTTGGAAAACGAAGAAGTATTTATCACAACTAATACTGACTCATGTAACTTTCAAAGTGAAATGTCAAATGGAAACAGTGTTTATTTTGACCAAGGATTTTTATACAGATCTGATGTAATTCCTTGTTTTGACCAAAATGTTAATGATGTACGCTTTATCAGCATTAATGTGTGTGGTTTAAGAAACCGACTTGAATATCCAGATTTTATCAATCTAATTCAAAACAGAGATATTATTTGTCTGCAGGAAACAAAAACTTATACTTTAGATGATCTCACTATTGAAGGCTTTAAACTATACATTCAGAATAGGAAAACTGTTACCAGGCAATCTGGAGGTATAGCACTAGCAGTCGGAGACAAATATTCACAATTCATTTCTCCGGTAGACAACACAAATGAATACATTTACTGGTTCAAGATAGCAAAAGAATTGTTTGATTTAGAACAGGATATATTTATGGGAGTCGCATACCTGCCACCTGAGGGTTCTAGCCTAAGTATGCAGGTGATAACCTATTCACAACTATTGAACAGTCTATATTACACTGTTTATCTCAATCAGATTATGTCATCTTAACTGGTGATTTCAATGCCAGAACCTCGAATCTACTTGATTGCTGTGTGATAGACAGATACATTATGGATGAATTTGGTCTCGATGCAAACGAGCTTAGCTGTGAAATGAATCCTAGATTGTTTTTTGATAATTTAGATATACCTAATCAAAGATACTCAATGGACAAAGGAAAGGTGAATAACTATGGAAAATGTCTCATTGATCTGTGCAAGGAATTGAATCTTTTCATATGTAACGGTAGATTAGGTAAGGACAGATATATTGGCAGAAACACATGTAACGATAAATGTGTGATCGACTATGTTATTTCATCCCCTCAATGTTTATCTTTATTTTCAAATTTTGAAGTTCATGACTTCTCTCCTCTCTACTCTGATGTACATTCCCCAGTAACATTCTCACTTGCTAGAACCACTTCTTGTATAGACGAGAGTGATAATTCTAAAGTTATTGATAACCATCGAGATTCCTCTCAATCCAGTAATGTAACCAAACCCAAAAAGTATGATAGTGATAATTCACAGAAGTTTAGAAATAATATTGATGTTAAAACGATAAACGATTTGTGTCATAAAGCTGATCTAGCACGGGAAGGTCAGGGTGACCTGCAGTCTGAGGTCAACTGTTTGGCTGAAGAGGTCACGCACGCGCTATGTAGCGCAGCGTGTGATGCGTTCGGAACTGGATCGCATTATGCAGGTAAACGAGTACCTAAAAAGAAACCTAATAAGCCCTGGTTTAACGCCGAATGCAAAGAAAAGAGGAAACTTTATCTAAAATCTAGACGAAGTTACAAAAAATCTCCAAGTAAACTAAATAAAACATATTCAAAATACCATGCTAAAATGTATAAGAAATGTATGAATAAGAACATTAAAAGATTCAAGAACAGAACAAGTGAAATGTTAAGAAATTATCAAATGTATTCCCCTAAGGAATTCTGGAAAGTGCTACAACCTGATAAAAATGATTCAGTTAAAGGCCCCAGTCCGAGTCTCAATGATTTTTATGCGTTCTTCAAAGAATTAAACGAAAATAATCATTCGCCCGAAGATTCCCCCCCAGAAACTCAACCCATTATGTATGATAATGAATGTCTTAACTGCGACATTACTATTGAAGAAATCCAGAAAGCAGTTAAATCCCTGAAACGAAACAAAAGCAGTGGTGTAGATTTAATTGAAAATGAATACCTAGTAGATTCATTTGATATTATGGGATCTTTTTATGTTTCTTTCTTTAATCTAGTATTATCATTAGGTCATATCCCCGAGGCATGGCTAACTGTTGTTATAAGACCTATTTATAAAAAGAAAGGTGATACAGCTGATCCTAACTCTTACCGACCAATAACTATTCTGAGTTGTTTTGGAAAATTATTTACATCTGTGTTAAACAGGAGACTGAATATCTTCCTCGAGTCAAATAATATATTATCACAGGCACAAGCTGGTTTTCGTGAACAAATTTCAACAGTTGACAATATATTTGCACTCCATTTTCTTTCACTAATTCTCAAGAATTCTAAGAAAAAGTTGTATTGTGCCTTTATCGACTTTACTAAAGCATTTGATAATGTCTGGAGAGTTGGTCTATGGCAAAAACTGTTAACATATAATATTGATGGAAAATTCCTTAATTTAGTAAAAAATATGTACAGTAATATAAAGTCTTGTATTACTGTTGATGACGCACAATCCCAATATTTCTCAAGCTTTCGTGGTGGTCGTCAAGGAGAAAATCTTTCACCGTTATTGTTCTCAATTTTTCTAAATGATCTAGAAGATTTTTTAATTCAGGTTGTAACGGTGTTACAATTGATAACCCTAATGATGAGTTAATTAATTTATGTATATATGCTTTTATTCCTCCATAGGAGAGTGTATACAATGCAATATTATTTATGACAGAATTGATTTATACAATATACAAAGAAAAAGGACATGCATTTCACAGTGTTTGGGGTGATTAAATATATAAGTTAGTTTGATTGGAGATAGTTATAAGATGATGGAGATGCTTTATCACAGTCTTTGCGAATTGTAGACACGTCTCTTGGTCTGTTGGGACTGGGGGTGAACAGGAAAGCAGGCAGGTTATAATGTCTACATCCTGTTTTTCGTGGAGCCTAACACTGAGTTCAATTGGCCCAACACAGCTTATCTCACACCATAAATCGTCCCGCAAACTGCATGTCTTCTCACACTGGCACACGACGTGAGTCAGTAGGTCATCGCTCACACAGTCACATTTCCTACACGTACCAGTGTCTCTCCCAGGTCTCCATGAAGCACACTTCTGTACCAGGGCTACTGCTGCTGTCTTCAGGGTGGGGTTATCTCTCGCTATCACCCACGCTGTATGTGGGCACAGTGTGGAGTGAATATCCCGGAAGTGCTGGAGGTCTGGGTCTGATTCGACTCTGGTTTTCCATCTCTCGATTTCGTATTGAGCAACTGCCTTTTTGACGAGTCTCTTCCACGTAGATTGCTTCATAAGGGTGGCACTTCTGATGTAAATGTCAAGATATTCTCCAAGGGAGTATTTGTTGAGGATTCTGCATAGGTCTGGCATAAACCCTGCACTGGATGCTGTGCACTGCTGTCTGTACAGGTGGAGTCTTGTTCTCATCAGTTGTCGTGGTAGAAGATGATTCTTGTTGTTGCAGAGTTGGGCAAAGAACAGCAGTTTCTTCTCATCAATGTAAGATTCTAAAGATGACCATCCTAGGAGTGCGCTGCATATATCTGTTCTTGTGTGCCTTGGTAACCCTTGGACCATCTTTAGTGCAAAACGCTGGGCTCGTTCAAGAGCTAGGATCTCAGGACGTGAGATGGTGTTCCACAGTTCACATCCGAACATAGCTTTGGGAATGCAAATTGAACGTATCAGTTTTGATGAAGTAAGAGGATTTAGGCCTTTGGAGTGACACCCTGACTTGATGATTGCCATAACTGAGGATTTGAGTTTGGAGCAGCTGTCAAGAGTTCTGTCCCATGAGTTAAAGTGCGCATCCAGAATAATACCAACATGCTTTACGTCCGTAACTTCAGGCACAACTCTGTGGTAGAGTATTATCTCAGGTGATGATTTGTCCTTCTTACCAAACCGCATGAACTGGGATTTAGTAGGGGAGAAGGTGAATCTCCAGAGAGAGCTGTATTCTTGGCAGATGTTCACCATCTGTTGCAGGTTGGCTTTGACTGGGCTTAACAAGGCGATGTCGTCTGCTTGTGTTGGTGATGTAATGTGCAGGTCCATAACCATAGCTCCTTTCTTGCTCTGGTCCAGGTGTCTGAGTAGCTCGTCTATGTAGAGTAGGTACAGCTTGGCTGACATGACACTGCCCTGCCTCACACCTCTGTATAACTTGAACCAGTAGGATTTCTCGCTGTTTGTAGCTACACAACGCATCATTGACCCATACATGCTGTCAATAACTGTCCATACGGCACTGTGAATGCCAAGCTGATGGAGCTTATATAACAGTCCTGAATGCCATACAGTGTCAAATGCCTTTGAGCTATCGAGAAAGCACATATTTACTGCATCAGATCTTTCAAGATAGTGGTGAACAGTTTCCTGGATGACAAAGCTTGTGTGGCAGGACGAAAGGCCTCTCTGAAACCCATATTGTTGATTGCTTGGGAATGTGTTTGATTCTGTGAATTCAGGAATCCTCTTGCACAGAACTGACTCGAAGAGTTTAAAGATAACAGGTAGCAGTGTTACCCCTCGATAAGAATCTGCAAGGACCTTTCAATTCTTTCCACCTTTGAAAATTGGTATAATTATTCCCTTTGACCAATCATTTGGGATATAACCAGTCTTTAGGATGGCATTGAATAGGACTGCAAGACATCGACACAGATGGTTTCCTCCGTATTTCAGATGCTCGTGGGATATTCCGTCCATTCCAGCAGCTTTGTTGGACTTCAGCTTCATACAGAGAGATTTTATTTCTTCTTCCGTTGTCTCTATATGTTCTATATTGTGGTCAGTCCTCTGCAGTCTCTTTCTCAATTCTTGTATTTCTGCTTCTATTTTATCTTTGAATTGGTTGTTAAAGTGACATTCTCCTTGATCCTTATATACTTTTTTCATGTGATCGGCCATTGCATTGCATATGTTATAAGGTTCTCGTAGGCTTGTACCATCTACTTCAAGGCATGATATGTGTTTGTTCTTCTTCCCTTTACTTAACATTGACCAGAAGCGTTTTTGATTGATATTCCCAGCCGTGTCAATATCTTTAAAATAGTCCCTTTCATAATTGGTCGCTTCATTTCTTAAAGTATTTCTGAATTCATCCTTTGCTCCTTTGTATAGTCTGAAGCTCTCAAATTCCATTCCTCGAGGTTTACCTGCATCAATCCAGTCACTTCTACGCTTCATCATTTTCTTGTGATTTGCTTTCACGGCGCCCTTCCAGTAGGGTTTAAGGAATTTCTTGAAGTGCGTTTTCTGGATACACATGTCGCTGGACCGGAGCAGAGTTTCAACAATGACTTTGTACAGGTTCTCGATCTCGTCACATGTTGAGTTGACTTGCAGATTGGTTTGCCATAGAGTATTTGAGACAGAGTGAGTGTAGTCGATGATAGTTCCATCATCTAAAGCTTTAGCCCAGGCATACTTCTTGTATATTTGTTGATCTTCAATTTGTGGTGGTGTAGGAATTCTGAGTGAGCAAATTACAGGATGGTGGTCAGAGACGTTAAATGGATTGTCTTCCCTTACCCTGTTTCTTTCTTTAATCTAGTATTATCATTAGGTCATATCCCCGAGGCATGGCTAACTGTTGTTATAAGACCTATTTATAAAAAGAAAGGTGATACAGCTGATCCTAACTCTTACCGACCAATAACTATTCTGAGTTGTTTTGGAAAATTATTTACATCTGTGTTAAACAGGAGACTGAATATCTTCCTCGAGTCAAATAATATATTATCACAGGCACAAGCTGGTTTTCGTGAACAAATTTCAACAGTTGACAATATATTTGCACTCCTTTTTCTTTCACTAATTCTCAAGAATTCTAAGAAAAAGTTGTATTGTGCCTTTATCGACTTTACTAAAGCATTTGATAATGTCTGGAGAGTTGGTCTATGGCAAAAACTGTTAACATATAATATTGATGGAAAATTCCTTAATTTAGTAAAAAATATGTACAGTAATATAAAGTCTTGTATTACTGTTGATGACGCACAATCCCAATATTTCTCAAGCTTTCGTGGTGGTCGTCAAGGAGAAAATCTTTCACCGTTATTGTTCTCAATTTTTCTAAATGATCTAGAAGATTTTTTAATTCAGGTTGTAACGGTGTTACAATTGATAACCCTAATGATGAGTTAATTAATTTATGTATCAAACTTTTCATCTTTCTATATGCTGACGATAGCCGTACTTCTAGCAGAAACTCCGGTGAAACTTCAATATTCACTGGATAGTTTTCATGATTATTATGAACTATGGAAAATGGATGTGAATATCTCTAAAACTAAGATTGTTGTATTTGGAAGTGGGGTAGCATCAAAATCAAAGCACTCCTTTCGTTTTGGAAATAAACATATAGAAATATCAGATTGCTACACATATCTTGGAATTAATTTCCATAGAAATAGAAGAATGATTTTTGCTATGAAGGATCTTGTAAATTGTGCAACAAAGGCCATGTTTTCACTTTTGAAAAGATCACGCAATATTAATTTATCCTTAGACTCTCTACTTAAAGCTTTTGATGTAATGATACTACCAATTATAACTTACGGCGCCGAAGTATGGGGATATGAAAATCTAGATTTAATTGAAAAAGTTCATTTAAAATTTATGAAATTAGCTGCCGGTTTACGCCCATCAACACCAAACTTCATGGTATATGGCGAGCTCGGAAGATTCCCTCTCAAAATATGTGTAGCTTTAAAGATGATAAAATTTTGGTATAAACTTGAAACTTTGGATGTTCCATGTAAAATTGCAACTAATATGTATAGACTTGTAAGAAACAATGAATCACTCCATTCCTGTAATCCCTGGTTTTGTTTCATTAAGATGCTTTTTAACAATTGTGGATTGACTTTGATGTTTCATGAACCCATGTATTATCACATTAATTATATTGTTGAAATGATTGACCGCGTTTTAAAGGACCAATTCTTATAGAGCTGGCAATGCGATGTCTCTAGCAGTTCTAAAGCATTCTTCTATAAATTTATCAAAAATGCGTTTTCTTTTGAACCTTATCTCCTACTTTCTAAATCTATATCCTACCCTCTACTGCTATTTAGAACAAGCAACCACTATCTACCTATTGAAACTGGCCGCTGGAAAGGCATCGCACGTGAAAATAGAAATTGCCCGCTCTGTGACTCACCAACAATAGCAGATGAATTTCACTATCTTTTCCGATGCTTAGCTTTTGCTGATATAAGAAAAATTTACGTACCGGAATATTTTTGTGTTTTCCCTAATATTCATAAAATGAAAATGTTGATGTGTTCTAAAAGGCTATCAGTTATAAAAAATATGTCAAAATTTGTTACAATTGTAAACTCTGTATTGAAAAAATTGATGTAAAATCGACCTTCACATTGTATATTTCTATTTTGCTTGTATATATATTAATGCTCTTGTACCACCGTCGGTGGTGATAAGAGAATAAAGAATTTGAAGAATTTGAATTGTATTTCACATGAGTACCCAGCTAACACAAACACGTTTTAAAAACGTTTTTAAAACGTTTCAGTAAGGTTTCAGGAAACGTTTCTGCAACGTTAAAGTGTGGAGTTTCTTTTTGGTTTTAGAAACGTTTTGTGGACACGTTTTGAAGAAACGTTCAGGAAACCTTATAGAAACTTTCGACCGGGTACAGTTTACAGGAGATCAGTACTAATTAAACCAATAGTTCCGTGTCCATATGAATGAGAGGTATCATCAGCAATGTAATTATACAATTAGTGCATGCAGTATGTCTTTTACCTGTTTCTTTAGAGTTTCATCATAGCAATTACTCTGCAATGTATTTAGAATACTGCCATTAAACTGAAATTTGAACTGAATGTGTAGTAACCTCCGTCAACCTGACAAAATGCCGTATTTGCTCGTATATAACAGTTATGTTTTATTTAATATCTTAAAATGGGGTTGCAATTATCAACTCAGGAGAGCAAAGTGTTCATTTCAATAAAAAAACAGCGGGGTATTTCAGAAAAAAAACTCCTGACTAAATTTGAAAGCAACATAATGAGCAAGTACGGTAAGAGTCATTTCATAGAGACATTGATCAATCATCGTTCAACAATACTACAATCTGACAGCGCCATGGAAATAGGAACTAGATGAACATTTAAAGGGGACATGTTTGAATGAATAACTTGTACTAAACTAGCATCTGAAACAGTAAACATGACACTTCATCACAGGGAGCTACTTTGTTTTGACGTTCTGGACAATTTCAACATAGCATAAGCAAAGGGTTATTTTAGGTTAGAAGTGTTTGCATCTAATTCTTTATTTCCACATCGCTATCATATGCATATTGCTTTCAGTCCCAAATAAACATAAATGTCACGCAACAAGATTCAATATTTCAATCGTGGTTTTATTTTCTGAACTACAACGTATTGTCGAGGTCCATCCTGGTCTGTGTGGGATTCTGAAAAACAAAAGAGGATCGTTAATGAATTCGGAAGTTTAGATGATGTATACTTCTATTTCTGAGTCGTGTAACTTAACACTGATCAGTTTCATGCTTTATACCCATTATAATACTTTTAACGATTATACATAAGCGCAGGTGAACAGCCTGGCTGGAGTAGATAGATAGATAAGTAGATTAATAGAATGTACGTTTTTATTCAAATGTGGGTGTACATTTGTTGAATATATTTAAGTTTAGAAATTAATATCGCAAATGTGTCAAGCGGTTTTACCTTAAATTTAAGTCCACCTCTCTTGTGCGGAGCCTGTTTGAGGAAATCCCTGACCACTTCTTCCACTTCTGCTACGGTGGTCTGCTTGCAGGAACTGAGACACGCCTCTACAAATACAGATTTCACCACATAGAGTCAGTTAAGCTCCTAGCCGATCAATTATCACATTACCTATCAGATGACATCTGTTTTCCATTATGGTGACATCAGACTTTGATAGTCTATCTATATCATGGTATCCTATCTTACAGAGTGGTCTCAACATTATAAAAATCGCTTAAATAAACATATATATCATTGCAAGTAACAGGTAATAACTTAAATAAGTAAATATGAATGGTACGTAAAGCAGGGGTGGACATTAATTAGAACTAGTAAGGAAGGCCATGGCTGGTGAAAAAGAAGTTGGGCTTGTGAAATATAAGACACAGTACATTTCGTTTGACATCTCGTCACAGTTGAAATGAATAATCTAAGAACCAAGTTGCAACTATGCCAAATAATCTTTGAGTGAATAACAAGTACCGTATTTCCTTAATTAAACGCCGGGCTTTTATTAATTTGAAAGTTACAGGCGATGCGTTTAAATGTAAAAGATTGTAGTATTACAATTAGATTTACCCGGCGTTTAAGGCAGGCGTTTATTTTCTTCAAAAACCCCAATACAAGGGCGTTTATTCGAGGCAGGCATTTATTCAAGGCAGGCGTTTAATTAATGAAATACGGTAAATCAGACATATAAACGCATTTATATTAGGTTGAAATATAATGCATCTGATATAATACTGTTTGTATTATTCAGCTAACTCCTCGACGTGTTAGGATAAAAACTTTCACAGTTATTCGCCGTGTTACAACCTAAATATTATACAGTAATCTATATGTGGTGAAAGCCGCAATAAATAAGAATAACAACAATCATGATTGTCATTATGAATATGAGTTCTTGGAATTACTCATTATGTAGATCCACTCACTTTGACTTTATTTGACTGTGAAGTACAATGCAAACTATTTTTGGATTATTCAAACGTGATCCGGGCCTCGAATATAACCCCACTCGTTTAAAAATTGATAACGGCGTCAAAATTGACCCGAATTTCGGCCTACGGCAAGACTGTGCATGCATCACGCATTGGTGGTTCGGGGAAATCCCAGCTTGGATTTTAATATCTATTTGCACCATGATCATGTGTTCAACGTCTATAGTACATAAAATAACTTAAACAGGATAGTCAATGCTAAAATACTAAGACTGACGGACATGCTAAATTCTATGAATAGGTTCAATGTGTTTGCCATTTCTGCCGGCCCGCACCCTCCGGCAGTGGATATTCGATCACGTTTCAGGTCACGGCGGTTTAGGTTACCTCGCGATTTTATCAGGCCGAATAATTAGCAGCCCCGTCTATCAGTTTTTGTGAAATTTCCATCGCCGCCGCCGCCGCCGCCGCACTCGTACTACTAGCTATAATTTTTTCCACTAAGCTTTCCAGAACTCTTATTCATACCTTACTACTCATACCTTGGGGGAACGATTTTGACGCGTTCACTTTCAAGGTCAAAGGTCAAGGTCACGAGATATGTATTCACTCTAAGAATTCCTTGTAAACGCCATAACTTGAAAAGTTTTTGTGCTATGAAGCTCTTACTTGGGATATATCATCCTTTGAAAAGTAAAACATTTTGAAAAGGTTTTGGCTACAATCCGTCAAAGGTCAAGGTCACAGCAAGGTCATGACGTAAGCATGTTTTAGCGAAAATGCTTTATTTTAACTATGAACACTTTTAATCAATACATGATTGTTATACTCAATAAAAAGTGTTCAATGATTGTGTGACCTTGAAGGTCAAAGGTCAAGGTCATGAGATATGAGTTATTACAAAATGCACTAAATTTGGGTATAACTTTATCCCATTTAGCTTTTCAGAACTCATGAACATGTCTTAATGTTAATACTTCCAGGGAATCATTATGACATGTTCACTTTCAAGTTCAAAGGTCAAGGTCACGAGTTATAAAATCACCGCAAAATTCTTTGTAAACACGGTAACTTGAAAAGTTTTTGTGCTATGAAGCTCTAACTTGGTATATATCATCCTTGGAAAAGTAAAATATTTTAAAAAAGGTTTCGGCTACAATCCGTCAAAGGTCAAGGTCACAGCAAGGTCATGACTTAAGCATGGTTTAGCGAAAATGCTTAATTTTAACTATGAACACTTTTAATCAATACATGATTGTTATACTCAATAAAAAGTGTTCAATGATTTTGTGACCTTGAAGGTCAAAGGTCAAGGTCATGAGATATGAGTTATTGCAATTCCTTGTAAACACAATAACTTGAAAAGTTTTTGTGCTATGAAGTTTAGATTTTGTATATATTATCTCTTGAGAAGTACAAAATTTTCAAACAGTTTTGGGTACGAACTGTCGAAGGTCAAGGTCACAGCAAGGTCAACATATATGGAGAAAATGGATTAATTTAATTTTTAACACTTTATTTCATTAGAATAATGTTATACTCAATGAAATGTGTTCATTGATTGTGTGACCTTGAGTGTCAAAGGTCAAGGTCATGAGAAAATTCCCAATTTGGTGAGGCTTGTAAAAGGCGGAACAGGGTAAGGCGAAACCCCAAGTTCCGGGGCTGCTCTGCTTTTGCGGTATCCCGCAAACGCTAATCTAGTTTGGGAAGAAATGAAATAAACCAAAACCTAGTTATTGGAAAGAAATGATTTCAGATTTCAAGGATAAATAGAACATGATGTAGGCCCTAGTTAGAAAGCTTGACTGAATAAACTGTCTTCGAATAACTTGATGCGATCGCTTCCGGGTGCTGTCGAGTGAGTCGCTTCGTTGGTGACCAATTGAAGTGGAGTAAAATCCCCAATAATTTTTTTTTCAAACAAAATTTGGTAATTGTGATTTGTTTTGTTTTTTAAATCAAGCTAATTTCTATAGTGACAGTGAACGTTTGTTTTACAGTAGTGTGAATATTTGACTTGTACATGCGACAAAGGATTGCTCATGGAAAGAGCTGATCAGCAATGGGTGATGATAAAACTTTCACGTAATTTCAGGACTCAATGCAATTATTTCTAGCAATAGAAAAATACCAACCAAAAGTATTGATGAATTTGTAATATTGTGTTAATGAAATATCTCAATGCAGACAGAAAATGATTGCTCAATTGATGAAATTGAGTCTTCAACAAAATGAATTATCTCCATTCTCCAAGCACAAAGACATTATGCTGATTATAGATTAATCACCATATTAAAGAATACTCATAAACTGTTAATGTAATTATGATTTAAAGGGACAGTCCTTTAGAGGTACTTTTTGTGAAAACAAAATTCATGGTGATGCAGTGATGCATTCTATTCTTTGTCAATTTATTAAATTTAGAACAACTAAAATATAACCCCCACTAAAATATTTGAAATAAGTGTAAAATAATCATGTAATAATCATAGATAAGTATAACAGGGAAGTACTCTTGAATTTAGCTTTTAAAATAACCCGGTAGGACTGTCCCTTTAGATATGTTGTTTTTATTTACATTAATACACATAATTCTTGAAATTGTGTGTGCATAGACAATATTGACCTTGTTTGAAAATATTATTGGAACTGTCTATCTTTTACCCAATCAACTCAACTGAAGTCATTAGCATTGAAGAAAACATGTTCTGCCTCATTGATAACACTATACAAAACAAAGGCAGGTATTGGCATATTGAAATGTTGATAAAATCCATGAATAATTCAGGACAAACAATTGCATAGTTAATATTTGTTTATTATCTCAACAAAACAATAAATAGAAAATAATCAATATTCATATCATGTCTTTGAAGGCTTAACAAATATTAAAGTAAATTTTCCCAAGATGTTTGTCAAGTTTTATTTGAAGCATTTCATTTATGAATAAGCTGTCTAAAGTATTTAAGATTCAATTTCATTTAAAAATTGTATTTTAAAAATCAAAAAGATTTATTTTTAGGAAACCAAATATTATTCACATGACAAGTAATTGTATGATCATAAATGTATTTCTGCCTTTTTTTGTAATCCAGACTGACCATTCCTTCTGGTGACAGAATATCCTTTTCATGTTGTTTATTCATTCTTGTCCAGGGATTAGATTGGGAAACAGGATTCTATTTTTACTCTTTCCTGAAGTCTGAAATGTAAACAAACAATATTAAGTAAATTATTTCCCTCAAATAATGATAATTTTTACACTGTATGTAAATAACAAGAAAAGTAGCAAGTCATAAAGTGTTGTTAATTAATTTGAATAGCAAAACTGAATTATTATCACATTAATTTCTCACAAAACATAACTTTCAGGCTGCCTTTATTTCATAAAATGGCAGTAACTGTTATTTGTATTGGAATATTTCTTTATTAAAATTAATAACACAAAACATTTTAAAAACGTTTCCTGAAAGTTTTTAGGAGAAACGTTTCTTATAAACGTTTGTGATACGTTAATAAATTTTAATTGTTTACTGATAGTAAATGAGATAAATTGTCAAGACTTTCATAGTTCTTAGAAATTCGTGTATGATAATCATGTAAGTTTTTGGTTAAAAACTTCGAAAATCTAGGTTCATGACATATAAAAAATATTTTGTCTTTCTTCGCATACTGAGGTCTTGATTTTTATTGTTGTTAAGTTTTCATACGGTACCTGTGAACTGCATGGCACTTTAAAAAAACTTTGTTGTATGGTAATGATTTATTATAGGTGTTTGATATACCACCTTTTCGCATGGGGCGCTTTGCCCCAAACTACTGGGCAAAGTGTGCCGCCTTTGTCGAAATAAATTTAAACATTCCAACCAATGACTCTAGAGAGCTGAAATTTTATGTACAGGCACCTTGGTATATGGGGATTCTAATTTGTAACTTTTGTGACCCTGTGACCCCAATTAAGGGTCACAGGGGCCACGCCCTTAAAACCTATGTTCGTCTTCTTCTCCAGAACCAATGACTTAAGAGAGCTGATATTTTGTGTGCAGGTACCTTGGCATGTGGGGATTCTGATTTGTAACTTTGGTGACCCCGTGACCACAATTAAGGGCCACAGGGGCCACGCCCTTAAAACCTATGTTCGCCTTCTTCTACAGAACCAATGACTCTAGACTAGAGAGCTGAAATTGTGTGTACAGGTACCTTGGCATGTGGGGATTCTGATTTGTAACTTTGTGACCCTGTGACCCCAATTTAGGGCTCATCCCGGCTCACCTTGCCCCTTAGAGGGTACCATTCGATATGTACATAATAGCAAATGATTTAAGCAATTAATCACAAATGTCCTAATTCAATGAATAGGTGACATATTTTTGTGTAATAGGTGCAGTAGAGATCAATATTGCGTTTTTTGTTTATATGAAATATTTGAATTCGGACATATTCTTTCCTTAAAGAAAAATGCTGTTTTTTTAACTTTTTGCAATGGTAAGTCTCCAACTCACGCTAAAGATGCAAACGTGCACCACAACGTTACTTAACGTTTGCTATCGTTGGTTTATAATGACAAACCACGCCATCTGTCGATCGTTAAAGAGAAATAACGCTTAGTCACTTTGTTCCTAGGGCGCGCTTTGCCCTGGTCTCCCCTAGTATATGAGGCAAATACTAATATTGCCTAGGGGGTGTGTTGGTATTGATAACATAAAAATAAATAAATATGATATATGTCCTTATTTACGTCAACATCATCTCGCTAAACTTCCATGTTAATTATAAAAATATTTCAGCCTACAAATATTTTCTTGTCTGTGAAAAACTGCCATATATTTGTTAAAAGATACCTTTTCTACGTTCCATTAACAATAGTTCTAGTTAAAATACATGCAAAACGCTACCACTACGTATTTATCTTTTTCTGAGTGAAATGAGTTTTTAAAAAAAAACTTGAGTCATAGCCGCGAGCCATTGTCCACTGAACTCAAAAAGAACTTTATTAAGATATTTTAAGAAACGATCACTACTTTTCGACAAAATGACACCATCCAACAACAAACATGTAGTGTGTCACTTAAAGGGGGTCTGCAACCTAGCTCGTGAAACCTAATTGACCATCGTTATATGAGCGTCCAGACGGGTAAGAGGGGTCACTTGACACAAGTTTGGTACTGGCTTTCTGCTGTAAGAGGTTTGTAACCAAACGATTTGATCCCTACCGAGCATTTTCGACTCTTTCGTGGCCCTGCTTATAAAACTCTGGAAGTTAAAAATTCAGGGTTGCAGACCCCCTTTAATGATCCCGCCAGGTTCGGGGTTCGATTCCTTGGGCTCGGCAACTTGTCGACAGTAGAGAACTATTCTACACGCAGTTTTTCACCACACTGCATAACCACAATAGTGTTGCGGGCTTTCTTCCTGCAATAATACTAGCAGCCATATAAGTGAAATACACGAGTGACCTCACCTCACTTTATGAGCTATAGTCCCAAACGCCTGATCTTTTAGTCAAGAGTGTTCACTTTTCAGAGCTTTTATCGCTGTCTGTTTGAGCATTTGGTCTTGAACCCTTGAATAGAGGAGGTGGGCAAATATCTATAATATTAATGCTTCAGAGCTCGGTAACATTTATAAGGAACTGCAAAAGGGGAAATTGGATTAATCACATTTAGAAAATCTATTAGTATACATGAAAACAATATTTTACCGTATTCAAAGATTTATTGAAAATTCTAAACTGATGACGAATATTTGTAGACCATGTAATCATCAATTTGAACACATGATGCCTGAGAAAGAAGATTATTTTTACACTTCAACTGAAAGAAAATGGTAACTTATTAAATCGAAGATTATTTTACACTTCAACTGAAAGAATACATGGTGTATGTAATATTCATTGGCGCACAATCTTATTAAAATATGATTTGTCTGCTACACTACGCTAAGAAAATTATGATAACTTTTAATGAGATTGGCGAACTTTTATCTACAAAATTGAATGATGCGTTCATAAAATCCCTTAAATTGATTAAATTGCTCTATGAAGGATGGGCTAATAGCATAACACATGCCTACTAACCTTTTGTCTTTATTTCCATCTTCAGGTGACCATGGATTTCGGGAGTAAATATGCGTATCTAGGGGCGTCTGAATCGGAATCCGAGGGGTCATGCAGCAATGGAGACGAACAGGTTGAAGGGGTGAGTAGACAGAGAGGGATAGGAAGATGAGGGGATGGTGAGCAAGATAGAGAGAGGGTAGAGAGAAGGAGTCCCAGAGAGGAAAGATGCAGAGGTAGAGAGAGAAGAGAGAGAGGGCGAGAGGGGGGAGGAGGGGACGGAGACACAGATAAGGTGAGAGGGTGAGAGACGGATAAATAGAGGGGAGAGAGAGAAAAGAGAGAGAGGGGGGAGGAGGGGACGAAGACACAGATAGGGTGAGAGGGTGAGAGACGGAAACATATGGGGAGGCGGAGAGAGAAAGAGAGAGAGAGAGAAAGGCGCTGTGTGTGTGTGTGAGAGAGAGAGAGAGATAGAGAGACAGACAGACAGACAGACAGACAGACAGACAGACAGACACAGACACAGACACAGACAGACAGACACAGACAGACAGACACAGACAGACAGACAGACACAGACACAGACACAGACAGACAAAGACAGACACAGACAGACACAGACAGACGGACACAGACAGACAGACAGACACAAACAGACAGACACAAACAGACAGACAGACAGACAGACAGAAAGACAGACAGACAGACAGACAGACAGACAGACAGACAGACAGACAGACAGAGACAGACAGACAGACAGACAGACAGACAGACAGACAGACAGACAGACAGACAGACAGACAGACACAGACAGACAGACAGACAGACAGACAGACAGACAGACAGACACAGACAGACAGACACAGACAGACAGACAGAAAGACAGACCGACACAGACACAGACACAGACAGACACAGACAGACAGACACAGACAGACACAGACAGACAGACAGACAGACAGACAGACAGACAGACAGACAGACAGACAGACAGACAGACAGACAGACAGACAGACAGACAGACAGACGCTTTGATTGAATATTCTGGGAACGTTGAGAGCCGTCAATGTTTAGATTAAGCTCTGACCTACTGACCGTTTCTTCCTTTTCAGGAGTGCATGCTGGACCTCCTGGACACCACTGGTCTAGAGGAGTACTCGGCCATGCGTGACCAGTACATCCGAGTGGGCCAGAGGTTCATTATTGTGTACGACATCACCAACAGGGAGTCTTTCAGACAAGCCACGGTCATGTTCAACTTTCTCAGGAAGATCAAACAGGAAAGCTTTACTCCAGCTGTAAGTTCGTGTTTATTTTATGTGTGCTTCGAAATTATTTTATGTGTGCTTCGAAATTATTTTATGTGTGCTTCGAAAGTATTTTATGTGTGCTTTGAAAGATCCTTTGAGCAGATCATGTGAAAAGCTGGATTTAAGATTACAAAATCTTATTGAAATCACTCATCTCATCCGCACCTCGCGAATATTTACGACTGACAGGTTCGACATATTTTCAATGAGAGTTAAAGAGCCACTCTGTGATTTCTTGGGAGTCATATATGCCAAACTATATAAATTATGTGAGAAGTATCAACTGTTGTAGGAAAGTATCATTTTAGAGCCAGTCGACGTTTTATAGTAACAATAGGAATAGTTGCAGTTGTAAAAATGATCGAAAACCAGACAACGACGCGCGTCATTCGGTCAATTTTGAAAAACATTATGTGAAGAAAATCGCGGAATGGCTCCTTAAGGTTTACTGTAATGCTATCTACTTGCCGTTTAACATATGCTTGTGATAGGGAAGTGATTAAGAAATACATACAATGAATTACGAATGAAAAAATATTTTACCTGATATGGTACAGTTAACCGAAAATAATTTTTCAAGAAGAAGTAGTCTTTAAAAATAAGTGCCAAAACAGAGTGTTTGTAAGAAAAGCGGCAGCTCTGTAATTTCTATGGCAAAATTTTCTATCTTTTCTACATTTATTTGACACTTCTTTAAAGATATGACTTGAAGAAAATCATTATTTCCAAAATATTTCCAATTTCATGGCATGCACGCCGCTTCTGTCTGTAGTATTACTACTATTGCCCTAGCAGCCCTCAAAAACTTTAATTCATTTAATTAATTAAATTAAAATTAAATTAATTTAATAATTTCATAAATAAATAAGAAATTGAACTCAAACATTCAAACCTTCTTTTAAAGGTGATATGTGGCAACAAATCTGATCTAGATGCTCAAAGAGTGGTTCCATTTACGGAAGGGGAGGAACTCGGCAAGAAAGAGAAGGTACCGTTCTTGGAAACATCCTGCAAATTGGGCACCAACATCAAAGAGGCCACAGAGGCACTGGTCAGGATAATTCCTCGAACAAGCATTGATTACAAGGTAATGTATTTTTAATGTGACTTCACGTAATAAACAATGATTTGACGTCACAGTTTACCTATGACGTCACAATCCATACGAGCCGCAGCCCGCTAGTCTGCCTATGCTGAGAAGTAGGTTTTGAGCATTTTCTTCAATTTTGGGACTACGGTAATAAACAGAATATTATATTCGTGCCCATGACATACTATGTTTACGACACTCGTGCCTAGATATCAGTATATCCCTAGCTCTCGCTAGGGAAATACTAATATTTAGCCACTCGTGTCGTAAACATAGTATGTCATGGAAACTCATATTATATCCTCTATTTATGTCCCCTGCAAAGCTTTGAGTTTTCAATTCCGTGCGTGGTTCCGTGGTTCCGTAATTCCGTAATATCTCAATAACTGTTAATTTCTTTTTTTACGAAACTTGGTATTTGGTTAGATCTAGTGGTGTACTTGAGCCTTTTGCTATTTTGGTTATTCTGATTTATTTCTGGTTTCCATGGACACAGTTTCAACTTAGTGCATATGGAGGGTAGGGTCTGTTTCCGGGCCATATCTAAAACAAAAACTTCAATATTTTTTTTTACAAACTTGGTATGTGGTTAGACCTAATGATGAAGTGGTGCCTTTAGCTAATTTTTTTTTTCCTAGATTTTATATTCTTTCTGGTTTCCATGTAAACTATTCTAACTAAGTGCATTTAGAGGGTAAATCTGTTTCCGGGCCATAACTCAAAACTTTTCAATATATTTCTACAAAATTTGGTATGCGGTTATATCTAGTGGTAATGTGGTGCCTTTTGCTTTATTTGGTCATTCTGAATTTCTTATTTGTTTATGGTTTCCATGGCAACAATTTGAACTTTTTTGGGGAGGAAAGGTCCATTTCCAAGCTATAGCTCAAAAACTGTTAAATATTGTTTACTTGGTATGTAGTAAGATCTACAAGAGGAGTCTATTGTTACTTTGGTTCTTCTGAATTTTTGTTTTTCTGGTTGTCATGGAAATAATTTGAACTTATGCACTTTTGACATGCACTTATTTCTAGTTTCGTCTCATAGTATCATGGTTCAAACGAAAACTGGATGTAGTTCTTTTAGTGTGAACACGTTTTAATCATTCGAGTTTTGAAAGGAATTCGCGTAGCTTAACAGAATTTTGTATGTCCACCTAAGAAACCATTGTATTAAAAAATGGCATTTTCATTGGTAACATCGAATTTCCTTTAAGTCAAATATCTTTATTACACTAGGAAACCGTGTTACCATGCCTTAACGACAGATATTAAACTGCGAAACATTATACATAAACACGTGACCTCAATTTCACCTTCTTTTTAACCTATTAGGAATTCAATAAGCAGATTTCAAGTCACTAAAGTTTCTTTTGAAAACGACATTTAATCCAAATGTTTCAAGAGTATTCTTCAATGAAACAACGATGCATGAAATTAACGAATATATGTTATGTATGTAATGTAAGTTCACCCAGACATGACTTGAAAATAAGTTGTAAGGTTCGACAGTGTTTAACAAGGCGTAAAAGAATATTCAAGTTCTTTCATAGACCATAACACCCTGTAACATTAAAAAACCATCATGATTTATATAGCCAGCCATTGAAATGACCCAACAAGCCATAGCGGCATTTCCTGGTTTAAAACTCCAATGGGTTCAAGCTCTTTGAACAACCACATTACTTATCAAGGACTCATGTAGCAATGTTCATTAAAAGACGATGAAATGTCTCGCTTGTAGCAATCATTAGCGGCACTGCCCGTATGCCTAGTCCGACGAGTTTTGAGTTATTTTCACAAAAACACATTTCATTTGCTGAGATTGTTTTATTATGGCCATGATGACCAGGCGTTGACAATACGAGGAATTTGAATGGCCTCATAGATATTGATGGAACTCAGCAGATTACAAAGTATACACTGATGAAGCGGGATGTAACCATATAACGACATATATTTCAGCTGGTGACACTTGGAGCAGGGGGTGTTGGCAAATCCGCCTTTACAATACGACTAATGCAGGACACCTTTGTTGAGAACTATGACCCTACCATAGAAGATTCTTACAGGAAAATGATTTACGTGAAAGGACTTCCTCCTCTTCAAAGACAGAAGAAGATGAAGAAGAAGAGAAGCAGTCCGTTAGCTTATGACCAAGAAGCTGCTTCAGGTTAGTACAGTGGTGTCAATAATAAAGTGTGTTCACACGCATTCTTTGAAAAGAAGATAGACATGTCATATAATCACATATGATGCTTCTGTTTAGAACAGTGGTGTTAGAAATAAGTATTTTAACAAGAGTTCTCCCCTCAGATGTACCAAGTGTTATTACTTCACCGATTTTTGATATTCAGTTATTGCTTCTCGTAAGGACAGTACAAGCCTCGCATTCTTCCCTGGGAGAAGACAAATCATTTCTCAACATCTTACCTTTGATATTCAGCCCGGTCTTTTGGTTACTACAGTGGTGTTGAAAATAAAGTATAATCCCACGTACTCTTTCAAAAGAGGTAACACAAGTCATTTCTTTCACAGTGCCTCTGACATATAGCTGGTTTCTTACACAATGGTGTGAAAATAAAGTATATTCGCATGCAATCACCCAAAAGAAGTTACACAAGTCATCTTCACACCTCACATATGTTCACACTTGGATCCTTTACTTGCTAGGCCATTCAATTCTTTGAAGTTGCCGCAGTTTAGAACACATTGTATCCCTCACTTGAAATCCATGAAACACAAACATTGGTATAATCAATCCGGAGTTTCAAATACAAATAAGACCCAGTGAACAGAGGGAATGATTTTCACGTTTTTCAATTGCAACATATAAAGAAATCCTGTAAGGCCCGTTGGTCTTATGGCATGGCATGTTGCTCGGCGTCTGTCCGTAAACTTGACAAGTGAGGATTTAAATTTGTAGCTTTGGTGGGCCTGTTGTCCCTAATTAGTTCCACAGAGGTCACGCCCTTAAGGAGGTTGGATACCTTTGTTTATGCACATCCGCAACAGTCAGATAATCAGATTGAGCTATTTTAAAGTTTATGCTATTTTGTTTATTTTTCACTGCAAGTGTGAGATTAAAAAACTAAACAATTAAATAATGATTTAGTTTAACAAAAAACAATGACTATGTTATATTTGTGAACATAAGTATTTGTTTTATGATAAAATTTATTTCACTAATTAACCTTAAAAACTAATGAAAAATTCTAAAAAGGGTAATGTTGACAATGAAGAGTTATCTCCCCTGGATGTTGATTTTCATTGATGTGGCTTAATTGAATGTGAATATCTCTGTTATCCGCTGGTGACATATCTTTTTTTCTTTTTAATCTTATTCTAGTGTGTATTAACTATAAAATATATAATTTTCAAAAAAATCTTAATACGAGAAATTGATTTTTTTTTCATAAAAGAATAATATTTTACAAAAATAATCATACAAAGAAAAAGGTTATTTGCATGTCTTTACTTCATATTAGTTTCAAGTTCCCTTTTTCCGACTAAGTTTACTTACATACTGCAATGGCTTAATAGAAAAACATTTAAATAACAATTATATTCCAAAGTTATCTTGAAAAGGAGTTTTTAAATTATTGTATTTTCATCATTGGGTGCCCTAAAGGATGGGCCCTTTTTCAAACAATAACTGTGGTGACATGGTATTTTTATGACACAATTTGATTTAAGACATATTTTTCAACAAAATAAGACCAAATTTAGTTATTTCTTAATACCTCGATATTTTGTATCCAACCTCCTTAAACAACAAGAAACCTCATTATTTTTTCCATGTTAATTAGTAAATATGTACAGAAAACTTTTAAAAACACCAAAAAACGTTTTCATCGGTCCTCTAATAACAAATATATCGCCCTTCAAAGTGCGCAAATTTTAGGCTTCTCAATTTGACAGTCTGAAAAGGGATTCTACCGGATGAACGAAATTGCCTTTACTGCCCATGCCCGAAGTGTTTTATAACATCAGAAACAGAACGGAAATGGGCCTAATCAATGTAAATATAACAGACAATGGTGGTAAATAAACAGAATACACATGTTTTAGCACGATTTGGAAGCTTCATCTGTCCGGCAATAAAACATGAGAGTAGTAATTAAACAGTTATGGCACATCGTAACTGATTGTGTAATTACGGGGAGTCGCGCTTGGGATATTTCACACTCTTTGGCAATGTTATTACAAGAATTAGGGGATGTTGTTGTTTTAGAGAATAAGCATGTCTGCCCATCTATGTGACGCCAAGTTGTCAAAGCACTAGTCATCCATTGGTCAACAATAGGACAAACTAGATCCAATCAAAAAGTAAACATTTAGAATTTATCATATGCATTGTATCTGTCTTGAGATGAACACATTCAGAACAGACACATGAGATGGAGTATTTCGCGTTGACAGTTACTTCAATAAGGTAGGCTTTGGTCACATGATATCTCATAGAAGTTATGTAAACTTAACTTGTTCATTCAAACATATATGTATACGTATTTATCATTTCAGGCAGTTGCTTTGCGTTAGAAGTTTAAAAATACTTAAAATGTAGAATAACATTATCTCAAACAAAGATATAGAATGGTATTTATTTTACGCTGATGAGTTGTCTCTTTGTAAACTAACATTTGATTGAGAAACGCTCAAGACATGATGAATCATGGTGTCAAAAGGTGTATCGAATTGTATTGCGAACAGGGCAACCTAATACAATTTTTTGAAATGATGCCTTAATGACACTCATAGATATTTCGTAGTGTGTAGATAGCCTTGCCTTGATTTTGCCTTGATGAAATATCCTTATGTTTATACCATTTAATTAAGATATAAGCCTGAGCCTTAAAGGGGCAGTAGCACGTTTTTAGGGGGAATATAAGGTGATGTCAGGAAAATGAAAATAAATGGTTCCAATTGAAAGACAATGTATTCAAACTAAATGAAGCACTAATAAAACAAATATATAACGTAAAGTTCAGCCATGCGATTCACTTTTCTTACAAAAATGAATTAAAGGTGTTCACACAAAAATGGCCGCCAATGGATTTTATGTGAAGCCTCATACTTTGTCCTCTGACTATGGGTGATTGGCTTGTGTAATGAGATTGTTGACACTGTCATTATGATACATTTAGCATTTACTTACAATTATAAGTGAAATATTTAAAATGTAAAATTATCAAAAAACGTGCTACTGCCCCTTTAAATTGCTTTGTTGTATGTTTTCGAAAATCGTTGTTTCAGAATTATCACTGTATATGATATGTGTACTGATCTGTCCATGTTTACGTTACGTCACTATTTTGTTAGGGAGCGGCATTAATATAAACATATTTTTTGTCAACCCCGTTTCTTTTTTTAAAATAGATATGTTTAAACCACATTCATTTAAATTTTTTTAGAGAAGAATAGGCCATCTCGTCATTTGCAAAACAAAGTACTATGACATACTTTGTAGTCTCATTGATGAATTGACTTTAGATCGCTCTGTAGAGTGTAGAAGCCGTGATTAAGCTATCAACAGTCGAAAAGATTCAACCAAAATTAGTAAATGTCTTCATTATATGTCTCACTAACTAACTGTTATACTGGAAAGTTGTTTTCTCTGTTTGTGTAGTAATTATACGCCAAGTAAGTAAGTGTCCGCTTGATTCAATACTGTAAACAATAGCAATAGCCTGACCAGTTAGGCGA
The DNA here is from genome assembly GCA_916613615.1 of Steromphala cineraria. Lineage (NCBI taxonomy): Eukaryota > Metazoa > Mollusca > Gastropoda > Trochida > Trochidae > Steromphala > Steromphala cineraria. The sequence goes on along the minus strand of OU744724.1, from coordinate 53,499,361 downwards.
GAAAGGGCGATGTGATGTGGCAGGTTATGATTGGCTGAGAGAAGTTTTACAGATTGAAAATATGATGTTTCTTTTCAAAGTCATTAAATGACTATTTTGCGCATGTTTTTGAACAAACAAAGTATCGATGTTATCTCATCATATTTTTTTGTATCCATTTCTGCATTGTGCACCCCGTCGGGGTTACATGTTATTTAAAACCTATTTTCATCTTTTTCTCCAGAAGTAAGGCCTAGAAAGCTGAAATCTTGTACATAGACTCCTTAACTAGTGAGGATTATAAATGGTAACTTTGGTGACCCTATGACCCCTAATAAGGCCCGCAGAGGCCACGCAAAAAAACTATTTTCGTTTTTTTTTTAATATGAAGCCCGATGAGCTGCAGAGCCAATGGCTCTATTTTTCTTTTTAGGATTAGGGGCAATTGTGTGAGCTTGAATAGAAACCTTGTCTTCAAGAAAGAATAGGATTGCTTTTATTTAAATGGACGTTTGTTTATTCAAGGAAAAGGGGGCATCATATCAGCCATCAAACGTAGGTTCAGCAGAAGGAAGAGGCGAACTTCTGCGGGTGTCCCCCCTGCTCCTCCACCTCCATCTCTTCAGTCTGCTGCCCGATCCGGCATTAAGGTGAAGAAGGTTACTGGCAATGTAGTTCACATCCCCTTAGGGTCTCTGGCTGAAGAACCAAATCTTATGACGGGAGATGTGGTGCGATGTGGTGGATGTGATGCGGTTCTCTGTCAGACATCCACGCTTATTGAAGACGGAGACACTAGGAAATGGACATGGTGAGGAATTATGTTCTTGTAGTTGAAATAACTGATTCTTCAATATCTTTTTATCTGTCTATTTTCTTCTCTATTGCAGTTTATACAGCTTCTCGTGCAACACACAACCTCAGCAATGTCAAAGACAGTTATTTCATCAAGTCGCAGATGAAGCATTACGGAACTCGCTAAGACAATTATAGCTAGATAAAATGATATCTGCACATGATCACATACTATAACACTGTTAATGCCTCACCATTTGGGTTATACATTTTGTATCATTCTTTAAACAGTGAATACTGCGGGAAGAAAAACAAAGGGCTGGACACAGCAATGGCAGAGATTCCAAAAGACGACCAATTCGACTATATGCTGAGTCCTGCTACAGAAACAGAGGAGCAGAGAGAGGGGCAGGGTGAAAAGAAACCGGAAGTAATCCAGAAGACAACCCCTGGCACCATTGTTTACTGTATCGATGTTAGCGGTTCCATGGATGAACAGACACAGGTGCCAGAACTTCAAGGTACTTCATGATGATAATAACAAGAAGACATGGTCATCAGCATCCCCCACCAAATAGGTTTTCATTTAAGCTCCCAATTTATTTCCTACGTTGGCCGTAACTCTGTTATAAAGATTGCATCTACCTCATTTTTGAATTCCGACAAGGTATTGATACCCTGCAGACACAAGGCAAATTTGGTTATCCTATCTTAAATAGTTTCTAAGAAACATGTTATCTTTGACAACACCCTCGAACAGAGTAAAAAAGCACGGAAAAAGGGCAATAACTCCGTAAAAAAATAATTTAGCGATTCTGATTTTCGAAATCCATCAAGGTATTGACACCCTGAAGACACACAGCAAATTTATTCTATCATAATAGTTTCTGAGCAAAGCTGCCCCCTTACTTCTGACGAACGGACGGACGGAGCCCAAACCCATACTCCTCTTCAACTTCGTGGCAGGGGTCTCAGTACAAGTACATATGTGTAAAAATAATTGTGTCTTAGAGGCCACAGTCCAGGGCCAGTTAAAGCACTGCTCTGTACTTATGCTGAGTGATAAAAAGGCAGGAACAATGTCTTTTGGTAGGACTTTAATTCTTTACTTGCTGGACCCTTGTTGTTGTGATGTAGATCCTAAAAATACTTTAATGGACTTTAATTACAGCTGCCTGGAAGCAGTCTCGAAGTGGAGAGGATCTCGAAGCAGCTTCAAGACTTGAATGCATCAAGGAAGCTGTACAAAGGTATGTCATGTTCAACTTTACATGTATACTACTTAAAAGAAAATAACGGCCAAACCTGTTTTCGCCCTGACATGTTTCTATGCGCAGAAAATATATGAATACAAATTTTCTAAGCATACATCTTGTAAAAATGGGTTCAGTATATCCTGACGACAAAAACTGTGCACAGAGCATTATCCTCTCCATTGAGTCAGACAAGAGCCAAGTAAGTCGCATGTTCTTGCGTTTACTCAGCTAACCAATCACAAGCCGCCGACAAAAGCCTTGGTGTCAAGCTAGGGGCAAATAACTCCTGTTAACCATGCTTTGAACATGATCGCCGCCAGCGGTGTTATAAGCAAGATATGGTGATTGGTCTGCTAATGACTGGGTTTCGGCTTCGCTTTACTGGTATTAAACATGCGAGGTACAGGGTGCATTCAGACCTTGTATAGAGGATTCATTATCTCCGTGCAATAATATCTTGAATTTCTTATTCCTCGGGGCTTGGTCGATTTTAATGACATTATTGCCTGGCTCAAGTTGGTTCAACAGAGACGCTCTACATCCATTGGCTGTAACAAAGCTTTTCATCCATTGGCTGTAACAAAGCTTTTCATTCGTTGGCTGTAACAAAGCAGAACTTTTTCCTTTATGAAGTTGTCATGCGGTTTGTCGTCTTTTGAGTAGCATAAGTGATGCTCAATTCCGCGGTTTTAATCCTTTATCTGGTATTGATTTATATGCAATGTTATTATGCATAGGGTTGAAATTAAGTATGCACATATCGATTGCTGGAGCGCCAGTTTCCTTGTTGTTTTGCTTGTGACGTCATAAAACCATTGTCCATGACGTCAGTATAGCCACCCGTCGCAAGGGAAGCATTCGATTTTCTGGATAATTTTTAGAGAAAAAATGGTATTTGATTGGTAAGTGTATCAAACTCATGCAAATTTGTGTATAACCCTCGCTCTCGCTAGGGCAATTAAAAAATTCACACTCTTTTCATATAAATCATATGACCAACTTACTCATGTAATAATCTCTATACATATTATTACCGTAGAAATACAGTTAAGTATTTAAAGCATCTTGCAGACAACTGGAGCAGCTCAAGCTCGAACAGCCTGACAAGAAGATCATGCTTGTGACCTTTGGATCAGAAGTCGTGGTTGTTGGGGACGGGTCACAAAATCGTCATCAAATGCTTGGTTCGACAAAATACGACTTCAAGGAACTGTTGAATGATGGAAAGGCTCTCTCCGATCAGTTTCAACTACGGCCGTTGAATGAATCCTATGGGTGAGTTACATAAGTGTTATGGTTGAAATAATGACCGCTGACTGAGTGAATATCTGTGATAACCATCGAGCGATCAGCGAGATGGTTATCACAGATATTCACGAGGTCGAGGTTATTATTTCACATACACTACATGGTTATTGTTAAAACTGTTTTCCATGTTTAATGAAAATATCAATATTAGCCGAATATAAGTTTGTTGATAATGAGTTCAAAAGTGACAATGGTGTCTAGCATGGTTAACTTCCACTCCTGAGGAATGGATCAATTTCATTTTAACACTGCGCATATTTCACGTGCAGTTGGAGATAATACTGGCGAAATTGTCGGTAAAACAATTCTAAGCCGTTTACCAACTGTGCATTTTCATTTTTTTACTGAGCTATTAACCTTAAAATGTCACACTGAACTGAACTATAATTTAATTATTTTGATGCAAATTTTAAACGGACGTCAATGTAATTTTGTTTGGTGGCAAATGATGTAAAATGTAATAATCCGTCACTAGTCAAAAACTGTGTGGCTGCACGGACGTCGTCTATTTCATCTTGTGATGCACGGACTTCTTGTACGCCAAGTTGCTAAGCATCTCCTCAAAGTTCACGTGCAGCACACAACCTAAAGCACATGGTTTCAAGAAGGTTGGTACAATGGAGTGTTCTCCGCCGCTGGTGTCAAACAGATATATTTGCCGGTGTTTCGAGGTCTTTCCCGGAGGCAATTAAGGTGAGATTGATTGCAAAGTATACTTTATTTGTTGTTTCATGTAATAGACTCGGAAATATGTTTAAAGCATTACAAGGAATCAAAAGAAGCGTGTACGCATTTTCTGCTTTAGAAATGCTTTTTAGTATTGTAATATGTATATAAAATGCAGACACATATGGGTATTAGCTAGATTCCTGACTTTGAGATCAGTTTGGTATGATATTATCTTCAATAAATTTCGTGTGAACGTTGAAACTATCAATCGTCCATTAAACAATAAGATACTAAATTATTCCATGTGACAGTTCCAAACTTAAGTTATTATTTCGGGGAAAGCGTGATGATATGAAATATGCATGTATGTAAATGGAAATGTGTTTTTGTCAGCACTTGAAATCAGACTGTTAGTAGCGTTAAACCTTTGAATGTTTCAGGAACTACGCATGGATGATAGCTGGACAGTTAAATGTTTGCTGATACTGAAGTCGGCTTTCTTGTGCATTGTTTCAAAGGGACCATTTCAAATGCGTGTGACCTCCCGACAACTGACTTCCTATGAAGGATTTGGAACATTAACTGAAGAGAACACTAGCAAAGATACTGAGGCCGAACGGGATTGTGTGTGGGAGTGTTTGATAAATGTAAATGTTTGCATGTTTCAAGGAAACCAAATAGAAAGAATTGAAAGCAGTATGAACATGTAATATGAAAATGACTTCAAAAGTTCTCTGTAATAAAGAGTATTTTTTCTGTCTTTTGTTTTCTTTTATTATCGTTCTTGCGGCCTTTGATATTCTTTAGAATGGCATATTGAAATAAAGACATAGTATATCTGAATGCACAGGTGAAAATCACAACAAATTCTAAAGAATATCAAAAGTCACAATTAGAGGCGAAGGGTCATTTAGACCCGTAAGCCGAGGGTAAGTTTTTTTCGAGGTGCGATACGGTGAAGATGGCCAGGCGTAGCCGAGACATGTTCACCGTATCGAACCGAGAGGTCAGTTATCAAGAGGTTGGTTATCAGATAACCAACCTCGTGATAACCAACCTCCAGGTTGATCTGAGGTCAGTTATCTAAAAATAACTACCTCTGATATTGACCCGATAACCGCATCACGTGGTGTATACATATATATCCTACTAAAAAGAATCTAAAGAACACTTGTATAGTGTCCCCTTTATACTAATACCTCAATGCATGGCTAAAGTAAAGTATTTTCTGAAGTAAACACTATCTGACTGACATATTGGCATCAATTGTTCAGAGTCATGCTGTTTCTGTATTGCGATTTGATGTCAGAAACAAGACAGGGGTCGAAAATAAAAGTCACAGGATGTCAGATGGCTAAACATTGCGGTCTTGTCTTTGGTGAATTTATTGCTTTAAAAGCGATATCCCTGGTAGTGAATAGCTTGATGAAGACATTTTACTTGAAAAATGTGATGAAAAAATGTCAAATTTCGAAAATTCATCAAAATTTCCAAAAAAAAGTCTTTGAAGTTTACAAATCGAATATCCAATGCCAGGTATGCATGTGGGTATGAACAAAACTTCAAACGAAAAACTTCTCTTTGAGCTGCTGACATTTAAAGTTTGTGCAAATGATAATTACTACTTTAGTGTACCTTAACTTCTTTTGGATAGTTTACTTAATTAGCAACTCCGTGAAGTACTTGGGGTCAAATATGTAAAGCTCTTTCATTTCACTTGATCTTAAAGTATCGACTGTGGCAGGAGAGTATCATTTTAAATCTAACTGACATTGTATTGTGACAATTGAAATGTATGAAGTCACTTTAATGAAAACGCACGGTGTATCAGAACAACGTAAATTTTGGACTTCGAAATAACAGTTACATGTTGATACAACTATATAAAAATAATTCATTTTCTCCTCCAGAAACAAACGGTCTAGAAACTAGATATCTGAAAGTTTGTATGAAGGTTCTAGCTAACAGCGATTATAATTATGATCCTGTGTCCTTTAAAAGAGGTCCTAGGGGCCATGACCATAAAATGTAATTCTGGTAACACTGTGACCATTTGTATGATAAATCAAAGATTGGCACTGGCTCTATTTTTCAGTGACCTGATGGAAGTAGTCAAATCACTCCATACGGGTGGAGGTACGGCTCTGGGCCCCGCCCTAGCGCTGTGTGCTGGTATGGTGAGCAAGGTGCCCTCCTCCGAGATTGTCTTGTGCACAGACGGGGCACCAAACGAGGGGAAAGGGTCCATTTCATCTGGTTCTTCCAACACCCGCTCACATGATCCTGACTTTTACCCCAAGGTGTGTATTTTCTTCATCATAACACAGAGTTGTTTCTACAGTGATGTGCACAAGAATGTACACACCACAGATAGTCTCTGTGATGGATGACTTGAGTGTGACAGGACCCGAAGGCGTTTATTCATAGCAAGTCGCTTAGCACACTTATCAAAGTCGACGTCAGACATAATGCAGTATTTCATGTGCGCTTCGGTCAAAATGTGACAGTTTTGATGATCTAAAAAACAGTGATGCATTTCAATATAGTACACTAACAATAACACATGCTTGCTGTATTTTGTTAAAATATAAAGGTAATTTGTTTGTATTCTTTGACGAATGTTTATCACCTGTATGTTTTTAGTTTAGAGTGCGATAAAAAATTAAAATGTTTGTAATTAAAAAATTCTCCACATGATAAAACCAACTGTTCAGAAGATTGACAAAAGACTGGCCGGGAATTAATTAATATTACAGTCCTTGTAAAAGGTTACAAAATGTCATAATATATTATGAAAACCAAAAAATCTCAATGAATACTTATTTAGTAATTGTAAAAACTGATCTTTGTCGAACATATTTGTGTGTTCCAATAATGTTGTGGTGGATGTCAATATTTATATCTGATTTCCAGTGAAATGAGAAAGAATAAACAAACCATATGAAACAGGAAGGAAAAAGTTTCCATAAACAAGAAACGAGCACTATATATACAGCAATTCGCAATAAAAAATCATGTCAAAAACAATATTTTCTAATTTGTCGTCACTATTTCAGATCGGAGAATATGCTCGCTCCAAGAACATCTGTATAAACATCATGGCTGTTGAAGGGGAGAGAGTGGGTCTGCAGTACGTCAGCCCTTGCGCAATAGCTTCTGGTGGCTCAGTGAATGTCTTGAATCCTATGGAAATCGTCAGACAACTTCGTCTTATCTTCCAGAATGCAATCGTAGCAACGTCTGTAGACATAACGTTCCTGCTTCACCCTACGTTAGTGTTTGATGAGCCAGATTATCCAGCGGTGATTTGATTTAAATATTTTAATTTTTTAAATAATCCTAGTTTCTGTCATTCATAGTTTTATTTTAATTTTTTTCTAATTATTATTACTTCGTGAGGTTAATATTTAATTATTCATTGCAAAGTCATATTCAACATAACAAAGTATAAATTTCAAGCCACTTGTGGTCAGTGCATCAATTTGAGGTAGGGAAACTGGTTTATGTAGTGGAAATAAACATGGTACGTTCCATTTACAACTGCATTTTTTTAAATGAACAATAAATACTGTAAAACAGTTCTGCAAATATTACAAAGAAGCCATTTAAGCCTTTCCTTTAAAAAAAAGGAAAACAAGGTTTTATTGATAATCAATTTGATAATTGTTATCGTTTTTGATGGTTTTTATTTGGACACAGTAGTTAATAGGAAAGTAGAATGTTGCTATGATAAAACAACGAAAGAACGAATTTTGCGTTTCTCTCATAGTTAAAATGAGACTTGCTAATTATTTTTCATGTTCTAATTTCATCATAATTGATTATTTTTAACTATTTTCAGAACTCTACTCGCCTCACAAAAGAGATTGGTAATGCCTTGAAGGACACAGATTTGACCTTCAGGTTCAAATTGAAGGACGCAAGCAAGAAACCTGAATCTTCCCAATTGCCTTTCCAGGTTTGACATCAAGATAACTCTGTTTTTATTGCAAATGATGGAAAAACATGTGTAGCGATGTGTTCACTTAATTCCTGCTCAATATTGCTATTATAACTTAAATGGATGTTACATTAATGTGAATGATAACAATGAAATTGTGATATTTTGTCCTAGGAGTCCTTATGGACTTATGCATTTTTTAATGCCCAAGGTAATGTTAAAACATGTAAACTGTTTAAGATGGTTTGAATCATTTGGTTTATTTTCTTCAGGTTCTTATTACCTACACAAGAAAAAACGGGATGAGATGTTTGAAGGTTCTTTGCAAGAGTCACAAGGTCACAAATGAAAGGAAGGTCATGGAAGAGGTATTGCATCAAAATATTAGCTAAAATACTTAGAAAACTTTATAATTGATTTATTGATAATTGAAGTACGTTCTAAACATCAATATTATCACCTCACCTCTGATAGGAATTTGACCTACAGTAAAGTTGAATACTTAATAAAAGAATAATGTGTAATACATTTACTACAATCATCATGAAAACAGTTATCACAACCCAAACCTTCTTTACAAAATGTTTGTTGAATTTGAAATGTCTCTAAACATAACACATTTTTTTTTTTAAATTCTTATCTTGTTTTCTTCTTAGGCAATTAATGTCGCTGTGGTTGGATTAGCTGTGGTTAAAGAAACAGCCATTATGACGAAACAGGGGAAAGCAAGAATAGCTCGTGGTCATCTGTAAGTGTCATAAATGCTCTCAAATTTCAAATGATGTTGGCCTAAAACTTTAATTATAAAATTTGAATAGCAATTCTTTATCTTAATCTATTTATGTTGGACAACATTTCTTCTCTATGTTTTTTATCAATCTTTATCAGTAGTTTTGATGAATAAAATATATTTCTGATTCATCCAGAAATGCAGCAAAGAAAGCTCTTAAGCGGGGAGCGAAAACAACAGAACAGCGAGAAGAGCAGCGGACGTTTTTCTCTGAGATCCAGGAGCTGGATGATGATTTGAGGCATAATGCTCTTGACTGGGTAAGTGATACAATGCCAAGGATTATGTCGCCATTCACTCTCTGTGTGTCTTCCTGTTCTTCTTTCAATCTCTCAGTTGGTCTTCCTGTTTCTCTCTTTATCTATCTCTCTCCGCATCCTCTCTCTATCTCTCTCTATATTTTAATCTGTCAGTTTTTGTTACTTTCTGTTTTCCTGTGACTCTGTAACTCTCTAACTGTTTACTTATCTCATTCTCAAACTGTCTTTTTCTGTCTGTCTATTTGAGAGTTTCCTAGCCTAAGTTTTACTTTTCTTCTGTTCTCATAGTCTCTATCTGTCTCTCTATCTGTCCGAGAGTCCCCTAGCCTGCGTTATTCATCTGTATGCATCACTTTTTCTCTCTGTCAAAATATTGCTGTCTATCTGAGACGCTTTCTTCCTGTAAAATTCATCTGTTCTCATCATATGCTCTCTCTCTCTGGCTCACTCTCAGCTCGTTAAACTCTATTCAATCGCTCTCAACACTTAACGCAATGCTCACTCGCTCCCACCACTTAAACCGTTTTTGCTCACTTGAAATTAAACACCATTTTGAAAGCCAAATTTGATGTTACACCTGTTAACCAAGAGCGAGAAGAGGTTTGATCTATCTAATGTCATCTCTATCTTTTTTCTATCTCATCTTATCGCTATGTCTTTGTCATTTCCAAATCTATCTGGTCTCATCTCTATCTCATATCTGACTCTATCTCATTTTTATCTGATTGCTATCTCTATCTCATCCGTTATCTAATCTCTCTCTATCTTTACTCTATCTCATCCTATATCGCATCTAATTTACAATGCTATCTGATCTCATCTCTATCTCATATCTTTCTCTATCTCATCTCTATTTTAATTTATCTCATCTATCATTTGTCTAATCGCGTCTATATCGCATCTCATCTTTATCACTATTTCAATCTCACCCTCTATCTGATCTTTATCTGATCTCATCTTCATATGTGAACAAAACATCATGTAACCTTTTCAAAGAAGTGATGTTTATTTGTACATTTTTCTCTTCAGGAACGTGGGAAGGCCAGCGATGCCTCCTCGAACATTGCCAGCAAGTTTGGTCATGGTCACAACATTGGACGCTATCTGAACGCATGCTATCTGAACGCATCGAGCAAGCGAAGCATTGTTAAGGCACGACAAATTGATAACGAACAACGTTCACAAGTGTATTACGACTACCAATGTTAAATTTCGTGCACGTCGGTAAATGAAAGAGCCTTATTTAAGGTAAATCGTCTTATTTAATGGTCTTAACATTAACTCAACTTGCGCAAACAAGATATTGTACTATGTCATCACACATACAACTATTTCATTTATTGTTTGTATTGATATGACAGAAGGATGTATGTAATGTTCATAAGATGAAAAATCATTAAATCACCGTTATATTGTGACACAGCATGTAAGTAATATAACCATTTTCTAGCAAAAAAAGTGTCAATTAACAGCAATAATTATTTGTTTTTATTAAACGTATTTAACGCTATTTTATGTTGTTGAAAATGAGAATTTCCCAAAATATATTCTTGTTCATTTTGTACAATGTATTTTATTGTCACAACGGCATGATTGTTTTACTTATTTGACTTGTCATATATTGAACTATTATAATATTTCTTATTACATTAACAAACTATATATCACTTTATATATTTTATATTCATGGCTTATAGGCTTATTTCATTTTCTGATGATATTTTTTATGAGATTTTTGTTTAATGTATATTCCAAATTGTTAAAAGGTTATATCTTCCGTCAATCAAGAAAGCTCTTGTTGCCTCTATATTATCATTCGTCATTTTATTATACTAGTAAGTTGCTAAGTAGGTAGGCCTAGACTGGATAAAGGCTCTAACTTTTTACAGTCAGTAAGCAGATATACATGTTCATATTTGTTTATGTGTTTTAGCATCTTTCTCGTTTGGCCCCCAAAAAAATTTTAAAAATGTTTCTGGTCTTTAAAATGAGGCAAAATTGATTCGATGACGCGGATTTTTCTCATTTCCAATATTTTGTTATTATTGATTCGAACATGAACAAAGAAGAAAGAAATATAAACATCTTAATAACCTTTTTACTGCATCTTTGAAGGCTTTCACGGACAGAAACGAGTAACATTTTAGGAGCCGAGGTTTCAATGTTTTTTTAGTCCACGGGACTAAATTTCCATTGTTTTTCTCTCGTCAACACCTTGAAAAAAGGCTTGATGCGGGGTTTTGAAACTGACTCGGGCAGACACCAGGAACCAATTACCTTTTTTAACTAGGCCTTAGTAGTTTAACGTGTTAATATGGGTTTTGTTTTTGTTCTAACTGAATCTCAATCTGTAATTGTTTTGTTTAACAGCTTTTTTAATGTCTATCATTCTTATGATAATAAACACTTTATAATATTTTCACTCTCGTTGTCACTTTAACAGATCCAAATATGTAATAGTTACTAAACCCATGGGCAAAAGAAACGCTGGGTATTTTTCAAACGAAGGATAAACAAATAATGCATGTCGTGTAATTGCATTGTCGAATGTGTTTCATAAAAGAGTATTTTGAGAATAATCTCTCATAATTTCAGCCATGATTGGATGACGTTTTTTTGTACTGTGGTTGTCTAAACACTGTCAGGGTGCGAAAATCGCTGTTTTCAAGTACTTTTTGTGTAATAAATATTTTGCAATTAAATTTGAATTTTGGAAATGTATATGAGAAGGTTATTTGAGATGTTGTTAATGAAAAACATCCACTTTGACATGTATGCACTGACGTGTTTTCGTTATATAACGTCTACAAATATGCAAAAATGACCAATTTCGCTCTCCTATCTTGCTTAGTTAAGGAGATAGCAAATTGGTGATTTTTTTACACGCGTTTGGAAAGGCGCCATGCAAAGTCATCAACAGAAAATGATTCAAACAAGGCAAATATAAAATAGTTGACTTCTAAGAAAACTTTGCCACTTTCTTTCATTCATATTTATGTTACATGGAATAAAACATCATGACATTTATGTTACCAGCGTTTCTTTTGCCCGTGAGTTTAGTTTAAGAGATGTATCGGATAATGGAAGGGATACTTGGTCCGAGAGACCTATCCGAGACGTAGTCCTGCCATTTTCAGATACATCTCTTCAACTATGTTAGTTACTGACTTTCTCTAACTTGGTCAGAGTAAACTCAATCTCAAAATTAATAGATGTTAGATATAATTATAAACCTCCAGTGACGTCACTCCATTTCTCTGCAGGCATACAATTTTCCCGTAATTTCACATATATATTTCACATAACGTTCCAAACATGTCCGGGAATAAATGTATGCTGTCTAAGGGCATATTTAAATAGTGATTGTCCAAAAACTTTTATAAAAATTTGCGATGAAAGTTCAGCAATATATCTCAAATAGTACAGTCTATTTTAAAAGATTTTATTAGATTTGTGAGTTGATAGATGGATACGTAATAGATATACCCACACTTCCTGAGGTGTATCGCTCAATATACCTCCTGTTTGAATCGTGGGTCTCCGAGCCGTAGCGTAGCGGAGCCGAGGATCACGATTCAAACAGGAGGTATATTGAGTGATGCACCGAGGGAAGGGTGGGTATATCTGACTTATACCCCACTCTGGTAGAGTTATATTTGACGAAAAAGAGTTGTCCACCATTCTCTATGTATATTTATCTTGACCTAACTAGATCAACAAAATATTAACAATACTCTTTTTTTTTTACGTTTTTAAAAACATAATCTGACTTCATTACATTAAAATTTGGTACAAACTAGTACCTATACATGGCCTATATAGGAAAATACAACAATCCAGACATGGCACAACAAAAAATACCACCACCTGTATCGAGCCTCAGTAGCTCAGTCGATAGAGGCGTTGTGTCGCAACATTAAGGCCCCTGGTTCGGTCATTAACATTTCTAAAATTCTAAATTTTACAACTTGGTTAATCTGCCTAAGTTGTAGATCTCGTCACTTGACTTTATTTGGATGTGCAAAAAAAGAATAGGTGTATTAGAAAAGTTGTGGTGTATCGGTCAATATACCTACAGTTAGAACAAAGTAAACCATAGCAACGAGACCGGAAGTGGGGTATAAGTATTCTTACATGAACTCGAGCAATCTTTAGCTTATTTCCACTTAAATATCAAAAGATATAGACATTTTACATACATGACCCTCATGTCTGAGGCTGTCTTTATGTTCAAGTTAATTTTACTGTACGCTGTCTTGACTGTACAAAGTTTTAACTTCTGTGTCTGCATTTTGTAATATGGGCTCTTTGCGTTTTTGCAGAGAAAACGGACTGTTGTTTTTGTCCAGGAGCCGTGTTTTTTAGTGATTTTTTTTCAAGTATATTAGATCAATAACACTGTTGCCGTTCATGGGAATGAGGACCTTTTTATAAAGAAACTTAATGTAAAAAGTGTTAAATTCAAGAAAAAAATATACCTAGGTATTGAAAAATCTTACAATCATTTACATAAAGGATTCCTCATACGCTGCTCAAATTAGAAAGAAAATGTGACGATTGTGCTGTCAGTAACAGGCGCTACTACAATAGTTTTTTAAGCTGTCAAACTGTCAAGCTGTAATGGAAACACAAATGAAAGGAATTACATGATGATTCAACGATTTGACCAACCATCAAATAAATCTATGTTCATTAAATGATTTTCATATAGATGTTTACATGGATCAGAAGACTATTTGTACAAGATTCAAACATAACTACCAACTTAAGTGGGAAAATGAAGTAGATGTAGACATTAGTCCCAAGTGTGGAAGACTTATAATTCTATACCTTACAAAGCAGCTTTTAGTAACAAACACATGTGGTACCAATATAGAGTCATCCATAGAATCCTTACGAAAATAAAGACATGTATAAATACAAATTAATAGATTCTGCAATTTGTACACTTTGTAATGTTGAAAAAGAATTGATTTATCATTTACTTTATGATTGTATAATTATCAAAAGACTGTGACAAGATTTACTTAAACGGACTGAAAGCAAAACAGATACCTGTTTATATTTCTTGGGATTTAAAGAAAAAAGAAATAATGTTCTCGATTTGATTTTCACGCTGACAAAAGAATATATAACGTCACGAAACTTTTCAAATTTATTGTCTTCTCTTGCTAGACTCAAGCCGAAATTAAGATACAATTACCATTTTCATAAATCCTACTCGCAGTGTAGATATGATTCATTTATCTCATTTTGGTCATCTTGCCACAATCTATTTTTATTGATACATGATTCGAAATCAATTCCATGTATTGTACCATTCAATGTATTATAACTGTACCCATGAGGTATTGAGTATAAATGCCCTCTTTACAGCAATCAAGACATCGTATAGACATACTATGATTTAACTGAAGACACCGTACCAAAATGTTTATGACATCGTACAGAAATGGAAATATGCCTTGTTCATTCAATCTCCGATTGTGCAGCTATTATAAGTACTAACTTGATGAAACTTGGTAGATGTCTTTATGATACGATACTCTTGTATAAATTGTCAAAACTATGTATAATTCAAAATGCATTATGATCGATGGTCAAACGTTGAAATTATTTGTGAAAAGTCATTACCCTAGACTAGATTTTCGGCGGTTTCTAACCAAATCATGCCTTAAAGGCCTTGATTTTAATATTATTTTGACAGGGAAAGTCTAAAATGCCAAACATTCTAAACTTAGGAGGAAGCCGTTTATCAAAGAGGAAATAAATCAGTATAGTTAGGGGCCAACGTGAGGAAAAACTTACCAAAACTGAAGACACCGTACGGAACTTCCGCTCATGACACTTTTAGGGCGTACAGGTAAGTCACGTGATGCTACGGCGTGTCATTGAAACTTGGTATGTGGATCAGTCAGCATGAGTAGATGTGCTTTTTCGGATTTTCAGCTTCTTTAGATATCCATTTTTGCCGGTTTCAATTAAAATGGAACTAATGGACAAATGACAAATGCATACATAATTTTATGATAGATATTCTGATTTGAATATGTCATCTTCTGATGACTCTTTTGAGCCATACTAAACGGAGCTAAAAACTTAGGAATTTTAAATTTAAACTCATTTCTGACATCTATCAGGAGTCATTACATTTTCTTCCAATGAGATTTGCTCATAATGCATTATACTTTTTACAGCAAAAGTGTCTTCCAATTGGTGGCTAATCTTTGAACTGGACTGGACTAATTTTTACCTTATCATGGTGTGGTGGTTTGTATGCTTCGGTGACCCTGAGAGCTTTGACAGCTGGAACTTACATGCTCCTGGTAGGGTCAACCCAAGCTGGACAGGTCGACGAGTTTAAACCAGACAAAATGTGAGTCCTCATAAAACCAGTTTCTATATCTCACTCATCTTCCTACGCAGAGCCTAAAAGGCCAGTTTCCAAACTGTCATTTTATGCCTTGCTGCTGACCCTTGAGTTTTCTGTTCTTGCTCTCTAGTCTGTAGGGGCACTATAGCAGCACAGAAAAGTAGAGTCTCTGCAGCAAGGCATAACATGACAGTTTGGAAACTGGCCTTTTAGGCTCTGCTCAGGAAGATGTATCTCACTATGCCTTTCTTTCCTTCTTTCTCACTATGCCTCACACTTTCTCCCTGATCTTGAAACAGCTACATGTTAAATAGCTGAAAAGTTTCTGACAACACGTTAAACCCCAACTCACTCACTCCCTCATTTATATGATGAAATACAATCAGATCTGGTGAGGATCTTGAAGCCGATGATGGTATGCACCTCCTGAAGGTCAACCATCCACCAAGGTTCAAGGTCATTGATAGTTTTTTCCAAAACATGATCCTGCCCGCCAATCTGACAAATTACTCCCATCAATCGCCATTACTGGTTTTACGCTGTGTACGCTGCCCGCAGTTGCGTTTTTCCCGATAGCAAGATTTACTGGTTCACCTGAAAAGTACACGTTCTGACGCATTCTCTCCCAACAGAGGCAGTACAAGTCATGAAATGTTGATACAGCCTCTGTTATATTACGCCAACTTTGTGGGATAGAAAGGGAGATGCCTGATTGGAGGCAATCAAAGTTAGTTGTGCAATCAGCGACGCTGTTCTTAAATCATCATTTTGCCCATCCTGTCTCAGGGTACGAACGTTACGCCAACTCCACTAATCTGTACCCTGGGATCAGAAGCTAGATTCGCTCGCGCGGCCCGACTTGGGATATAGCCAATCAAATCATTTTCTCGCCACCTTCTCGATAAAATTTCAACGCGAAAATAATTTGATTGGCTTTATCCCAAGTCTGGCCGCGCGAGCGAATCTAGCTTCTAAGCCCAGGGTACAGATAAGTGGAGTTAGCGAAACGTTCGTACCCTTATTTTCATTCTGAGCTACACCCCTTTATAAATTACGCGTAACATTAAACGGAAATACGTAAAATAACCGTTATTTGAATACTTAGATCTTCTCTTTGTTCCTTGTTTATCACGATGGTGTTAGAACACTGCGCCGGGTTCTGCAATAAATTATTTTGTTGATATGACTCATAAGAAGAAGAGGATCTGATATGTTTTATGAGTCCTTCAATGACTATTATAAAGTAATCGCCTATTCATTATTGCTGCTAAATTTGCAAAAAACTTATTTCATATCTGCTTTTTCGTTTTCGGAAACATGATGGTCGAACAAAGAAAGACATAATAAATTTATTTTTCATTGCCAGTAGATACCTCCGTCAAAATAGGAAACGCTGATGATCAGTTTTGTCTTTTGTCAAATATTTTTTGTGACAAGCAATTGGTGATGACTGAATTGAAACCAAAGACATTTTGATCAAATACTGAATTTCAGTGATGATTTCATTTCAGTAAATAATTCTTTATTATTAATCTTAGTTATCTCTATAAAAGGTTAAATTTAGGGTAACTTTGGGGAATATTTTATAGGGATTTTCTACTATTAGTAGTGCACTTCACGCATTCTTATGTTTCTAGTTTATTTTGCAATGCGGTTTCGACTGACGGACAGACATGTTGTCACAGTCCCAACGAAAAGTACTATGCTAGATTATTTTGGGAGGTTCACTCTTCAGGTAACTTTCATTTCATTGCTCAGTAAGTCAGAGTATTTATATTCAATGTCTAAATTCATATGTTTATCTTTATAAGCATAAATATTATCAGTTATTTCAAATGTCCCTGGCAAGTACTTGCTTGGGCGAGTCCATTATCATTCAGGGTAGCGCTTTTGCTTTACGTATTTCAAACGCACATGTTTTAGGATTTCTTTTCTTAAAGTAAGTTCAGATAAGGTATATTTTCCTCTCTAGAGTACTTATTAGGTCTTAATTTGTATTTTGTAATGAGAATTTATATTTTCTCATGATATAATTTTCACCCCTTTTGAGTAAAATGGTCCAGTCAATGAGTCAAAACAGCGCCAATATCAAAAGTAACTCTATTTCTTTTATGTATAGATTATTTTTCCAATTATTTAGAGAATATTATTCAATCTTATATCTTTACCATGATAGAAATTATTTGTAGAGTTCAGGCTTTTCTATTTTCCCAGTTTGTTTTTCTGTGGATATATTAGTAGTGCTTCACTCACTTTTGTGTGTTGAATCAGTGTTTGCATAGGGCATGCACGAGTTACTTCCCTTGAAGAGTGCTATAATATATATTTTCAAGGCAAGCATATATCATTGTTTCTTTACAACAGATAATTGTCAATCTGTTTATACTGATTTATTGTTTTTGTATTCCACAGAACTCTGACATTAAAAAGTGTTAGAAGAACTCCAGAGAGTCATTTTTTTTTTTTAAATTATTATTATTTTTTTTTTCGTATTTACAGATTACAGGCAAAAAAATATTAATAATGACATGATATCAGGTTACAGGAAGAAGTGGTAACAACAATGACATAATTTCAATAATTGACTACCTAGAGAGAGTCAGCGTTCTTATACCCAATTCAAACCAATGACGTCAAGATTGAACAAAGAAATCTTTCATGTTTTGACTTTGAAGAAACCACTCAGGCATAGATCCTTGACTTCAGTGAATACATTGTTCCCACCTGTATCGATACCATTCTTTATTATTTATATTGTTTATGTGGTGATTTTTACAACCTCATGTATCTACCTACGACCAATCGCTAGAGACTTAAAGGAAATATTTTTCTTCTTTTTCTTCTTCTTCTTAATTGTTGTTGATTGAAAGCCTGGAACACAAACGATATGCTACAACAACGTCTGTGTGCTCCATCGGAAACTTGACAAGAGCTGTTGCACTTGTTCCGCTCGGAGTATGCATCTTTAATAGAGTTGATTAATGAACCGACATTGGAGCCGACAAAAACGAACATTTTTTACTCGAACTAACGATCCATGTGTCAGATTGTTCAAAGCAGGCGGAAATCTTCATGGGCCGTTTCTGTGACACACTGAAAGAACTAGAATTTCAATGAACACATATGTCATTGTTGCAATAGATCAAAACATTAGGCCCCGCCCCCAACAATCCTTCCTAGAAACCACAAACAGACATACCAAAGTGTTTTGTAGATTCGGATTAGTTTGTTGAACACTAAAGTTTATTACTTGTTTACCTTTCTCAGAAATAATTGAAATTTAAGAATAATGAACTGTACTATTAAAAACAAAATGACTGTCTAAAATTCATTTTATCACACGGTAATCTACCATCATAAAGAAAGCTTAAAGGTCAAGGATCTCCTTAGCCAAACAAACTTCAAAAAATTAAGATCAACAGGTTTTTATATAACGTCAATTGTTAAACTAAAACTGACCAATGAGGCAAGTCGTCCCGCTTAAAAAAAAACATTATGCTGCTCTGCAAATAAGAAAATAATTTAGAAGAAAACAATTCCTATCTCGCAGAGCCTTCTGACGCATCAACAGACTGGTTTGTTTTTAATTGATGCTGTATGGCCTTCATCTTCATTCCGAAAACGCGTAGCAACCAAATAGAGCAACTCGATGAATGATAAAATTGCTGAGATGAATTAATAGATGATAACTTTTGATTTTCAAAAGGTTCATATACTTTCAAGTTGTCAAGGACAAATGCTGATTCATTCTCTCCCCACAGAGGCAACTCAGTCATACCCGAGTAAGCCTCTGTTATATTACGGCTGATACATGCCGGAACCCCAGGATCTTGGCGTAATAGGATAGGCTTGCTCACACTGAGCTGCCTCTGTGGCGAGAGAATGATGCTCACTGTGCATTTAACACATACTTACAACACAAAGTAAGATATGCACCAAGTTCAAATTATTTAAAGCAAATGAAGTTGATAACTACTGAATTGAGAAAAAGTTTTTAAAGGACACTAACCCACTGAGTTCAACTTCTTTGAAACCAGAAAAAAAATGGAGAATAACAAAAATACCAACAGGCACCACTCCACCAGTTGATCTAACCTCATACCAATCACGGACGGAGTTGAAAAGATTATGTCCCCTGCAAAGTTTCCAGGGGACATATTTATGTAAAGGATACATGTAATATGTGTCCCACAATCTTAAAGCACTCATCACAGTTCAACTGCAGACGAGTTATGTACCAAATCGAACAGAAATCGACGATAAAAGCTTTCAGGACAAACGTTATAAAAGGTTTTTAGAAAGATCAATACCAAAATAGTATGAAGATGGTGCCAAAACACTGATTGTTTTGTTGACTTGCAAACATAAGAAATAATATCAACAAACACTTGTCAGAATAAATTGATACAAATGATAAATATTGACCGATAAAGGTTTATAATGTAAGAAACGGTACGCTTCAATCAAAGTTGAATTGAAATATAATCTGAACATGTTTGTTGAATCGGATAAAAATTCATCTCTCGAAAAGTGAGAAATCTGTGAAGGCAATGTCTCTCTTCATAAATTTCCGAAATCTGTAAAACACATGAAAAACGCAAAAACCCTGGTTTTTGATGATTTCCTGTTGAATTGCCTTAATTCTTATGAAATGATTCAGGTTGTCTATTTATGGAAATCATTCAAACAGGAACAAAATGGTAACATGCCTTCCTTAATAAAAACGTGACTGACACGCTTTGAAAAACTGGCGATCAATAAGTTTAATATTGACAATAAGATTTCTGGGAGTGTCACTGCATACAAATAGAACAGATATAATCAGCAATATCCATGCCAACAGGCCTTTTGAAAAGTGTAGTCGTTGGCAAAAAGATAATAATTCATTAAGATTTGGTAGATAATTGTGAATTCAATACTTGGTTTACATATCATTGTCTTATTTCAAATTAATAAGATTTTATAGACAAAGCATTAGGATTTTCAATTTTGCCCCTTCTTTCAGAAAAAAACCTTAAATTATTCCAATTGAATATTTGGAGTGCAGGTTTAATTGCCCTCTCCCCAGAGAGGTAGATCAAGTCATAAAATATGGATACTACCAATACTAGACCAAATCCGTGGTTTCCGGTAGTTTCCCCTGGCGGAAAAATGCACCACGATCGATTTGAATTTTGATAAGCAAATGACAACGTTTACGCATGAAAGGTGGTTCACATAACAATGTCTATGCAATGATTTAGTTGTCAAAATGATGATTATAGAAGGTGCTTATTGCACAACTTCATGTAACTTTGATTGCCTCCATTCAGGCTTCTCCAATTCTAGACCACAAACTCTGCTTATAACAACAGAGACTGTATCAACATTTCATGACTTTATTTGACTCTGTGGGGTGAGAATGGCTACATTGGCGGAATATACATATATCAGACTAAGTAAAGACTGCAGACAAGGCGATCTTTTACCACCATATCTGTTGCTTGTGTGTGCTGAATTACAATTAGAAGGAATAAAGACAGACAGACAGACAGACAGATACTTTCATTAGAACATACCAATTTGAACTCCGGCCATTTACATAAGGTTGTTATACAATACAACTACAAACAATAAAAACGTCGATAGTAAAGGCATATCACACAAAACTTTCCAAGACGCGGACGACGCTAAATTGACCCTGGATGTATTTTGAAACCATTCTGATTACTTGCCCTTACACCCCTTGGGCGGTTATATCCCCTCTTTTTTCAATTGGTGTTAACTCGTAACTACCGTCCTATAGGTGTTTACCATTTACACACCTTGGGAAGTTATTGTCTTTATTTCATTTGAAATTTATAAGCCGTAAACTCCATTTACGTTAGTTGGTTATCTCATAACCACCTTGGTCGGTTATAAGATTGTAAACAAACGCAAACTTTTGGACTTGTAAAATTTTGACTTTTAATCAAAGATATATGAACAATGCAAGTGGGAATCGAACCAGGGACCTCTATGTCATCAAGCAGCGGCCTTATCAGTTGAGCTACCGAGGATCCATGCCACTTGATGTAAATTTTCTTGTGTCATGTTTGGAGTTTAAATTTTTGCTATAAATATATACCAATGTTGCCATAAAGGAGTTTTTAATGTCAGGATTAAAATTGTTAGTCCTTAAACCCTTTAGCAGGGGTTAATGTAAGTTGTCTAAATATTTATTGTTATCAAGACATGTTAAACCCGCAAAATATATGACTTAAACGTTTATGAATTAATTGTATATAAACAAATTTAGTTGAAACCATTGCAGGAGTGTTCCGCGGGAGTGTAAGTCAAATAATAACCCGATTACCTCGGGTTATGGAAATAACCTCTGCTCGGGCTACGCCCTCGTGAGGTTATTTTCCATAACCCCTGGGTACCGGGTTATTATCTACTACTTAATGCACCAGTTTCAAAGTGTAGTGAAGTTCATTATTTTTTTAAAGTATGCTTACTGTATTCTTTATTGACGATTTGTGATGATTTGTCAATAATTGATGTTTGATAGATGAAGGTTTATTCAAACTTTCCTGATTGATTGATGACTATTAGACATTCAGTTTTCATTTCAGTTTGAAGATTGATTACGAATAATTAATTTAGGACCTATGGGTGATTGATGGATGGGTATAATTGATGATTCATCTGAAGTTCATGCATCATTGGATGATGATATTGATGATGGTGGTGTTGTTGTAGACAATAATGCTGACTAAATTATTGAATTGAAAATCATGAAGCATTTTTCAAAAACTGCAAGATTATTTCTCTTTCAAAAGTCAGCTACTTGAAACCGACATTAAATTGGATAACTTGTACTAATCCTGCTATTCTTAACAGTTTTATTAGAGATTCACAAAATCATCGCGGTTGTGTGGTTGTAGACAATGAGGATGACTAAATTATTGACTTTATGATCATGAAGCATATTTCAAGTTTAAATTTCTTTGAAAAGTATGTTATTTGAAACCGACATTCAAATTGGATAACTTGTACTAATCTTGCTATTCTTAACAGTTTTATTTGTGATTCATAAACTCATCTTGGTCTAAGAAATCTTCCAACTGCCAATTTTAGCCTGAAACAAAAATTACTACCAGAGGTAACTTTAGTACCTGTTTTTATTTGCCTTAAAGGGGCAGTAGCACGTCTTTTGACAATGTTATATTTTAAAATTTTCAATGCTAATTGTACGTCAATGCTTAATGTATTACTTTAAAAGTGTCAACAATCTCATTACACAAACCAATCATCCATATTCGGAGAACAAATTGTACGGATTCACATCAAATCCTTTGGCAGCCATTTTGTGTGAACACCTTCAGTTTGTGTATGAAAAAGGAATCGCATGGCTAAACTTTACATTATATATTGGAATTATTATTGCTTCATTCAGATAAAATACATTATCTTTCAATTGGGACCATTAATTTTCATTTTCCTGACAGCACCTTATATCTCCCCTAAAAACGTGCTACTGCCCCTTTAAAGTATTCTGCCCCTCATGTTGATGGTATTGAGTTTATGAATATGGTCTAAATATCATACTTAAAGAACGTGTATGATGAACGTGAAAGGTAAAGAAAAACTTACTAAATAAATCTCACAGAGAAGAAAAATAGAAATTGGTTCTATACCTTACTTTTTATAGTGTATGTTCTTGGTAAAAGAGGAACGCGTTTTCTAAGAAAATATATTCCCGCGATATTCTCTATACGAGTTTCTTAAAATAATTGAAAAGGCACTCAATCAGTAAGTGGGTAATAATAATAATAATAATAATAAAGGTACTTTTACCGCGCAATACTCCATACCCCAAAGGGGTATGCTCAATGCGCATACATATGTAAAAAGTCAGACATTAGCTATGTAAAACAAGTAGGATAAGGGCAAATTGTCAACAAAAAAATAAAATAAAAATCCGTATGCATTGTTGTTTCTAAATTAAATCATGAAATTTAATTCTGTTTCAGATACTGACAAACTGACAGGCCGACAGACAGAATTTCTTTTCAAATGATTAATCCTGTGTTACGACATCACTATAATTGCAAGATAACGAGGGGCATATTTTTAATTGATCATTATGCTAATTAAAAAACCGAGTATGAAATGTATGTCGGAACGTTTAGATACAATGATAACATGCATACAAGGCAATGAAATTATGACAGAGTCGCGATGAAATATATATTATCCAGTCTAATTTTTACAATGATGACCTGCTTTGAATTTTCTCGAATTACCCATATCCATTTCGTAAGAAAAGCTATCATAAGATTTGAAGACCCTGCATATATCCAACGCTGTTCATGGAAATAGTTTTCCCCACAAAATCAAGGTACTAAGTTTGGGGAAATGATTCGGCACATATGGTATTTAAAATTAAAAACCCTGCCAGGTGAGTAAATATGGCAGTTTAATGATTTTTGTACTTCAGCCCCCTAAAACTTAGTCAGCTGGAGAGAACATGCACCCGGTCACGTCCCCATGTAAGCAGGAACGCGTACACCTTCCTTCGCCCTGCCTTTCTTCAGTTTGTTCTTTCATCTATATAACAAGGAAAGCCTTAAAAAAAGGCAAGCTTTTGACAGCTCTGACCCGGACGTAAACAAGTTGCGACCTAGGTCAGGGGTCAAGGCTATGTTATAAAGGAAGGTCACAAGCACATGCTAAACACAATGAAAGTATCGAGAGATGATAAAGATATTTACGTAAAGTTTGTAAATGAAATGGTTGCTGACATTTACTGATATGGGTGAGAATGATGTTAATGTGGGACTTTTTGAATTTTGAATGAAGAGATAAGCTAGTGAAGTGAATTTAAATGATGAAGTAAATATTTACGTTGATAAAGTATTGATGAAACATGGGATCCTCGCAATATTTTATAGATTTTAATGTATATTTACATGTGTTTTAATTTGAATGTAAAAGTGTCTCTCATCAATCGCTGAGCAATTGGTTGTGTAAAACAAGTGAGACAAAAATAAAATATTCTGTCTGTCTGTCTGTCTGTTTGTTTACAGAACTTGTTTGCTTGAGCTTGAAATGGTTCCTTGATTTCCTGTCTGTCAGCAGTCTTTAATCCTTTCTTCTCCATTCTTCCGCGTAAGACTAGTGAATTAGTAATTTCGAGAAGACCATCAATCAATCAATCAATCAATAATTCATCGGGTACTTGGATTACTCTTTTTCATATGTTTCATTCATGTTACCTAAGCCATGTCTTTATTGGTTAAAGTTTTTTTTAACAGTATTCCCTTTTGATACCAAGATAATTGGGTTTGAAGGGGGGATACAAATTAGAAATGAAAAAGCGGGTGGCATGTTGATCTAAGTTTGATTCGGGCTATAATCCCTCAAAGTTTCAGCAAATTCCATTCATCGGTTTCTTAAGAACTTGTTGGACAAAATTGGTACAAAGAATAAGAATAGAACAATTTGGATAGTAGGATTGATAAGCAATTCTTGAACAATTCTGATTTGAAAAAAATGTTGGTGCTATCAGTAAAAACCTAATGTAAAATATGTCCTTTAGATTGTTTTAACTTTCTTACGAGTCTGTCTGTTACTACTTGGAATGTTTTCCTAATGTGCAAACTGTTATAATGTATGGAGCTGTTAAAGGGGCAGTAGCACGTTTTTTGATAATTTTATATTTTAAATATTTCACTTATAATTGTAAGTTAATGCTAAATGTATTATATTGACAGTGTCAACAATCTCATTACACAAGCCAATCAGCCATAGTCAGAAACACAAAGAATGAGGATTAACATAAAATCCATTGGCGGCCATTTTTTGTGAACACCTTTCATTCATTTTGTGTAAGAAAAATCAATCGCATGGCTAAACTTTACGTTATATATTTGAATTATCACTGCTCCATTTAGTTTTAATACATTGTCTTTCAATTGGAACCATTAATTTATATTTTCCTTACATCACCTTATATTCCCCCTAAAAACGTGCTACTGCCCCTTTAAGGGGCGTTCGTCGTGATCTCGATAGATTTGCTTCACAGCTTTTCCACGAAAATAAAATCTCGTTACGTTTTCAATTTGTTGTGGGCAGATGTTTATTTTATCATAAAACATGAGGTTAAATTTCTTAACTGTTTCAATCCCGCCAGGGGCACGACAACTTTAGAGTAGAGAACTTTCTACACGGTTGGTTCGCTAGTTCTAGCCGATATTTCATCGCAGTGCATAGTCACAATTGTGTTGCGGGCTTTTTCCTGCAATGATATTAGTTGCCGCGATAAAAGTGAAATACTCTTGAAAGCGGCGTTAAACCACAGATCACCTCACCTCACCATAACTGTTTCTTCTCGAAAGTAATTTTAAAATATTGTGAGTATTTTTCCAGGGATGTCACGCATGACTGAAAACGTATTCATATGTGTACAGATGTTTTTACACACTGACAGTTATAACGATTCATAATAAAGTAACAAGAAACAATTTCATCCATTTTCTGTTTATTTTTTGAAAACACTGAAATGCTTATAGAAACACTGAAACGTCAAGCAAATACACTTCTATGACAGGCCCTTAGATTAACTGAACAAAGCAGAAAATATGTGATAAAATAAACAATAAACATATTTAGATGTTTTCATATACTGACAGTATCACAACAATGTGAAATAGTTCTGGGCTTTAGCATATATGGTGTTAGTGTTAAGAAAATGATCAATAATAATACTACATTAAAATAAACAGTTTACTAATACCAATACACATGTTTTGTAGATAAAATATTCAAATAGATTAAGTAACAGGAATACATACTCTGTTCATTCAGTTGTCCCTTTTTAATCATTATATATTTTCCATATTGGGAGATGGACATAAAGTATACATTTTTACATTTTCTTTATTTTTGAACGTTTTGCCGGGACATTTACATTCATCTCTCATACTTTTAAGTTAGACTGCACTGCAAAAATGGTGTTTTGACTTTAAACATGTTCCGTACGTGTTTTACTCAAAACATGTTTTGAAAAGTGTTTATATGCCAAACACATGAATTTGTATGTGTTGTAACTCAAAACATGTTTCGATTTTAAAAACATTGCATAATAAAACATGCATATGATTCCGACCTCATTTAAGTAGAGCCATGTTAATATATATGTTGAACATATACATGTTGCTGTCTAGTAGATTGTACTTTTGTACTATTGTCATTGTCATTTTAAAACTGATTTTACTTATTTATTTCAGAATTATTTGTTTTAATGTTTTAAGAAGATATTCCAATTCAATATAGAGTTTAAGAGTATTGACAAAATCTTTTGAATGGGGAAACCTCTTAACAAAAGAAAATCAAAGTTCTTATCCATGAAACACCTGCTGTCGAGAAATATACTTTCAAAATGGGATTGGGGGAGTGACATTGTGCACGCTAATTAAGCTTAATGAGTTCATTATATTATTTTGATTCATGGCAAAAATAGAGTTTAAACTCATTTTTATTTCAATATTCTGAACAAAATATGAAAAAAAAGTTATGACAATGTTGTTTCAAATAGCTACGTTAACAATCATAGATAGGTTGCATAATATTGCATCTCGGGATATACACTGCAAAAAAAAGAATTAACGTGTTCTATTTGTGTTTTAAAACTCAAAAGATGTTTTGAAATGTGTTTATATGTGAACGGGATTACTTTGTACGTGTAGCAACTTGCAACCCACAACATGTTTTGAAATTAAACACATTCAATCGTGCAATTAGAGTTATTTGCCCTTGCCTGAAAGCGTACGGAAATTCCTTTGTTCTGTTTGTTTCATGGGTCTGATTTAACATCGCCCTGTTCTCCTTGAATTTGGGCCTTCAAAGAAGATTGTTTACGTCAATATACTATTGTATAACATCGGAAACAGAAGTCAAGACCCATTTCGCAACATATTTGAAGGTAAGAACCTGTTGAATCTGACATATTTTAGCAAGTGAACAACTGGGATAGTAAATTACACGTTTACATAACTACTATGTTATTCCATCTGGTAACATTTTCATCTCACTGTTTTCATTAACAAATAGTATTGACCTCAATAATCTTGCAAAATATATTTGTCTTGCTCAAAATAAACTTTATCATGCATCACAATTATTGTTATGCTATTCGTCTGTACATGTTATTTTATGGAGCTTCGGGCAGTTCAGTGTGTCATCAATTTACATTTATAATGAGCCAGTGGCCCGTTTACAGTAATTAAATATCTCCCATAACATAAATCCTGATTTGTACATGTTATCATTGCTTATCCTTGACAAATAAAACGAGAGAATTCGTCGTTACTTGAAGCTTAAAGGTGTCTGTAATAGTTATTTGAATCATTTGCTAATCGGCATAACAAATATAAGCTTGTTTAATTCTTAGGATATTTATTTGCTTTTGTATAGGACGATCAAGTCATGTGATACCATTGAGGCTATTCGCTCGGATGAAACAGATGTCAAATATGTTCTCAGAAAAGGTAAGAGAATTTGCCCATTATTTTTGTCCATAATAAGTGTATGTGATAGCCATGTAGGCCTATGTCATGATGCATAACATGTACAACTGTTTTTATTTTCAGGCTGCAAGCAATATTTTAAATCTCTTTTCCATTAACAGCTATTAGAGTCAGTTTTTGAAATTATCTGCCCTTAGCTCGTTAAGCAGTCGAATGTAAACATATGGGTTTCAACATATGACCTGCCCTCCAAGACACTGAGCTTTGACCTTGTTGCATCATTGAGGCTAAGTCAACACACATGGCTATCACTATGTAACAGGTCAAGCTGAGCTACTGATTTCGGCCAGTGAAAGTTTGAAATTTGACCCTCTTCCATGACCGTGGAAAAACAAGGATCCCTTAATACAGTCTAACTCCTCGATTAGCAAGTCTAGAGTTTACAATTACACAACTAAAATATGAAGAACCAAAAAGCGTTCAATCATTAAAAATTTTATATTTGATAGAAATAATACGTCTATGAGGGTGGTTTTGTCCACATCCGTGCGAGTAACAGAACCGTTATATTAGAACGTTCAATCAATAAAACGTAATGTTGAAAACTTTAACGCTATAGTATATTACTAGTTTCTATGGAAATTTCACGTGTGAATTAGCTTCCGGATTCTTATGACTTAAATATTTTCACTTTAAACAAGTATTCACCTGTCATTTGGGATGAATATTGAAGATGTTTTGAGTTTATATAATGAATCGAGCTTTACTTTTGAGATGTTCATGTTCATATCAAAGCAAAACAATATAGGATGAATATCATGAAATTGCTCTTTAATCACATCTTTTATTGACAGAGATACGTAGTTAACTACCCTTATCTAATATCACTTATGACAGGGCCTAATAAATCGTAACATATATTAAAAAGTAGAAAACGATTTCTAAATACATCCATAAAAACCGCAAGCTGATGTAGAAACAGTTCAGGAAGTAACAAACGCTGTGTTATTCAAGCAGGTACATTTTGAGCGGTATAGATTTATCATATTATTCTTCACTTTTCACATGTACTTAAATGCATTCACATGATAGTTCCGCAGGTCTTTGCCCTATTAACAGACACGTGTTCCAATAAGCTACATGTAAATCTTCATGATCTTGGCGACGCAACAGTGCACATGTTTACCGATGTAGTTGTGGGATTTTTACTTTGTATGCTCATAGAATGCAACCGATTTTTTTTATATTTCAATGAACAAAACGCTTTTAAGTTTATCGAAAATATTAATCATGTTTTATCACTAAAATTTATGAAGGAATCGACTAGCATCACAACAGTTGTTAGAGTTGTGTTGCATCTAGGATGTTCATTCCATGAACGTCCTTGGTTGCATTGATATCTAACAGATATATTCTTTCATTAAATAAAAAGGGATATTTATTCGGATTTTGAGTTGGCACTGAGTAGTCGTCTTATTTCATTCTAAGATATAGACACAAATTTAGGTTAACGGGAGTGGGGGAGTTCCAAATAAAGTAAATTTTGAGAGTCGTATTTTTCTCTTAGTTGTTGAAATTCGTTTAACTTCTAAATCCATTCATAAAGATAATTTTCCTGTGTACACGTTTTTGTAACCAGAGTTTTTAAAAGTTGTTTTGGTAGCTCACCATCAATACGAAAATTTTGTATCCGCCCTTTGCAAATTTTAGTAAAGAATTAATATAGATTGCAAAAAACAGTAATGCTTTAGCAACTAAGTTATACATCTGGGAACACCTTGGCTAGGGAAGGGAATTATTTCAAGCTTATATTACAACGCAAACATAATTAAAGACCTCCCACTGTTACCAATTGCCACCATTAAGCACTCGAGGCTCGTGATCAGCGAAGCATGTCACATAATTTCTCAGTTTTTCGCTATTTTCAAACATTGCAGGAACAATGGGTAATTGTGTTAAAGTAATTTCGAATGTATTTCTGTAAAGAAGAGAATTGCGTCTCTTTATCGCGAACCTTGAATTTTGAACAACATATTTAATTAAAATAAAATGAAAAATATCATTGTAAAGAGCACATATTTATCTTTATACTTTGAACCTTGAATTATTGGTTATTGCAGGGGTTCTTTAGTGACATGAGTCTAAAGACAAACTCTTACAGTAATCATCTACAAACTTATTTGTCTGTCCGGAGAGACTCTCGCGCATGCGCAAAAGGGGATGAGTATAATAGCTGGTCATGTCACAAAGCCATCCTTTTTATTAAACAATGATTGCTTATTTACTAAATATGAATGTATGTAGTAGAAACATAGTTTGGGACCTTTCTCTTACTTGCATTAAAACGCTGTGTTTTTATAAGTAACTGAAGAATTTTGAATTTGTTCTTGATAGGGTCAGGACATCTCATCCATGAAAAAGAAGCTCGCAGACTGCTGATGGTGACCAAAAGAGAAGTTGTTGGAAGCTGCTGTGCTGTTCATATCACATAGAAGTCACTGTTAACTATAGAGTGAAGAAGGTCGCCCTGTGAAGACGTTTTACCTTGATTTTATGAGATCTAAATTAGCCAAAAACATTTGCATTTGCAGTTTTTGGGCTTCCATTAAAGATATATATGATATCAGTACTTATTAATGAATAAATGGATGTTAGTTGACATAAATTATTCACTGTTACGTGTCCTTATTTTCTCAGTGTGTGATAATTAAAATCTTGTTTTTTTTACAATGTTACGGAATGCCTTGTTTTTTAAAAAGCAATAAACATGTTTTACATTTGAAATGTCTTCACCTTTTTCTTATGCGTTATTAAAGAGATATATTCTGACATGTTAAAGGGGCAGTAGCACGTGTTTTGAAAATTCTATATTTTCACTGATAGTTGTACGTTAATGCAAAATGAACCATTTATTTTCATTTTCTGACATGACCCTAAAACGTACTACTGCCCCTTTTAAACATAATGATGAATGAAGTATGATCACATAACACTGTATTTTGGTGGGCTACTTTGAACATTTTTCTATGAATTTGCTCGATATATACTGAACAATGTCATTCTTTACCATATAGCCTAAATGCATTAACAACGAGTGACACAAGAGGCGTTTACAACCACAACATGTTCCAACTCTAAACATATTTTCCATCAAAACACTTTCCACAACATGTTTTAGATTAAAACACTTTCCACAACATGTTTTATATTGAACAATTCCACAACATGTTTTATATTGAAACACTTTCCACAACATGTTTTATATTGAAACACTTTCCACAACATGTTTTATATTGAAACACTTTCTAAACTAGAACATGTTTTAATATTAAACACTTTAATTTATGTGTTTAGGATTTAAACATGTTTAGATTATTTATGTGTTTAAAAAACAGGACAAGATATGTGTTTGGCTTTGTGTGTAATATTAAAACACCATTTTTGCAGTGTGGTAAGTTAGTTTTTTTCTTTTCTTAATCTCAACAGAGTCCTTTATTCAGTTCTGTTTGTATTTCCCAACACATGCGTTGATTAAAACAAGAATCATCAGAAGATAAAATATCCCACAAGTCCCTAATAATCCTTTAAATCCACACACAGAAAAATCTGAATACCACAAGGCACATCTACATTTGGTGACTCATCCACTTACAAAGTTTCGTCAATCTAGGTCAAACAGTTTTTGAGATCTGCTCCGGCATCTGAATTTTTAGTTACGTTTCTATTAAAACCAAAAAAATTAAAAATCCGAAGAAGTTGAAAATACCAAAAAAGGCACATCTACATTTGGTGACTAATTCACATACAAAGTTTCGTCAATCTAGGTCAAACAGTTTTTGAGATCTGCTCCGGCATCTGAATTTTTAGTTACGTTTCTATTAAAACCACAACATTTAAAAATCCGAAGAAGTTGAAAATACCAAAAAAGGCACATCTACATTTGGTGACTAATTCACATACAAAGTTTCGTCAATCTAGGTCAAACAGTTTTTGAGATCTGCTCCGGCATCTGAATTTTTAGTTACGTTTCTATTAAAACCACAAAATTTAACAATCCGAAGAAGTTGAAAATACCAAAAAAGGCACATCTACATTTGGTGACTAATTCACATACAAAGTTTCGTCAATCTAGGTCAAACAGTTTTTGAGATCTGCTCCGGCATCACTAAAGTTTCGTCAATCTAGGTCAAACAGTTTTTGAGATCTGCTCCGGCATCTGAATTTTTAGTTACGTTTCTATTAAAACCAAAAAATTAAAAAATCCGAAGAAGTTGAAAATACCAAAAAAGGCACATCTACATTTGGTGACTAATTCACATACAAAGTTTCGTCAATCTAGGTCAAACAGTTTTTGAGATCTGCTCCGGCATCTGAATTTTTAGTTACGTTTCTATTAAAACCACAACATTTAAAAATCCGAAGAAGTTGAAAATACCAAAAAAGGCACATCTACATTTGGTGACTAATTCACATACAAAGTTTCGTCAATCTAGGTCAAACAGTTTTTGAGATCTGCTCCGGCATCTGAATTTTTAGTTACGTTTCTATTAAAACCACAAAATTTAAAAATCCGAAGAAGTTGAAAATACCAAAAAAGGCACATCTACATTTGGTGACTAATTCACATACAAAGTTTCGTCAATCTAGGTCAAACAGTTTTTGAGATCTGCTCCGGCATCTGAATTTTTAGTTACGTTTCTATTAAAACCACAATATTTAAAAATCCGAAGAAGTTGAAAATACCAAAAAAGGCACATCTACATTTGGTGACTAATTCACATACAAAGTTTCGTCAATCTAGGTCAAACAGTTTTTGAGATCTGCTCCGGCATCACTAAAGTTTCGTCAATCTAGGTCAAATAGTTTTTGAGATCTGCTCCGGCATCTGAATTTTTAGTTACGTTTCTATTAAAACCACAAAATTAAAAAATCCGAAGAAGTTGAAAATACCAAAAAAGGCACATCTACATTTGGTGACTTATTCACATACAAAGTTTCGTCAATCTAGGTCTAACAAATTTTGAGTTTTGCTCCGGCATCTGAATTTTTAGTTACGTTTCTATTAAAACCACAAATATAAATATCCGAATAAGTTGAAAATACCAAAAAGGTACATGTACATATGTTGACTAATCCACATACCAAGTTTCATTGAGATTGGTCGAACAGTTTTTGAAGTCTGCTCCGGAAACTGAATTTTAAGTAACGTTTCTATGGAAACCACCAAAAATAAATTCCGAAAAAAGTTGAAAATACCAAAAGGTACATCTACATATGGTGACTAATCCACATACAAAGTTTCGTCAATCTAGGTCGAACAGTTTTTTTAGATCTGCTCCGGAAACTGAATTTTTAGTTAAGTTTCTATTAAAACCACATACTATAAAAATCCGAAGAAGTTGAAAATATCAAAAAAGGCACATCTACATTTGGTGACTAATTCACATACAAAGTTTCGTCAATCTAGGTCTAACAGTTTTTTAGTTCTGCTCCGGAAACGAATTCTAAGTTACGTTATTATGGAAACCGCCAAAAATAAAACGCCGAAGATGTTGAAAATTCCCAAAGGCACATCTACATATGGTGGCTAATCCACATACAAAGTTTCATTGAGATTGGTCGAACAGTTTTTGAGGTCTGCTCCCGAAACTGAATTTTAAGTTACGTTTCTATCGAAATGATGACGTCATAAAAATACCTTACTTGTTAGAGAAGTATGTCGCTCTTCATTTTAAATCAAACACAACTTGAAATCAAGGTTATAAAAAAGAGAAATAAACTTTAAAACATTTACTTCAGTTAACTGTCAGTTTGTAAAACCAGATAGTTATCTTTGCGTACGTACGTCGGGAGTTAAGTCACGGCAAGCGCGTATAAATATGTAAAATCAGTAAATAATGCAGTCTTTTCATATATGAAAAATATATTAGCAGACACACAACACACAACATCAAATTCTAGTCAAAAACAGTCAAAAAACAAACACCAGCTCAACGACACTAGAAAATTTATGTTATGATTGATCAAATTTCTAGTTATTGTTTGACTTATGTTCGAAGGTAAACATATGATATGCTCGTACAGTCATCTGTATTTAAAAGTAAGAAGTCAAATTCCCATAATACAACTTGAAATCTAGTGATCATAGTGAATACATATTTCGAGCAATTAGTAACAGAGCTTTAACTGGAACAAAACGATCATTGAATTGTGAAAGAAAGAAGTTAAAAATCAAAGAAAAATAATGAGGGTATGTGACCAAAATATACAAAAGGCACATCTATGGAGCAAAGTGATTATAATTACACCTATGAAGTTTTATCATATTTTAGCAAAATGTATCATAGTTAGGAGTGGTAATAAATACCTCCCTCAGTCACGTCTACAAGAAAGAAGTCGAAAATGTAAAACAATAACCAGGGAATCTGACCGAAATTTAAAAGGCACTTCTAGATAACCGTAATTTGGCAGGACATAATGACCAGGTGTCAAAATTTCCAAAACACTATTTTGTATTTTTTGCTACAAAATCCTTCATTAGTGATCAATAGCTTTAATTTAGACCTAAGTCATTTTTGTTCCTTTGCGCTAAGGCAATGTAATTGTACTGATTTCTTTCTTACAATGTTTATATGGAATATTGAAATCGAGATTTAAACATCAACTAACCTCGACCTTACCACTTCTCGATTTTCGTTCAAAGATTTTTCCAAAAAATAAAAGCTGGACTTATTTTTTCTTAATTTGTCCAATAAACAACTTTAATTAGCCTTTCATTTAGACAGCGTAATTATCGGCTGTGAAAAACCTACCTGGGTTAGGGGCCATAAAACTCGCGCGGGTGTGACGTAATAAACAGACTATACAGAGTAACGCATCATTATTTCAACTGAAATACCGCCTAAGTAATTGTTTAATTACCATTGATGTGGATATCTTTTTTACACCAAATGCTTAGTAGTGTTACATCGTCAAATGATTAATCTCACTGAGTGGAAAACATTTTCTGAAAATCGTTAATTATTAGGTTTTTTCCTGTGGTTTTGTTATGATAGATGTATAGATAACGAGGCTGATTCTGTTTATGACGTCACAAAATGGGGGCGTGACCAGTCATGCATTCACTTGTTTGTTGTCAGATAGGTCTAAGCGGCCCATCAAAAGTGGCTTTCGGCTTTCATTACTAAACTGAACATATTTGAGTAGCGACCTTTAACGCATTATACAATATTGTAATCACACTTTCTATATTCCAAAGAAAATATTAAAATATGTTTGTGGATATGTGAACTTTAAGATATTTTGTTTTAGGGGCTGTTGGACAGACAATATCAACATGTGAAGTACAGGTTCCAGTTCTCATCAGTTGTCAGTAAGTCATTCCTGATTGGTCTGGAAGGAATAGTGCAGGACCCGTTCACGACGTTGAAGTTGAAGATGCTGCAGTGATGAGTGCGATGAGTGCACAGGACGAGGCAGTCGGATGGAGTGGAAGCTGTTCCAATTTGGATTGATTCCGTCACTCGTTTTGCAGCTTGTTTCTCGTAGGTCCATTTTTCCGGAAGAACACAGTCTATAAATAATGTGAATCAAAAAGGTCAAATGATAGACCATAAGCATTCATACTATTAGAACCAATTTTCAGTGAAGGGTTTCGAATTTGATTTAGAAATAACATTAGTTGATGTTGCCCATCATCCGATCCATGATATATAACGACATTTTCAAATGAATTAATTGTGTTACACATAATCAGAGCTATCGACTGCATGTTACAGGGTTGTCGTTTTCAAACCTACTCATTCTGATCAACATTTAAAAGGATTCATTTTAGTTTTACTTCTTTGGGAGAGGATTAAAAATGGTAAACAGTCATGCATACATTATTTCACTTTTCCTGCGACCTTGTTGTACTAGTTGGGTTTGGGGAGGAGATAGTTGGACAAAAGGCGGCATCCTATTTGGACTACTCCCAAAATTACTACTCCTTATATAAACACAAAACCAGTGTTGCATGAGAAACCTCTCCCCTATTAGAAATAATGGACTGAACCAGAAGTGCTCATGAAACAGGTTTATTTTTCAAACAACATGGTCTCCAAAGAGACATATAAACTATGTTCTTTTAAACATTAATGATTCGGATAAATTGAAATACAAATGAATAAAAAGTATATTCTTAAAACACGATAAATCCGGATCAAATGTAAGAGAAACATTAATAATTTGAAACAATGTAATAAGGACATAAAAAGTATATTCTTGAAACATGATAAATTCAGGTAAAACCTAAAAGAGACATAAAAATGTCAATGTTAAATTGGGTTTCATCAAAATCAAGTTATCAAGTTTAATGTTTTTTGTTACAGTCATTCCATTTTAAGCATTTTCCCAGCTGCATCCAAAAATTGAATGGGTGACCTTTCAATAATTTCTGTTTCAGTCTCTTTAGTCTAGAATCGAGTTCTCTGTATTTCCGTCTTCTCGGCGCTGTTCCAGCACCATGGTTCATAGTGGAGCATTTATGTGCAGTCACAGCCACAGGGACCTCGGTAACGAATAGTAGAGTATTTATATGCAGGCACAGCAACAGGGACCTCGGTAACAAATTGTTGAGCATTTATATGCAGTCACAGCCACAGGGACCTCGGTAGCAAATAGTGGAGCATCATGGGTAGTCACAGCCACAGGGACCTCGGTAACGAATAGTAGAGTATTTATATGCAGGCACAGCCACAGGGACCTCGGTAACAAATTGTTGAGCATTTATGTGCAGTCACAGCCACAGGGACCTCGGTAACAAATGGTTGAGCATTTATGTGCAGTCACAGCCACAGGGACCTCGGTTACGAATAGTGGAACATTTATGTGCAGTCACAGCAACAGGGACCTCGGTAAGAAATGGTTGAGCACTTATGTCCAGTCACAGCCACAGGGACCTCGGTAACGAATAGTGGAGTATTCATGTGTAGTCACAGCCACAGGGACCTCGGTAACAATTAGTGGAATATTCATGTGCAGTCAGAGGCACAGGGACCTCGGTAACAAATGGTTGAGCATTTATGTGCAGTCACAGCCACAGGGACCTCGGTAACAAATAGTGGAATATTCATGTGTAGTCACAGCCACAAGACCTCGGTAACAAATAGCGGAGCATTTATGTGCAGTCACAGCCACAGGGACCTCGGTAACAAATGGTTGAGCATTTATGTGCAGTCACAGCCACAGGGACCTAGGTAACAAATGGTTGAGCATTTATGTGCAGGCACAGCCACAGCGACCTCGGTAACAAATAGTGGTGCACTTATATGCAGTCACAGCCACAGGGACCTCGCTTACGAATAGTGGAGCATTTATGGGAAGTCACAGCCACAGGGACCTCGGTAACGAATAGTGGAGTATTTATGTGCAGTCACAGCCACAGGGACCTCGGAAACAAATAGTGGAGCATTTATAAGTAGTCACAGCCACAGGGACCTCGGTAACAAATGGTTGAGCATTTATGTGTAGTCACAGCCACAGGGATCTCGGTAACAAATGGTTGAGCACTTGTGTGTAGTCACAGCCACAGGGACCTCGGTAACAAATGGTTGAGCATTTATGTGTAGTCACAGCCACAGGGACCTCGGAAACAAATAGTGGAGCATTTATAAGTAGTCACAGCCACAGAGACCTCGGTAACAAATGGTTGAGCACTTATGTGTAGTCACAGCCACAGGGACCTCAGTAACGAATAGTAGAGTATTTATGTGTAGTAAAAGCCACAGGGACCTCGGTAACGAATAGTGGAGTATTACTGCGTAGTAACAGCAGCGGAAACCACGGTAACGAATTGTGGAGTATTTATGTGCAGTCACAGCCACGGGGACCTCGGTAACGAATAGTGGAGTATTTATGTGCAGTAAAAGCCACAGGGACCTCGGTAACGAGTAGTGGAGTATTACTACGTGGTTACAGCAGCGGGAACCACGGTTACAAATAGTGGAGAATTCATGTGTAGTCACAGCCCTAGGACCTTAGTAACGAATAGTGGAGAATTCTATGTACTAACAGCCGCGGGAACCACGGTAACGAATTGTGGAGAATTCATGTGGAATCACAGCTACAGGACCCTGATAACGGACAGTGGAGAATTCATGTGTAGGTACAGCTGCAGGACCTTAATAACAAAGATGGAGAAATCATGTGTAGTAACAGCCGCGGGAACCAAGGTAACGAATATTGGAGAATGTATGTGTAGTAACAGCCGCGGGAACCAAGGTAACGAATATTGGAGAATTCATGTGTAGTAACAGCCGCGGGAACCAAGGTAAAGAATAGTGGAGAATGTATGTGTAGTAACAGCCGCGGGAACCAAGGTAACGAATATTGGAGAATTCATGTGTAGTAACAGTCGCGGGAACCACGGTAAAGAATAGTGGAGAATTCATGTGTAGTAACAGCCGCGGGAACCACAGTAACGAATAGTGGAGAATTCATGTGTAGTAACAGTCGCGGGAACCACGGTAAAGAATAGTGGAGAATTCATGTGTAGTAACAATCGCGGGAACCACGGTAAAGAGTAGTGGAGAATTCATGTGTAGTAACAGCCGCGGGAACCACAGTAACGAATAGTGGAGAATTCATGTGTAGTAACAGTCGCGGGAACCAAGGTAAAGAGTAGTGGAGAATTCATGTGTAGTAACAGTCGCGGGAACCAAGGTAAAGAGTAGTGGAGAATTCATGTGTAGTAACAGCCGCGGGAACCACGGTAAAGAATAGTGGAGAATTCATGTGTAGTAACAGTCGCGGGAACCAAGGTAAAGAGTAGTGGAGAATTCATGTGTAGTAACAGTCGCGGGAACCAAGGTAAAGAGTAGTGGAGAATTCATGTGTAGTTACAGTCGCGGGAACCAAGGTAAAGAATAGTGGAGAATTCATGTGTAGTAACAGTCGCGGGAACCACGGTAAAGAATAGTGGAGAATTCATGTGTAGTAACAGTCGCGGGAACCACGGTAAAGAATGGCGGGTTCTCGATTTGCCGGACAGCCGACTTCTCCGATGCGCGGTTATCCATGAACAATAGGGGATTAACGTATAGTCTGTTTCGGATACATGTAACTAAAAGTCACTTTATTTTCATTTGAAATGAAACATACAAATGGATAAAATAGACATTTATTTCAACACACATTTGGTGTACATAAAAAATCATGGCATGGAATGGGTAAAATATATTGTAAACATTTTATAAACTTTATTTCAACATACATTTGGTATAAATATATTGAAAACATTTTATAAACTTAATTTCAACATACATTTGGTATAAATATATTGTAAACATTTTATACACTACTGAGAACATCATCGACAGTATTAGCCGTAGCAGGGCAGCCAGTCTTACAACATTTCCAATGAACGCGATTTCGTTTGGTGCTCTTGACCCGAAACTTGTGACCGGGATAAACCAGATGTCTACCCTCTCTTGAATTTGGAATGAACTGAACGTTAACCTGTGCGTTTGCCATTTTGCAATGATGGAACCAAATGTCTCGGGTCTATATATATGGGCAGTGAACATCATAATAATTTGAATTATTGTTCACTCAATCTAACTTATAATCGTGAACAATTCACTCACTGTCAAGTAATCAAAATCTGGATCAGTCAGCGTTTGATTATTTGAAGTCGAGTTCACTCATATAACCATCACCAACATGTTATCAGTGAATACAAGCTCAGTCTGTGAAATGCCTACGCTTATTACTGACAACTACTCACTGGAATAGACTATAGCCGGCAAGGCTTCCGTTAATCCGTTATCATAACATCAGCTGTCCGGCAATAGTGGAGAATTCATGTGTAGTAACAGTCGCGGGAACCACGGTAACGAATAGTGGAGAATTCATGTGTAGTAACAGTCGCGGGAACCACGGTAACGAATAGTGGAGAATTCATGTGTAGTAACAGTCGCGGGAACCACGGTAACGAATAGTGGAGAATTCATGTGTAGTAACAGTCGCGGGAACCACGGTAACGAATAGTGGAGAATTCATGTGTAGTAACAGTCGCGGGAACCACGGTAACGAATAGTGGAGAATTCATGTGTAGTAACAGTCGCGGGAACCACAGTAACGAATAGTGGAGAATTCATGTGTAGTAACAGTCGCGGGAACCACGGTAAAGAATAGTGGAGAATTCATGTGTAGTAACAGTCGCGGGAACCAAGGTAACGAATAGTGGAGAATTCATGTGTAGTAACAGTCGCGGGAACCACGGTTACGAAGAATAGAGAATTCATGTTTAGTAACAGTCGTGGGAACCACGGTAACGAATACACTCAGGGGCAAAAGCAACTTTTCAAAAGAGTACAAAACAAAATCCTGTTGTAAATGAAATGCGACTACGAGCCCTTGTGATAGGCAAATCTGTTATGAAGAAGTACTCACATTTTCAAACATCAAAGTATAATACTTATCATTGTATGACTGTTCAAATACACGAGGGTAAAAAAAAACAGCTTTTTCGATGTTATTTTTGGTCATAATCGTGATCAAGGTAGTCATTTTGGCTGTGACCTCACAAACATGGATAGTCAACTACCATAATGTTACATAAAAAAAATAATAGTCACATCGAGATTGCTGCAACACATTTTTCATACTTGAATGTATGATTTGCCCTGTCATGTTCACACAATGATCAATACTTACCATTGATAGCTTGCCCAAAGACGTCTACTTCACAGAGAGTCATCTCCGGGAGACCTTTCAGTCTGATGTACCTGGCATGCATGTTGTGGAGACAGTCGAGGTTAACCAAGTCTCCAGAGGGACCAGGGTGGTAACCACAGAGTTTGCTGTGGTTGGGGCAGAGATAGGGGTCACCCGTGAAACCTTCTACGTAAAGCTGGTCCAGCCTCTCTATATGAAAAAGAAGTGAAATATAAATTTATCATCAAGACGATTCAAAATTCCCGTCCAAAACCTCTTTAGGTTTCCATTACCGGTCCTCGCGCCAACAAATAAAATCAGCTGCAGTCAGTGTTAAGCTCCTAAGTAAGTAGCATAGTGAACTACTGATGAATAACCCCGGCCTGGAATCTTTACGTTCTTGCGACATATTCTTACATATATATGGCATACATTGACTCAAAGAAATGTATTTATAAATTGAAAATAATGGGAATAGCATGTATCATATCTTTATTCTACCTAATGTTCTTAACTCGTCCATGATTCTAAGAATATTTCTTTGAGAGCAGTGTTTTGATGATGAAATCCTATCCCTCAGTACAAAATAACACCCCGGTTTTCTCTTATTATATAATAAACATCACAATATTTAGTTAACGTCATCTAAATCAGAAGCGATTAATAAGTCTAGCTAAAAGCGCAGTTTTACAATCGGTCACAAAGACTGTATTAACATACTAACCGTCCATCTAAATTATCTTAGCTGTTTGAGTGGCATTCTAGAAGTTGATAGT
Organism: Steromphala cineraria; assembly: GCA_916613615.1. Lineage (NCBI taxonomy): Eukaryota > Metazoa > Mollusca > Gastropoda > Trochida > Trochidae > Steromphala > Steromphala cineraria. The sequence goes on along the minus strand of OU744724.1, from coordinate 53,458,025 downwards.
ATAAGGAAGACAAGAGTAATTCAATGGATGAACAACTTCTTTATTGGATGGTGGCGACATTTCGGTATAGATTCGTATACCGTTTTCAAGCATGTGGTGACAAATGAGGAATACAGCAATTTATACAGGTTGGTATGATAATGAGAAAACAATAACAGTAACAACAGGATAAGGTTGTTGTTGTTGTTGTTTTGGGGTTTAACGTCTTCTTCACTATAAGGTGGCTATTACATCCCATCAGATTACAACCATTTAATCCGCCCATAATCCACTCAACTCAACTGGCTCCGCTTATCTGCCTAATTAACTCACTCACAAACTGGTATCCCACTCATCCTATGTTTTCTTAAACTTCATGTCATTTATCTTTTGATGTATTGTTACCTTATCCTCGGCGACATCACCTTATGGCGTCTTCTCACTTTGCCACCACCTATTGTTCTCGATTTGTTCTCACTTTGCCACCAGGCCACCAAGGATTAACCGGGATTAAGATTAACAATGTTTATACAAGCACGGGGGTCGTATCAAATGCTGAACTGAGCTCACTCCCTTAATTAATATCGAATAAAGAAGTTGTTCATCCATAGAATTACTCTTGTCTTCCTTAAATTATCTTACTTGAACCATAAACCTCGGATTGATTGAAATGTAACATACCCTTATAGTTGTTTCTGTTGTATATAGCAACTCTGTTGATGACGAAGATTGATTGAAGATCAACTGTCCACCAAGTGTCCACGAAAAGGAGATGGGCGCAACTATTCGCTCTTATTTCCGGGTTGTAGTTGCCATCAACAGCTCTGCCGGAATGGAACAAACTGTGAGTCGAGCCTTGTGTTGTAGGCTTCCCTCGTGCTAAACTACCATAGGAAGTCGGAATGATGAATATACCTATAATATATAAACAAACAGAAAGGTTTCATTTTGGAGTGACATGTGTCATATATCATTTGATACATTTGGACCAGTTTGGAGATAAGCATTATAAACCTCAGGTGTCATAATCGTGTCATTTTGGAGGTAATTCTTTCCTCGGGTAAACCTGCTTTCAATGTCACATCGCTTCTCACCAGGACATTCTAGAATATCCTATCTTTTCTAGAATATCCCAGGGACATTCTAGAATAATTTTTATTTTTACTTTACTTTTTTTATATATTTTACATTTTATACAAGACTCATAACTTGTAAACATTACGAAACAAACAAATGGATTTGTAAAATTTGAATTTTTAACAAATTCTGATTTAACGTTTCAAGCGGGATTCGAACCCGGAACCTCTATGTTGTTACCGCTCTTACCGCCAGAGCTACCGAGGCTTCTTGTCAGCAAATGTTCATTTTGTTTTGTCATCGCTGACACTGTCATTTTTATATACATAATGTAAATATATATTAAATTTGATTCTAAAATCGTATGTAAAGTGAATATTTAAAGTCTTTCGAGAAGAGCTGCTGTTAAACAGACAGCTTGCAAGGATTGGCTGCGTTTGTGCGATACTTTCAGTTATATTATATATTTCAATATTTTTACCGAGTTTTTCGTCCTTTCCTTTGCTTTATATGACAGACCTGTCCCTCGGGTTTGATTGAAAATGTAAAGATTCGGGGTCGGGGAAACCTAGCCTACGGCCTACGGGTTTCCCCTCACCCCTCATGTTTACATTTTCAATCAAACCCTAGGGACAGGTTAATATCCTTTACAACAATACTTTACCCAAGAAGAAGACAGTCCTGCAGTTCTCCATCGTTGTCTAACAATTGTGAACTCTTGTTCTTCGTTCTTGTTGCATTTGTGTTGCTTCGCACAGCTGCGTACCTAAAGTTTGTTCACATGCTGGTGTATCTTAGTGCAAATATAATTTCATTTGGGTTTTGTTTGGGCGTCTGCTGTACTCACAAAGTTTCATTTTCAATGTGTAAAACAACCATTCTAAAACCAATTTGGAATTCTCTGATCAGTGGAAATGCTTTGGAAATGTGGCATGGTTATATCTACAGATAGGGCCATATTTATTTAATTCATATTTTCGTAAATTTCAATTAAAACATTCCAAATAGACTCTGTGTTTCATTTTCGGATGCCTCAAAGACATTTCAAAATACATGACATTTGCAATAGAATACGCAGGTAAGTGAACAAACTTAAGGAAACAGCTGTATACGTGAATGATAACGGTTGATTTAGTCTACCATTTTCAACAACACATGGATATTTTATTTCACATGTGATTTACTGTACTGTCTTAAACAAGACTCCCTTGACAATGGAATGCATAGAAAATGCAGAAAATTAATCAAAACTCAAACCCGTGGTGTAATCGCAGTCATTTCATCAATCATCCAAGGAAATGTCGTTGACAACATGCATGACATAAACTCGACTGGTCATATGTAATGTTTAAGATCACCGCTAATCAATAGTGTAAGTTATTTGATCACAGCATGTATTGAATACTTAAATATTGTTATATTCATTTTGATAAACATAAATCCAATATGCTTAGTCTGCACGCTTATTTCTGTTTACAATTATATATGATTTTTGCATGATAATTTCACACTTAATTCATATATTCAATTCAATTCAATTCTTTTATTCGGTATAAAGGCCATAGGCCCATGTACAAATAACAATCTTATTGTGACAGATGTGTATCATGTCTAACATTTCTCAAATATAATGCTTCCTTAATGAACTTAGCAATATTTAACAAAATAGTTTCCTTAGTACATGTTAAAAGTGTATAAAACTTATTCATATTCGTTGAAATACAATAATACTGTGGGATATATTTTAATCTAAGATGAGAATATAATGGACATTTTAGAAGGAAGTGATACTCATCTTCTATCCAACCTAACGCACAAAATTTACATATCCTATCACACCGTGCAATGCCACAACGTCTGCCAGTATTAATCATCAAGGGAAGTTCACCAATTCGTAATAAACATAAGAGTCTTCTATATTCCCTCACTGGGATCACATTTAGATAATATTCTACTGATAACAATGATTTATATTCTTTATAGCTAGATAACTTACTTGATTCACAAATTCTAGAGTACCAATCTTGAGTATTACAATCTTTAAGTCGTTGTACAAAGGTATTGATAAACAAAGTACTATTACCAACATCCTGGGTAATCCATACCAAATCCATATGAAAACAAAATACCTTTTACATGCGTAGCCCATGTTGTGCGATTACACTCATCTAATGATTTACAGAGAAGATAGCCCTGTTTTGGGTATCTATGTATGGGCATGAATAATAACTTTAACCAAAATTGAATACATTTTTTATGATAATCTACAAAAAGACCTTGTCGACCACATTCACCCAGTGCAGCATCATTTGAAACATAATACCCAACATCAAGAACGTATTTACAAAATTTAACATGAAAACGTTCGATGTATACATTTTTGGAATAGCCCCATATTTCACAGGAATAAAGTAAAATTGGTTTTATCTGGGTGTCAAAAATCTTAAATAAAACTGATGGTGAAATAATCTTTAACTTGTATTGAAGTTGCTTAACAGCAAAAAGGGCCTTATTGGCTTTCTGAACTAAAACATTTATTCCTCTTGACCAACATAATCTATTAGAAAACACAAGTCCCAGATAATTATAATACGTAGATATTTTAACATTATCAGTACCAAACATCCATTTTTCCGTCCCTCTAAGCTTACCCCCATTTCGAAAAACCAAAATCTGTCTTATCTAAATTGACAGTTAACCCCCATTTAGTACTAAACTGCTTTAGAACATTAAGCTTTCGCTGCAAACCAATAACACTATCATCAAACAAACATAAATCATCTGCATAAAATAACAACAATATATCCAAAAATTCTTGACCAACAAAAATACCTCTTACATGTGAATCGTATAACATAGTTTCAAGTTCTACAACGAATAAAGAAAAAAGTAGAGGGCTCAGAACACAACCCTGCTTTACACCGCTCAAAGAATCAAAATAATTAGAAATTGACATTTTTGATGTTTTAACAGCGGATTTTACATGTGAATACATATCATACAAAACATAAAATAGTTTACCATGAATACCTTTTCTTAAGACAGAATACCATAATAAATTTCTATTGATAAGAGTCAAAAGCTTTTTTGAAGTCGACAAAAAGGCAATAAAAACGACCGTTAGTTTTTGACAAATATTTTTGCACTAAACACTGTAGGGTAAACATATTGTCCAATGTACTGTATCCGGCTCTAAATCCGGCTTGTGATTCCGGCAGTTTCTCATATTGGGAACAGAATAGTGTCAGTCTCTTATTTAGGATAAATGTAAATACTTTACTCATTATGTCAGTCAGTGTAATACCTCTATAATTATTTACATCGGAGGTTTTGCCTTTCTTGTGCAGTGGTATAACTAACCCTTTAGTCCACTCCTCAGGAAATTTTCCACTGTCCAATATTACATTGAATAAAATATGAAAATATGGCATCAATTCGTGCTTACAACACTTCAACATTTCAGGTGTAACAGCATCGGGACCAGGTGCTTTACCAACTTTAAGACTATCAATAGCCTGTAGAATTTCAATGTCTGTAATTTCACTATTAAGAGTTCGGTTAACATCTCCATCGTTACACACACTGCAAGTAAGGGCATCATGATTAATCATGAACTGTTCTGCTTCACAGATATGGTCCTGATCAGTATCAACACTGGATATGTTTAAAATATTCTCAAAATAAGACACCCACTCAGATGTAGAGATTGAGTTTGTTGTGACTGTTTTAGAATGTGTAAGTTGTTTTATTTTATTCCAGAATGTTTTTGAATTACCACAACAGTTCGCAAGAACATGAACCATGCTTCCTTCGTATTGTTCTTTCTTCACACGGCATAAATGACGATAAGAGTTTCTTAACAAACGGAATTCGGTCCAAAATATTGAATTGCCTGTAGATCTGAATTTGTCCAGGTTTGAGTATTTAAGTTGCTTCAACTCTCTACACTCTTCGTCATACAAGACAGCACTACGGGGTTGATATGGCTCACTAGCGTGCACACGCATACCACACTGATCTGCACTACGAGTGATACATGAAGTTAATTTAACCACAGCCTCGTCTACACTACAGATGACATCTCTTGAAAACGTATCCCTATTGTAAGATACCAATTCATTTATAAGAACAGATTTATAATCACTTTCTTTCACTTGATTCCATTTGAATTTAAGAATAGGGTTTTCTCTGTTGTCATTGAAGTTGTAATTATTTGTAGGTTTCGTCTTCCAGACTAGCACGATAGGAAAATGGTCAGATTCGGGACTGGTCACAACTTGGAAGTCGTAGTTCAGGTCAAACAGGTCCGAAGAACACAAACAGTAGTCGACCATACTGGTACCATTCGGAGTATAACAGGTCATGTCACCGTGTGGGTCGGACTTACTTCGACCATTCACCATATGTATGTTAAACGAACAGCATAGGTCTATCAGATCTTTCCCATACATGTTCACGATGTTATCTTTATTATTTCTAGGTAACTGAAAGCTGTCTGCAACATACTCCATCTCTTCAAGCATAGGGTTATGTTGGTTATCATCATGAAGAATAAAATCAAGTAGATTTCCTGTCCTAGCATTAAAGTCCCCCATGATGACAAATTGAGTGTCAATAATATCGATGTCAGATATACAAGATAATAAGCAATGTTCCACGTAATCCAGTCCTTGCAATGTTCTTAAATCGCTTTTCACAGATGAATAAACTGGATGAACGTATGAACAACCAAAAAGAATGTTGTTTGTTGTTCCATACAGGCTTTTGTCAAAAAGTATAAAGATACAATCAACAAAATCATTCCAAACTTTCTTAATGTATTTGCTAGTAGTTTGATTGACACATACAGCAACTCCACCCCTTTTGTTAAAGTCTCTTTGGTTACAAAACACGTCATGTTGTGCAAATGCTGAATTTATATCATCAATGTTTACATTATTCCAAATTTCAAGAAATCCAATTATGTCAAAACTCAAACAATATCTTATAAAATCTTCATCAAATAGCTTATTCTTAAGTCCACAAATATTCCATGTCGCAAATTTGAACTCGGAATTCGAGTCGTCATCAGGCGAACACTGGGCCCGGCCGTCCTGCTAGTAGGTCACGGGACTGTCGGCTTCACGTGCACTCACTTCGCGGTCTATTCCCGCTCTACGCCCCCGTTTTAACGTGATAATGTTGTCTGACGTCACATCATAGGTGTAAACATTGTCTTCAATAAAGAGTTTGTCAAATCGAAGTTGTGCATGAAGATCATTTTCACGTGCTTTTACCAGAAAAGGAATGAGTTTCTTTCGCTTTTGTCTCACACGTAGAGAAAGATCCTCTGTGATGAACATTCCACTGTTTGAGTCCTTTAATAACTTTGATGCTTTCAAGATCGAATGTTTATCCTTATCATTTCCAAGTTTAATGATGATCGCCTTACCTTTTATGATGCGATGTGCTCGTTGAATGTTAACGTCAGTTAGTTTCATATCGTCTGTTAGAATCCTACGAACGATACCTTCACCGGGTGTCGATCTTGGGACGCCATGAAATATAACACTAGAACGTCGAGACTGATTTTCGAGGTAATCCAGTCTATCGTCCATAGACTTGACGAGTCCCCTTAATTGAAAATTCTCTTCCTCCAAAGCAAGACATCTAGAGTTTGATTCTTTTACTTGTTCGGATACACTTTTAAGGTTATCTTCAATAGTACTGAGTTTTTCAACAACACTGTTGTTTGAACGTTGAACTGAGTCGATTTTTTCTGATACACGGCGAATTTCATCAACCAATGTTTGTAAAGTTTTATCACTGCTTACCGCTGTTAACTTCGTTTGTTTTTCGGCTCCTCGTGTTCCTGTATTTGATGATCTTGTAGTGACACCATCGTTAGTATCAGGCCCCGGGTTTGGCTCCACTCCACCCATTAACAGCAACATCAAGATAAGGTTCAAAACAACAAAACGTGCGTGCATCCCTCCTGACACGTAATAACGAGGTATCCTACCCCGGGTGGCTCTCGAACCTTTTCTTGCTAATATTTTCATAATGGTTGGGCCAAACATACCAGTCGATGCACGGAACTGTTCCAGAGACACTCCCATTGTATCGTATACACTTTTGGGTCCGCTTTGAGTAAATGTTTTTTCATAAATATGAAAACTTCTGTCGGCAGTCACCCAACCGACTTATCGATCCGCCATCTTGATACATGTTTGTGAGGTAAGCATTTTAGTTGTTAAAGATTTGACAATTTGAAAAAAGATAAAGTGGATCGCTCAAAAAATTAAAACATCGTGAAATGAAGCCTATCACCAAAGCTACGATCGTGGAATGCATTACTACGACAAAATGCTGTCGCAACTGATAATTTTTATTATGAATTATTTGTAAATATGCTCCTCTTCTATCAATCAAGTAGTTATTTCTTAATTGTGTTAATGAATAAGCATATTAAAGCACATTTGTTTTCTCGCAATGCTAACCTTTTAAATGAAAGCCGCTCGATTGGTGCTTTTAAACTGTTACAATTCAAAATCATAGTAGAAATGCAGAAGTTGCGATTTTTACGTGAGGTATACAGGGCTTCGTTATCCATATGTGTCATTACTTAAATAACAATATGTAGCTCATGGGTGTATAGTTTATTCATAATTGAAAAATCTAAAACTTTACACCTTTCGGCCATGGTTTCATAAATTCCCGTCCATATCCCTTAAAGGGGCAGTAGCACGTTTTTTGGTAATTTTATATTTTAAATATTTCACTGATAATTGCAAGTTAATGCTAAATGTATTATTTTGACAGTGTCAACAATCCCATTACACAAGCCAATCACCCATAGTCAGAGGACAAAGTATGAAGATTCACATAAAATCCATTGGCGGCCATTTTTTGTGAACACCTTAAATTCATTTTGTGAAAGAAAAATGAATCGCGTGGCTAAACTTTATGTTATATGTTTCAATTATTACTGCCCAATTTAGTTTCAATAAATTTTCTTTCAATTGGAACCATTTATATTCATTTTCCTGACATCACCTTATATTCCCCCTAAAACGTGCTACTGCCCCTTTAAAGGTCTGAGGACTTAAGTGTGAAATTAGCCCCACGGGAAGCGCTTGTAAAATCTCCAAAGTAAATAAAACAGGGGGGAGGAACGCGATGAATCCCAGGAACTTCCCTAGGTGTCTCAAGAGTTATCACACAACACAAATGAACAGTTCCTGTTGGTCTTGCAGGGTGGAATTGTTAGCATTACATTTAATTCTTGTACATATATTTTGGACAAAAATAACCTAGGGGTCCACATTCATTTAGATAATTAACAAATCATCATAGTCATGGTATCAGTGTGCAAGGATATTTGTATGTATCATCCTTTAAATAAATATAAAATTTAAATAAATGTCTTCATATTGTCATATGTATGTTAAATCATCCTTTCACTTATTTTTACACAAAAATTTTTTCAGTTTTACAGTTAAGGTTAGGCTAATATGCAGCTAAATGGCTGAAGAGCAATACAAGTGCACCCTCTTAAGAGTCACATCGTGATAACGATATATTGAGAATCTAACACAACATCAACGAAAATTATCACAGATATATTTCTTATTGAGACTACTGACATTTTGCTTTCTTTTACTAAAAAGTTGAGAAATGCATTGCATTGATGCAGTCTGAACACATTACAAATGTATTCAAGTTGAATCAACTGAATTTGAACTTGCGGAAATTAAAGCAAAAAAACCCATCAATAATACATAATTCACAGAATACCTCTAATACTTATTATCGCTACACATTACCGGTTAACAGGTCACGATTGGTCTCGTAAAACTTGTTGCAACATATCCGTGCGTTTATATACGTCGTGAATCATTCAGATAATATGGTCAATCATGTCAAATAAAGATGAGAACAATGATCACCTATATATTGAACCATGTTCATGTGATGTGAATGTCCATGTGATGTTACATGTGCCTCTGAAAGGATGTTTAACCCGTGATAAGAATAACCTCCTAAACAGCCCAAATGCTACGGCTATTTTGTATATCATAATTGCCTGCTAAATCCATTCTCTCCTCAGAACTACAGATCAAGCTGGGGACCCTAAAAACGATGAAGTGGAGCACTCGTGGTAGTACATACCTCATTCATACAAGGGAGAAAACACTGTTGTAAAAATAGAATAAACTCATTTGATGTTTGGTGAAGTCCAAAGATCAGTTTTATATTTTGTCAAGAACACTGGCAAATATGACCTTATATAACATTTAATATTCAATTTTAACTTTTAAATGTTTTTTACTCTCAATAATCACTCCAAGTGCCGGGCGCATGTAGGTCATATTTGGCCCAAACTTCGCCCTTAATTTCACCTTCCTACCTACCTAGAATAAACTCTTAAATCTTAACTTTTCTTTCACATTTTTCCCTTGTGTGATAGATAATGTATTTCCGCCTGAAAATGTGTTTAATTGATTTTCTAATTTTGGTCTTATCGCCACATATACTCTTCTTCTCCTTCTTCTACATTGTATTTTAACATTCAATTATGTTTTTGAACGCCGACTTTAAATTTTTTCCTAAGAAAATTAAGAGCAAAAGGTTTTCTATTCAAATCATGCAAAATGCTTTGATATTTAACATGCAATTCTATATCATTAATATAACTCAACTAATATGTTCTACATTGCTACGTTACCTTGATTTACGCAATGCAGAAATGTAGATCTAGTTTAAATAAGATTAGGAAAGAACTATAGAATTGTTAATATGATTTTTCAATTTATTATTGTAAACAACTAAATAAGATATGTAAAGATGAAGCAGTTTCTTAGCTTAGCATTTTTTAGCTCAATATCTTTGAAAATGTTAATTTCCAAAGCACCAATTGAAATATTTCCTTAATGAAAGAATAGAAATCTTTCCTTGATTCACTGAGTTACTTCAAAGGCACCATCTCTATTTCCTCGTTGAATTTTGAAATGGATTCAGTTTTCGAAGTGAATTTGGAAAAATCTAAAACTTTACACCTTTCGGCCATGGTTTCATAAATTCCCGTCCATATTAATATGAATATTTCAACAGGAAACTATCGTTTTGAATATTCGTTTAATTGAGTCATAAACATAATATTTTGAAGAATAGTTCGACATTATGCTCTCACAAGGCATTGTAACGATGTCGAGTGATATATAATTTGAAGCGCTCATAATATATTCGTTTTGAAGGGTGAGATTGGATGCCTGGTGAAGGAACCATACATTTTACGAATCCAATTTTCATGGTTTGAAATTAATTTATTCATGTTATTTTGAAGACGCTTCTTATCGAAGAAGCTGATTAAGTTTACTCTTCTACGTGTTTCATATGATTGATGAGATTTCACGGGGTGAAATTTCACTACTTTCAAATAACCTTGAAATATATGTCTTACTTTAAAGGTACATTTTGTTTTAAAAGTAATTTTCTGAGAAATAAAAAAGGAAGGAGGAAATTACGTTGGTTAGTTTCATATAGGCAATAAAATATTCATTGTTAAAACCTTCCTTTCTTCATATTAGACTATAATGACCATAACAATAACAAACAAAACCATAATGTTTCTCAAATCAAATTATCATAAATTCTTTACTTCATATGCTGATAAGTGAACAAAACTTCATCCTGGATTGACTTCCTTGAATTTAAATGATAGACGAAATAAGCCTTTATAGGTTAAAGGGTATTTATTTTAGAAATCAGCTTTTATGTGATGATTGGTGTACTAACCTTTGAGTAAAAAACAAACGTATGGGTTTGTCGATTGTCACTTTTAACGCTGTAGATATTTCTCAAAGGTTATGGGACTCATGATAATGAGACAAATATGATTAATCATCATCAATATCATACCCATCATCATCATCATCATCATCAATATCATCATCATCAATATCATATCCATCATCATCATACCTACTCATCATCATCATCATCATCATCATCATCATCACCATCATCATCATCATCATCATCATCATCATCATCATCATCATCATCATCATCATCATCATCATCATCATCATTATATTATTATTATTATTATTATTATTATTATTATTATTATTATTATTATTATTATTATTATTATTATTATTATTATTATAATATTATTATTATTATTATTATTATTATTATTGTTATTATTATTATTATTATTATTATTATTATTATTATTATTATTACAAAACCTTTCATTGCATATTCTGCAGGCTCATAAATTACTCGTGTAACTTGCCGCCACTATGTCATACCCATCATCAACATCATACCCATCATCATCATCATCATCATCACCATCATCATCATCATCATCATCATCATCATCATCACCATCACCATCACCATCACCATCATCATCATCATCATCATCATCATCATCATCACCATCATCATCATCATCATCATCACCATCATCATCATCATCATCATCATCATCATCATCATCATCATCATCATAATATAAATAAATTACTCGTGTAACTTGCCGCCACTATGTCAGCGAAACAATAATGATAGCGACATCAACATCTTAACCATATCAGCTGGTTTTGGTATGTAGAATAGAACATCTTCTAAGAAATTATCTTCAGATATGACAATGCATCTTGGGATTGATTTCATCACCGTGGTCATATGAGACATGCACGCTGCGCAGCAAACTGGGGAAAATCTGATAAGTAGTCTTTCAGAAAACGCGTTAACAAAATGACGTCATCCGATGAGTCAATTTCGTTTATTGTTTAATTGGCCTGGATTCTAATTATGTCATGACCCCATTGGCAAGCTATCCGCGTGGAGAGCGAAGTATGCTTTGTAAAGGCGTGATATTGTCAATGAAGCATTCGTCATCGGCTAGATATTTCATTTTGTCGAGTTTTCGCAGTTGCACCCTCGGATTTCCGTAATGATGCGGGCGAATTTGTTATTTTCCCAGGGAAGCTAGATGTTTGCTAGGCTCCCTATCTTTTTCATCAATATATGCATATCCAAAGTTAATTTAGTAAACGAGAATATGTTTTCCTTTAGAACAAAATCGTTTTTGAATCTAACTTTTAGTAGTATTTCTCTAAAGATATATTTTTAGGAATTTTTTCACTCGAAGATTAAATATGTTCATGGGGTTATATATATCTGTATATCATGGGGTTATATATACCTATATATATCCCACTCTCTGTCCATGTCATTATGCTTGAAAACGATACAAGAAGCTGTATCGAAACGTTGTGTACTCAGAATAAAGAAGTTGTATATCCATAAAATATTCGTCCTTATTTGACTTCCAACTTCTAAATGCCACTCAAAGAAGGGGTTAACATTCATGATTTTCGGAATACAGATGTTCAATGTTGTTTAATTCATTTTGATCAAGAAAGCAAATAGCAAAATAAATCTTTTTTCGCTTATGAAACATAATGAAATTAAAAATTGTATCACTGAATCGTTTTGTGATCTTGCTATTGAAGAAACAAATGAGTGAGTTTTTTTGGTTACACTTTGACTTACCAACTTTCATTGTATATCGTAAAGACTACATATACTTATCAAAGTCACATACTAAACAAAAAACAAATAAATTGCCATTACAATTCAAAAGCGAAGGAACCGGGTTGAGGGGGCTCTAAATCAAGGAAACAGCAATCATAAAACCCTCTGGACACACACCCCCCCCCCCCCCCCCCCAAAAAAAAGAAACAAAAAACATTTGGGCCAGAATCGATAACACTCGTCCGGGTGTGGCGTGTTAAGTGTAAACCAGAGCTTATAAGGTGGCACTTCATTGTTTCAACTGGTCTTATATAGTTGTTTAATTATCATTGATATTGAAATCTTAATTACACCAAATTCTAGAATTATTTTCTTCGTAAAAAGATTTATCTAACTGAGTGGTCAGTATTTCATGAAAATCGTTAATTTTTTATGTTTTATGTGATATTGTTACCCTAAAAGAACATATCACGTTGCAAAGATTCTGTTTATGACGTCACAAAAGGGGTGTGGCCAGGCACGTATTCATTGGTTTGTGGTAGGTCTAACCTTCTCATCAAATGTGGCATGAAAAAGGCTATTATAACTAAACTGAACATATTTGAGTAGCGACCTTTGGCGCACAAAAATAAGTTGTTTTAATCAGATATTCATATATTTCAAAGTTAGTTGTAAATTATATTAGTTATTATGAAAACTTTAAGAAAACTTTTAATATTTTCTTTTTAAAAAATCGAGTTACTGCCCTTTATCTTTTTACAAAAAAAATTCTTGTATTAAAGGGACCGTTCGAGCAGGGTATATTTTGTGGAAACGAAATTAAGGAGGAATTTCCTATTACGACTATATATATAATTTTTTGTGATAATTTCACACTTATTTCAAATACGTTTGTGAGGTTAACATTTTAGTTCAAGATTTAACAATTTGACAAAGAATAAAGTGTATCGCTCAAAAAAGAAAAACCTCGTGAAATGAAGCCAATCATCGAAGCTACGATCGAGGAATGCATTATTACAACAAAATGTTGTCGTAATTGATAACTTTTATTTTAAATTATTTGTAAATATGCTCCTCTTCAATCAAGTAGTTATTTCTTAATGAATTAGCATAATACAGCATCTTTGTTTTCTCGCAATGCTAACACTCCAAGATGGCGGATGAAAGCCGATCGAGTGGTGCCTTTAAAACTTCCTTATTGCTTGAGGCCCACAAGGCAAAAGGAGATACATGTACTATACTTTACATACATCCTGTCATTGTTTAAACTCAATTGCATGACTTTCATAACGACAGGAAATTGACACTTGGATGAACAGGACGTCAAATGAAGTTCATGGGAAGATAATAAGGAAAGTTTTCCTTAGAAATGCAATTATTTTATATTTGAATATTTTCATGAATTAAACAATTCCAATATTAATACATAATATTTGAATGCTTCTCTAGGTAAAATTAGTTTCTAATGATTTTAATAGGGGAAGTTATGTTCATACATGTATGAATTTAAAATGTTTTAATCATTCAAAATGGACTTTCAAATTTTTCTTCCTTGTTTTTTGAATTCATACTGAAACATTTAATCTGAATTTCAGATCAAATCAATTTATCAATATCAAATTCTACACAGTTATTAAAATATGATATTTTACCTTCTAATCAAGAAAGAAATTTTCTGCAGTATATATTTGAACTACAACTCATTTGAAATGAAATCCATAAGACACTACCTTACACTCAACAAAACGATGTAATGCGTATCCTCATATGTACCTCAAATCATTTCGCACAATCAGTTTATTTACATATTGTTAATTTTAACTATTAAAACAGAATCATATTGACATTGGTGATGCTGTCTAAATATCGTAACAATATGTGAATAAGTGCCACAGCATTACAAACATCGTGATCGACATTTGCAATAAGATTAATAAATAAAGTATTAGTTTTCAAATGTTTTAATTTTGATTGTTTACTTGTTGATCATTCTTTCTTTCTTCGACAGGGTCATGATATTTGATGACAGAAACAAACAAAAACTTTCCTAAAATGTGATTTGGATTCGATGATGAAACGGTAGAAATTTTTAGAATTTATAAATTCTTCCTGGATACCCAACAAGAAACCATTTTGACCTTAATTCATTAGTTAACAATACATCTTCAGCTTTATGCATAAAAGTAATACAGTGCTACAGTATTACAGTGGTGTAACGGCTATGAATACTAAGTATAACGTACGTCATTTGTATCCGTAGTTGAAAGCATTTTATACGTTATATGTGTAGCCCTCTAAATATTTATCTATTTCGTTTCGGTATTTTGGATAAGCCAAGCTCCTCGTGTGGAAATAATTGTGAGAATTGTTATCATTACTTATTTGATTGTAAAATAGAACGAACTGTCATGGTGGCAAACTTACGCAGTGTTTCCAATATGAACATTACTTGTGACTTACTCTTGTGTGGCAATGCTGATCTGAATATTCATATAAATCAGAGTATATCAAAAATTGTTCAAACCTACATAGGTCAAACAAATATGTTCCTGTATCACATTTGTATTTCTATATGTTTTCTTCTGTCTATCTTGTTTAATGAATGTATAGAAAATCTAATGTACATATTACGGAGAGGGTTCTCTAAGTTGTATAACTTGTACCCAATCCTTTCATGATGAAAAAATATGTTTACAAAAAGAGTTTGATATCTTATAGATAAACTGATATCTTATAGATGAAATAACATCAAATGATATTTACCGAATTTAGCATTTGCCTTGCCTCATTTATGATATACATAAGAAACTGATTTTTTTGTGATTAAACTCTCTGAAAGTTTTTCACAGTTCATTGATAAAAAATATTTAGAACGCAATTCACTTCTTCCATATCCTAATAGCTTTACTAAAATAAATTGCAATTTAAAACAAAAACACAATTTATTTACCTCCTGGCTTTTAAATTTTGATACGTGCAACTCCTTTTTAAATATTTGCACTAAATGCAATATTCATGAAAAGTACTTCCTAAAGTGTATATATGTCGCGTACAAGTTGTGATTTTGTACAAGTTAGTACAACTGTACAAGATAAAGCCTGTACAGTGCATGATCATACAAGTAATTTCGTGTATGATCTTTATTCAATCTAGTTAAAACTAGCTGTAATGTTATCGTCCCCTAATCTAGTTAAAACTAGCTGTAATGTTATCGTCCCCTAAGTCCTTACGTTAAGGACTTAGGGGACGATAACATTACAGCTAGTTTTAACTAGATTGGACCTTTATTATACGTAAAATCGTACCTTACTTAGTACATTAGTACATTATTACTTGCTTACACCACATGTATATACATACACGCACACATTTAAGAATTGAATGTCACTATGTGTGTTTGCACTTGAAAATGAACGATGTCAAAGCTACATTGCAGTACCATGTTTGTATTAACATAAGGATTTATTTTACAAATGTAAAATACATCGAAACAATGAGGCTGACTCTGGGTCAAATAAAACAATACTTCTCTATATGTTTCCAAGATCCATTTCCAGAGGCTCAATTTGATATAGTATTACCTTATAGGGAAGTAGCACGTTTTTCCTGAGAATATAAGGTTATTCTAGAAAAAGGAAAATAAATGATTCCAATTAATGGACAATGTATATATTTGAAGCAGTAACAAATAAAATGTGTAATGTATAAGTTTAATAATGTAATAAGTTCAGCAATGCGATCCCTTTTTCTTACACAAAAAGAATTAAAGGTGTTCACACAAAACATGTTTGCCAATGGACTCTATGTGAATCCTAATAATTTTTTCTCTGACTATAGATGATCGGTTTGTGTAATGAGATTTTGGACACTATCAAATAATACTTTTACATTAAGGTCCAATTATCAGTGAAATTTTGAAAATATTTTTTTCAAAAACGTGCTAGTGCCCCTTTAAGAACTAAGTGCATATCAGTAGCCTGGTACGGCCTGATTCAGGGAATACAGGTTTGTTGTTTTGACTAACGTTCAGTCGGTCAAATGAAGATAAATAAATACCCTTGTTATTTTCATCTTGTCATCGCTTTTGATTATATGATACTTTCCAATAACTGCTATTTTTGCATATATTATTGACTTTATTTGGGTATACATGGCGTTTCAATATCACTTGTTAGAATAAGTAAACTTTGGGTAAGAAAGATATGCTAGTAAATTACATGAAAATGACATTGAAGTTCATATCTTAAATCTTTCAAACGATTGATCATGTTATCCGATAAAAAGTTTTCTTTAATATCAGGATCATTATTTACAAAATATATATGTACCAAATAATACATACATGGTTAAATGCAAGTCTTATTCTAATAATGTTATGAAGCGGCTACAAATCTTACCACAAGTTCATATGGGTGCGCCCCAATCTCTACAGGAGATAGTGCGTTAGTTTAGTATTTTGACACCAAGAAAAGCTGAGGGGAGAGTACATCACCCTGTATCATACCTATATCGGGTTTCTGTTTAAAAGCCCAGAGGGCAATTATCAATGGATTAAGTCTTTGATTGATGTGTCATTTTATTTCTAAACCCTGTCATCTGCAGCTGTAGAAATTGCATCCCTTGCTGATCATTATTATTTTACTTTTCCATTCAATTATTTTGACACAATTAAAACAGAAGGTAAATCGTAATCCGGAAAACAAATCAGTATGTGCCTTTTCGTATACCTAGTTCTCCCATCAAAATTATTTTAAAATTAACATGAATTATGACTCCTTTTTGCCCCCATAAACCTACATAAGAAATTATAACGAGGCCTAATGGCCGGGTTAGTTAGCTTTTGGTAAAGTCTGTGCTTGCTGTTTTGCCTTACTTAGTATGATCGAATAGAGAGAAAGCATTATCCCAATTATAACAATGCTATATTCGTTCACTATATGTATGGCATGTATCTCAAATGATAATTTATCTGAAATAGGCACCTGATCTTTTGGGAAATACGTCGCTTTTTAACGAAATCTTCCTTGCCATGAAATTTCGTATAGGTAGGGAGAGGACTTGCTCAGTGGCGATATTGAATTCAATCCAAGGCTGTTCATTTATTAAAGACTACCACGTTTTATCATAAACTCATTAGTAAAGTAAAACTTTGTGGCAGTTGAAAGTAAAATATGAAAAATGCAATTGCCTAATAATACACAATTTATCGAAGAATATTTATAGTATTCAGAACAGTTTGATTGCCCACAAATTATGGAGCATTTGCGACTTCATTTGTTTGTGTTTTTTCACAAAGTTGTCCTGCATATCTGATGTATTCAGAGTTTTATCTTTAAGCGTGGTATTCTAGAAGTTGGATTAACTCTGTCGGTGATGGAGAGTTTTGGTTTTGGATTCCTTATCTTTACGGTTTCAAGTATTTGGCACCAAAGAACCACTTAGAGGAAATGTACAACACCTATGGCAGCAACCCGTGTACCTGTTACACCTGGTTGTTCTAGTTCTCAGGAACCTGGTAACCTAGCGATGGTTCCTTGCAAATTACCTCCGGGTTGCTAGGCAACAAAAATAAACGCCCTGACTTGATTGAGGGTTTGGAACGTTAGAGGAACAATGAGTTTTTCGTCTGGAGGTTAAAAAGTATAACCTCTCGAAGACTTCTTAAGGGAGTTCAAAATAATACAAAATCCTGATTTGCATTTATGGATTTTGTACCCAGAAAGTCTTGTCAATTGAACGAAGCAAATGTATCTGAAACTAAGTGTTAATCGTTGTTATCTGAACATGAAATTGTGAAGGTTGAAAAAGTGTTTGTTTTAGAAAGTTGATACTTTGTTTGTCTTGGTTTATACTAATTACAATTCAATTCGATCTTGTTCAAATGTTCTGCCAATTCAAAGATAACAAAGATTAATTTGCATATTTCTTTTTTATTTTATAGAAAAATATGGAATCTCGTTTTTATACAAAAATATCATTTCATGATGAAAATAAATATCAAGCAAATCATGTGACTAAGCTGTCCACAAAACAGTGATAAATATCTATAAGTGTCATTCCATCGCCCTGGTGGCAACTCTTTCATCCATTCACACATCATCTCTCTCGCACCCGATTTGGTTCTATCAGAACCGGAAATACGTCATACCGGTCACGTGGACGTTGGACGTCGTCTACCCGATGTTGACAACTGCCTTCTGGTCCGAATGTATGAACAATGGCGATAATTTCAGATCAGTCTGTTTCCAACAATGGCGACCCTTTCAGATCTACCCGGCATTGTTAATACTGACGTATGGAATACTGTTTGATATCACAAAGAATCTCCCTTTACGGGACTACACAAGTGTAAAGCTTTGTTCGGCTGACTAGATGGATACTGTATTGCACAGCAGACGATCATCTGCCCAACTTGGCGCCAAAACTCACACCGTGTCGTCTGCTTCGCACAAAAAGCCCGAATGCAGAAAAAAGGACTAGGATCCTTGCTGCTTCCATCATCTTTGCAAAGGGAGATAACTCAGATGATCTCACAAGTCGCACAGCAGTTGTCGTCCTTGGGTCGGTGTGACCTCAAACCGCAGTCGACTGCGCATTCCTTCAATCTCGTGGCTCCAGCTTCCGTCATGGACGAACATTCGACGTATTCTGCTCCAATCTTGGACGCCATCTGAAGTCCTTCTTTGGTCTGGACGTAAAGATGGGGGTTGTAGTGTTTCTTGTGTTCAGCTTCGTCGCGAATGTCAACTTGCGTCCCGACAAGGATGAGTTCACTTTCCGGCGAGTAGTGAGTCACTTCCGGTACCCATGTTTGCAGGACACTCTTCAAGGATTCCGGGTTGGCCACGGAGAAACAGATAAGAAACACGTCACAGTTCATGTAGGCCAGTGCTCTGAGTCTGTCAAATTCTTCCTGTAAACAGATAAGATGTGTCATAAATACATAGATAATGACATGAATTCCGATCCTACAGTTACCTTCATACATGCAAAGATCTTGTGATCTTGTAATTTATATTTTGTCTAATACAACTTTGAAAAGGCGCTCCAAATAATCACTTCATTTAAAAAATCAAAATGGTGTAACTTGAAATTTTAATAGGTATACTAGAATCGTGCAGTGAAAGAAATTGATCTGACCATAATTATATTTCAAATATTTATTCGAATTTATTTCTATCCTCACAACATTTTATTCGTAGATAAACATCAATGCCATTGACAAAACAGAAGTCCGTTAACCTTTGGAAAAAATCTTTATCTATAACATTAAATAACCAATGTTTACATTTAGTCTCTTTCATCGTAGTATCAAGCATTAGGTCATTTGGGCGTCACAATTAAATAGCAACTAAATCTATTTCAGATGGAGAATCAGACAAAAATAACTACCTGTCCTGCTGTGTCAAATATACTGAGAACGTAGGGCTTTCCGTCTACCGTTGTAGTTGCTGAAACAAAAAATACATAATTAGATAATTGCAAATAATAACGCCCAATTTGTCAGACATTGTATGATGTTTAAATACGGTAAGCCCTGTTAATGCTACAGTAAGTCATTGTTATTATTAACTCAGCAATAGTTAAATCTGAATTTACTTATATTAAGACTGAAACATGAACACAACTTATCATAGAAAAAATATGAAATAAATTATGAGATTCGGAATTCAAAAATCAAGATCTCACGTCAACTTGCTGAGGCTTTTGCTACTTTAAGGTCAGTAGCATACTGAAGGTGAATTTAGCCAAAATGTGTTACAAGTAACGGTACATGCTAATGTAATTCTGTACAGGGTTACATAAAACCACGTCAATAACATTAAAGCTGTGTATTTGGGAATGCGTCTAGGTATTACTCAATTTGGTAACAAGTTAATACTATCGTCGATTGGAAAATTAACATGTGCAATGCGAGTGTTCTATTCTCATGTTTCAAGTATTCTCTTATGACTAGGACGTTTGACATTTAAAATTGGTTAGAAAAAGGGGTAACAAGAATTTACTGAAAGTTTGCCATCTCAATTGAAATGTTTTATTGGTAAAATGGTAAAATGAACAACGAGACCAAACTTAAAAATGTTTAAAGATATTGATATTGAACTAACGGCAATGGTATAAGTACTAGTATAACGTTTTGACATTTAAAACTAGTTAGAGAGATAGTTAAGAATGTTACTGGTACTTTGTAAAAACGATTATAGACGAACCGTGTGGAAACTATTACCTTGGTATTAAACTAACGGAGTTCTCCGAAAATTTCTACATTCCAAACCTTTGACATCATAAGACCCTATGAACCTCTTCATTCTCTATGGCTCCGTTATAAAGTCGCGGCTCCGTTATAAAGTCGCTATGTCTGCTTTTGGACATTGACATGTAGAAGTTTGGGGAGATAACCTGACTAACGGTAACTAAAATGCTCTAAGGCAATTAGCATTTACTGGTTACGTGGTTACATAAGAAAATGTAACCTGCATGTAACTGCATGTACAACGAGGTTCATGGGTAACATTATCTATTATTCGGTAACATGGTAACTGAGAGTGTGAAAAATTTCGCTATTACGCTGAATTACCTTCGGCGTGCAGGAGTGAGTTGCCCTTTTGATATTTATACCTCGCTCGGTGAAGAAATATTTAGGTAATGATGCGGTATAAACAAAGCCGAGAAATTATTTGTATAAGGGGGGAAATCGATGTTTACTTTGACTTGTGCCATATTTTCATATGGCATTAACTTCTATAATAAACAATTCTTTTCATCCCAACTAAGAAAATCGTCAATATTTTTTATCGTCAATAATTCTTGAAATAATAAAATTTTATTGATAAATCCATCACAAATACTTTTTACAATAATGTAGCCCTACTTAATTATCAATATGTTTTGATGGAAAATTTAAAAAATAACATATAAATTAAGATATCTCAAATAGTGTACCCTCAAGATATAATCACTTTATGTTGTTAATCAACACCTACACCTTGTTCAAACATTTCAGTGTCAATCAGCTGCATGTTTTGCAACAAAGGTCGTCGATTGCTATCAATCATTATGTAATGAATTGCTCCATTGGCAGTTGATTGACACTTGATAGTAAACATTGGCCCTGGGCGAAATACATGTCCGCCGAATGCCAAAATCTCGTGCAGATGTGAGCCGCCTTAGGCGAACATCGCATTATTTACATTGTACAATATAGATTATCTGGATAAGCCTAATAAGTAATCTGGTAATGCACAAGTCACTAAAAGTCACATTTAGGCACGAACTCGATTCTAATCATATAAGTAAAACGTTGCTTGTGTTATCTTTCAAACCGCCTTGATGTCACGCCCGACCATGTTTCATTTGAAGTTTAAAACAATAATTTATTTTAGAATATTCTTTTTCTCTTTTTTTTGTAGCTGAATTTTCTCTTTACTGCTAAGTCACTAAAATTTTGGAGAATTTAACCTTTTTAAAATAAGAGTATTTCTTTGTTTAGAGCACGTTCGTTTACGTTTCATTTGACTTCTCTGTCGCCATAAATGACATCACAAGTCTAAGCACGTGATTTAACAAAGCCGTTACTTGATTACGGGTGTGCTTTATGCGTGAATTGCGTGATTTCGCCAGCTCATCTTAGTACGGGGCCAAGCAAAGTTTCAATTCAAAGGTCGACATTTTCAAGTTTAAATATGAATATGTAAAAAATTTGAAATCTATTTTGTTTACAGCCAAAACGACTACTACAAGATGTATGTAATTTGTTTTAAAATGTATTTATATCGTATGTTGCCATTTTATTTATTCGACTTTTCAAAGACCATTATAACATTAAAAAAAAAATCCAAATTCTTACAGAACATCACATATTTTTGTAAGGATAATCAACTAGCTATATAAATATGTCAAATAATGCCTAAGCCATCCGAGGCAGAGTCATCACAAAATATATTATTAACCCTATTGATGCTAAAAGACTGCTTCAGTTCATCCCGAAAGCCTATGTGGTAAATAGTTTCCTCAATAGTTGTTAATTAATAGGGTCTATAAAACCAGGAACCTATCCTAGAAATCTAGATGAATAGTGTGGCGTGATGTTGATAACTCGGTCAACATGAGTAAGTGTCATTGTATTAATTGAGTAAGTGATGGGAATTATGAATCATAGAACAGGATAACAAAATTATTGACAATGAAATCGACAAATTGTTCCTGAAGAATGATGAAATCTAAGATATAAAAGCAAAGGCTCTTCCTTGTCTAGATAATATTCGTCATTATTCATGTATTTGAAAGAAAAGTTTATAGGAGTATATTTTTGTATAAATCTAAAAGAAAATTTATACGTGTTTGAATTTGTTTTAATGGTTAAGAATTGATTTTTACGATTGATTCTGAAATTCAAAGAAAGAATATATTTGAATTGAATCAAATTATATGCGTGTATAGGAAATAAATTCAGATTTGCAGAAGAAATATTGATGGATTTGCATAACTTTGTGAAAATTTAATCAAAAAGCAAATATTTTGATTAAGGAACGTCATTAAATTTGTTTGACGGGAAAAGTGACAAACACTAACGTCGTTTTAGCCACAAAGAAACAAACATTCCTTGGCAATGCTAAACATTTGTAATGGCTGATGTTCCTCTAAACTTGGCCTTGGAATAAGCCCAAAGGTAAAAAGTTAATCAAGCAAACAGCGTTCATTTCTGTTGGCAGCTAAAACTGCAAATATTTAAGTCTTCGTCATCCTTGAATTAAGATCCGCGTCAAATTATCCGATCACCTTTCATTTCATAAAAAATTAAAGTGCAAAGAATTTAATCTTCGTTGGATTCATTCCATGTCGAGACGACATTTCATCCATACGTGAAGGTTTTGAATAAGTTACTTGAGTAAATATAAACATTTTTAAACAGTTGTATATCATAACAAATTTACTCATCAATCATAAATCATAAATTACGTTGGAATTTTAATATCACGTTTTTGTAAACGACATCTTCATTATCTTAAATTCCTTACACAAATAGGTATAATTACAATAAACCAAATTAATTTCATTGAACTAACACCCTTCGATTTTATTCATTAAATGTACTTCTTAATCACATGAACCTAAGAACACATACCATCTGCCTAAATTAAGCAAATGAACGACGGGGTGCCTTTGACAAACGAAAATACACTCTCAATCTAAAATGACCTAATCCTTCTATATAAAGGCAGTTAATTGTAAGTGATTAAGGACTCCCTGCTACGTTTTCCGGACCCCTAGCGTGAGAATCTGGGTGTTGATAGCAGGGCAGGGAAGAAATTTTGAGGGGGGGTCTACGACTGCAGGGAAATCGTGCCGAATACAAACTACCCTTCAAATTATTGGGACAAAACCTCGAATATGAAGCAGGCTATTTCATTACAATATTTCAATAAACCGTTATGGTGACATTCTAGAAGTTGGTAAGTTTATCCTTTTCATACATTGCAACCTTATCCTGTTGTTACCTTTTTGGTTTATATCCATGCCCAAATTATATAAGTTACTGTACCCCTCACTGTTCCCCCAAATGCGTTAACACTGTATAAGGATCTATACCAAATGTCAAATAAAGAAGTTGTTCATCCATAGAGTTTCTTAATTATTTAATATTTCAATATGGCCATATTGGATACATGCACTATAGAATACTTTGGGGTATCAAATTGGCATGGTATTTATCACACAACGCCAAATAACAAAGGAGGGGATGGTCCCACTAAGGAGATGGTTAGATAGAACCAGGGTGGTAGAAGTCTAGGGTAGGGAGTATTGTTTTAGATACAGATGTCCCCGGGGAAATAACTAGAGTGGATTCTTTGTAATCTTTAAATTAGACCCAGGATCAATGAATTAAAGGAGCCTTCGTAAGTAAACATTTTGGCTAATTAAGTTGTTCAGTTCTCCTTTTAGTATTATTTCATAAAAAGGGTAGCAGTAAAACTCTAATTTCCAATTTGACGAGATAGTCACTTAAATTGACAATAATGAGGTTTTTGAAAAATAAGGGATGGCTACCATGGGATAGGAAATAAGTTCAAATAACCCTGAAACATCGTGCTGTAGATGATAAAGAAGTTCTAATCAATATCACGATTCGTTGATTGCGAGAGGTTGGTCACGTGTAAAAGTTTCGGCCTGGGGTGGGTTGGGGAGGGGAAGGGTTCTGGGGACCAAGGGGCTCTCACGTGGTGGGTCCAAATTTCTTTATACACATGGTCCCAAGCAGATGACCGAAAACACAAAGGAGGGCTGTATGACCCTTGAAATACTGCTCGTCTAAATTTAAACTAGGCCTACGACTTCGGATGATTTCACTAGTATGTGACGAGTAAATGAAAGTCTTGTATGGGATGGTTTAGTGCTTGGCAGCTTTGAAAATAAATTGTCTAGTTTGCACTTGTGCAAGCATGTTTGAAAAAGAAGGAATTAAATATATATATTTAGAATGAAAAAATAAATGGCTTTAAATTCAGAATTGACTTTATGTTTGTAAAATTATTGTCTTAGTTATGAGTATTTCAATTTTAAATAACCCAATATTTAAAATATATTGTTTCTAAATATCCTTTATTTTGAAACAATGGAATGGTATTTATATCTTTTTCGCGTGATTAATATTCATGCATCAGCGTTAAACCGATTTGACCCCTAACTGAGTGCAGTCTGTAATATATAGCACCTGAACACAATGGACGGTTGGAACACAATACTAAAAATGCAGCATTCGTTCGATGCATTCTATCGAAATAGGGCTCTTGGAGAATTTCCCAGAACTGTCTGAATGTTTTGCTGATTAAAATACCATGTGGGTTAGCTGTCTGGTGTTCTTGGCAACGAATACCCGAAGTACAATGAACTCCAAAAGTTCATTCCAAAAATACCCTCCAAGAACCATAACGCTTTGTTAGGTTGGTTTAACATTTATTAACCGAGCATCAAAAACAACTTTATAACCGTCTTTCATAGGATGAGTCAGATACGACCTATTTAACGTTTTGGGGAAATCGAGAAAATTTTATTATTTTTTAATTGATCTGTATAAGTCATTACCCCCCTTTGAACTTTGCGATCATCCGACCACTTCAGTAACCATGGAAATATGTGGAGAATGCCTTAGCGGAAAAGAATATGTTCAAATTCTGCTTAGAAACAGATGTTCTGAGAGAGAAAGTTATCCCCGAAATAAACGCCAATATCAGCGAGCAATGCGGGGAACAGCTGGCCGCCCGCGTTATAACGAGGGTAAGCGGAGAAAGGAAGTTAAGCAACTTACCAGCGTAATTATCAAACATTGTCGGTGTGTATTCCTCACTATATCCATGCGCGGCCAGTCTTCTTGCTAAACAAGTCTTTCCAACTGTGGTATTGCCAACCAAGACACATTTAATATTGCTCTTGTCGAAGGATCGGTACATCTTGCTTTTACCCATCTTTTGTTATCCGTATGACTACTCGCGATATAGCGTGTTCCTTTCTCAATGAACGTCTGTCGAATGACTGGAGAGTCTAGCGTGGTCTATAGCTTTTAACCACACCTCCATCGTGACGTCACGGGCGACCTTGTAATCAGCCAATCAGATCACTCCAAATGACGGCCCGTAACAATACTTTGCATTCCAATGTAAACATTGTGTAAGCGGCGCGACTCATTGAGAAGGCGAGTTACGCTCCTGTGATTTTTTAGGTTGTTGTGAAAATGGATTTGCTTAATAGAGGGATTACAGTTTTATTGAAATGAACAATCCTTGTAAATTTCAACCTGCTTTCGTGTTGATATCACGCCGTAGGACATATTTCCGGTGATGACAGGCGCGAATAGCATCGAAAATCATTGCGGATGTTAATCAGTTTCATCTGTGTTCAAACTGCGTGTTTGAGAGTACATATTAACACATTATACCACTAAGTTTCAGAATTTCAAGGAAATATATGTCAAAGGAAATATGTCAGTCAATCACAATCCATTTCGTACCTCGTTATTTGGCGATGACTGTACACAACCTGTTGCCCACAACCTGTTGTTATGTTTCTTCGAAATATTATTCATATTTTATCCATAATTATTCATAAGTTCATGAATAATCAATAAATGTCGTGTTGCTGTTGTTTCAAGAAATATATATTTGCTTGAGTAAGTAGATGATATTGTCAACTATGTATGACTAAGTTTTCATTTCAAATGACAATGTTGGAGAGGGGGTTAACTTAACAAATATTGTCGATGTTTTCAACTCCAATCAAAGCTCTCTGCGTCGTTTGAAGATCAAAATGTACAACATCCAGTCTACTAGTCTGCTAAGATGCAACACCCGTTATCAATTGCTTGATATGGATGTTAGCATCAATATCGAAACGTCGCATATGTTTGCAATAAAGAAGTTGTAAATCCACAAATTGGTATTTCTGTACAGTGCCCACTAGCGGAAACGTTAACAACCATTCTGATATTTTAACATCATATTTATCAAATAAAATCAATAGAATATCTCAATATTTGAAATCGTTCCCTTAGTTATTTTCTTTGGTATACATTTCGCTCCCCGAGCTTTCAGTTTCGTAAAGACGATATTCGCAGATACCATTCAATAAGACACAGATCAACGATGCAATTTCCTTAGTTTGTTATCCAGACCCTAAAGCAAAAATATTTAATTGATGACCAACCCAGTAAAAATGTTAAGCAAGTCTAGATCGCTCAGCTTCTGAAGTTAAAGCATCTTCTGGGCTCCATTTTGTTTTCATACATGATTTGTTTTAAAATATTGTCAATATTGAAAAAAATATTTCTGAGATTAAATGTTAGTCTACAATCTCCCGGTCAAAGCTTTCAAGATGAGTCGAAGCTTTGTCTTAAATTGCAAACACAGAGTGGTGACAACGTCCCTGTCAAAGTTTACAAGTTAAAAGTCGGTAGATTCGACTCAATTATAAGACAGACATAGATCAAGGACCCTAAATACAGATTTAGTATTTAGGGTCCTTGCATAGATAAACGATGCAGTTTCTCGGTCAAAACTTTGAAATTGTAAAGTCGACAGATTCCATTCAACTTGCAGACACTTATCACTAGTGCAGATTCCAATTCAATGCTAACACGAGGTTAAAGAAGACACATTCGACTCAAATTGTAGACACTTGTCACTAGGGCAGTTCCCAAGTCATTTTTTACAACTAAAGTCGACAGATTTGACTCAAATCGTAGACACCAGTCAATAGTGCAGTTTCCAAGTCAATGCTTACAATAGATTTAAGTTGACAGTTTCGGCTTAACATCCAGACAATTTCCCTGTCGAAATCTACAAGTTTGAAGTCGACAGATTCTACTCAAATCGTAGACACTAGTCACTAGTGCAGTTTCCAAGTCCGGTTTAAGTCGACAGATTTGATTCAACTAGATAGACGCGGGTCGCCGACGTAATTTCCCGGTCAAAGCTTACAAAGTCGGCAGATTCGACTCAAATAGACAGAAACAGATAATCTGCAGACACCTGTCTGGCCCATGATCGTGATGGATTAAACTTGAGTACCTTACGTCACCTTATAAAGATGAGAACGTTTCGGACTAATTCTTTGAGTGTTTTATACTAATATTACATAATGTAGATCGATGGTAATCGATAAGCGTAATATCTTCGTGAAATGAAGTTGGTCTTAATGATAAGACACGAAAAATGATAACCCTTATCACTGCTTTTGGGAGTTTGTTATTTGACTAAGTGTTAAATGAGTTATCGCTAAAATAATAACATAAATATACTTACGATATAACATATACTCTTTATTCCACATTGATCTTCGTCACAAATTCCTTTAATAATTTGATAGTTCTCATTATAACAAATATGTATCTTTTAAACTGATACTTGATTATCCAAATCAAATATTCTATTAACTTTAAAAAATCGAGTTTATGACAACACATTTCATATTCTAACCGTCATTCTAAAGGCAAGCCCATGAAAAAAAATATTGTATTATGGTATTGGAAGCTTTGGTTCTACTTTATTTACACTGGTAGGTTTTGTAAGTTTCATTGCCGTACAAAAAAGTTAACATCAGTTGGTTTTGGCTTTTTTATTTTTCCCATTTATTCTTCATACCTTCTTTCTTATCTTTTCTTCACTTCATCTTCTGTTTTCCACCACTTACTTACTTAAGATAATGATTTAAAGGGACAGTAGCACGTTTTTAGGGGGAATATAAGGTGATGTCAGGAAAATGAAACTCAATGGTACCAATTAAAAGACAATGCATTTAAACTAAATGGGGCAGTAATAATTCAAATATAGAATGTAAAGTTTAACCGTGCGATACTGTTTTCTTACACAAAATGAGTTAAAGGTGAATAAAAGGTGCTCACACAAAATAGCCGCCCATTGATTTTAGGTGAATCTTCAAATTTTGTCCTCTGACTATGGATAACTAGTTTGTGTTATGAGATTTTTAACAATATCAAAATAATACATTTAGCATTAAGTTACAATTATCAATGACAAATCTAAAATATAAAATTATCAAAAACGTGCTACTTCCCCTTTAAAGAGCGCTTTTCCCTCCATCGTTTTCCTCTCTTATACGGGTTCATGACAATGGTTACACCTTTCACTACCTATCATATTCCATAAATATTACATAACCGTTTATGATGGCTGCAGCAATGGTGACACTAAAACAATACTGATCGGGTCATAAACGTTACCCTTTGACCTTTGACAGCTGTTCGAGTGCAATGGACATTCTGTATAGATCTTGATACAAATCTAAATTGCCTCATTCGATGCATGTCGCCTCGCAACTTGCGTATATTACGCAAGGTCGTAAAGATGCGTATCCGTCGCTATGGTTGTATAGTAGAACACTTTGAAGTAGCCATTAAACACTATTGGCGTGACCTCGATTTTTTAGTGCTTGTCAAGGATCTATTTCGTTGTCGATTTCATTGTGAATTTCCTGTTTATTTTGTCATCTTGACACAATTGGTTCTGTGCAATTGGTTTTTCATTTCTATCATGTTTTGTAATGTATTGTTATATGTATATTATTGTGAAAAGATAGTGTCTCATTAGCCCTACATGTATGTGGCTGATTGTCAGTTTTTTATTGTGCGGAATATATACATGTTTTAACCTGTAACTGGCGAGTGACACTTTAATAAAATATATCTGTCTGTCTGTCTGTCTGTCTGTGCAGTATTAATAATGTTTTGGGTTAAAATTTGAAACCGCATTGAGAGTTCATTTAAGTGTCTTTGTTACGAAAGTGTTTTATTGTTTTTTATTTATCTCGATAGCACTTGAATCATATTATAAAAAAAGGTATCATTTAAAACTTTGAGAGCAATCAAAATCAAATCAAATACTTAAACTTTAACATTTCTAAAATAAAATAACATTTTCCATACACAATATCTTTCTATCTTTTCAGGTATCAAGCAATGTCACAACACTCAACAAATATACCCCCCCCCCCCCCCCCCCCTCCCCCTCTATTCCAAATTCCAAATTTATTTTATTTTGTACCACTTTAGAACTTTTATTAACTTTATTTGGGTGTCTATGACCTATTCTAAATTTTAATTCCCGAATTCATTGGAATTAATTAAGTTTTGAACAAACATACATAGTAGGTGATGCTTGTTTTATCAAAATTCATTTTATACAAAAGACATCAGAACGTTGAACTTATTTTGATAAAAAAAATAACCAATTTCTGGATTAAGGTAAAGGTTATTGTGCATATGGAGAAAAAACATCGTTTCTATAAAGCAAAAGCGTTATTTTATGGTAGGATGTGAATTACTGTGAACTGTTGAAAGCTGAAGGGAATGTAATAAATATTCTTTGACTTCGATCACTCATTTCAACTCGCAGTGGTGAGCAGTCTAAGTAAACCTACCCTCAATAATACTCGCTAAACTCCGATATTGAGTCTAGCAAGATGTAGTAGCAGGTGGCGTCAGCCGACCTATAACCCTCCAACGTTATATGTGTGAATGCAGATTATTGCGCCTTGGTAAGACGATGCCTGATTGGTCAATTCGATAGGTCGACTGACGCGTCCCGCTACTACATCTTGCTAGATTCAATATCGGAGTTTAGCGAGTATTATTAAGGTTACGTTTAGTTTACACCAAGTCCCCCATCTTTAAGAATGTTGATGAAATTATAAAAAAAACGGTCAATAATGAAAACCATATGTCCATCACTTTGAAATTCAAACACAAATCAAAATAACGAATTTGTAAATATCTTAATTCATCATCAATGACAAAAAGCAAACCTTGATGTTAGCAGATTGTGTGGGAAATACTAAAAGCTTAACCAGCAAACGGTTTGTAAGGATAAAATATAATCATGAACACATTATCAATGTTTTTGGCAATTTCGTCAGTTCAGTTTAGTTTATATTTATATTTCATATTCAAATCTTGTCCGCTGTTAATTATCTTGTTATGATAATGTTTTTCATAATTTTTCATGAGAGGTATATATATAAGTTTATCTGAGATATTTGGGTAATCATGTTCATGTAGCGTTCATGAAATAAATACGTTTCATCCATAAAGTTAGTCACAAACGCCAAAGACCAAAATTAGCTTCACACAGAATACCATCACCTAATAGTCTCCCCCCCCCCCCCCTCCAGTAATTGATGAATGAGATAGCTAATACTTTCTACATATTCTACATATAAGAAATTCCGCCCTTAAGCGTTACGTGTAGATTCGACGCGATTGTGTAGAACAAAGATAGCCTTTAGCTCGAAGCCAACAATACATCCTATAGGAATGCAGTTATTTTTCGTCGTTCGCACTTGTGTGTAAGCAATGTTTACATCACGGAGAAACTCTTTGAAGAGTTGAGATCTTCCTTTTTTAACTTACACGAATGTTGAGGATATGTTAAAGACAAACCTTATTCACGTGAGCAGTTGGTTTGCTTAATTTTGCTGAATGACAAAAACGTTCATTTTGTTGACATTGATGGTTAAATGTGACATTGGCATTAGGAAGGTTAAAAGCAAATTTGGTTCACGTGCGTTCTAAATTTATCCAATTTTATTGAATCAATATAAAAAGGTCTGAATGAGGTGCGGTGATAGAAAATATTTGTTTGTTGTTTCTGGTTTCTGTAAACAAAGTTCATATTTTAGTTTTTTACAACTAATTCCTACTCCTTCTGGTACGGAAAGGTGTAAGCGATAATGCAGTTATGAATTGAAGAGGTTTCATGTGAATTTGCTTCAACAAATCACATACATTCAGTGCATTTAGGAGTAAAAGATAAATCATAATTGTATATGATGATTATATCTTCATAATAGAAGCATTTAATAAGGCGGTTATATTTACCTTTCTCGTCAGTGATTTTTCTTGTGTAATTTTTTTTTTAATATTTGGGAAAAAGATTTTGTTTAAATCATGTGTAAGTAATTAAAAACATTCTGATAGAATCGTTTATTGAATCAGGCTGTCCTTATACTACTATGATGTATTCCTTCTTTTAACATATATCTGCACGTTACTTCAGTGTAATTTCATTATTTCTTAATTCCTAATGTTTATGGTATCCTATCAATAAACTAATTACACTATATTATTTTAATGTAATTCCATTTCAATTGTTTTTATACAATAATTTCCATTTCCGATATCCTTGAACTGCATCATTTCAATCTAAAATGGCGTTTTCAAGAGTTCCAAAATCACACTATTTTTTTCTAAGATTTTTAGGAATTACTTTTTTGTAATCCGACCTTAAGAATGAAAATGCATCAATATCCCTTTCCGTTATCTCCACCAAGTCCATTGGCTCTTAAGGAATTTCTCAATTCTCATGTTTATTTCAATTCGACGATTTTTGTTGAACCTCCGGCGAAAATTGTTTTTCTTCACATTCAAATTAATCATGTTGATGAGCAAATAGCTTGGCGTTCCGACGCAGTTTACAGAAAACTGCTATTAAACAAAGTTAAATACTGTTAAACATACACTGGCGCCCTTGAGAATGATGTTAGAGTCAATACGAAGGGCGACAAGGTTGAAGCTACTTTAACGTTGTCAACGTCAAATTATATTGTCCCAGTTAATATCAACAATCCACACGTTAAACATCACAGTTTGTTTAATCCTTGCCTTATTTCATAAAAAACTCAATATCGCGCACAAATTTCATGTCAAGGACAATTATTGTACTCAACATGCAAACGTCAAGTGAAATAATGACGTGTTTGATATTGATTAACTCTGCCGTTGCCATTGACAAAAAAGGGGTTCTTTTTTATTTCTGTGTTTAATAATTTCGCCGACAAGAATACTTTTGTTTTTGTGTATAACATTAAACGAATTAAGTAGGTATGAGGGAATATTCATTTGAATTTTCAGATTTCAAAAGTTTAAGACCTTTAACATTCGATTTTAAAGAAGATTTACATAATGAGCCAACATGAATAAACACAAATAAAATACATTTAATGCGACTGATTTATAACAATTCATTGTAAAATATATGTAATTTTACATGTCATGTATAGCACATTCAAGATAGGCCATGGACAACTAAACTAGTGTGCCGTAAGTTTTTTTAGCGAGTAAAAATGGAGCATGAAGACACCCCCCTCTTCTACCATCCCCTAACCTCCCATTGCCCGTGACCTTGCAGAGTAATACGTCATCGGAAAATCTGGACAAACATCCAGCCAACAACCTGGACAAATGCGGGATTCAGCCAGCCCCTTTCATGTCGTGGTGTAATTAACACTTCAAACAGAAACAACCGACCGTAATTAAACTGACGTCATAAAGCAAGGAAGCAGTTGGACAAGACAAATAATTTACGTTAGAAGAGAGACACCGAGATTCTTGTTTGTTTGTTAGGGATAGAGGGACACACAAATAAACAAGTCGCTGCAAAGGACACCTCCGTGGGCTTCCAACTGCCACGCCCATCAGCCAACTAAGGACTTGAGAATCGGGATTCGTCAAGGTGATGCACTTCGGCTAGGGCTGTTTTTATTAACATCTATAATATGTTGTATTATGTTTGATTGTATGTACACCATGCATCACAATGACTTAAGTGTCTTATAGGAAGAGAAGAAGAAGAAGAATAGTTTATTTCAAAAAGTGTCACGCAGGCCTATGAGACACTAACAAGCATTTAAAAATTCCTTAAAATAAATAAAATACCATACAGTAATACATATAGGTTTATTTTAGGTCGGACAATTTTAAAGTGTTACACTATTATTAAATATATAATCATATATATAATCTGAATTCTGATGTTTCTAAAACATTTCTTAGGAGAAAATAATCTATGAGAATTTCTTTTTGAGGTATTCCGTGTTATTGTTTATGATGCTGAATATTTGAACAAAGATTTATCAAACATATATCAGATCGTATTTTAAATACAGGATTTTTGAATATTTGGACGCATGGTTATTTTAAAGGTTAGAAAAAAATTGGCTTATCTACTGTGAGGAATGTAAATATAATATATGGATGACAACTTCTTGTTCATTGTATGCCATGCACATAATGAGAAAAGAAGTTGTCGTCGACATATTCCTCGGCATGGCATTATTAACCAAATACATTTTCCAGTAATAACAATGATACCAATAGCGTAAAATCATAATTTTAAGCATAAATGCCTTTTGAAAGGTAATAAACCTAACTCCTGTAATTCCATGACAGACATATAAACGACGCCTTCTTCGTCAGTCAAATAATAACTCTTGGTGTCTACCTGTCATGATTGGTAGCCGATTTACCTGATTAGATTAAAGACTACTGAAATACCTCACAAATCTACACTACAAAGCCTTTGATAACCTTGGAAGTGACCAGACGACTAACCAGAGGCCCATGGTCAGTTATTGGTTAATTACAGGTATTCTATAGTCCAGCAGAACAGCTTTTACACCTTTAATCGGCTTACATCAAACGGAACAGGTGACGCTCGTTTGGTCATAAAATTAGTCTGCATACGACAGGTATATCGTGAAATATATAACATTTTGCTTTGATCACTGGCTGAATTATTTATGACATTTCCCCTCTCTTGCATGAAACAAAGTACTTTTTTGGGCACAATAATGTTCAACCGCAATCAACTTTAATGGTCGGGTAGGAGGTTATACACAGAAACAATTAAATTCTTTCTTATGACAGAAACAATCGAGAAATATCGCCTTATGTATTTGTATCTGTATTTGTATCTTTTTAAATCGAACAAAACATGGTTAATAAAAATCGACGTAATTCATAATGAAATCAAATGGAAAGTGAACAGGTATTATCATAACTTTTTTAATGAAAGAATCTTTTCTTTATTCTTCATCTTTCTCGTTCTTGTTTCGTAACTCTCTCAAATACAAATCAGAAATCAAATGTTTATTTACCATTAACAGTTTGAGCCTTCAAGCATTAACTCTAATGAACCTCTTTCAGTCTGTGTGGCCAGCTTTCCATAGAAATGAACAACAAAGACTTTAAATTAGCCTCAAGTGCTTTCTCATTTGGGTTCATAATGCAGGGGAATTAAGATTAGGCTCATGATCGGTCCTCGAGCTATCTCCATTAAAAGTAAGAGCAAAAGATTTATCAATGAAGTAACCGGCGCCGAAAACTGTGTACGTAACATAACATTTTAATATAGCTTCTAATTTTATTGTAATAATGTGACATTTAACGACTACAGTGTCTCATAGGCTATATTATGGCCGGGTACTTTTTAAAATATATGTATGTTTTTTATGTATTGTAACTTATTTTAAAGTACGTGACACTTTAATAAACATCTTTCTTCTTCTTCCATAAAAAGAATAGGAGGTAATAGCGCGCCTTGTCGAATCGTGTTATTTTAACAAAATACGTGCCTGCCAGACCACTTGTACCCTAATTATAGGCTTCATGTTAATTAATGTATTGAAACCTTTATTAACATAATCTATCTTAGGGTAATTGATGTATTTTCTCATTATCGAGAAGCTTTTCAAAATCTATGAAGTTCTATGAAGGGACGATTTATGTGTACACGGATTCTCACATCGTTGATAAATAAAAAACCTTTGATCACTTCACAGTTTTTCATGGTGTACTGATAAAAGAGGTATTTACTATCGTTGTAGCAGTCAGGTGTTAAGTTTTATAGATAAAATCCGGACTCTGGTTCCGGAAAGAGATGCACAGGTAATATTAGACGTTCTTTTGATATGCAAAGCAAAACAAATACTGACTACACCGTTGGGTGCACGTTTTGGCTCTGTCCCATTAAAAAACCTTTCACAGATTTTGGTGCAAACGAAAAAGCAATTTAAACAAATTGGCCTCTTTGATCTTACATTTCGCTATAAGGCACGTACTTTCCCTATGAAAGTAATGTGCAAATCTCATTTTTTATGTTTACAGTTTCATGGTCGGCAGCAACAAAATGAGACTACTGAATGACTATAAATGAAACAGGTACTACATATATCATATAGAAGCATTTTAAAAATATCGTGTTATAACAATGTTGATTTGATATGAATGAAATGAAAACTGGTAACATCTTTAAAGGGTAATGCTGAGGAATATATGAATGACAACTTCTTTGTTCATTGTATTTACATACATCCATATATTCCTCAGCATTCCCAACTTCTAAAATGCCTCTCAAAGAAGTAATCTTTAAAGGGACAGTAGCACGTTTTTAAGGGGAATATAAGTTGATGTCAGGAAAATGAAAATAAATGGTTCCAATTGAAAGGCAATGTATTAAAACTAAATGTAGCAGTAATAAATTAAATAAATAATGTAAAGTTCAACCATGTGATTCCATTTTCTTACACAAAATGAATTAAAGGTGTTCACACAAAACTGGCAGCCAATGGACTTTATGTGAAACCTCATAATTTGCTCTCTGCCTATGGATGATTGGTTTGTCTAATGAGATTGTTAACACTGTCAAAATAATACATTTAGCATTTACCTTACAATTATCAGTGAAAATTTTGAAACATAAAATTATCAAAAAACGTGCTAACATCATATGTTATCTCAAACAATTATTGCTTTGAACATAAACAAGGTTCCTTGTTTACTGGGCTCAAATAATTTCTTATAAATTTCTTCAAATAAGTTCTTCATTTTACTGCCAAGACGTGCAAACATATTCTAGAAAGAGTAATCATTTACTAATTTATCCTTTTGGAATAAACACCTTTTACCATTTAATGTTTTAGCTATTTTTAACAGCTTTATCATGTGCCGTTTTGTATATTGTGCTGTTTTAAACATTATAGTCCTATATACTTAAATAGTCTGTCTGTCTGTCGCCAAAAAGGTTAAGCACATTTAACATTTTTATTTCAACAATTGTTTT
Source organism: Steromphala cineraria (assembly GCA_916613615.1). Taxonomy (NCBI): domain Eukaryota; kingdom Metazoa; phylum Mollusca; class Gastropoda; order Trochida; family Trochidae; genus Steromphala; species Steromphala cineraria. Next base: position 53,421,027 of record OU744724.1, on the reverse strand, counting down.
TTGAGGTTTCGATTTTAATAATGGCCTATCTTATAACTATACCTTATATTCTCAACTTTTCCTGCACTATTCATGTGACTTATTGAAGATGTTTAAGGATATCTTAATGATCTGGTTGACTTTATTTTTCATTAAATCTTAAACAACTCAATCAAGACTTCTGAGTGTTTAAACGTTGCAAGGCTCTTATTGATGCAGAAGATAGGGATACAACCTACTGTTTCCGTTTCAGATGGTTTCAAAATAAATTCGTCTTTGAGTCTTAGTTTCTGTAACTGAAAAAGACCACACATTTGCATTTGATTTATCGGATGTTTTTCTCGACAGTAAGATCTATCATCATATCACTCAAAAGTAGTAAAGAAAACCAGATATTTTAAATATTGAAAAAATGCAATGGTCTTAAGTTTTTTTCGTATATAAACTAATCAGCATTGCTAATTCTTTTCCAAACATCAAAATAATTCATTGTAAAAAAAAAACATCAACTCATTTATGTATAAATTTTCCTACATCAAACCAAATTTATCACTTGATTAAGGTGTTAGTGTTTACAGTGAAACGCTACATTTCATGAGATCAAGAAGTTGACTATCCATAAAAAAAAAATTCTTCCACCATCAAGAAAGCTAATTTACTAGTATATACTTTCATAAACAAACTTGACTAACAAGATGACAAGGAGTTTTATGGGTTCATCGTATAAACACCTATCATAAGTAAAATCAGAGACTCTATATACAGATACATAATGTTATACAATGTCTCTGCTAAAATCAAAGTGACTTTGAATTATTTTAATGTGTACCAAAGGTTCACACTTTTTAGGGTAATGAATATAGAAGAAGAAGAAGAAGAAAATTATTTTATTTCTGTGTCACATTTTACACATATACACAATATATATGCACTTCTTGACCAAGCCGAGGGTGCAAAGACGTAGCTCAGTATGCATAGCCCTGACCTATGCATACTTAGCTAGCGAAGACGGCGCCATATTGATTGCAATATGCTTATTAACGGCTTACTTATGACCAATTATTACTGTTTTGTAGCTCTTAGAATGCAATCAACACTTATCAGAACATTTTGACTGCGTATGTATTATTTGATACGTCTAAAGGTCACTGATATATGAGAGGTCACTCGTCAAAAGTCGTCTCTGTCGCCAGATGGAGTAGCCGGAAACACATTGCCGGACATGTCGAGAGTTACTTCCCTTGCGGACCGCTTGCTTCTCGACAGGACGCCTGCAGGCCCTTCAAGACACTGATAGGCGATATCGGTCAACATCAAACGTGCAGAGCTGCCGTTATCAAATTATGCAATAAATGTTTTTATGGAATGGGAAAAAATAAAAATCGTTTATAATGTCCTATCATCTCTTAAATATGCATATGAGGACGAGGGCAAATGTATAAAAAAAAACATCACTAAAACTTCAACTTCAGACAAATGAAGATTTTTGGAATTCTTATATTTTAAAATTGGGAAATTGGGATTTATAAATTTAAACACATAGAATAGCCACCAAACAGTTGGTGAAGGTTTATCAAATACCAATTCTGAAAAATTAACCCATTAGACTTTTAAACATTGATATCTTGATCTTTGACAAAAGACATTTTGTAACCTTCGACATTAGGAAATCACAACGAGAAACCTTTGAAACATTTGAATTGCCAGTGATATTTATGCGATTCTTGATTTCTCGATTTTTACATGACATGTTCGCATTAAACGAATTGCCACCATGACATCTTGTAGACTATGCCATCTTGAAATTGACATCATTTAGCACTTAGAAATTCAAAGATTTCCACACCCAAAGAAATCAGCTCTCTGTTAATTTTTTGTAATTCATTACGTTATGTAGTTTAACAATTTATCGACAATTTGGCTAATATCTCCCCAAAAAATATTCAAAAAGTCACATACTGGAAAATAAATGTTAATGCATATATCAAGAGAATCGGACTAGAGCTTGTCCTCGCCACTTATATATAATGATGTGCATTGCGTAAGAGTTTATATTTTCAGTAGTCAACTTAAATGAACGATATTCTATGATGCTTTAACTTTAAAGGACAGTCCTATCGAGGTATGTTTTGTGGAAACGACATTCATGCGGACACAGTGATGCATTCTTTTCTCTGTCATATTGTAAATATAGAGAAACTTAAATGTGACCCTCACCAACATATTTAAAAGTAAGTGTGAAATAATCATGTAATAATCATATATAAGTATTACCAGGGAAGTACTCTTCAATTTTGTTTCCATCAAAAATACCCCGATAAGACTGTGCCTTTAAAGGGGCAGTAGCACGTTTTTAGGGGGAATATAAGGTGAAGACAGGAAAATGAAAATAAATAGTTCCAATTGAAAGACAATATATTCAAACTAAATGAAGCAGTAATAATTCAAATATATAACGTAAAGTTCAGCCATGAGATTCATTTTTCTTACAAAAATGAATTAAAGGTGTTCACACAAAAATGGCCGCCAATGGATTTTATGTGAAGCCTCATACTTTGTCCTCTGACTATGGGTGATTGGCTTGTGTAATGAGATTGTTGACACTGTCAATATGATACATTTAGCATTTACTTACAATTATAAATGAAATATTTAAAATGTAAAATTATCAAAAAACGTGCTACTGCCCCTTTAAACAATAAAATAATGCCATAAGAACATCAACCAAGCATTTAAAAGGCACTTTTACACGTTCTTGGGTGTTTTTTCCTTTAGCCTTCTTTTACTCATCTGAGTAAAATATCATTTATTTAACTTGATTAACTGTAAAGATGGATGTATTCAGACTGTCGAAAAGGATGTCTCGGTTGTTTCGAACTCCAAAGAGACAATATTTTTACTAATTTATTCCTCGGAAAACTGACGATAATTATCAGATTGCGTGCAAAATTTTCCTAGAAATCTAAGCCAAATCTTTTCATTTCGATAACGTCTCTGCCTACACGTTCCGTCGATATCGACATAGTAGGAAACATATTGCCTAAGTCCCGAGAGTTACTTCCCCTTGGTAACTCTTAACTTCTAACCGGAAGTGAGCAGACCTTGAGAGCCCCGATAGGGTTTGTAACATCGAAATCAAGTATCTAATCGGATGTTTTTGTCAAATAGTTTAAGTGATGCACTATTGTAAAGATCAAATTATCGGATGCATATTGTGTGGGTAGGAATAACAACATTGAAATCAAGTATTATCAAATTATCTATAAAGAATTCTGAGATATTGTCAAAAAAACTTTCCAATAAAATCGGATGTTTATTAGAATGTAAATTAGTTCAAGTGATGTATTGTTTGAGAGACAATACAATGAGATATGTACTTGATTATATCATATCTAACAAACAGCGATTTAAAGGGGCGGTAGCACGTTTTTTGATAATTTTATATTCTAAATATAACACTGATAATTGTAAGTTAATGCTAAAATTATTATTATATAAAATCTCATAACAAAAGTCAATCATCCATAGTAAGAGGACATCGAATGAAGATTAACATAGAATCCATTGCCGGCCATTTTTTTGTGAACACCTTTAATTCATTTTGTGTAAGAAAAAGGAATCGCCTAGCGAAACTTTACGTTATATTTTTGAATTATTACTACTTCAATTGGTTAAAATACATTGTCTTTCAATTGGAACAATTACTTTTCATTTTCCTGTCATCACCTTATATTCCCCCTAAAACGTGTTACTGTCCCTTTAATGCCGATTAATTTCCTACCTGATGTGTTTCAAGGCACGCCTCTCCTTGGTACGAAATTATCACATGCAATATCAAAAGGAGTGATTCAACAGTATTAAAGGGGCAGTAGCACGTTTTTTGATAATTTTTTATTTAAAAATTTTCACTGATAATTGTAAGTTAATGATAAATGTATTACTTGATATTGTCAAAAATCTCATAACACAATTCATATGATGTTAAAGGGGCAGTAGCACGTTTTTTGATAATTTTATATTTCAAATATTTCACTTATAATTGTAAGTTAATGCTTAATGTATTATATTGACAGTGTCAACAATCTCATTACACAAGCCGATCACCCATAGTCAGAGGACAAGATATGAAGATTCACCTAAAATCCATGGGCGGCCATTTTGTGTGAACACCTTTAATTCATTTTGTGTAAGAAAAAGGAATCGCATGGCTAAACTTTACATTATATATTTGAATTATTACTGCGTCATTCAGTTACAATGCATTGTCTTTCAATTGGAACAATTAATTTTCATATTCCCGTCATCACCTAATATTCCCCCTAAAACGTGCTACTGCCCCTTTAATCAATTTTCTACCTGATAAGTTTCAAGGCACGCCTCTCATTCGTACGAAATTATCACATGCAATATAAAAAGTCAGTGATTCAAAAGTATTAAAGACAATTAAACAAAAAAATGCAGTCATGATTATAATATCTTTTAAAGAGATGAATGTTCAAAGGGACAATATGATTAAATACTTGTTATGTTGATTTTCATATTTCAATCAAGCTAAATAAATTTAGATCTACAGTTTTTATATAAGGTCACGGAGCTGTCGATTTCAATTTATTTGGATTGTATTTCAATATGTGTATCTTCGTGTAGCAATATCGGGTTTTAATTTCAAACATCATGAATTTGCATTGGTTGATTTATTCACACAAAAACTTGAGTATCATTTTGTAAATATATACAGCTAATAAATACTAAAATGTGACTCTTTTGTAAATCTTTACTTTTAAATTCAAGAAATCATAAACAGAGTTTGTACACTAAATTGCAAGTATTTCACAATATGGGCCACCGTCACAAATTTTACCATTAAACGAAGTTTGAGGAATTATTAACAAATAGCATCTAATTTTAGCATTCTAAATAAAGTAAACTTTGAATTGGGCAGTAGCTTGTGTTTAGGTGGAATATAAGGTGATTTCAGCAAAATGAATATAAATGGTTCCAATTGAAAGACAATGTATTCAAATTAAATGAAGCAGTAATACATGTAAACCAAATGTATGATGTTCAGTTCAAACTCACGAAGTTATGAAAATGTGATAATAACCACAATAACTTAACAATATTCGAATAACCTTCAATATTTATTAATCACACAAAGGATACATCCCAAACAAAAAGAAAAGTGGTGAGTGTTTTTTATACGTTATTTCTGCAAAACGATTGAATGTTCTACGTATGGCTAGTAAATGATATGCATGATACGATTTTAATTAGTTTTTGTACCTGGTAAGAAGATTTTTGAGATATGGCGACTTCAGTTTATTGTATAGTTTAACTTACAAAGATTACATCTACTATGATAAATATTAATACCAAATGTTACCCATGATGCAAATTTCAACTAGTTTGTTTTATGTTACTCATTTATCACTGAGTCATTTTATGCAATGATATCTTCACTTTTAAATTAATCAGAATCTAAGTTATAACTATTAAAGCAAGATATGGTATCGAAACTTTCCTATAAAGCCTTTCTTATGCATGCTTATATGAATTTACTTTGCAATTTGTGATATATTGTTGTATCCGGGAAGAACTGAAGCATCCTAAATCATCAATTGTGCGCAACAGTCTGTGATTGGTTGATTTGAAACGAAAACCGGAAATGACGTGTTGACTATCCTTATGTCAAGTGGTCCGCTTTTCAATTGTTGTCACTTACAAGTTACTTACGTACACAGATGTTTACAGTTATAAGTGATAAACCATAAACGATAATAATATTGTTACGATTTAAAAATACAAACCTGTTCTTTTTACAAAACCTCTTGAAAAGAATTAGATTTGCAGTTTGTTTAAAACTGAAATTAGCCTTCCTACAGAGAGATAGATCGCTAAGGCAAACAATACGATCAAACCAACGAGCATAATTTTACGCATATTAAATATCTCTTACGTTATATAGTGAGAACAAAACTTCTAACAACAGAAGATTATAAAAATTCATTTTAGAACAAGGAGTTTAGTTACATCAATGACAATATCAGTGGCATAAATGACATGCGCGTTAGTTTTGTTGGTTTAGTAATTGTTCCGTTATACACGAATTGGGAGTGAACATGCGATGACGCTGCACGAAGAGATCGAGGAAGCGATGTTGCACCTGCAGCACGTGAATCATGATGAAATGACGTACATTTTTCAACGTTGACCCTGTAATGTTCACTACAGTTCAACAATTTCACTGGAATTGCATTCACAGATGAAAAACTGAGAAAAATACAATCGGAATAGCTTTACATCCAATTAGTATTTATCTCATAATTCCACAAAAGAAATAAGAAGCCACACTATGAGAGCTTAGTAACATGACAGCTTCAAATCCAGACCTGTTTAGGTTAGAATATAAAATTATTTGGTGAGGCCAACATCGATAAAAATGAAATGTTGGAACAATTTCTATGATCACTTGCTATCCCAATTTTATTCAGAGTGAAAATATATCCTTAGAATTTAAAGATGCTGTATCATACTTGCAATATTTTTTTAAGTATTTTTAATGTATTCGTTGTATTTTTAGAAAAATTTAGCGACCAACCTAGGGAAAATCGGACCAAAATTCATTAAATATGAGATAATTTACCAAAAAATACCAGACGGCAGTCGACATAAGGGCGAATCAAGTGTGGCCATTTCACAACTTCCGGTTTCTAAATGTACGCTTGAAAACCGTCTTTGTCGCGCTCAATTAGATTTTATATTCTTTTTCTCCGAATTAGGTATTCATTGCTGTCAAAGTTGATACCCATCGAACGCAATTACGGTAGTTGAGACACGGTGTAAATCCTACAAGCATAATGATTACGTCACCGAAAACGGGTTCGTTAAATGACATACCCTTTCTAAGAGGGGTACTGTGCTTGAAGCGTAGAAATGAGTATGTCATTGTTGATTAAACAATCTGAATATGATATCAAAATTTCGACGAATGATTGTTCTACAAAGTGATGTATTTCATTTCTCAATAGCTAAGTTTCATCCTGAACCGCTTGCAAGTATGATACAGCATCTTTAAAACACAAAACCTGCTTAGATTATAGGTCATAATGACAAATTTGGATGTTTAAGAAATGTACAACTCAAAACAATAATTTTTCAGAATTTTTAGAATTCTTCTAAAATCGTTTATTAAGACATGAACTTGCATTAATGTATAAAGGAAAGTAATTGTGAATGAAAATCACTCATAGTCATATGGGCGTGCCATGTTTGTTGACAAATGTCGTTCGTGAGTTAAAACGGAAATAAACACTCTTCAGTACTATCTTCATGACGGAGAAAATCACTCATCGCCATACGAGTGTGAATTGTTTTGACTATAATTTGTTCGTCAATGAATACGACAGTTTACAAACAATTTTCAGGTTATTAATACGTTTATAACGTTTACATATTGTTGCCCACATATTTAACTAACGAAAAATTTCGTCATTATCCTACGCATAACTTACTTTAGATTTTTCTTGTATTTTATAGCACATCACTATATTGTATATATAATGTAAGTTTATCTTTAACATCATATGAATTGTCGTACACAGTGATATTTTATATATTAAAAAACACAGTTTGGTAATTGTAATTCAGTAGGATTAGGCATCGGGTGACGTGACTCTTAAAAGACAAGGAAGTGATGTTGCACGTGCAGCACGTGGAGAATGTTGAAATAGACAACATGACGTAGATATCTCCGTAATATCGCTGAGGATTTTCATGATCGAGCTGAAAGCCATGAGGATAAGGCGAACATTAGCCACTTCAAACCAAAATTGGTAGATGTTTACCACATATTGTGTACTTTATTGTAATAAATGTAAGTTTTAGCAACTATCAAAACCTTTAACGAAACTGTCCGAATGATTTGTAATTTTAATTTGACAACTGAAATATAGATGTCATAAGTGTCTTTTAGATATCAGAATTCTTCTAAAATAGATGCGATTACTTTGCATGACATATGTACTTTTCTTAACTTATACCGGAAGGTAATTATGAATGAAAATTACTCATCGTCACCCTCGTTTTCCTGTCCTGTTTCTTGAAAAATGTTGTTCGTGAGTGAAAACGGAAATGAATAAATAGTCTTCTGTAGTATTTTATGACGTATACATACGCACCTGACTAATTGATAATTCCTTCTGATACTACGCAACTATACTAACTTCATTCTTCACGATTTTCACAATTTGTTTTACCTTGTGGATTTCCTTTCAAGCCAAAACTGTATATATTTAACATACAAACTTGAGGGTGAAGAGTTAATTGTTATTCATAATGAAACTTAAATTACATGAATCACAACTTTCAGCAAATTGATAAGTTCAGAAAACTCATTAGCGTTCTTTACTATCATATCTTACGTGTCATTATACTAATGTTTATGATAGTCATCAACTACATATAGTTCTTGTAATAATATTCCTATAGATAATGTTTTGCCTTCTACTGGCGAATTTATGTTTATTGTGGTCGACAAATAATAAAATGATATCGTGGAAATGCAAAGGACAGTCTAAGGTATCTCCATCTATGATTATTGTGGTCACTTACTTAGGTTATCAGTCATCAACATGTTAATTTCACTTATCATGTTGTCTATTTCAGTATCTATGTCATTGTTGTATGAATATAGAGACAACCCTTGTATATTTTAACACATGACAGTGGTGTGGCTTTCTCCTTATTTCATCATCACATTTACCCTCGCCTGATGATCTATTATTGAATACAATCTACGTAGAATTGGTCTGTCCCTAAAAAACGTTTCGTGACTCTGATTTTCATGAGGTATTATTCGGCTTTGATACAAAAATTGTAGACATGTAATTTAAAAAATTATCATGATACAAAGTTTTAAAATATAAATTCTGAATAACTAAATGACAATTTAATATTAATTACCTGTTTTCCATGACCATCTTCACATTCGAGATTTCACGCCTAATTCTCATCGAAACTAGCCAAATAACGTACCTAACACTACACCTGAGAGCTAGTGTACCCGATCTTCGAAAAAAAAATATATCGTATAACATGATATGTGGATGTTGTTTTGTGGAAAGCTTTGAATGATATGTTGTTTTCTTGTTTTTGAATTATGTATGTTCTTCTCTTCAATAGTTTTAAGAATCAATACCTTACAACCATATAAAAGAACTTACTTCTCTTTCAAGAAAAAATTGCCGACATTTACACATGGGTGCAATGAATTAAAATAAACTAAAATCCAAAAGAAACGTCCCCTCTATATTTGATTCTTGATTCTCGATAGAACAAAAAATATAACAAAACGATATTTTTGTACCTTAACCACTGCATTATGTGCGTTTAAACGATGTGTTTCTTCAGATAGTGCCTTGGTTTATATAAGAATGGTGTCAATTTTTAATCATCTTTCGTGATTTTTGATGTGTGTGAAAAAACAAAAGGGGACGTTTCTTTTGGATTTTAGTTTACTTGATTCACGAGCAATATTGAACCAGAATATTTGTATAAAGAACATATTTCAAAACAAAACAACTTTGGAATGTATGTAATGTCAAAACTGTTTACAACGTAATAACTATTTCGAAACTACTCATTCCATTCCCGTGACGTCACACTTTCTCGTCAACAACTACCCGTTTAACATTGGGTAATAACCTTGTCTATTTATAGATGGTGACGTCACAACACAGATAATATGACGCAGCGAATCAGGCCACATTTTCTCGTAGAATCTCGTGATCAAGTGAACAAGTTGTGACCTACATACCTGAATAGGTAAAGGTACGCTTTGATTCACCTGTCAGGTAGCTTCACTTCCTACCTAGAACACCTGAGATCTCTCTTTAATCAAGGTGGGCGGAGAAAATGGGTGAAACAGGGTATGTTTCATTAAACGATATTTCATGAATCATTTGATCCGCCGTATAGTGTCACATTTACCTGTAATCAAAGAAGTAAAGAAGAAAGTAGGTGAAAAGTTTACATAAATGTCATAATAAACACATCTTTATCGATGAAGGCAATCTATTGAAATGAACATATCCTTTTACACTTTAAGAAATACTTTTTTAAATATTTGATAAAGTTTTTCTTTTGTGAAATAAGAGCATTAAGTAAGCCAAAGAAGTTAAGAAAAAAGTAGGTGAAAAGCTTACATAAAATGTCATGATATAAACATCTTTATCGATGAAGGAAATCTATTGAAATGAACATGTCCTTTTACGCTTTTAAGAAATACTTTTTTTAAATATTTAATTGAAGTTTTTCTTTTGTGATATAAGAACAAAGGTTAAGTAAGCGACCAGGTAATTAATGTTTATTGGTACGTATATATGTCATAACAGATAATTAAAACTTATTTTGCTATGGCATTTGGCCTTTGCTATGGCTATTGGTATTTTTCACAGCCGTTAATTACGCGGTCTTAATTTAAATGTGTTTGTTTGGACAAATTAACAAAAATCACCCCAAGTTCTTATTTTGTTGAAATATTTTTTAAGGAAAATCAAAAAGTGATAGAGTAAAGTTTAGTGGATGTTTAATGCATTTTAATGAAACATTGCATCTTTACCTCACTAAAATTTGAACAGTTTTAAACAACAAACAAACCACAGACTCTACTTTGAACTAGCCAGTTCTTCCCTGCCTTTTCAGGCATTGACCAAAACAATAATTTTGTTTCATCTTTTTATATAGAGCAAATTGGAAAGGACAGTGTGATTCGTGTGTCAAGCTGCGCAATACCCTACCTGAATTCACCTGAGATTTACCTTTAATCACAGGTAGGCGTTTGAAATGTAGGTGAATAGACACCTGATAACATAGTTGTCATTTGTCAGTGTAAAGCGTACAACGGATAGACGATTGTCGTTTATAAAGTTATATAACTCAGGGCGGAATTCAGGTCAACAACCGAACGCTGGAGGAACATAAAATACTTTATGAATGTTCGTGAAACTGTGTTGTAAGCATACAAAAACCTAATATATGAGTATCGATAAAACAAATGAAATGATATGAAACTATGTGATTTAAATCAGCTCAGTAACTTAGCCCTAGACCAACATTAAAGAGGCTGTAGCACGTTTTTTGATAATTTTATATTTTAAATTTTTCACTGATAATTGTATGTTAATGTTAAATGTATCATTTTGACAGTGTCAAGAATCTCATAACACAAACCAATCATCCATAGTCAGAGGACAAAGTATGAAGATTCACATAAAATCCATTGGCGGCCATTTTTGTGTGAACACCTTTAATTCATGTTGTGAATCAAAAAGGAATCGCATGCCTAAACTTTACGTTATATATTTGATTTATTACTGCTCCATTTATTTTAAATACATTGTCTTTCAATTGGAACCATTAATTTTCATTTTCCTGACATCACCTTATATTCCCCCTAAAACGTGCTACTGCCCCTCGCAGGATTATGTGATATTTCAAAAAGCGCATGTTGATGTCAAAAAGTTTCCCCCATGATAGACATTAATACGTATCTAACTAAGGATTGGTATCACTCTAATCTTTCTGATTGCAGTAGCGTGCCATATAGAAAAGCGTATTAATACGTATTGCAATATATTGGTACTTTTCAAATTTCAAATTTTGCATGCGCTGGGTAACAGTCAATATTGTATCACAACAAAATATATCTCATGTTACTTCTTCCAAAGTTTTCATATCACCAAATTGTATATGACTATAATTCTTGTTTACAATATTTTTCAAATCATATCTTTTGAGATCATCTCGTCTTTCATATGATATACATTGATGATACATTCAAAGTTCAAATTTCTTCATATACGAGTTTTTAAATTTATATATAATTTCTGAAAGAAATTAGGAATGGAAATTTTTTAAATCCTTGATTCAAAATAAAGTAAAATGAGGTCTGTACAATACTTAGTTTGAAGGCTTGCAAGCATTTGTTTACTAAATATAATTAATTCTAATTATTTTGCCCTAGGTTATGATTGACAAGTTTTTATGTCTTGACTTTGCGTAATCTTCGATAAATTGGCCTGATAAATGAGAAATCGTAACTGGTTCAAAAACTGTTGATACAGTCATAGAAATACTTTTCTGTTTTAGCATATGCTAGGCAATATTCATAATAATATATATTATTCAGAGGACAAGACTAGGGGTATGTGATAAATTCTTCATAACCTGTAGGAAATACTTTCATGAGAGATACATGGTGTTTGGTCCTTACTTAATTGCATTCTCAACACCAAAGTAACGTTTTGACTGGAGATAATGAATCATAACGTGTGTCACCAGGTTTTAATTCTCACCTGGTGGTCACCTGACATGCTGTTTAGTCATGGATTTATTTCGTATATATCAGCAAATCAGTTGGCAATAACAGTATTCGGAATCTTTACTCAGAAATGTATCAGAAAGTAAATTAAAAGTATATAAAACATATACAACGGATAAGAAGAAAATGTAATAAAGGCGAATTTATATGACTTTACATGATAATTTTGAATAATAGATTTCAATGAAAGTGTCAGTGAAATATGAAAATGAATTAATAATCACTTATGAATTAGATGTATGAGATTCTATTTACATTTTATTTTCGAAATTTTATTAAGATACTTTTTTGTTTGAAAATTGTTAAACTTTCAAAATGTTTTACTAAAAATAACGTTTTGAGGAAACGATACATTGAGTACTGTCTGTATTTATATAGGACGTGATTATATATATATGGACATTTAAAGTTCATTTGCAGCATTTGACAAGCTAAAGGAATATGTAAACTTCACCAGAGAAACGATATGAAACTCATTATATAAACTCAGATATGAAAACCATTTCCTTTGTCCATCATAACTAAAACCAGTACATGACATATACATTCTAACTAAACTAATATTGCTGGTCAAACCGCCAACCACAAGTGGGCAGTTAACATTCAAGTGATGAATTAATCCTGGATGTTTGGCTAATATATTGTTAAACGCGGACAAGTATAATTTCAAATGTGGACATGAGTATTAGAGGTCACGATTCGACCTTTAACGCGGGTCAGAAGAAATGTTACCCGACAAAACACGACTACATTAGGTTGGAAAATGTCCCAGACATGTTTCGGGGATTAGCAAACAGGGGGGTCAGCGTTAGGGACATTCTTTCCTCCCAGCTACGGAGGGGGGAATACTTGTCATTCAAGAACTGATGTGACAACGTGGTCTGACTATGTGACCATTAAAGGCACTCGCGCTACTGCCTAAAATAGACAGGGTTATTCAAAGTAAGTGCTCATTTCCTTAAAATAGGACCGGGCAAAATACATTACCCTGTCGACGTCCTATTGATGTTACATGTGTTTGCTATAAGTTTCTTTGGTTGAGTTTTTTGTGTTTATAGACTTCCGAATATGTTGAGAAATGAGTTAAGTACTTGGCTCGAATAATTATGTATTTGTATGTACTATTGTTGTGTTATGATTGAAAGTAGAACATAAAACAAAAAATGTCAAATATTTGTATACAAAGGACATATTTGAAATAGACACACCGTCCATCCGACCATTCTCGCAATCATACCTGTCAAAGAAAGTTCCTTTCCTGTGAGAAATTTTCCACTTTTTAAAAAGAATATTTAGAGGAATTAGTCAAAAGTGAAACATTCAATAGGATACAACGGGAAAACAGTTTGAATACAATTTGAATGAGATATGCTAAAAAGACGACATTAATGTCAAGAGAGACGTGTCAAGAAGAGCACTTTAAGATAAGGATACTCAATCTAGTAATATAATTTTTTAAACAAATCAATCATTAAGCATGGACCGAGCAAAGCCAAGATCCCTTGTTTCATCTTTGTTTATTTCTTAGTCTAAAAGAACTTATAGTTAGTGTAACACGTGACAAGAACCCCCCTTTCGATGCGAGAAGCGGTTGAAATTTTTTTCAAATGGTCTATGGTGTAAACTGGGGATATGGCCTCATTCGATCAGAGGTTTGATCAACATTTTATGACTCGACCTCACTTTGTGGGGAAGAGAATGAGTCATATGCGTTACCTAGATCCTATCTTCGTTACATTATGTTTTATTTTCAACTGTCTTATTTTGCATTTCAGAGTTCCCAATAACCGTGTTATAACTGAAACTATATAACCCGATCAAATCCTGTGTTACACAAAGTGTCTTGTTGTGATTAAAAGAAAATCGGTGAAATTCAGGAATTTATTCATTCATTAGATTCAATATATGACGATGAGTCAAATGAAAAACAAATGTATTAGTGAGTGAGTGAGTTATTATTTTACGCCGCTTGGGCAATATTTCAGCCATTAGCGGTGAGACATATGTACTAAACGGAAGAAAAAAGTAACGAACATCATAGAAGCAATATGATTTTTTTTTCAAAGGTGAGACGAACACACCTATAAATACCTGTAATTAACCGGTAAGGTAGCATAATCATATCCAGGTGAGAATTCCAACCACTAAGTGCAGCCCACGTACCATTTGTACACACCAAACAACCTTTTAACCACTTAACATACGTTTACATTTATCATCAAGTATTTGATATATGGTTTTATTGACTCGATTGCTTGTATATTACATTGACAGCTATATCCCATACCTTATTGAATATGTGTATTATTCATAGATTCATTATTCATACCGATAATCCTTTTCCAAAACCATTCAAGAGATCGATTATTCTCTTGGACGACAGTAAACATTCTTCTTTGGAAAATATAAACGTGTTATATAGCCTCGTTATCATACTTGCATGCGGTTCGTGTTGAAATTTAGCTATTGAGAAAAAATTACACCACTCGGTAGAACAATCTTTCGTCGAAAGTTTGATGTCTGTTAACATGTTTTAATCACCAAAAAGTATTTAATTCGACTTCAAAGGTACAGTACCCTCTGCAAAAGTGTCATAGCTTTTAACGAACCCTCTTTCGGTGACATCATCACTATGTGTGTAGGTTGTACAACGCGTCTAAGTTACCCTAATTGCATTTCCTTTTGAGCTAAAACTGTGTATATTAAACATACAAACTTGAAAATGAGGAGTTAAAGGGGCAGTAGCACGTTTTAGGGGGAATATAAGGTGATGACAGTAAAATGAAAATCACTGGTTCCAATTGAAAGACAATGCATTTAAACTAAATGGAGCAGTAATAATTCAAATATATAACGTGAACTTTAGCCATGCGATTCCCTTTTCTTACACAAAATGAATTAAAGGTGTTCACACAAAATGGCCGCCAATGGATTTTATGTGAATTTTCATACTTTGTCCTCTGACTATGGATGATTTGCTTATGTAGTGAGATTTTTGACACTGTCAAAATAATACATGTAACATTAACTTACAATTATCAGTGAAAAATGTAAAATATAAAATTATCAAAAAACGTGCCACTGCCCCTTTAAGTATTAGGGTGACAGCATTGAAATTGATTGAATTATGTTAATATATATATATGTTAAGTATAATTTTTGGAACCAGCTAACTACGATAAATGCTACTGACTACCATTTCCCTTTTTTAACCCTACCAAATGCTTTCGGTCGGTAGTTCCTGCTACTACTACTGCTGCTACTACTACTGCTACTACTACTTCTTCTACTACTACCTCTTCTACTACCACTACAATTACTACTGCTAGTTCTTCTACTACCACTGCTACTGCTGTTACTACTTTTTCTACTTCTACTACCACTTCTACTATATTGTTACTACTACTTCTACTACTACTACCTCTCCTGCTACTGCTACTTCTACTAAAATCTACTAAACGCACTACTACTGTCTAGCAAACTCGAAACGTTATATTTATATCAATACAGATATAATAAATCTTGAATTGATGTGAAATTTAAATGCCATTGAGTCGACGGCCCCATATCCCAGAAATGTACTTAATGACTTTTCATTTCATTCATACTGCGGAATATAAGGACTGCATAGCCACTACATGTTTCTACACCGAGGCGTGCCTTATTTGTTAACCTGTCAACACGAGTAAATAAATCATTTATCAACTTAATGTATTGCGGCAATTGTACTTTCCGTTATTGTATTGAAATGTCAAGGTAGCTCCATTCAACCTTTCATACCTGTACAGGTATTTCTTTTAATCAAGAGGATGTCAGGTGAAACAGGTAGGTAATCGGGAGCGGCGATAGGAGCGGCTTCAATCCGTGCTTACAACGTAGTTTAAAAGTACATGAGCCCTGAATAAGTATGTTTAAACGCAAGCGGCTGTTACCTGTGATGGAGATTGTAGTCTTATTTATGCAAGGTGAGGGATGGCTGGATAGGTATAAAAGCCCCAAATGTGTTTAATTTTGGTTTTTATTTCAATATTTCATTTTACCGGAAATGATTGTCTTAATTAAAGTTTCAGGATTTAGTAACACCGAGGATATTATGTGCGTTTTTGAAATAAAGTTATAATTATTCTCAAGTTTTTCTATTCAGACTGAAAATTTATTTGGTAAAAATCGGTATTCGATTGTTATAAGTACATATCATCTGGAGGCATACATAAGTCAAGAATCAATTCTTAAATCCGGATTTAGAAATGACACGAATTTCAGGATGATCAAATTTAGCTTTCTCTAATGTATTTGGAATATACCCAAAGACCAGTTTTTATTAATTTCTTTTTTATTTGATCGACATCTTTTAAGTGGCCCTAAAGATTAATGACGTTTATGGGAGCAAGTGTACTAAGGATATTGCAGTCAATAAATATGTCGTGTAAGAGTTTTGAATTTGACAATGTAAGGTGACAATGTATTCTCTACTTTGTAATGAATTTATTACATAATTTATATAGTTTTATTGTACTGTTCATGCACCATGAAAAGCAATATTATATAAGGTAATTTATTTTTAGAAATAATAGCGCGTCAACTTAACATTAAGAGAAATGATGATATAATATTTCTTTGTATATTTCTTAATGTGCAATAAACCGCTATATTTGATGTTAAGAGATTGAAACGGACAATTTGTTTTCAATACAATCTCATTTAAAAGAGTTTAAACAATAAGAATAAGAATATTAACTAATGATAGTGATAGCAATCTCAATCAGCATGGTTTTTCCCTCAAAGTAAATTTATGCTTAAGTACATGTATGTCATTTTTATTTAAACATCGATATTTTAGTTAGTGAACTGTTATATATCATTGTGTCAGATATATTTTTGAAAAATTATGTAAATTAATTATTAATTTGAAATATTTCTCATCAGTTGTGTTCGCATTTTACTTTTCTAAAGAGACCGTATTATGTGTTTGCATTTAAAGGAAGTTGTGCATACGCGTTGTTGAGACACGTTATGTAACACTCTGGCCCTGAACATGGACAAATTACGAAGATTCCACTCCTAAGTGCAACCTTAAAACCAGACTGCACCTTGGTTGTGACTGTCACAGCAAGTGCACAAAATACATTAGGTAAACAGTTTATATGCAAGGAAAAAATCTTCGGTATTTAAAATTGTTTTATTCGTTAAGAGTGCATGCAAACTGTCACGATTGTGTTTATTATTTTGAGCTCATTGTTTTTACTGCAGCATGTACAAAGGTAATGAATATCCCTTCTTAGTCATTCTCCGCTTTCATTTGTTCGTGTTTTTCTTTCTTCTTCTCTCGTCATTTACTTATGCATATAAATCGTTTCTCTTCCGTTTCTTCGTGTCCACAACATTTTCTTTCTAGAGATTTTTCTTCAACCCCAATCATGTCTTTATACATCATTTTTCCTTCACGTTTTTGTTTTCTAAAACACCCTTATTTCCTACAATTATTTCTTAAATTACAATTTGAAATTAGACTAAAATGTAATTATAAATATCACTCTAAAAATTAACAAACAAAAATGATTTTGAAATTGGTAGTCATGTCCCCTTCATGCCATTATATTGAAATTTGAAGTGACGATCTCCGTTTTCATCTTTATTTTATAGTTAGTATACACCCTGTCACATGTTAAGCGCCCCCTATATATATTTCAAGACTTAAACATGATGTTATTGGATAGTTAGCCTAATTTGACTTAGCTAATCATTCTAAACATAGTCAATGTCGAATCTTTGACCTATTTTAAACGAAAGTGTCATGTTGACATTTGAATAAAGTACGACAGAAGTTGTATTGGCTCTGATTATATTCCAAAAATAAGTTTTGCATTAGAACATATTTTACCTTATACGGAATCAACAGATTGTTGAAATTTCAGCTTTTTTTTTCATAACTATGCGATAAACCTTTTTTAAAGTGATCAAAACCAACAGTTTATTACCATGTTGACGCTCACGGATCAAAACATCTTTACCATTCCTTATCAGAAATCAACAGATTTTAGAAATTTTAGCAATGTTTGTCAAAACTATGCGATAAAACTTTGGTTACAGTGGTCAAAACCAACAATTTAGTTACGGATCAAAACATCTTTTACCAAACCTTATCAGGAATCAACAGATTGTTTAAATTTTAGCAATGTTTGTCAAAACTATTCGATAAAACTTTGGTTACAGTTGTCAAAACCAACAATTTAATTACGGATCAAAACATCTTTTACCAGGCCTTATCAGGAACCAACAGATTGTTTAAATTTCAGCTTTTTTCCGACAATATAGACGAAAGGGTTATGATCATACGATTAAGGAGTTCTTGATGGCCCAGTTTCTCTTTGGTTCAACCCGTAAAATTTACATTTCTCTTTGACTTAGAGTGATCTTTAATATTGGTAATATTGATAACGTTTCATCATTTTTAACTTTGCTGAATTGTAAATTACCAGAATTATAGGTATTGGGGGTTTAGGCTACTGTTACCATTTTGTTGAAACGCAGTTCTCATTATGGGATCCGTTCACTTGAAAGGAAAGAATTTTTCTCATCATATCAAAACAATAAAGACTTTCATATGTCAGAATAACTTGGTTTTGTGCACAAAAGTACAAAGATTTAAAATTTGCAAATATGTAAAAGTCGTGAAACGATAGTTTATTGAATTTCCTCTGTTACAATGTTCGATATTATTTCATCATGAAATACAATTCTTTCTTTTTTTAAACATTTTCTTCAAATTCATCAGGCAATATTTCCTGGTAAAATAATAGGGGACCATAACTTTTTAATCGGTGTTTTTGTGCTAAATATTTTTTTGAAAACGAGGACAGTTTCTCATTTGTTTGAATCAAATGGATTTATTTCAGAAAACCAGAAAACCATTCTTCTAAATGAAAAAGCCCAAGCACGTTTTCATTTTCAAGTCAAAGAATCGAAAACCTCCCATCTTTGAACTTTTCGTACACAGTGTGAGAGTTTATAGAGTATAAAGAGTGTTTATAGAGAGCATGGAAAGACCGAATCTGTAGATGTGAAGATAAGAACTGTAAAGGGAGATAACATAAGATAAGTAACGTCTAGACTAATCCTATACCTGAAACATTATCTGGTGTTATACACATTGTATTTACTTTGATGTTACCATTGATGCGTGTGTGTAGGGAGGAGGGGTTGGGGGGAATTCGGCAGGATAGCGTGTTCGGATCAAGAGGTCTGGGGTTAGAATCCCTCCAGGGGCTCTGTAACTTTGTAAGCAATAGAGAACTGTTCTACTCGCAGTAGGGTTTTCGTAATTCTTAGCTGAATTTCAGCGCAGAACCACCCTTGGTTCGCTAGTTCCAGCCAATGCTCACAGCTTTCACCGCAATGGATAGCCACAATGTTGTTGCGGGCCTTTTCTCTGCAATAATACTAGCTACCGTGATATGAGTGGAATACCTTTGAAAGCGGGGTTAAACTCAAAATCACTTCACCTCATTTTTGCGTCGCGTTGAACCACTCATATTGCCTGAGCATGTTACGCTGTGCCTCAACGAACAAGGTGTCCTGATCATGTTACGCTGCGCCTCAACGAACAAGGTGTCCTGTGGATGTTACTCGTCGCCACAACGAACAAAGTGTCCTAAGCATGTTACTCGTCGCCACAATGAACAAGGTGTCCTGAGGATGTTACTCGTCGCCACAATGAACAAGGTGTCCTGAGCATGTTACGCTGCGCTTTAACGAACAAAGTGTCCTGATCATGTTACGCTGCGCCTTAACGAACAAGGTGTCCTGAGCATGTTACTCGTCGTCTCAACGAACAAGGTGTCCTGAGCATGTTACTCGTCGTCTCAACGAACAAGGTGTCCTGAGCATGTTACTCGTCGCCACAACGAACAAGGTGTCCTGTGGATGTTACTCGTCGTCTCAACGAACAAGGTGTCCTGAGCATGTTACTCGTCGCCACAACGAACAAGGTGTCCTGAGCATGTTACTCGTCGCCACAACGAACAAGGTGTCCTGTGGATGTTACTCGTCGTCTCAACGAACAAGGTGTCCTGAGCATGTTACTCGTCGCCACAACGAACAAGGTGTCCTGAGCATGTTACTCGTCGTCTCAACGAACAAGGTGTCCTGAGCATGTTACGCTGCGCGTCAGTGTTGTGAATTGTAACATGGATTTCATTTTAATCTTGTTCTCTTTGAAAGCCAAATTGTACTATGTGCGTCTATGTTTAATCTGTAGAGAAAAAGTCGGCTATCGCTTTTGGCATTGACATTTGGAGTTTCACGTTATAGTTAAAGTACACAAAAATGCTCAATGATAGTTACATTTAGGATATAAAAATTAAACTAACGTTATAAATATCAAAGTTTCATGTAATTATGTATCTTAATATTAAAAGCGATTCGACGTTTGAAATTTTTTTAAAGGGAGACTGAAATGGTCTATGGCAACTTTGGGGAATCATAAAAAGCTGCTTGCAATTTGAATGAGAGTCAACTTTGAATTTTCGAAATCGGACGGCAACCTGCCTAAATACGGCTTTTAAAATACACTGCCTAATTAGCCCCGGCAAACAGAATCTGTGGTCACTGAAGCGTGGCCCGAGCGTGTCTACCTACTGTGACGTAGCAGTAGGCGAGTAGTTTCACTAATGATCATTTTTCAACGGGAAATGACACCTTTTTAATCGTTCGTTTAACATACAAATATTCACAAAAAACGCTTTTTTTTTGTATATTCCGAAAGCTTAGATATCCTCCGACTCAATGACGATGTATTCAAGCCAATGATTATTGTATAAACATGTAATATCGTTTATTTCAAAACCATATCAAATGACGCAAAAAGGCGACTGCCTTGTTAAATTCGCGCCGTTATGGCTAGACATGTCCGTTAAAGTGATAATCTGATTGTCTGTTGTTTGCTGAATCTTACATAACATACACTGACTATTATTTCCGACGGTGACAAATAATAAATTATTTATGTTTTCAGTGAACAAACCGACTACTTTCTACAATCGAATACCTACGATGTCAATTTTTTTTTAGTTTATTGCACTATAAAGATATATCTTAAAGAGGCCAATAGACGGTGAATAATTTTACCATGATGGTTTGAAAGAAAAGGAAAAGTGTGAACGGTTTCATGTTATTTATTATGATATTTGTTCTCTTATGAAAAGATAGGCGCCACAGTGGATTATCTTTAGTACGTTATGATCAATGTCCGTATTTTTACAACACATATCAATAATAAAATAATTAAACATTATTTAACAGTGGTTGATCTATTCAAGATATATAAGGTTTCAATTCGTATCGAAATGAAACAATGTTATATTTGGGATCACACTGTTTTGCATATAACATTCCAAATATTGGTAAGGTCACATCTATCAAAGCGATTCCGACAACAAAAGTAATACAGAGTATTTTCTTAGATATTATCGTACTTGCTTCTTGCCTTTTTTATTAATCAGAAATTAACACATAAATCGTTTTGTTTGAAGGAGGTATGTCTCCAGACTTTATGGTAGACATGCAAATGGATACAGGCACGGTGGGCGGGGCGTCACGCTCTAATGAGTTTTCAAAGCGTTCACCTGTTGATTTCGGCGGCATTCTAAAAACCGGGTATAAAATGCTGATTACAAGTCTAATTTATGTGTATATTGTCTCAAGTATATGCTCATTGCATTCTCATAGATAATAAACTCATGTCCAAAAGAAACGATACCAAGTTTTCAACGTTATCCGAAACTAAATTCTCATACCTGACAGAGTCGAATTTATGTGTGTCTAACAGGCATATGTCTTGTAAAGAAGTGTGCACATTTTCAAACTGCAGGAAAAAAACACTTTTGATTTTGTGTCACTTCAAACGCACATGGGGTGAATAAATCGAAATGTCAAATTGTTTTATGCACAGAACTCTTTTTATTTCACTTTAAAATTGATGAAGTATTGAATGTAGGTAAGAATACAATCTTGATGATATTATGTACTTTATTTGACATTAATTCGTTGACGCGTCATTGCACTAGAACGGTTTAAACAAGCGTAAGTGTCCAATTTCTCCCTGCTATCTCGCCTAGTTAAGGAGATTCCAGATCGATGATTTTTTAAAATGCACGTTTCTCGCAAACATGAAACGATAATGTTTCAAAATTTTGCATAGAAGTTAGTTGACTACTGAGGAAATGATAAAACTACGTTTTAGTCGTATCAATATATAGTGGATTGAGTTATTTTGCGATTTGTATGGTATCGTTTCTTTTGGACATGAGTTTAGTACTGGAGATATTCATCTATCATTCTAAAATAAAGTACATTGCATAACCTCTTTAAACTTTAATGGAGAATTTTTCAATAAAAACAATGTCAAATGAAATAATTATTCATTCAATAAATGATATAGTTACATTTACAACCATATATAATTTGAAAAATGAAATAAACTGAAGTTTATCGAAAGAAAAAAATATTTTAATCAAATAACCTCATGTAAAATGAGATGATGTTAAGATATTCGTTATACTTTTCGTTATTCGTCTGCCCCAGTTATCGAAAACAGTAAAAGTAGGACACAACCCATATTCAAAGTTCATGACCATTTATCAAGTTGTCACATAAAAACAATCACCGATCTCTTCTATAAATATCATTTATTGTGTAAAGGATTTATACACCTGTCAACGACATCTCAAGTTGACAATCAGTTTATCATGTAAATCTTTTCCCACAGACGTTGCTTATTCCAGAAAGACCAGTAACTATGTCCAACCCGGTTGACCTAACCGAACATGCCCAAGTCAACCTAGTTGATCTAATCGAATCCGCCCCCGTCTTATTTGTGAATGAAGCCCTAGGGGTTATGACAAGGTCAAGGTCGATGGGCGGAAGTCATTGAGGAAGTATTTCATTCTTTCATTTCACAACTGAAACCGCGTTATAAGAGGGCAAGTATGTATTTGGGATTTGGGTGTTGTATTTAGATTGAAATTTACCTAACTCATATGCCGCTAATTTTTGACATATTGCCCATGCTTTACAAAACAAATTACTCACATTCCCTACAATGGAAAGTACGAGATTAATGTCAATGCTTTTAAAAGTTCTATTAACAAAGCATCTATTGTGACATTGTTATATTTGGGACCACACTTTCTTCAATAGTACAGGTTATGATGCTTTTTCGGGCAGACTTCCATGCGGGATTCGAACCCACACGCCATCCTAAGGCGAAACTTGCGAGTTGGTAAGCTGCTGGTATGGTCATTGCTGGCGGTGTTGCCTGACTTTGAGGCTGAGTTCGAATCCCACATAGGACTCGGCCCGTACAAGAATCTGTGCAATTGAAGATAGGGTGATCCAAAATATAACAATGTAATATTTGTTCACTATCTATAGTTATCTGTAAAGCATCTACTGTTTTCCAGGAGTCTCAATCATTGGGATTTTGCATTGCGTTGAGACCTGAAGGCGTCGACTGGACCTAATATGACGATGAACTATGATGTAGCATTCCAGTAAAAGGCAATGTAGCGAATATCTAAGCAAAATTAAGGGATTTCCGACAAGGAATACAAATATTGTCAATTTCAAAACAGTTTAAACCAATACAAGGAATCATTAAACGACATCTTCCTACACAAAGTCTAAAACGCCACTTTCCGAACTGTCAGTTTTATGCCTTGAAATTTGTGCTGATATCAGCGCGCCTACAGGCGATTGGTAGCAACTTCCAGTTACTTTCTGATTGGACTATTGCTTCTCTCATAGTAAGCTAGAGCAAGCACAGAAAATTCAAGGGTCTGCAGCAAGGCATAAAATGACAGTTCGGAAATTGGTGTTTCAGGCTTTGCGTAGGAAGATGTCAAATGAAGGTATCAAGTTCATATTATCTTAGCTTTCCCTATCTAAACTGATGAAAAGATATTCACATTAAAATGTTTGGGTGCAGTTTTCGCTGGATACGTGATGCTTTTACCTACGCATGTTCAAATGAAATAAAATTCAGAAGAAAAAATGTTTCGGTGTAGATATTAACACCGTTATCAAGCAAAAAGCTACCGAAAGAAGTCTTTGCGGAAACTTATAAAACATGAAGGGATATTTAATGATACAGTACTGCACTTTTTTAAAGATTACGGTGCAGTTGGTTTAAAGAGACCATTCGAGGGGGTAATTTTTGTGGAAACGAAATTCAAGAGGACTTTCCTTTTATACAATTATATAAGATTTTTACATTTGATAATTTCACACTTAATTTCAAATATGTTAGTGAGGTTAGCATTTAAGATTTAACAATTTGAGAAACAATAAAGTGTATCGCTCAAAAAAAATTAAACATCGAGAAATGAAGCAAAATCATGCATTATTACGTCAAAATACTGTCGTAACTGATAACTTTTATTATGAATTATTTGTAAATATGCTCCCCTTCTATTAATCAAGTAGTTATTTCTTGATCTTGTTAATGAATTAGAATAATATCCCACATTTGTTTCTTGCAATGCTATAATTTCAAGATGGCGGATGAAAGCCACTCGATTTGTGCCTCTAAGTGTATTGCAAATTGAGAAATACAGAGTAACTGTCGATTATAAGGCTTTCTATATATTATCATTATAAATGATAGGATTTAGTTTTCTTTGACAAGGGTTAATGTAGCATGTACTTTCTAGTTCCTTAAGATCCTATAATATTTAAAGATAATATTTACAAGTAAAACTATTTCCTCATTCTGAGTGACAGTTTCCTTGTTGGATGGTCCAACAGTAAATGAAACAGTTAAAGTATAATGAAACTTGGGTTTCCCTTTTTAATCAGGAAGTGATGTTAGGCCCAAAAAATAAATAAAAACAATTTCTGGTCTTTGCAGCGAGGCAAAAATTATGCGATGGCACGGATTTTATTTTCATTTCCAAATATTTGTTTCTAATTCCTGAATATGAAAATTATTTGAATTGTAAGAATTTGAAAAAATAGATAAACATACATTTTGGATCACTTTATAACTATGTTTTTGAGGATTACATGAACAGAAACGAGTCAAATTGTGAAAGTGTAAGTTTTAAAGATTTTTTCTGGGCCACGGGACTACATTTCCATTTTCCCCTTTGTCAATATCTGGAAAAAAGACTTGATGCGGTGGTTTGAAACTAACGCGGGCGGAAACGAGAAACGATTTTGTTCAAGGCCTTATCATGTAACGGTTGAATTGGTGCATAACTTCGCATAAAACCAAATCAATCATTTAACTTTTAATTCTCTTACACACTGTATTTCATTCACAGAACAGGCGAAGTTTGTACATTATTGCAATTATATTACAATCAGTGTCTTTCAATTTAATTTGCAAGATACATTTTTTTAAAGTTACAGCGTCCATATACATTCGATATACATTGTGAGAGAATACATTTTCAATCTTAGTAAACCTAGCCTCAACGTTACCTGTTTCACTCCGATATTGAGTCTAGAAATGTTTAGTAGAGGGTCGCATCAGCCCACGTATCGAATTGACCAAACAGAACTCTTACCAAGCCACAATATTATAACGTTGGAGGGTCATAGGTCGCAGAAAGGTCGGCTGACGTGAACCTCTACTAGACCTTTCTAGACTCAGTATGGGAGTGAAACGGGTGATTTTTAAGTCTCAATATTTCTTTTAGAAATAACCCATTCCACAATAAAAATCTGTTTTAATTGGGACTTTTTTAATCGAATTGGGTATTGACTTTTAAGTCAGATAAATTGATATATATTTCTTGCAGAGATAATGAATTTGTTGAGTTAAGCATTTTCTGTAACAAACCAAATCAATTATTTCATAACATTAATCTTTTGTTTAAAAACGTGTTAATCAAACTTTAGAGATCATTCCAAAATTGAATAGTTTTATAACATTCCAAATAAACAAAACGAAAGCTCTTATGGGCTTTAAACAACATAATCATTGTCAATAATATTCATATTTAACCGTTCCTTTGTAGTATATATAACTCTTTGTACAAATGTATATTGGAAATCAAAAAGTTATACATATCTGAAACCATGTATACAGTCAAATTCACATTCATTCACTATGTGGTTTCCAATTAATCACGTTTAGAAATCAACTTGTCATAAACAAATATTGAGTCTTTTGTGTTCCCCAAACACTGTTTTGATAATGACATTTATATACAAATTACTGAATATGTGTTGATGGCGGTGTTGCTGATGATGATGACTAAGGTGATGAGGATGATGATGATGATAATGACAATGATGAAATCGATGATGATGATGACGATGCTGCTGATGGTGATGGTGATGATGATGATAATGAAGATGATAATGAAAATTGTGTCTACTTCTAAAATTGATGCCGTCCGTAATTGTAACAGTAAAGATTGTGGTGGTAGTGTGTTAATTACTATGATGATTACTATCGCAGTCATCTTAGAAAAAATAACGCTTTTTTTATCGTTATGGTGATTCTGATAATGATAATCATCATATAGAGAAAAGTGGTAGCTGATGGTGACTAACGGTCACTAAGCGTACGTGTTGTTGTTGTCTTCTGCCAGGGTCATCCTAGGTCAACGAGCCGGAAGTTCAGCGAGCACCAATCACTTAGCAGGACAACACCAGACGACATCGCCCACTTCCGCTTTGGGGAACAGCCGACCTCGTGAGTCTTAGTCTGAAGACGTTAGGTAACCGAGACAATTGAACTGTTTCAAAAGACATATTTTGCACATGCCAGTGTTTATTTTAGATTGGTTTTGAAGAAGAAGACATTTTTGGGAGTTGAAGTTGGATTATCAACTAAATGATACCAACAGACGTAACAATGTTGTCTAAATAGAGCGTTTTGACATTCAACTGACAACATCGTTTGAACTCTTTTTGATCCAGTGCATTTAAGGTGTATTTGAATTTGCATTTCAACAACTTTTGTAAAGGTTTATCCATTAACCTTTTAAATTTGTGCAAGAAAAAAATATATATTTAAGGTTTGAATGAAAAGAAAACAAACGATAATTCATTTTTAATACACATGATTGTCAGATAAGAATGAATTTAAAAAATACAAATTATTGTAAAATGTAGGCCTTATTATCAATCATTTAAAAATTTGATCATCAAGGACGCATATTTACTAATTGAAAAAAGAAATTGAATAATGGAAAGAAACGATAATTTATTAAGCTATGCACGCAATGAGTATAATTGTAAATATATCCTGAAATAATCTATTAGTTTGAATATCTTAATAAATTAAGGATGTGTTTTGGCAGACAAGGGGAACCAGAGAGATCTTTACCACAAAAAAATAAGATTCACAAATTGGTAATGCAGATCAAAAAGATTAAAACGATCCGGATAAGCAAAAATAACGTTCAACGGTGAGATAATTTCCATAGACATATAGTTGTTGATTGATTTCATTGAAAAATATTAATTGTAAAAATGTTGCATTTTAAGATGAATGAGTTACGTCGGTCAACGGTTGGACAAACTACCTTCCGGAGTTCACAATATCATGGTAATACACGCATTGCACTGTTTGTAAACAGATGATGCAAGAAGCACGTGAAGCACGAGGAATCCGTGGATCACGTGATTCAGGGCATCCTCGTTTGAATTACAGCTTCTCTTTTTCAAATGGACACCATCTTTGAAAATATAAGCCATTCTGAGAAACAATAGGATAGTTTTCAAGCATTATGTACCCGGCAGTGTCATGCAATAACAACTTAAAATATGAGACATGTTACTTTATTGCTTGATGTTCGGTAATAATGGATTCAAAATACACTTGTGACGTCAGCCTATTTTCCTCTCGCTCTATCATCTTTCAGTCATGGAGCGTTGCATTTTACATCAAGATTTTCATGCGATTTTTCATATTTATTAAGTTTTTAAGGTATTAAGTTAAATAAGTATTAAGTTAAGTGTAATTTAAGTAGGGTTATATACTCGAAACTCGAATGTGGGCAATAAGTAAACACTTTGAGTTTGTAGATATACTTTATACCATATCAGTCAATAAAATTTAAGTTCTGAAAAAGAGTGCAAACTCCATGGAAAACGCAGACGATTGGACATTGCATTACACATTATTTTAACCGTGCTACGCGCCTGGAGACTCACTCGGGGTTATGGCCCTTGATTCCTCAATTGATGCTCCAATGGGGAAAAGTTTTTTACACATGGGTGAATGATATCTTGCTTATTGATATATCTTATGATACTCTGGGTCGAGTTCGACAAAATGGAGTGATGACCTTTGAACCTCCAATCGAACTCTGGTAGAATGACGGACCTGATGCTTCTATGGGGTAAAGTTTTAAGGAAACTAACAAATCTAGGTGAATGAAATGTTGGTTGGTTTTACATCTGTCTATTCTCTTATACATAACTTTGAAAGTTATTTCTGAAATATGTTCGATGGAGTAATGGCCCCATTCTCTCCCTACAGAGGCAGATAAAGTCATGAAATTTGGATACAGCCTCTGTTATATTACGTCGACTTTGTGGGATAAAAAGGAGATGCCTGATTGGAGGTAATCAAAGTTAGTTGTGCAATCAGCGGCGCTGTTCTTAAATTATCATTTTTGCCACTGAATCATGGCGAAGGCATTGTGATATGAACCACCCTTTCCATGCGAGAAGCGTTGTCATTTGATACAGAAAATCAAATGAATTGTGATGCAATTTTTTAATAGAACAGAGGCTGTATCAATATTTCATGACTTGATCTGCCTCTGTTGGGAGAGAATGTTATGGCCCTTGATCCTTTGATTCAACTTGCAAATGGCGGGTTTGATTCTCGAATCGAGACAAGTGTCCTCGGACACTTTTACATCTCACTTTTACACCTGATATTAACCTTGATTCATATTTCATATCTGTTACACTGTTATTTCCCATGAACCTGTTTTTGAAAAGATGCAAATAACGTACCATTTAGGAGAATAAATTTTCCTTTGAGTGTAATCCACTATCCAAAAAAATATTTCCTATCAAGTTGGACAATCATGTCTTTATCGTTGACATATAACGTATAAAGCAGTTTGCTGTGGTAAATGCACCTTGCTCACTTTTTAGCTTATCTGGCCTGAAAGGCCCGATAGGCTTATGGCATGGTGTCCGGCCCCCAATGAAAGCCACAGGAACGCCCTTAAAATCTATTTTTATCTTCTTCTTCTGAAATATAAGGCCTAGAAAACTGAAACGTATCGCCTATATACCTAATTTAAGGATTGGTGACCATGTGGCCCCTTCAAAGGGGGAACCACACTACAACATAATTGATAATGAAAAGATGCAAATAACGTACCATTTAGGAGAATAAATTTTCCTTTGAGTGTAATCCACTATCCAAAAAAATATTTCCTATCAAGTTGGACAATCATGTCTTTAGCGTTGACATATAACGTATAAAGCAGTTTGCTGTGGTAAATGCACCTTGCTCACTTTTTAGCTTATCTGGCCTGAAAGGCCCGATAGGCTTATGGCATGGTGTCCGGCGTCCGTCCGTCCGTCCGTGCATCCGTCCGCTAACTTTGTGGAACTTCGACTTCTTCTGCAGAAGCATAAGGCCTAGAAAGCCGAAAGTTTGTGTACAGACTCCTTGGCTAGTGGGTATTATAAATTGTAGCTTTGGTGGCTCTGTGACCCCTAATAAGGGCCACAGGGGCCACGCCCTTAAAATCTATTTTCATCTTCCTTTCCAGAAGCACAAGGCCTGGAAAGCTGAAACTTTGTGTACAGACTCCTTGACTAGCGAGTATTATAAATTGTAGCTTTGGTGGCCCTGTTATCCCTAATGAAGACCACAGGAACGCCCTTAAAATCTATATTTATCTTCTTCTTTTGAAGTATAAGGCCTAGAAAACTTAAACGTATTGCCTATATACTTGATTTTAGGATTGGTGACCCTGTGGCCCCTACAAAGGGGGAACCACATTGGTTACACTCTTCAACATAATTGATAATGAATGATGAGCTGCTGAGCCAATGGTTCTATTTTTTATATTGTTTACGAGTTCTACTTACTGATTGACGCGAAGACATTATCAGTTAATCAATCATTAGTTGTTGTCATAAACAAAACAAGAAATCATTATGTGGTGTGGATTTTAATCGATTTTTGTGTTTCCCATGCACTTACATCACTGTTTCAGGAAACAGTTCAATTATGCACTGAATACGGAAACCGTCATGTATTGATAAGCGAGTCAAGTCCTCAAGAGAAAGAAACGAGTTTATCATGAAAGGTCAGAACCAAAGGTCCTCCGAATGATGCAATAGGATATGAAGTAATAAAAGCACTAGAAAATATTTTCATTTTAAGAATTTTGAAAAATATTTCACAAACGGATATTCTCATAGATAACATATGGTAATTACAATAAAGCACAAATAAAACAATATTCGCATTAAATTCAATAAAAACATTTTAAATATTAATTTCAGTTAAAAAAAGAAAAAACCCATAACCCAAAAACCACAACAGGAAAAGTTCATCGAGTTTCAACTTCGAGCAATAAGCTTGTATAAGGCAAGTTGCACGTGCGGATCGTGCATTCTAAGCGTTGTACAAGCTGACGCGAGCGAAACGACGACAGACCAAAGGACCGTTATAACACAAAGTGTAAATTCTTTTTTTACAAAACAAAGTAAAAAATTGCTGAAAATATAAGTTTACAATTCGAACATGTGGATTGCGTAGCTGTATAAATGCTAAAATTGCAAACGTATTAAGTACAGTCTTATTTTGGTGCGAGAAATTTGGATATTACTGCAATTAAATACTTAGATCAAACGTTCAGCCTTTTGATGTTGCAATTATATGTTATAAATGTTTGATATTTTAATGAGCAGACATTTTTCATGTAAGAAATGCCATTGGAATGTATTACGAATCATATCTGTTTGTGAAAAAAATCTTCCTTTTACCATATAAGGTCATAACATCAAGCACCCGGCTTTTACAACTTGAGTTTGAGTGACCATAGATAATCAATCAAAAACAAATTAAGGAAAATATGTCGAGAATGCCGATGGCAAAAAAATAACACGTCATGTTTAATTGGTCTAGCGTCATGTCGTGCATAATATGGTTTCGGAAAAGATAATCATAATGATTATTAACATCAATCTATTTGATGTGTACGTCAGAGTCAGCGGCGAAGCAAAATGACGATAAGCAATGCAATAACTGCATTATCGATGTATAGAAAGGGACGTGCTCTATTTATCGTTGCATATACTATTTTATGTGCGCTTCAATTACTTTCACCTCTTATTAAATTAAACGAAGTTGAGTTGTCAGGGGTCATATAAGCCAAACTTACCAATAGTAATCTGATCGAGAAGTATCGACTGTTGCCGGAAAGTATCATTCTAAAGCTAATCGGCGTCGTATGTAGCGACAACAGGAAGCTTAAAGTCGGGATTTTGATCGAAAACCGGACACCAACGCGCGTCAATCACTCAAACGTTATTTTAGAAACTTACGAGTACCTAAAGCAATCAGAATGACAGTCACAAGTTGACATTGTTTGATATGTTGTCTAACTAGTATACATGTAAATTGGACCTGTGAATTTTGCTTCCGCGAATAGGCCTATGACTGTTTTAAGATTTCAATTGAAAACAAGTAATTATCTTATATCTCCTATTTTAGGAACGGATATGTGAAATATTTTGAACTTATCTGATAAATAATACTATTTAAGTTCGTATCATAGCAAAACAACATGTGATGAAAATCACGATGTAAATCTTAAAAGGAAATGGGCAAGGTCAATCGCAGTTTATAAATTAATATTGGAAGTATGCACATTCATGTAAATAATGTTATATATACTTTAATGACCCATTTTCAAGCTGCCGCCCTAGCTGATACCCATCGGATGCAATTGCGGTAACTGAGACGCGATATTAAACCAACACACATACTGATGATGTCACCGAAAGCGGGTGCGTGAAAATCTATGACACTTTTGTAGAGGGGACTGTACTTTAAAAGTCGAATGAGGTATTTTCTTGTTGATTAAAAATCTGTAAATTTGATATCAAGCTTTCGACGAAAGATTGTTCTTCGGAGTGAAAATAGCTACATTTCATCACGAACCGCATGCAAGTATGACAATTGGGCTTTAAAGGGGCAGTAGCACGTTTTTAGGGGGAATATAAGGTGATGTCAGGAAAATTAAAATAAATGGTTCCAAATGAAAGACAATGTATTTAAACTAAATGGAGCGGTAATAATTCAAATATATAACGTAAGGTTCAGCCATGCGATTCCTTTTTCTTACAAAAATGAATTAAAGGTGTTCACACAAAAATGGCCGCCAATGGATTTTATGTAAATCCTCATACTTTGTCCTCTGATTATGGTTGATTGGCTTGTGTAATGTGATTATTGACACTGTCAATATAATACATTAGGCATTTACTTACCATTATAAGTGCAATTTTTAAAATATAAAATTATCAAAAAACGTGCTACTGCCCCTTTACATCCTGCTACATCAGCGTATATGTCTCCGCTAAAGCTACAACCTATAGGAGACATATACGCTGATGTAGCAGGATGCCCCTTTAAGGAGTTACCTTTTTTAACAGTTTCTAATCATGTTTGTTGACTCCAATAGACATTTCAGAATGTTTAGTTGTATTTTTGAATGGCGAGGGGAAGGTTACAAAACTTATGTCATGTCAAGTCATGTCATGTCATGTTATGTCAAAAAATATTTCATACAAAACGTAAAACAAAACGTTTCTTTTTGTAACCTTATGGACAATGAAGACTTATGTGTGCACATGCTAAGATATCCCAGGAGTTGCAAACTACCCAAAGCCTGGTAGTGATGTTAGTTCACTCCACGTATAAGGGTTACAGAGTTACGTCCCTTTAAATGTCAGTCTCTGTTTTGGTGTCTTGCAAACAATAGTCATACAGGTAGTAATATAAGCTTTACTCTAGCCTAGGACATATATGTTAAGTTATCGGCTTTCATCAAATCATGAACAAGAGAATGTGTATATTTTGATTCTTTTGATAATGCCGTGTTTAGCTTTTTAAGTATAGGTTAATACACGTACTGAGGTCTTGGTTGAAGTTTGAAACCGTTTTCAACCAGAACCGCGAAACAATGTTTTATCTGTCTTATAAACTGATTGGATCTCGCATTGTGAGCAGATCAAGAAAGACCGATCACATCACCCCGATCCTCTTCTCTCTACACTGGTTGCCCGTGGAATTCAGAATTCAATATTAACTTATCTGCCTCAAATTCCAATATCTGTTTGGTACTGCCCCTATATATTTGTCAAGTCTTCTTACTGTGTATAAACCGCCTCGTTCACTTCGTCCAGCAGACTAAAACCTGCTTGTGGTTCCATAGATCTAGAACAGTACAATATGGATCTAGATCATTTGCCTACGCAGCGCCGGTCGCCTGGAACAAACTTCCACAGTTTCTTAGAGACTGCAGTGACTTTACCACCTTCAAACTCCAGCTCAAAACTCATTTGTTCCGAGAGGCTTTCCATCTATGATTTTTTTCTTTGTGCGCTTTGAGCATGGCCTACATTGATAAATATGTTATGGTAATGATGATGAACAAGATCTCATGAACATAATTTTATCACTTGGCACTTAGACGTGAAATTAAAGCGATATGCTCCCTTCTGATTGGATCTCGCATGGGCATGTAACCGGTGACCAGTTCAATGAACCTTAAAGTGGAGGTTATATCACTTTTTTCTTTCTGTTGTGACTTTTACCTATGAAGAGACAAAATATATTATATTTGTTTCAATGATTTCATAAGGCAAAATTGGGGAAAATATTTTTCTTTTTTAACAAATGTAAAATTTGATATATTTTTTCGATCGATATAAAATAAACACCAAAAAACACCAATTAATTTGTATTTCCTAGAGTACTTTAGGCAAAGAGCAAGATGAAGATCCAGTCTACACACATTACAACCCTTATAAAAAGCTAATGAAATTTATAAACATGTTAAAGTCTGAATCAAATGAGAAATAAATTACATATCAAAACTCAGTAAATATCTATAAATATCATATAACGTCAATGAAGTGAGAAAACAATATCTGAAGATCTTAATATTATTGCCGAACATTTCTAGATCATGCCAACATAGTTCATATTTTACTGCCGCTTCAAAATTACAGTCACACTTTTATTACAGTACCTCCATATAGCAGCCACCTTCTCGTAGCGGCCATCCGAAAGTCCTACCGCCTGATTTCACGTTATATTCTAACCTCTTTAGATCGACCAGTTGCTCAACCTGGCCACCTTAAACATATCCCAATAGAAGTCAAAACTTGTCGTTAGAGGCCACATGCAATCAGGATTGGGGTTCGAATCCCGCCAGGGGCTTGGCAACTTTATCTGCAGCAGAGAACTGTTCATCTTCCTACACAAGGCGCCAGTTTCCGAATTGTCATGTTATGCCTTGCTGCAAACCCTTGAGTTTTCTGAGCTGCTCTAGTGCCTCTACAGGCAAGAGAGCAAACACAGAAAACTCAAGGGTCAACAGCAAGGCACAAAACTGACAATTCGGAAACTAGCGTTTTAAGCTTTGCGTAGGAAGATGAGAACTGTTCTACACGGCGAAAGGGTTGGGTGAACTTGGGTCCTATGCTACACCCATGGTTCGCTAGTTACAGCCGATGCTCGCAGGTTTTACTGCAATGCATAGTCACAGTAGTCTTGCAGGCTTTCCATATGCAGTATTATAAGTTATATAAGTGAAATACTATTGAAAGCGGTGTCAATCCCGAAATCACTTCACTTCATAGCAATCAGGAAACAGAAAATAAACCTCTGACAAAATGCTATTTAAGAGGTTATGTTCAGGACAAAATATTATAAACATACATATTATATATATATTATACAGTCTTTGTGCTTAACTACAAGATACTGTAATAAACTCTCACTATTCCCTTTGAAACTATTAAGATAGATAACGACAAATCTATCTGCAATGCCAAAATCAAAAACCGCCCAAAGAGAGACAACTCGTTTCGTCTGAAGGGAAAGTTGACCGGTAGAAAAACTATCTGTATATTATATATTTATTAAAAAAATTCTTTTAATTTTTAACTCAATGTTTAGAGTTATCAGTATCAATGCTGATGAGAGGCTCCCACGAAAGGTGATGTTTATTCTATTTTTTTAATTAAGATAATTATCATCTATGAGTGTTTTTCAATAATTTCATTTTTTGACATGTGTATAACGTGATAAGCGCAGAGCAGTGCGTGATGTATATTTAAAAATCTGATACTTATCGCTAATTTGAAATGGATATGAAAAGACAGTTCAAGTGTAATATTTCAAAATCTGTTGATTGATTCAGTAGATAAATATCATATCATGACAAGCCCCTACAGTAAGTTTCGCCTTGAGTTACTGTTAAGTGGAGGAAACTTCCCTTAAATACACAACGAAGATTTCTACTTAGGCGTCAAAAACTTTATAAACCAAAATAGCTGTTTTGTTCCTAGACTATATGGAAGTCAGTTGAATCACTTTCAATTGGTCCATTACGAAAAATGTTTTAAAGCAAAGCTTAGTTTATAATGCAATTAGAATCAACGAAGACACAAATGGGGTTGAATTCAGGATGATTTTCGCAAATTGTCAGATATTGCTGGTATTCGATTCAGACGGGGTTTTGACAAAGCTAAAGACTTTCAAATGCGTTCAATTAAATAAAGATAGATTCTTAAACCGGCGCTGCATACTGGCTGCTGTGTAAAATGCACACATGCATTAATAGATTAATAGATTATTGTTAATGAGGAAAAAATATATAATAAATACCTTATATTTGATATTATATTCATTTTGAGGTTTAGAGGTAAGGTTTTATGAACGTTCACTCATAATATTTTTTGAAGTTTTATAAATACACTTTTGAAAAACTCTACATTTGTAACGGGCCATCATTGATACTTGTCTTTCTCTCCCCTCAGAGGCAGATCAAGTCATGAAATGTTGATACAGCCTCTGTTCTATTGCGCCGAAATACGTGTGCTCCGGCAGTTTCCCCTGGCAGAAAAAACTTGCACCGCAATCCATTTGAATTTCTTTATCAAATTACAACGCTTCTCGCATGGAAAAGGGTGGTTCACAGACAGACAGACAGACAGACAATAGTTTATTAACGTCTCACTTCTGTACAAAGCTAGAATACTTTACATTTATACACACAATTCCTTTATAAAACATGTACAGAACCATTCAAAGCAGAATTATGAGAGACATAAAACAATATTTAACCATATAACAAGTCTTTCCTACGTTGTAGTATTAAAAAGCAGATTTTGGCTGTATAAAAACAGATATCATGATTTGTGAAAATAAAATAAAAATGTTTTAAAGCAAAGCTTAGTTTATAATGCAATTAGAATCAACGAAGACACAAATGGGGTTGAATTCAGGATGATTTTCGCAAATTGTCAGATATTGCTGGTATTCGATTCAGCCGGGGTTTTGACAAAGCTAAAGACTTTCAAATGCGTTCAATTAGATAAAGATAGATTCTTAAACCGGCGCTGCATACTGGCTGCTGTGTAAAATGCACACATGCATTAATAGATTAATAGATTATTGTTAATGAGGAAAAAATATATAATAAATACCTTATATTTGATATTATATTCATTTTGAGGTTTAGAGGTAAGGTTTTATGAACGTTCACTCATAATATTTTTTGAAGTTTTATAAATACACTTTTGAAACACTCTACATTTGTAACGGGCCATCATTGATACTTGTCTTTCTTTCCCCTCAGAGGCAGATCAAGTCATGAAATGTTGATACAGCCTCTGTTCTATTGCGCCGAAATACGTGTGCTCCGGCAGTTTCCCCTGGCAGAAAAAACTTGCACCGCAATCCATTTGAATTTCTTTATCAAATTACAACGCTTCTCGCATGGAAAAGGGTGGTTCACAGACAGACAGAC
Source organism: Steromphala cineraria (assembly GCA_916613615.1). Taxonomy (NCBI): domain Eukaryota; kingdom Metazoa; phylum Mollusca; class Gastropoda; order Trochida; family Trochidae; genus Steromphala; species Steromphala cineraria. The sequence goes on along the minus strand of OU744724.1, from coordinate 53,383,629 downwards.
AGACAGACAATAGTTTATTAACGTCTCACTTCTGTACAAAGCTAGAATACTTTACATTTATACACACAATTCCTTTATAAAACATGTACAGAACCATTCAAAGCAGAATTATGAGAGACATAAAACAATATTTAACCATATAACAAGTCTTTCCTACGTTGTAGTATTAAAAAGCAGATTTTGGCTGTATAAAAACAGATATCATGATTTGTGAAAATAAAATAAATTTTTTCAAGATCCGATTTATCTAAAAAGTCTGGAGATAAAATAACACATTGATTAAACAGAGAATCTCTCAGATCATCATATAATACACAGTGAAACAAAACATGTAATTCATCTTCAACGTCATTAATACAATTAAAACATTTTCTATTTTCTAATAAAATATTTTCATAACGGCCGGTTTCCACTCTAATGGGAGCAACGCCACATCGAAATTTAGACATAGCCGACCTGTAATGTCTTGGCATGTGATGGACAATATAATTTCCAGAGTTAAAATTATACTTAAAATGTTTATAAAGTCGAAGTTTATTCGAACCAGTTCTCCAATCTTCTCTATTTAACAATGAATGCCATAAAATAACAAATTCATTCATAACCCTATCCTCAACAGTTGTACATAAAACAGATTTCTTAATCTTAACAGGTGCGTCTAAATAATAGTGTAAATCAAGGGACATAAACTTTTTCCTTACTCTAAAAATTCCAATTCTTAACACCATTTACCCCACATCTATCTGTCCATAGAAAAACAGCTTTATTTAAACGATGTTCCATATTATAAAAGCGACACCATTGTCTGGAAATACACGACCATCACATCAGAATGACTTTGGCATGATTCAGTAGCCAAAATGGTGATTTTAGAACAGCGTCGCTGATTGCACAACTATCTTTATTGTCTCCAAGCAGGCATCTCCCATTCTATCCCACAAACTCGGCGTAATATAACAGAGGCTGTATTAACATTTCATGTCTTGATCTGCCTCTGTGGGGAGAGACCAGTATACATGTTTGTCTTCATTAAAACAGAACAACGTGTACGTTAACCTCAAAAACCTTTGACACAATATCTTTTGAACCAGACAATTCAGACTTAGAGACTTCATGCAAGTGTAGGGGTATTCTATACGCCTAAATCTACTTAAAAAGACAGCTCGCTTTCGACTGCTAAACTAATTACAATGAAGAAGGTCAAAAGAAAGAAATAGTTAAATGTCAATTTGGGATCGAAAGGTTTTGCGGAGGAGCAACCATTGATCTAGGTCAACGTGACCTTGTGACCAGTGCTTATGTAGCCTATGATTATTCGGTGACCGACGAAAGATGCGCCACGGATAATGTCAATTACTGTTTTGATTTTTCAATGATTTCCCCATCTTGTCTTAAGAAATTTATACTGTTACAGTTTATGTGTATGATGTGTTTTCAACGATATATCTCTCTGTGTTATGATAATAATACTGTTATAGATCGTGGGTATGGTGTGATCTAAATAAGTTATATTATCGCGGAAATTAGTTATCACAAATGACAAGGAAACGTATCAATATTCAAATATCATAAGAAAAAAGACAACTTACTTTTTCCTAATTTAGTGTGGTGTATGTACCTTGTTTTTGTGTGTTGAAGAGGGTAAATTTGAATGTCATATTAAGTCATATTATCTCGGAAATAAGTTATCACAAATGACAAAGATACGTATCAATATTCAAATATCATAAGAAAAAACTATTTTTTCCTAATACAGTGTGGTGTATGTACCTTGTTTTAGTGTGTTGGGGAGGGTAAATTTGAATGTCATATTAAGTCTTATCATATACTTGCTTATAGATTTTGAATGCACGATACACCCTTCGTCAAGCACCCTGTATCAGCCCGCAGGGCAGATAACCTGTATCAGCCCGTCGTCAAGGGCAAAAAACTGTATCAGCCCGTCGTCAAGGGACTTGAACCAGGAACCTTAGGCAACGAACTCAAAAAATAGATCGAAGTCGCGAGGACTTTAGAGTTGTCTCCCTTTGTACAGCTGACGTTTTAACGTGGCCGACATCGCGAAGAAAACGCTGCGGTCACTTGTGGATTTGTCAGCTTGATACAAATTATTTTCCATTTTGGAAATTCAACCCGAGAGAAAAATGAACTCAAAAGTCGCAAGAGGCGTAGGCTCAGGAGCTTTGACTAGATCTATCGGCATGTGTCAGTTCACGTTAAGCAAATTGATACCATTAGCCACTCAGTTAATGTTATGAATTAAAATTTTGATGTTTCTTTTGTAAATATATGATAAAAATAGCATGACATGGGTAATTTCATATCACATCCTGTAACAGCCCTCGACCAATATCAGCCCTCGAGCTAAAGCTCTCGGGCTGATATTGGGGTCTAGGGCTGATACAGAATGTGATATGAAATTACCCATATAATACTATCTATTTATATATTATCTAGGAAATTAGTTATCACAAATGACAAGAAAACGTATCAATATTCAAATATCATAAGAAAAAAGACTACTTACTTTTTCGTAATGTATTGTGGTGTAGTATGTACCTTGTCTTAGTGTTTGGGATGCTTAATTTGGATGTGATGTAATCTATTGACATAATCGTGTATAATTGGCTGTGTTGATTTCGTGTACCAGATGGTTTAAGTTTCTATGACTAAGTCTGTAGTTTGATTTCGTATATCTAAGCATGATATGTGAAGTGTATAATTTGTAGTGGAATGGTATGTTGTATTGTATAAGGTATGCGTTGTTGTATTGTATGAAGACAACGAAAGATTGTATTGGTACATGTGGGATTCGTAATACGCAATGTCATGTTGTGGTACATGATATATTTTTATTATTTTTATGTGATATGATATTGTTTGTGTAGAACCGTATAATGTCATGCTGAACTCGGAAATAAGTTTTGTTGTATGAAACGGTTACGGATGTTGTTAAATATAGAATTGTGTAAGAACTTACGAGTTATGACATGGTATAGTATATGGAAGGGCATCATGTGTATTAAAAAAACACATAGGATGATGTGGTATAATATTGTTAGTTCATAGAACGTTACGATTTGATATGGTATAGGACATTGAACGGAATGGTATATAATAGCATATAGAACGGTGTAATATAGTATGGTATGATATGGTTTGGTATTGTTTGGTACCGAAATGGAGCTGTGTGGTAAGATATGGTACAATAAAATTGATCGGTATGCTATGATATTGTATAGTATATGGGAAAATGTGGTAAAATAAAGTGAGTAAATTGAATAATGTGGTATGATATGGTATAGTACAAGAAACGGTGTTGTATAATACGCTATAGAACATGGAACGATGTGATTGGATATGATACAGTAAATTGAGCGATATGATATATTTGATTACGTTTATGAAATAGTGTGTTACGATATAGTATAGTTCATAAAACGGTGCGGCATGATATCGTATATAACATGCAATGGTGTGTCATAGTATAGTAAATGGGAAGATGTGGTGTGATAATTCGAGTGATGTGCAATAGCACACTTTCAAATAAGAAACGGTGTGGTATAGTACTAAATAGTATACGGAACGGTAGGGCATAGTACAATAAAGAAATAAAATGGTGTGGTATAGTACAATATAGTATGAGGAACGACGGGCATAGTACACTATAGTAAATGAAATGGTGTGTTTTAGTACAGTGTAGTTTAAGAAATGGTGTTGTATAGTACAATTTAGTAAATGAAATGGTGTGTTAAAGTACAATTTAGTAAATGAAATGGTGTTATAAAGTACAATTTAGTAAATGAAATGATGTTATAAAGTAAAATTTAGTAAGTGAAATGGTGTGATATAGTACAATTTAGTAAAAGAAATGGTGTTATAAAGTACAATTTAGTAAATTAAATGGTGTGATATAGTACAATTTAGTAAAAGAAATGGTGTGTTATAGTACAATTTAGTAAATGAAATGGTGTGATATAATACAAGTTAGTAATTGAAATGGTGTGATAAAGTACAATTTATACTAAATGAAATGGTGTGTTCTAGTGCAGTGTAGTATAAGGAATGGTGTTGTATAGTACAATTTAGTAAATGAAATGGTGTGTTTTAGTACAATTTAGTAAATAATATGGTGTGATATAGTACAATTTAGTAAATGAAATGGTGTGTTTTAGTACAATTTAGTAAATTAAATGGTGTGATATAGTACAATTTAGTAAATGAAATGGTGTGATATAATACAAGTTAGTAAATTAATGGTGTGATATAGTACAATTTAGTAAATGAAATGGTGTGATATAATACAAGTTAGTAAATTAATGGTGTGATATAGTACAATTTAGTAAATGAAATGGTGTGATATAATACAAGTTAGTAAATTAATGGTGTGATATAGTACAATTTAGTAAATGAAATGGTGTGATCTAGTGCAGTGTAGTCTAAGGAATGGTGTTGTATAGTACAATATAGTAAGTGAAATGTTGTTGTGTCATAGTAAAATATAGACATAAAACGGTGTTGTATAGTACAATACAGTTAATGAAATGGTGTGATGCAGTACAATAAAGTACATGTATAAGGAACGTTGTGTGTTACAGTACAATATAGTATAAGGAACGGTGTTGTATAGTAAAATTTAGTAAATTAAATAGTGTGTTATAGTACCATTAACTACATGAAGTGGTGTTGTATAGTAGAGTGTAGTATAAGCAACGTTGTGGCATAGTACAATATGATATAATGAACGGTATGGTATAGTATAGTAAACTGACTGATTTGGTATGATAACGGTGTGTTATGGTATAGTACAATGTTGTATATGGAACGTAGGGTATAGTAAAATATAGTATATGGAACAGTTTGGTTTCCATATAGTAAGGTATATGAACAAGGTTGCTTGGTGTAGTTTAGTAAATGGAAAATATAGTTTATCGAACTGTTTAGTGCAGTATAGTGTATGATATATTGAATTTATTTAATTTCTGGGGTTTTTGCATAGAATAAACGCATTCATTTCCAAAACTAAATAAACATTGCATTAAATGTTAAACAATAATTTTCCCATAAGTAAAATGTCCCAGATGTTTAACATTACAGTTATAGGTGAAAGCATTCCACAAATGTTAAAACTATAGATCAAATCCGTTTAAAATTCTTGCTGAAGATCTCCGTAAAATTGGACATACATTCCATTCAGTTGATTGGTTAAACTTCTGGGAGCGCTCTGGGCAACCGAAGAATCCCCTCATCACATGTGCGCTAATTACCTGGCGAGAAGGGTTTAGATTGACGTGCGCCCGACGCGAGTTGCTCAACATGACGAGAAGAAAGTCTGTCTGTCGGTGCAAACATTGCTCCACTCTGAGACAGTCTCGGGTAGTCAGCGCGCAAACGCCGTGCTTGTCAAGTGCCGTTTCCTGGTTGTGACGTCACGCCCCAAGCGAGCAGACGGCAGAATAGTCGCCAAGCATCTCTCCATGTTTATATATTTCTGGGGAGGAAGACTGGAGTATTTTCGTGTCCCCTTCTGGATTATTGGGTGAGAGACTGAGCAGATCCCGACCCTGGGATGGAGGGTGGGGCAGGATCACAACCCCCCGGGGCAGACTATGTGAAATGTGTCGTTGTTGGAGACGGCGCTGTTGGAAAAACGTGCCTACTCGTAAGCTATACGACAAATAAATTTCCCACGGACCATGTTCCTACAGTTTTTGAAAATTATGCAGGTGAGAATGTGTATATTTTATTAAGATATGTTTTTATTCGCTGTATGTGATTTTGTTCTTTGTTTGCTGGCCATCTGTCAAAATCGATTGTCTCGCCGTCACCCCTTCGTGCGACAATGGGTTTGATCCATAATGCATGTGGGCGAGTCTAAATCGGCCCTGGAGGGTAGATGGGATCGATACCGTTGTTTTGTGTGTCGCAGATGGATGATGGCGAAATACAATAAAATGATATGTTAATGAGGTCAAATATCGAAGCATTTTCTATGTTTCTGTATCTTTTATCAATCAATCTACGATTCCTTTGTTCAAAGGGACCACAAACCAATAGTCAATGTTCTTCGCTTTCGCTGTAAGATCGGGTTACATGTGCGTTCCAAGCATTGTCAGAACAAGCTCAACATTTTAATGCCTCTCTCGTGCTTACTCACAGATAACTGAAGGATTCATTCACGTTATATACATACCAGTTTTAATCTTAATTAATATCCACAGATCCAATATTTATCTAAAATGATTTATTCATGTATTTATATTTACATGTTTAAAAAAATACGTCTTTCTGTGTATTTTGTAATACTAGCTTTCTAAATAAATTCAGGATTTATTTTCCGGAAATTGATACCACCAGTCGCATAAGGTGAGAATTATAAGTTGAAATATTTCACTTTGAGTATTTTTTACTAGATGAACTTTTTATGTCACATAGTTATTTCGCCCTGGGGTGATACCCAATTCAAACGCCTCATTAGGTAAAACACGACTTTGAGTCTATGTAAATAGAACGTGAAACCCTTAAGTGCGGAGAGATTTCAGAATAAACTTCCTAATCGTAAAATCCGGGTGATTAGAAGAGTCAACGACAGAATCACAAACACAAACCGGCTCTCTCAAGCCATTCTTCTTTGTGATTTCAAACCAAGTCGAAGATTTCTAAATTCAGAAGATAAGAAAGTCAACATCTTTCACGCTATGGTAAATAAGTCTCGAACGCAGCATTATCCTGTGCATACCTTGTGTTTTTATTGGAGCGTCCACGACGTTTTGCCAACTAAGCAAATTTCGTTCTGTTTGTCAATTACAAAGAACATAAAATGTCAACTACACAGGTTTGGTGTATGATAATCAATTTCAGGAATGTAAACAAACTCTTCTTGAAATGTAAATAACGTGTTAAAGTTCATGTTTATTGTTATGCTGGTTTTTCAACTTTGGTGTACATACTTTACCTTAAGCAGATATACTTAGAGTCTTAAAATCGTTTCAAGCATTCGTTTCCCTACATCTAAAGGGTGACATGGAGGATTGTTAAAACTTTCTTGGATTAGTGTTGACAAAATCGTAAAACCAAAAATATTTATAATTTATCTTGAAATGGCGTTGTTCCTGATATTTTACTTACATGGTATGTTTTCTCCTTTATTCATATCGATCGGTAATGTTATGATTCAGCATGAATTTTCGTATAATTTACATACAAAATACATAGATATATTTCTCCTTTATAAATTTATTAGGGTAAACAGGTAATAAGCAAATGATATAGATAGGACACCTTCTTTATAATGTTCTCGTTAAAGAAACAAGTTACAGGCAAAATACTTCTCTCCTTCATCACTTAGCAATTGACATAAATACAACATTGTCTCAGATATATTATATATTTTAAATAACATTATCAAATGGTGTACAGTTTCTTTATTTTATCAATCTCAAAATGTTCTGAGTGTTTCCGCAATAAACCATTCTTCTGATTAATGTCTACCAAGTTTTCCGCTTTCATGAGCAGTCCATTCTTATCGATGATAACCAAAGGTCACGGTGACCTTAAACAGCCGACACGACGTTCACGTAAAACTAGAACATTCCTGCCTTTAAAGGTCCACTGTCTTTCAGACGAATCTGATTCAATGACCGAAGTGAAGATTCTAAGGGCCCGTGATAAAGCTTCCAGATGTCAACATTACAAGTGAACATTTTAAGTGTTAACGTTAAATGTAAATGTTAACGAAGTGTCAAACTTAGAAGGAGTTGATTCATGTTTTCGAGCCCACATCCCATAGTACGTAACATTTCAAAATTGCAGTTACAGATGAAGTGATTCATAGCATGAAATATATATTTAGACAAAGAGTACTTTTATGTTGTAAGACATTAGTCTAACAAGTGAATCAAATGAAGGGTTATAGAAAATATTGTCTATATATTGTTTCCTTAAATCAGAGAACTGCCAATAACCCTTAGGCTAACCGTTTTGTTACCAATACCAACAGTCATTATTTGGATCAATGTTAAATGAGAGCCTGTCATGGGCAATAGAACAATGATAAAATCAAAATAGGTTAAAACCTATCATCCGTTTCTAACATATCTAATCATATAATGTCTGATATCAATGAAATCTGGGTAAAGCGACAATGATAGCAACATTTAGTTAATATTATGTTGTCGTTAAATGGAAACATACCGGACAGAGGTACACATATTGTCACTTATTGTTATGTTATGTTATTATTACATAGATATACATGTGTAGCTACTATTAGATCTTTAATGATGAAACTTGTATCGTTGATAGATATTATATACTGTCCCTTAAAGGGGCAGTAGCAAGTTTTTAGGGGGAATATAAGGTGATGTCAGAAAACTGAAAATTAATGGTTCCGATTGAAAGACAATGTATTTAAACTAACTGGAGCAGTAATAAGTCAAATATATAATGTAAGTTTTAGCCATGCGATTCCTTTTTCTTACACAAAATGAATTAAAGGTGTTCACACAAAATGGCCGCCAATGGATTTTTAACGTACAGTTATCAGTGAAAATTTTAAAATATAAAATTATCAAAAAACCTGCTGCTGCCCCTTTAATAAACGCCATGTTTAATGCATATCAAATGGTTACTATGCAAACAGCATGAGCTTGCAGGAAGTAGAATCTTGTCGCTTTATTTACAAGCCAATGTTCCATGCATTCAGCTGTACCTTTTCAACCACTAATGTAGTTCCCCATGTATATGTTTTTTTCCAATTATATAAACTATTAAAACGTGTTACTGGATTATTTTATTTGCCACCTAAGATGCAAAAGGGTAACTATACACAAATTAAGTCAACGATATTAACACTGTCTCATTCGGCAATGAACAGATCACGGAACAACGAAAAGAAGAAGAGTTAAATCATAAAAATGACATTTTCCCCGTTATAATGAGTCACATCGAAAGTACAACGTTTATTGACGTATTCATCAGACAATCCTTTTTTTAAATTAATATTTATTTAAATCAATGTATAATAAAAGAACCCTACAACGGGGTGATAGGTGTATACAGACTATATGTTCATAATTAATGTATGAAAACATTTTCATATTGACTTTGATATTGACAATCATATTGAAGGCATTTCAACAATAAGAGGACGTCAAACATTTCTTATTTCGAAATTATACTTATATTTTAGAAAATGTTTAGAACAACTAACTATAAACGCTACTTTTCAACATTTCAATCTAAGTCTTATGTCTAGTTGCCTCAGCTCTAGAAACTTAGTATTGTTCAAGACTCCTTTTCAATCCTTCTCAGTATTTAATTATTTTAGCCATAATACATGTATGGACAATATGTTAATCAACTTTCCTCTGTCTAAGGTCAGCTTACTCTCTCCATGAAGTTTTTAAAGAACCCAAGAAGCGAGGCTAGGTTGGTTTTGCAGTTTAACAGAAATTCCAGCGTATACGTAAAACGCTCCCCTATGACCAAACACTGCGAGTTGTCGACGGGAGCTACACAGCTTAGTCTAAAGCCTAACTCGCTTCTTTACTGTACTTAAAGAGCCTGTTTTTTTATGAAGAGTTACGGTATACTTAGACGAAGCTGCGAGCTCGCAAATTTCACATTCCAAGCAGCTTTTGTGTTGTTTTTACGAAGATTTGTTGTTAGAGAGGAAAGCGGACTGATTCTAAGTTCAAATTCCGGGGCATATTTTGTAAAATATTGAAAAAATATATATGAACAAAGAAAAGATATAGGAAATAAGGGAAGCCGTCAAAAACTGACCGTATCGATTATTGAGATACTTTATTGACCATAATTTTAGTTTACATGATTCATAAACTTTTACCGAGAAAAATAGGTAAATTAATTTTGCTAGGCAAATCTAGACCAAAAAATATTGTGATGTATGCTTAATTGATTATTTTTAAATATCAAGATGCTATCCTAGTCGGTCATTCAGACCCTCAAGCAAATATATTTAATTGATGACCAACCAAGTCTAGAAAAGTATAGCAAGTCTAGATCGCTCAGCTGAAGATAAAGCATCTTGTGGGCTCCACTTTGTTATCATACATGTTTGTTTTAAAATATACTATATATCAATAATATACTTCTAAGACCAAATGTTAGTCTAGATACTATCCCATTTTCCTTATAACCCCTTATTCCACCTAGCTCTATAACATATAGGGAAATATTATCTTCAAAGAATCTTATTATTGAAGAAACGGGATGATGTAATTCATTGTTTGCTTTAGTGTGAGGGATGGTTACATAGTCATTTGTCTGCATTGAGTCATGTACTGCTTTAGATTGACTCACTCTTTACAACTGACTCACACTTTTGACTTTTTCAACACCTTTGCTGGCCAGTTTTCAGTATTTTATGAATGCTTCTTTGTTAGAGAACGTCGTAGAATAATGCCATGGTCGATAATGGTTGAAATAAAACATTATTTCGCCTACCACACAAACAAGAATATATTTGTATACGATCTATGTTTGTTGCATATGGTTGACCTTTTGATTCAGGTTTTCTGACATGACAATAGTTTCTTACATAAAAACATTATCTAGATAGGACAGTTGTATGTAACAGAAGAAGATATTTCTATTTTTAAAATATTAATCTCAAAATGTTGTTTTAAATGTCTTTAAATGCGTTTGACACTTACTCTGTTGTTAACTTGAACTTGAATAATTTATATTTGTAAAAAGCAGATAGAAACGTACCGGGGTTTTCCGAAAGCGGAAAATATAGTTGTTGACAACTGAACTTTTAGACCAAATAGAAGCCCGGGCTTATTATTCGGAAACATTGGATTTTATTCGGATTGTGTTTTCAAAAATGACAATTGCATTGAATTATTATCACCAAGCAATAAATAAATAAATGGCGTTATTTTGATATAATATTCAGGATTTCTTCCGGAAAACCCCGGTAGGTTATGTATAGGTGAATGTCCGAGTAACTCTCCATTCCTAAGAAATAATTATTTCTTAGGAATGAAGAGTTACGAGGATATTAACCGACCTAAATTACACTCCACTTAATGCCTTTTCAAAAACATAACTTAAATATTAAACAAAATTAAATTTCAAGTGAAAAACTTGATGTAAAATACAACGCTCCATTACTGAAAATAATGAAGCGAGAGAACAATAGGATTACATCACAAGTGTAATTTAATACGACTTAACAAGGACTTTAGTAACTCGAACACAACAAGTTGAGAACTGGTTGACATGTTGAACTTTTTTTTTTAGCTGACGAAAAAAGTCAAATAACCTTTTAAATATGTGTGGTTACTGGACACAAATTCTCTAAGCTCTCTGAATGATGATAACTATTTATAAATCGCTTTATCCTTACAAAAAAAGCATTCTCAAAGTGCATACCATTATTATATTAAAAGTGGAATGCTAAATTCTACGAAAATAAAAGCCGTTCTTTTATGAGCTTATTAAAGGTATGACTCTTACCTGATGTAGATTGATCTAAAGAGACACGTGAATTTGTTGTGGTCACTTATGTCAAACTTTATAAGTGGTGTCGTTTGATTGAGAAGTATCGACTGTTGTTGGAAAAATTCAATTTAGAGCGGCTGAGCCAGTCGACGTTGAGAAATAACATGAGGAAGGGTTGATGTCGTGATAATGATCGAAAACCGGACAATAACGCGGGTCAATCAGTCAATCTTGAAACTTATCTACAGCAATAAAAATGAGAGTCACGAGTTTATAATGTTTGTTATGTCATATAACTAGTAATCATGCAAATTGGACGTGACAATTTGGCTTCCACAAATATAAATGACTGTCATAAGATTTTGATTGAAAATATGTATTTCTCATATAATTGTACCGAAAATCCCTTTTGTGGAAAGATTATGTCCTTTTTGTGTTAACAAAATTGAAGATGAGTACCATGTGCTCTTGATTTGTCTGAAGTATAATCATTTACGTATACGATATCTGACTACTGATCTGTTAGAAAATGTAAGCATGTTAAAGATCATCAAATTGTTAAAATCTGAAAACAATTTTGAAACATTAAACGCTGCAAAGTGTATTTATTACATCTTTAAAGAAAGAAACAAAGTTGAATTAAGTTTGTACTGTTTTGGTTTTTAACCTAATAAACTATTGACTTGACTATTGACTTGTCATTTGTGGAAGCAGTATATTTGACATTTTGAATTTATATCATGACTTATTCCATTTAAGTTCGTATGAAAGCAAAACACCATGTGATGAAAATCACGGAGTTGGTCTCTAACAGTGAGTGTTCTGTTACAGTGACGGTGACGGTAGATGGGCAGCCTACTGTTCTCGGACTCTACGATACAGCGGGCCAGGTACGTACCGTATTTCCTCGAATACAACTCGGGCCTCGAATATAACCAGGGGTGTTAGGGGGTGCTGAGTGAATTAGAACCCGGGCCTTTTCTCTTTTAAAGCATCGGTATGACTGTCAGGTCAGTAAAATTAACACTCTATTGTACAATTGTACCTATCCGAGTTGTTGTGTTCTTAATGTTAAAACAGTCTTTGTATGATTTCCAGATGAACAGTTTTGAGATATAGAATGTCAGTTTTTCACTCTTGTAGTAGATTTTGTTATGCCATTTCAGGTCTGAAAAAATAGAAAACAAATTACTTTAAGATACACGATTTATGATACAAATACTGTTAAACGAATAAGATGGTTCAAGGATTTCCCGTCTCTCTCAACAGGAGGAGTACGATCGACTAAGGATACTGGCCTACCCGGATACGAACGTATTCATCGTGTGTTTCTCCGTGCTCAACCCCGCCTCCTACGAGAACGTTGCGGAGAAGTGGATACCGGAAGTACGTCATTACCGACCGCGGACCCCGGTGTTACTCGTCGGGACGAAGATCGACCTCCGAGAGGGATACAGCGACGACATCCAGCAACTACAGCGTGATGGGCAGAGTCCCATCACATTCCAACGTGGTCAGAGACTCGCCAGTAGGATGAACTGTGTGGGATACGTCGAGTGCTCCGCCTTGACGCAAGACGGGCTCAAGGATGTGTTTGAAGCGGCCATAAATGCTGCAAAAACGGCCAGTACCTCCGGATATGGATCTGGCAAAAAGCCGTGGTGTGTCTTGTTGTAATGTCCGTCTCTAGGCCTTATTACAATGATGTCTGATTGCTTGTGCTTAACTTACATTTGATGGGTGATTGCTGATTTTTTTTTCTTCAAATCAACGCCATCATGGTTCAGCATGAACTGGCACTGGGTTTCTGTGAACTAACTCATTGAACGCAAGGATTGCGTAACTGCGTGGATATAGAACAACTTTAAAAGTGGTATAAAGGCAAACTTGTCATTATCTTTGGCTTGCAACTTAAGAAGCTTGAAGCGTCTTATTGGTATGCTTATTGATATTTTACTGGAGATGACGTCAAACGGAGGTTCTTATTGTATATGATTCAAATTGTTGTACGTACTGTAAATCATGTTCATTTCGACCTTCCAATTTCAAACAATAATTAGAGAATATGCAATTTGCTTCGCAAGAATTTCAGGTTAGACTGAACTTTAATTGTTCAGTGCCATTTATATCGGTTGGGAGCCTTCGGTTATCACCTGCAATCTAATATCATAAGAGGAAACGACCACACTGTGATCGATGGCTAACTATTTCATAATGATATTAAGATACCGTTCAGTCTTTTTTGCAACTTATGCTATATATTATTCACAGGCGAGTGTTTGAATGGGCATTTTGATTTTGCACGGTGCTGTATTGTTGGTAGAACGATGACCACTCTACATTTCTAATATTTCATGAAAATACCCTGCAACATTTTGAGCTGGACTTGCAGGAAGGCCACCGACTACTTAGTTCATGCCTTGTTTCGTTTTTTTTAATTAGAAAATCACTATCGCATGATAGTGTACTGAAGTACATGAAATCTAGGAGAGGCCTGTATGGTAATTGGAAAATTAGAAGATACAGGTTACCTATTAGGAAAATTTTGGAGTATATGTTTCGGATTTAAATGAAAACTGATGGAAGGCTGTTTCATTAACTTCTTTGAGAGACATTTAGAAAATTTCGAGACGAACGATTCCTATAGAGTTTAAATACTCAATTGCAAGAAAAGGACGTTTTGGTTCTTTATCGAGCAAATGATGGTTTATGTCAAGAATCATTTAATTGATGACGGTATTAGCATCTACACAGGGAGATCGCTCTCTTGCTGAAAAATACGGTTAGAAAATCCATAGAAATCGTCAATATTCATCGATTTCTTTTATCAAGCACCTATATTTAAATTTTATGATATGAAAAGTGGTAACTGTTTGTCATCTATGAAGGCTCGGAATTGAAACCCGTAGGATGGTCAAGGGAAGAAGCTGCATAGATTTACACAATTTAGGCAAAGGAAAGATGTGTGCTATATTTTCATAAATTCTACTCCTATCTTATGCCTCGATGTCATGTATTCTCCATAATCTTCTCATTTGCTTAGTTGTTGCTTGCAAATACTTGGCAAGCACAACACAATGATCTTAATGGGCACAATTGAGTATCTCATAATAAACCATTTGCTATTGTTTCACTTGAAGTCTTTCTCATATCAGTTTTGTTAAAATGTAGGTCCTAAATTTGTTTATTAATACTTTCCCATGTTACAATTATAAAAAGCAATTCTGTTATTTGATTATTTCACTTACTTCAAAGGTCAACAACAACACTATTTATGCAACGTTTAGAAGCTGATAGGCGTTATGACAACACTCTTGTAAATGATGGTTGAAGGCTTAGTGAGTGAGCTAGAGAGTTAATGCTTAACGCCGCTTTGGCAATATTTCAGACATTAGCGACGGGAGTTGAAGCCTTATGCTCCCGAACAACTTGACAATGAAACTTGTGTTTTCGACCTTGAAGTATAGAATCATTCATAGTCTTGGGTTGTGCTTATAAAGAAAAGGTCTTAAATTTCTTGTTACTATAAATGAGGTCGGGCCTAGAATCTAGTCCAAATTGCATTAAATACATAGATTCGCAGAAACCGAAATGTTTAAGAGATACCTGCCATCGTGTAGTGAACAAATTTTAGATTTTAATGTTTGGGATCACACTATCTACAATAGTATGAGCTCTTGTTTTTATTGTACACCATCAGAATCAGACAATACAGACGTTTTGGTTAAAGCTTGAGGATAGCAAATATCAACTAGAAGTGTGCTTATTTTAAATAGATTGCTTTTGTATTATGGATAAGTGTAGAAGTCACCACTTTTCTTGAAGACTTGTGAAATGACATATCCTCTTATTTTCTGCATTTTCATGTTGCCTTAAAACCTATGTCCTCAATAAATATATTTTGTCTTCATCAAATGGTACAATTTACTTCAAAATAATGTATTATCATAATAATATTCTTAGAGGATTAAGTGTTTTAAATGATTACTTACATGTATATGAGCATTTTATTTCAATAACCATGCCTTGAAATTTCAAAATAATTATGCAAAAGTACGTAAGTTTATCAATCCTTACACCACAAACTTTCAAACTTTCTCATTGTTGTCTTGTTGGTGTTGCGTGGAAGCCGGAAGGATTTTTATTTTGATTTAATTTTTTTTTTTATTTAAGCTCTAATTGTGTGATTTTTGCTTTTTCTTTTTCATACATTATAACAACTGCATTTTCATTTATTTCCGTCATTACCAGTATTTTTTAATTACTCCTACCAAAGATATGAAATCAAAATGGCAATCATCAACATCGTGAACCTTGTGGATCGTCATTTAACCATTGGTGTCCGTTCAAACACATTTCATCCTTTACGGAGTTACTCGCTTAGTTACAATGCATGAGCACATTTACGTCGTTGCTATCGATTGTATGTTTTTGCACATGCAAACTGAAGCCAGTGCTGTTCCTAGGTGGTGAGTTAAAGGGGTAATGTTGGCCTTTTGTGAGCAGATGGGACATCTTGCAATGGTAAAAGTATCCTGCATCTCCAAATGTGAAGGGACACCAAGAAAAAAGGGTGGGCAAATTTACCAAAGAACCCCTCTAGAAACAACACTGGAAGCGAAAACTAGTAACGGATCAGTGTTTTAATCAACCTTTTAAGATGCGAGTTAAGGGCTGATTATTAATGTCAATTACGTTTCAGTTTATCTGCGCTCCAAGTTGCAAATAAACACTGTATTATCTATCAGTGCTTTTCTCATGAAACTGGATGTTTTGAAACCATTTATTCCGTTGACGATATGGTGTTGATGTTCATTATGTTTTCCTTTCAGTTGTTGCTTTAATAAGTCTTTAGAGCAGTTTTATTTTTCATAAATCATTAGATGACAAACATCCATGACCAAATGAAAGACCAAATAAACAATTCTGCAATTTGCTTATTAACAATACATGTTTATTGTTTGTATGTCTATATTTATATTTATTCGTTTAATATGAGTGTAAATGAATTCGCTTTTTTCTAATTTAATTGCTTTTATGTGGTTAATGTTGTTCTGTGCGGAGCGTGTACGACAGAAGTCGCTGTGACAAAAACTGGTTTAATATATCGGCTGTCACAATACATTGAATAAATCAGATTGTTTGCAAACAAGATTTACTGTTGTCTTTTAAGGACATCTTTCAACTATACAGTAGAACGCGGATATAGCGGACTTCGATATACCGAACACTCGGATATAGTGAACAAAGTTTCAAGTCCTGTCCCTATATAATATCATTAAAATTATATGCGTATAGCGAACACCGGATATACCGAACTAAATTCTTTGGTCCCTTGGAGTTCGTTATATCCGTGTTCTACTGTATGCTCAGTAACAAAAGTTTAGCAACACCCAATTGAAACCTCCAATAATCATAAAGTTTATTTAAAACTCAAGCAAATGAAAACTTATTTCAAGCTTTACTTTGACCATTTGGCTTAAAAATGAAAAGACAATGTTGCGCCGTCATAACAATATGAAAAGTTGCACCGCAGAGTGGGTTTATTCACTGAAATTCATTCGCAAAACACGACTCTGTTGACCCTGAAATCGCTGTAAGGCAACACAACCTTTTCTCCGCTTCTGCTGCCAATTCGAGGAAGGCTTATTTTTTCCCATTCCACAGAAGCACATCGCCATGGTCGCCATCGACAAAATGCATTCACAGGAATATCTGCAGATAGAACGCGATTGGTCACTTAAACGAATTTCATAAAGTAAAGTATTCTATAACTAAAAGGTTTAAAGTGGAGACAATCCTGCATTGTCGATTTTAATACCTGAACGAAATTATTGCTTTTTCGTGATTTCTTATTTAGCAACCCCTTGTTGCAACATTTTTATCAAGGTGTATGATTACTTTTACGTCTCGAGTGAAACATTCTTAATTAAGTTCAGTGTCTTGTTCCGAGAGAAGCCTTCGTGGGCTATTAACATGAATTAGACACTTCAGTGAGATAATTGCTGTTATGCTCTCGTGAAACCATTTAATATTCGAGATATATCTATGAATCAAGACCTTTTTATTTCTTTGTTACACGTGCAATTTATGCAACCAAAGGTCTTGTGATAGACACGAACTTACACATAAAGAGATTTTCACAAGTTTTTAATTCATCCTCGGGGAACAAATCGCATTGGTATGTCAATGGCTTGATTAACGATTATCATGCGAGTTTTCGGCCAAGCAGAGTTTCCATTTTTGAGAAGTAAAAATATACAGTGTGTTTAACCAAACAGTACTAATGATAAGCAAGTGTATGTTAGCCAAGTTGCAAACAAGTAAATAACATGTTCCATAATCAATTAATATTTGTCTTAACAAGAGAGATGAATGTTCTCGGAGACAACATTTAGACTTTGGTGCCATAGTTCGATACTGTTTAACTTAGACCAGGCAGTAATAAGTAGTTAATTTACGGATTTGGAGGGTAATATACCGTGAGTCAGAAGATAGAGGAAGATGCAAATTAAATAAAGTGATAAAAAAGTTCGAATAATAGATTAAGAAATAATGAGAATATCAAACCTTTTCCCAGAGTTTTGTCATTTTCAACGTAATGTGTAATGTGATCGTGAACAAAAGGATTGAAGTGCTCATAAAATACCTTTGATATTGCCATATGATGCCTGTTTTGAGACCATGTAAAATATCTTAAATCGCCTTTTGATTTCGCCTTAAAACCAATACCAGAAGGTGGGTTTTGTAGTTCTATATGTATTGATTCCTTACTAGTGCTCATGAAATTCTCAAAATCTTATTCTATTATAGTTGAGTCCCGTAGTTAATATCATGACGAAACAATTAGATGTAATTCCGTATTATGGATACTTTCTATTACGTCTGCAACCTTTTTTACGAAGCCTAAGTAACTGAAATTCTTGAAGTGGCATTGCAGCAAACATACCTTTAAAAGCATTTGTACATCGCCTTCGATTGTAAGGCGTTATTTCATGGCCTCTTCGCCGACACACACTGTTTCGGAGCAACGAAATCAATGTGCGTTTGTAACACATTTACCCTCCACCGAATGACTTAGGGTTTCAGCAAGTAATATGCTTTAGTTTTTTTTCTGAACAGATTTGATTCGTCGGTCAATGATTGGGTTCTGCATACCCGTACCTTCAACTTTGTAGCTTTATTTTTCTGGATCTGGAATTAATCTTTAAAATCTCTTGTCTTCCCGTTTATCAAGAACCAACCATATGTCATTGTCTAACATCACCACAATATATTACTTTACTGAAAAACCCTAAACCTTGTTTTTCCGTAGCCAGAATATTCTCCAGACATGAATCCTTAAGAACACTTATGGGACTACCGTTATCAAAAAAACTCTAGATCGCCATTTCCACCTGTCTCTGCTTAAAACATGGAACATTGTCATTGCCGCCTCTGCTGTTTTTGATTACATTTTGCCAGAAATGGAAACATGGTTTGTGTAAATTTACAAATCAAGTCATGGTCCCCCAAGGGGATAAGATGGCTATATAACTAGTTTTCCAAGGGAAAAGATGGTTAGGCAAAATCTCACTGTATGACACCGTCACATAAATTTTGTATAAAATTATTTTTTTAATTTAACAGCATATAACCATAAGTAATTGTACCTTTTTTAACCCATACAACAAAAGGTTCTTCTTGTTTCTGTGCATTTTACTTCATGTGCAAGTTATTGTCTATTTTCAAGGGCTGAGTATTGTAATAAATTTAGATATACAGCATATGTATTGCAATATTATTGCAATATATTGAATGAAATCTACAATTAACTTTTATACGTTTTACTGCAGTATATAAATTATACATTTGGTAATATGCTTTTTAGATCTTTAGGAAAATTAAACATTGCTCAAGACGAAAACATTTTCAAGTATATATATTATAATGAGGAGGATATTTCACAGCTATACTCTTTTGACTGCCGATATAGGCAATGAGGTAATAGTTTTAATGATATAAACAAAATGAAATAAAGTATATGAAATCAATTTATTACAAGCTTACATTGTAATAAAAGGGAACATGATTCAGAAGTTACAAGAACATTATGTAATGTAAGATTGAGGATCTTTCATCATATTATGGCACACACTGAATGTCATAAACATTGCTCAAATAAACAAATAATTTTAGGTTAAATATTAGTGAAATCGCAACAAATCACAAAAATGAAAGCAATTGTTTTTTAAATATCAAATTATTTGATGATTTGGTATTTAAATGAAAAAAAACATTTTTGGAAAACTTGAAAAAATACTCAAATGATATTATGAAATAGATTTTTTTTTAAAGAAAAATTTGATCTCAAACCAATTTATTCAAATTATCAGAATATTTTTATTATTTTTATATTTAAAAGAAATTGAACTTTGTTCCATCAAAACAAAAACATCCAACTTTACTCAAATTCAATGTGATCTCAAGTACATGTATATCTTAAATTTGTTTACATCAACAAATCATAGCAAACAACAAATAATAAATATTTATCATTAACAGAACAGCTCTAATTCAAATATCCAACATCAATATTCATTTTGATAATTCACTGTTGTCACTTTAGCAATCACAGAATTTGCTCGTCCATTCACACAATTCACACATTCATCCGACATATATATGCAAACGTACACACTGTATGTACAAACAAATTTCAAAATAATATACAAAATACAAAATAACTTTATACAAACTTTATCATGGCAACGCTTCATGCTGCTTGAACCAGCACAATATTTCAAAACATTATGTCAGCATCTGTCGTGTATATTTTCTTCACAAAATCATAATTTTTTTTGTGACAAAAACATAAAAAAATTTAAAAACTTGGAATTATTTTCAAAGATAGACCCATCTTGGAGTGTATGACAAATTTTAACTTCTTTTTGTTGTTGTCATATTCTAGTTAATTTTTGTCACTTAATGAAACACAAAAACTTTTCACTCGATAGAAACTGTGTATAGATTAAGTATCTTTTAAATTTGAAAAAAAAAGAATTTACACACCCAAGGAAGTATTAAGTATTCTTATTACATAAAAAAAACCATAAGAAATTATTTTGGTATAAGGAAAACAAATAAGAAATAAGACTATTGCACAGTTGGATATCATGCAATTTTATGAATTATCTCCCTTTAGCTGGTAATGTTCTTGGTAGCTCATCCAAGAATACACAGTAAACATGAGTGTAAATATTGCTTGATGTTTGGCAATTATGAAGGCTGTCAGCATTTTATGCATAATATAACAAGTAGCACCAGATATGACCATATGTTGTTATGGATTTCTTCAGACTTTGTCCTGCAGGGCTGAAATATAAAATAAAAATAATTATGAATATGAAATTGGACGTATTATTTTATTTCATTTTGTATCTGTTTTTTTTAAAATCATTTTAAACAATTTTCCCAAATATTTTTTTCTATCATGAATTAAATTGAATTTCACATCAAAATAGCATGACATTAGAATATTAAAATTAAACCTTGAGCATTATTCAAATATATCTTTAAGAAAATATTATATCATATTTGAACATCAATGATAAAAACATAAAAAAGAATATAACTCATGTTAAAAAGGAAACATTAATTATCAGAAAATTAAATATATAAATTATCAATTAAACTTTAAATCTGAAATTGATGACAACTTACCAGCAGGTTTTCGTAGATTTTTTGGCCAAGCGATATTGGCGGCCATTCTCTTATAAGCAAAGACGACTTCCCTCGTTGACGTCAGGTATTCTCCTTTGATCATCTGGGGGCACAGGTTGTCAGCCAGGTGGGTCTCTACAGGTAAGAAAGGTAATGATAAGTACATGAAGTTCATTGCTGTCAATCAGAAAATTTTACGAAAGCTTTATCCCCTAAGAAACAAATAACAAATACATTTCGAGCTTTATTTCTGTACAGGTGAAAGGAAATCAATTTACATGCAGGTATGTACCTACAGGTAAGATAGGTAAATACAGTCAGACCTTGATAATCCGTCCACGGATAATGCGAATCCCGCGGTATCCGAACGGTAGCCAGCTGTAACCAAACTAATCTCTATACAAACTCATTAAATGTTGATTCATTAATCCGTTGATTCAGTCTCCGAATCCGAACGCCAATCAGCTGTAATGGATTAGTTTATTCAATATTGTCACCATTTCTGCTTCATTAATCCGGCCGTTCATCAAATCCATCCGGGTAAGTGATCAACACATTGATTGGATCGGTAAACTTCAATGACAGTGGATTGACACGTGAGTTGAGTGTGACGGTAGTTTGTGATTGTAATAAATTGAAATGTCTCACTTTGTGTTCCTGGAGTTTATGATTTAAGTAAATTGTGTGATAGTTATAAATATATATATATGTATATGAAATAAACTTGTTGGATATTCTAAATATGTTCTCGTCTGTCAGTAGATTCAAAGTGAAGTAACTCCAACTTGTTTCGTTCATTTCAGTAGTCCGAACGCTTCACTATCCGAACGTTTTTGATAAAAAGCGGAAGCCTTCGGATTATTGAGGCCTGACTGTATACTAATTTTTAGGAAAAATAGAAGAACAGATTCAATTTTGGTGAATTTAGCCTAGATCTGAAATCAACACTATTAAATTCATATCACTGCATGATTTATTCAATTATACAAACCTTCTCCGTCAACCAATAGGAAGAGACCAAAATCCTGTGGGTTGGTGACCTTGAACTTGTGAGCTATCAGCGCACCTGTCAAAGTAAGTTATTTATTACAAACTGGTAAATATCAAACCTCTGAAGTCATATGCATGCAAATTTAGATTGATGTTAAATGTCGTTTAAAGGAGTTTAGGGATTTGTATCATAAAAAGGGTTACCAAAGACATCAAATAAGGGATAGAAACATACAAACAAATCTATGATCCAAGCAAAAATATTTATTTACACAGTAATCTACTTAAAAATAAACAAACAAATCTACTATTAAACAAACAAACAAATCTACTATTGCACAAACAAACAAAGCTACCAACAAACAGACAAACACTTGCAGACAACATAACAAACAAACAAACAATCTGCAATCAAGGAAAAACAGCAACAACAAACAAAATTACAAAGAAACAGAGACAGACATCACAACAAACCTACAAACAATATCAAATCAAACAGCAATAAAAAAACTACTAAGAAACAAACCTACAAAACTACATACAAACAATTGACTAACAAACAAACAAAGAAACACTCACAGACATCCTTTGTGCTCATGTTGGGTCTGATCGGGAGAGTTTTCCAGATGATACTGTCTCGCAGTTCGTCCGGAATCGCGATCTTCAGAAAGCCTTGCATGTCACTTATGCTTGGCAGACGGCCCTAAAACACAGAATATTGGTTCTAGAAATCAAAATGTCATAGCTCGATACAGCAGACAGCCAATTTTAAAAAGACAATTCAATTGGTCTCTGAAATATTTGATCTTTAGACATCAAATACATTGGCAACATTTCCCTTGATTATTGTCTCAAGTTACCCTCCCTCGAAATCATTACCATCATAAAGAGATGCCCTTCAAAACAACATCCCTCTAATCCAAAAAAATCCCCTAAAGAAACATCCCTTAAATCCAACAATCCCTATAAACTAAAACATTTTTTATGTTTTGTGAAGAGACCTTGAAATAAGATTTTAAAGTAGTTGACATTATTTGCACAAGAAGAAAAAGAAAATCATTAGGTTGATTTACAGAATCTCTTGGATTGATTTTGACTACTTTTGGAGAAAAAAATGCTACCGGTACTCAGAATCACCCTCATTTAAGATATGGAAAAATTTCACCTCTTAACTTAACGCAAAAAAAGAGCGAGTTTTAAATATCTTTCACCATTTCTGCACCAATTGTGCATACCTGAAGCTTTCAGAACAAAATCTGCACCAGAGAAATGAAATGAATTTTTCTTGCAGAATTTTAAAATTCAAACTTGACCTACATGATGGTGAGAGGCGTTGGTTTCCTGAGTCTCCTGGAAGTTCTTGAGAATGAGGACGGCGCTGGAGAGGGTGGTGAGATAGTACCCCCCCTCCCCCGTCAGCAGCGAGGGGTGCAGCAACCCCCACATGAAGTCAGCCTCTATCTCCGCCGACACCAACCCACACTGGACTAGCACGTAGATCAACATCGGCAGGAAATCTGTTCGGGAAGAATATTTGTTATGTTCAGTGAATTTCTTTTAAAATCTTTCTTTCATGTAGTTAAGTAGTCTGTCAGAATCTCCCTAAAACAAAATATTTTAAAGACCCATTCAAGTGTACATTATTGTCTAGTTGACTTATCAATCTGGACTTCTGTACGCTGGGCTCAGAAGCTAGATTTTTACTCACGAGGCCCTACTTGGGATATAGTAAATCAAATCATTTTCTCGTTGAAATTTTATTGAGAAGGTGGTGAGAAAATGATTTGATTGGCTATATTGCCACACTAGCAAATCTAGCTTCTGAGCCCAGGGTACAGATAAGTGGAGTAAGAGTAATTTCCGTTGTTCATACCCTGAGACAGGATGACTCAGAAATGATTACATTCACCGTCCATGAAAGCTATACTTCTTTTAGCAACAAAGTTTTCTAAAAGGGGGAGGGGGTTTTAGGCTTGATTACCTAATTTTTGTTTCGGAATCATAGTCATACAACTTACCGTCTGCTCCCAATGACTGTGGTCCTCTCGAGCTTACATGACGATTCCTCACCTGAATATTAAAAAAATGAAATAAAAGAACCATTTTTACAAAATTTAGTCATGCAAAAATTAGTGTATGAAGTAAGCTTGAAAAGTAGCCAGTGTTAAAAAATTATGGAAGCTGTCTGAAAGGCTTTAATTCATTCATTTGACAAGTGAGTTGATGAAAAAGTTTTAGACTATTTATTTACCAGAACTGAGAACTTGTACTTTTGAGTTAGGAAGTGTATTTTTGATAATTGGGGTTGTATTCCACAACCTAAATATAGAAATCTGTATGATTTGATTTGACATGTTAAAGTCTGCTCTATAAATGGAAATTGAAACTTGGATCGACTACAAATTTACAAAGCATAATTGAACAAAGGTTCTACTTTCATCATTTCTAGGAATAGGGAATTGCTGAGTTGCAATATAGGGGTAAAAAAGGTATATTTCTATAACAGGGACCCATCTGTACTAAGTCTTTAGAAATTGTCCCCTAAACAAATATCCAACATAAATTGATCAAGTCGTATAGATAATTGTCTCTTCACTTACACATTGGTAGATAGTAGAGGTGGCACTAAGGAGGTTTTCTAACTTCTTGAGAGGAGAGTAAGCTTTCTGCATCTTATCCAGGTGGTGCTTTATAACCTCCATGTCTGATGGCTTCGGAGGACGAATACCAGGCTGAAATCAGAAATGATAATATGAAGAAGCAATCTTAGCAACAAGATAATAATGATAATCCAAAAACTCAAAAATTTAAATCTGCACTGTACCCCTGGCACAGGGAAGCCACAGTTCAGCGACAGTTCGAGCTACGTTCTAACCTTATAATGAGCTTCAAGCAATGAAAATAATTGTAAAAATAGAGCCATTGGCTCTGTAGCTCATCAGGCTTCATATCAATTTTTCTTTAGGGTGTGGAAAATGTTGTTACCCCCTTAGTTGGGGCCATAGGGTCAACAAATGTGCAATGTAGAATACTCCCTAACTAACTTAGGAGTCTGCACACACACAGTTTCAGCTTTCTAGACCTGATGCTTTTTGAGAGAAAAAATTTGAGAAAAAAAGATGAAAATAGGTCTTTATTGTCCACATTACAAAATAATTGGAAATTCTTTGAGTGCCCGTGGCACTCGACAGACACGAAGTGCCAGTTCAATGAATGTGCTATGCTCATAATGCTGAGAGCAAGCAAGGAAGCAACATCTCCCAGCTTCTAACGTCTTTTGGTATGACAAAACCTGGTGTCGAACAGAGGACTCCTAGATGACAAGCAGACACTCTACCAATTGAGATACATCCCAAATGAACACAAAGACAAATTATACCTAGGAACTTTGATCCCGAACAAAGGACTTAGACAAATGCCTCCCTTTTGGACCCAAGAGTAAAAATTAAAGAAGCCAGGAGTCTAGAAAATGTTGGCAAGTCTAGTAGTAAGAATGAAAGTATAGGTATTTTTCAGCTATCATTATTTATTTATTTCAGATAAATTACTGAAATTATTGAAATCAAGAGATATTTATTATGGACTTAACTAGTCAATGTTTTAATGAAATAGAAACTCCTATTCAAAAGAAGCTTCTTTGAAAATCTTTCCCAAAATTCCCCTTTAAACTCCCTCTGTATAAGTAATATAAAGACCTAGAAGATCAGTGGTAAAAGAAGAATTTCAGCTTTTTTAAATGATCTTACCTTGATCCCAATATCCTCAGGTGTTTTTGACCGGGCATACTTGATATTTTTTGTCATCAACTGCAAACTGCCTGACCTGAAAATACACACTTTTTTAAGATAAACAAGCCAAAACTTCTTGCTAGTTACTTAGTTCATTCTGATACATCAGTGTATATCTACCTGTTATGCTCTAACTCTAACTTGCTGAAAGGTCATCATATTTTATTCTATAATAATGATAATAATGATAATAACACTTTATTGTCATGCTGAGTGTCAAGTAAGGCAGCAACAACTCCCACCTTTTATCATCTTTGGTATGACACGACCAGGAATCAAAACCCCGGTCTTGCGGGTGACAAGTGGACACTCTACCACTGAGATTGCTTTATATGGTGAAACAAGGGTTTTGGCCCGATGGATATCAGGGTATTAGTTGGAGACATGCAAAGACATACACACTGATGTAGCAGGATGTGCCAAGTTTAGTTTATTACTAACACATGTAACACTTAAAACATGTAGAGACCTGTTATCTTTCAAGACTGCCCTAAAGACTCATCTGTTTCACCTTGCCTATCCTTCAGCCTAAGAACTCTCTTCCTCCAGCGCTTTGAGCATACTTATGTTTGGAAAATGCACTTGACAAGTGGACTATTATTATTATTATTATTACATATTCAAAACAAGAAGAGCACTGCCTATGGCCTAAAGCAGAGTTTAAAAAATTAGGAACATGGTGACATGGGTTCAAACAATGCTTCAAAGAGTCAAACCACATTGGATCATTGCAGTCAGACTTGATCATGATAACATTTAAAATGCCATAATAGCTATGAATTTCATTGATACCTAAAACTATTTGCTGGAACTATGAAAACCACAGGTGAATTTCATACAGTACCTACAGTATATATATACATTGCATAAACATAAGGAAATATTGTAGCTCTCGATCTCTCAGTAACTAAACATGTTCACCACTGACCAATGCGCTATCCTGCCCCTGGAATTAGGCAAGTACACAATTGCCTATGTATTAAATGATTGCTTACCTAGTGTGTTCTTCCACAAAGAGTTTGTATATATGATGTTTGACCGGTCGCAGTACACACACGTGAAGAGCACTCTCAATAATGGCGTCGATATTCAGGAATTCGTTAGCACCCAACTGAAATAGCAAAGGATTAAGATTTGTTAATTTATTTTATTTATTAAATGTATATTCACATTTTCTCAAAATTTAAAGATCTCCCTAGAATCGTCTTATTTACTTTATTCAGACTTTGACTTGGGGCTGCACTGTGGTTCTTGGGTACCAAGAGAAAAAAAACATAAGTCTGGAATTACCTTTTAACAAAGAAAAAAGGTTAAAAGATCTTTAAAAAAGTCAATTTGACAGTTCACAAGTCAGTGAACAAAGACATTATGAAATCTTTATTCCCAAAGTTCTACGTGGGAGCCAATCAAAAGCAATGATAAAATGGCTAACCTTTGACCTCTCCCTCTCAATGAGTCCCTCGAGTTCCCCCTCTCCATGTTTGACCAGGTAGTTCTTGATCCCCGTCATAAACTGTCTCACCTGAAGATAAACACTCGTTAGTCAAGGTAGGCATATTCATCATTTTATTTTCTTTGTTCACTAGCATTGATTCAACATATTTATATTCCATATATATATTTAATATTTATTTGGATAATTTCAAGTCACAAGATATATACATGAAATGTTTATAAGTCAAGTGGCTAAAATCGGTTTTTCTTAAATAAGAGTATTGGGTTTAATAAAGTATGTCATGGGCACAAATATGGTATTCTAGTCATTAAAGAAAATAGAAAATAATCAAAATTTATGTCTTGTTTAGAAAATATGTAATACACTGACAATTATAATAAAGAATTGGTTTTGAAGTTCTATTTTGCCATGCACATGAAAAGTATGAAACCCTGATATGATTGCCCTCATATGTAATAAAAAGATGTATTATTTAAATGTTTTGGTGTACTTTTATGAACATTTCAATTATTGTTGTCTCAAAACAAGCATCTTTAAAATCCAAGAAATTCTGACTCCTTTACCCATTTGATATTGTCATTTATTTTAGGAATAAATCAACATAGCAATAACATCCTAAACTGCAACATTCCCAATTTCCATTATCAAGAAATCCAAGAAATTTCTTTATAAATTAATCTTTAGTTTCATAAAAACAAAAACAATCTTGACTCACAACAAATTAATCTAAGGTTTGAAATAAGATTAAAATCAATCTCAACTTACGTTGCGCATGACATTATGAGGATTTGACTCCTGACTCTCCAAGGTGCACTGGATAAAGTTCTCGATGGTACATCCGAATGTCGTCTCTCGATCCGTGGACAGACGGAAGATGTACTCTCGGATTTTTCCGCCAGGGTTGTTTACATTTGTGTGTGACGAATGAGCTGCAATAAACAGGACTTTATGTCAATAATTTTTCATGGTTATTTCTAAATATTGAAATAATTATTAGTTACAAAATTCACAAATCAAACATTTTTATATGGTATACACAAAATTTTATCTCCGAATATTTATTTGCATCATTGGAATTGCATCATGTCTGGAATTCCTTAACACTGCCAAATGATACACATAAAGTTTGTAAGAGTCATCATCATCATCATCATCATCATCATTCATAAAATAAAACTTTGTTTAAACAAGCATTACTTACAGAGTATTGGTCGCAGTCTTTCCCGTAGATCTGAGTTAATCACTTCACTGAAAGACTCACTCATACCTCCATCTTCAGAGGGGTCGAGAATTATCCCCCCTTGCGTGTCGTCAAGGGCAACGTTCACGTGAGCACTGTTTAGCGAATCCATAGTGTTTGTATTACTTGACTGCATCCGTGAAAACGAAATACCTCGAGTAATCCGAGACTGGGCCACATTGACCTTTTGAACTTCAATAGCACCATTTGTAAAAGAATCCACACTTGGCACATCAGAAATGTGTCCAATACTTTCATGTTTTTTCTGCGTGGAACAGGCAGATGGCTTCGTCATGGTAAAGTTACTCTTTTCCTGCCATCTTTGGACTCTCTCCTCTGCGTTCATTGCAGGTTGCAATGATGCATTTTGCGCATGCAAAAGTTTTTCAAGAGGAGAGTTGTCCCACGGTTTGCAAAACACAGTGCCAGCTGTACTGGCTGAAACTGAGGGGGGTCCGTACATATTGCGAAGGTTGTCGTATTCCGACACACATTTGACGTTGCGAACAGTCAGAGGCTGAATTGGACGCACGTTGAACTCTGGATGAGCACATGAGATCATATCCTGGACGGTTGAGGATTCTGAGAAGCATGACTGTCTGTTCAGTTCTGACGTCTGCTTCTTGTAAACTGGGAATTTGCTAAGAGTTGGACTCTCCAGGCTTCCAGCATTCTTCTCCAGATCCTCCAGTGAGAAGAGTTCATCCTCCAGCCCACTCTGACCTCGAGGTCTCTGTTCCTCTGAATCTGGAGTGGATGCAGCACTTTTGTTGTCTTGATTGCGAAACTTCAAAACATCAATTTTCAGTTTTGCAAACTTTTCTTTGAGACTCCTCTGTCGTGTGACCTTCTGACCTGTCTCTCCGGCTGTCCTCATGCTTTGACTTCGGTTCACTGACCGTCTGCTTGACCGAGTCTCTGCGACCTTGACCTTCTCCTGGTGCTGTTGACCAAAACTGAAGACGAAGCTGCTTGAGTCAGAGATGAGGTTGCTGTTTGGGACATTCCGTGGTGAGAAGATGGTCTCAAGCTGAGGCTGCTGGGAGACCTTAAGCTGGCTCTTCTGGGGTCCCTGTGGATTCAAGTTTGGTTTTTGGATCTCATATGGTCCATATGAAGGTGCAGACCGTCTTCTAATCCTTACACTCACTGTCTGCCCTTCACCAACATTGACTGCATCCGCTGGTTCTGCATATATAGGAGAGTGGGCTATAGTTGAGAGAGAGGAAGTGGATGAGGACTTGATCCTTGAAAGACAAGGCAGAGGCGGAGGTTTCACTTTAGGTGCCGAACAGGAATTTGGAGACTCTCTGAGGGAGGTGACCTGATGCTGCTTTACAATGGACTCCTGTATAACCGTGTTGGACTGATAGTGAGATATCATTGGGATCTTTGGCTTCTTCACTTGGGAACATTTTGATTCAGTCTGAGATATCACCACTTTTTGTTCAGTTGTCACAGCAACCACCTCCGAGCTCCTACACAACGAACTCATGGCAAGGGCTTTGTGGAGATTGTTCTTGGAGAGGGATCCTCCATCGGACGACAGAGTTGAAATGCCAGATTCATTTTGTGTTGGACTGATGTCATTATGCACACGAGGGTTATACGACCCAAAAGCATCCTGGGTTTGAGTCCACATATTGCACCGAACATTATTCCGAACATTGTCACTCTCACATATTGAATTCTTCCAGATGTCCTCATAATCACTCATTTTATCCTCCAGACTACTCCGGAAATAACTGGGTTCTGGAATATGCAGGAGATCCAAAGAAGTTGTGAAATAAAGACTAGGCTTTCCCTTAGAGGACCTGGGATGGGTCTGTGACTTCATGTCAACCTGCTCCTTGTATCCCACAAGCTGATGAGAAGCCTCACTTCCATCACAGGAAGCCATGACCTTGACCTTTGGGGCACTGACTTGTGATTTGTCATCACTGGAATCAGTATCAACCTGGTGAAGCGGCTCCAGCTTCGGGGGGAGAGGGGGGCCCTCTTCTTCGATTCTAGCATGTTTTTTGTCGATGATAAACTTTGAAAAGTCGCCGAGAGAGTGAGAGGGAGCATTGTTCTTGACTTTGGTTGGAAGTTCTGGAGGAAAGGCTGTAAGGGGTCTTGTGATGTTGATGGGCTCACTACAAGACTTGTGAAGGACTGGGGTTGTCAGGCTCTCGGCGCTATTGTTCCTGGAAATCTTGGACTGCCAAAAATCTGAAACAATGAACAACCATTGCACATAAATCTGATGTTATACAGATTCCTAGTATTTGCAAATTTATAAATTTAAATTGAAAAAAAGGTTTTACAAGAATGTATGAGTTCTTGACAACTGGCATATTCTCATCCAGATTTTAAGATTTAAAATTTCTTATTGTCAAATTTTTTACTGGAAATTTCCTCTTATGTTCATAAGAAATTTTCTTACCATGTCCAAGAAGGGCAAGAGAAGATAACTCTTTGGGAGATTTAGCACTCATTATTGCAAACGGAAGAATCAGTTGTGTTGGAAGATCTTCTCTGAAAACAGACAAAAAGATAGTTTCAATGTTATGTACGGTAGATATTATCAATTACCAGTAAGATGCTGATGTAACTAGTGCAAAACATCAATGAGAATGGAGAACTCAATGAGACTGGGTACAGAAGAGAATGGCAACTCACTTATTTAGGAATGTAGAACTTGATGAGATGGGGTATACAAAAGAATTGTTACAAGCTTATTTAGAAAGTACAACTTGATGAGGTGGAGTATAGACAAATATTATTTTTAGGAAATAGACGAGAACTGTTACTCTCTTATTAAGAATGTAGAACTTGATGAAATGGAGTATAGACAAATATTTTGGGGAGGATATAGACGAGAACTGTTACTCACTTATTAAGAATGTAGAACTCGATGAGATGGAGTATAGACAAATATTGTTTGGATGGATATAGTCGAGAACTGTTACTCTCTTATTAAGAATGTAGAACTTGATGAGATGGAGTATAGACAAATATTTTGGGGAGGATATAGACGAGAACTGTTACTCTCTTATTCAGAATGTACAACTTGATGAGATGGAGTATAGACAAATATTTTGGGGAGGATATAGACGAGAACTGTTACTCACTTATTAAGAATGTAGAACTCGATGAGATGGGGTATAGACGAAAACTGTTACCCACTTATTGAGAATGTAGAACTCGATGAGATGGAGCATAGCCAAATATTATTTTTCGGGTATAGACGAGAAGTGTTACTCACTTATTAAGAATGTAGAACTCGATGAGATGGGGTATAGACGAGAAGTAGTGAGAAGATCCTTGCAGTCTCATTCCCCGATCTGTATTCTCAATGATGTAGTGATCTACATTTGCACACGTCTCCTGTTGGTTCTGTACAGACAGCGCTAATGAGTCTCTCTGACTTGATCGTCGAACCACAAAACACTGTAAAAGAATAAGAGTATATAAGAAACATTGTAAAAGAAATGGGTGAGTGAGTAAGTGCTTAAAGCTGCTTGGGCAATATTTCAGCCATTAGTGGCGAGAGTAAAAGAGTTGGGAGATGATCAAACATCTGATTGAAAATAATTGGATGAAATTGATTATCCAATTTTTTTACTCAAAGAACATGTCATTTTGTGGCCATGCGTTTCAATTTTTTAGAATAGTCATTTTCACATTTTGTCCCACTACAAAGAATCCTGCTTGGATAAGCAGAAAAAGGTGACTTTCTTCTTCAAGCGTCATATTTAGTTGAGAGGAAATGACAAAGCTTTATAAACAGCATATGACACCCTTTATGATTATTATACAATTATATGTACTTATCCATGCTAAAAGTGCACCAAATAAATAATTCTAGACAATTGCACCAAATGCTTTATACAATGCAATACATTGTCATCAATTTGTCTATGTATATTATTGATTGTTATCATTATTTTCGTACAATTCTTTATTTCTGAAGTGTAGGCCATCGGCCCATAACTACATATGTTAGATTGTACATGAATTATTACATTATTGTATTGTATATTGTACATAATTTTAGTACAACAAATGGATAACATACCCCTGTCTCCCTGTCTTTAAGTAAATGTACGGCTCCGGAGCGACCTATATCTGGTAGCAGCCATATTGAATGAGTTTTTGAGAGACGTTCAAACAGACTGATAGGCCTCTGATCACAATCCGTCACTTGGTCAGATAGCGGCGAGTTTGACGTGCTTCTCATCTAAAAAAAAACAAAAGAATAAAATTATTTTTAAATGAAATTCACACATTTAATAAGCCACCTTATAAAGATTTTATTAGCAAATATTTTTACTCCTTGCATAAGATGAGGTACAACTTTTTCCAATACGTGAAAAACCCTCAAAGCCCAACATCCGACCCCACACCTTGTCAAATATCTGGGTCCCCAACTTGATTACCAAGAAACTCCATATTGCCTGAAAAGTTTTGGTTACCTTGACAACCTGCTCCACGTGATACAGAGGCATCTCCGGAGAGACACTTCCTGGAGTTGTGATGTCATGGCCGCTGTCTGCGTTTGACGTCTGCTCACTTCCAGTCAGGCTCTGCAGACTCTGTTTGCTTCCTCTGCCAACACAAGACACCCTTCTGAACAAGAACTTCATGCACGACATTGGATTTCAATGTTCCTATCTCAATTTTTGGAAGTTTGTATCTAATTTGATTGCAACACTAAAAATCCAACTGAACAAGAATTTCATTGACAACGTTGGATTCCAATCCACTTATCACAATTC
This sequence comes from Steromphala cineraria, assembly GCA_916613615.1. Taxonomy (NCBI): domain Eukaryota; kingdom Metazoa; phylum Mollusca; class Gastropoda; order Trochida; family Trochidae; genus Steromphala; species Steromphala cineraria. The sequence continues at coordinate 53,350,218 of OU744724.1, read as the reverse complement.
TTTCAGTTTATATCCTATTTGATGGCAACACAAGACACCTCTCTGAACAAGAACTTCATGCATGACATTGGATTCAATCTTCTTATTACACTGTTCTGAAGTTTTTTTATGGAAACATCTGAACAAGAACAACAAGAACTTCATGCACGACATTGGATTTCAATCTCCTTATTACAATGTTTTGAAGTTTTTGTCTAATTTGATCGAAACACAAGACACCTATCTGAACATGAACTTCATGCACATCATCAGATTTCAATCTTCTTATCACTATTTATGAAGTTAAAACCCATTGGATGGGTACAAGATACCTGTCTGAACAAGAATTTCATGACTTCAGAATTTCATGGAAACATTGAACTCCAAATCTTTAGATCACAATATTTGGATATTCAGAAAGTCTACCAAATAGTCTGAATTTTCAGAAACAGAAAAAGATACCCCTTTTCCAAGCCTTTTACCGATTCCAATTCCATGAATATTCAGTATTTGTTATATTTTTGAGATTTCAAAGACATCTGAGGTTTTTTGATCGTCACACTTTTCAGTTCATATATCAGAATTCGGGGCATTCAAGAACCACCCCACTCGCTCCAACAGTTCCAATCCAATATTCCAAGAACATTTCAAAGCTCTTGGAAGGAATATAACAAGGGATATAAAACACAATTCCAATGGCAAAACTTAAATCATGTTGTGCCATACATCTCAATGTCAACATCTAATAATCATTAGAGTCAGGCAACATGATACACAAGCTTAAAGGGATCGCAGTTCAAAAATTAAAATGGACCATAGTTCCAATGCAAAAAATTCACAATGCTTATGACACATACAAAATGGAAACTAGATCAACAAGCTGAAATGGTTCCAGTCATATAGCACCATTCTTCAAAAAGACTCACAAGCTAAAATGGATGACGATTCAAAAACTAAAATAGACCATAGTTCCAATGCAAAAAAATTGCCAAACATTCACAATACTGATGATATATCCAAAATGGTAACACGATCCAAAAGCTGAATTGATTCCATTCCTATAACGCCATTATTCTAAAAGACTCTTTGAAACAACAGGAGGTATCCAAATGACAAATACGAGCCATTAGCAATCTAATCCTGCGATGCCATATCTTCTGCTTACAAAACAACATGTCACGTCAAAATGGCAAATAATCCTCCGATAATTCAATTTTGTGTCTCTTAGTTTCTAGAGTTCTAAGTATAGACTTTCAGCTGTCGTGAATGCAAAATTGATGAGGTTATGCCATTGCCTTTCCCACCAAATGGCAAAGGTTATTAAAATCAATTTCTACTCCTTACAAATATGAATTATCTATTTTCTTGCCATAGAAACTTTAACGTATTTAATGTCAGTGACTAAAGTGAAATGATAATCTGCAACAATTAAACTATTCCAAATAATACTTTCATTTTTATATGTTAAAATGTCTGTCAAATTATTATAACAATTATTTAATGTTTTGAATTAGGTTTACATATTTCAAATGTTAATTGAAAACTCATAACTGTTTTCTGGGAATAAGAAAACTTTAAAAGAAAGTCACATTTTCAATAAAAGGGTTACTTGTGAAATATAAGTTCAGATGATAAAACACAAATTCTCACCCGATAAAGTTTCTCATTTGGTCACGTGGTATATCGTATGGAGATAAATCCTGGCCACTGGGGGCGTCATGGAAACCAAAACATGGCCTGTGATTGGCTGCAGGGTTCTGTAGAGGGTACAGGTGGCAAAGGTCGGTCAATAGTAGGTCAAGGTCATTGGCAATGTTACTCAGCATCTGCAATCAAAATCATTATGTTTAATATCTTCACAAATTAAGAATGATTCATAGTCCAATAGGTGTCATGAGAAGCACGGTTTTCACTGCTGACAGAAAGCCTGAAAAACAAAGTAGCTATACATATTGTAGTAAAACCTATAAACGACAACTTGACCTTAGAATCTAAGAATACACTGTATTATCGGTATACAGCTATATTGCCATACAGAAACATTATGATACTTAACGGTACACACTATTGAAAATAAAAAATATATCAGACATTTTTAAATAAACAATTTCTAACATTAAAAATAAAACAAGTCTATTAAAACATGATTTTACAGAAAGTGTGAAATTGTCTTTTGAAAAAAGGAAAATGTTTAACAAGTCTATAAAAGATCTCCCTTACAAAAGGTTAAAAAAAGTTTTACTGCAAAATTTTCAATTTGTATGGCAATACCCTTTTCTGTATTACAATATATTGGAATACGGAAATAAGAAACGATACCCATCCTTATGTACATCAGTTTTGAACTGAAACTAGGTTGCTTAGTGACGACTAGAAATGAACCCTGTACCTTTAAATATTAAAGTTAACATCCATGATAACAGATGACAAATTCATTTCTCATTAATTTCAATAAAAAGCACACATTCAATGAACTTTATAAACAAAATTATTTCCTGAGTTGATTGTTTGATGTTTGCATACAAGTTGTTTTCAAGCATCAAATTTGGTTTCAAAAGAAACAGGTTAATTTCCTTGTGTGGCAAAATACAGTTACAAAAAAATCAAGTGAAGGGGATATATTTGAATACAGAGAGAGAAAAAGTTTTTTGGGTAACATATGTGTATAGCAAGACTTTTTGAAGAACAAAACATTTGATTAAAAATTAATCAAATATTTAATGAACAAAAGTTGTTTGCTACCATTTATCACAACTAGAAATAACATATTTGTAAAAACTTTCAAATACTGAAAATACATCTTTTGGGATTACGAACAAAAAAAATGAAGTAATAACTTCACAGCCACCTGATGAAAAAGCAAAAATGAAATATATTACAAACTTTATAAGATGAAATATAAAAAATAAAAACTTCAAAAACTTCCTAAAATGAAATATAAAAAATAAAAATATCAAACTTTATAAGATGAAATATAAAAAATAATCTTCACTATCTTTATAAAAGAGATATAAAAAAAATATCCCTAACTTGTTTTATCCAGTATTCATCAAAATTCATTCAAAGAGGATGTAATTATTCAACAGTTCCAACAAAATATGATAAACTCACAAAAGCATGCTTTTTGAAGGAAGAGTTCACTCACACACTCCTTCCTTCTTCCTGTATAGAAGACTGACGCCAAAGTTTACCATCGCGTTAAAACAGCGCAAATTCTCATCCCAACAAACAACAAACAAGACAAGAATACACACGATACAAACATCCCTCGACAAACAATTTACCGTATTCAACATATTAAGCTCCTATGAAGAGAAAGAACCCTTTCAAAAATGACTTTCTATCTTATGAATGACCAGAATCATCTACATACTCTTGGAGTAGAATATTTTGCCATCCACATTTTCAAAATTAATTAATTTTCAAAATTTTGCTTTATGTGACTGTGGCAAAAAAAACACCTTACCGGTAAACAAATGAATAAGCTTAAAAGCATTCTCTCCCAACAGAGCCTCTGTTCTATTACGCCGCCGTGGGATAGAATGGGAGATGCCTGATTGGAGGCAATCAAAGTAAGTTGTGCAATCAGCGACGATGTTCTCAAATCATCATTTTGGCTACTGAATCATGCCAAAAGCATTGTGATATGAACCACCCTTTCCATGCCAGAAGCGTTGTCATTTGATGAAGAAATTCAAATGGATTGTGGTGCAATTTTGTTCTGCCAGGGGAAACTGCCTGAACCCATGGATTTTGGCATAATAGAACAGAGGCTGCATCAACATTTCATGGCTTGATCTGCCTCTGTGGGGAGAGAATGGGTTATAGGAGGACTCAAATCTTTTCTTCAAAACATTCTAGGTTTATCTTTCAAGTTAGGTAAGATACATAAGTGGATGCAAATTTTTGTGAGCAACAAATGATTATGGGCATAAGGAGACTGCTTATTTGTTAGAATACGGTTTGTGTAGAATCTTCTGTTACACGTACCAAACATTTGCTCGGAAGTTTCGATTCACCACCCCCGAGCATTCCCCACAAGATTTTAAAAACAAACAATTTAAGTCGTGGGCCATTTTAAAAAGCTCCAGGCTCTGTAACACAGCTGATTTAAAGAAAAGTCGAAACCCAAAATTAATTTTTTGGAAAAGATTTAACCCATGAACATTTAAACAACATTCTTGGAACAAGAGTTTTTTTTATTGATTTACAATGAAGTTTTCTATTCAATTGATTTTAATTTGAATGTGAGTGACATTTTTTTACTGCTGTGAAGCTTTGTAGTTCTTCTAGATTCCTATGTAAAACTCTCAATATTTGAAAATTCTTCATGGATATTGATAATTGTGAATAAATCATTCTCTATCATGATGTCAATTTCCTGGGTTTGAAAGTAGAAGTTACAATGTTCCTTAACTTTGTCTTAGTGGATGAAATATATAGTAACTATTTCAATGTTTTTCGCTGAATAATATTTCTTTCTCATTAATGATTGAGAAAGAGATATTTTCACAAGTGACACTTCCGTGATTATTGATTATTTTTTTGCAGTGAAAATATGATTTTTTACAGCTTTTCTTAAAATATGGTTTATATTATACTGTATAACCCTATATTTCATTGCTCATTATGTAATAAATCACATAACCTCTTTGTTCTTAAATTGATCATCCCAAGATTTGTCACACGTTATAAACTATTTTGAAAATTATTTACAATAGCAAAATATGTTTACATACTTGTAACAACCTCTATAACATGCTTGAGATGGAATTTCTGTTTTACCACCCCTGAACATAATTTGCTAAGAATAAACAATCTTGGAACAGTTTATAAATGAGTTTTCGGTCGATTTATTAGCTATTTTGCGAAGCATAATATATCTACTTTCCATAATAGTTGCCAATAAGTAGAAAAACATATACTGCTTTTTATAGCACTGCTTTTAGCGTCAACGTCTAATTGATTTATGTCCCAAATAATATCAAAGCAAAAAATCCTAATACAAGTCTTGTTTTTGTTGCTGTTATTATATTATTTAAATAATTTTGTGGGGATAAAAATTTAAAAGATATGCCTGTATGTCAATTTTTTTAGTTACCGTTATTTATTATATATTTTAATATATTTATTTCATTACATTTAATGTAAACAAAACACACATATATAAAACTCCATATAATAGAATTAAAGACCCCATAGTTCCTGGAAACTCTAATGTTGTTATTAAAATAATATATATTTAAATAAAAGAAATGTTAATCTTTCATAACACTAGGATGACCTCGTGAGGTTAGGTTGAAGAAGGTTTAACTCTTTACAGCCATTTAATCACCTGTGAGTAATTAAGCTGGGAGAAAGCCTGTAACAACATTAACACTAAACATTGCAGTGAAACCTGCTGGTCAACAAAAATCACCTATGAACGTCTAAACACACATTAAGTAAATCTTCCAAACCCTGCATTAGACACAAAGCTATATTCAAACTGCAACATTTTGTTAAGGAAGTCAAACCGCTAGTTAGCTATGCTGTATAATCCGAGTTTAGTAGGATGAGGGTTAACTGACAGATTCTCGTTACATCTTATCTTCAATATCTTTGACTACCGCAACGTCAAAATGGCATTTCAAAGCAAAACACTAACCAATTACGAAATTCCAATTAGCTGAGAAATGACATGACGAGACAAAAAGATACAAAAACTAAAATATTCGGCAAGGGGGGTCTAAAACTTACGCACTGTAACTGTAAGTAAATGTTGCAAATGGATAGTCAAGGAACGAGAAACAAAGTTGTTGTATTTTGAAACTTGTCAGTCATCAAGGAAGAAAAAACAAAAAGCCATCAACCATATGGGTTACCTGATGTGTGTCAAAAAGTATACTTGTGTACCTGTCAGGAAAAAAATGATACCTGGCTGTTAACGAGTTTACCTGGTATGCATGACACTCCAATAAGCTACCTTAAGATCAAGTTAAGAACATCCTCAAAAAGTTTAAACATTAACCCTTAAAGTGCCATGTCTAATAATTCAAGACATACCCTATTGTTAGGTGAGGTGATACAGAGTTTTAGCGTTGCTTTCAAGAGTATTTCACTTATATCTACTATAACTTAAAAATTCATGATTTTAAACTTAATAAAATCTATACCTTTCATCTTATAACAAGGCTTTATGTAGGTGACCTTTTACAATTCTACTTGGGGGCCAACTTATTTCAGATGTGTTTCCTTGGATGTGTCTAAGCGGAAGTAGAAAAGGTCATCTATTACCCCTCGCCTGACCTTACCTGGCTGGAGGAATCTCGTTAACAGGTGTGCTTCATCATCCTTCTACCTGGCCATATACATACATCTCATGTTACATGTCCTCACCAAACATAGACTAGCCCAAGTCCTTTTTATAGAATTTAGGGGTTAAAGTGACATAGAGAATATTCCATTAAAAAGATTTAGTTCATTAAAGAATTTATTAATTTAAGTGACATAGTACATCTATAAAAAATTGGAGTTGTTACACTTCAAAACTACATCTTATGGTTTTGATTCAAATGTTCTCACGTAATTTGCTAATTTATCAATCAATGTCAAATATCACTTATCGCAAGCATTCAAATGATAGTTTCTAGCTCATACTGTTCCATAGGTTATATAGCTAGTATCAATGTAAATTGGAGGTTGCCTACTGTGAACATAAATTGATTGATTATTGATAATAATGATTTTCGAATTTCATAGAAATCAAGTATTAATCGTATAAGTGCCATTTTGAGATGGAAATGTGAGATTATTTTGATTTATATAATGAATTATGCCATATCAAATCAAAACAATGTATGATGAAAATCACCATGTACCTCCATGTCGTCTTGAAAACATTGAAATGTACAAATGACTTTAAAGGGGCAGTAACACGTTTTTAGGGGGAATATAAGGTGATGTCAGGAAAATGAAAATAAATGGTTACAATCAAAAGACAATGTGTTTGGAGGAATTGAATCAGTAATAAATCAAATATATAGTGTTAAGTTCAGCCATGCAATTCTTTTTTCTTACATAAAATGAATTAAAGGTGTTCACACAAAACTGGCCGCCAATAGATTATATGTGAATCTTTATCATTTTGTCTCTGACTACAGTTGGTTGGTTTGTGTAATGAGATTTTTGACACTATCAAAATGATTAAAATCAGTGAAAAATTTCAATTTCAAATTTTAAAAAAAATTTGCTACTGCCCCTTTAAGGCAATCTTTTAAACAAATTCAGCATTTGACAGCAATCAGTCATTTTCATATCATTTAGGAGAACTGATAAAGTCTACAATAGGTAGTTTACCCAACCCGTAACACAGAGTAGATAAGGAATTTGCAAGGAGCTGGGTATAACATTACTGTGCTATCAAATTACAATAAATTATTAAGTGAAAAACTTTGTGCTCTTTTTTTATTGTGGGGTCAAATAGATTCTAAGCATAACTTGATTATCATGCTGACTAAGGAATTTAACAAATATCTTAACCCTTTGAGTTCTGGATTGAAAAGTTTTTTAAATGTATATTTTTTCTAAGTATATAGACTCTGTAATTAATGAATTTATTACACTTTGTGAATATTGTTGATTGAAATTAGGATTAAGGCTTTTTGTATTTAAAGAAACCTATTCACAAAATTCATAGATTATATTGATAAACATTGATGCATATGTGGCCTTCATGAATCATATTTATTACAAATTATGCTAAAGCCTATTCATACCTTCATAGTTTTAAAAAAGATCGATATCATAAACAATGTTGCCTATCGGTATTTATTTTAATCAATTATTAAAACTTTTGGTTAAGCCGTTTTTTGTCGCATGAAAATGTCAAAAGCGATCTTCATAAAATTTGATTAATGACTGCATGACAAACATTGGCTTATTAACCCTTATAATGTTAAAAAGTTTTCACAATGAAATGGAAACCTTTTCTATTCATCATAATTACATACTCATATAACCATGACATCTTTAAGCCAGGTGTCAACAATAGAAATATGGATCATATAACATATGTTCCCTTATAATTTTACTACTCGAAATCTATGACAGGTGACATTAAAACAAATTATTTTCGAAGAATTTTTCAAACACATAGGGGACAGTGATGATAAAATTCACTTTTCAGAATTCTTGACATGTAATCTATAAACTAAAATCTACATTTATAATTTTTCAAATTATTTTATATCTTAAAGTATTAACTCAACTCTAAATGATTTACCACTGGTGACATGATTTACCTTTGAAGAATTTTCCAGGTGATATTGATGACAGAATGCTCTTACACTATTTCTTGACAAATAAAACAACCCATTTGATACCTTTCTTTAAAAAACATTTCTATTTCTATACATACTGATGATAAAAATCATTTAAGATTCAATCTGTTTAACATATGTTACCAACAATGTTTTTAGAGATTTTATTTACACACCTGGATTTAATAAAAACGAGCTAACATCAAAATTTTTGATAATTTTCGTCCAATAACAGGTGAGAACAATCGGCATTTTTAACTTGCGCCTACCAGATGGCAGAAGAACTACACGCAGCCCTCGCCCCTTCATCAGCGAGCTATTCCGAGGCAGTCATAATTACATCAACAGTCGAAGTTCTGGTTGGACGATAGCTGACATTTTCTGCATGGTTGCCACAAGAGATAATCTAAAACGCCAAATTTTCCACACAATCTCTTTCACCTTTTTACCTAGTTATAAGATACAGATCTTGCTCATAATGACTTTAGTGAGAAATACAGTGGAGTTAAGTATTGTATGGTAATCCTGTATCATTTTTTATCGTATGATGATTTTTCCTTGCTGGATTTTTAGTATAAATTGTTACTGTGAGCTAATTACTTCTTAATGATATTTGTATTTTTGACTTAAATATTATGTATGATTTAAACATTGGTAAACATTTTCAATTTCTAAAACTACTTTTAAGTTTTTTTGAAAAAACATAAGAATATTTAGGATATATTTTTTTTTTAAATTCCAAATATAAAGCCATCATATTTCCTTCTATACCAATAATCTTTTAACTGTCATCTCCTAATTGTTAAACAGTTTTATAGATTAAAAAAAAGTCTGCATCCTTACACCTTATAAGACAAAATTGATGACAAAAATATCTTTTTTATTACCAAAAATATAAAGAAATTGAATTTACCCATCACAAGGTCAGAAACTATGTATCTGCATCTGTATCAACAAAGTATGATACATGAAAAACATCTAATATTCTTAAAAAAAACATACAACAAATAGAAAAAAACTTATACCTTACAAAAACAACAAGGAACAATTAATCACCTTGCATGCTCTGGTCCAAAGTTCTTATCTTGGAACTCATCTGGAAGGAGGTGAGAAAATGTCAAGTCAAACTCCCCACAGGGTTTGGGCAAAAAGTTGGTGTAAGGAGAACAAAGGTATGGCAGCCATGATAGGAATAGCTGAACTTCTCTGAGAGGTAATTATGGTGCCAAAGATTGATCCCTCGTTAACAGGTAAACCGTTAGAAGAGGGAGAAGAGCTGGGAAAGATTGAGTTCTGCATTACCGTATATTTGGTTATATGGAGTTGTGTAATGTTACCTTGTAAAAGACCAGGAAACAATTATCAAATTCCTTGAAAAGAAATTTCTTAAAACAATATTTATGAATGAAAAAATGACATAGCCTTTTCAACATAAAAGAATAGATACATGAATTCCAACAAAAAAAATTTCACTTCTTTTTGCATAAAATAAAATTTAGTCAACAAAACGCTGGATAAATCCTAATAATGAAATTTTCGGGAGAATACATGCTGTTTGACATCTAACAAGACAAGGTCACGGGTTGACCTTTCACACAAAGTTCCCACTGTTCTGATAGTGTTAATAAATTCAAGATCATACCAACTCCTACAACTAATACCTATATGAATTACCTTGACATTGTTACCTGAGATACACCTGTGATTAGCTGGCAGGTGTGCAAACTTCATTCACCAATGGTATTTCATTCAGATCAAAGAATAGATTACCTGTTGATTCTTTTTGTGAGAAACTGAATTTGATGCATTTATGTATTCTTATATCTAAAGAAAGCATTTTTAAAGACATATTCATATATTTATTCACATGACCTGTTAAAATTTTAGAGATAAATAAACTACACATGATTTTTACTATCAAGCTCCATTTTCCAAATGGTAAGTAATTTTCAAAATATCCTTGTATGGCATAATTATACAAACCATCCTGTTATTGTATATTGCTTTTACATGCAAATATACATTTATATGTTTTAGGATATTATTATAAAAACATATTGAAATTTTCATTAAAAAGTGTTTTTAAAGAATTTAACATACCTTTTGTAAAACATAATCTTTGTATCAAAATGTTTTAGTATCTGAAATCAACATGTTGTATCTTTTGATTTTGAAAACTGTTTCACTGAATTGATATCTAAAGAAATTAATAATATCAATTAAAAACAAACAGGTATAAAATATTTCAAATGAAAAATGATATGCACATTGTTTAAGAGTTTTAAACTGGGATATGTCAACATGATATTTCTTTAGTTTGTTATAATTCTTTAATTTAAAATCTAAAGACTCAGTTGAAAAATAGTGTAAAGTTGCTTATCAAAAGGTTTAGCTCAATTTCTTTTTTTTTTTTTATTTACAATCTGTCTTGTTGATATCAAAGAATGTAAACAAAAGCTAAACATCAAAGCTAGTCTTGACCCAAATATCAAGCTACTGATAGAGAGAAGAAAGAATAAACCTTTTTTTACAGCTGATTTTAGATTTTATAAACATATTCATATCAAAATAGACACTAGAAATCTGAACATAATTAAAATGCGGTTACAAAGTTCACATCAAACAAATTTTTCTTCATAGAATAGTTGTTACTCTACAATCATAATCTAACTAATCAATATAATTATTGTCTGACAAAACATGTATATAAAATATAGATATAAATCTATATAATTAAAAGAAGATTTAAAAATACAGTGTGTGAGTATCCAAAAAACTACATTTTATCCATATAACTGCTTATTTCTTACACAAACCTAAATAAAGATTGAATTATCTAAAGGTCTTCAACTTTAAATTTGGTATATCATCTATAAACCTTTTTTGTTTCACTATCATATATCATTCAATATAAGATTGACTATAAATAACACTTGCATACATAATAAATCACTCACAATTAGATGGATTTTCACTCAACACAATCAAAAAATCTTTTAAGACAGATGATATCACAAAATACTAACAGGATTAATATTCACATTCATATCATAATCATAACCATCAAACTTTTACCTTGATAAGAAATTCGCCATCACTATCCATCACAGAAAATATAATAAATCGTAGTTCAACGATCACTTCCGTCTTTGTGTACCCACTCCCCTAAATCTGTCGTAATAACAACTCACCTACGTAAACGCTGCAATAACCCAGATTTGATCCATATCGTAAAAGTTTACAGTTGTGTGAGTGAGTGGAACGTCATGCTTTACACACACAGTCCCATACAATTGTGGATATCTCCCATACAATTACAGATACCACTTGTCGCACAACTATAACATAAAACGAAGGTTTTGTTGACAAGCTATTGAACAGCCTTAAGGCAATGCACACGTGTGGACGATTTAATTGAAAGTCCCGAAAGCTTGCGGGCCTACCTTTCAACCAATCCCATGTGGCTTCAGTCTCTAACGTAATCATCCTTAAATTCTTTCTTTTGTCAAAGTTTTCAGACGAGTGTGAAACAGATAAAAGTACTCACCAACTAAGTGAAACTTTCTTGAAAAGAAGACAGAAAAGTTGAGACTGTAAACAGGCCACCTGAAGATGCCTCGTAAAACAAATCAGCTATGTTTACCTGCCGAGGTCAGTTTAGGTCACGACAAGGCAAGGTGAAGGTCACTATGTATGATCATGTCTCCATTCAGGTGATAACTATCAGTCAGGTAACAAAGAGCTGCTGTTTCCTAAACACGTCTGCTGGCTGATGGTCATGTGACACGAGCAGACGACATGCCCATACAAACAAAACTGGACAGACCGTGTTTCGGTTTTCACTAAAAGTTGCAAATATTTGAGCAATGGTGTGAGAGGCATACTCTGACCTCAATCCAGAGCCCAAAAAACAAAAGAAAGTTATTAAACCACTGATGCACAAGTTTACCTCTCTCACACTTATAAAAGCTCTAAGCCCCCAAGCCATCATTTTGAAATAAGAAATCGTCTTACGCATGGATGAGTTTAAGAAGTCAGCCTTAGATGCAGTTAAGTCTTGTATTAAACAGACACGCAGACATAAATAATGTTAATGCTTTATAAAACCTTGTAATACTTTGCCAACCAAAACCTGGCATACTTTATAAAAAGAGTTACTTTTTAATAAAGAATAACTTGATAGTAAAAATTACTTATTTGTAAAAAAGACATGGTCGTTCTGCTTGGTAAGAAAAGCATATTGTGATATATTTTTCAATATGTTGGTATTTTTATATAAAAAATTTTGCATGCTCTTTTGAAGCATAATAGCGATATGAACAGTCATTTATAATTACTCAGTTATTCTATGAAGTCCAATGTATTGGATTTTTCAAACATGTGTACCAATACGTAATCTTACAACTTAATGTCATGATTTAATTAATATTCTTTATGTATGATATTTTACAAAAAAACTAAAAGGAAAAAAAATATCAGGAAAATATATTCAGCTAAACATATTTTCATATTAACAAATTCAAACTGGCACAATGAAAAAATCAATCATAAACTAAATTACCTTAAATGTCATTTGAATATTTTTAAGACAAAATTTTCTTTACAATTTCAATCCTTACCCAACTTATTATCATTTCAAACCATTATACTTTTTTAAAACCCAAATCCTCATAATGATAAAAGAAATCAAACTCAAGCCTTCTTGCCTTCGACAAAGTAATGAACCATCCTACCCGTTTCTATGTGTTATAGAAGAGGGAAAAACTATTTCATATCTTGCCAGTCCCATATCTGAACACAAAGAAATTGGGGTAATAAAGTGTTAATAATTACATGGCTCAGTGATATTTCTAACAACTAGGCTATTCCCCCCAACTGAGACGAGGCAATGTCCTGTTACAGGGTACTTGCGCTACTGACATGCCCTCTGTCGGTCATTTTGAACAATAATTTTTCATCCTAAGGCAAAAATATCTGATACAGTTAATTTCTGAATAGCCTGGCATGATCTTAGAAGAATCCCTCAGAATAAAAAAAGTTGACAATTTTGATCGACTAAAAATGGGGCAATGATATTTTTATTCATATGTGACCCTTTTTGCTATTTAGAAACTATCATTTACCATTTTAATAACAGGAAGGTACTTAGCCTCTTTAATGCCTTATGCCTTTAAAATTCTTCTAAAAAGACTCAGTTAATCAACATTGCCTTATAATGCTGTTATATGTCTTTAACAAATGGTTCCTCGTTGCCATTCTTTGGATTGAACCAAATTTCATGAAAGAATTTTTTTTAAACTTTCTTTCGTGATAATAAATTGTTTACTCTAAAATAAAGGAAAGAATCACAATATTATTAATTCATATGGATCATAATGGGAATGAAAACATATTTTAATATCGAAGATAGGGTTGGTCCTTTAATTATTTTGTTGAGGAAATATTGTTCCTGAACCGAAATGTTTCTTAGGGAAGTAAAAAACAGTTTTACGTGAACATTAGTTGTTTTTCAATATTTAATTGCAATTCTGCAATCCAGAACTAAGGATGCATTGACTTTTCTTTATTAGGCAGGTCAGAGTTAAGATCTTATAACTCAACAGAAATATAAGATAAAATCATCCTCACAAAATTTACCATGAGACATGACAGTAAAGTTAATTTCCAATTTGTTTCACTTTTTTTGGTCTGCATGCCCTACAGACAAGTTTTTCATACTTCACAAGCAGCTTGCTCACATAACTAATATTTATTTTGTCAGATTATGCAAATCTAAGCTTAGTTGATCAAGCTTGCGTGGGTAATCCAGATTTGTGATAATCCAAAACCTGAGTTTAAAAAATATTTTCACTGTATGAAAATATCATTTTGTTGAACACAAATTCCTAAATCTTACACTTGTATGTGATTTGTTGTAAAAAGTCAAAAAATAAATTTCCCAAATTGCTCTAAATGTTGTTTAGGATGAACTTACAAACGCAAAAATTACAACATTGTAGTATGATATTGAAAGAGAAAATCCCCTGAAAACATGCTGTATCTTTTTTAGTTAATTTTATCTATTTCCATAACAAAAAAGGGTTTTAAATTGTATACTTCCATTGCACTTCCATTTAACAGCTGAACCAAAGATCAAGCTTTTTTATAGAAAAAAAGCTTTTTATGAAAATTGTATTTGAGTTTGAAAGGGCATTTTCACCATATCCTTAAACCAAGGCAGGATTTGTCGTCATTTCCAGTTGTTCAATTGCAAGCATTTTTTCCTGCCTTGAAACAAAAGTTATAAGGTCAACAATTCTGATTCATAATATTTTGACACCCCCATGAAGCTTGCCAAAATAAAGTTGCTTCTATTTGTATTTATCATAAAAGTCATATGTTATGTTTTCTGAGGTTGAAAAGTCAGCGCAGGGCCCGACTTCCTGTGGCCCTGTTAGGAGCTGTCTGGGGTGAAATAAACGCCACCATGCTGAGATTGGCTGGCAGATTGCCAACTACCTGTCAATCATCTTTAAATACTCACAAATTTTCACAAGGTTGAAGCGGTTGTAACTTACTTTTAATTACTCTTTTGAAGGTCAAGCTTTCAAATATTATTTTATTTCTTTTTTGGGCAATTTGAATTTTTGAATAAAACAAAGACTTCATTGTCTTAAGTTATTTACATAAAAACATCAAAAGTTGACCAAATAGAATTCAAAATGTTGTTCAAAATGTTTTTAATGTTACTTAACAGCTCCTTTAGTAATGTAAAATTTAAAAGTAAAAATAAAAGTAATGTAAATTTATTTCACTTTTTACTTCTTTTGAATTTTATGAATTCTGAAGTTTTTAAAAAATCTTGAATATTCAAAAGTAATCAACTTGAAACAGCATTTATTGAAACATTGTTAGATATTGAAAACTATTTGATATCTGAATTTCCTTTAACAACAAAGTAATAACCATTTGCCATTGCAGTAAATAAACAATTATCAAATAAGTTAATCATTAATAAAAGTTGAAAAACTTAATTGTTACTAATACATCCCATAAATCAATAAACTGATAATACTATATTTCGTGTTTATTCAAATGGGATATAGTAGATTGATAATCTGTCATTCATTGTTGAAATCTAAGATCCTAAAAGCAAATGCAACATAAGTTGTTCTGTAACTTTTCATTCAATATTACAAATTAAATATCAAAACAGTTATTTTATTTAAAGAAACAAATGAGAATGCCATCAGAAATTATGCATTATCTATTCATTCTGATTCCCAAAACCATGTTTAATACAACTGCAACTTATCTATATGTAGACAATACACATCAATAAAAAAATTCAACATTCAAAATTAAATATCAAAATAAGGCTAAAAATCAAACTTAAAAAAATCAATGATATTGCTATAGGTAGTTCACTATAGTCTCTCATTCACCTCTAAATTGACACCTGTAAACGTAAATGCAATTTACCTGCAAGTCATTGTTAAGTTGCAGTCTCATCTGTGCTATTGACATACTCATCGACTCAGGTAGATATTTCCCATATGGATCATCAACGCCAGGTATCATTGTAAAACTTTATCCAAAACTTGAGCAGGTGATCACATAGGTAAGGTCCATGTATTGAAGATGAAAGTCCAGGTAACGGTCAGTGGTCCAAATGATATGTCCCAAGGCTACTGACCACTGTTATATAGCATGCCTTGGGCTGATTGACCATGCTTGATTGCACATACCTGGTCAACCTTTGAACAATTACAGGTAAAACAATTAACACCTGAGCACCACACAGCTACTGTTGAAGCAGTGGGGCATACACTACTGCTTATCTATATCCATTAAGACCTATGTGTCTTGTGTAAACAGGTGAGGTAGTGTGGTGAGGAAGCCGGCTCGTTAACCTGAACACACCTGACCGCCTGATCACCAGACTGTGACCAATTCTATTGTTGGTCAAAACCAAATCAGATTAATAAGAGAAACATGCAGCCAGAATCAAGTCTCGAGTCAAGTTCACGTTGACATGGCTCAATCCACCTAAGTTCAGGTAGACGGTCTTTGATGTTTCCTCGTTATTTCCTTATTAACCTGTCTCCAGTGTCACAGGATTAGTGGCCGGCTCGTCACTTGCCATCAAGGTATAACACCATCCCCTACACACCTGACACCATGGGCTTCAGCTTGACAAGCTTCTACCTGTGACTCACCTTGAAGACACCTGAGTTTTCATTAATAATAAACAACATTCCAAAAGTCAATTTTAGTATCATATTTCCATTTCCAACTCTCTGTGATATTGAATCAAAATATTCAATCAAATATTCTGAAAATATGATTTTGATAAATCACAAATTTCAAATAATTGACTATGTCAATATCGACTTGCACATGTCCTGTTCAGTTCTGTATTTTGGCTTATATATATTAAAAAAAACTTGACAATTCTAGATGAATCACAAGTCATAAATCATTGACCTTGTCAATATTGAGCTACATAACTGAAGCCCGTCCACAGGTACACTAGTCCTGGAAGCCCATCGGTGGATACACAAGTCAAAGAAGCCGGTAAGTCATGGAAGCCTGTTCACAAGTTATAGAAGCCTCACCCTCCCAAGTCAGTGAAGCCCATTAGATATACACATGTGAAGATCACCACTTTCTCCCAAAACACTGAAGAGTTCCAAAGCAGCATGCATGGAAAGACCTCAAAATGTCAGCAATGTATCCGATCGAATCATGTATCCAATTCTGACATATAGCTCACACCTGTGTTCATTCTACAATCCCAACTCCCGAATGTCCGATACTCCAAGGTAAATCTTGTTCCCATGTAAGTCAGATCCCGACTGACCACAAGCTAACTCCCTGCTGACCAGAAACCAATTCGACCGATTAGCTACGACTTGAACCTGTAATTGTCCATTCTGCTCTGATGTAACTCCTCCATTAGATCCACTTAACCAATAGACATGACCAACTCAAGCTCAGCAGGCTTCTAATGGAGAATTGTCCTTCTGCTTGATTCGTAGCAGGGGACAAGTTAGGCCTGCTAGTGGTCAACCGGTCATCTGTGCACTGGTCATTGGTCAGAGAGCTAGCAGCAAGACATAGCCACTGGCCGAACTAGTCCAGTTGACAACATAAGCCTTCTTACCACACTAATGGAACTAACTCACAAAAGCAAGACCCAGACTTGAAATAAGGTTAATGTTATATGCCAACAATGGATATCCCAAGCTGTAAAAAGTCCATTAGCTGGAGAAATGATGGCCACTGTAAGACGTGAAAATGTCTCTTGAAATTAATGCGGAGAGTTTTCATCAAGGCAGATCAGCACGTTGTTTGAGGATAAAGTCTGCTAATGACCAATGTATCATGTAGTTCCTCTCTTATTCAACATGTAATGAAATCAAATCCAACAATTTCTGGCGTCTAATCGTGAGGTCAGGTTTTCGAAGTCTTAACATGTCATTTGTAATTCAAGACGTTCCATTGTGTGACATTAGTTTAGAAACCACTCCCATGATATCTGATATCTATTTTAGTAAAGAGATCTTCAGCAATTCAACATCAAATCCACCTGTGATTCATGTCTTTTTTTTGTCACCTGAATAATCCACACGCATGTTAGGTAACATCTGTCTATTAGTTTATTAACCAACAAATATTTTGAAAAATTATTTTAAAAAGTTTGAATTATCCACCGACTCTCCTGCCTCTCATTAAGAACCCGATTCAGACACAATGTAGATAAAATTCCTAGACATTGTCAAAATGACACCGTTAATAAATTTATATGACAGAACCGGACTCTCTGGCTGCTCCTTTAAACACAAGTCGAGGATTCCTGTCCCTGGGAGATATCACAACCACAGACCAACACAATCGTCATCTGAGTCAGAAACCCACGGGAAGAAGGGCCGTGCACTGGAGTAATATTTCAAAATGACGACTTCTCCACAAACCATTGTGACCTTTGACACATGTCCGTGATTTCTCCTCCAAGTTTTTCCTCCGAAAAAACATAAGTAAGCTTTACTCCTCCAAAAACACAAATCAGCAGACGCCGAGTCAGCAATCGTCTGATTCAGTAAAGGTGCTTGCATGCATTACTTACACTCAAAACAAAGCTTGTCAAAAATAATTGCATGACTTCAAAGCTCAAATTTAGGTTAGACTCGGGTAATAACCTTTCTGTTTTGTGCAAGGCCGAGTTCAACTGTAAATAATACGTCTGCACACATACCCTCTAGTTGAGACTGGCCTACCTAAGCTTGCCAGACCTAGTGTCAACAACAGGTTGGGCTGATACATAGCCAGATAGGAACACGATCATATAATATTGTCTTATAAATAGCCGATATCAGCATATGATGTGAGGCCATGCTTAGAAAAAGATCATATGAGATTTTCCATTGGCAACATGATATCACTTTACTTGAGAAAAGGATCTTTAATGATATGAATTATGGCCCATTGATCATGTTAACCTAGTATTAAGTCGCGAGTCATTGACAAATAATCAACGGTGTCTCTTTCCAGGTATATACTTATATTCAATATATAGGCGGAGACATATGTGTACTCTATAAATCATGTTTCTATGAAACATTTGATATCATTTCTGATAAAATTCTGTATACATGGCAACATTTTGGTAAATATTGACTTTTTAACAAATTTAATGAAATATGCCATGTTTTTAAAAAAACTAATTTGTTATCATGATTGACGATCTCGAAAGTCAAATAAATCCTTCCCCTGATATTCTATATAGAATATACTTGAATATACTTGAATATACTTAAATTAAAATATAATTTATTTTACAAAATTTATGAAAATACAGCATAATTTTGTAAACTTTATTACGGGTCATATCAATATTGTTTATTTTCATTTACTATGAAACAGTTTCTCTTTTCTTTGCCAATACCCTAGTTCCTAAAATATATGTATATATATATGAAACCTTTCTAAGGGCTGAAATACAGGAAAGACAGTCCATCAAAAACAGATAAGTATACAGATAAGTATGCCTCGACCATGTCAGCTGTTTCAACTGACTGGCCACTTTTTTCAAAATTAAAATTTCAAATTTTAAAATTAATTAAGCGATGCTGATTATATAATAAAAGAGATTTTTCAGAAACTTACACACAGAATTAAAAAAAAAATGTAATATTTGTAAAAATTATATTGAAAGTCATACATATAAAAAAATAAAGGATTTACCTCCAGCTCAGGATATTCTGTATAATCGAATGGTTCCGTGGTACCATCCATATTGGCTTTGAACTCAGATCTAACAGGCATAAGGAAAGAATTTTTCCACCCACCTCCTGACATAAAATTTCACACTTCTGTGCCTCTTAGTCTAAATCAACACGCATCCTAAATAAGGGATTTGTATAAACAAAAGTCGCATCCACTTAAAACAATCCATTCAGACAAAGTTTTTGCATTCCACAATGTTTTTCTCATTAGTACAATAATAGTGCATGTCTAAACAACGTCCTCCACGGCTAAAGCTAAAGCTTGAAAGTCTTTGCTCACATAAAGCTAAAAATCTAGGATATATATGCTAAACCACATCCTTGACAAAAGCTTATCATCCCCTATAAGCTAGCTAGTCTATCACAGAAAACATAGAGCAGAAACTAAGTCACAAGGCTTAATTCAGTCTATTATGATGGAAAGATGTTCATTCTATCAATTTAAAGACCCTTAACTTGAATTTAGTCTATACAAAATATTCTTTGCAAGGATTTGCTTAAGTCAAATGAATTGGACTTGCATGCATTTCTAGACTAAGTGCATTGTTGATATGGTGCCTTACAAAGGAAACAAGACAGTGATAAGCCCAGTCTCTGCTCTAGAAGATTATATTGTTCAGGATTGCTTTTTATTATATTTTATATCAAATACTTGAAATTAAAATTGAAGTCATCAATTTGTCAATCTCGGAAAATCAACTTTGTTCCGAGGAAAAAATATTGACAGTACCAGGAATCGAACATGTTCTATCAGTGAGCCTCCCCTCCACAAGGTCTGAATGCAACCAACCTGTGGCACATTGAACCAGTTAGCGCAAACAAAACCAAATCATCAGTTAACCAATCACATCCATGTTTTTAAATAGCTTTTTGCGGCGGTCATGTATATTGAATGGTACAATGGAGTTACCTGCCCTTAGATACTGATACCAAAATCCCAGCTGGTATGAGTTTGAACCCTGATAGCGTCTTAAACAAATATTCCTTAGAGCAAGGTCAATCTTCAGACTATTTATATACGATTCTAAAAGCGCAAATATAGATTTTTCGAAATGAAGCGTTAAACTGAGAATCTTATTTAAACGACAAAATCCTAGTAAACCTCTACATTGTCTTTTATGAAATGCAGAATTACAAAATATTTCCCTAAAGACTTGAAGTAAATTGATGTGCAATAGAACACGGATATAGCAAACAATCAAATATAATGAAAAAATTGTTTAATCCTGTCAAAGGCTCTATGCGTAGCGACCAAACGTTAGTAGCAAACACCAGATATAGCGAACTAAATTTGTTGGCCCGTTGGAGTTATATCCGTGTTCTACTGTATCTCAAATGCTATAATCATTATGGTCATTACTTATTTTGTTGAGTGTACTATTGTTTGGCTGAGAGTAAGAATGTAGCATGAAATCTCTTTTCCCTGTGTTTTGCTTGAGGACATAAGAAAAAGGACTTGTCATCCGAACTGGACACACTGTAAAATAGGGCAACAAGATATATGGCAAATGCCAGTGGTCAGAAAGTACCGACTAACTGACTGTATATCTTGTGTCCACTCAGGCATGAAGGTATGGTGTCAGATGTGCCACAAGGGCATTAAAGGCAGTCTAACTGTTAGCAAATTTATTATACCTTGTCATCAACATAACATTATATATGGCTCTAATCATCGAAAGTGACCCCTTCTGTCTCCCCCCCCCCCCCCCCCCCCCCTTCCTCAACCATCTCTGCTCTCCACTACCCTCTCCCCCCAAAAAGATATGCCTGCTTAGATATTAATCATCAGTTAAAAACTTCAACCAAAACTTCTCACATTCTGTATTATTCCAATATCGTAAGAGATAGTAAAATTAAATTATTGATATATTGTGGGTTTCTTCTAAAATGGTTTTGAAAATATATTTCTTTTAAAAAATAATGATTGAAACAGTAATCTTTTATTTTTCATTTAGATTTTATTAACAATAATTTCAATCAAAGAACAGTAAAAGGAATGTACATTTAATTTTACCTCATAATCATGCATAAAACAGTAATCCACTTCTCAAAGACTTATTGAATGAGTTTGTTACAGTAGAACACAGATAAAGCGAACTCGGATATAGTGAACAATCGGATACAGTGAACAAATTTTTAAGTCCCCTCAAAAGCCCTATGTATCACAGCTAAACGCGAGTAGCGAACACCGGATATAGCGAACTAAATTCATTGGTCCCTTGAGTTTGTTATATCAGTGTTGTACTGTATTTATAAATAGTTTAACATCTAAAAATCTAATTACCAAATACATCTCTTAAATGAAAATCACCTTTCTCAAAAACATTTTAAATATAGTATATCTTACTCATTTCAAAATCTCCCATCCATTTCTTCAAACTCCAAAAGCCATTCTCATGTAAAAACGTACACAATTACCTTACTAAACATGTTAAATGGATTATATGAATCAATTCAGAGTCAGTTAGTCGATTATTCATATAAGTAGCCAAGCAGTGCGCCCTTGTAAACCCTACAACATCTGTAAAGGTTTACATGATTAAAATAGAACTAAACACAGAGTACAAAGCATCAGAAGAGAGTTTCAGAGAGTTAGATAACTACAGGAATACCTTTGGGTGATAACGTGCTTTGCACCTATATGTGCATAAACAGAAATAGGCAGAGAGAGGAACGTTAAGAATTTCTTCTGTACTTTATATTTTTTCATTTTGAATCTATGAAATTTTGCTAATTTTTTTATTTTTTATTTTTGACACATTGTTCATGAAAATACTTAATGATTGGTTTTATTGGTTTTTATCTAAGATTAAATTCATATTTTTAGTGATTTAGTGATTGGTATTATTGTTTTCTCTCTAAGATTTCTTGATTTGATGCATTTCTTTCTCAGCTTATTTCAAATATTAAATTTGTTCATTTTTGAATAAAGATTTAAGTTTAAAATCAGTTTTTCCCATGAAAATACAAAAATCCCAATATCATGCAGAACTGGAGTCAGTGTTACTATTTCCAGGGATAATGCATACAAAAATCATACAAAAAGGTTGAACTAATCATTTCATTGCATTATTTAATGAACCTATCAATATCTTTTATCGAAATAATGATTGAAAGTTAGGTTATAATCAAATCAGTTTTAATTAATTTTTCATTTGGATTGATATAAAAATCTTTTAAATTAAAAAATAGTATCAGAAAATGTAAATCAAATTTTACCTCATAATCAGGAACCAAACCGTAATCCAAACTTCTCAAAGACATGTTGAATGAGTTGGAAAAACTTGGCAAGAGTTCCAGTAAAAATCCTGACTCATTAGTTTCCCATGTTCTGCCAGACAAATTTATGTTTCCTAGAATCTCAGACTTGTCTGAAAATCATTCATGTTTGATATGGTTCCAAAAGGTTTTGAAGAACTTCAAAGATTAAGTGAAAAAGTAAAAATATGAAAGTTTGAAACACTTTGGCACCAAGGTCCAACTTCCCACTTTCTCCAAGAATACTGAGCACCGTGTTGAAATTCACTTCCTTTGTATTTGGAAAAGTTCAGGAGGGATCATAAATAAGAATCATTTCAAGATTCGACATCAGAATGATCCTGAAATCAACTTCTCTCTTCAAGAAAACTGAGCACTGTTAATGTTTAATTCCTTGGTCTTTGGAGAACTTTAGGAAATATTATGAATAAGAATCGTCTCCAGATTCAGGATCAGAATGTTCTTGATATAAAATTGATAACAGCAAAAAAATCTGACACTATCATCTAAAGGATATACTGTCAAACCAAAAAATCTTCATACACAGGAGTTTGACCACAAAAATTTCTCATATCCTGCAAGTAATCTGTCTCCAGAATGGTTTACATACACAGTCCATGTAAATCCAAAGTCAAATTAGTATTTGCACCACAGCAAGACTAACGTCCAGCCCCTCTGGTCAAGACAAACTGACTGGTCTCTCAGACCTCCTTGCTCTTGAGTCTGTAATCACTCAGTACTGACCGCTGGTCACTTGATGCTACTTCAGACCTGCTGGGAAGAGGTGCCATCTCAATCAGCATTTCTGTGTCACAATTTGATGTCTCACTTAAACATGTTGTGATTCCAATCTATTTATCATGAAGATGCTGGGGTTCTGATCTATGTACTTATGCTGATGATGCAGATAGTGCTAACTGCTTCTTGAGTGTAGCAGCTCCTGTGTGGAGTCTTCACACTGAACCCTGTATGGAGCTGTCACAGGCAATCCATCAAGCAGACGGCAACTTAGGGATTAATTATATGAGGCTGATGAAAGAATTATGGCTTGAAGTGACAACAGGATTTCGTGTCACACTTAACAGTTTGGGATGAGCTTAAAAAAATCATTAAATAGATCACATGGCTTAGTTGTCTTACTTTGAAAAACATAACAGGATTATTGAATTCACAAGATAAAATCTTGATTGTAATCAACACTCGCTTAAACTTGCATTGAAATACAAATATCAGATTTGAAAACGTAAGTGACCATTCACATCATATAGAGTCAACATACAAATTATTTGATGTAGAGATTCCTTTTATGGAGGCTGCAGCAACAAATATGAAGATGAGTGCACACTCAATAGCGCATTCAGACGCCAAGTTGTTGATTTATAAGTAAAATGACTCGTTATACACCTGATGACATTAATAAAATCTGTTAACACTATTCAAACACCCATAAAGAGGAGAGTTCACTGGGCGACCGGTGGGGTCAGGGTGACCCAGCACTCCTTGAGTAAAATCATCCCTTGCTCTGATTTCAACTGAAACTTGACTATCCTTGACTGGAGAATTTCTAGACTTGAATCCTTGTTTGAAAATGTCACAACTTTAACCCCTGAAATGCTTATGAAATTCGCCACTACTACCAGACGCTTTAAGAGAAACCAGTCATTCAGTAATGGTTAACACTCAATAGTTCCGCAGATAAAATGTTAATGATAAAGTCTGATAGAATTTAATCCTTTATCCTTGGTTCTGTAATTTTTTAGTTTACTTTCCTGCGTCACCCAGTAATAGTCAAGCACTCTTTCTGCAGATGAAGTGCTAATGATAAAGTCTTGTGTAGAAGATAATTCTTCATCCTTGGCTCTGAATTTTTTTACTTTGACACTTTCTCTGCATCACCAAGTAATGGTTAATTTTTAATATTTCCGTAGATGAAGTGTTAATGATAAAGTCTGATGAAGAATGAAATCCTTTATCTTTTTCTTTGAAATGTTGGCTTTGACCAGTTCCTTTGCATAAAATAGAAATGCATGTAAGCAGATAGCAGCCAGTTACGAATTGCTGATTATCAAAAGTTACAAGCAATTCCTGAAACTTTTGGGTCCTGAGTCAGTAGCAATAGATGTCCTCAGTTTATGGATGAACACATACCTGCAGGCCGAGACCTGTCGGGACAAATCTTGAGATAATCTGTTTCTCTGCAGGAATGACGCAAGCCGCCTTACAACTTCCAAGAATTCCAGGTTATATCAAGTGATATGTCAAAGAAATGAATGGATTATTCTATCAACCAATCGTGTAAGAATTCAGTTATGTTAGATGCTTCAAAGATCTCATGACCTTGGATGTTCCAGTGAAGACTTTTCAATCACAGATTTTGTGATTTTTGTTAGTCATAAAATATCCTCACAACTTTCTTAAAATCCTTTGGCAGTTTGATAACATTCCATATGTTATCCACACAAAAATCACAAAGTGCTGTTTATCAGCCTTCGGTTGTCACTTTGGTAATTCTTGCCATTTCCTTAGATTCCGTCAACTTGACTCCTTGATTCATTGCAATGTAGAACTCAGAGTTTCGGAAAATGCAAACCACAAAACATGATAACTGTCTCTCAACTAGACAAGACTTGACAAACAGCTTGTTGAAACATCCGATTGTGTTATCCATGATGTTATCAATATGTCAACGTGATAACTGTCAAATACAGCCCATGTTATCTCGATGACTGCTACATGATAGAGCGATGACTTTTGCTCATCCAATGTCAAGGAGACAGTGTGTTAAAGGGGCAGTAGCATGTTTTAGGGGAAAAAATATAAGGTGATGTCAGAAAAATTAAAATAAATGGTTCGAATTGAAAGACAATGTATTCAAACTAAATGGAGCAGTAATAATTAAAAAATATGATAGTTTATCCATGCTATTCCATGTTCTTACACAAAATGAATTAAAGGTGTTCACACAAAATGTCCACCAATGGATTTTATGTGAATCTTCATACTTTGTCCTCTGACTATGGATGATTGGCTTGTGTAATGAGATTTTTGACACTATCAAAAACATTAACATACCATTATCAGTGAAAATTTTAAAATATAAAAATATAAAAAAACGTGCTACTGCCCCTTTAAAGAGCCACGATGTGATTTTCATTTTATACTATTTTGCTTTGATACGAACGTAAATGGGAAATTCATTAACAAAAAGAACCAACATCTCACACATTCATCTCAAAATGGCAAATATATGATAAATATTTATTATCAATTAAATCTAAAAACAGTAATTTATGGACGGAAAATTTAGATGTCCAATTTACATTGGTACTAGTAATATAACCTATAAAATAGGATCAACTCGTAACTGTCATTCTGAATGCTTTCGATAACTTTCCAAAATTATGTTTAACTCATTGACTCGCAACATTGTCTGTGTTTTCAATCGGATTTGGAACTTCAAACCTTTCTTTTGTCACTATACAACATCAATTAGTCTTAAATGAAAATTTCTTGCAACAGTCAATATTTCTCGATCAAATGTCACGTTAGTCCTAGATGACCTTCAACAACTCACGGAGTGGCTCTTTAATATCACACAGTCATAGCCTAGTAATTGGCCTACTTACATTGATAAATAATGATGATCATTCAAATTCTATTGGATGTCTTCATGAGTCTAAAATATATGTGAATCGAGGTTTAAAATCTTCACAGAAACCAATGAATAAATTTTGTTTAAAATGTCATGAATGAATACATCATTTTTTTCTTAGTTTCATTGTTACAAAGTTCACATTTAATGTCCACTTGTTTGTTCTGGTGTATTTATCAATAATCGCCTCAAAAACTTGATTTATGGGCAAAGAACGAGCACCACTGTCATCCGAAAAAACAAGCTTGTTACACTTGGGATATTATATTCCAAAAAAATAACTCTGAAGACATTTTTTTATAGACATAAAATATGTTATATATTCTTTTCATTTTCAGAATATTCCATGAATAGACTCCTCCCCCTAAGCTGAGATTGCATTTTTTCATGAATAAACAAAAAATATCAAAAGACTGAATATTATTATCCTTGATAATAACCAATAATAATTTCAAGCACAGATTTTACAAGAGTCACAAAAACAGAGATTTAACCATGTCGGCATCATTGACCAGTCTGGCCGTTTCGCATGCATCAGTCTGTAGTCTGACCATTACACATGCATCGGTCAGACCTAATCAGGTCCCCTGGCAATTAGTGAGTGACCAATGAGTAGCCGATTGTAATTAGTGACCTTGGACCCACATATATCACAGCTGCGGGTCATCAACTTATCACAATCAATGACAAACTACAAAGGTCAGTGCAATTTGGACTTGCTGAACATTCCAGAACGTGTCTAGCGCCCATGTGCATTTCATTTGACTTAACAGCGGAAATAATGAGCAAAATTGTAAAATCAGTTGAAAAAATTTTTGCCAGGAAATATACTCAAGAAAACAAGTTGAGGTCCAAACCACCATATAGGTGAGTTGAGGTGATATTGGGTTTTTCATCGCTTTCAAGAGTATTTCACGGCTGCACTATTGAAGCTATGCATTGCGATGAAACCTGCGAGCATCAGCTGGAACTGGCTAACCGGTGAATTCAGTGTAGTACTGCACCCAAACCTGACGGCATGTAGAACAGTTATCTTCTGCAGACAGAGTTGCCGAGCCCCTTGCGGGTTCGAACCACGGACTTCCTGATCCAAAGCCAAACGCACCAACACATAGTTCTGAACTCAACACTTCAAAGCCTCCAGTATGAGAGCTAGTTACAAGTATGCTTTTGAGCCTGATTTGGGGGTTAGAGGGTTATCTATGATATTGAATTAACTTTCAACTTAGCTTACAACATCTGATAGGAGTTTGGACTTCAAAATTGATAATTGAATTTACAATATCGCTTTGATAGCAGTAATTTGTTTTAGGATAAAAAGTTTATCACCTGCAAAATAAGGACTCTTGACGTCTGTATGATTATTGCAACCTTTAGAAAAAAAGAAAAAAAAGATTTGTCAAATTCCAGCATTAAATAAGAGGGAAAAAATACATTTTTTAAAAAGAAATAAACCTCAAATTGATATTGACACCTGCTATAAATTCCCTGACAACAAAGATGTTTGACATTGTTTACTGTTTAGTTTGCAATTTTCTAGAATAGATGTCTCCAATTTCAAGATTTACTAGTTAAATGACTGACTATTACCCCATCGGTCACTTTGATCCCCTAGCATTTTGACCAGCATCCCCCCAAAATTTCCTCATTTGCTGACCTCTGATTAAAGGGCAATTTCAGTAACGCTATTATCATTCCTTGACCAGCCCTCAGGGTGTTGGTCAATTCAAAGAAAACACCGTTGAATTACAATGGTCATTTACAGTGGTCAACTCTACAGCCAATTTCAAGCAGTCACCTGTGTCCATCTACCCTCAGGTCTGTGATTCTTGTCGTCAAATTAAATCAATTTTATTGGTTTTGATAGAGTTCCAGCACTTCAAAGGATTGTTTCCTATTGGTTAACCCAGCATCAACTTAGCCTCAGGAAAACAATTTGACTTGCGATTCTTTCTGATTGTGTCATAAGATTTTATCAGTTTTATTGCCTTAGATTAGGTTCGGATACTTCAAGGGGGAGAATAAAAGGAGGAGTGAACTAAAACTTATATAAAAGCTCATTGACAAAAACAGCTGTACATCTATCTGAATGACAAGAATAAGTGTAGTCCTTTACTTGATTATGTGTCTCCAATTAGATAGTCATGATCATGAAATTGTATCAAATGACATTATTTCACTTGAGGAAGATAAAAAGGGTCCATATTTTCCATGCATTAGGGGAAAATAGGACCTTGTCATGGTGAAATGGTTTAAGTGAAAAAAATAATAAATTAATACTTTGTACCAAAGCAATTTTTATGTAAAAAAAATTATTTAAGATTATTCATTCCCACAATGGTCAATTATATCAAGGTAAATGCTTTTTATCAGATGCAAAGGGGAAAAGATAATTTTGACAAATTATGTATGAAAACAGCATATTTTTGTTATAATGTTCTACTAATGAGGCAAAAGCAGGAAACAAGCCTTTAAAGTTGATCTCAATGTTTGTGTACTTTCTCCAAGAACTCTCTCAACCACTAAACCCCTACCAACCCAGAATCACTAAATGATAATAAATGAAATTGGCTGCCAATACCACAAAGACCATGTCAAATCATTTTCATCTTGATTATATATTCAACAGAACATCTGTTAAGAACCAACAGGTTTTGACAACTGCTAATATCCCCAACTGTCAATTTACAAAGAGGATGGAATCCCTTGGGGTTTGATGCTGAGTTAGTGAGGGTCTCTTACAGATCTGGGTCTGTATTGGAGATCCCTTGGGGTTTATCCTTTGAGCTTTGGAGTTTCTCCTTACAATTTGGAGACTAAACATCAACACTCAATAAGATGACACTTGAAATACAATGAATTATCTCCCTTTGTTGTCTTCCAATATGGACGCCAAGTTGATGGGACACTTCAGACTCTAAATAAAGGTTTTTATTTCTGATGATTCTAATTGAAATTAATGAAAAGTTTGAACATCATTCTTTTGAGTATAAGTGGTGATATCTTATTCCATATGACTTTTTATAAGTGTAATCAAAGGACCTGTTTGGGGTTAAGATACTGATTTTGAATTGCAAAGTGTTGACACGTACCACATCAGAAAAAATAATTTGACATAACATGATTTTTGGAGCTATCATAGAAGTTTTTCAAAGAATATTCTAATTCAACATAAAGAATTAATATTGAAATTATCAGAATTGGTAATTTCTTCTATATTTTTGGAATGGATTCTGCGTATAATGATGAATATTGCACATCTGTTGCCCAAGTCAAAGAGAATTCTGAATTACATGATAGAATGGCCATATGGAGTTTTTTGTCAATACTATTAATTACAAATAATAAGTTTGAATAAATAGATGTATTACCCTCTAAATAGAATTAAACAGGGATAATTTTAACAAAAAAACAATCCATACACTCAGTGCTTTTTAGTTAATTTTAAATCAGAAACTTTCAATCGATTTAGAACTTATTCAAGAAAAAAACTGACACAAAGACACAAAACAGCCATCCTAAGAGTGACTGAAGTTTGGCAAAGCATTTGATTTCAAATTGTTTGAAATGATAACATTTTACCAAAATAGAACTAAATCTTGAAAATTATCTTCAAGTGCAAGGGAAATATAAGTAACTAAGTTAATGAATCCATTTGGACTTGAATTCAGAAAGTCAGAGAATTAACCCATTGCCTTCTAGATTACTCTGATGTTCATTGTGCTGGAAAGAAGCTAGTCTAACAATTAGACTCTGAAATGATCATTTTTCAAAAAACTAAAATTTGAAAAAAATATATGAATTAAAAATACAATGAAAAGGAGACTGAGAATTCTTCATTTTCAGAAATTGAGCTCCCAAGTCTTACCGTATTAGACGTAATAAGCGCCCATTCGCTATAAGCGCCCCCTAATGGTGTTTTTAACTAAAAAACATTAAGCGCCCCCTCTCCAGGCTTTCCTTACATGACAAAACTATTAGAATTTTCCATAAAACATTTTTGGCGACTTGATTTAAGCCCTGTTTAATCACGGTCATTGGATTTGTAACTTTTGGTTAAAAAACTATATATTGATCGAGAATATACAAACATTTTTATCATTTGACTGAATGATTAAGACATTTTAATAAGCGCCCCCTTTTTTCAATTTTGTAACTGCCCAGGGCACTTATTACGTCGAATACGGTATTATAGACTTGCTTAGACTTTTATTTTTTATTTTAGGGTCTGGCTGGCAGACTAGAAAGAAGCAACAGGTTAAGATATATCACCTACTCAAAGAACCAAAGTAAACAAGAACTTGCTGAATCAGTTCAAGGGATTTGTTATCACAGTAGATGGAAGGGGTCAGAAGTGTTGACTTTCAATATCACTGCTTTCTCCGCTACATTGGAATAACTGTAAATGGTAACATGATATCTGATTGGCTGATATCACATGGATATCTCTCGTTCCTCGGCTCTATCTGCTTGTATCTTGGAACTCCTGCCCACTCTTACAGTCCTAGCTGCCATGATAAGATCAGGAGGAGATTGAGTTTAGTCTATGCCCCGGGTGTTTGACACAGGTGTCCATTGGAGGACTTGATCCTAACGCTGACAATAACATGGACCTAAAGCTTTATCTAAAACATACCCCTGTCAGATGTTATCAGATAAATCCTATCATTTGTTTTGCTGGGATAGACTCACAGGTTGACCGCAGTGTTGTTTTTCATCTTAGTGGATAGGATGACGGCTGCTTTCAGGGAAGTCTGCTTCAATACAATTGAAGTCAGCTTCAGTACAAATGATGATTGAAGTCGTCTTTAAAACAAATAATGTCTGCTTCCAAACATTTGAAGTCAGTTGCATTATAAATGATGTCTATAATAACAATAATGACAAGTTTTAAGCCTTATATCCAGTGCAAGGACTGCTCATTGGCTGTACATTATTACCATTAAGGAACTGTACTTTCAGAGCCACTACTAAGCACTCATAGGTCTGTACTTCTCATATTCAGGTACCCAATTCTACAGCTGGGTCGACTGAGTGCAATGTGGATAAAGTGCCTTGCCCAAAGACACAACACAAT
Organism: Steromphala cineraria; assembly: GCA_916613615.1. Taxonomy (NCBI): domain Eukaryota; kingdom Metazoa; phylum Mollusca; class Gastropoda; order Trochida; family Trochidae; genus Steromphala; species Steromphala cineraria. The sequence goes on along the minus strand of OU744724.1, from coordinate 53,318,685 downwards.
CAGGTCAAAAATGTTTGGTGTCTCCACCTAGCCTGGATTCGGACCTAGGTCTTTGACGTGACAGGCCAGCACGCTAACCACTACACCACAGCACTCCACTTTGTCTTGTTTCAAACTTTTAAAGTCATCTTCTCTCCCTTACAAAGGATGTTTGATACAGCATGCTTCAATAATAAGTTCACACAAGTTCTTTTGGTACAATCTTTCACTTACATGTTATGTTCGATTTACATGAAAAGTTGACATCCATACATTTCTTTAATTACTTAATCATCTAAAATGATATTGATTGTTTTCAGTGATGTAAGAATTGCTACCTCTTTTGCCGATGCCCAAATCTAATTTTGATCATCTGCATCAAAACTTCCACTTCAAATGCTTTTCTTATTACAATTGTTTACCAATAGATTCTCATGTACAATGTGATTCAAGGTTCATTTCAGTATCCTTTTATCAGCCAAGTTGGCGTCTGCTTTCAGAGAGTTGACGTCTGCAAGTTCACAATTGGCGTCTGCCTCAATGGTTTCGCCTTCTAGAGCAGATAATCTCATTAATTCTGTTGAGCGGTCAAGCTCGTTAGGTTGGACTGACACGACACACTGGCAACAATGTTGCCTTTTGGGGTCACTGACTGACCTCTGCGGTCACTGGAAAATCTCACGCCAGGATACCACCAGGAGAGGTTAGCTTTATCAGCAGCTAATGTCGCCATTTAAAAACAATCCTGTAGATTTGTTTAGTCACCTACAGCTTTCTGATTAGGTGTAGTCTAACCAACAGACCAGAATGCAAATGTAATTCTTAAAATTTGATCACACAAAATGTCTGAAAGGCTATCATAATACCTTACTTTGATAATTATCAACAAAAATATTATCCATACACTGGTATTTATGTTCTGATCAGCTGAACTTTTCAACCTAAGACAAATGTAATATCTCCTTTATATAAATAGAAAGTATAGAGTTTCTGTAATTTAGTTATCTTTCCCAATAGTTCTTATTACATATTATATAAATGAGTATATTCTATAAATAAGCCAAATTTCCCTCCTTATGCATTAACATTATTCTTGATTCATCGCCAGAAAATATAAATGTTTGATTACAAAATTGGATAAAAGTTTAAAAAATAAACATAAAAGCTAATTTTTAATGCTTTTACAAGTCTTAAAATGAAAAGAATAATTTTTTTAATGTTGTTGCATTTCTTTACTCTATAGAAACTAAATTTTATCTTTTCTGATTTATAAATTTTTATTTTATATAACAATTTTGTTAATATATTTTTGCAGTAGATTTCTACACTCAACATAACTGCTCTTTAAAAACATCACAAAATGATAAACATGTGCCATGTCTCCCTGCACGTAATTGGATCATTAAACTGAATGACATTGTCATTTACTGCTTCCACAACTGTTACATAATAAAAAGACAAAACGACAAATAGATATTAAGGCCGTAAAAATTGTATACAGTGTTTCTCATCTTCCAACCGCCCCTTATTTTCTTTCATAAATTTTTCCTATTTTAACAATCCTGTTACCATCCAAAACTTACTAAACCAAAATCAAATCTCAAGTTATATCTAAATTTTTTATTATGAATATAGATTTATTTATTTCATAAATATTGTTGATCTTCTCCAATGAGCCAATCATGTCTTTTAATACCAAGTTTCGGTACGAATCCTGATTAACAACCTCTGCAATTCTTTAGTAATTACTTTGGATAAGTCTTAAAGTGACTGTCCTACGACATCCGGGCAGCCATTTTGAATTTTTTGGAAATTCATGAAAGTAACCTACTAATTTGACACTATTATCAAAATAAACTATATTTAGTGAAGGGATATCTGAATTAATCTGATTAATGACAACACTAACTTAAATTCATTTTAATAGGACTCTCCCTTTAACTAACATTGACCTGAAACCGGCTACTTACTTGCACCTGTTTTGAGATGAGAAACATATAAAAAATATGGATGGCCTAACAGACAGACATATAATGTTATTCTTAACCAGGCTCCGATACATGTGGTAAAATCTTGTCTCAACTTGAGAACTTGTCGTAGCCACGTTTAAGCATGCGACAATAAGCGTATAATCCAAAATGAGGCTGTATCAGTGGGCCGCTGTTATATAATCGCATTCTTGTTGCTTGGTTACAATGAAACATGATGATGATTTATGTAGCTAATTTCTTTGCTGTGTTAATCTTTAATGGAAATAGATAGTATTTATGCATCCTAGAGATAATTGTTGATATTTGTTACATAATGAAATTTTTGTATCAAAATATAAATTTGTTTGAATATGTTGTTATTACTTTAGAAAGTGTTAAATTATGCTTGATATCTTTTTTTCAAAATACAATTGAATTCCACACTGTTTTCTATGATCTTAATTATTTTCAGATGATGATGTTTACAATATAAAGATAAGTGTTTATTAGAAGACCCATTCCACAGCCTAAAATTGTTGTTTTTTGTCATTGGTCTTAAATGGTTTTAATTGTTTTGCATTAACTGGATTATGAACATATACATTTTTGTATGTTTATGGACCTTTCGCCTTCTTTCATATGAAGATTGGATGATTGAACTGACCAAAAATACCTTTCAGCCTGTTTGTCTTGTTTTATACAATGTTAGAGGACATTAAAAAAATATTTCTTAAAAACAGATAGGAACTCATAATTCCAACCCATTTTGAAGGATGACATTTGATAAAATTAAAACCACATCCTAGTAAGAACTGCAAATTACAAACACACACAAAGTGGCCGGATCCCATCCTATAACCATCCCAGTTAAGTGTGTGATAAAAGTTATTCATTCAAACAAAAGACATGAAATATAATCATATAACACTGAAATAAAATAGTTGTGTCACGATGTAATGAAACAGTAATCTATTCTTAATGCTGATAATTAAACATTATGGTAAGAATAAAACTAGTATGGAAATGATAATGATTAAAAATATAGATAAGGAAATAGATAAAAGTATTAAGATTGAAGTTGTACAAATATACACTAAAAAAATTAACCAGCTTTGTAAACTGGAGAAGTATCAAAAAAATAATTAATTTCACTTTTTAAGAAAGAAAATAGATGAAATTATTTTTTCAAAAACATTAAATTTTACATTCATATTTTTATGAATAAATTTTAATAATTTTTCCGTTTTTTTGATACCTATAAGACTTAAATATATGACCTACTAGTATATAAAAAAATCTGTCATCTGACAAATTATGATATCCATAACAAAATAATAAACAAATACAAAATGTACAAATCTAAATCAACCCCTATGTCTGAAAGCACTTGATATACTTCATAGCCAACATTGCACTTTAAACTGTGACCATGCGTGGGGCCAATTTTCATAATTGTAAAGGAAATAATAAATCTTGTTGTCAGAGAGCAATTAGTTCCTATTTTCTTTGTGTGAGTTAATAAATGACACCTTTCAACTGAAACCAGATTATCATTTTCACATTTCAGAGTGCTATTAATATGACCACAATAAAATCCAAGCCACTCATTATCCATACATAACACTGGTTTAATTCAGTCTGACTGCTATATAATGAAATCCATGTCTTTTTCAACCATATACAACACGTTTTATTCAGTATGTGCTATGTACATTACAATAAAATCCACATCTATTTCACCAATATTTCATTCATTTCAACCGCTATGTACATTACAATGAAATCTACATTGCTTTCACAAATATATAACACATATTTCATTGATTTCCACCGCTATGTAAATAACAATGAAATCTACATTGCTTTCACCAATATATAATACTAATTTCATTCATTTCAACTGCTATGTACATTACAATGAAATCTACATCTCTATCACACTTATACAAAACTAGTTTTATTTATTCTCACTGCCATTGACATGATTCTGTGAATGAGGCTAAAATCTTGTTCATTCACCTGCTTGACCGGCGGTCAGCTCAACCAGGTAAATGCAATCAAGTGACCCAGTACAAACAAGGACAGGTGTAAAAACTGACACCTGTATGTGTTTTGTGTATGGATGGATGTCACCTAGTTTTTGAACCTTTTTTTCTCATTTTGTTGAAAGGCTTTACAATTTTTCGAGGTTATTTAAATAGTTACCATGAGATATTACTTTCCTGTTTGACACTATTTGGTTATACATAATTCATGTTTATGAAATGTAGTTGTTTAGAATGACAGAAGACACATCATAAATCATTTTATAATATTTTTACATTTACATGAAATTTGGTATATCATTGGAATTGTATATATATGAATCATTGAAATCTTATCAAAAAGTCAATGCATTCGAGTTCATGATAAAATCGGTAAAAAAATTATATTTTGTGTTTTTTTGTGACAGTGGATATATGTTGCATTGTTCTTAAAGTTAATAGTTCTAGAAAAATGGATAATTTTTTATAATATCTGATGCAGATATGAAACTTAAACTTTTTAAAAAAATTGACAAAAATTTATCTACTATATTTCTTTGTCATTGGTATATATGCTCCAAAAATATGTCAATTAACTTCTGATTTGAAAATGTCTTTCACAGTTAATTTTGATTAAAAGCAAGATCTATTTTTAGATGACGATGACCATGTAACATACGCCTGTCACACAATACAAGGACTGTACGAGCTGCGTGACTCAATTAATTGACCAACACAGTCAAAAATGAGACTCTGAAAGGATTCTGTGAAACTGACATTGTAAATACTTAATAATCATCTCTACTCTCAATTTCCTTTGTACTCTCCCCTGGAGGAATAAAAGCATATATATATCTTCTTATATCATAGCTTGAAACTCCTGTTAATAATTTTGCTGAACATGCAGAAACATTTTTACATCCAAAACAAAAATTCAGGTATCAACTGACATATGTTTTGTCGACATTCAAAAAATAAATTGCCATATAAGCATTTTTTTCAGAGATCTAAACATATCCTTCAAATCAAATTTCAGGTGATGATGAGAAAGATTGTAATTTTACACCTTTGCGGGTAAAAGAAAAAAGGGACATTTATTCAGCTCCTATCATGTGAAAGAAAACACATTATCCATTGACAGCAATATATGCAGCGTCTTAAACTACAAAAATACATTACAATTTATTCCTTAACAGACAAAGGAAACTCAAGCCACATAACAAGACAGCCATATATCATCCATTCAACAATGAAAGATCTGTTTTATTTAAATCTGCATGGCGTGTAATGCGTACCAGAAAGAGGATATGTTTTTTATGTAAAAGATAAAAGGGATAAAAAAGCATATTAAATAAAAAGATTTTTAAATCAAAATGCCTTTTTAATTTTCTTATTGAAAAACATGATTCAAAACAAAATGAGATTACTACCCCTTTAAAGGGGCAGTAGCACGTTTTTAGGGGAAACATAAGGTGATGTCAGGAAAATGAAAATTAATGGTGCCAATTAAAAGACAATGAATTTAAACTAAATGGATCAGTAATAATTCAAATATATTACGTAAAGTTTAGCCATGCGATTCCTTTTTCTTACTCAAACTGAATTAAAGGTGTTCACACAAAATGGCCGCCAATGGATTTTGTGTGAATCTTCATACTTTGTCCTCTGACTATGGATTATTGACTTGTGTAATGAGATTTTTGACACTGTCAGGATAATACATTTAGAATTAACTTACAATTATCAGTGAAAATTTTAAAATACAAAATTATCAAAAAACGTGCTACTGCCCCTTTAAAATTGACACTTTTAATGCTAAAGAGCTAGCTTTGATTGTATTGCTCAAAGTCAGTCTTATCTGGAATTGTAGAAAACTAATGACTAAACAACTAAGAGAAAACTGCATTCAGCCATTTAAGTGTCAACACCTTTAAATTAAATTAAGTTATCATATAGGCTAGGGTATTGGATTTTACTGTAGCTCCTAACTAAGAGGGTACTTTTTTCCACCGATTAAAAAAGCTGCAGTTTGTGACATTTCTTCCTTTTTTAAAAATTCATTTTATTCCCTAAAGAAAATAAGCAACAGAGCCTTCAAAAGGGCAGTAGCATGTTTTTTTTAAATTTTATATTTTCAATTTATCCCTGATATATGTACGTTATTGCTAAATGTATTCTTTTTATACTGTCAAAAAATTTAATTCATTAATCAATCATCCATGGTCAGAGAAAATTTTTATAAAGATTTGCACAAAATCCATTGGCGGTCATTTTAATTCATTTTGTGTAAGAAAAAGGAATTGCATGACTGAACATTACATTATATATTTGATTTGATTTGATTATTTTATTAATACTGCTTCATTTAGTTCAAAAACATGTCTTTCAAATGGAACCTTTTATTTTCATTTTCCTGACATCACCTTATATTCCACCTAAAAACATGCTACCGCCCCTTTAAGAGTTCTATCGTGATTGGCTCCCAGTTTAATCTCCAAGACCTATTATCACTAAGTACTATAGGTGATACGGCTGAAATACACCACCTAACTATCTGTAAATATATTCTCCAGTCCTTAATGGCGTAATTCTCCTATTTTTCTCTCGTCGTTACCAAGTTTCCTTCTAATATTCACCCATGTTACATGAAATACTAATTTGTTCCTGTAATGTTCTGGCTACATGCTTAATTTGTGTACGTCGCAAAAAGTAAGTGTGTGCATTATCTTGTATATTCATCAAATCCCAGAAAAAACGTTCTTTTTTTACGAACCTAAATGGTATTACTTTGAAGGTTGGTTTTATTTTTGTATACAATTCCGTCATTTCTGACACTGATGTATATCCGTATAGCATTTCTTTAACAGAAATCCTCTTAAATTGCAGTTCTGACAGTTTACATTTTTAGATCATTTAATTATTCGGTTTATTAAGTTTTTTACACAATATAAGAAAATTGGCTACCTAGCTTTGTCAAAAGATTACAAATACATCATTATGGACCATATAATAGAAAATTAGGAACGCTGTAAAACCTCTTCAGTATCCAATTATTAAATCTTGATATTTAAGTTTTTATAACCTTTACACTTTTTTTCAAGAATACATCCAAATCTTAATGAGAATTTCCAATTATTTTCCCAGACTGTAAGATACATGTTCACGTCTGCTCAAAGACATTCTAAGGTCACGATCAGGTCAAACAGACAGCACTTTGGTCACGCTTGCCCATCAACAATCATGTCCGCCTTCACTTCAGGGAAATGACTAACATCAAGGAGATTCTTGTCAAAACAATCTGATCCAACTTAAAAAGCCGTCCAAACACAAAAAGCCATATCTTTCCCTGAGCTTCCATAAAATGCAACATTTCTCCCACCTCAAGGAGCCTGTATCCAACTGTTTTACCTGATTAGATGGCCATATCCACTCAAGTCGAGGCCCATTGTCTATGTTTCTGCCCACGATATCCGAATTTGAATAAATTCTGTCAAAAATGTCCAACTTTGATTGTCATATGTCCAATAAAACTGATGTTCTGACGACATGAGAATATCCTAGCCAAGAGCAAACCTATACAGATAAAAAGCTTTTGATTTAGGTGTTTTGAATTTTTAGAATTAGATATTTTATTAAAGATATCAATTACGGAAAGAAACTCTGACCAGTGTAAAAGAACTTGTTATCAAAATTTATTTTCCTGAACCTCCAGAAAATATTTTCATTTAAAATAAATGAAAAAAAATTATTTTGCTTCTAATGGATTTTATATTAACATATTGTGTCTCATCATATTCTCAATTCAAAACAGGATTTTTAAAAATCTAATCCAAATATTCAAAATGGACGCCTCAAGGTGAATGAGATAAGCAAGATTTTTTAATTTTTTTTTATCAGTGACCTTTGCTTACTTGATGCTCATTAACCTAATTGTCCTAGAAAGCTGTTTCATTCATAAATCAAATAATGACCTAGGTTGCTTTGACCTTTTACAATTTGAACTTTAATGCAGAAATTGGCAGAAAAAGAAACTGGTGCATCCAGTGGTTTATATGTTCAAATCAATAGAATTTCGAGGATTGGTCAACGGGACAAAGTTTTAGTCTGTTTTTGGGGGTGTTAATTCTTTTTTTAAACTTCCCCAACAAATGTTACTTGATGCCATAAAATATTCTAATTTACAAAGAACTTAATAGCAAAATTGATATAATTTTATAATAATAAAAGTTAAATTTTCACAAACTGTTTTCCTGCTCATCTAATCATGTTGTCTTAGCCTCTTTGATGTTATCCTTTGATGCAATTGTTATCTTCTCCTGTTTTTACTGTTATTGTTATCTCATCATCATGTCCATATGTATAAATTGCTGTACTCCCATTTTCCCATTTGCTTGAAAATGGTTTAAGGATCTATACCGAAATTTCGCTACATTCTACAGTAAAGAAGTTGTTAATCCATAAACTAATTGTGTTCTTGATATAATTTCCTTTGCATTGAAATTTTGGAAATTCATACTTTAGTGATCAAAATTATTTGTTAAACAAGTGTTTGTCACTGAGGTGACATAATCCCCCGCCACAAATTATCAATCAATTATTGGCTGTGACCTCTTATTTGTTGTCAGAGGGTCACGAAATGTATAAACTGTGATCTTGAAAATAATTTGAAGGTCACCAAAATCGACTGGGCCCGGAGCCTTCCCAATAAGATGCATTGTGTAAGCTATGAAGAGAATCCAGTGAATGGTTCTTGAGATATCCTGCTGACAAGGGTAAAATGTCAAAGTCTCGTAATGACCTTGAAATGAAGGTCAAGGTCTTCCCCAGGGGAAGGTATATGTAAGATATGAAGATCTTCTCGAGAATCCAGTTGAAAGTTCTTGAGATATCGTGCTAACAAGGGTAAACATGCAAGTTCACATGTCCAAAATTCAAAGTTCCGCTGTGACCTTGAGAATAATGTCAAGGTCACCAAAATCTAATCAGCCCAAGGTCTTCCCCAGGGGAAGGTATATGTAAGATATGAAGAGAATCCAGTTGACAGTTCTTGAGATATTGTGTTAACAAGGGTAAACATGCAAGTTCACATGTCCAAAAATTCAAAGTTCCGCTGTGACCTTGAGAATAATGTCAAGGTCACCGAAATCTAATCAGCCCATGGTCTTCCCCAGGGGAAGCTATATGTAAGATATGAAGAGAATCCAGTAAACAGTTCTTGAGATATCGCGCTAACAAGGTTAAAATGGCAAAGTGTCCTTGTGACCTTGAAATGAAGGTCAAGGTCACGAAACCCATTTGGACAATTACTCTCACTGAGGTGAACCTATATGAAAATATGAGAAGGATGTACAGAATAGTTCTTATGTTATTACATTTCGTACGTACGTACGTACGTATGTACGGACGGACGGACGCTGCCGAATACTATATCCCCCGCTTCGCGCTAATCGCGCGTCGGGGGATAATAATTTGCTAAGCAACACAGTCAGTCTATATCCATGATGGATAACCAAAATGCACTTAAAGGATAACCTTTTGTTTTTCTTCGTATTTGTTACTAAATAATAAGCTAAGCAACATATTCAGTCTATATCTGATGGATAACCAAAATGCACCTAAAGGATAATTTTGATTAACTCTACACAAATTGATGATATGATGAAGATGGAGGAAAAAACTATTTAGGTAAGAGATAAGCAATTAAGTTTTTATAGATTAGGTTTGATAAAAAAAGTTATTAGTTTATCTTTTCAATTAAAAGCACCCTTAACATGATGTCTGCCTTCCTGTTTACACTCGGAGGGTACTACATAATATTTTGACCTCTTAAAACAAGTCTAGATTTGAAGTCGATTAGCTAGTCCTTTACTGGCTAGGATAAAATTTAATTTGAGGAAACTAATTAAATATATATTGGGCCAAAAAAGTAGGGGTATATCATTATTCATATATGTAATCAAGTAGTCAAAGAAATTCATAATTTCAAAATCAATTATTTCTTTTGGAAGAAATACAAATTATATGATTTACAACTTCTTTGTTGCAAATAGATGTAACTGTTTGGTGTAGATACAAATATAGGTATCAAGCAAATGCAGCTGAACATTAGAAGGTTGAGAATAAATATATATATACTTATGGCAAAGCAAGTTTATACAAGTAAATAGGTTGATCTTACAATTACACTCTGGAATGAATTTGTTTCAATAAATCTAAAATTTGAAGGGGAAAAAAAAAAATATAATGAAAATGAGACTGAGATTTCTTCATTTTCAGAAGATCTCTCAAGTCTTGTCATAGACTTGCTAAGGCTTTTATTTTATTTTAGGGTCTGGCAGACAGGCTAAGCTTGATGTACAGAGTGATTTTGTCACCAAAAGAAGTAAAACTATTTTTGTCGAGTATGTTATGAACTTTTAACATATATTATTGTTATTACTTACATATGACTTACCGTATATGACTGGGTATAAACCGAGAATTTGACACCAGAAATTAGGGGGTCAGAGAGGGAGGTCGGTCTATACCTGAGTTATATGATGCAGATGAAAAAATTCAAGAGACCAAGCACGAGTATCGTCAGCCCAGCGAGTCGATGTTTACACAGGAAGCAACATGCACAATCATCGAGGTCATTTCTATATTGAACTTGTAAAATAAAAATACTTTTGTTGTGTTGTTGTTTTTAATGAAAATATACAAAGAGAAGTTGAAAAATATATGAAGATATATATATACTAATATGCAACGGGAAGTTGAAAATATATTCAAGCAACCTTCACGTCCTGTTAGATTTCGGCAGATCGATGTGGCTTCACTCGCATCCACGATCGGCAATTGAAACCCGGTTTTTCAAATATTATCAAGAGTTATCACTTCAAAAGACTTGTTGTCCATTCTAAAGTATTAATAAGACATATTTCCAAACTTATCAATCATATCTTATCGAAATTAATCAAATCTTTGTCAAAGATACACTCGTGAAAGCACGATGTTTTACATTACTTTGAATTTCAATCGAAATTTCGAGACGACGAATAACATTCCATATATAATTTTTTGCTCAAGGTTATATTTCTGATCGTTATTCTTCGACTTTTATATACACAAATATTTCAATTAACTGCATGTTAAAATAGCTGTTGCTTTGAAATTGCTAAAACATTACAGAAACTATAGCCTACAAATCATAATTTCAAAAACAAAACGATTTTGTCCAGTATATTTTGAACTTCATTTACATATATTATTGTTATTACATACATATAACTTATATATAAAGCTAGTGCTGAAACATTACAGAAACTAGCCCTCAGTCTAGTCTAGTCTAGTCCACGCCAGGTCAATTTGCTTCCCCTCTCGCGTAGCTGTCAGCGGCCATGTTGAACACACACATGCAGGAAATGTGCGTGTGTAAACTAACATGTGTGTGTTATGGCAGCCAGACAGGGGTCTTGTCAAGATGTCAGCCAGAATCTGACTAGCCTCAAAACATCCCTGATACTCTATGGATCGATTAAAGGTTACCGTAAATAAACATGGCTTCAATTATAATCAAACACTCCCCCTGTTTATCTGCAGGCCTGCTGTGAGTTACTAACCACTTTTTATTATGTACATGATCTTTTAATTGAGGAAGTTGCGGTTAATTCAATTAATAAACCGAGGAATTTTATACTCAGGAGCTTAACATGCTATCTGTGTTTACAAAATAAATAAGAACAGATGTTTGGAATTAATACTTGTAAAAAAAGTATTAAGATTTTATAGTAACATTTCATAAAGCTTTTTTGTTCTATATCCTTGAAGCATTAAAAGAATATGTTAACACACAAGGTGGTTATTTAATAAGTGCAAAACAATGCCAATATGATAAAGAAACATTTAAGTTCATTTAATCATATCTTTTTTGACAGTCATTCAACAGGATTTTATTTTTTCTTAAATTATGTTACATGCAATTAGAACTTTATTTCAATTCATTCATTCGACAGATTTCATAGTTTCTAAATTTTAAGTTTTTTTAAGTTTTTCCTCATAATGTTTTAAATAAAATTCTTCAGATGTTACTAAAAGCATTACAAATCCGTTCAGTAAGGTAGTAAACATATTTAATTCGTTCAATGATGAAAACCTAAAGAAAACTGTCAATGGATCCGAAATTTATAACTTATGCCTTCAGGGGAAATATATATATCTACATGAAAAATATGTATCTTGGAATTGAAAGACTATTTCCCTAATCACTACTTGTGATAAGCAACTGTGACACTATTCCCCTCATCACTACTTGTGATAAGATCCACAGAAGGTGTTAAGTATTTTTTAACAATGCATTTATTCAGAAACTCAGATAGAATCTATAAACCTGCTCTAGGAAATACCAGTATCCTCTTCCCAAAAGAAGATTTTGACATTTTAGGATTCACACAATCAATCAAAGAACAGTTGTTGACTGGATATTATCATTTATCTGTATCAGGTGACCTGTATTTATCACTGGTCAGTAAAGGGCAGGCTGACAGCCTGAGGGCTGTAATTGGTGTCACAAATAGTTGCCAAGAGAGTATCACTATGTTAAAGGCAACACAGCAACCATTTTGACCAAAATGTGTCACATATCTTGTGGCCTCATTATTATGGAAAATAGAACAGTGAAATTGGGTTTAACGCCTCTTTCAAGAGTAATTTGGTCATAATTTGAATTGGGGAGAATCATTTTTGCAAGGGGAAGGCCTAACTGTCATATTGAGGTAAAGTCAATTATGTCCACGAAACTTTATTAGCAAAAAACATAATCCTCCTCCATACTTGTGTATAAAAAAAATGCCTTAACTACAGAGTAGATGTCTTTCTGCAAGTCTGGAGTTTACTCATTAACATAAAATTGAAAGCCTTGAAACAATAAAATTAAATGACGGTACAGTTCCCAAGGGCTTGCATGGGTCTATGAAATAGGAATCGAGTAATTGAGCATTCAGCTTTGACTAGGACCCGAGTACTCAGAATTGGTATCTTTACCCAACTGTACAGTTTCAAATCAGTTTTCATAATAAAATATGTCATAGAATGAATTGTTGCATTATCTTTATGGGATTCAAATTCTGGACTTGCTTATATGATGCACAACTTCTCAGAAATGTTTTAATAGTAATCAGGAAAGTCAACGATAATATTCTCATTAATCATTTCCGCCACCCCTCCCAAGATGCTATTTTCCTCTTTACCACACATCAATAAACTTCCATGCATCACATATCATAACATGATAATAATCATCGATAACACCACCTGTTGTTATGATTATGATAGCAATAACATCTGCCTAGGTGATAGATGTCGTAAATAAGGGAGATAATTTGTAACTATGCAAAGCCTCTGACATAATCTCCTGCATTACTTCATTTGTGACTACATGGCGTTACTGACATAATCTATGGGAACTTCAATAAGACATTCCATGAAAATCTAACAACTTCAGGAATTTAATGTTTGTTCAGAACATCTGGAGTTATCTTCCCTTTGATGAACTCTCTTATCAGCAACTGCTGAACACATGCCTGATAGGGTCCGAGGAACTAGGGGGTCATTTTGTTGCAGTTATTAAATACTCATCCTTGTTTTGTCTGTACCTAAATTTTGAAAGATCAAAGTCGTTTTAAAGAGGGGTACAGCAATCATGAAGAGTGATATCAAATGAACAAAGAAAAAACAATGCCATTGGCAATATATAAGTTTCATTTCTAGAAATCCAACACTATGTTAACCAAAAAAATTCAGATTTTTAAACCAGACTTTCACAGTAAGATAAAAACACAAAAGAAATCTCATAATCATATAGCTGAAGATGAGTAATCAATTGCATGAGTAAATTAAACCATCATAATTTCTTGAGGCTGATGTTCCATTGCAATCATCATTTGATAACATCAGTCATCATATTACTAACAGTGAAATAGGAAGAGCAATATCTCCACCTTATATCTTTGAAATTGATATAGTTTAGCAGGTGAATTAAAGTACAATGAAAAGAGTCACAATATTTTCTATATCACAGGAACTATTTTGAGAGATAGAAAAACGTGTTCACCACTTGTGTAAATATGATCAAAGCGATTCTATACAATGTGAAGTCGTAAACTTAATGTATCTTAAAGGAAATGATAATCATATCATTGACCAAAAACTAAGTGTATAAAGAAAAAATATATTCTTGTAAGTAAACAGCTGTGTCTTTAACAGCATTCGACATAACAAATCTTGCTTCTTTTTTATGCCACTATATTCCATGAAAATTAAAGTTTTACTAAAACTAGTGCTTAAGATACAAAAATGTTGTTTAGAGCTGCTTGGGCAATATTTCAGCCATAAGAGGAGGATAAAAAGAGGGCTTATAGGATTTCAATGCACTCTGTTATTCACAAAGGTGAAAAAAACCTCTTGAATGGAATACTTTTTGGGTTAAAATTGGTGTAAACTTATACTCTCTGAATTAACTCTCACTGCTGTTAGTTAATTCTATAATTTATTCATTATTTATTTTAGAAAAGTTTTACTACATCCATCAAAACACTTGTTAAAGCCAATATCCAGTTATCTTGAGTCAATACTACCACACTAATGAAGATTAGTCATGTCACATCTTTTTTTTAAACATACACCAAAAGAACTTTGGTAAGTAAATAATAAACAAAAACTTACAGATTTGAGCTTGATCATTATCCCCTGAACTGCAAGCCAACATTTGAAGTTTCTCCGCACTGACTATAGAGAGACACAGAGGTAGCACATCTCCTTGTAGCACACACTCTCTCACTAGTACTCTCACACAGGTAGTTGTATCTCCCCTCTCAGACTCTCCAGGAACCAGACTGGCGCTATCACCCCCTACTACTTCCGCATCTTGTAAGGGGGATTGCCCCCCTCCCCCTGCTGATTCCCCCTTCTCACCCCTTTCATGTGGTGACCTGACTAATGGGGGCGTTAGTTAGTGTTACTTACAGTAAAATGTTTGCCATGAATTAACCTCTACTACTTTGCCGCCGACTACTACTACTACTACTACTACTACTACTTCTACTACTTCTACTACTACTGATCCTTTAAGTTTTTTTCTTCAGCTATCACTTTCATACCTTTTGAAAGTCAGATCAGGTCAATTTTTTCAGGGTTTTTTATGATAGACTAGAGTTTACATTATGGTAATGAACTGGCAAAACAAAAATTTCAAAAAGTTGAATTTCTGGTTCTTCTATTTATTTATTTCTTCCTTTATGATAACCTTAATTCTGATTTTGAATATAAGATATCGTTATATTTCTGTCAGTATCTTTACCTCTACTTTTTAAACAAGTTTGTTCCGATGACCTTATTAAAATCCACATTAAATTTGATAACTTTGAATTTGAAGATACGCTATCAGATGAAGGGTGGTCGAGGGGAAGTGCAGGAAACAACCACCCCCCTCCCCCTATGATGTTCAAGGCACCCTCCCCATCTTACTATCTGCTAAAGAGAGGAGATAGCCTCGGATATAAACTTATGTGAATATATTTGTGCTATCTCCGTGATAGATTGGACCATGTATTAACGATTGGTTGAAGGATGAGGTTAATGAACTCAGAAGCTATCGATGCCGTTTCTTCTGATTACAGTTACAAAATAATCATCCTGTTTTTCAATTCCATAAAGTTCTATCAATTGAATTCTTGTGACAAATTGAGTTTTATGAATTACCTGAAATCAATTTGAAAACTCCAATATATATAGTGATATTGAGACTATTGAGAACTTCCATCACACTTAAAAGTAGCCTGGCATCCCTGGAACAAAAAATAAAGGAGCCTTCTAAAGTCTAGATAATTATGACAATTTAACTTTTGGCTGAACTTAATTTGTCTTCAGGATTTGTTCATTTAATATCAAATATTAAGAATTTAAGATAAATTCATAAAATTATTTTTAGGATTTACATGCTAGCCTGTCTTACTCTAAGTCTCAGTCTAAGTTGACCCTTAGTTTTACCAAATTGGCAAGGCAGGTTTCAAGCCTCATGTTTGTAAACAGAGAGCACCAGTATACAAGACCTATCCCTGGTGAGTGTAAACACCCACACTGGTAGACTCACTGTTACCATCAGCACCAAACCCTTACTTCCAGGAACCATTCAAAGACTCATAGCACTGTACAGCCTTGCAGAGAAAATCAGCCAATACTACTCGTAACTTGGTAAGCTGGGGTGATCTGATTTCCTGAACAAAGCATGGCGCCAAGTGCAAGTTCTTAGTAATGAACTTGCAGGAATCATTAAAGTCTTAAAGGACTTTTTTAGATTATTAGGGAACTTCAACAATAGTGCAAATAAAGTTTTAAGTAATTTTCTTACTAAAAGACTTACAGACTTCTGTTGATTTGGCAGAAACTGCTCCAAGTACATATAATTCTCATAGAATTGCCAACATATTAGAAAGACCAAAAGCATTATTAGCCAATTTAGGTATATCTAGTTAAGATCTTTGCAAAGAATCACTCAAAGACTCACATATTCTTCACTTAGCCTAAAATAATACCTTAACTGATGTGGAGAAATGCGGTAACTTTTTCGAAAAACCAATACATTCTTATCAAGTATTTCTAAATAATAAAACCGTGCCATTTTCATGTCTCTACTATCAGGAATCATTTAAAGACTTTTTGTTGTGGAACCATTCAGAACTACTGAAGGGAGGTGAGGTGATATTTGGGAGTATCAAATCAACATTCAATTGCAATATTTTGGTATAGCCAACAATACACTCTTCATGCAATAATTTACAGGAATTATTCAGAGAATAATTCACTAGATTCGCAATAATTCACATTCACAAGTAAAGAAGTAACCTTCAGTAGGTATTAGCAACAGCGCCATAACCTTACATTCGGGAATTTTACCACTCAAAGAGTTACAGCATTCTGTCTGCACCCATGGTGGAAAATGTTGATTTTGGTGATATATTCTGTTTTTGGAGAAATTCAAAACCAACGTTTTCAGTAAAACTATGACACTTGAACCCTGACTTAGAAAATTGCCAAGCAGAAAGAAAAGAAAATTTTCACAAAAAATGTTCCAATGTTCAAATAAGCAGATCAATCCATGTAAATTTTTTATACTGGTAGTTTGAAAGTGTATTCAAAGTAACATGATCCTGGTTTATTCAAAAGATCAAAAAACTATTTTATTATACAATGTTCACCTTTATTAAATATACATTTTAACATAAGATAAAACCATCTTCATAATTTCTATATAAAATACTAGTGTTTGGTAGAGTAATTTTGCTTCAATTGACGAAAATCAGATCATCTATTACAGTATAACCTATATTGCACATCCTAAGAAAATAAGAGCATCCTATTTTTCAATATTTGCTAATAAATATAAACAATAACTCAATAATTTGATTGAATACATACAAATCTAACATTTTTTAAGTATCTATCATCTGACAGAATGAATTTGTATTAAAATATTGGCTATTAAAACCCAACTCTAATTTTGAAAATTTAAAAGCTCCCAAATCTGTTTATTTTCATATAACCTATCAACATAAACAATACAAGTATATCATGAGTGACAGGTTCATTATACCATTCTATTATGAACAACATGTTGTTTTATTTTGGTTCTGTAATAAAACAACCATAACTGTCAAAGCCATGCCTATAAGCACAATATACTATTGACTACAATAGCAACATATGTTCTACAATAGAGCATTCATGCTAACAACGAGATAACAATTTGCCAACAGGTAATTACTATGTTTGCTAGCAATTTGTCATAAGAGGCTAATGTTTGTTCTGTAGGGTAGAATAATATAGAGTGACTGTTTACAGATTGGAATATTTTTTCAGTAAAAACAGATGGAGGATGTCAAATGATTGTCAAATGTATCTTGTGAATATTTTGTTTAATTGATTTTCATATTGATTATATGTATTGCTCAAAAGTCCGACCAAGGTCTTTGTTATACACATCTACGGTAAATAGTTCAACCTCCAATCATAAGACGCTAGAATACAGGCTAAAAATCCACTTGTTACTGGGTTCTGAAGGGTTAATCCTAAATATTTTATGCAAATTACACATGTACTAGTAAAATACACTTTCAAACATAATTAAACAAAATCTCATTTTATCTGACTATATAAGTTACCCAAGTGCGATGTGATGCGATTTAGGGTTTAAAGCTGCTTTCAAGAGTATATTTCACTTATATCGCGGCTGCTAGTATTATTGCAGGGAGAAAGCCCACTACACTATTGTGGCTATGTATTGCGATGAAACGTGCAAGCATCGGCTGGAACTAGCAACCATGAGTGGTACTGTGCTGAAATTCAGTGTAGCATTGAACCAAAACCTGACTGCGTGTAGAACAGTTCTCTGCTGCAGACAAAGTTGCCGAGCCCCTGGCAGGATTCGAACCACAGACCTCCTGATCCGAAGCCAAACGCGCTAACCACTGCGCTATCCTACCACCTCCCTAATTGCATTTTACATATTGCATGAACCTTTCGCGAAAGATTTCCAGTTTATGAATCATAAATCATATCTGTTACCTTTATAACGCAGCTTACGATTGAAATATTGCCAACACTGTGCTAAACTTCTCCTCACTCACCCATTTTCGTTCATATTGTTTATATACTGAACAGGCATAAAAATGATAATTCTGAGTAACACTCATTACTTCTCAATATAGTGACATAATCCAAAATGTTTGTTACTTAACCCTTAACATGCGGGCCCCGGAATATTCCAGGCTCAGGATAAGATCACATGTAAGCAGCGTAGGCGGTGCTTATTAGCAAACAACGAGCAGAGAGTCGGAAAATTCAGCCATGGGGGCTAAATTGGCGTTGGACCTTTTCAGCAATTTGAGGGTTAAACAACATTCTGCATGTCTCTTAAAGACTTATATTGAGTTCTAATATTAAAAGTGTCAATGATGTATTTCCAAAGGCATTATCCAATCTGCAAACATATTTATGTTAAAAGTAATGTTAAAAGTAAACATTTACATACCTGCTAGCACAGCAATAAGTCCTCTGACTACGGGTATATCTATCCTAAAGCTATGTGTATTAACCACATCATGTGTCAGTATAATTTCTCTGTCACATCTCAGTGATGCTTATCCATAAAAAGAAAATGTACAAAATAATTTTCATCATAAATAATTTTTAATCATACAACAAGGGCATATTTCAGTCACAAATAATAGACACTTATGAAATAAACTTTAAATATACAGTCATGACAATGAAAACTGATCATGTGAATAAAAATACTAAATTGTAAAGAAGACATTTTCTCATGAAGTTGTACATTCAAAACTATTTCCCATGAATGTATATCTCCAAACTTCAATAAACTGACTAATTTGTAATGACACCACACTAAGTGCAGATAACTCAATTTTAACCAAAGGTGCATACCACATTTGAAAAACTATTTATATACAAAAGGACAAGATATAAGTTTATCATTAAAAAATACTTACCACATTTGTATTTCTCAGGGGAAAAGAATGCTTTCCAACTAGCAGCCCTTTTGTGACGGAAATTTGTACGTCCGAGTGAACGATAAGATAAACCAACTATATATCTCGTAACAATGACGACAGCCTTTGTTGATTTTATCGTCAGTGCCTCTTTTGTCCCCTATATCTACATAAATTCAGGTGTATTGTTCCGCATGGGCGATTTTACTACCGAGTAATGTACTGGGACTAAATGCCCATAATTGCAGACACAATGTCGACTTCGAATAAATCTGACAAGATCATGTTGTATAAAAAGGGCGTTCGATAATAAGTTTCTTATTACTTTTATTTGTGTTTCTTTCATTGCCTGAGAGTCTCTTTTGTAATCAGGTCTATTAAAAGAGTTGCTGACTTGACTATAAATGGTTAAGAATACACAGTTGATTAATATAAGTTTTATTCATTACCCTTGAACTTTGGGCATATATCATGTTAAGTGATGTTACGGTCCACTCAATAAATCATGATTTAGTTATTAACTTTTTAGCAGATGAAGTAAAACCCATTTCTTATCACATATGTTATGATACTAATTTACTAATTGAACTTAAGGTACAAATTTGGCTGAGACCCGAAATGCAAAAACTAATATTTCCTGCATGATGATCTTATTTAATTGTCCATTCGAAATAATTTTATATAAGGTACTAGTATATCGCAATGTTAATAAAATCAACTAATTTGACTGAAATGTTGCATATAGCTGTAATTTGTGTCAAAATTGTTTTTGGTATGCCATATATCTATACCTTATATATGAAGCGTAAATATGATCCTTTGAAAACTGATCCAATAGCTTTGTCTTTTAAGTGCATTGCTAAGAAATAGCACATAATTCAAAATTGCAAAATGATATTAAATATAGGAACTGTTAACAGCTAAACATCCTTTTGTACAGCAGTTATATGCAACTCAATAAATTAATTATTTAAATGACATTTAGCAATATTTTTGAGATTATAAACAACAAAATAGAAATTATAATACAGATATTTACAATACATGGCCACAAATGACATACTCCTTGTCATAGGGAAATGATAACCACCTTGATCATATGACAAGAAAATCTTTTTGAAAATATTTGAACAATCAAACTTTTGTCCTTTAAAAGTTTAGAGCAACAGAAATATGTATCTGAAGCAAAAGGCCTGACAAAGTAATAAAATGTTCAAATAATCCCCTGTGGTTTAGTGTAGAAAGCTTTGCTTTTAAAACAGAATTTTTTTCTAAAATACTACTATTTCTCTATTCTGAACACATTAAAAATATCAAAATTAAAGTCTAATGAAATTATCAAGCTCCTATCAAACTTTGAAAAAAAAAGAAATATTTAATTTCAGACACAAATCTATTTGTGCTTTATTATCAAGAAACGTCTGTTACTTACAAGAAAAAAAGCTGTTAATCTTGTAATCAAAACCACTTTTTCGCAAGGGCAGGACAAAAGCGTAACTTTCTTGATTTATATGGGGTTAAGTTTCCTAGTGTTAGAGTGTAAGCTAATTTATTGTCAGGAATAATCGGATTGAAAGAGATGGCTACTGGCTGTGTTACAGAAGCTATTAGAAGACGGTTGCCATGTTCCATCACCCAAAATTTTCAAGGAGAGTCCTGTCTGGGTTTCTTGTGGAAACGATATCTAAGAGATATCCTTTTAATACATTCTTGAATAATAGCTGGCCGATTATTAATTATAAAAGTCGTTTTGACCGGGCGATGATTCAAGGCAGGCAATAATTTTATTCAGATCCTTGATGTGATCATAAAGTATTGAAATATTGAACAAAATATCATTACAGGAAATATTTTCTGGTGAACATCAGGCATTTTAAATAAATTGAATGCCAGAATGCCCATAGGAAGTAAGTGAAGTAAAGTGAAATTATAGCTCTAAATATGTAGAAGCTCAAAATCAGTCTTTGAAAATCTCCTTTTATGAAACGGCCGACGGCTTAGCAAAGATGTTCTTTAGTCTAGAGAGCATGCAAAATCATGATTTTGTATAGTACCAATATATTTCAATAGGTATTACAAAACCTTTATCTGTAAAGCAATTTGTTGTAATATTGAAATGAGGAACACAACCCATCCTAAGTCTTACAGACATTTTCTTTCAGGAGCTGAAAATTGTTTACAACTCACATCATTCTCAAGATCATCAGATATAAAATAAAAAATAAAAATGTCAAACCAGAATGTTACACAAAAAATCATAATAGAATTAAAACCAAACTTTTAAGAGAAAAAAGCCCAAACCTTTCCGAATGACTGCAGTCAATGTTATTTTGTACTTGACGAAATCCAGAAAGTATCGGTCAGAGATAAAATACAAGCTACATGTCAAGTCATGGCATTTACAATGTGTATCTCTAGGTTAGCGAGGGGTAAGTGATGATTTTAGAGTTTAATCAGCATCATAAATGGAAATCTGATCCAACAAGTGACATTAGGCTACAGTTTACACCAATCATAAACTGATCTATTGCCCACTCATGAGAGAGGCCCTCTTTGGGTGTTATATTTGCTGTTTACTTTTTTAGATAAAAAATTTAGTTAAAGATAAAAATGGTGATAGATAATGTCAATCTACTTGAAGGCTGTCAATGAGTTGGATTCATGAATTTTTTATTTTGAAAAAAAAAGGAAATTAAAATGAAAAAAATTATGAACAAATACTTGTAAACAAATATTCTCAGGTATATTGCCAATCAAGCCCTCCTTGGATTGGGCTTATACAGTTTACATATTTTTGAAAGAAAAACAATTAAAAGAAATATACAACTATGGGCAATAGTGAAATCAAATGCATAAGAACTGTTGTTGAATTATGGCTCTGAGGATAATATGGTCATCATCAAATAAACATGAATCATGAAAAGTTTTTACCAATAATTTATCAGCTTAAAATAATTGAGGCCCTATATGGGTGGGGTTCATGTTAAAAACATAAACAAAAACCTGATATTAACTACATTGTGCCTTATGATATCCATAAAATGCACTCAAAGGCCTCAACAACATAACCATGGCACCAAGAGGGTTAAGTTTTCTCAAAGAATCTGACTTTTCAAGAGAAATCCAGGATTTGAGGTATCAGGTAGGAGTTCATGCATGTAAGTATGGTGCATGGTGCCTTATGGAATCCACATAAGATGAACTAATAGGTGTAATAGGTAACACAGCAACTGAAGGGTAACGTGACATAACTACCTCGAATACCACACGTTGTATACACAATCCAGGCCAGATCGGTAACATCTCATATTCAACATTCTATGTTAATTAGCAGTTCAAAATGGCACATCCTGTCATAAACAATTAATCATTTATATGAAAAAAACACCAACATAACATCATGGTTATGCTAATATTTACATGTTTCACGGAATGTCAATTTTGAAACATTACTTTCGGGAAATAAGAAAAGTTTTTATCATTTTCGTGAATTCTTTGCTTGCATCCAAACTTTCAAGAATCTTTCCATTTACATTTTCCAAAGTTTAAAAAAAAAGTCTTCAACAAAAATATGTTTATCCCAAAAGATTCACATAACAAATTTAAGGAGTTTTGAATTCAAATATATATATATATCATAAAACAATCCGATTAGTGAAACTCTTGAGACATTTCATGTATTACATGTTTCATGGAAATAAAATACTGTGTAAATAATCATAAAACAACTCGATTAGTGAAAACTCTTGAGACATCTAAATTGATCGTTAAACTTTCATGTCAAGTTGATTGAAATATTCATTGAATACATTCCACTCAAGCTAGACATCTACTTCCCTTATCTTGTAACTCTCCTATCAAGGAGGTAATATACTTCATAACAAGAATCAAACAAGCCTTCATTTGAGGGGACGTATTCTAAACTTATAATTCATTTTTATTAAACTGATACATTTGTAAAAGCATTAATTCTCTTTAAAGTTGAATTAATTCTACAAATTAAACTAATTATTTGATATCATGTGTTAACAACAAAAGTTTCCAATCTTAAAATTCATGAAATGGTTTATAAATTCTAAAGGGATGTTTTGAAATGGTCCCTCATAAGGATAAAACCCATTCATAATTCAACTTAGATGTGGCATGATAATGTAGATGTATTATGGTCAATTTGTGACTGTATTAATCACGATAAAACTCTTATCAACATACAGAAATATCATACATACAAAGTACTAGTATTTGTTGTTTTGTTTTAAATCTATCAATTAAAAATTATTTTCAATCATATCTTCATAGACATGAAATGTATTTATGAAATTTTATTGATGAAGCAAGTTTTCTTTGCGACTTCATTATAAAAATATGTTGATGATACATATATATATATATATGATTACTACTACTACTACTACTAAACATTTGTATAGCGCCAATATCCAGCTCAGAGAGTGCTGCTCAAAGGCGCTTTGGCTTTCCCTCGATCATTGGATATCAGTCTTTACGACACTTCTTTTACCATCGCGACTCCCGGGGGAGCATACAACACGTGCAGTCATGTGACGCACAGCGTGAATGTCACTCTAAATCCTTACGAGGTACCCATTTACAGCTGGGACACATAGTCACAGCATTTTGTCCAAGTATACTGCACGTTGCTGTACCCGTAACTAGGTGTCTGCACGTTTTCATGTTGCCACCATCTGATATGATTGACTAATTCCAAAGTTTTCAAAAGATTGTGAATATTATCTGAAATTACTATCCCCTTGGAGAACAGGTAATTTACACAATTCTTATGTTTATCTAATATATAATACACATATATACCTACCTCAGGTAACCTTCTGTAACTTCAATAAACCAAATATGCTAAACTCAATAAATCCATCCACCTTCGAAACCAGTCCTATAGATGTAAAGCTTATCTCAAAATGTTGCAAAATGTATCAACTGTTACTAAATAAGCTAAATGTTTATCTCAAGTTAAAAATCAGTCCTAAATTAATTTTGATTTAAAATTTTGGCCTTTTCAAAAGTTGACACTTGATATCTTAATTACCCTAATCCCTAATTAGCAGCTGTAATTACACTGGTTGATTGGCCACTCAGAAGCCTGATAGATAGTTACATAACCCCCACCTGTATATTACAGGGCAATTGGTATTGGAAAAGCTGACACTGAAATTAGATACTTTGTTGGGGAATAGCGATGAATTTATCAGCACCATAATAGGGATAATTGACATGTCACGCCTCGTTGATTCCTTGACATGAGGGTCATTGAACTGTTACAGTTGTACGCTTGCAGACAGACAGACAGATATTTTATTAAAGTTTCACCTCTTTAAAAGTACAGAAGTATATACAAACAAAATAAGACATAGTTAAGAGCCACCCGTATAGGGTTATGAGAAACTTTACATATAGTATATATACTTGCAAGTTCAAATTGCATTATAGGATATTTTTCATTTATTGCTCAAATTTTGCAATAATATATTATACCAGTAGTCAATTTTTCTTTGAAAATTCACTAATTCAAAAAGTGTGTGAAAAAAATACTTGTAATCGAAAAATTTCTATCAAATTTGTATAACTTTACTTCATGTCTTTTAATTTTTTTATTCCATGGAATGAAAACTTTAAACATGCTTGTGTATGCTGTTTTCATGTGCAATCAATCAAGAAAATTATATATCATTAAAAAGACATCAGATGAAAAAAGTCCTAAAATCTCTTCTTATAAACATAATGACAAAACTTTGAACAAAATAAATCATAAAATAGTTGTAATTTATCAAATCATTTCCATAGTTTTTATAACAAAAGTGTAAACCAAGCACATATATATATGTACACACAATACAAATATTCCAAACCCTTGTACATGTAATATAAGAATGCCTTTTTAAAATATTTGTCATGTACCATGTAGATTCTAAAAACTCATCAAAACCAGCATTACCTTTCTGATATAAAGAAATTCATTATCTTTCACCTGAAATAATAATAATTAGTACACTACATGTAGATTTTAAAAACTCTTACTTGATTAAAAACTTTACTTTTCCAGCCTCTAGCTCGCAGTTCACCTGTGCCAACACTAACAATCTTTACCTGAAGTCACCTGCCATTTACCGGTCTACAGGTAAATATTTACCAAGCCTCGGACTTACGCCACGACGTGGATGTTTCTCACCTCCTGAGATCAAAGACTTCCTCAACTTGGAGCAGACGAACTTTAGGGCAGAGCTCTGATCATTGCCTACCTCACAAAGGCCCAGTGTTAGGAGCTTGTGTGTTAGGTACCTACACGATGTAAGTGCGGAACAAACAGATATTGATGTCGACAATGGGTTGATTGTTGCCTCTGTTATTGTGAATAATACAAAACAACATGTACAGAAACCTTGTGAATAGATCATGTTGTTCGCTAAATGCTTTCCGCTTTGCTGAAAATTTGTTTTATGCATTTTACCTATCTTGAAAAAAAGTATTTAGTGATCTGGTGAAAGTTTGAAGAGATTTTACAACTTTAAAAAATTAAATGCCACAGATTGAAAATAATGACTATTTATGTGTGTGTTCTACTTAAAAATTCTGCTACAATGAAAAACAATGCAAAAAAAAAATTTCTTTGTTTAATGATTGTAAGTAACAAATGCAAATAATGCAAATAAATCTGTTCTCTCAGTACTTCTTCTCTAAATCATTGTTCTAAATTGTCTATTTATTACTTTAAAGAAATATGTTCTATCTATTTGATATAACCTGATAGTTAAAAGGTATTTTGAAATCATTCCCCATGTGACATTTTTTTCAGCAGTCATCACAAAAAGCAATGGATAAAGATGATTTCCTTGTCACACACCTGTTATTCAAAACTAGTCAGGACAAGCTTGAAAAGTAATTATCATAAACACTGTTTTTGTAAATATGTTTTGACAACTGAGCATGAGGTAAATTTATCTTATACGAGAAAGTTGCCACGGGTCAAGAAAAGAATCACTTCCCTTAAAACACACTATCCCACAAGCTTTCAGAATAAACGAAAAGTTGCGGTGACCTAAGATCCATTCAATGACTTCATAATCTCTATGTAAATCAAACATGGACAGCAAGTATTTCCTCTGCGCATCCTTTACTTAACGTTGGCACGATCCTTTGTTTAGTTTTCACAAGAATTGCTTGCTTTTCCTAGGGATACAGAGACAAGAAAGACCGACTTTACACAATGACAAAGCAAGTTTCTTTGTAAATGATGTCAACAACAGGATGTAAAACTACTACAGGTTATACAGAAAATATTGGATATGTTACAACGATGTGCTTCATGTTACAGGATGAAAAACCAATAAACAATTTTAACAATCCAACAAAACTTTAATACTTAATGTTATACATTTAAGAAATAATGCCTACTTTTATGTCTCCAAACTGTGTTATATGTAGACTAAAATTTAGTCTATGAAATATATTATTTTTGAAATAATTACATTCATTTCAACATTTTTATTTCTTGGTCTCCTCATTTCATAGACTAAAATTTAGTCCATGAAATATATTATTTTTGAAATAATTACATGCTTTTCAACATTTTTTTTTCTTGGTCTCCTCATTTCATAGCCTAAACTTGCTGAATGAGAACCTAGACTGTATTAAAGGCTCCTTTTTATTTACAGTTCTGAAGCTGGACTATGTTATATGGTACACAACCAATTAACAACAATGACATTCAAATACAATAGAATCCTTACACAAATTTTGATGTAAGAGTAAGTGATTTGACAAAACAATGTAAATTGTAAATGAAAACATTACCTACGGAAAAGTAACTGCATGTGTTATGTTGTTAAGTCTAAATTTGTAGATTCTAATTTAATGTAATGATTATTTGCATAATGTTCTGTTTCTTGTTTCTTGTGTACTATATTTATTATTTTTGTACTGGTGTGGTATTCATATAAGTAAAGCTTGTTTACCAAACCAGATTCGTTCTCGAATAAAAATATGTTTGAACCATTATATCTATACATGTCCTTTTCCCAACTAAACTGCAATCAAAGAGGTAAAAATCAATTCTTTGATACACAGCAATTAAACTGATAGCTCAGTACGAAAATGACCAACAATGGATAATAATTAACACACCTTAGCCCTTCATCTCTTAACCCAGGCCATCCTCAAAATTGGTCAATCACCATTTACTTCAGCAGACAAAGTCATATAAAGGTGAATAAATAGATAGTTATACATAAAAAATAATACATGTTACAAACTATTTATTAAACAGATAACAAAAAAATGAAATTTATTAATGACATAAAATTACATTGTAGCATTTCCTTCAGTTTCATCTCCACACAAATAATACGGGTTGTATTTGCCATATCATTTCAACAATACACATTTCTTTCTGGCTTATTCAATATAGATATTCAATATTTAAGATATTCAATGTTATTTCCTTAACAAATGTGTGATAAGTATGATTATCTCACACCTTTATACTCAGGTAAAACATTTTCAAAGATGAAATTAATAAAAGAAATTGATCGAGTAATGAAAAAACACCTTTTTGCCTAATAATGTTCAATCACAAAAAATTAACAATTCTCTTTTTTGTATGATCACATAAATTCTATAAGACTGACCACACAAAGGTTCAAAGGTCAATTGAAAAAACAATCTGCAAGGTCAAAGGTTTCAGTGAAACCTGTCCTATTTTGAAGTACTGGGTAACAAAATATTCATAATAATCCTATAACATATATTTCATATATCATGAAACAGTAAAGTTCAGGTAGAGTTCTTACCTTTCATCAATTAACGACCACCAAGGTAGATAGGTAAAATTCTTATCTGTGCATACCTATTAGAGTCAGTAGGTCACTCAGAATAAACATTGACATACACTCATTAAGTGCCACACTTAATCCAGATAATCCCTAGATAATCACAGATAATCATCATCAGAAGCTGCTAATCCCCAACTTTGACCAATGACTTATATATACTTATATCCACCTGTCTCCTCGACATAAACAAGGTAGACGTCAGTCAAACGGTCACTCTTGGAATGTCCAGTTGCATTAGCAGATGACCAACTATGTCCATGATATCTATTGCCAAAGTTTTCATTATGTGAAGAATAAGTTTTTTTGATGGGAAATTTGTTTCATGTTTGTTATTCTTAATCAATATCTCATTAATCAGGGGACCCATTTTTGAAGCATTCTTCAGGCCCCCTTTATTTAATGGATTATGTACTATTCATAAAACAGTAATAAACATGTTATGAATATGTAAAGCTTTCTAAAAAATTAAATGAACATAAAATATTATAAAGGATTCATATTTACACATTATCTTTCACATAAAAACATTTGATACAAGAAATAATTGTTTTAATTGTCAATAATGCTATAAGATTAAAAATAATATTTTCCATGAAAATGATTTCAATAAATATTTAAAGTTTAATGATTGAGTATTAAATGTTCAATATTGAAAATTTGAATTAAAATTAGAAAAGTAATAGAAAAAACCTACTTTAACAATACAAAACTGATTCTCACTGATTGATTAGTAGTATTTTAAAATATAAAATCAATCATATTTCAAAATCAGCATATCACCTGTCAGAACAATCCATAAATATTCTTAAAGACAGAAGACCTACCTGGTAAAAGTTGTTACAAACTTGTAGCGGGTCTGATAAGATCACCCCCAGCTGTTAGTCTGACGTTTTATCTACGGAATTTATCAGTGGAAACAAGGGGAACAGAAATACAGAGGAATCGGTCTTTATCTTCCACATTGGCGCTGAAAACGGTTCTTAGAGACAAGGCAATCATGAAGCGCCATTTGTCTCAAGCAAGAAAGAATTCTGATATGTACTAAGTCCATAAATGTTTTGACATTTGACTCTATGCTCATCAATTTCAACAGGTAAAGGGAGATAACTCTGTTTACAGTTCTTGGTCTGCAAGTTTTCATGACACTTTGTTAAACATCACTTAAAATAATAAACTTTAATTTTCTATCTCTAGACATATTGATGTGCATATTGATGTGCATATTGAAGTGACAATTATTCTGGTTGAAAGAATGGATTAAGAAGGCAGCTGAAGGCATTGTGTAGCACATTCATTGCAAAATTTATCTATCCATTTAGTTTTCCTAATATAATTTTGAAAAGTAGTGTATACAATATTTCAGAGGGCAGAATATATAATTATTCAATTATCTGTAGTTGTAGAGTAGAGTGTCACATATCAAGCAAAAAGTGCATGTAGCCAATTTAGTGGGAACATTTTTAATCATATTAGATAGGGAAATAGATTTGCATAGCTTATCCTAACATAATATGTTCATAAAAGAAATATTTGAATAGTTTGTGCCATAATTGGTAACATTTCCTTTTTGTGAGATTCATTCTTTATTTATAAATTAGTCACAAATTGACCATTTAGGTCAAACATATGGCACTATGGATCCTTTTGGAAAAGTTATAAATTGAGTGATAAATAAATATCATAAATAACGACACAGCTTAAGGTCTTAAAGAATATGGTAACATTTTCAGATCAATATAAAATTTGTAACATTTGTCTCTGTTTAAATTGTTCAATGATATAAAGTGTAGCTTTCATAATAATTTTATGTATGTAGACTTATGCAGTCTTATGGTAATGTATTAAGATGAAATACAAATTATATGGATTTACAACTTCATTGCAAGAGATGCACATTTCAGTGTAGATACTAAGACTGTTATCGATCAAATTTGTCTCTTTGCAATGAAGAAGTTGTAAATCCTTACTTTTATATTTCTACATCATGCCATCTCCTAAGATGCCACTGAAAGAAGACATGATAATATACCGGGTATGTACAACAATGTATTTCATATCAACAAAAAATCCCCCTCAAATGTCTTTTTTAGGTAAAAAGCTTGCAAACAAAATGTATCATATTTGGAGTAGAACACAGGCAAAGCATGCAGAAATAAAATAAGTAGAAAGCAAGGGAAATTAAACAAATTTAAAATATTTTAATCAGCTTGCAAAAAATATCCTATTTCTTAAACATATTATACATGAAATCTCTTGATTGATTATTCAAAAATCAATAAACAATAAAAACTATTGGCTTGAATAGAATAATTTTATGTATTAAAATGCATTTTATAATAAATGCATTTAATAAGCATGACAAAAGAAAAGAAATTAGTTTAGTTTGGTCATAAAAACTTACCCGATGAAATTTGTAAGCTTTTGTGTCCTAGGCAGAAAAGTTGAAATATTAGGATAAAAAACAAGATAAGAGGAATTTCGGTAAGACAGAGATATAGAACTACAAAAGAATTGCTACAGAAACTACAATAATGGCAGAGGAAGAACCATAGTATTATAAAAATATATATATACTCAAGATGCAACAAAACACAATACAAAAGATTTTTTTCTAAATACATTAAAGTATCTTTCAAAGCTATATAAAGGACTCTTCTATTTATGATGGGTATTAAACAAATTCCAGATTTTATACATATCTATGAAACATAAAACATGTCACGTCAATCATATTTGCACATGTGCACATAATGCTTTTGTCATGCAACAAAGTTCATTCCCATGCATTTGCAAAAAGTAATTCACATGGACATTTGTAGTCTTGTGCTGCATGCGAGAAGGGAAACAATGTTTGACAGTTAAATTAATCTAACCAAAATATGAGCAAGCACCCATTTCAGAAGTTGGAGGCCAAAATTTTTATTTTTGTACCTTAGATGTGTTATTTAAGAGATATATGAAGGATATAGTCTGTTGACGTTATCCCCTCTGTGATATTTTCACTGATTTGAAAAAGTGATATCAAACTCAGTGACAATTTCTAGAACTGAGAAAACTCAGTGTCTCACCGCTTAGCATAAAAAAAAAGTTTTCCACAAGGCCACATTATTTCTCATTTAAATGCTATACAAAGGATTTACAACTTCATCCTTTATCTTGATATATACCCTGAATGTATTCATACTCTTTTTGAGAATCTTGTAACAGTTGTAACAGTTGGGGTTCCATTGAATAGGAGGTTGACAAGCCATTGGAACAAAGACGACTTGTTTGTTATATGGGGTGTCAGTAGGTTTCACAGCTCAGCATACGTAGCTTGTTTGTAACACACAATATGAGGTGTCATTTGATTCTATGGCAATATTCATGGCAACAATGTCAGTTTTCATTCTAAATTACACAGAAAAATATGTAAATAGCAACGGTATTTGATTCTCTAAAAGTACAAGCCACTGTCATATGTTTTTGATTTGTTCAAATCTTCCCTATAAAACATGATGCAAAATTATTCATTTTTAGATCTATTTAGACATCCTAATTATCCATAGTTGAAGAATAAGGTCACACATATCAAGTGAAAACTGCATGTGCCCATCTTTATGTGAACACCTATAATTGATACTACATTTGCAGATTCAGAAGGGGGTGCAGGGGTGGGCACCCTAAGAGAGTCCCAAATTTAGTAAATGTTCACATATTTCACATTCATGTTGAAAAGTTTATCAAAAAACTTCTAGCAAGGAACTAAAAATATTTAATACATAGTAAATAAATTCAATAGTTTTAGTTGTGAGAGACCAATCCAAATGAAAACCCTGTATCTGCCCCTGTTTTAGAAAGGAAAATGGATTAGATTCCCAAAACTTGGCTTGTTTGTGTTCGGACACAAGAGCCATTAGCTTTGTAGCTCATCAGACTTTCTATACTTAGTAGATCAAGAGACAATAAAGTATTTGGGGTCACAAAAATGTGAGATTTTTTTAAGATATGATTTCGATCAGCTTGGAAGTCTGTACACAGGATTAACTTTTTCCATTCTTGAGGCATAAATGAAAAAAACTTTTAGGACATGTACCCCAAGGCCCATAGTAGGGGTCGCGTTGTCACTAAATCTACAATTCATAATCCCCATTCGGTAAGGAGTTTGCACACAACAAAATTACCTCCACAAGAAGAGTTTTTAATAAAATTTAGTTTATTAACCAGGGTTGGATGTGGTATAAAATGAATTGAGCTAGTTATTATGTTATATTGCTGCCTTAAGTTTTCTGAATATGAACATGAATATTCTGAGAAACCTATTACAATTCTTTCAATATCTAACAAACTGTCTATTCATCCAACATCCAATTTCACACAACTCTATGTTCAGCTAATTGATATACATCTTACCTTGACATAACTTGACCTTTCACCTTCACACCGGCCATCAATGGAGAGTTTGCAAGCAGACGACATTCCATTGTGAGCAGACGACATTTCAGCCCGAGCAGACGCCACACCTTCCTTTCAGAATGGCAGTCCCACAGAGGTGTGACAAGTCCGGGGAAACAGTCTTTGCAAATTACATTGAAATTTTGTCCGTCTTTCGTTGAATATTGTTCAGAGGAGAGTGGCGTCTGGTGATTAAATCCTGAAATCAGGACAACAGTTGTTAAATCTCACGGACATGCTTATGTTGTCGAGGTGATGCATAAACACTCGTTTGTAGCCTCGGGTGTATGAGCAGACAATTGAGGTGGAAGGGGGAGGGGGAAGGGGGGTTGGTCCCCCTCAAACTTGTGTTTAGACACACAATAGTTTTTTGTATGGCTCCCCTCTGGATTCAATAAGGGAGGGAAGAAAAACACTCAGCATCACAAAAAATCTCCTTGTATTTGCTTTCATAACATTTTGTCAACTTTTTTTTTAAGGTTATGTTTCAAGGGTTAAAGTTCAGTGATTTGAAACAGTATCAGAAGTAAATTGATATTTTGATTTGACATCATTTAAATTTCATGATATTTCTTATAATGTTATATATTTTTAAAATACATGTTGCTACTGTTTTGGAGTTCAAATTTGAAGTGAAAATTGTTATAAATAATCATAACTTTCATATCAAAACAAATACTTCCTTTCCACTTGAAATCAATGTTAATCGTATCAATCATAAAGGTTATAATTAGTCATTTAGCACAGGAAGTAACAAATGAGGAGAATGGGATTTATCGTTGACTTTTGCACCAAATACAATCTCAAAGGGATAAACATTCAAAACTATCATGAAAACTTTACAAATATTTTGTTGAACTGATTATCTTGATTTAGGCTAGCATTAAAAGTTTAAATGAACATAAAAATATTTATTCCAAAAATGAACATGGTATGAGTTTTACAATTGAAACAACAGTATATTTCCGTAAAAATTAAATTTTATATGCCAAGAAACTTTCTATGTATTAATATAAAAAGTAAATCAAAAACATTATTTTGTTATCACATACAGTGCTTGCTGGTATGTTTTGATGACCACTATGGAAAAACAATTTGATAATATTTTTAAAACTAATTTATGACTAACACAACGATATCAAATTTAAGTCTGCAGTCAAACTGCATAAGAAATTTTCAGGAATCACCCAAGAAATTAATTAAAAAAGCACAGTCTTGCAATCTTGTTTTTAAAGAGACAAATATAGATTTTAAAGGTGTTTAGTTTCCAAGTGGTAAACAATTTCAGGTAAAATAATTACCTGTGCAATCTTGCTTCTTAACGACATAAAACACCTGTTCACCTGCCTTGAAGCCTTTCATCTCTCATCAGCTGAGTATATATTGCTCCCAAACTCTGACATACTACTCATCTCGCACTTAAGCTGGGAGCATTCTACGTCCGATTTTTCTTGCAAAGCGTCATTTGATGCGTTAAAAACGCACACAGTATTATTTCATAGAACGCCCATACTACGACTGATGTGTCAATTGGATAAGATGCGTACACTTGTTTTCATACCATAGCAAACATATTGAATAGGGGGTTTCCTCCTGATGTCATATTTCAAACTTTGCAAGGGGGTAAGTATGCATCATGCATGCATGTGATGACGTTTTCATCAATAATTCCAAAACCTGCTATTTCATATACAAACAAAAGACTATTTGGTTTAACTGCTGGTGAAATATACATTAAGACATTTATTCTTTCTGTTTAAGATGCAATATGTCCAGTAAATCAGTATTTCTATCCTTATCCTTTTCTTCCAATAACAGCATAGTTACGTAATCAACCATTTCTTTCCTTTATAGTCCAATAGAAATTTTTCATAAAACCCAACGTTAAAACGCACAAAACGTTTGGGAAGTGTGCGTAGAAAAACAACAACACTTAATTAGCATGACAAATCATAGGTAGTGTGCTCAAAACCTTATGACCTATGCAACAGTTTGTGCTGTTTAGAATAATTCTCGATTTACCAATTCCACTAAGTGAGGAATACGAAAAGAAGGAGAACTTAAGATATGAATGCAAATGAAGTTTGATCAATAGTCAACTTTATCAGGGAGGTTTTTGGCAGCACGTTTCTGTTAAGTAATACTTATAGTTAGCTCTTTTGCATGTACCCTGTGGCCCTTATAAAGTTTTAGATAGGATGTCCAAAAAGGTATATTTACTTGTTTTCAAAGGCTCTACAAAATGGTGGATCCATTTTGGATATGGGTTCGAAAGGGTCTAAAGATTGAATAGACTTTATCATGAATTAATGATACGGATGCGTACCAGCCTTGCTTTAAGTAACACGTTTTTTTTACGCTCTCAAACACCTCGGAAATTTGTCTCACTAAACTCAAGGCAGAATGTTCCCTCTATTATCCTTTCCAACAACAAATAACAAGATAACCATGGCAATTATTCCACGTGATCATACAGTAAACAACATGTACACCTTCAGTGATAAAACAGATGCTGTATATCCTGCAATAATCACCCGACGATAATGCTAAGAATAAAACATGAGAGCGAGGTTATAACTCCTTCCTCTGGGACACAAGAATCTGTTTTGAAGAGTAGCATGCTTACAATGAACAAAGAAGTTGTCATCCATATATTCCTCTGCATTAGCGAGGTTATGCTTAGGATTTCAAAACCTGAGAGAAGAAAGCTGAGCGTGAAGTAAACCAAAAGAAAAGCTTGAGGTCCTATACTTCCACAAAAACTGAGGTCAAGTGTTTTATCTAACTTATTAACCATAATAAAGATAAATCAGCAACCACAAGTATTTAGGTTCGTAATCTGTGAGGAAATATTAAGAAAACATAGATATTCACATGATTTTTTACATTGCTAAATTGAACCTGGTAATAATTCAAGGCAGGCATTTATACATGTCTGCAATAATTCAAGACAGGCATTTATACATGTCTGCAATAATTCAAGACAGCTAGGTAAATATCTTAGGATTTACGGTAAGTGTTTGTGAAACCTGTTTCTAACAAAACCTGTTCAGCATCAAAGAGATAATAACAGCCCCTCCAAACTGGACCAAACTGTCCAACGGTCAATATTGAGTCGCGGTCATTGTCATGTAGAGTCTGTCACCAGTGACCAATGAGTGGACAGTATTTTATGGAATTTGTTTACAAGATGCAGGCCTTTAGGCTTTCAAGTCATCCAGATAACCTTGTTGTTTTCTCAAGTTATTTAATGGGTGTCATATATAAACAAAGACATTAAAAATACATATTTTGTTTAATTTAAAATTTTCTTATTGAGATTTCATTTATCATGTCAAATAAACCTACAAAAGTTAACCAGGATAGTTGTTGATATAATAATCCCTTTAATGTATTTTCGTCGAAATTAAAAGTCAAAATGTAACTTATTAAATGATGATAATGATGTACTAAATGCTTGAAACATTAAGGTTAGAAAAATAATGCCATTGCCTCTGTAGTTCATCAGGATAACTTTTTAATCATACAAATGGTCAGAGGGCCAAATCTATCAATTATTATCCCAAACAGTAAGGGAGTCTGTCTCAAAGGTTTCAGCTTTCTAGGCCTTTTGCTTCTGTAGAAGTACACAAAAATAACTTCTAGAATGTGGTCCTTGTGAGCCTTTACCTAAAAACCCCTTTCAATCCTCCAGAAGCAAAAGGTCTAGAAAGCTAAAATCTTGAGTACAGATTCCTTAGCTGATGGGGATACCCGGATTGTAATATAAAAAATTTGAGATCCTGTGCTTCTGCTGGATTGAAAAAGATTTTTAGGTCATGGTCCCTGTGGCCCTTATTACAGATAACAAATCAAGAAATCCATAATAACAATTCCCAACAGATAAGATTCTGTACACCAAGTAATTCTGTAATTAGGGTTTCAGCTTTCTAGGCCTTTTGCTCTGAAGAAGAAATCCAAATAGTAGAAATCACCAAAAATTATAATCCAGAAGTTGAAACTTCCCAAACGGCACATCTCCCCGGTACACATAATGATTGAGAAATATAACAAGTTTTTGTTGAGCTAGGTCTTTAATTTTTTAGTTTTACTCTGGAAACGAAATTCTAAGAAATGTTTCTATGGAAACAACCAAAAGTTATAATCCCGAGTAGCTGAAACCTCCAAAAACACATCTTCACAAAGTGATTGATTGATTGATATTCCAAGTTACAGTTTTTTAGTGTTGCTAATTCCTTTCAATATTCCACACCATTTTCATTTGGCGACAGATAATAAGAATAAACCTTGCATATCTAAATTGCTTTTTATAGAAAAATAATTCTTTTCTCCTATATCTCAAAGCAATATGATGTAATATATCTCAATTATGACAATTCTGCCTTTAGTGTCTTCAAAAAAATATTTAAGATGGATCATCAGAATTGTATTCATATTACCATATGATCAAATATTGTGTACACAACTACAATGTTTGGTAGGGAAATTCAAGCCTTTGCAAGTCTACTTGAAACTGACAATGAATTTGTTATGACAGCTGTCAAATATCATTTGTTACACAATAATGTCATCATAAGGGTTTCCCCTTGTCCATTTCACTGTCAACAAGATCATGGGAACCGATCAACATACATCCATCATAACAAAATGATTTTTTGCCCAATCAGCAGACATATTTATGTTTAATAGTGTTATTTTATAGCCTTATCTTTATCTTTTTTCCTCAGCTTCCTTGCATATATGTTATATTTCTATGTTCTCTGTCTGGCGCTTTCAAAGAAGAAAATAGCGCATGGGAGCGGCATTAACATAAGCACTGTTGTGCTTGATTGCCAATTCCACCACAATCTGTGAATAAATATGTTAAAACCAAAATAGCGCATTATTATTATAAGCATGCTATTATTATTTTAATACATAAATATTGTGGTTAACATTTCTTATCCATTTTGCATAAGCTTATACTTTATCAATTTGGTAGATTGATCAAAATGTTTTATTGTATATCTTGAAACAATTTATATAATACAAGGTTTCTTCATAACTAAAACAAAGATTGAGAAGAAATTGAGAGTCTAAAACTTTACAGCATTTATCTTCAAGAATTTTGACTTCTTATCTTACCTAAATGCAAATTTTTTCTTTGATAAGCACAGGTAATCAAGGTAAGTCTCAAACACTTCTACCTCCAATATCAATCAAAAGTTTGAAGCATTTCATTTACTCACCTTTCACAGTAACAAAGTACATACCTACCAAGGTAAGCCATACCTCTTATCTACGTTAAAGGTAACAAAACATATATGCTTACTTACTTATATGAAAATCTCACCTGAGCAACACCTGAATATACAGGTGTTATCTCGTTAGTACACCTGGTCAAGACGAGGATTTGGAGGTAGATAAATACAGGGATTAACCTTCTTCAGATTTGACTGTTGATAAAGTAGGCCTTAAAGATGTGAAATCTACTGGTATTCTGCATAACCTTTAACCCTGAACCTTTAATCTGAATATGTTTCGGAGGCCTTTTCACTTTGATCAAAATCTACCATATTCCGAGATATATAAGTTTCAAAACATACTCTACCTAAATATGAGCTCATTCCATCAAGAGGTCTCCTCTCCACTCGGTCTTACCACAGCTCGGTTAGTCACATGTTCTGTGAGCAGTTAAGTGCAGGTGAATCCAAGTATTTTGCGGCCAAATCAAAGACTTTTTACGGTGATATTGTTCAAAGCATATTTCATCAAAGCTTGTCCTTAGCTACTGACACCATAGGCTTTAGCCAGACACCTTGTGACTGTTAGTTAAGTTGATATCAGAACATGCGACTAACGGGCCTGCAGTCAGACCAATTGGAAAGGAAACCTCCTGGCCAAACAAGATCATTTCTAAATTTAAATACAGTAGAACTTGGATATAACAAACTCCAAGGGACCAAAGAATTTAGTTCGCTATATCCGGTGTTCGCTATACGCATATAATTTTAATGATATCATATAGGGACGGGACTTGAAAATTGGTTCGCTATATCCGAGTGTTCGCTATATCCGTGTTCGCTATATCCGTGTTCTACTGTATTTAGAAACTTTAACTTCTTAATACATGGTTGAGTATGTCAGCTTGGGTTTAACTAGGGTAATAATTTTGGTAGTGCCTCATGGATGGAAATGTGTGCCAAATATCCAATATTGTTATTACTTAAATTAGACTTGGAGCTTTGCACTAGTCAAGAGTCCACTTATAGGCTGTTTCATTTCTTTGCATGTATGGTCGCACACTGGACTCTCCAATTTCCTTAACCCTTACTCTGCTGAGTTTATTAGGCAAACCATTCTTGAATTGCCAGCTTTAAGGAATACAATTCCTTATGTAAATACAATATATTAATTTGAAAATGATGGTTTGGGTGGATTAATGAGCCTGATCTATCAACTACATGACCATGATAATGTTTATCTGGGAAATATCATAATAAAATGCTTTTTGTTATCATTCTATTTAATCACAATATTGGAAAATAAATAGTGTATTGATAGACTATCCACATAACATAACATTTACAAATGATTCATGAAAAAACTTGACAACAATGCCTTGTTACGCAGTAGCACATCTTTCTACGCAAAGCCTTAATGCCAGTTTACGAACTGTCAGTTTTATGCCTTGCTGCAGACCTTTGAGTTTTCTGTGCTTGCTCTCTATCTTTCTGTGAGAGAAAGGAAAAGTCCAATCAGAAAGAAAGTGGAGTTTGCGAACAATTGCTGTAGCGGCGCTGATAATGCACAGAAAAGTCATGGGTCGACAACAAGGCATAAAACTGAGTTCGGAAACTGGCGTTTTAGGCTTTGCGTAGGAAAATGTAAGTAACATGGCTTTCCACACCTGTAGCGCTCATGATTGGCTTTGCTTTTGTTGCTTTTTATTGTGTGTGCATATTTTCTTCATTGGATATTGCGATAGAATTGTCACAATAAGCAAATGCTATATTCCCATTGACAATAAGTGCAATGGTTCAAGAGATCTGGCGTTAACAAGAGTTTCAAAAGTGGTCAAAGTTCCATTGTGATCTTGAAAATAAGGTCAAAGTCATCCAAAGTGACTGGTGGCTGCATAAATCCCCAATGTAGTCTCTGACCAAATTTGAAGAAATTGGGTGCAGTGGTTTATGAGATATCAAGTAAACAAGAGTTACAAAAGTGGTCAAAGTGGTGACCTTGAAATTAAGGTCTAGGTCACCCAAACTGACTGGTGTCTGCATAATCCCTCAATGTAGGATGTGACCAAATTTGAGGACGTTTCATGAATAGGTTCATAAGATATAAAATGTTTCAAAAGTGTTCAAAGAACTGTGGTGACCTTGAAAATTAAGGTTAAGGTCATCCAGTATCAGGTATCTGCGTAGTCCCACAATGTAGGTTGTGACTAAATTTGAAGACATTTTGTAAAACTGTTCAGGAGATATTGTGTTAACAAGAGTACAAAAGAGGCCAAAGTGCCGTAGTGACCTTGAAAATAATATCAAGGTCACTTGAAGTGACTGGTGTCTTCGTAATCCTCCAATGTAAGCTGTGACTAAATTTGAAGACATTAGGTGCAGCAGTTCATAAGATATCGAGTTAACATGAGTTACAAAAGTGGCCAAAGTGCCGTAGTGACCTTGAAGATAAGGTCACGGTCACCAAAAGTGACTGCTGTCTGCATAATTTCCTAAGGTAGGCTGTGACGAAATTTGAAGACCTTGGGTGCAACGGTTCATGAGCTATCGCGTTAACAAGAGTTTCAAGAGTAGTCT
Source organism: Steromphala cineraria (assembly GCA_916613615.1). Classification (NCBI taxonomy): domain Eukaryota; kingdom Metazoa; phylum Mollusca; class Gastropoda; order Trochida; family Trochidae; genus Steromphala; species Steromphala cineraria. The sequence goes on along the minus strand of OU744724.1, from coordinate 53,278,076 downwards.
AAGTGCCGTTGTGACCTTGAAAATAATGTTAAGGTCACCAAAAGTGACTGGTGTCTGCGCAATCCCCCAGGTGATGCTGTGACAAAATTCGAAGACATTGGTTGCAACGGTTCTTGAGATATTGCGTTAACAAGGATCCGGACGTACGGACGCCGCTGAATACAATGTCCCCCGTTCCGCGTTGCGGCGGGGGACAATAAGCTGGAATGTCACCTTGAATTTTGTTTTTACAAAAAATACCACAATAGGACTGTCACTTTAAGAACATAGGTGGATTTTGTACTGTATCAGCAATATTAAAAAGTTTTATGAGAGGAAACAAACTTCAAGGACACATTCCTGTTGATAAGTACATTTTATAAAATACATGATTTTAACGCAATGCTGTTGGAACATAATACTGGGTGTTATATTTTTGTTGCTCATATTAAATATAATTTTACCAAACATAGTGAAGATCTATTCACACACACACAAAAACAAGGATAAGTGAATCTCATTCATCTGTACTACAAGTTGATGCCAAATACTAATGTTTAATAAGTCACTGTTAATCAGTCAAATTATTATTTATAAATTTGTGGATATTATATCAAAACATATATATATTTCACTTACACATAATATATGTAAAATTGGTGTGTGTGTATACATATATACAGCTTTTTTTTCAATTCTCATTAACATCTTAACAGTTAATCTAATGGTATCGTCTCAAAAGACAGAATTCCCAAAAGACAGAATTTAAAGCTTAAAACAACACTTTTCATGGTTGACAAATGATGTGTAAAAAGGCCTCTACCCTTTAAAATAATGGAACAACGTCAACCCAGATAAAAGTAACAATTAGGATAAAACATTGTTTATGCATTCACTTGTTATACCATTTCACTAAGTCATGGTTACTTTTAGTAGTTTCGACAAACATAATAATGAAAGGCATCTTCATTAAAATGGCAACAAGAATGTGTCAGATATGTGTCGGTAAAGATAGTTTTGATATTCTAGAGCCATTCCGTGGTACATTCAATAAAAACTTATGAGTTTAAAGCGACTTGAAAGCATTTGTACATTTGCTTGTTCAATCGTACAATACATTACCTATCAATTCAATTTCATTCACTGAAGTTGATTTTGAAAAATTTATTTTTTTAAAACCCACTTTGGACAGCAATATCATACAATATTATTTTATTTTATTTCATTTTGAAATGAATTTCCAATACTATATATTCTGTTGTTGAATTAGTTTTGACAAATGTTTATGCAGCATGTTTATGATCAAAAGAAACGTTCATGCATCACTACACCCAAGTTATTATTTCCTAGAAAAGGGGGCGTGATAGAAATATTTTTCAATATGTTAGAATGGATGATATTCAAAGTATTTCCACTCTACAGAATGATAAATAATGAGATTACCTTGATCGATACGTTGGAAATGTTTGTCGTTTGTAACATTACAAACGATCAAAGCAGCACAAACCGACTCTCTTCCAACTTTGATCTAAATGGCGTCGGCAAATTCTTTTGAAGTTTAAAACTTTGTATAACACTTTGAACTAATAGTAATATCAAAGGAATTTGGTATTATCCGAATAAAGAACCAAACGAACTACACTGAATACTTTAAGCAAAGTTGTCATGTTATATCTTACCTGTTGAAGATAAGATCCAGTCAAAACAAACTACAGGTAACAAGTCCTTTGAAGAGCACCTGATGTCAATCAACAGGTGTCGTAGCGTCTATCCGTTAAAAGTCACCGTTATATTACCAAAACCCTTCTTGGATCGAGAATTCAAGTATCATAATCATCATCAAACACAAAAATAATATTCACAGACAAGTCAAAAGCGTCAAATCAACGCTTGGGAATCTCCATGCGAACTAAAGTTTGAGGTCAATGTCAAAACGAGGCTGTGACATCGTATAGGTATTCCCAGATTGACAGATCCCCCAGTGCATACGAAGAATGCTTATGGGAGTGTCGATTTAAATGATAATAACCCTGTTTTTATCTGTTCCTAGACAAAGCATGTCGCATGCTGAAGACATTATATCGTTGTACCGTGCGGTGTACTTATTCACCTTTTAGTCAATTATAGAGTCGTGTAGTTGACTTCAACAATTTATCTTTTCAGAAGCGTTGTATAATAAAAAAAATGTTTATCTTTACAATCTTTTTCTGTCATGACGATGTCAGTCTACATTGATTTGAATCTTAAAATATAAGATAATGAATTTTAAGTAAAATAAATATAGTTAATTAAAATTATTTTTAAAAGACAATAGTTCTATTTTACGAAAGCCTGTCACCCCAAAATTGAAAGAGGTATACAAATATTATTAAAGTCGTAATTATGAGATTTAAAACTCGTAATTACGAGATTAAAATCTCATTATCACGACTCCATAATATTTTATTTCTACTTTTCAATTTGACGGTACCAGGCTTTCATACTATTTTCAAACACATATTTGTTCCATTATTTGAAAAAAAAGGGATTTGTTATAGTAATTTCTTCTATATCACGTAATAATAAATCCGAAAAGGTATAATTTGAGTGATCATAATTATAAGTTTTGACTTTTGTTGTCACTTTTAAATGCGAAACTTATTTGACGTTCTTAGATCTGTTCCTGAGATGAAAGGAAGTATTGCGAAATCATATTATTGTCAAAAAGCCATGGTTACTAAAAGACCAGGGAATATGAATGAAATTGTCTATGTTATATAAAATCCCTTTTGATGAGTTAAAACTTAGAGTTTAGATTTTTATTTCTTACATAGGCTTCTAGCAAAACGAGATTTGCTTATAAAATGTTTTATTTAGGAGGTCTTTATTATATTTAAAAAGCGATGACATCATGATATGCGTTCTCTAGGTCTACCTAATCATACCGTACGTACTGTTGTAGATACAAGTACAAATTATTTTATCCAGACCAAATGTTTGTTTTAATGCTGCCAGAACCTGCCATTTATACTTTCAAAACGTAAATCTTATGTATATAATTCCTAATTTTAGCTCAATGATTTTGTTTGGATTTTTATATACTTGTAATTTTGATCTTTGTAAATATGTAAATGACCTAAGTCTCTCATAATCATAGGGGTGGCTCAACTTTAATTGTTTTATCGAATGTATAGTTATGAACCTTTATGTTGAGATGAGACAAATCAAATAAACAATCTGTCTGTCTATCACGACTTTAGTTATAAATACTGCATATACAGGCCGTAGTAGCCATAAACATGTCTAATAATAAATTCTTTCTGACATGTTTCTAATTATCACGACAGTTTATTGCTGTACTACTGTAGTTCTATATTTATTTTCCCGTCAACAGAATAAATAGATTGGTGGTAATAATCATTTTGACATCACATTTAAAATGACGATATAATGAACTCTCATATTATTATCAAAAAGCCATGGTAACTAAAAGACCAGGGAATATGAATGAAATTGTGTATGTTATATAAAATCCCTTTTGATGAGTTAAAACTTAGAGTTTAGATTTTTCTTTCTTACATAGGCTTCTAGCAAAACGAGATTTGCTTAGAAAATGTTTTATTCAGAAGGTCTTTATTATATTAAAAAAGCGATGACATCATGATATGCGTGCTCTAGGTCTACCTAATCATACCTACATACTGTTGTAGATACAGATACAATTCAAGTCAAGTCAAGTCAAATGAGTTTACTTGTACTGAGGCCAAAGGCCCATATACAAAAGAACAATGCAAAATGTATAAAATATACAAATGTAATCTATAGTGATTCTAAATACAGATTTCTTTTAGTGAAGGCATGGTAAATGAAATATTGTAAACATTTGAAAAGATTATGCTGAGATGAACACAACAGAGTTTTATATTTATAAATAGATGGCGCTTGCCAGAAGTATTGTGGAAGAAATTTTTCTCTCAAGTCTTTGTAAAAATGACAATTAAACGAGGGTGAAATGATATTCGCTTTCTAACGCGAGATTACATATAGGACATATACGTAAAACATATTCAATCGATTGCCATCTACCCTTATTATAATTCAGTGGTAGGACATTACACCTAAATCTTGTATAAGTTGAGCGCACCTTATTGTCAATAACAAAAAGTATCTTTCCGGTTCTAAATCAAATTTATATTCTCTGTACATCTTGAACTGTTACAAAGAGAAGACTTCCAACTTTGAGAAAATTCATTTATACAAATACAATTCATTTTATCCAGACCAAATGTTTGTTTTAGTGCTGCCAGAACCTTCCATTTTATACTTTCAAACGAAAATCTTATGTATATAATTCCCAATTTTAGCTCACTGATTTTGTTTGTATAATTGTATACACATTTTAAGCAATTATTTTGCTCTTTGTAAACATTTTAATGACGCAATTCTCTCATAATCCCTTATAGGGGTGGCTCACTTATCGAAAGTAGTTTTGTACATTTATGTTGAGGTGAGACAAATCAAATAGACAATCTATCTGTCTATCACGACTTTAGTTATAAATACTGCATATACAGGCCGTAGTAGCCATAAACATGTCTAATAATAAATTCTTTCTGACATGTTTCTAATTATCACGACAGTTTATTGCTGTACTACTGTAGTTCTATATTTATTTTTCCGTCAACAGAATAAATAGATTGGTGGTAATAAACATTTTGACATCAAGTTTTAAATGACGATATATTGAACTTTTTATAACATATCAGTATTAATTGATTTTGATACGAACTTAAATGCAATGCGTGTTGATATCAATTGAAAAACGTCTAATCTTTTCATCCCAAACATGGGATAAATAGAGGTTATCATGCGAGTGTGTTTTGGGATCGTAAATATCCTGCATTAGGAATAAACATTGTATTTTGCGAGCCTTGGCGAGCTAAATACATAGTGTTTATTCCTAATGCAGGATATTTACGATCCCAAAACACACGAGCATGATAACTTCTTTATCATACAATGTCATTTTAAAATTTAATTCGAAAAAAATGCCCGATAATACTATTTTAATAGTTGAAATTGTTTTAAGATTCGCGCATTGATATATGCAAATGAATAGAGCAATGACTCTGACGGTAAATTGACAAAATATAATTCCTCTTTATATATGCCTTTTATTGCCGTTTGAGTTATTTTGTCACGACTCCAAAATTTTGAAATTTTAAAAATCTATAAAATACGATGATTTTAAAAAATAGACACATTTTAAATGGTCTTCGGCGGGATCGAACTTACGTTCTTTAATCCGACGTCATCGAGAGGACGAGTCAATCTCAATAAGGGGTAAGAGTTGCTTCTCTTCGCCTACGTGACAATGGCAGCGTGCCTTGAGACAGCGATTGAACGGACATTGATGGACGGAGAGCTTAACTAGATGATAGTATGTGGATTTCCGAATCCCAACTAAACAATAATAAAGTAAAGAACACCGAAGAGGGGGAATGACGTTTTTGAACATGAGACTTGAACTGCCTTTAGTACCTGTGAGTAAAAGTGTTCGGTCGGTTTCATTCAAATCGTGAAGGCAGTGTTTTAGCACTGCTAAGTCATACATATATGGCTAAAGACCCATACAGTTTTGTTGATATTTTTTAGAGTAATGTTTATGCAATGTATCATTCATATTGTAATGCCTCTCTCCGTTACTAAAGGCGTTCAAAATGTTAACGCTTGTGACGTCATCGGAATTTTTTAAAGAAGTTCCGACCTTGACCTTTGAAATTTGCATCGGTATCCGTATATGACCCTTAGCCACGCCCAACGGATATCGAAAATATCCGTTGGCTTTATTATGCCGAGAACACTATCCTTTGTATGATAAATACATGTACGGGTTCCATGTAAATATTAAGCCCAAGCGTCATACTTGCAAGTGGTTCGTGATGAAATTTAGCATTTGAGAAAAGAAATACATCACTCGGTAGAAAAATCTTTTGTCGAAAGTTTGATATCATTTACATGTTTGAATCAACAATAAAATTCTTTATTCAGGTTTCAAAGTACAGTACCCTCTGCACAAGTGCCATAGTTTTTAACGAACCCGTTTTCGGTGACGTTATCATACATGTATGTGTAGGATCAGGGAAGTATAATACAATAATGTTATAAGATCCCTGGTAGGATTTACACTGCAATTGCGTTCGATAGGTACACATATTGCGGCAACGAGTATCTGAATAGGAGAAAAAGAGGATCTAGTCGTGCGCGACAAAGACGGCAGTTTAGGAAACACAAGTTGTGACATTAACTTGATTCGCCTTCATGTCGGCTGCCGTTTTTGTCTCCTATTTTATGAATTTGGACCGATTGTTTTTAGGTTGATCGCAAAACTTTGCTATAAATAAAATGAATACAGTTAAAATACTTTTTGAACTTTTAAACTTGACTACACTATGCGTCTTTAAAACAGCATTATGATAGTACAGAGGTTGAAATCACACAGGATACGATGATACTAACCAATAAAATATAAACCTTTTGAATTTGGAACTGTCGGTTCCGGCTGTTATAAGTAATTTTCGCGATTTGGCTACGTCTGACTAATCATCGTGCACTGCATGTCCGATTGTCGACCATAACCGGGACCTACTCCCTTCATTATCACTGAACAAAATGGATCAGCTTTAAAATGATATTTCTTATTAACGATCATCTTCCTACGCAGAGCCTAAAAGGCCAGTTTCCAAACTGTCATTTTATGCCTTGCTGCAGAGACTTTACTTTTCTGTGCTGCTATAGTGCCCCTACAGACTAGAGAGCAAGCACAGAAAATTCAAGGTTGTGCAGCAAGGCATAAAATGACAGTTTGGAAACTGGCCTTTTAGGCTCTGCGTAGGAAGATGATTAACGATCGTTAAACTTCTCGATTAAAAAACTTTGAAAAAGTTGGAAATATTTTATGCCAACAACTCACGTTGACAAAAATAGTATATCAATTCGTAATTAGTGTGTAATCTTAAATTACAAGAGACAAGTAGATTAAAAAATGAAATCCCACCAAAAGGTGAGTATCGAGTTAACATGGTGGTATCCCCGCGGTTCGACCTAGGTCTCCCCAACGAGGATAGATCCAATGCTTCAGGCTCAGTGGAAGTGAGATAAGTCTATCAACCCACCATGCTACGGCTCACCCGATAAAACTCAGGCAAGTTTAGCTACAAATATCTGATGTAAAACTTGATGATAAGTGGTGCAATAACAATCGATCATGTTCGGTAAATTCCGTTCTCATTTTGAAAGTGACAGAAGCGTTCGTAAAATATACGAAGTCTTTCTTATGTGCTGTACTGCATAGTGTAGTGTTTAGATTAGAGCCTTGGCTTTGATAGAATACAATAGTTCACTCAAATAATTCATGCAATAAAAGGACTTATTTATTTAAACAATATTTTATTTCCATAACAAAACAAAGTTGCATAATACATTTATGACGGATACTTAGGAAAAAGGGTCAGCAAACAGCCTATATACATGCTTCTCGGGGTTATAAATACATTAAAGAAAATAAATTTGAAAATTCACTTACTGAGTAACAATATTACGCATTTGAAACCGAATTTGAAAACTCAGGAAAACGTCCATCTTCCTACGCAAAGCCTACAACGCCAGTTTCCGAACTGTCAGGTTTATTGCCTTGCTGCCTTGATATCATTTTTAGATAAACTATTGGTTCAATCTAAATCTATCATATAGATGACACTGAAGAAGGTAACGGAAATAATTATCCTCCCGAATGTTACCACAGGAACAGCACACTTCTGACAAACCTCTATCAAAAAATGAGAATTAATAGATATTGTGGAGTTTATCCATTAACCATTTTATTAAACATACATAACTTCTGATAGTGACGTGTATCAACTATATAGTTTATGGTAATTTATGTCATTAAGCATTTGCATTTAATCAAAGTTTAATGGTTAATGTACGAACTTTTAGAAACATATTTCTACGCAAAGCCTTAAACGCCAGTTTCAGAACTGTCAGTTTTATGCCTTGCTGCATACCCTTGAGTTTTCTGTGCTTGCTCTCTAGCCTGTAGGGGCACTATAGCAGCACAGAAAAGTAAAGGGTTTGCAGCAAAGGCATAAAATGGCAGTTCGGAAACTGGCGTTTTAGGCTTTGAGTAGGAAGATGATTTGTCGGTGGTAAAAAAAACCCAACAATTATCCGAATGAAGCACCTTTAATGCGATTTTTACTGGTTTTTTTTTTGGTTTTTTTTGTTTTTTTTGGTTTTTTATTCCTTTAATCAATTTATATACATACATGTATACAATAGAAAAGACACAGTTTGTTTTACACATAATAAGAAAATAAAAGACAAGACATATCAGTCACTCACACATCCACACCTTTGCATTCCCTATAGACCTAAGTACTTAAGATTCCAAAAGTTTTTAATACATTGCCCATTTTTTCCTGAATTCAATAAACTTAGTCTTATTCCAGTATCTAACCTTTTCTATTGTGTAATAATATTTCAGCTCTTTTTTGAAATGTAGTAACATGGGTATCGTCTTCCTCAATTTACATTTGTAAATATAATATTTAGCCAGAAGTAGGATCAGATCAAAAGTTTCATCAGTATAAAATGAGGGTTCAGACCCGAAAAGGATCAAATTGCATTGCAAATGTATAATACCTGTGTGGACACAGTTTAGTTCAAGCCACTGTGAAAACTGTTGCCAAACATGTTTAGTAGTTCTGCAATTGCAGAAAAGATGAAGTATTGATTCAGGTTCTGCTGCACAGAATGTACATACATTACTTTCAACAAGATGCATCTTTACCAGATGAGTATTTACAGGTAGAATTCTGTGTAGCAGTCTAAATTGCATCCATCTTAATTTAGGGTCTGAAGTAGTCTGGAATGGTTTAATAAATATTTTCAACCAGTTAATAATGAACAAGGTCACTTCTTCCCACTTTTCAATTACCTTAAGTCTTTCAGCATTGTCTGTTAATTTGAAGTAATAATATTTTGATCCTTTTTTACATGAAAAAAGATTTCTAATACAAAGGCTTTTATTATTGTCTAATATTGTTTCAGATATTTTATCAATGCCGAGGATTTTTTGGTATTTGTTAACTGCTTTCAAAATTCCATGAAAAAGAAGAAAGTTAATTTTGAAATAAACATGACAAAAATGTTCAAGAGACATAAAATCACCATCATCATTCAGCAAGCAGGAAATATTGACAATATATCATGTTCATGGAACTTTTTACTTTTTATAGGATTTCCATTGACAAGGATGTTTCTATTGTACAACAGCGGTTCCCGAAGGAAGTCATCATAAGAACATGGTTTAGTAGAAAAACTGTATTTAGCAAAAGCATTCAATGTATCTCTCCAAAAGTTATTTTGCATTGATGCTGCTAGCATAAGTGGAAATTCACTACCAAATGTCAATATGTTCAAGTACTGTGTATGCTCTTTAATGAAGAGATTCTTCCACTTCCTGTTATAGTCAGCAGAAAGAAGTTTTTTCATCCATGTTTTTTTTAAGGCATCAACATAACGATTTGTACTGTTAATATTCATTTAAGATATATTTTATGATTGCAGTTCAAAATGTGATTATCCTTTTGTGTCGATGAGTTTATTCCTATACCCATTAAAAAGTTTAACTATAACCTAAGAGCTTTTATCACTGAAATATATATTAACATACCTGTTTCTGACAAATTTGATTATTCTTTTGTTCTTTCTCGGTACATGTTGTAAGCATTATTTCAGTTCTCCTAATTTATCAATATGGCGCACAACAATACCCACCATATTTTGACGTCAGAGCGAGACTATACCTATGGTTTTATTATCGGCCTTTATTGTTTAGTTATGCTGTCAACACGATGTTAATAAGTGATTGAATCTCAGGGGATGATCTTGTGTATATTTCAGTTTCTCAAAACTGTCGTATTATAGCAAATACTACCTTATATTCATAAAGGATTTTTTTTTAATGAATGTTTTTTTGTGTAGATAATATAGACTAAGTAACCTTCGTTTAGAACGGTTAATGAAGTTATTAATGACATTGCAATGCTATTGCAGATATCTGTGTGCTTTCATCAATTTGACAAGTTAATTATACAAAAAAAATTATTCGTTTTGCTAGAACAACCTAGTCTGTCAGCCAGACATACGATAAAAGACAAAGTAAGACTACAAAAAGTATAAATTTGAGGATTTGAGCTAAATTTTAAGATTTTGAAACCTCAGTCTCGTTTTCAATTTCTTTGATGATTTTAATTTAATTTATTTTTTTTATAGATTTATTGACCATTTCTTTTCAGAGTCCATTGAAATGGACAGTAGGGCGTGTCCTCTGCAATCCTGTCTCAGGGTACGAACGTTACGCTAACTCCACAAATCTGTACCCTGGGCTCAGAAGCTACATTCGCTCGCGCGGCCCGACTTGGGATATAGCCAATCAAATCATTTTCTCGTTGAAATATTTTGAGAAGGTGGCGAGAAAATGTTTGATTGGCAGGATACAGATTAGTGGAGTTAGCGTAACGTTCGTACCCTGAGACAGGATGATCCTCTGCAAAATAGGTGTAAATATTATTACCAATGGTGTAACTTAGAGATGAGCGTTGTCTAAACCTTTTCTTTTTTGTGTCTTTTTTAGACGCAGTTTCAATAACAGTAAAAATCATGAATACAAAATCAAATGGTATACCTTAGAGTAAATGGATACGCCTATATTCGTAAATAGGTACAGAGACCCCCACAGCAACCATATCAAACTTTTTTCTCTGTGTAAAATATGATTTGAAGAAAAAGTATAAGAAGTTTTATCCTGCGGGCCTCGGGCTGATATGGGAGTCTCAGGCTTACAAGGAGTTATATAAAAAATGGTATGTAATAACCTCTAAATATGCCCGGAACTACGTTGCGTCTTGGAACAAAAACACGAATTTGGTGCGAATGTGGTTTTCATGCATTCGCCGGAAATATTTGCCACTCACGAAGTATTTGTTCAATCCATTTGTAGATCCAGTCTTGCTGTTCATGAGATTATGCTAGATTTAAAAGCTGTCATAGTCTCCTATAATTACTGGACAATCACTAACACAGGATTTTGAAACTCAAACTCCCAGCAGGTTGTCCTACCAATTATGATTTAGAGCACCAATTTACGAAAAGACACAATTTTATAAAGAAACAGTTGTCAGGAAATCTCTTTCTCCTTTAATTCTTGATAACTGTACATTTTATCAACAAAAGGTTAATATCACACCACATATAGAAGGGTTTAACAACTATCGGTATGTAAAAACAGCTGAAATCGACGATTAAGTACATATTTCCCTTTTGTATAATAATAGATGTTTGTTCGTCGATTTCAGCTATTTTCAATCAATTTGACAATACACATTTCTGTGTATAACAAACACTTTGTCGATTTGTCTTAAAAACTTAAAATCGATTTACTGTCTTCATTTAGAGGAAATCAGACAATCAAACAATGAGAACCAACATTCAAAACCACATCAGCAGTCACCGTGCGGCTTTGGCTTTGATAAAAGTCCGTGTAACACGTTCTGCACGTGCATCACGTCCATCGACACAACTGAAAGTTCAAACGCCGGAAATTTTGAATAACGTCAAATTTACACATTCACAATTCCAAGCAGTCAAAGCTTATGTTCCTTACACTGAAGACGTTATGGCTTGAGCTAAAAACCGTACTCCCTGCGTTGCACGTGCATCACGTTCACCAGCAAGTCTGAGAGTCATAACGCCGGGGAGTTTGAATAACCACAGATTCACACATTCACAATCCCAAGCAGTCAAAGCTAATTTTACTTGCATTGAAGGACTTTATAACTTAAGCAAAACAAATTCGTGTAATACGGGAGGCACGTGCAGCAGCAAATAATCCGAAAGTCTTTTCACAGCGGATTCTGAACATCCACAACCCAAACAGAAGTAAGAGCAAACGTAAGTTTAATCTTGACTCCGTGCAGCAATATCAACACGAAAAGCCCGTGCAGCGCAGGGAAACACGAAAAGCACGTGCAGCAGCAAATATTCTTAAGCACCTCTTGACGTCGGAAATCTTGAAGAACCACAGATTCACACATTTACAACTCCAACAGCAGTCAAAGCAAATGTTCCTTGCACCGAAGGAGTGTGTGAACTGGGACTAAAACTAGATTCCGTGCAACACATGCAACACGAATAGCACGTGCGGCAGCAGCAAATCCGCCTGAAAGTCCTTCCGACAGCGGGAATCTTAAGCGCATAAACCAGGGGGTTGATAAGACTGTTCAGAAAGCCCAGACCAGCTGTATAGGTGAGGACAGCCCCTAAATCCACCTGTCGTGCTTCCATCAGGGGTCGGGCCAGTAGAACCAGCAACATATAGGTACCTGTCAGGAGAAATCGTTAATTATTAGTACAGCAGGAAAATGAAGGCAACTTTGTGGATATACAACTTCTTTATTAAAGGTTTGCAACGTTAAGAAAACGATATTATAATGTCGGTTTCAATCATTATGGAATGCAAAGAATTCAGTAGACCACCTTGTAAAATAGATTTTTTTAATGTGACAGCGAAATCAAAGTAATTCTCAAGAGTTTGTATGTCATAATTTCATATTGTACAAGGACAAATTATGGTTTTAATTATTTTATACTATATTTTCCCCTTTTGATACTCCCTTTAAAATGCACCCCCTTCAATCTTCAATATACATTTTACCTTTAATGTGTGTCAAATTTGCCACCATTATTTCGTCACCTCTTACAGCATTCGCTTGAGTTTAAATAAATATTATGATTTGCCACCCGAAAACCTATTAAAACGTCCCCAACATAGGTCACGAAACAGTTATATGAAACAAATCACACGGGACGTGTCTAGAAAACAGTTGGAGTCTACGATCAAGCGCCTATTACTATACTGCTCAAACGTTTACTCAAGCTAGCGGTCATCAGGACAACATACGTCCCTGTCACACAGTATGATACCTTTCTCGTTCAGTATAAGCAAACATACCGGTAACCTCAATAATACTCGCTTCACTCCCATATTGAGTCTAGCTAGATGCAGTAACAGATCGCGTCAGCCGAGCCGACCTATCGAACTGACCAACCCGGGATCATACTATCAAGCCGCAATAGTCTGTAATTCGCACATAACATTCAAATTTCAAACTTACAAATGTGTAGGTGTTTTATGAATGGATAAATCCATTCGGCCATCTCACATTTGGGTCATTGGTCGCTGAACGGCCGGCTGCCGCGACCTGTTACTGTATCTAGCTAGATTCAATATCGGAATGTAGCGATTATTATTGAGGCTAGTTTTACTTAGACTGTTTCCAGTCATATGACCTTTACTGACCATATCTACTTTCAACTTACCTACAGGGGCCCAGCAGAGAATGTACATCCCTATAATGATTCCAACAGTCTTGGCAAACCTCAAGGTAGACCTTGGTGTTCCCCCTGATGGAGTTCTACACAGTTGGGCGTGAATCGCCATTGCATGTTTCCTTGCTAGGAGATATATTTGTGGGTACAACAGTAATATGACTACCAAAGGAATCACAAAAATAATCACCACTGTCACAAGATAACTCGTAGAAAACACTGTGAAAAATTGACACGTCTGCTTATCTTCCGTGGATTGGTTCCAACCAATTACCGGAAGTAGTGCCAAGGTCAAGGACAGGATCCAAACAGACGTGTTGAGCAAAGTCACTCGCTTTGAGGTGAACACACGTTTATGTCTGAATGGATGCTTTATTTTGACGTATCTATCCATGGTAAGCAGTGTAATACTAAGCACAGACGCCATATTGACGCCGATGAGGAGTCCAAACCGAAAGAGACACTCGTGGACGTCTTTCCATTCCAACATGGTGTAGATGCTGTTATAGATGACGATAAGTCCAGTGAGGGCGTCCGCCATTGCCAGGTTGACGATGAAAGAATTTGAGACATCCTCTGTGGTTGAGCGGAGAGCAAGTAGAACGATGACATTCAGGATGATCTCAGTAAGTCCCAGGATGATCAGGATCGGAAGTCCGACCAGATCCGCCATGGTGACAGGACTCCCGGTGAAAGCTATAAACGCGTAGGAATTGTTCATTTTCAATGATTAATCCAATATGGTTAAGTACTTTTCACGGATTTTTATTAGGATCCTCATGGTGAGTTAACGACGAACACAATATTGTATGTAATCACACCACATCTTTGTCAAATCTTCAGATTTAATAAAACCTGTGAGATTGGAGACATTTTGTCAGATACTGTCCTGCACTTTCACGGACCACTACATGCTAAAATGGTGTTTAGATATGTAAAGCGATGTTAAGTGACAACTAAGATACCAAGATATTGCCGCTATTCATGACATCCAAAATGTCACGTACTGACCAAAAATGCCAACGTATTTGTAGCTATCATTTGCAATAGCCTGATATATTTTTTTACATCAACTTTTTCTAACGTTATTACCACTAAAGTAGCTCAGTTGCTCTTCAACCGGAAGGCAAGGGTTCAAGAAAGCTTCTCCAGATATGTATGATTTGTAGGATTTACCAGGTAAATTTGGTATAGTGTCGGCTCTCCACTTGGAATGTTCGGGTTCGGATATCTTCAAGTATCGTCACACATTCAGTGGTGTGCAATGTTCTTCTTTAAATATGTCCAGACATATATGTAGCTGTGGATCTTCCTAGAGGTCAGTGACCCCAGGATTATTCTGGCAATACTCACAAATCACCAAAGACTCAAAAAAGAATCAAACACTATCCAAACATAGACCAGCTGCCTTCAGTTATGCCCTTGAACATAAAACATCATCGATGATTCCAAATGATAAGACAGCAATGTGGTCTTCAGGCACTCAGTCCACTGTAGTTCGTTGTGGGTCAAATGTCATAACTTTTCACTTCATTTCTCGGACAGTCAACATCCTGGGGTGAGGACTGACGATAACTTGGTCACGTGACTTGATGGGACCCCTGGGCAGGACCATCAAAGGTGTCCGATTTACATGGTGATTTACATCTTAAAAGCATGTTGTAGAAATCCCGTTTGCAGGTCACTGGAACGTGAAATGACAATGTTAATAACATAAATCTACATAGATAAAAGTAGATTTGTATATTTTACTTCACGAGAAAATCATGGAATATGTTAATAATATTAATCTTCATGGATGTAGGCCTACGTATATTCTCAGATTTGTCATACTTACCGAGAAAATTGCGTTATCTTTATGGATATGCGTACATCCTTATATTTCCCTTATACTCATTACCGACAAGATTTTGGGATATAGCTATACCATAAAACTCCATGTATTTGCGTACATTCTCGCATTTCACTTATGATTACCGGGAACATTTATGGAATATTGACGATCATAGGATAGTGTATTAATGACTTGCTGATAACTGAGGATGAATTAAAGCGATAAAATTATTCGATTTACGTATTTTGAAGAAATAAATGTATAACGTCACTTTGCAAATATTGTGGAGATTTTAGTAAGTACACATGTTGTATCGAAAAATCACAATGTCTTGTCATAGCTGAATGCAGTCCCATAAATCCCATACACGTCCCTTTATCTTAAAGGGGCAGTAGCACGTTTTTAGGGGGAATATAAGGTCATGTCAGGAAAACGAAAATGAATGGTTCCAATTGAAAGACAATGTATTGAAACCCAATGGAGCAGTAATTATTCAAATATAAAACGTAAAGTTTAGCCATGCGATTCCTTTTTCTTACACAAAATGAATTATAGGTGTTCACACAAAATGGCCGCTAATCGATTTTATGTTAATCTTCATACTTTGTCCTCTGACTCTGGATGATTGGTTTGGTAAAGAGATTTTTGACACTGTCAGATTAATACATTTAGCATTAACTTACACTTATCAGTGAAAATTTATCATAAAATTATCAAAAACCGTGCTACTGCCCCTTTAATGTATTTAGCTTAGTGCTTTTAGTGATTTATGAGTTTTTTCTGCTGTCCACTCTGTTAAAAGATTACCAGTTCATAAAAGAGTGTCCATTTGTCACGATTGAAGAAATACTTTCTTTAAGTGACCATAGAAAATTACAGGAGCAATGACCTTTGTAAGGTGAACAACCTACAGACCAAATTATCAATTCTATATTAAATATATTGGGCCATTAGCCAATAATTTCAGATGACATGAACTTTAGTTATTGAAAAGGTATATCGTCATCTTCATATTGTGATTTATGTCTTTAAAAACATTTTGAAGTGTTTGCAATCCATATTTTAAATGTTTTTTTCCTACATTAAATCAAATAACGTACCCAAGGGTTGTTTTTCTCTCAAATCTCGGTTATTTATTTCCCCATCTTACTGTGACCTACTTTAATGCGTCATACTTTGAAGATGTGGGTGTAATAGATTTCACCTGTCAATCAGACGCTAAAAGCATTTTGTACTAACTGGTTCTTTAGGGATACAACGCCCTAATTGATAGCATGCTTGATAGTAATTATACAATGTATTCCCTCGCAATAAATACCGTTATTTAAATCATAATGTGCGTATTTCTTGGAAAGTGTTTAATGTCCATACTATGAATTTTTAAAATGGTTATCAAATATGGTTATTGTGGTTTATATGTTAGATTTTGTTTGTTTTTTTATATCATTTGAATGAAACAAAAAAGCAATGGAATCAAGGAACTGTCATTTTTGAGTATCGATTTAAATACCGAAATAACTGTTAAAGGGGCAGTAGCACGTTTTTAGGGGGAATATAAGGTGATGTCAGGAACATTTTAATAAATGGTTCCAATTGAAAGACAGTGTATTTAAAATAAATGAAGCAGTAATAAATCAAATATATAATGCAAAGTTCAGTCCTTCACATTCCTTTTTCTTACACAATATGAATTAAGGTGTTAACATAGAAATGGCCGCCGATGGACTTTATGTGAATCTTTATAATTTGTTCTCTGGACATGTAAAGAGATGTTTGACACTTATCAAAATAATACATTTAACTTTAACGTACAATTATCAGTGAACATTTAAAAAATACACGTGCTACTGCCCCTTTAGGAGGCTCTTTATCGACTTGTAATTTCGACATGATGAATATATTCAATATCTCTTTCAAAAACTTTTATATATAATTGATGATGATGAATGTAAATAATGGAGAAATGTTGAGGTGGATTTCTAGACATTTTTTGAATAGATAAGAAAGAGATCGGCGTATAAGTACATTTTTTCAAAAGAGGGCGTGTCAATCCGGTCTCTTTCCTCAGTTACTGACGAAAATGTTCAAAAGAGGGAAGGTTAAACACTCATGGTTTTTTTTTAATTTAAAACGGAAACGGGGTAAATGAGAGAACGGTGTTTTGTAGTTACGCTCATCGCAGTTATCAGCTATAGATCACGTATTTATGCAACATGTTAACAAAAGACTTTTGTAAATGACAAGACGGAAGGTGAACGATATAGGTTTGTCTAACGGAAACATTAAGATATGGGTTATGTCCGTAACAACAGGAATGATATCCTTTTAACATCTCCATCTCCAGGTTATCTCAGTGTGCTCACCAAGACCTGGGATTGATCATGTCACTCCATTTGGTTATGTCAGGAACAACAGGAATGATATCCTTTTAATTCAACATCTCCAGTTTATCTTAAGAAGACCTGGGGATTGATTACGTCGCTTCATTTGAACAGATTTGACCTGTTAATATTTGTGTATTTGTTTCATTGTACATCAACGCCTTTCAACGCAAGTGTCGAACTCAATAAAGCACCAGCGTCTGATCTGTTTACCGTTGTTGTAAAAATATACGCTAAAATGGTATGATTGATAATAATGAAGATATTAATAAGGCGCCATTCCCAGCTACTGGTAAATACTGGCGCTACCTATATCAATACTTTGAAGATGTTTTTTTTCTCTCCACAAAGAAACATACAAGCACTAAGCGCGACCACGTCGGTCGTATATCCTGTTTTCAGTTACCCATTTTAACAGCAGGTTTGACTGAGTGCAATGTGAATGAAGTGTGGTACCCAGGGATATAACACAGTGTGAGACCAAGGTCACAAATGCTTGGTGTCTCTACCGGGGTTTGAACCTGGGACTCTAGTGAGAGAGGCCAGCATACTAACCACTACACCACTTCTAAAGATTTTCACATCAATTCAGCAACATTAAGAAGGGTTTGTGAAATAAGGTGAACAAGCAAATACCAATACATGATAGGGATTATTTTCTTGAGTATACAGTGATGTAGTATTTGGTATGTTGGTACATTTGTGACCTGGACATTGTACTTTCTGTGTCCTTGGCAAGACACCTCATCCACATTGCACTTAGTCTACCTACCCATACCAATGGGTACCTGAACATGGGAAGATATGAACTTATACAGTCGGGTTAAAAGCATTGTTACTAGACCAAAAAGTACTTTTCCCCCAGTGAAATGAAAGAAATTTTACGGTTCGTCATATTGGACATTGATATAGCGCATAATAAATTGGCTATTATCATTATTATCATTATAAAAGAATACTCTTACCTAAATGCAAAACGGATGCAGGAGAGGATGTCTTGTACGTCAAATCAAATCTTCCTTATGGAATTAATTATGATTGGTTGATCTGCTTGAGGATCTGTGTCTATCATGTAAACAGGTTGGTTAACCTATAGAAACTATATCCGCGTTCAAATGAATTGTTTACAACAAACCTCACGTTACGACATGATATACGAAATACAAATGACGATTGGGTGTTTCGATGGTGTCAAAATTGAAACATAACCGAATGTACATTGACTTTTTACACATTTACTATTTGTTTTATTACCTATAATAAATTTAAATTTTTATTGTTTTCCTCAAATTTCAAAGTTCTTACAATTTATGAGGAAAGTTTTCGGCGATAAGCGTTTATACAAAAATATGTTTCCTGTGGATATTGCAGGTGCCCTATCAATTGCCTGATTCACGTTAATTGATTTTTGGTGTTATTAGGCATGGCAGTATTTTGCTTCTTTTACAAAGATATGTTCAACAATTCTATCAAACCTTTTTTTTTATCGGAAACAGTTTTGACAATATTGTATTATATTATAGTCTATATATACCCCTCATAAAAACTAAGCAACAAGAATATTTTTCAGCACAATATGTTTTTCATTCGCCATACATCAGGAAATAATGTAGGCAGAGAAATCTTCAGGATGAATTTCCCTAATTCAGATAATTGATCACCTTGGATGAACACAGCCATCCTTAAAACATGCAAAATGTACAAACTCCTTTTGCTACTCACATGTTGCTTAACTTTTTGTAAGGAGTATATAGTCTATGTGTCTCTTTAATGTTCCCTTCACACATTCATCGATTGTTCATGAAAACTTGAACGTTACTCTGCAACATTTTTTTTTTTAACTCTTTACAGTTTTTTTTCCGAGGGAATATCAATGTTTAAATATTGTACATATAATCGTTGTATTGTCAGAATACTGAACCAATTAGCATTTAAATGTACGACATTTGACTCCAACAACATTCTCTTTGTGACTTTAGCTCATTATTTGAGACAGTTAAAAATCTCTTTTCTTGTTTGTTGTACATTGCAACAAAAACAGTAAAATCCATTTAAAATTGTGTACACGGTGGTTCGGGCAGACATATGCAAATAAATCTTGCATAAAACTATACTCACTTGCAAACTCAAAACCTTCATTATTAGCATTTCGAAATTTGCCAATGCGTTGTACTTTTTAAATACATACCACAAATAAAAACATTATAAAATACAAACTTCAATCGAATATTTTAGCCGAATTATACGCCATCATTTAGAGAGAGAGAAATGCTTCCATAAACATACTCAGATAGCGGAAATCATCTGACATTTGACAAACAATGTCGTATATTAATATATCAACGACAAATATCCAACAAATTAAAAAAAGAATTCAATTTCATCAATTTAACTAACAAAGTCATATAATCCCTGTAAAATAGTTACAAACCCTAAATCTACACCACTCATTGGTTAATTAACAGTCATTAGTAAGCAAATTGAAAACCAACTTACCATAGCCAGTTCAGTTTAGATATCTAGGCGTTTACTGTAATATCAATTTGAAGCCTATTAATAACTCGTTAGTTGGACTGGCGCAGTTACGCAGAGGGTTGCAACACTCCATTCAAGGAAACAGTCTATTAAAGGAAACTTACACTTGAAGGGCTTGTGTGGTTCGTGTTCGCCAGTGTCTATGCCCCGGTGTAGAATGTGATACCCAAAATGAATCGTTTTCTGAATATTAAGGAAGTAATTGTTCGTGTTTATATATGTATAGGAAAAAGCACGCGATCGAGGTTTTGGGAGAAATGTTAATCCCGGCGTCGTGGAAGAATTATGGAGGCTGATTCGACTTATTCGACTTTGATGAATCTAGACATTCTTCACCTGTTGTAAGAAAATTAGGTATCAACGTTGTTGATTTGTTAAATAAGTGCCTGGATTTTATCAGGTATAGGTCCCTGCATAGGGATGAAAGCTACCTAACATAGAATATGAAAGTATAGATTTGATATACTCAATGAATTTGATAACACTTGATATAAGACAGAATTATCGATTGATATTCTTCATTTCAACAAGCACATAGTTTAAGTAAAAATATCTTGATGAAAGTCCCCGGGTTATATATGTGTAGAGCATCGGATCATTCGACTCGGGGTTACCGAGGATGCAGATTTTTTTCATTTCATTAACTTGTTATAAAACCATCGTTGCTCTACTCGAAAATTATCAAAATGTGTTCATTCTATAATTTTTATTAATTCAAAAAGACATCGATATTTAATTAAATGAAAAAATACCCCAAAATAATAGAACCTCAGTGATGACTTTATTATTAAGTATGAACATTAGAATAGGAAAGATGTAACACAATTAATATTCCGAACATGATTTGGACAACAACATTTGATAACAAAATCATTAATAAAAATTAAAACATTGCTTAACATCTGCAGAAGAAACACAACTCATAAAGGTCTATATTTAGAGTGGACAGTCACAACAGTAAGTATCAGTCACTATGATACATGGTCTGTACCACTTAACATAACCCCGGAACATGTGGAAATAGAACGTATAAGAGTCCATAAGTCCTCGATAAAGGTTAACAGTGATATTGAAATTTGATAAAATGGTGATGCACTGGCGTGCGTGTTTCTGTACTTAAACTTAATTATCGCAGTCCTTCCTTGAAATGCTTTAAAGGGACACTCCATTATATTCATGACATATTGTTTGTGTTAGCTACAAACCTAAAAGGTACATCATTTATATGTTGGGATATAAATTCACAATATCTAAAGTAGTATTTAAAGAAACGAATGACACATCAGTTTACATGGATACTACTCATTCAATCTATCAAAAACTATCAAATGGTCACTATTACAAATAGCTTCAAACTCTCAGTTTTAGCAACAATATTGGTAATAATCGATCAAATGACATCACTATTCAAGTTTGACTCACGGAGTGGCTCTTTATCACGGTGAAGGGAAGCATTTCGAATTGAATTAAAAGAAATAATCCTGATACCGCGGACAGTCGAGTAAATAAGAATTTAGTATCATAAATACGAAACTTTCCTCACAGAAACCACATAGATATCAAACAATCGATCAACTAGAACAAGTGGTGATTCAAACTTTAACATCGATATTCAATAACCAACGAGGAAGAAAGAACTGACAATCATGGACAATATCACTGTCAAATAATATTGATTTTCTTTACAAAATAATCCTTTTGAAAGAATTTTCTATCCTCGAAATTATTCACCTGTCGGTATTTAGAAAGAAAATTTTCCTTGATATGCTTATTGTTCAAACGTTTAAATGTTGCTTGGTAAAGTGAAAAGTACAATATAAAAACAACAAGCCTGTGTGTAAACAAATTGGACGTTTCAACGTATGTATACGTCCTAAACAAAAGATTTTTCATTTGAAATAATTCTAGGCAAATATTTCATCGCCCGCGAACAAATTGATTTGACTTTCCTTGTGGTGTATTTGTTGGACGTTTGAGATAATTGGCGTTCTTGTCAATCTCGATCTGGTGACAAGGTGACGTCTTGGAGTTTGACATGGAGTGTGATATGGTGACGGTGACAAAGTCACGTGACGAGGGGTGACAGAGGGCGTGGCAGGGCATTGACCTCGTGGCGTTGATGGAACAACCTGTTCACCGAATGTCTCGACTGGAATCAAAATAAGAAAATTATGGATAGTCGTTCAAATGGATCTATATACCTCAAGTGGAAATGGTCGGAGGTTTATTTTTTAAGACATTAAATACGTTCTAGAATTGAAATAACTAACTTAATGCTTCATTTTTATTCAGTCTCTAGAAAATAATTCTCAAAAACGATTATCTATTATCTAACAAAGGATGCTCAATGAAACAGGTTTTTCAGTGAAGTTGACTTGTAATCTAGGCATCATTAAGTTATGCTACGGTCAAACTATTTACTACGTATAGTCTAACTCAATTCTCAAAAACAATATTCACTTGATTTTGAATCTTATAATTCACATTTGGTAAACAGGAAATTGTTTAAGACACATGTATCATTTGTCCTACCTTTAAAGATGGGTTTACCCATGCATCTTAAAACTTCATAAAATGTAACCCTGAATTTCAGATGAGAACTTCACAATACAATTCAGCCATGGTTGATTGCAAACAAAACCGTAAATACTCTAATGTGGCCATCAATAAGAAACCTCTTACTTAAACATCATTCGCGACAGTAATAATAGTTTGAAAGTGATAACATCTATACACAAATCGTTTGTAGGAGCGCTCTTTCTCCTCTTGTCTTTGGCCATCGTGCTGGGTACAGGACTTGCAAACCCCTGGTTCAGACAAATTCTGGCTCCTTGAGTTCCCATTTGTCTTCGGGAAGCAAAGTTGATAAGAGGCGTGGTTGGCACAAGAACTTCTTGCTGAAAGTCTAAAATCCAGAACAACGTAGAAAAAATAAGTTGGCGATGCTTTTAGGATATCTGGCTCACTTTTATATATATTTTGTATACATGTCAAATGGCGAATACAACATATATGAGTCATTCTCAAAAGATGCAACTTTTTTGTGTATAAACGACCAAAGAAATCAAATAAGGATTCTAGATTTTTTTTCTTTCACAAATAGTAAGATACATTTTTAAACATAAGATTTCAAATGTTTTTTAGGCTTAAATTTGTCTGATATCTTAATTAACACAAATTACACTAATGGGGATGCATGAAGAGACAATGTCTTTCAAGTAACGACAGTGATGTTTGTGTGTTTTCCTTAAAAACATTTGTATGTTAAAGGTTTTGCATTGTAGTATCCGTCCTAGCATATATGTTGTTACGAAAACGTCAAAATAAAAAAAAATAAAAAATTCATATGATAAACACTTGTACACTAAGTTGGTTGAAAAAATTAAGCATAAGGATTCTTACAAATACTCTTCGTATCCTATCAATTGACTTCAACATAAAAAATTGAATGATGATAGCTATAAGAGATCATGTGATCACTTTTTAAGTTTTTTGACATTCTATGACAAGCATTTTTACCTTTAAGGTAATAAATCAATTACATTTGTATCATGTTTGACAGTTCTGTTATTCCATAGACACAAATAGTTATTGCAAAATTAAATTATAGTAACATACTGCGTTTGGGACATCATGTTTACAGTGAATCAGACGTCATTTTCACCGTCACATTTGGCACATTTTCGTTGCAATTATTGTTTTTAATAGGGATCGATGCCTGATAGTAACTTATGAAGAATAATTAATCTAATTTATACTGTAAAATGTTTAAAATACTACGAAATACTTTAATTTTCTGCGTGAGTAAGAATTAATGTTTTGTATTTGTAAATGATCATAGTGTCCGCCTAAACATACAACGATTTTATGCAGGCAAGTTGATTACCTTGACATGCTGAATCTAGGGACTAAAGCTCACTAACACAAGAATGTTTCGATTTCTGATCAGATGAGTCCCTCAATAAGAATGCAAATAACAACACAAAAAACTCTGCATTCAGGGACTCACATACAATATTCATGTTCATTGGTCCTTTACAAACCTTTAAATTATTTGATGCAGGAATAGGGGTAAAGTTAATACTGGATAATATGGAAATTTTGCGTTTAATAGCAGGTTTTACAAATAAAAATATATATTCACCAGTAAGTTTCTGGAACCTCTGCATCATGAAACCTTTGCAATGCATTCAGAGACTAACAGTAAAGATTTTATGTGTCCTTTAAAATTTGTATACGTAGTTTAATCGGGGTTAATTTATCACTGGATAATATATACATATTTGCCTTTAATGGCAGGTTTTACAAATAAAAATAGATATTCACCAGTGACAGAGTTGAAGTAAGAATCCGGAACCTCTGCATCATGTGGCTGTGATCTGGTGAAACTCGGAGTTGACGGAACACAGTGGTACATGGCAGGCTCGTATATCACACTCGTCATCTTGGGCAAAATAAAATTTGAATATCTTCTTTCAAAAATTATCACAAATTTCAGAAATGTCGTACAAAACATTTCACTGAGTTCACTGTTAAATAACTGAGAGTAGCGTATTTCCTTAAAATTAATAATTGTTGGATATTTTTTTTTTCTTATTTGTAGAGAATTATCTATGCTACAACCTAATAATTTATGTTCTGCAAAAGTTGTCTGATAAGAAAAAAGACAATAATGTAGTAGAAATAATCGTATGATATGATAAACCCGTAGTTTAGCAATTTAGGGGGAACATTTCATGCAGATATCGGTTCGCATCTTTTGGATATTCCCATTCATAAAATTGTGGCATTTTATGTCAAGAAACAAGCTACAGTATCCCGAAAAAATGAAAGTGGTAATTTAAAAATTTAATCCAATTGGACAAACTTTGATATCGGCATTTTAGTCAAAAGTGACTAGTTAGACAACAATTAACCTTCAAAGTAGCAAGGTCTGGAGAAAAAATCCCTCAATAAAATGGCACAATAACAAATTATTGTCAGGGGCAACTGTCATGACCCCTCGAAATCAATTAAAAGTTTTTAGTAAACGGATTGCATTAAAAAAAATCATCAAAATTTCTTCATAAATCGTATGGTTACAGCCTTTTCGTCAATATAATTGACAAAATTGATTCAAAAAGGGATGTAATTTCAACGACCAATGACTTCCTTATTTTGCAAGAAAAAACATGGCTCGATTTCAATGATTGTGAAAGTTGAGTTGATAACACAAATGTTTTTGATATCTGAAAGCCAACGTTTATTACGTAGTTTTTGCACTGCAGTCATACTTACTTTTTAATGGAAATTCAGTATTATTAAAAATTATGTCTTAAAAAAATTAAAGTAAAAAACGTCAATGTTGGCGATTTTTATTTGAAGAAATTATTTACACAATCTACTTTTTATATGGTAAGAGATTGAGTGACTTTTTTGCACGATCGAGTTTGTTACTAACTTAGGAGAAGTGATTAGGAGTTTACTGCGCTTTCAAGGGTATTTCACTTACGTAGGCTACTTAGCTAGCATTATTGCAGGGAGAAAGCCAGCAACCCTATTGTGGCTTTGTATTGTGATGGAACCTGTGAGCATCGGCTGGAACTAGCGAACCATGGGTAGTTCTGCACTGATATTTAGTGTAGCATTGCACCCAAACCTTAATGCGTCCAAAATAGTTCTCTAGTCCGTAAAATAAAATAAAAGTCTAAGCAAGTCTATAATAAGGCTTCCGCTAGGTCTGGAAAAAAAAGAAATCTCAGTATCCTTTTCATTATATTTATTCTTTTTGGAGCAACTATAGAATTGGTTCGCCACCCAAATCCTTACCCTAAAACTAACCCTAACCCTGTACCCTAACACTAACCCTAAGTTAGTCCCTTACCCTAACAAGTAGAACCTAACCCTAACCTAAAGAACAGTTTAGTAAAACAATATATTATGAAAAAGGGTGGCGAACCAATTCTATAGTTATACTTTTTTTTTTTTTTAATTTTAAAGTTATTGGGAAAAAATCGTTTCAGAGTCTAATTGAAGACAAAATTGCCTTCCCTATGCCAAGCGGATTCGACAAAATCAACAAGTTTAGAAAATGGGTTTATGAACTTTTCAGACCATTCGTTCATGTTTAGTCCGTCGTACACTTTTAGCCAGATCATTTCATCCCTCAAAGCTATGTTCTACTTACCATTATAAGTTTATCGTTTCATAAAATCCAAATTGAAAACTTTTAGATGACACAGGTGTCTTCGTTTGCTCAAGAGTTTTGTTAGCGGTAAGCATAAAAAGTCGTCTGCGCTCAAACCAATGAAAACAAGCGTTGCAATGTTACATAAATATTTAGCCAATCAAAATTCGTATCTCAGAAAATCTTCAATCATTTCCGTTCAAAACAAACATGGTGGCAAAGACTCAAATGAAGATGAAAATCTGTCACAGTTAACTGTGTATGTTGTTTAGATTCACTTTGAAACGCCTTTTTATTGATGGGGATATGTGTCGATATATTTTGGAACACTTTATGTTCATGATTTACGGCCCAATTAAATTTGGCGACTACAAATTTCAATAATGTTGTGAACACAGAACAGTTGTCCCTTCTTTGAATAAAAATTACACATCCAAGTGTTTAGATAATTAGGTGAATAGAGAACTCAGATATTTATGATGTTTTGTAATGGAATAATCTTAAACTATTTAACTTAAAACTCCTGTTATTATAAGGTACAAACAAAATTTGACAATTTTAGTCTCACAGTATTGGGTTTTATTCTATTTCTTGACAACCTTATCTGAACATTTCAGGATCTTCATGTCAAGTAAATGTAGAAAACAAATTTGGAAAGGCTTGTCTGAAATAAAGTGCAAGCATGTCAGGCATGAATCACCATTTCCCAACTGTAAAAACATATTCCACAAAGTGGCAAAGATCCTATCGTCTGTATCATGAGAAAGACAAACTATTTGACGCTGCTGCTGCTCAAAGTTCCACAAGTAAGTAAACAACACTGAATTTGTGCAATGTCGTCATTTTATTATGTTCTAAAATATGCAAAGGAAAGTAACTTATCTATGGCCACGTTCACTTTTTAGACTATAAGTTCTAAGTTCTAAAACAACAATCCATTTCAAATACATCAATCATTTGCAATAATTAATTTCAAACACAAGCGAGCACTGAAAATCTTGAAAATCCAATCATACCAGTTTTATATCTTGACATATCATAATTCTTTAATTATAAAAAATACTGGTAACATGTTCCAATTTATTTTCATAGAGACTTATCAATTTTGTATGTTGACATTTCAGCACAATCTGTTAAGGATGACCACACTCAACAAGATACAGAAAGGTAATATTTATGCAAATGAAAAATGTCAATTATTTGCAGAAATTTCTGAAAGATTGTTAAGATAAACATTGGATTGAATTACTTAATGAAAACATTAACTGTTGTTTGCACATGAAATTATGATAATCAAATGTTATATTAAAAATCATAACATGCTAAATGAGTGTCTGTTATTAAAACCAAATTTTAACCTTGCATTATTTGTAATCTGTTTACATTAACAGAAACAGCCAGCCTAAACCGTCCACAAGTTCAAGGTGTAGATTTCCTTCAAAAGATTCTTCAACTGCACCGGTAAAAGCAATATAATAGAAGTACTTCTTAGATGTATCTTAAAAAGAATTATCAATAGCAAATCCTATACCCTGTTGTTAGAATTCTTCCTAAATCTTTTTCAAGAAATGTATTAAAGGAACATCTTCAGAAATATTTTTTTCAAAAAGTCCCAAAATAAAAGTAATTGTTTTTGATCAAGAAGTTGAAAGTATGTTGATAGGAAAAAACATGCTGTGAACATTATGGGAAATTTTACATTTAGTGAAACATAACACATAAAGTTTAGTTAACTTGGACCTCAACTTACTCCATAAAACAAAAAATGAATGTTACCATTTGAAAGAGAATATTTTGAAATCAAAAGTAACATTTCTAAAAGGAATTTACCGTGTTACGCTATACAAATCAATCGCCCTACCTCTGATAATCAAAAGGTATGACTGTATCCACATAAAAATTGCCTGTTAACAGTTTTGACCTGTTTGATAATTTCTACTATGACAATGCCACTATTAACTGAGTTGAGTTTTTTTAGATTATTATCATTACCGGTATTGGGAAAAAGTTTGATACAGAATTTTCAAAAATATGCTACTGTCCCTCAAATATGTCTTAATCTTGCTGTTATCTCAGTCTATACAGAAATCTCCAAAAAGGGTATCTCGTCCAATGACTGTTACCTCGATGCCAAACAGACCATCCACTTCGTCCCGAGCGGTGACAGCCTCTCCCGTCCAGCGACCAGCAACAGTTGCACATACAAGAGTACCGACAGTCAATCCCATGATCACAAAACCTCTAAGGCGCTTTGGAGTGCCAACATTTTTAAGGAATGATGTCAAAAGAGCAAAGACTGCGACTGTCACATCTTCTTCGGAGACATCACATAGTCCTCCGAAAAGTCTCAGAGTTGAAACTCTGTTGAAATATAGACCAGAGCATGCAGAGAAAGGTTTGTAGATATGTATGGTATGGTATTTTGTCCGTGGTGAAAATATGCATGAATAGTATTCTCAATTTTTTAGGTGACTTTATTAATTGGAGTTAGGTTTCTAATTATTGAATTATGAAGATATAGAAATATAGAGATTATTTACCAAGTGTGTCTCCTTGTCATTAATATCATATAATACGAATAAAGTTTGTATTATGTTAGGCTCTGGCTAGCATAATGCATGTATGTTATTCCTCATACATTATATAATTAATGCGGAAACACACTTCAAGGTTAATAATCTATTTATCATATAATGTCATTTTATTTTTCATTTACAATTTCTAATCTTAGCTGGTTATTGCTGTCGTTTTTTTGACACATGATGATTTAAAAACATTTCAACCATTCTTTGATAACCATGGCAGTATTAAATGTGTAATAGATTAAGTCTTCTTTCATTTGTTCACAAATTGAAATTTCTCACAAAAGTGCAAAGTCGCAATGATTTTATCAATGTTTTGTAACCGGTTTAGGATTCGCATAAAATGTATCAAGTTTCAAGTTCATCTTTTGACCTAATTTGCATATTTATCATATTTAGATATCAAGTTTATCTGTTAGTTTTATTGCATTGAAACACCTCACATCATGTGATAAGTATTCTCTTCTCTAAAACTCTCTGAACCTTTCACCCTGTGTGTTGCAGCATACACCAAGAACGACTCGTACATCCATGCATGGCTACGAGGTGTAGAGGAGGCGAGAGCTGAGAGTCGTGCTCGCCGTGCCTCGTACAGACAGGATACTGAATCCAGCATTGAACTTCTCCGCGAGGCTCAAACAGAACATCCAGGTAAGTTCCAGGGTTACCAATTTTTAGCTCATCTGGCCTGTAAGGCCCGATGGGCTTATGGCATGGCATGGTATCCGGCGTCCGTCCGTCCGTCCGTCCGTCCGTCCGTCCGTCCGTCCATCCGTCCGTAAACTTTGTGGAATTTCGACTTTTTCTCCAGAACCATAAGGCCTAGAAAGCTGAAACTTTGTGTACAGACTCCTTAGCTAGTGAGGATAATAAATTGTAGCTTTTGTGGCCCTGTGACCCCTAATAAGGGCCACAGGGGCCACACCCTAAAAACCTATTTTCATCTTCTTCTCCAGAAGCATAAGGCCTAGAAAGCTGAAACTTTGTGTACAGACTCCTTGGCTAGTGAGGATTATAAATTGTAGCTTTGGTAGCCCTGTGAACCCTAATAAGGGCCACAGGGGCCACGCCCTAAAAACCTATTTTCATCTTCTTCTCCAGAAGCATAAGGCCTAGAAAGCTGAAACTTTGTGTACAGACTCCTTGGCTAGTGAGGATTATAAATTGTAGCTTTGGTAGCCCTGTGATCCCTAATAAGGGCAAAAGGGGCCACGCCCTAAAAACCTATTTTCATCTTCTTCTCCAGAAGCATAAGGCCTAGAAAGCTGAAACTTTGTGTACAGACTCCTTGGCTAGTGAGGATTATGAATTGTAGCTTTGGTGGCCCTGTGACCCCTAATAAGGGCCACAGGGGCCACGCCCTAAAAGCCTATTTTCATCTTCTTCTCCAGAACCATGAGGCCTAGAAAGCTGAAACTTTGTGTATAGCCTCTTTTAAGAGTGAGGATTATAAATTGTAGCTTTGGTTGCCCTGTGACATTAATAAGGGCCACAGGGGCCACGCCCTAAAAACCTATTTCATCTTCTTCTCCAGAACCATGAGGCCTAGAAAGCTGAAACTTTTTCTACAGACTCCTTGGCTAGTGAAGATTATAAATTGTAGCTTTGGTGGCCCTGTGACCCCTAATAAGGGCCACAGCGGCCACGCCCTAAAATCCTATTTTCATCGTCTTCTCCAGAACCATAAGGCCTAGAAAGCTGAAACTTTGTGTACAGACTCCTTGGCTAGTGAGGATTATAAATTGTAGCTTTGGTTGCCCTGTGAGCCCTAATAAAGGCAACAGGAATGTCCTTCAAATCTATTTTCATCTTCTTCTCCTGAAGTATAAGGCCTAGAAAACTGAAACTTGTCGCCTATATATACTTAATTTTATGATTGGTGCCCCTGTGGCCTCTACAAAGGGGGTATCATTGGCCACACTCTACAGCATAATTGATGATGAAGCCTGATGAGCTACAGAGCCAATGGCTCTATTTTTTAGATTTTGTATGCATTCTATCCCTCATTACAGCCTTATAATGAATTTCAAAACATATGACCTAAGAGGAATCAAATGCAACTTGATCCGAAGTTACAGCTGCAGACATATGCAATATTTAGATTGAATGCATCAGGGAGCCGGTATATATATGTACCGTCTAAGCATTGGGCAGTTATATTCTAACCATATGGTTTGTCTTGTTCTACTATTTGGCCATAATCTTATGAGGGTAACACATCTTGTCCACATCTAAAAACATTTTTGGCATTGCTAATTCATATTTCATATTCTGCATACCGTATTCGTCCTATTAAGCGCCCCGGCCGCTTAGCTTAAAAAAATCCAAAGGGGGCGCTTATTAGGATACCCCAGAAAGGGGGGGGGGGGGCGCTTATTAGGAATACGTTATAGATAAGCGAAACTAGCACTTGTCGGGATTCTGAACGAGAATGAAAGTAGGTCGATTGTGGAAATTCAGTGCAACTACACATTCACAGGCCCGGATAAACTAAAAACTATTGGAAAAGCAGTAGAGGTAGGCCATTTTACGTATGAAGGGGGGGGGGGGGGGGGGAGGGGCGCTCTGTTATATGGAAATTTGTAATAGGGGGAGCTTATTAGGGAGGGGGCGCTTAATAGGACGGTAATCTTTTTAAGTCTTCAGTACAGCTTTGATCACCATTAAGCACTAAGATTTGCTGTTATGCTTTTCAATCGAACTTATTTTGTTGTACAGCTCTAGCGAGAAAAAATTCTGCAAATGAACTTTTGAAGGACATGATGAAAGCTTTCAAATCTTCATCAATGGAGAAGAGCTCAGAACTATCCAACATCAGAGAACAACCATCGCTTCCTGAGAAACCTGTAACAGAGACGCCTGTCAAACATGGTTGGTGCCAAATGCTTATGTTAAATTAACACAGTCACCACAACTGGCATTAAGCAAAGGGTTGTAGAGAACAATTAATAGGAATTGGCTTTTACCCCAAAATTATTTAGTTATTTACTCAAATACTCAGCTAATCTATAGCTTTGTTGTTTGAAAATTTTTCAACCCAAATAGCTGTTGAATGTTTGGTTGGTGCTTAAAGAGCATTCTGTGATGCGCGTCATATATTGTTTTACTTTGATACAAATATAAATGCCATAAATCATAAAAAAAAAATTAAATCTCACGCTATCAAACATAATTTACTCATAACTGCTTTAGATAAGTTTCTAAAATTTTTGTTTGACTGATTGACACGAGTCAGTGTCTGGTTTTCAGTCATAATTGCAATTTCAAACATTCAAACTGTCAACATACAACGCTGATAAGCTTTAAAATGATACTTTACTAATGACACTATTTATAAGTTTCCCATACGTGCCCTGCGTAGTGGCTTTTACTTTTGTGGGTAGTGTATATTAGTAGAGTCTTAAATTGCTTGGTCATTTACAAAATAGGTGTATTTCTGTTTAGGGGATCCTGAAAATATTCAAATGATTAATATTGTCTTATTATTATATGATTTCAGTTAACAGCGTCAAATTAAAGAAGCAAGAGGAGAAAAATAAGCCTACTCTAACAAAGAAGTCAAGAATCCCATGTCTAAGTGCCAGCTACAAGAGTTCCAGAACGGCTTCATGCAATGAGTCGGGTAATTCTTAAATGAAATGAAAATATCAGACGGCGATCATATATGAACTGTTTATTGAAAATAAAGTAACCAACATATAGACATTGATGTGAAAACATTAAAAATGACAGCCTTCCAAAACTAAAGTAAATTTGAACGATTTCAATTGTTGTTTTCAATTTCAACAAGAGGGGAAACTTTTTTTAATTTAGTCAAATGTTACTTTAGGGATTGATACAAGTACTTATGGCTGAAAGCAATATATTTGGCATTTTTATCCCACTGTATGTGGGATAAAATGTAATACTGTGGGATATAGGCATCTTTGAATTGATTGAAAATATTGTTTTACAATAATTGGTAACATAAATTTTCTTTCTGTTAGATTACTTTATTTCCTTAACAAGAATATGCTATAGTGCCTTTGATTTCTGGTTCAGTGGACCAGGTTTCAACTCCGACTGTGACACGGAACACCGATAGCAGTAACTCATACACATACAGATGGACTGCAACATCTTCAAAAGGTAGGAAGACCAAAGTTTTCAAGAAACACTCAATGATTTTCATGCACCTTATCAGGTATAAGCATCACTGCTTCTTTTTGGACTTTAACTTTTACTCACTTATGTTTAGAACTCAGATCCAGGGGAAGGAAAATCCCTCAATTTCGGGCCGGCTCTGCTTTTGTGGTGTTAGGAACGTTAATGAAATTCCCTGAGAAGCATTGCTATAATACAGTGTTTGATGTTCAAAATAGTTTGGCAGTGCCGTTCGAGACACATATAATAGCACACCGATTGATTAACTTGAAACACACTGTTTTATATCCTCATTTGAAAATGATGCAGCTTTTGGTGGATGCACACCATTATTTGGCTGGCTATACATAGCGATGTGAGGGTTTTGGCCCAATGGATATCAGGTCATGTGTTGGTGTTCAACGCAGAGAAATATACACTGATGTACCAGGATGTACTTGTTTTGACATACTCTTTTGAAGTTAATAAAGTTGTGATCTATTGTGAGACAGGACTAATGTCAATTTAAATCGTTTTGGTCCATGGTGCTTTTAGATTTCTTTCTTGTTCTTCAGATGCAACAATCTCTCATCAAACTTCAACGACTTTAAAAGAATCACCAACACTCTGCTTGAAGGGATTGAAGTACAAGAAGCTCAACTCAACTACCAGACCAAAGGCTCTTTCATTGGAAAATGTGGAATTCTCACAATGTTTATCTCCTATCAGTAATGGTAAGCAAACATTAAAATATATCATATTTTACTTCATAATGATGGCTCATCATCTTTCTGAGTCTCTAACGCCGCTAATGGCTGAAATAGTGCCCAAGCTGCCTAAAACAATACCTCACTCACTCTGTGTCTCTGTGTAAACTGCGGTACAGTTGTGGGTGAATTGTTAAAGATTGGAAATGTCGAGTTAGGGCTGTCATTTTAGGGAGTGATCTGAAAAAAAATAGCTGTTACATTTAGGAGATAAACCTACTGTGTTTTTTAATTTTCGTGGTCTAACGTAGATTCGATACCTGTTGATGTCATTCGGAGCCGAACTTGTTAGCCTTTTCACCCCTTGCAATGTTTTTCATGATGGCTTCATTTCAGAATATTTGTTTTTGTGAGTAAATGTACAACTCAAATTGTAAAGCAACCAAAATGTAACACTATTAGTTAATATGCTTTAAATGAGTTGTAAAATAATTATTATTAACAATGTGTGTAAACTTGAAGGTTCCCTCTAGTTTCGTTCCAAGAAATCTTTGAACGAAAATCGAGAAGTGGTAAAGTCGAGGTTAGTGGACGTTTAGGATAGAATTACCCTGTTTAGTACTACTAGTATTAGCTAGAATAAGCGATATACATTCTCTCCCCACAGAGGTAGATCAAGTCACGAAATGTTAATCTAGTCTCTGTTCAATTTAGCCGAGTTTGTGGGCTAGAAAGGGAGATGCTTGATTGGATAGAATCAAAGATAGCTGCGCAATCACTGACGTGTGACGAGAACCACACTTTCAATGGGAGAGGTGTTTTCTTTGATGGACATTTTTCGAAAGGTTTTTGGTACACCGTTTTGCTGCTAGGGGAAACTGTAAACAATTTTGATTTGGTCTTTTTCAAACAGAGGTCGGATCAAATTTTTTTACTTGATTTATTTCTGTTGTGAGAGAATGAGTAAGACAAGGAAGATCCAACTTTTAGCAATTAAATTGGTCAGGGGTTACAATTTTAACTTTAAACACTTTCAGACTATCATTATGAATTAGGCTGGAATCTGCATCTGTGAGAAATTATGCTGTAGGTTTTTTTTATATTTTGTAGTTGTACAAAGGATTTAAAAATTAGTAAGCATTTCACATGATAAGATATGGGCAAAATTGATCTCAGCTCTGCGGAAATACAACAAATTGATCCAGACACCAGAATAATGAAGAAGAAAACTTAGATGAGTATTATATTATTGGGCAAAAATAGTTTTAATAATCTAGTTTGAGGGTTTTGATTTTATAAAGTCCTATGGTTGCCTAAGTTCAATGGCAAAAATAATGTAAAATGCTTGATTCATCTCTATGTTTGATTAATATGTTTTGTACAGAAGCTGAAGAAAGACGCAAATCAGCAGAGTCAACTCCAGAAATCAGCCGGAAAAGAATATCCTCTGATAGAGAAAAGTATGTGAATTGTATTATTCTTTCTTGGAAAAATCTAAGATATTTTTTTTAGCTAATCAGGCTTAAAAAGCATGGGCTTATGACATGGCATGGTATCCGGCGTCTGTGCATCCACCTGTCCATCTGTCTGTAAACTCTGTGCATTCCCTGAACCACACTAATATCTTGTGTACATACTCCTTGACTAGTGAGGATTATAATTCATAGCATTTGTGACCCTGTGCCCCTTAAAAGGACAACAGGGGCTATATCATTTAAATCTATTTTCGTCTTCCTTCTAGAGGCAAATGACATAGAAAGCTGAAATCTTGTTTACACACTTCTTGATAAGAATGATTTTATCTAGATTTGGCTACGCCCTCAAAACCTATGTCTTCTTCTCCAGAGTCATAGGCCAAGAAAGCTAAACCTTTTAAACAGACTCCTTGACTAGTGACGATTGTAATTTGTAGCTTCGGTTATCCTTTGACCCCTTATATGGCCATTTCCATTTCTGAATTGATTACAGGTATTTGAAAGTACACTGCCTACATGCTTCATTTTAGAAAAAGTCGTCCCCAATGGATCTTAGACAACCTTTGGTGAAGATATTAGCCAAAACTTGAAATGTAAAAATGAGTAATCTGTTGATGTCCCTTCAGTAAGTAAAGCTATGATTTCCAGTGTTGTACCTAGGAAACAGAAGCGATTGAAATGTAGAAATGAGTAATCTGTTGATGCCCCTCCAGTAAGTAAAGCTATGATTTCCAGTGTTGTACCTAGGAAACAGAAGCGAGGGGGCCTCAAGTCAGGAGTGCTGGAACCCAAGGCTTCCACCGTTCTCTTCACACCACAGTCAAACAAGAACATGCATACTCCAGATTTCTCCTCCATCAGATTTGATAAAAGTGAGTCTTGTGAACATGACATTTTCCATTATATTTGGTTTAAAATGATAAGTTAGGCAGGGTTTGTACAAGCCTGGAAAAACATTTGAATTTGGGCACTTGACCCTAAAAGCCTTAAAATCATATAGTAGCCTTAAAATGACTGGAAAATTACTGGAAAAGCCTTAAATTCACTTATGACCACCTGAAGATTTTCAAAATATTATTTAGTTGTGTTTCTCTTCATATTAATGCTTCCGGAAATCTTTGTGTAATTTCATAGTTGCTTATTGTAAACTTTGTACATTGCTGTTTGTTTCTTGCTTTGTATGTTTCAAACGATACATATGTTATTCTCTTGTTAGAATTATTGGCCATAATTTTGCACAGAAATGCTTTGAGAATGAAGCCTTAAATTTAGGTCTTGAAATATTGTACGAACTCTGTGTTGACAGTACAAACAACCTTTCATCATCCTTTCTCAGGCACTTGTAAAAGAAGAGATGTACCAAAACTCCTTGCTGATGCAGTAAGGAAGCCACTCAATATAGAAACTGCAGAGAAAGAAACTCATGGGGACAAAAAATCGCCCTGCATGACCAAGGTAATCTTTGACAAATGACAAAGACAGGGGGGAAAAAAGCAGATGGGAAAATAACTTTATGGTCGATTTTGGTACATGATGGTTTGAATCTATTGAGAGTTAATTCTATGCTTTAAAAATGCACTTAAATCTGATTATTTATATGGGTACT
Source organism: Steromphala cineraria (assembly GCA_916613615.1). Taxonomy (NCBI): domain Eukaryota; kingdom Metazoa; phylum Mollusca; class Gastropoda; order Trochida; family Trochidae; genus Steromphala; species Steromphala cineraria. The sequence continues at coordinate 53,241,258 of OU744724.1, read as the reverse complement.
TTATATCAGATATCATGTTTGTTTTAATTTGAAATCTATGTACACAGTGGAGAGACTTTTAAAAAATAAATGAGATGAGGTGATATGATTTATTTTTCTAATGTCCATGATATCATTTCAAATGCCAACTTGTTACCGAACTTACTCTTAACTACCGGTACTCATTGTGAGGTTCAAAATGTAAAATACAAAATCTCAACCCCTGACGGAGGCTGCAGGCCAGTGTATTCAGCATAATGGAAAAGGACCTTTTCCGTCCATGTCTTATATCATCAACTGAATTTTCAATCAGTCCATTGAATTATAATCTGACAGTTAGCCTATTGATTCAAATCTGCAGGGGTAGAAATTAGTTCTTTTTTGGTACTAGCCATTTGGAATAGTGCATTTCCAACATTCCAACTAGCCAAATACATCTTCATAATCATAATTCAAAATAATGTGTAACTAGCCCTGCATCTTTTTCACTATTCATGACCTACTGGACATGTTTATATTGATCTAGATTGTTCACTAATTTCTTCTTTGTGTTTCAATACCACTTCATTGACTTCTAACAGTGTCAGTACAGATAAGACTAAGAAGTGTTTTATGTTGCAGAAGATGCCAGTTCCTCGTCCAGTCATCACCAGTACACCGGACTCCCAACACAAGTACATCAAGCCTGAACTACTGCTCTTGGTAATACATTCACAGAATTGCCTGCAAAACTTATTACAGGCATCTGTGTGACCATTCTCTTTTTAAAAAATATTTTGAAAAATTTGAGGGTCAAATCAATGATCAAATCACAAGAAATTAAGATCAAGAAAAAAAATAGTGCCCTTGTCAAGGATTTTCAATTCACGACCAAATTTGATCCACTTAACCTTTATTTATATATGAGTAAATGTAACTGAAAAATTGAAATCGACATGTCAGATAGGAAATTGAGTAGCGTCAACCATTATATGTTTTGTCAATTTAGGGAACTGTTCCACGAAATGCTTACGATCAATTGAAGTCTACAATCGACTGTTACCAGTGTTAAAAGAAAAGGCTTAAATCGTTTGTAATTTTATGATTGCTTTAATGAATGGCCTCAGTGCAAAACTGTCCTTTATTACAAAACACATGATGCAAGATGCTACTCTTCTTCTTGAATGAAACATTCAAATATATTGTAATACGCAGGAGGATCTCTCATCGGTTGCGCCGCCTAGTGCTTTCGAAGATGAGTTATTGCCCCTTAGGACGTCCGGTTACGAAGTAAACAGTGAAGAGATTGTATGTGCAAGTGATCTAGACCTTGAAGTTGACATCCCACAAGTTGAGGTAAGTTATCGTCAGGTGATTGTAATTGTTAATCCACAAAACTGGATAACACACTAACGTTTTTAGTAATTGACTCGATTACTTACACAGGACATGCAGAACATGCAGGTCTTGCACATGTTTCTATGCATAGATAGGATAAATTACACAAATTGATAAATTAATTAAATAAAGCTAAATTATATAAACATAAATCCTTTTAAAATAGGTTCCATATATCCTGGAGTCAAAATCTGTACCAAAAAGAGTTCCATAGTATGATAATCTGCTGGAACAAACCTCACTGATTAAAGCTGAAAACAAAGGGGGAAACAGGACAATTGACAGATTCAAAAAAATAAAGCCAACAAAATATTTTTATTAATTAAAACTTGTTACCTGTGTCCGTCATAATTCTTATGGGTTGTGATTTGAGTTGTGATGCTTTACTCACACCAATGATCAGGATTTTAAGAAGAACAAATTTGTTTTCAGAAAACTGCAAGGATTAAAAGAATACACGTTTAAGAAAAGCTTGTTATGTTAATTTATCATTAAGATATTAACATTACTACATTATATTTTAAATGCATTCCAAAGAATTCTTGGTAAAGATGCAATCGCAAGAGGGTGTTGTTTAAGTGAACTGGTGTAACTGAATTAGTTGCCTCTGAGTAACTTTATCCACTTAGAATCTTCATTTTCAATAAAGTTTTAAGAATAATTATTAGAATTGATACAACTTGTAACATAAAGTATTTACTTCTTCATTGATAGGCTTTTGAGACACCAAGGGACTCTAAAGATGATAAAAAGGAAGAGAAAATCAACAAGGAGAGTCCATTGGACAGCACATACACTGTAACTCCTGCCCCATCAAGCTCAGAAAGAAGAAAAAAATCTAAAAAACGAGAGTCTTTGCAATCATCGAATAAAGAACATCACAAACTGAGCTCAAAATCCTCGAAACCCCCTGTGATGTGTATCACATCTAGCAGCTACCCTCGAACAAGCAAATCTCAGGATTCTCTGGAGAGTGGTAAAAAGCGCTGGCAGTATTTCTCCAGACCATCCCAGAGTTTCAGTTTGCCACTACGATCGAAGGAGAAGAAACGGTCAAAGAAGATGACAATAATTCCTCCCTGTGCACTAGTGGCTGTTCAGAGGATTCAACCCAAGGCTCGGAAACCTTTCATTCAAATGACTATTGCACCAAAAACAGATGAGTTGATGACAGAAATCAAGAAAGCTCCTCCAGGTATGTATGATGTGTAGGATTTACCAGGGAAGTAGCTCTTCACCTGTCACGTACTACCAAAGGAGTTAAAAGATGCGACATGTTGTCTCCTTGCTCGGCGCACAGCATTATAAGGATAGAACTTTGCTGCCAGGTTCCATGTGCACAAAAAGAATTTCAGTAGCAACTTTTTCAAAAAAAACAAAAAGAATTCTTCTTACACCAACTATGTCACTTTATTGATGATTATTTCAGTACTAATACTGCATATGTCTATATTTACCATGTACGAAGGAAGTGTTGAAAGTTTGATCAATATTTCTGATGAAAACATTTGTTTCAATGGTTAAAATTTTCATGAATAATGAAAACAAGTTTTTGAATTAAAACTATAAATTTCCTCAACGTGCACAGAATTCAAGGCACTTCTTCTTTAAACTATATGTAATAATTCAAAGATATCTGTATCAATTTAACTAAAATAATTGTAAATCTGATAAGTGTGGCTAGAAATCGTTGGTGACATTATTTGAAGTTATTGATTATACTGTTGCTGTTTTAAGACTAAAATTTAATCTTTTTGTTTCAGATGACATAATGACGACCTCAAGAAGATTTTCCCTCCAAGTTGAAAGTTGAGCTTTGAGAGTCCTGAAACTTTATTCCAAATTATGAAGTTTATTGGTCACTTGGAATCAGAAAATCTTATCTTATTCAAGCTCAGGATTTGATCACATTGAGTTATTGTACTACAAGACTAAATGTCATTTTTAATGCATGCTTGATTGCAATTAGAAGAGCTTGATTTTCTGTCCTTTGAATTAGCTTGTAGCTGTTTGGAGATCAAAGTATTATTTGTTCTTATGAAATAGTATGAATTTTATTTAAATTATGGCTTTCAGGTTTTCCGCATTTATTTAGATTTAAAATTTGTTTATGATATTTTGTTGACCAAAATAAATCCATCATTCTGCACTGTATATATATACTACTGACTTTCAAAAGCTTTATCACTTGTACAATTGTTCATTGTATATAAAATGTTCCAAGGTATAGTGCTAAGTGTATTTATGTGTATCTATTGGTGAAAAAACAATATTGTTTCACGAAAATGTGATATTTGTAATGTGAAAATCTGTGATAACATTTTGCCATTATATGTTTTTCCCTTTGCTTCCTTTAATTGTTAAAATGTGATATGATTGGTATATATTTCTGCTATAATTTTGCATATTCTTCGATGTATTTTGCACAAAAATGAATTGTTATTATGAGAATTATTTTCAATTTACTCAGTGTATATATTCCAATGATGTTTCTTTAATCGACAGATGTAGCCATAAAAACTATACAAGTAAACCTATATATGAGTGATTCAAACTGTTTGTTCATAATAAACCCATGACAAAAACTCTGAAGCTTTTTAACATGACCTCTTTCTAGCCATTAAGCCATGATTGTAGCATTGTAATAACCTATGAATAGTGATGATTTATCATTGCTTGTGATTGTAAAGTACTCCACTGTGATGTTTACAATAATTAGAACATTATTTCAATTTGGTAATGATTAAAATTCCACAGTTTAAAAAATACTAAACTTCCATGCTTAGATCATAATAGTGTATTTAGTGTATTTTTTTGTTATACTAACAATGATAACTTTTCAGTATATTTTGCTAACAACACTAACACAATTACTAACATGATAATATTTGAAAGTAATAGATTAATTTTCTTTCAAATATGGCCTTTTTAAAAGATAATCTCTTGTGTAAAAAAATGTTTCTTCAATTTAAGTAAAATGAAATTTCCTTATAGGAACATACTGGTTGTCAGTTACATACAAAAATAATATTAAAAATTTTTTTTTCTTGAATTGATTCGAATGTACATAGTTTTAATACTAACAATGTGACATATATTTAAATGCTGTGATGGAAAAACAAGTAAAAATAGACATTAGTGATTAATTATTTGGTACAATTTTACTACAAAGGATTTCAACATAATATCATATCAAATGCCTATAATTAAATTTAAAGCTGATACATGTACAGAGAAAATTATTGTATGTTGAAATTATGATCTGTGATAAATATCAGTATGAAAGTTTTACCTGCTTAAGGTTATTGTTAACTGTGATAGTCTGAGAACACTTAAGTTTTGTAACCTCTGTGATATTTTGGTTTGAATTTATTTATTTTCAGCCACTAATTAAACTTCTAAAAAATTCCAATTTGCATTGTTCCTTATTTCAACACCAGTCTGATTAAAATCGACCGAGCTCCGAGGAATAGAATAGGAAAAATATAGGGGTTCGAACCAGTCGGGATATCCTCTCTGTCTTGGTCTGAATGCTGAATGATTTTGATCGAGAAGTAACGACCGTTGCATGAAAGTATAACTCTTAAGCTTCTCTCTCTCTCTCTATTGACAGAAGGAAGGTTTGAAGTCTTGATAATGATCGAAAAGATTACAATGATGAACTAAATTTTGTAATCTTTTATATAGCAGACAGAATATGACTGGTATTCCTGTTAAATAGACGTGTGATTTGGCCTCCGCAAATACATAACACGGTTTTGAAATTTTCTTTGAAAACAAGAACTTTTCATATAGGAAGAAAATGGACTTGAGTCTAGCTGGAACCGACTTGCAGTGTGATTTTGAGAGCAGATAACATCCCATCCAAAGACAATTTGTCATATTTGCAATATAAATATTTGTGCAAGTAAGGCCATAGTGTATCATCATCATCATAGTTTCCTAACTCTTGTTAATACAGTATCTCATGAACCTATGCACTCCAAAGTCCTCCAATTTGGTCAAAGCCTGCATGAAAAGATTATGCAAACACTGGTTGATTTGGGAACCTTGATCTTACTGCAGCACTATGACTACTTTTTAGCTCATGTTAACTTTATTTCTCTTGAACCGTTGCAATCAGTCTTAGAATTACACAGACATTTGATTTTGGATGACCAATACTTTATAATCAAAGTCACAACATGACCTAGACTGCTTTTCAATCGATACCTAATGAAATGTCGCACTAATTTGTTGATAGCCTACACAGACATTAGTTGTTAACAAACAAAAGGGCTACAACACATATCCTGATATCCATTGGGCCAAATGCCTCATATCACTATAGTTTGCAGCCAATAAATGGTGTGCACCCAGTAGTAGATTCATCACCCAGATGACAATTCAAGTTTTCCAATGGAACCCCCTGCCGCTAAACTAACAAGCAGCATTCTATAGGATATCCTCGAAGTTGTAATAGTTTTGCTGAAAACATATCATGGCCATTAATAAGTGTCAGTGATATGAGGTGTGAGGCACAATGGATATCAGGGTAGAAGCTTGATGCTGAGACATAGACGCTGATGTAGCAGGACGCATATCGGTAGTTGCATACAGAAAGCTCACCTTAAAATGAATGATGTGGTAAAATGGTTTAATTATACATGTAACCATCTTTTATATAATTGATTATGGCTGCCATCATGATTTTTTTATCTTTTAAAATACTAGTCTTCTTTTGGAAACGACTAGAGCTTGAACAAACATTAATACACGAATGATATAATCATGATAAGTTAACAAGAAGTAGGTTTTTGTATAACTTTTTTGTATATCTATGGCTGAATTGGTGACCATCTTGTACTTTTTAATCTTCAAAATGCTACTTTTATGTGGGCATCCGTATTAATTTCATTATGATATCTTGATTGGTTTAGGTGTATCCATTTAAATGTCATTCATTACTTACAGGATGGTGGGCACTTTCAATTGTTTTGTAGTGAATCATTAATATGATTTCAAGATTATTTCACTGATGGTTATGCTGCATGGGATATTGAGAATCCCAAAAGTACAGATTTTTCAAGGAAAATGAATGACTGATTGAGAGGAAAGTCATAAACACAGCAATGCATAAGACACGTTTATTTTGTTCACATAATATTTACATGTCAAGTGACCATGAGATGTTTTTCATTAAAGTATCAATTTATTTAACACTCATACAGTACTATAATGGTAAACATTTTTGCATTGTCAAATCAACAGAGAGATATGACAAATCAAATTTCCTTACTTTTCTTACTAAACCCTTTTCGATTTTCATCTGCATATTTATTCCACATCAACTTATCATGTAGATTGCTAAACACAAAGCTTATTGTAGACAAGTTTTGTGTAAGTTGTTATTCTTAGAAAGAACATATCACTGTCATGAGAATACAAGTCCATAACTTTTATTGCATACACATGGGCCATGGCCATATAGCATAATGCTCTACCATATCAATTGGGTCAGGTTGATTATGCAACAGACTAGCAGCTGACACTGTGATGCTAGCAGCCTGCCTTGGGATGTGTATTAGACAGCGTAGTGGAATATCTGAACTCTGGTTGACCCCTTATGTGTGGTATTTAAAGGAATAAAAGGGAGATACCATTGTTTAAAATTTAACATGTTTAATGTGATTTGGTTTTTGCAGCTAGTTGCCATAAAGATTTTAAACAAATTAATCAATTATGTTTGTCTTTCATCTTAATTTTTTTTAGAAACACTTAAAAATATAGAACAACTTGCACGACAATCTTAAATACTCCATATTTAAGATAATATTATGATAAGTAAGTTCAAATTAGAGAATTTATATGGTGCCAGTGATCACTTGATGAAAGCTTAAAATTTAATAATAATGATGTGTCATCTGCAGCTGAAAAGTCAATATGGCTGCTATTGCGGCCATCTTGGATTCTCAAAACTGAAACGTCTACCTTTCTGTGCGGAATCACTATAGGTATAACATACTACAATATAAAAATGATATCTAGATTGGTTTAGGAGAAATAGTCTTTGTCATGAAATCTAATTGAAAATTCAATATGGCTGCCATGGCGGCCATATTGGATTTTCAAAACTGAAACGTCTACCTTTCTGTGCGGAATCACCATAGGTATAACATACTTCAATTTCAGAATGATATCTGTATTCCTTTAGAAAGAGTAGTCTTTTTCATGAAATCTAATTGAAAATTCAATATGGCTGTCATGGCGGCCATCTTGGATTCTCAAAACTGAAACGTCTACCTTCCTGTGAGGAATCACCATGGGTATAACATACTACAATTTCAGAATGATATCTGTATTCGTTTAGAAGGAGTAGTCTTTTTCATGAAATCTAATTGAAAATTCGATATGGCTGTCATGGCGGCCATCTTGGATTCTCAAAACTGAAACGTCTACCTTTCTGTGAGGAATCACCATGGGTATAACATACTACAATTTCAGAATGATATCTGTATTCGTTTAGAAGGAGTAGTCTTTTTCATGAAATCTAATTGAAAATTCAATATGGCTGTCATGGCGGCCATCTTGGATTCTCAAAACTGAAACGTCTACCTTTCTGTGGGGAATCACCATGGGTATAACATACTACAATTTCAGAATGATATCTGAATTCGTTAAGGAGAAGTAGTCTTTTTCGTGAAAGTTTACGGACGGACAGACAGACGGACGACGGACGAAGCGCCATGACATAAGCTCACATTTACTTTGTAAAGGTGAGCTAAAAAGCTAGGTTATTCAATAATCAACTTTCACAATTGTTTTGATTATATAAATGGTCTGTATTGAACACAAATGATGGAATTGGTATGCATACCAAATAAAAGTACCGAGGGTACAGAAGCTCACCTTAAAATGAATGATGTGGTAATATGGTTGAATTTGTAATCATCTTTTATATGATAATTGATTATGGCTGCCATCATGATTTTTTTATCTTTTAAAATGCTATTCTTCTGTTGGAAACCACTAGAGTTTGAACAAACATTAATACAAGAATGATATAATCATGATTTGTTTACAAGCAGTAGGTTTTTGTATAACATTTTTGTATATCTATGGCTAAATTGGTGACCATCTTGGACTTTTTAATCTTCAAAATGCTACTTTTATGTGGGCATCTGTATTAATTTCATTATGATATCTTGATTGGTTTACGAGTATTCATTTAGTCACACTCTCAACTTCCAAAGAACTAAAAAAATGATGCACATAAACATTTGGAATATATCCCTCTGACACAAATCACAAATTCAGCTAGTGATAGGTCCAATTGCCAAAGTAAACTGTCCAGGTCAATGTCTCATGTAATTCTAACTGAATATTTCTGAATATCTTAAATCTTGACCTATGTTAGTGCAATCTGATTGGTCAGAATAGGCTAGCAACATGGGGGTTTATGCTAATTACTAGATATGATGACCTATGATGACCTCTTGCACCTGCATGTAGCTTATGTAACTTATCCTCTTATGTAAGTTACTGTTATTCCATATAGTGAGTGTCCTCCCCTCATTTCAATATGCAAAACAGATACTCTTTAGAGGAGAGTTGCAGGAGAGGGGCTGGAAGGATAGATGGGGCGGTTGGGGGGGTTGGGGGGGAGGGGGATAGAAGGAATGTGGGATAGGTTTGCAATGGAAGGACAGGAGAAAAAAGGGGAGGAGGGAAAGGGGGGGATAGAAGGGTTGGGGGTAGAAGAGAGGTTTGCAATGGAAATAATCTGGAGGTCAACTCAGTAATATGTTTATTGAAGTATCTTAACAAACAGAGAGAATTGGTGAGAAAGACTTTGTTAAAAAAAGAATTGTTCAGACAGCTGTTCAATTAGTTTTGAAGATGAATATTAAATGATATCTTTTATTAGCATGACAAACAAAATAAAAGATAATTTGTTATTCATTAACCAAAATTTTCAATTTGGAATAAATTAATTGCATGGGAACAATGGACTAAAAAACCTAACAGTTAGTGTTGGGAGTGAACAAATTTAATCATTTTAAATGCTTTTGAAAAGGATTTGTTTGAATTGAATGATCATTATAATTATCTAGATAATCATTGTTCAGACCGTAATCAGATATAGATGATTATAAAATGTATATTTATCCCTCACTGACTATGTTATTTGCCATATATATGAAGTGTCAGGAATTATGTAAAACGGAAAGGATTTATTAAAACAGTCATGTTTCAGGCTGTTCGCAGATAAAGATGATTCATACAGTTTTTTGTAACTGTATTATAGTGTTGATGAATATTACAACAAGAGTATCAATACAAATATAATGACATTGATTTGATTGATCAGGAAATGTATTCTTTTCAATGAATTTCATGAAATCTAATTGAAAATTCAATATAATTGACATATTGACCATCTTGGATTCTTGATAATAAAATAAATGCGTCTTTGTCAGGAATCACTATATAAAAAAATACTCACTTTTCAGAATGATATCTTAATTGATTTAGTAGGAGTAGTACTTGGCCTGAAATCTAATTGAAAAATAATGACTTCTATGACGACATGTTGTTCCCAGAACCCCTTCAGCATGATACAATTATCATTTATTTTTACAGGTATTTATAAAACACATGGTATTGGAACTGGAACCTGATACAAAATACCTCTATTATTAACTTATCATGTAGATAACTAAACATAAAAGCAGATTCTTGACTTGTTATTATTAACTCATCGTGCAGATTGTTGTACACAAAAGCTGATTCTTGACTTGTTTAAATTGTTATTTGTAAAAAGTATTACTATTGATAGAATACAAGTATATTTTTCATAAAGACAATTTATATACTTTCCATAAAGTCCATTATGTTCTATTAATCAATTAGGTCAGGATTACTATGCAATATACAAGCAGGCAGGGCTGCTAGCCCCAGATCCTTAAGGAGAGTGTAGCAATTTGTGTATTGGGCTTTGTGTACGTATATTTGGAGAAGCATCCTAGTGTGCTGAGCATGTAAACCTGAACTCTGGCTAAGCCCTTATGTGTGGTATTAATAGACTTGACGGGAGAGAACATGAATTGTTGTGAAAAATATATATAATTTAACAAAATATAGTGAGCTTATGTCCTAACTTGATTTTGTGTCAAGAAGAACTGCTGTTAAATATAGAAATGGTACAAATATGAGTAAAACACAGGAACTGGAACCTGATGCAAAATAACTCTTTCCACATCAACTTATCATGTAGATTGCTAAACACAAAACAAGTGACAAGTTTTGTGTAAGTTGTTATTCTTAGAAAGAACATATCACTGTCATGAGAATACAAGTCTAATTTCCATAACTCTTATTGCATACACATGGCCATATAGCATAATGCTCTACCATATCAATTGGGTCAGGTTGATTATGCAACAGACTAGCAGCTGACTCAACAGAAATATCTGAACTCTGGTTGACCCCTTATGTGTGGTATTTAAAGGAATATAAGGGAGATACCATTGTTCAAAATCTAACATGATGTTTAATGTCATTGGGTTTTTGCAGCTAGTTGCCATAAATATTTTAAACAAATTAATTAATTATGTTTGTCTTTCATCTTAATGTTTTAGAAACACTTAAAATATAGAACAACTTGCATGACAATCTTAAATATTCTATATTCAAGATAAAATTATGATTAGTAAGTTCAAATTAGAGAATTTATATAGTGCGAGTGATCACTTGATGAAAGCTTAAAATTTAGTAATAATGATGTGTTATCTGCAGCTGAAAAGTCAATATGGATGCTATCGCGGCCATCTTGGATTCTCAAAACTGAAACGTCTACCTTTGTGGGAGGAATCACTATAGGTATAACATACTACAATATGAAAATGATATCTAGATTGGTTTAGGAGAAGTAGTCATTTTCATGAAATCTCATTGAAAATTCAATATGGCTGTCATGGCGGCCATCTTGGATTCTCAAAACTGAAACGTCTACCTTTCTGTGAGGAATCACCATGGGTATAACATAATACAATTTCAGAATGATATCTGCATTCGTTTAGGAGGAGTAGTCTTTTTCCTGAAATCTAATTGAAAATTCAATATGGCTGCCATGGCGGCCATCTTGGATTCTCAAAATTGAAACGTCTACATTTCTGTGAGGAATCACAATGGGTATAGCATACTACAATTTCAGAATGATATCTGGATTCGTTTAGGAGGAGTAGTCTTTTTCCTGAAATCTAATTGAAAATTCAATATGGCTGCCTTAGCGGCCATCTTGGATTCTCAAAACTGAAATGTCTACCTTTCTGTGAGGAATCACCATGGGTATAACATACTACAATTTCAGAATGATATCTGCCTTTTTTTTAGGAGGAGTAGTCTTTTTCGTGAAATCTAATTGAAAATTCAATATGGCTGCCATGGCGGCCATCTTGGATTCTCAAAACTGAAACGTCTACCTTTCTGTGAGGAATCACCATGGGTATAACATACTACAATTTCAGAATGATATCTGGATTCGTTTAGGAGGAGTAGTCTTTTTCCTGAAATCTAATTGAAAATTCAATATGGCTGCCATGGCGGCCATCTTGGATTCTCAAAACTGAAACGTCTACCTTTCTGTGAGGAATCACCATGGGTATAACATACTACAATTTCAGAATGATATCTGGATTCGTTTAGGAGGAGTAGTCTTTTTCCTGAAAGTTTACGGACGGACGGACGGACGGACGGACAGACAGACGGACGACGGACGAAGCGCCATGACATAAGCTCACATTTACTTTGTAAAGGTGAGCCAAAAAATGATATCTAGATTGGTTTAGAAGAAATAGCCTTTGTCATGAAATCTAATTGAAAATTCAATATGGCTGCCATGGCGGCCATATTGGATTCTCAAAACTTAAATGTCTACCTTTCTGTGCGGAATCACCATAGGTATAACATACTACAATTTCAGAATGATATCTGGATTCGTTTAGAAGGAGTAGTCTTTTTCATGAAATCTAATTGAAAATTCAATATGGCTGTCATGGCGGCCATCTTGGATGCTCAAAACTGAAACGTCTACCTTTCTGTGAGGAATCACCATGGGTATAACATACTACAATTTCAGAATGATATCTGTATTCGTTTAGAAGGAGTAGTCTTTTTCATGAAATCTAATTGAAAATTCAATATGGCTGTCATGGCGGCCATCTTGGATTCTCAAAACTGAAACATCTACCTTTCTGTGAGGAATCACCATGGGTATAACATACTACAATTTCAGAATGATATCTGAATTCGTTTAGGAGGAGTAGTCTTTTTCGTGAAAGTTTACGGACGGACGGACAGACAGACGGACGACGGACGAAGCGCCATGACATAAGCTCACATTTACTTTGTAAAGGTGAGCTAAAAAAAGGGTTCTTGAAATGAAATCTTGCTTTTCTTTCGCACTTGAACCCTACAAAATGACCATGATGTTTTGTCAACAGTGTGTTCAGATATCTTGCATGTGGATCCTGCAATTAGCCTTTGGGGACTAGCAGCTTCTTATCAAAATATTAAATAGAGATTAATACCTAAGAAAGTGTTTTATATGACCTTTACGGGATGAGTGTGCATTTCCTTCTACTGCCAATTTTATTGCGAAATGCAATGCAACACCACGGTATAGTACAGGACACCCTTACATGACCCACGTGGCGAGGGGTTGATGGAGTTACGAGTGTGAATTTTTGCATTGGCCGAGCTAGAGCGAGGGTTATACACAAATTTGCACGAGTTTCGTAGAAGTCATATAACACACTTTCGAGGGTAATAATTTCTTCATTACCAATTCAAAACCATTTTATTCTCTTAGAATTATCCAGAAAACGGGCCGCTTCCCATGCAACTGCTGGTTACAGTGATGTCACGAACAATGGTTTTACGACGTCACAGGCGAAAATATATGGGGACTCGAGCTACAACAATCGTTGCTAGGCGAAAGTGATATGTGCACATATGCTAATATTGAAAATATGTCACAATATATTTTCAACCCTATGGGTAATAAAGTGATTTATTGTTATAGTGTTGCAATATTCCATCCATTGTTGGCACGCTCTTGAAGATAGGATTTTCATGTTTTTGTCCCAATCAGAGCAGGGAAGTGATGCAGATTTCTATCATTCAATTCAACAAAGATTATGAGAAAAGTTAGTGTTATTGTGAAAAATACTTTTATTCATCTATGAAACAACAAATCTTAGACATATACAAATAATGTTTATTTATGAATTTATCCCAGCTTCAGTACTTCTTACAAAAGAGGAGAACATTCTTCATGTGAACTTATTGTGTCATGTACGTTAGTCATTCAGACAAAATTGATATAACTTCAAAATTCTTGCTCTTTGTTAAAATCAAGCCAGAATTAATCAGACCCTTCAGAGATATATATTTACACAATTATTCAATTAACAGCTTCAGCAATTCAACTGACAGATGAGGTTCTTCACAAAGTAAGCGTTCACTTCTTTCCCTTCCCAGGAGCTTTAGGAAACAGAGCAGGGTCAATCTGATCTCTTGTCAGTCCCTTCACAGAGAAGAGTCTCTCGGCTCGTTGTTGTAGCGTACCACCACACTTGAGTCCACGCTGCGTCAGAGCAAACTTGAGGGTCTCCAGACCAAGCTCTTCAAGTTCAGAGGTCGAGGAGAATTCGTCTAAATCAATCTGAAAAATATAATTTCTCAAATATTGAATTTCTTAAAAATATTTTTTTTAGAATAAGGAATAGATTTGTTAAGAACAGAACTTCTAGATTTTGGCTGTATTTCTGTAGGTCTTTTTTCTGTTCATTTAACTTTTAACATTTCATATTCTGTGAGCAGAACTTTTGGATAAAGATAAGTAGGTTTGTTTTTGGTTCATTTAACTATTAACATTTCATATTCTGTGAGCAGAACTTTTGGATAAAGATAAATGTCTTTGTACATTGCAGACCAACTTTAGCTCAACAATGACACACATTGTTAAATTGGTGTAAGAAATCATAGATAAAGAATTTTTGCTACTTGGGGGGAAAAAAACAAACAGCTTTAGATCAAGACATTTAATATTGAACAATTTCACATTTTAAAGTTATGACTTAACATCATTACTCAGTAACTTGAATATAAATATTTTACATATTACAGTTAATAAATTGTACGGAAGCATGTAATCTGTAATTTTAAAATTGATAATCATTCTTATCTTTCTGTATAAACATAAACTATCTTGACTAAATAACAACTTTTGCATGGTTAGTTCTAAGCTTCACTTCTAAAAATAATTCTGCTACAAAATCATCAGAAAATATATATATGTTCGTATCCTGTAAATGTTTTGAACCCCAAAACAGGTTCAATTTTAATCAGACTGATATATTGATGCTTCAATATTAATTTGCCAAATAATGATAAGAGGTGATGAACCTTTTATTCTACTTAAATAGTCAGACTTACGTCTTTCAGTTCTGTTTTTTCTTCATTTTTTTTCTCATCTGAATTTTGAGGTGGAGGCAATGATGCCAAAAGTGAACTCTTCTTCTCTGTATGAGTTGTCTCCCCTTGACTACTGGAAGATTCAATTATCTCCCCTTGACCATCAGACTGAGGTGGCTCACTATGGGAGTCTGGTGTCTTTTCACCACAAACTGGCATTGTATGATTACTTGTGCTTGGTTTTTCTGAATTTTCAGATTTTGACTGTGAAGTACTGGCCCCGTCTTGGCTGTTTTCACTTTCAGATGCCCGGGCTGAAATTCTTGAATCAATAAGCGGCTCGCCTGATGAGCTGCTGTCTTCATCAGAACTGCTAGAAAGATCATCAAGATCTACACCAATCCTGAAATAAAAAATATTTTTTGTTAAAATAACATTAGAACTTGTTATCACATGACAGATTAAAACGTCCTAACCTCATCAAACATTGCTCTAATGTATAACCGGACATGTTGTTGCGAAGGAGACAAGCTCATTCTTAAGCCGATTGGACATAAATGTCTTTTTGAGCATTTTGAAAATGCAATGATAGATCACATGATAAAGACTTAAAATAGCTTTCTTTCACAAATAGCATGTCTGACTTCTTAAGACAGAAAATTCAAAACTGTCTTCACCTCTTACGATAACAAAAACTTACGAGAACAAACTTTACTCACACAATGAGATAAACATGTTTTTCTCTCAAGAAAAGACAAATCTCCTAACCATTGGCTAGCAGAATACCCACCCATAGAACCTGGTTCAAACCCCTAGGATGTGACAATTTGGATTTTCATTCCTGTTTCATTAGTTTTACTGAAAATACCTGATTTTGCTGATTAATAAATCTACAAAGTGTATAACTTTGAGCACTGACAAAATGAAGTCATAATCGTTAATTTTAATGATATGATAATAAAAAATACTGAACATAAACTAAAAGTCCTGTTTAATAACTTTTTATGAAACTTGTGAATGGCATAGGTATCGAACTGGCTTTCGCTCCTTACACCAAATCACTCATTCGTTTCATTAAAATATTGTTCGACGTCACGTAATGTATTCTCTATAAGACTCACCATTCCTTTGCTCTCTTTGCTTTCCCAGGTCCCTTAGTATCAGCTTTTCTCTTCCCTCGGACATCAGACGAGGGTGCTGCTTTGTCCTTCTGTAGACCTGAAGTTATAAATGAACAAATATTTGTATAAATTTTCAGCTAACAGTAAGCCTGCTCCTTTGAGAGGCATTGTAGAAAGTTGTTAGATGAAGAAGAACTATTATGGATAATCAACTTCTTTTATTGCATTTTTATCCAGTTTTGAGTTTTCTTTAATGCATGAAATGTGACGTTGCTTGATAAGGTCATCCGTATTATTTTCTCTGTTTCTCATCTCACCCTGACCCTGATTTTTCCTCCCATCGTTAAATAAAATAAAGTGTTTTTATTTGTATATGTCCGTTTTTTTCAAAATTGGCCCGCTCTGATAAAAAAAACTGCCTTATGACACATCCATTAAGTACACAAGTCCTTTGATATTCAAAGACAACTTTGTTGTGACCATGGGTAATCTTAAAATGTCTTCACTATGTATTCTTTATGAAGATATAATGCAAAATGATCAGTTTTCTTAATGGACTGCTCACCAGTTTGGAGTGCATCTGCCAAATCATCAGCCACTTTACTCCTCTGTTCAACGTAGGTGGGATCATCGAAGTTGTGTTGTACTTGTGTTCGTCTCCTTGCTAATCTCTCCTGTCGTCTTTCTTCTTTCTCTCTCTCCCTGTCTGATTGTTTACCCAGCCACTCCTTCAATCTATCAACAAACACAGGGGACATTTTAATATCTTGTCATCATTGATATTTCATAAAGTGAAGTAGAAAATTTATTACATTTTTGTGTGTGAAATCAATAATTTTACATAAATCTGTTTTCATGACTCCAGTAACAAACATGTTTTTTGTGTCTGTAGTGGTGAAAGGGTGTATTTTTGCAGACTGATATAACCCTTATCATCATATATGTCGTTGCTTATGTAATGAAACAAATGAATGATGTCTTGTTTATGATAATATTTAGCAAAGTCTTCTGACTACTCAAGTCATAAAAGAATGCTATTTTCAATATATATGGAATCATAATGAATTGAACATTTGACATTTCACATCAAATAAAGTTATTATCTCATATTGTGAAGTAAACGTTTTTAAAAAAAACTTTTTTCAAAGGAGGAGAATGAGAAGTAATTTCCCTTGCCATTAGCTCATGTGGCAGAACTGAAGCAAATGAAAACCAAGCCAGTGAGATAGAAAACATTTTTTAAAAGAGACCTGTTATAGACTTACAAGTGATTTAAGGCAAATAAAATGTTAGATTTGGTTTGTTTGTGACCTTGGTTTTACAGATTTATCAACCCCTGATATTTTTAAAGGACTCATGCTCTAAAACAAAATAATCATACTTTTTCTCATTATTTACATCTCTCATCCGCCGACCACTCAAATCCCTGCAAGCTTCTCTGCTGGTTGTTTTCTCAATTTGTGCTCCGATAGCTCGAAGCATAGAACCAAATCCTGTAATGAAAGTTAACGTCACATCAAGTTCAAACATTTGTAAATGCCATAAAGTCATATGTGAACCAAAAACATAAAGGAACGTTATATTTCTCTCAAATATTAGCAAAGGGCAAATATAAAGACGCCGAACATTCAATATAAACTCATGATTATAAGTAACTTTTCATGAATGTGCCTGTAGAAAGTTTTTGTAAAAACTTGTACATGATGTACAAAAAAACAAAATGCATTTACTGGCTTCATTTTGTAATTTATTTGCTTATTATCCTACATGGCTGTTTAAATTTACAGAAAGGGTTCCATATGTAATCACATGAATGATCAGAAATATATATGTTTTCAATGAAATAAGTTATTCTAAACTAAATACTAAATAAATGTGTACGTACCTCCTTTTCCTCCCAAAACAGTTGGGACACAATGATAGACCAATCCATCTTTAATTTGATCTTCTTCGTTGATCAAACGACCATTACACGTAATGTAGAAACCATTCCCATGAATATGCTGAAAATTTTTTTAACTACAGTTATCTTATTCATCAAAGTTTCATTTCAGAGATAAGTATTTAAAACGTCAACTCATTGATATTCATTATGTAAAAATTGCTATTTAGTATAACAATGATATTTTATCGAGACTGGTTACAAAGAAATATAAAACTGTTACCTTATTTCTTATCAGTAAGCATAACAGCAAGCACATTTTATAATCTATTATTTTTGATAATTTTTCAATAGTCATTTTTCTTTGTAAGCGTCTTGAATTTCTTTGATTGAAAGAACTACAAAAATATATTCAACAAATATCCAAGGGCTAAAAAAATCAGTCTTGCGCGAATCCAAGGGTTAAAATCCCAAAATATCTATTTATACTAATTTATAGTGGCCAAAGTTGTATACCAAAATCTAGAAATCTTCAAATACAAGTTATTTACCTTTGAAATGACGTGTTCCTTCAATTCCGAAAATCCTTCGAGGCTTGGACTGATAACACAACTATAACGGGGAGATGAATGGATAATCAACAACGAAGAAGCCATCATATGATTTTTAGTAGCCTGTATCTTTGATCTAAAAACGTTTTCTCGACTTCGCAGTAATTACAACCGGAAACGGAAGTAAGAGTCCCATAGCCTCGGTTTCGATAACAATGTTAGACGCGAGTCAAAACTTTCAAGTAAACACGGCGCGTTTTATGAAAAATCTGCTTTCCAAATGAACCGTTCAAACTTTTCGGAATTGTTTTGTGGCTGTGGCATTCTGTTTTTGGCTGCTGTCCTGTGTCAATTGATCAAGATCGAATGTATTCAAACAAAACCCTTTTATGGTATCAGTTCAGATGCACAGGCGAATACCAAGAACGAAGTTGAAGATGGACGAAGATATGAACAGTCTCTAGAAATCAAACGAATTCGTGTTGACATTATTCGCAAGAAAATTAATCACATAACATACATTAGGGAATTACAGTTTAATACTTTCCGTGTGTTTTTCCGGATTTTCATGAGAAAAAACTCTTTGCTTAAAAGCAATTTACATTTAGATGTTGGAAATCAAATTCTTGGAACGAATGTTAAAAAATTAACAAAATATCTGCCAGTCTTGTTTGTTGGCATGATACAAAATTCTCTAAAATCTATTGTTCATGGTAAAATAACAGACACTGAATTTGAACTATTCATACAACATGTGAATGAAACATATTCTGTCAACTGTTCGTTTGAGAAACAGTCAGGGACACTAGAGGATTTTGAAAACCTAAAGCTTTCATTGAGGAACTGTAGGGCTTACAAACTTAAAAAAGAAGGAATAAGTGTTATGGCCCTTGGTGGCAACATAGAGTTTGCATCCACAGGCTATAAAGATTATGTTACCCCTGATATATATGAAACAGACCATAAAACATTTTTGACACGTGCGAAACGAAATACACCTACACCAGTGACTGGACATTGTGTACTCAAAGTGATGGCGGATCACAACTACTTTGAAGAAGTCGGAAACAGTAACGTTAAAACAACAATTGCTGAAATGCTTATCAGCATAGCAACTTCCGATTCTATTTTCCGCCAGACTGACTTCAACGGAGATGGTGAAAGTGATAACATTGGTTTCAAAGTTGGAAATATCACAATTTTCAGTTCCGACCAAGATTACAAGATGAAAAATGAGAGCAATTCAATGCTTATCTATCTTCAAAAATTTTCTGAATATAACTTCACAGACTACTGTTTAGGATTTGCCTTTACAAATAGAGACTTTGATGGTGGTACCGTAGGAATGGCATATATAGGAGGATCAAGCTTTTACCAAATTGGTGGAATGTGTCCAAAACGTTCTTCCTGCAGCGGAGGGACTTGCAGGAACTACAACACAGCCGTGCTAACTCAGCAAAATTTTGGCCGGTTTATTTCATCGGAGAGTGCAGCCTTGATCATGGCACATGAATTTGGACATAATTTTGGCAGTAGACATGATTCAACGTCGCAATGTGCGCCAGGAGGTCATGCAGGAAACTTCCTGATGTATCCTTATACGAGTAGCGGTACACTCGCCAACCATAGACTCTTCTCTCCGTGTAGTATCCAAAGCATGTACCCTGTGATCGTTAGCAAAAGTCCCGGCTGCTTCAAAGAAGATCCTGAAGCCTTTTGTGGAAATGGAATCCTGGAGGAAGATGAGGAATGCGACTGTGGAACAGTCTCAATGTGTCAGGACATAGATCCTTGCTGTACTCCTGCAAATAGCTCCATCGGAACTCCCTGTACTCTGAGCATCTTGAATGATTGTTCTCCGAAAACTTCTGTCTGTTGTACCGAATTTTGTAATTTTTATCACGAGACTGACCAAGTGCTTTGTCAAGAAGAGACAGAGTGCTCTTCAAGATCCATATGTCGACATGGACAGAGCACATGCCCGAATCCAGATATGCAAGCAGACGGAACTCCTTGTGATGAAGGACGAAAGACTTGTTACCGCGGGATGTGCAGTAAGAGTATTTGCAACTTTCTCAACCTCACAGACTGTCAGTGTAAAACTCCTCCAACCTCCGCTTGCCTTGTTTGTTGTGAGGCAACAAACATCTCAAACCCTGTTTGTGCTCCAGTGAACTCATTTGACACTTCAGTCCCAAATATCATTAAACACAGGGGAGATCCATGTTTCAACTATAAAGGTTTCTGCAACCAGGAGATGAAATGTGTTCTAGAAGACAAAAGCGCTGGTGATGGCTTCAAGAAATTTCTTACTTCCGAGACCGCTGTAAACTTAGGCACCTGGATGAAAAAGTACTGGTTTTATTTGATTCTTACTATTTTCGTTTCATTTTTAGTTGCTTTTATTCTATCCTCTTACTTTAAACCACAACAGGATGTTCACATGGATGCTGCAAGAATGGGAAAGCTAACTGCAATTATTGCTCAAAGTCAAGCACAGAAACAAATCTATCAAGAAAAGATTGATGCTTGCAAAAAAGCTTTCCAAAATATTGGTATGCAGGATACTTCTATGCACTCTATCCCACTAACATTAGCTGTTGCAAGAATGTCCTTATTCTTTCCGACAGCGCCTCTCTCTCTTATATTCAAGACAGTGAAGTCAAGTTCTTCTGAAGAATTTGCAGTCAAGATGATGCTTGTTAGAAAATATCCAATGCAGAGTTTTGTGGTATCTTTACATGAGAACAAGAGTTTTAACTGTGAAGTCAGAAAGGTTCATGACGATATCGAAGAAATTGTTCTGAAAAACTAGATTACATTCAATTTATATGCAAGATTGTTCTCAAGTTGTTGATTTTTGTTTTCATGGTTTGGAAGATGTTTATAAGTTTTAAGAATTGAATAATTCAAACGTTGTAGATTTATGAATTGAATTTCCAAGATTGACTGATGAAGCATGTGATTATTCAATTTAATTCAGAATTTTTAAAAATGTTTTTTTTTAAAATAAAATTTCATCCCTATAGCTGATGTGATGAATGTATGGCATAATCATTTTGCAGAAGAAAAAACATGTCCTTATTGATTCTTGCTAAGTGTTATCATTTAAAAGTTAAAAAGATTTTTAATGGCGACTTACAAAGACACATGAGAAAGACGTGACATATACTCCAAACAAAAAATTAAGCAACATGTCAAATTTCAACCATATACATAATTATACTTTGTCCAATTTTCATGTTTCTGAGGGTGGTTGTGTTCAAGCAATGTGATCAGTGATTTGATTTAAGGTTATGTATCCTAAATTTTTCTTTGTCTTCATTGTTTCTTGATGAATGGCTACCTAAATTGATAAATATATTTCGGTAAAAAATTAACTGAGTTAAGTTAAATATTCTGATCCGAAAAAAAAAGTCTGCATGCATGGACAGACAAAGTTCATTTCTATTTTCCTTTTTGTTAAATAGAGCCATGGGCTCTGTAGCTCAGACTTTTGATGGAAATAGGTTTCACAGGGGGTACTCGACTGTACAGGCAAAGCGGAAGTTGCACCTCTGCAACGTCCAATTCCTCACTGTACAGTGAAAACAAAACAACCCCGACTCCATTTTCACGGTTAGTTCTAGTAGTATTCACCTTCTGAGAGTTGAAACGTGTAAAACATGAAACTTTTAAGTATTTCTCCACATATTTCTAAAGGCATAATTACGATAATGTTTCAATTATTGTCATACTTGCCCATTTCAAGTGACTGCCCGTTCGAAGCTAATGTAGCGATCGCGAAATTGACTGTTTAACTCATGTTTCGGACTATGTAGAGGTCATTTGATGATTGTTGTAACTTATACAGTAAAATAATGCGTATTCAAAGGCCCATGTGGTGTATCAATGCTTATTTCATTACATTTAAAGAGAAACAAGACAAAATATTGACTGTACGCCCTGATGGACGTTGCACCGGCACTGTACGGGGAGTTACATATAATAACAGTTATACTGTACGGGGAGTTGGTACGTTATGATACACGATACATGTCCCCAATACATTAAGGTGGATTTATTTTACTTTTCAGGCTACTTGTATGGAGTGTACCTACTGTTCCTGATGGTTTTGAGTTATCTCCCCTTAAAGTCAAAACTTCAAACCTTAATTTATCGGTAACTATGGGAGATAATTGTATAAAACTTGCACCAAAATGTGGGCAACATCATTCTCCATCGACTAAGCCCATAGCAGTTTTCGGTCGTATAAATAGATGTTTTCTATTTTCGAAAAACTGAAATTTTGGCGAAATTTCGCGGTTCAGAGGGTACGCGTCTTTGAAAATCTTCTCCTCAGTAACGGTAGTACATACAGACGCATGCTATAGCTCATTTAATAAAGCTGAGAGATTGCTTCACATAAATAGGTCATATCAAGTTTCAATTTGTAGTGGTTTTTAAACTACAGCAGTTTCAAAAAGGATCTTTTGAAATAAAGGATTTTCATCTGTCACGTTCAAAGGGACACTACTCGGTAAGGAAATGTCAAGAATTAAATCTGTTTGATGCATTCTGTTTCTACAATGATAGTTCAACAAGTTCACTACAGGTCATCATTATATAAAAGTTAATATTAAAGGAAATATGTTGACATAAAGAGATTTTTTATATTTTTCGGCGATTTTAACATTTTTCGAGGGTTATTTTACTTGAGAATTTTAGTTTGAAAACTTTTACAGATAGAAATTTCATCGTTGATGTTTTGTGAAGCAGATGTAATCTTTTAATACAAAATCATTAACTCGTTTAATAATAAAAGTACCGAGGGTACAGAAGCTCACCTTAAAATGAATGATGTGGTAATATAGTTTAATTGTGTAACCATATTTTATATGATAATTGATTATGGCTGCCATCATGATTTTTGTATCTTTTAAAATGCTAGTCTTCTGTTGGAAAAAATTAGAGCACGAACAAACATTAATACAAGAATGTTAATAAATCATGATTTGTTAACAAGCAGTAGGTTTTTGTATAACTTTTTTGTATATCTATGGCTGAATTGGTGACCATCTTGTATTTTTTAATCTTCTAATTGTTACTTATATGTGGGCATCCATATTAATTTCATTATCTTGATTGGTTTAGGAGTATTCATTTAAATGTCAATCAATAATAACAGGTTTTGTGACTCTTGAAGTCAAGAAATAGTCCCGAAAATCTCAAGAATTCTTTCTTAAAAGTACTTGTACAGTACTCTGACCAAAGTTTTCAAACACAATCACAAAAGTCAACAAACTGGTTAATCCAATGTTAGATTAGTCACACTCTCAACTTCCAAAGAACTAAAAAAAGATGCCCATAAACATTTGGAATATATCCCTCTGAAACAAATCACAAATTCAGCTAGTGATAAGTCCAATTGCCAAAGTAAACTGTCCAGGTCAATGTCTCATGTGATTCTAACTGAAGATTTCTGAATATCTTAAATCTTGACCTATGTTAGTGCAATCTGATTGGTCAGAATAGGCTAGCCACATGGGGGTCTATGCTAATTACTAGATATGATGACCTGTGATGACCTCTTGCACCTGCATGTAGCTTATGTAACTTATCCTCTTATGTAAGTTAATGTTATTCCATAATGTGAGTGTCTTCCCCTTAATTCAGTATGCAATACAGATATTAAGAGGGGAGTTGCAGGAGAGGGGCTGGAGGATAGGAGGGGAAAGGAGGGATAGAAGAGAGGTTTGCAATGGAAGGACAGGAGAGGAAAGGGGAGGAGGGGAAGGGGGGATAGAAGGGGTGGGGGGTAGAAGAGAGGTTTGCTATAGAAATAATCTGGAGGTCAACTCAGTAATATGTTTGTTGAAGTATTTTAATATTAATTGCATGGAAACAACAGTTAGTGTTGAGAGTGAACAAATTTAATCATTTTAAATGCTTTTGAAAAGGATTTGATTGAATTGAATGATCATTATAATTATCTAGATAATCATCGTTCAGATCATAATCAGATCCCTCACTGGCTATGTTATTTGGCCTTTTATGAAGTGTCAGGAATTATGTAACCCACTGATATCATTATATGTTTTATTTAAAAGGATTTATTAAAACACTCATGGTTCAGGCTGTTCGCAGATAAAGATGATTCATTAATTTGTTTGTAACTGTATTTATAGTGTTGATAAATATTACAACAAGTGCATCAATACAAATATAAACACATTCATTTGATTGACCAGGAAATGTATTCTTGGATTCTTGATAATAAAATGAATGCGTCTTTGTCAGGAATCACTATATAAAAAAATACTCACTTTTCAGAATGATATCTTAATTGATTTAGTAGGAGAAGTACTTGGCCTGAAATCTAATTGAAAAATAATGACTTCTATGTTGACATGTTGTTCCCAGAGCCCCTTCAGCATGATACAATTATCATTTAGTTTTACAGGTTTTCATAAAACATATGGTATTGGAACTGGAACCTGATACAAATTACCTCTTTCTACAATAACTTATGTAGATTACTGTACATAAAAGCAGATTCTTGACTTATTAATATTAACTCATCTTGCAGATTGTTGTACACAAAAGCTGATTCTTGACTTGTTTAAATTGTTATTTGTAAAAAGTATTATTATTAATAGAATACAAGTATACTTTTCATAAAGTCAATTTATATACTTTCCATAAAGTCCATTGCTTAGATATGATAATTGCCATACATCATTATGTTGTATTTATCAATTAAGTAAAGATAACTAAGCAACATACAAGCAGGCAGGGCTGCTAGCCCCAGATCCTTAAGGAGAGGGTAGCAATTTGTGGATTTGGCTTTGTGTATTTGGAGAAGAATAGTGTGCTGAGCATGTAAACCTGAACTCTGGCTAAGCCCTTATGTGTGGTATTTAAAAACTTGACGGGAGAGAACATGTATTGTTGTGAAAAATATATATAATTTCACAAAACATAGTTAGCTTATGTCCTAAATTGATTTTGTGTCAAGAAGAACTTCTGTTAGATATAGAAATGGTACAAAAACTTTGTGTTTTTGCTTTTGACATGTTATGTCCTGTGGGCCTGTGGCCTTTTTGACAGAATAAAACTATATATAGAAATGGTACAAATATGAGTAAACACAGGAAATTGAACCTGATACAAAATAACTCTTTCCACATCAACTTATCATGAAGATTGCTAAACACAAAACTTATTGATGACAACTTTTGTGTAAGTTGTTATTCTTAGAAAGAACATATCACTGTCATGAGATTACAAGTCTAATTTCCATAACTCTTATTGCATACACATGGCCATATAGCATATTGCTCTGCAATATCAATTGGGTCAGGTTGATTATGCAACAGACTAGCAGCTGACACTGTGATGCTAGCAGCCTGTATCAGGATGTGTATTAGAATAGCATTGTGGACTCTAGAGGCATATCTGAACTCTGGTTGACCCCTTATGTGTGGTATTTAAAGGAATATAAGGGAAATACCATTGTTTAAAATTTAACATGATGTTTAATGTGATTGGGTTTTAGCAGCTAGTTGCCATGAAGATTTTAAGCAAATTAATTAATTATGTTTGTCTTATATCTTAATTTTTTTTTAAAAACACTTAAAAATATAGAACAACTTGCATGACAATCTTAAATATTCCATATTCAAGATAATATTATGATTAGTAAGTTCAAATTAGAGAATTTATTTGATGCAAGTGATCACTTGATGAAAGCTTAAAATTTAATAATAATGATGTGTCATTGCAGCTGAAAAGTCAATATGGCTGCTTTTGTGGCCATCTTGGATTCTCAAAACTGAAACGTCTACCTTTCTGTGCGGAATCACTATAGGTATAACATACTACAATTTAGAAAGTATATCTAGATTGGTTTAGGAGAAGTAGTCTTTTTCATGAAATCTAATTGAAAATTCAATATGGCTCCCATGGCAGCCATCTTGGATTCTCAAAACTGAAACATCTACCTTTCTGTGAGGAATCACCTTGGGTATAACATACTACAATTTCAGAATGGTATCTGGATTTGTATAGGAGGAGTAGTCTTTTTCATGAAATCTAATTGAAAATTCAATATGGCTGCCATGACGGCCATCTTGGATTCTCAAAACCGAAACGTCTACCTTTCTGTGAGGAATCACCATGGGTATAACATACTACAATTTCAGAATGGTATCTGGATTGGTAAAGGAGGAGTAGTCTTTTTCATGAAATCTAATTGAAAATTCAATATGGCTGCCATGGCGGCCATCTTGGATTCTCAAAACTGAAACATCTACCTTTCTGTGAGGAATCACCATGGGTATAACATTCTACAATTTCAGAATGATATCTGGATTCGTTTAGGAGGAGTAGTCTTTTTCCTGAAATCTAATTGAAAATTCAAAATGGCTGCCATGGCGGCCATCTTGGATTCTCAAAACTGAAACATCTACCTTTCTGTGAGGAATCACCATGGGTATAACATACTACAATTTCAGAATGATATCTGGATTCGTTTAGGAGGAGTAGTCTTTTTCCTGAAAGTTTACGGACGGACAGACGGACGGACAGACAGACAGACAGACGGACGGACAGACGGACGACGGACGAAGCGCCATGACATAAGCTCACATTTACTTTGTAAAGGTGAGCTAAAAACAGTATTAAATGGAAGGTCGTTTAGTATCCTCTATGCACATAACAGTTTAACGTAGCAATATTTATCTTCCGAAAATGTATTAACATCATAGCATTTATTGTCGCATAACTTTATAAATAAAAGTAGTTTGTATCTTTAATTTTATATGAACACATTCACCAATATCCGCGCGAAACTATTATGCATGTAAGTTCTGACCAGTGGTTGATTGATTGCGTTGGTGTTTAGTGCCGCTTGAGCAATATTACAGCCATTAGTGGCGTGTGGATTTAAATGCAATCCTTAGTTTATAAACATACGACAGTTCTCGGTTACTCTGTAAATGCGCAACTTCCCGTACAGTCAGCATCCGAGACAGTCGCAACGTCCCTTCAGCTTACAGTTTAATTTTAGTCGAAATATTTTGCCGAAACAGTAAGAAATACTTGATTGGGCATTTATATTACGATATCCACATTGTATCAACAAATGAAAGGTTAATTTGAATGACTCCGTTCATCTAAATTGCTGTGATTGGCAAATTTAGACATATTTTCGTTAGGCTTTCGAACGCGATCTCAAGGACAGCTGAAAATCATCATTATACAGAGACCGAAGTTGTGTTACATTATAAATAGAGTAGTTTACAAAGCAGTAAAGCGTCATCGGTCCACCGAGACAGTTTAAATTTGTTATAAACAACGTATTAACTAGAACTAACCGTGAACGTGGAGTCGGGGTTGTTTTGTTTTCACTGTACAGTGAGGAATTGGACGTTGCAGAGGTGCAACTTCCGCTTTACCTGTACAGTCGAGTACCCCCTGTTGGTTTTGAAGGTTGTGACCCCATATGGGGTCACAAAATCTACAATTAAGAATCTCCACTGACCCAGGAGTCTACACACAACTTTTCAACTCTCCAGCCCTTTTGGAACTGTAGGATAAGATCCAAATAGGTTTTGAAGGTTTGACCCCTGTGATCCCAATTGGGGTCATGGGGTCACAAAATCTACAATTTAGAATTCCCACTTGCGAAGGAGTCTGCACATCAAATTTCAGCTCTCATTTGTTCTGGAGAAGAAGTCGAAAATGTGAAAAGTTTACGGTTTGACGGATGCCGGACACCATGCCATAAGCCCATTGTGTCTTTCAGACCTGGTGAGCTAAAAATTACAACTGTAAAATCATCTGAACTGTATATGCTTATTTCATTCCACCGTACACAATACCCCTAGTTGTTTCTATTGCATTGGATGTTACTATGCATTTAGTGAGGTTGTTAGTGTTTAGTGCCACTATGGCTGCATCTCAGACATTAGCGGCAGCAATATACAATATGTTCAGTTCACAATAATACATAATGCAGTTAAATTAATCATGATACAAGTTTTGGTGAATATGGTAAGAAGTTTTAATGAATATTGAATCCAGAAAAACAATTTGTGAAATCTTCATAAAGATAGCGTTTTAGTTATTGTTCAAGTCGGGAAAAATTGAATGTGATTTTCATGAAGAAGTTAAGAAATTGTTAGTTAGACATATTGATTTACCGGTAAATCAGTTAAATGGTATATCACTGCAATAATGTAATGTTTGCTGTATTGTTTATATATCATCCTACCATCTGCCAATTTAAAGTCATAGACTAACAGGGATTGAGAAATACTCTTTGACATGGGCCATTTTGGATTTTTTGGGCAATTTTCTGAATTTCGATTGGGCCATTTCTCATTATAGCAATATTAAACTTCAAAATTGTAATGGGCTATTTTTTCATCCAATGTGCAAAATGGCCCATTGCCCTTGCCTTTCCCAATCACTGAACTAATTTTTGCATGGCAAATAGTTTACTAACAGTCTTTCCTTCACAGTCCACCTATCTGCTCTCAAATGACTTGTAAATCACATACTTTTACATAAGGTTCTTGAATGTAATGAAAACTTAAAAAATATAAGATTTAAAATTTTATTGAATGATAAGGGCAATAAAAGATGACTAAATGAGTTATTATGTACAAATAATGAATGTGTTAAAATGAATTGAAATTTTGCATATGAAAGTATAAATAAAACCATGTTTACAATTTGTTAAAATATCAACATCAAGTAATCTATGATAAAATTCCAGATCAATACTAAAAGACTCCTAAAAATATATTAAAGGCTGCTGCAACATGACTAAAATAATTGAAACAATTTGTCTTGGTAAAAATCTATTTCCTCATATTTGCCAACAGGAATCATGCGACCAATTTACGGCAACAAGAGGGTTCTTTATTGAATTAACACCTTGCCATTTCATAATTGAAAATAAGACAGATACTTTTCAGCATAAATACAGATATTACAACTTGACAGTGACTGAAGTTTCTTAATCATGTTTTTTACCTTTGCTTTTACCTACAATAACATCCATTTTGACATACATGAACAAAATCTTATTAAGTACATGGTAGAATGTTTCTTCTAGAATGTTAACCCACACAAATGTACATGAATTTTTAAGTTTCTGCAGTTCTTAACTGGAATCATAAGCAATGCTTGAAAACCAAGTCATTTTCAATATTGCATCTGAGATTTCTTGATTTGTACAATTTATGGCTCAACAGCAAAGTTCGAACCAAATTTTACATCAGCACTTCACATGGTCATCAATGCAAATCAACAGTTCATTTCTCCTTCAACTCTTTGATCATCTCCTGGACAGGGTTGAATGGTATGCAGATGCTGTAGAGATCGTTGAAGAAAGCGCCGTCATTGTCGCCGCCTCCGAATATGAGGATTTCATCCTCCTCCTGATTCTCGTGGTTGTAGGGGAGACAGAGAGAGATGTGACCAGCCCTGGCTGTCGGCGCTCCGTCAACCTTAATTTGGCTCCATGTTAGCTTTTCTGTAAAGGAGAAACAATAGTATTTTTATTCGGAATTAGAACTTGACTTTGTCAAAATTACTCCACTCAGATTTTCTGTCAAGGAGGAAATAATATCAGATATCTATGTTAGTTTACATAGAAGTTAGATATTTTAACATGTTCACACATTAGAATATGACTTTGCAAAGATGCATCAGTGCATTGTTGTGGTTCAGTTCTTGGTACAAAACATGAATCCATGATACAACTTGATAAAGCATCATTTCATTGTTCAATTTTCAAAAGTGAATATTGACTTACAAATAAGGACTTTGTGAAAATATTCATTGACATAATAGTTTTGAAAATTTTCAGAAAAATATACTAAATGTATGAAATATGTTTCAACTACTGAGCTTATATTTGGAAAGGATATATCCAGTAATAAGTTACCTAGATTGAAAATATGGGTGTCTTCAAGAGCGTTGTTGCCATCGTAACCACCGTGGATGAGGATTCGGCCGTTGCTTAGTGCGCAGGAAGCATGCCAGCTGCAACAAAGAGATGGTTTAATCAATCTGCTCAGTTCAGGGACTCAGAACCACAAACTCTTGTAAGTTCTTCAGTAAGTAAGCACATAAAATAGGTATCCAGGGACTCAAAGCTTAAATATTTACAAGTATTTTCTAGATTTATGAGTATTTGATGCAAGACTCGAGGGCAAATTCATCACTGTAAATTTACTTACAAAACAGAAACGCAAATTTCACATCTGAGAACATTGATTGTTTACAGAATATAATACTTAAGTCAAACTGTTGTTCAGACAAGTGGGACATTTTGGCCTTTTCTGTTTGGATGGGACCCCTTGCAATTGTAAAAGTATCCTACAACTTAGTGACAAGTGACACCAAGCAAGAAGGGCGGGCGAATTTCCCCAGGACCCCTTTGGTAACAACACAAAGTTAACTCTAGCTAATTATTACCTTCTTGGTTTGGGAGGAGTGCCAGAGATGTCTGGTTTGGACCAATCAACAGTACCTGTAAAATACAAGAAAATGTTTGATTTTGATCATATAATAACCTAAAAGACGCCACAAACAGCAGAAACATTCTGGTGCTAGTATGTTATGTCAATAAATATCTTTTCATTAATTACAAACATGACTTCCAAGTGAACTGACACATGGTTACGGGTTACAGGTAATGCTAGAGGTGTGACAATACAGATTTTATACAAAACAATACATATCTTATTTTATTATATGACAAGCGGTGAGAGACTGAGTTTTCTCAGTTCTAGAAACGTGTTCTCACCACTGAGTGCGATATGACTTTTTCAAGTCAGTGAAAATATCACAAAGAAGATGACGTCATGTGAACAATGGTTTGACGTCACTTCTACAATCAACGCGACGTCATCGCCGTCGCTAAATTACAATTAACAATGGTATGACGTCACCAGAAAACTCTCGAGTCAAGACCTTTGGAACATTAATTACCACATTTTCAACCACAGAGACATATAATAAACAGAATATCTTTTGTTTTGAGTGTGATATCACGTATCTCTCATCTCGTGATGGGGAAAAGCCTATATTTTTAAAATTTATTTTAAAATACTGGCTCTTCCCCATCACTCGCGATGAGAGATAATTGATATCACACTCAAAACAAAAGATATTCTCTATTTATTATATGCTAAGCGATGAGAGACTGAGTTTTCTCAGTTCTAGAAAAGTGTTCTCGCCACTGAGTGTGATATCACTTTTTCAAGTCAGTGAAAATATCACAGACGGGATGACATCATGTGTACAATGGTTTGACGTCACTTCTACAATCAACGCGACGTCATCGCCGTCGCTAAGTTACGATCAACAATGGTATGACGTCGCCAGAAAAGTCTCGAGTCAAAGTCTTTTGGACATAAATTAACACATTTTCGACCACAGAGGCATATAATAAACAGAATATCTTTCGTTTTTAGTGTGATATCACTTATCTCTCATCTCGTGACGGGGTAAAGCCTATATTTTCACTCGTGGCTGCGCCCAGTGTTCTGCCGAGAGCGCGGCCTTGCGTCATTGGCGCAATTATTTTTTAATTGACGCAAGATTTTTACATTGCGTGGGTCATCGGGCGCATACAAATTCTGGATGGTCTCAGATATTTATACCATATTCATATATTCAGGGGATGAGCAGGTTGGGGTCATTCTCGGTTTAAAGCCCACCCCCCAATTCTGGGAAATCTGACACGATCGTTGTCAGATGATCGAGTTAGCGATGTTTACACCGGAAGCAAAATGCACAAGTTGGGCCCTATAAGTTTACGTCTGTCAGCGTTGAACTTGTAAAATGAAACAAAACATTAACCTGTTGTTGTTTTTAACGACTATATACATTTTGAATTAATATTATATATTGTTTATTATAATATTCATGCATCATTCACGCAGTGTTAATTTCAGCAAAAATCACGATGTACGTGGCTTCACTTGCATCAGCGATCGGGAAATGAAATATTTGATTCCCAAAATATTATCAAGAACTGTCGCTTTGTAAGGCTTGTTATCCATTTTAATTGTTTAATATTGCATATTTCCAAACTTATTTATCATATTTAATCAAAGTTCAAAGAAATCTTTGTCAAATATACTTTCGCGAAAGCGCGTTGTTTCACTGTACTTGGAATATCAATCGTAATTTCTTGACGACAAATAACATTATTAATTTTATTTCGTGTTCATTATCAAAACTTTTGAAAGTTTTTCTTCAAATTTTATTTAAATAAATATTTCAATTAACTGCATGTTGTTTTTGAAAATGTAATATATCGATAATGTTTAACAAATATTTGAATATTTAGACATTTAATATTGTATCGACAATATGTTGTCATGAATTTATTACAATCACGTTTCAGTTTCATACATCGTTTTCAAATCGACTTGCTGATTGGTTGACCTACATTTCTAGGCCAATGAAAAGGCTTGTAACAAATATCTCTCTACCCGTAAACACACGCAGCAAAAGCTGTCGACTGATCATTCACGTTCGTTTTTCATGAGAATAATGTTATGTAATCTGATTAAAACAAACAACAAACAATGTAAGTTAGCATTTGCAATTTCTTTTATGCTTCTTTTTAATAATATACGTCTGGAAAAAAGTGTCATTTGATGTTAAGAAGATCGGTTCAACAGTCAACAGTATCGATGTCTATTTTCAACTCAACTCGCATTCACGATTTTCTTGGTTGGGGTCTCTCGCGGTTTAAAGCCCATCCCCCTTTTTTCAAGACATTTGTTTGTCGGGCCCCCTGGTCTTTACCCGCGAGGATACAGTAGTAAAAGAGTAAAAGTATATATTTCTAAAAACAAGTATCTATATTATATTATATCTCATATTTGGAAATATTTTGAATCCCAGGTCTATTTCTTAACCAAATAAATTTGGTTGTTTGTTTTTAGAGGACTTGTGGCTTTTTTCCTAACTGGGACTTCATAATAGCCTGTTGAAGAGAATCAGATGCATCAATTTTAATTACATTCTCATTTGTTTTCAATTATAATTAGTATGTAGGTAAACTCAAACAAAATATCAAGTGAATCAGCAACTTTCAACTAAAAAAATACATCCCTATTTGACTTGACCCCAGGCATGCAGAAAATGACCCCTACTTTTATCTGCATTGGGGTCATTGGCCCCAGGTTTGAAATGTCTTGGCAGAACACTGTGCGCCACTCGTGAAAATACTGGCTCTACCCCGTCACTCGATGAGAGATAAGTGATATCACACTCAAAACAAAAGATATCCTCTATATCTCATAGCGATATGATTTGATAGGATACACATCACGATACGCTTTTCAAGGTTTTTGAAAAAACAAAACATTAACTTTCGATAAATACACTGATTTTTAGGCAAAATAATCTGGATGCGTATCACAAACTGAGAATGTAACACGATACATGTATCGTCAGATTAAGTATCACAATAACATCGATAAACACCGACATCGTCACACCTCTGGTTAAAGCATAAATGGATTGTACGAAGAAAATAAAGTCTAAATTACTTCCAGAAGAACAAGATGTGTTTGTGAAACACGAATGCCCACGGATGCATCCTGCTCGCTGTGTCAAGGTCAAGGTCACAAGGTCAAATGTCATGGTGTCATCTGAAAGGTCTCATCACAAGGGATCCATATGTCAAGTATCAAAGACCGGACAGGTGAAAAACAATATACCCCCGGAATCTCCGATTAGGGGGCATAAACAATATACCCCCGGAATCTCCGATTCGGGGGCATAAAAAGAATGCATAGGATCCAATATGGAAGCAATATCTTTGTCTACAAACATTGAGTTTAACAGTAAGTTTAACCAATAGAATTATGTACATACTCATGTCAAGGATGTGTAGATCATTGAAGCAGATCGGAGCGTCCCATCCTCCGAACATGACCAGTTGCTCCTTGATCAGAGTAGCCGAGTGTCTGAAATGAAGAACAACTTTTAATCTAATGTATCCAAGTAATAGTATAGATATGCAGACTTTTGTAGATCCTTGACCCTTGACATGAATATCATTCCTGTAAATTGTTAGTTCATGTTTCATTGGTTTATCACAAATTCAGTTTTAACAAGTCATTTCAACCCCTGTATATTGTGCAAATCATGGATCAGGCAACCTAACTTTCAGGAGAGGTAAGTGTTAACAATATGATTTATGTTGTGAGCAACTATAAACTTTTTGTATCTGACAACACATACTTAAAGTAATTTATTGTTTTACTCTGTATCAGGATGCAATTCTGTATCATGTATTGTTATACATTTGATCATGGTAATTTGTAGTCGTGATAAATTCTGAGTCCTGATTCAAATACTCGCAAAATTTGAAAGGACTATAACAAATCAAGCTTGGAGTCTCGGGATGTAAGGTTTTTTTATGGTGTTATTGCTGAAAAATTTAAGGACTCATTTAAAACGACATGGTGAGGTGAGGTGATGTGGGGTTTATGGCAGCTTTCAAGAGTATTTCACTAATATCGCTTCTGCTAGTATTATTGCAGAGAGAAAGCCTGCAACACCATTGTGGATGTCTTGCGGTAACAGCGGGAACTAGGAAAATCTGCAAGGACTCTAGACATTGTGCTTGCGAGTCCCTGACCTTAGCAGGTCACATTTATAGATTGATACTTTATACTATCTTTGTGATAACTTACCCCGATCTAGGTTCGGGTTTGTCTCCGGTGACAATGGGGCTGTACCAGTTCTCCATGGGTGGACTGAAGATGTGGATCTCGTTGCTGCAGCCATCAGGGTTTGGGTCAGGACGAGGGTAGACACCGCCAAAGATCCACAACTCGTGGCGGAAGAGGGTGGCGCTGTGATATGAACGTGTTGGCGCCTTGCCGTTAACCTGATAATTGAAACAAATTTGACAAATTTATCCCCGAGTAATGAATCAAATAACAATACAAATTTGGAATAGTACAATAAATCTAGATCATTAACATAGCATTTATCTGAACCAAGGAGCAAGTATTTTCAGTGTAATTTATCATGAAGAAAAATATGTTTTTTAGTTGCCATTTTGCTCCCAAGTGCTTCTTATGTATCCAACCCTGATAGAATTGTTGAACAAATCAACACCTTAATACATACCTTAACCAACTGCCATTTCCATTCCTCAACATCAAGCATGTGAACGTCATGAAACCACTTTAGGTTTTTCGAGCCTCCGAAAACGTAAATGCACCTTGCTGTAGGGTCATAGGTCGCTGTGTGGCCCATGCGGTACTCAGTCTTTTGACTTTCAACCGTCAACTCTGGCGATCTCCAGCGTCTTGTATCTGAATCAAATACAGATATATTAAGCTTGTGAAAGGGTTGGGCAATATACTATGTATAGATACTATAACTGAAATATTATTTTCATTTTACATTACATCCCACCAGATAATTAAATTTGAAATTTGTAGATATATCTTGAAATAAACATTTTCTAAGGAAGGTTGCACGAAGTAGCAGACACATATTCAAATGCAATTCACTGTATTATGAATCCATATTTAACCAATCCATAATTCAAACTTGTGTTTCTTTAGTAATGTTGTCTATGAAAGCTTGAAATTTATTAATTTAATTTTTGAATTTATGTCAGTTTGTCTTCTCAAACTGAATTTAGAAGGCTAAGGATAGAAATAGAGTAACAGATTTTCTTGACAAAAGTGTTACAGGTTATATAGTTAGTGTAAAGCATCCGTACAGTTAAGGTACACATCCAAATCAGTTTGTTACACACCTGGATCGAGTGACCACACCGAGTCCCTGCTTAGCTGTTGTCGGTCACCTTGACCGCCGACCAGAACTGCCCGGTTGTTGTGAATCATACACATGGACGACCCCCATCTACTGCTTGGCTGGCAGGCTGCAAGGGAGACAACTTTTATTAACATCATAATTTGGGGTAATACACACATGACCCTAAAATAAAATTAAAGCTAAAGCAAATCTATAATAAGACTTAAGAGCTTATTGTGAAGATAGGGAAATCTAAGTCTTCTTTTCCTTATATTTATTCATTTCTTTTCAAATTTTAGATTTATTGAACAAAATTCATGACTGTATTAAATGAAAAAGCATGATCAAACTATCTTGTCAAAGGGTGAATGACACAAAATGATTTAGAATTGAAATGATACGTTTCATATGATATGCAACAACAATAATATATCTCATTTTCAGGCACTTTTTCTTA
Source organism: Steromphala cineraria (assembly GCA_916613615.1). NCBI lineage: Eukaryota > Metazoa > Mollusca > Gastropoda > Trochida > Trochidae > Steromphala > Steromphala cineraria. Next base: position 53,204,634 of record OU744724.1, on the reverse strand, counting down.
CAAAATGAACTTTTACGAACTCATTTTTCAGCAAACTAAACAAATATAATGTCAAAATTTTTATCACAATACATAAATGAGAGTATAATATGAATATCATCAGATGAAATATAATAATTCTCTATACTACGATATTAGTCACCACTGATCAATGTTTTCAGAACTAAACAGATAATCTGGATATAAAGAAAAAGAACACAACAATGCAACATTAATTAGGATAATTGCGCAGAATATATAAAATTCGAACAGTCAAATATCTTACCTCTGATTGAGACATCTTTACACTGGGCCAACCTTGGACCCGTTTTGGGCTGAATTACGGAATTCTTTTGACTAAGAACACCCTTTTCGGTAGTCTCAACCTTCTTAGGGGTCTTAAATTCATTTTTTAATGCCCTCATTCTTGTGTTAAGTTTTTGTTTTCTTGGTGTTGGCCCTTCTGGTGTTCCGTCCGTACTTTCACGGCCTCGTTTTTTCTGTTTAGTTTTTCTTGGCAGCGGAGATGGGGTTGAAAGCTGAGGAAGAGTAGTAGAATGCTATTAGAAAAACTTTTTGCATATAGAGAGTTTGATGCAGGTTTTCATAATTATATCATTATTATGTGCATACAATCTTTAAGTTTTTTTGGCAGTGGTGATGGGTTAGAAAGCTATGATAGTAAAGGTAGAAAGCTGTCAGAGAAACTTTAAACATTTTGATACAGGCTTTTAGGAGTATTTCATATAACACACAGACAATCTCACTAAAGTGTCTTCTGATTGAAATACATTATCAAGATTTAATTGTAGTAATGTTAAAGTATTTACAACTATATTATGAGTTTTAATATGTTCGGGAGACACATTAAAGATTCTAAGGAATTCAGAAATATTTTATCTACACAAAAGCAAATAAGCTTCAAATATTCTTTCCTAAGTCAAATTTTTGATAAATATAACCCCACTGAAACTTTAAACCCTAAATTTGGATTCAAGATTTTATCTTACCGAAGGTGTGTTTTCATTTTCCTCTTGAATATTTTCCTCTTTAGTTTCCGTGACTTCAGGTGTAGAGGATATCTCTTCCGTTTCCAAACCTTGAACTTCCACAACTAGTTTTGCGAGAGCTACGTTACTGTTGTTGTGTTCAAGAGTGACAATGTCTTTTGTTTTTTCCCATAGTAAACACCTTAAAGAAATTAAATTTTGAAATTAAATCATAAATTCTATCAAGCTTATACTCTACAAAATATTGGATTTTCAATATAGAAAGTTATAGTTTTGTTCATATGATGCATGATATAGAATAGGGTGGGTCTGAATAAAAGTCGGTGAGCTAGTTATTATTTTACGCCGCTTGGGCATTACTTCATCCGTTTGTGACGTGGCCTAAATAAGATTTGAAAAGTTAAATCTTGAGCTTTTCGTTATCAACAACATGCAAATAATTGACATTCATTAATAAAATTAATGACACAGCAATTTCATCAACTGAATCAAATGAAGTTGTTTTAATCATAATGAATAAAGATGATGGCATTACGTTACATACTTTTGGTTGAAAAAAGTATCAAACATTCTAAACTTCCATTATTTCAGTAAAATGAATTTTGCCACATTAGAATTAATCTTTTAATTCAGATTATTCTGGCTTCAGCTTCGTAGTTTTCAACTTCCTATTACCTTGTACGTTTATTGAGAGTTCCAAATTCTATTCTGTCGTCTCCGAGGGTAACACCAATGTCAAGTGTGACAGCTTGTTTCTTGGAGATAGATTTGTTAGGAATTGGACCCAGTGAAAATACAACAACATTATCTGGTAGCGGAACTGGAAGTCGACTGTAAAAACTGTGGCTGCCTTCAGATCTGTAAAACAAAGATTTTCAAATTGATTTCTATAGATCATGATCGAGAAAATTGGAGACCAAATCGGCCTAATTCCAAGGAAAAAATATTCAAAATACTAGATTAGCGTTTGCGGGATACCGCAAAAGCAGAGCAGCCCCGGAACTTGGGGTTTCGCCTTACCCTGTTCCGCCTTTTCAACTGTATAACATTATTGTAATGAAATAAAGTGTTAAAAATTAAATTAATCCATTTTCTCCATATATGTTGACCTTGCTGTGACCTTGACCTTAGACAGTTTTCAAATTGATGTCTTTAGATCATGATCAAGAAAATGTGAGGCCATATCTGCCTAATTCTGAAGAAAAAATATTCAAAATATTAACTCTACGGAGATATGAAATTCTACAAACTAGGTCTGACCGCATTCCCTTACTTTGCATGCTTTTACAAGTTTAATGCAGCGAAACCCAGTCGTTGACTGACCAATCACATCGCACGCTTAAAAGATCGCAAACGGTGATAACGTTCAAAGCATGGTTATTGGTTAACAGGAGTTACTTGCCCCTACCTACTGTACCAAAGGTTTTTGTCGTCTGCTTTTGATTGGTTAGCTGAGTTAACGTCAAAACATGCAACAGGGCTGAAGTTTGATTAAGTGGAGTGGACACCTATCGAAATAACAAGTTCTGATTCTTTCTAGAATTAATATTTAAAACTGTTATTCTTATGAACAAAAGCAATTTTAATCAGATTCTGGGCAGTCAACAAAAATGTATTTCTTGATAACAGATATTGTTTGGAAACATTTGGTATACTAATTGAAATGATTCACAAGCTTAAAGTTTGACTTTTAAAAGTCCTACAGTTTAAGCTATGTTTTTTTGTGTATGATCCCTCCTTGTTAAACCAGACATTCCACCTGATGAAGGAGTAAGAATTTTCACAATAAAGAAGTTGTCATCCAGAAAATCATGCTGTTCTCATCTGGAGATTGCGTAATTTTCCCATTTGAATTTTCATGCAGGTTTTATTGTATTTACATTTTTAAAAACTTTTTATTGAAACAACTCTTTTTCAGTTCTTGCACAGCGACCATACTAGATAAAACTTAAAAGACCTAGACTGGTTGAAATTTTATCTTTTTTCCTTGATTCACAGTTCATTTCAAATGCCCCTATTTGTTTCTTGATTTGATTATGTATTCAAATGTTTTCAAAATCCTTGTCAAGGTTTTGTATTACATATTCAGGTAAACTTTGGAGCTTCCAAATATAGAGTTGCATGATAATGCATATCTAGCAAAGTCTCAAAACAACTGAACAAGATCATTTCATGATTGTTTACTTCAGGGGCGTGCTTTCAATACAGTAACAAACTAACAATTGCACTTAAAAATACAAGTTCATTTTCAAGAAATCGGTTATTGTTCTTTTCCCTTTGTTTTGGACGCCCATTAGATTGTAAACAAAGTCGGTCTAAAGATGAAGGTCGCCCGCCAGAAATGCCAAAAGGGTCAACACATTTCGCGGAAAAAAAATAAAGCAAAAGCTTCTTTAGTGTGTGATTTTCTAAATGCGAATGAAAAAATTACCGCATAAGCTCAACTGGCGGCGACTGTAGGTCTGGAAGCACGTATAACTTCATCGCATCCATTTTCAACTATTTTAGATGACCGCATTCACGTTTCCTTCCAGGCAGCTTGTGTCGACATTTGCTACAATGAAATTTGGCGCGTTTTCGTGAGTGGCGCCGATTCGACAGATGAGAGTTACGTCCCTTTCCGCTTTTATAGTCCTTTTCAAGAAAGCATCAAACACGCCATGCATTAGGGCTCATTGTCAGTGTGAATGTAATCCGTTTAGATGTTACGGGATTGATTGTTATTCAGCATTTAATTTTTGTCTTTATTCAAATAAATGTATAATCCGACGGCGTTTAGTTTGATTTGGTCTTTCACTGCAACATTTCATACAGTATACAGTAAACAAAATTTAATGTAAAACGATATCAAACTATTTCTTTTGTGTCTGGAACGCACTTTTACATAGATTCTTTAATTTTTTTAAAATAGATTTTTGACAAAAGATTGCTATATTTCGTAAAACGACATTTTCGTCAACTGTGTTGCCTCTCCGTTATCAATCGGTGTCAAAGTACATTGGCCGAAATTAATTGATCGACTTAGGCAATCAGTGCTTGATTGATAGTAATTGGCAATTGTTCTCAAATAATTGATATAAGCGATTGTTTATTCAAATCCAATTGTTACAGTGTTATTTCCTCCACGGCTCTTCTCGGCAGTAATGCTGCATAATATGTCAAGTTTTCTCTTTATATCAATACAAATAATTAGAGGATATTTGTGTTTTCTTGACAAATACCATGTTTATCTCATCGAGTGAGGAAGAAAGTTTATATTTTCACGAGTGGCGCAGTCACGAGTGAAAATATATAACTTTTCTTCCTCACGAGATGAGATGAACATGGTATTTGTCAAGAAAACACAAATTTTCTATTTATTTTATGATTTAATCGTTGAATTTCTTACAAACTTGAAGCGCATTTACGATGAGTCGGCTCCAAAGAGAGGCTGTCGCCTAAGCAACAACATGACGTCATGAGCGTGTCATTGCGTCAGAGCATTGTTCGATGACGTCAGGTCATTGTTGTTATCAGTCACTAGTGACTGATAACACGTTCCATTGTTATTGTCACTAGTGACTGATAACACAGTTTATTGTCATTGATAGATCTCGGTATTTCATCGCCAATCATATAATAATGACATTTATCATCCAAAAGTGTCTACCACAGTAGATATCGCTTTTCTGAGATCAAGCGATATCTACAAGCGATATCTACATTGTAGATATCGCTACAATCATATCGTCATAATCCTATTACATCATCAGTTAAATGACATCACAAGGCTTTGACATCACTTAGAACACAGATGACAATACTATGACGTCACAAAGTTCATGGCGTAACAATGCTATGACGTCATAATGCTGATGACGTCACAATGCAATGACCTCACTGTTCAAGAAGTCTAATGACAGTTTTGTGTTCAGATATGTTCATTCTTTTGCTAATTGATTGAAACATGATTTGGATGATAAATAAAATCTCACCCTCGTGTCTTCTGATATCAAATATATCAACACTCGTTGATTAAAGTAAAAATATCCTCGGCAAGCCTCGGATATTTGTAACTTTAATCAACTCGTGTTGATATATTTGATATCAGAAGACACTTGGGTGAGATTCTCTATATCTTACATTGTCTCTAAATAAATTGCACTTGTGACACCCGCCTATTGTTCCCTCGCTCCATTATATTACAGTTATGAAGCGTTGTATTTTACATCAAGTTTTTCACTTGAATTTTAATTTTTTTTTTTATTTTAAGTTATGTTTTTGAAAAGGCATGATTAAGTTGAGTGTAATGTAAGTCGTTTAATATCCTCGTACTCTCCATTCCTAACAAATAATGAGCCTCGGGCCCTGGGGCCTTCGGCTCCATAATTTTTTAGGAATGAAGACCTATACGTCATAACGTATGCTTATACCACGTGACAATGGCTCGTGACGTCATGTGGAATCTATGAATACTATACTATGACTAAACTATGATATAATCCGTTTAATTTAAATGATATTTAATCAAGAACAATTTCAGTTTGGCATAGACTTTCATGTTCATGACGTAAACGTAGGTTTATTCCAAAATTCCAATTTCTTTTTATTCTTTCTCGAATTCGCGAAGTTCGAATTCCATAAACTCGCGAAGTGTTAAAATTTGGGACATCTTCTCCGCCTTTTAACAAAATAGGATATTAATAGAAACCGCATAAGGGCGAAATTATTATTTGTATGAAATGTGGGAGAAGACACAAAATGAATGAAATCATATTGAAAATGTATTATACTGATCGTACACATTCTGAATATGGCTCCTATGAAAATCGATTGCCAAAAAAACCCAAACACAATAGTTACCTGCCTTTATTTCAAGGGGCGTGGTTATCTCTCGTCTGGCGAAGAGATATGCAGCCTGCAGAAGTAAATAAAGGAACAGACTATATTTTCAATCGTCCTGGCGTGTCCTGGCGCATTGAGTCAAGAAAAGATAACTCTGTCGGGGCAGGTGCTTGCTGGAACGTCACGTTTGATCGATTCCATTAAGTTCAGTAGATCTACAATCAGCGGTGTTTCGCAGATACGTTTTTTCTGCAATGGTTCTGAAAATTCACGTAATATACTGGTATGTACAGCAAGTTAATACTGGATAAAGTGCGGAATTTGCCATTCATAATTTTTTTTATGACATCTGAAAATGTAGTTGTAAAAGTTTGTTAAAGCACCGTTTATCTAATTATTGTAATGAGATGCTTTATCATATCTGAATGAAAATATGAAACAAATAATGATTATTATTATTAGATGATTTATGATTGATATAATTGTCAAATTTTTAAAATTATATTTTTAGATAGTTAAATTCCATCCTTCTAACAGTTAACTTTAGGCACATGAGCACATATATTGTAAATAATCTAATGATTAATTAATTTCATGTTTTATATTCTGCATCTAATGATTAATTAATTTCATGTTTTATATTCTGAATCTGATAATTAATTAATTTCATGTTTTATATTCTAAATAATAAGATTTTTAAATGCATTTCAGTGGTGTCTGAGGGTACGGACCCAGGGTAAGAAAATAAATTCATAAATGTGTAGAAATGATATTAATATATTATTTTAAAGTTATTGTAGGGATATAGATATAATATCCGGCGTGCAAAATGTTCTTTTCTAGATCAGAACTTTAAAACTATTAGACTTAGCTCATTAAATTTTAAAAGGGCAAGAACTATCATCTTAGTGGTGCCTTTTGGGGTTTACAACTTCTTCCTACATTCTGTAGTTTTGACTGTTTCCATGGCTCCAAACACAACTTAGAAATTGGTCTTTGGAGCAGGACTTAGAAACTACGAGGCTTAGCTCATTGAAACTTGATGAATGTTACAATTACAAATTAAGTAATGCCTTTGGGGTTTTCAATTTCTTCCAACCTTTGGTTTTTAGCTCATCTGGCCTGATGGCCTGGGCTTATGGCATAGCATGGTGTCCGGCGTCCGTCCGTAAACTTTGTGCATTTTCATCTTCTTCTCCAGAAGCATAAGGCTTAGAAAGCTGAAACTTTGTGTACAGACTCTTTGACTAGTGAAGATTATAATGTATAGCTTTAGTGGCACTGTGGCCATCAATAAGGGTCACAGGGCCACACCCTTAAAACTTATTTTCATCTTCGTTCTGTCAAAAACAGATAACCCTGGCCATGGTAAAAGACTACAAAGTAAAGAAAATACCCAAATTAGGAAAATATTACACTTAAAATAGCATAATCAAAGACAAAAGAGTTAAAACAATAACAAAAAGTAAAAATTTGAGGTGATATTTTATGTGTGCTTCCCTAGAAAATTTCGGACAAGGAGATGTTTACTGTTGAAAGATGATATTTAACGGTAGCTTCAATCACTTTCAAGTGCCTACACAAGTATGATAAGATTCACATGAAGAACACAATGAGCTTACATTGCAAAATAAGTTAACATTTCAAATATAATCCTAATATCCTAATATTTCAGTATTGATTACAGGTATCTGAAATCACATCAGATCACATATGTGGCCCCTACAAAGGGGGAAACCACATTGGCCACAGCAAAATTAAATTTGAAGCCTGATGAGCTACAGAGCCAATGGCTCTATTTTTTGGTTTCCATGGAAACACAGTTTAGAATTTCCAGACATCTCAAAATTTATAAGGCTTAGCTCATTGAAACTTAATTCATGGAACAATTTGATATACGCCTTTTAGATTTTTTCAATCTCTCCCTTTTTATACCACCTGTATGTAATACCGTGGGACATAGTCATCACCCTGTCCGTCTGTATGTCCATCTGTCCGTCCGTCCGTCCGTCCGTAATCATTTCGTTTCCGGAGCAGAACTCAAAAACCGGTCCACATATCTTTCTGAAACTTTACATGTGTATTGCCCACCTACTGGTGCCTTTTGATATTTTCACATTTCTGAAAATTTTATTTTTTATTATTTCCATGGAAACGGCTCTTATTTGGACTCTGTTCATGAAAGGTTTCGTTTCATATATATTAACTTATAATATTATGAACCTTGCTTGAAAAATTTACAATTATCTTTCAAAGGTTTACATCTTACGATCATGTGGAACCGGTGGGATATGTCATCTTCTGATGACTCTTGTTTATAACTGGTTGTTTCTATTGAAACTATGATCATAATTTGGTTTGCCAATGAAACTTTAGGGTCGAGCTTATTTATTGAAACTTGGTATACATTATTATGTTGAACAATTATCATGTATGTTTATGCTTTCTCTAGAAACATGGCTGTTTCATCAAAATTATAGTTTTTGAAACACAGGATTATAAACAATTATGTTGTGTTGCCCCGTGTTGGATGAATTAATTAACGATGATTTTAATTAGGATAGTTTTCAACTTAAAACATGTTAAAGGGGAATTAGTACTTCGAGGCTTTCACACCTAATTGACCAGCAGTTACGTAATGCCATGGCCGAGGAAAGAGGTCACGTGACACGGACTGGGTGCCAGCCAAACGAATTCCCCTTTATGACATGCGGTCGTTGATTGGCTGAATCATTATCTTGTTCCTATCCCTATACCAATACCATTATTGTTATGTACCCCAATTATCTGTAAAGATAAAGGTAATAAAAGAATCTGAATCTGAATCTATCGAGCAATGAGCTGTTTTGTCTTAGAGAAATGTTTTCGAATCTAAAATGACCCAGCGGAATAGAATTGAACAATCATAATGTTTTATCAGATGAAACAAAATTAACACTCATTGTCGTGTAGCTTCAGATTTTTCAAATTCTGTATAGTATAGTTTCATTAAAGAATACAAATATGATGTTAAGCTATTGTTTGATATGTTTCACACTTTACCCACTAAGTTGGGGATATAAATGACTCTCAGATTGTTATTATGACACATTTTACTTAAGAGGCACTCATGAGTTGTTTGAAAGCATATTTAAAACTAAATGAATAGTGTCAAGTTATCAATTCCTAAAAATTGTAACAGAAGAGTTACATGAGAGTTGCAGAATATAGGTTTAAAGTCTGCACTTTGATTAAAAAAACAGACAATGTTTGTCAAATGTCTTTGAGAGGTATTTTAGAAGTTGGAATAGCAATAATGCAGAGGAATATATTGATGACAACTTCTATGTTCATTGTATGCGACGTGTCGAAACGGTGCCTACAGTGAACAAAGAAGTTGTCATCCATTTATTCCTCTGCATCATTACAGAAAAAAATATTTGTTCATCATTATGGTAGTTACATTTGTTCATAATTTGAATGAGAGGAATGTTTTTTTACAGTATGAAAAAATAAGAAAGCGATTGGAAGGAGAGTTTCCTGGTAAACTGGATTTCGTAAGTACAAAAATAAATAACTTTCTTTCCTTTGATCCGTACTACAAAATGAACAGAAAATAAGGGAACTGTAAACTTGATTGTAGCTAAATGATTTTTTTGGGGGGGGGGGGGGGGGGGGGGCGGATGTCAATTGCTAACAGACTTCTGATAATGGTCTAGATAATGAGATGTCTAATTATACAAGAGGCAGTAACCCGTTTTTTTTTTATTTTAAATTTCAATTTTTCATTGATAATTGTACATATGCTAAATGTTTTATTATACCCTCGCCTTACAGCGTAAGAGGGGGTATATAGCGCTCATTCTGTCCGTCCGTCCGTCCGTCCGTCCGTCACAAAAGTTTGTCCGGAGCATATCTCCCAAACTATTCATGCTAGTTCATCAAACTTCATACACTTATCAACCATGATCCCTAGATGTGCCTTTTGAGGGTTAGACCAACACATTATTTTCAATTTTTGCGGTTTCCATGGAAACATGACTAAAACAGTGACTCTATGACCAATTCCATAGTCCGGAGCATTTCTCCTAAACTATTCATGCTAGCTTCACTAAACTTCATACACTTATCAACCATGATCCCTAGATGTGCCTTTTGAAGGTTGTTTTGCTGGTGTAAAAAATCTCATTGCTCAAATCAATCATCCTTAGTCAGAGAACAAACTATAAAGATTCACATGAAATCCATTGACGGCCATTTTTTTGTGAACACCTTTAATTCATTTTGTGTAAAAAAAGGAATCTCATGGCTGAACTTTATATCATATATTTGATTTACTACTGCTTCACTTAGTTTAAATACATTGTCTTTCAATTGGAATCATTTATTTTAATTTTCCTGACGTCACCTTATGTTCCCCCTAAATTGTGCTACTGTCCCTTTAAATACAAATCTGTTAAACTACATAAACATGGTTGAGAGCATGTTAGTGCAAGGGATGACTTTTTCATAAAGAATGTTTTTTTTAGCTCATCTGGCCTGTAAGGCCCGATGGGCTTATGGCATGGCATGGTGTCCGGCGTCCGTCCGTCCGTCCGTCCATCCGTCCATCCGTCCATCCGTCCATCCGTCCGTAAACTTTGTGGAATTTCGACTTCTTCTCCAGAACCATAAGGCCTAGAAAGCTGAAACTTTGTGTACAGACTCCTTAGCTAGTGAGGATTATAAATTGTAGCTTTGGTGGCCCTGTGACCCCTAATAAGGGCCACAGGGGCCACACCCTAAAAACCTATTTTCATCTTCTTCTCCAGAACCATAAGGCCTAGAAAGCTGAAACCTTGTGTACAGACTCCTTGGCTAGTGAGGATTATAAATTGTAGCTTTGGTAGCCCTGTGACCCCTAATAAGGGCCACAGGGGCCACACCCTAAAAACCTATTTTCATCTTCTTCTCCAGAACCATAAGGCCTAGAAAGCTGAAACCTTGTGTACAGACTCCTTGGCTAGTGAGGATTATAAATTGTAGCTTTGGTAGCCCTGTGACCCCTAATAAGGGCCACAGGGGCCACGCCCTAAAAACCTATTTTCATCTTCTTCTCCAGAACCATAAGGCCTAGAAAGCTGAAACTTTGTGTACAGACTCCTTGGCTAGTGAGGATTATGAATTGTATCTTTGGTGGCCCTGTGACCCCTAATAAGGGCCACAGCGGCCACGCCCTAAAATCCTATTTTCATCGCCTTCTCCAGAACCATAAGGCCTAGAAAGCTGAAACTTTGTGTACAGACTCCTTGGCTAGTGAGGATTATAAATTGTAGCTTTGGTTGCCCTGTGACCCCTAATAAAGGCAACAGGAACGTCCTTCAAATCTATTTTCATCTTCTTCTCCTGAAGTATAAGGCCTAGAAAACTGAAACTTGTCGCCTATATATACTTAATTTTATTATTGGTGCCCCTGTGGCCTCTACAAAGGGGGTATTATTGGCCACACTCTACAGCATAATTGATGATGAAGCCTGATGAGCTACAGAGCCAATGGCTCTATTTTTGTGTTTAATGTTGGTTACTCAAATAATTCTCATTCTGGAATATGCAAAATAACATAAAATCTGAAATATACACCTTTGTCTATATTATTTCAGCAAATAAGAAACATGATAGTGGTATGTTTTGTTATTTTATATGACATGCAAGTCTGTTTTTCTCTTTTTATGAATAAATGTATACAATGTATAAACATTTTGATTCAATCTTTAAGCTATGTTTTGCGGTAATGTTATTTGTTTAAATATTATCAAAATGAAAAAAAATGGAAAGAAATAAATTTTGAAATTAACATTAGGTGAGATGTCACAAAGAGAGTTAAAAACAACATTTTTAATTTGTGCTCAAAATTCATATTGATTGTAATACAGCCCAAAACATATTCTTTCATATTGAAAGAATTTTCTTACAGTTTAAGCTTGTAATTGCCTTAGAATTTGAATTAGTTGACGTCATAATTATGTTGCTCAATGAAAGTAATATTGCAATAATTAAAATGCACAATCAGGATTGGGATTTATCATCCAAAACTGTGTTCCACAGGAGATATCGCTTGTGAAAGATCAAGCGATATCAACTAGGAGATATCGCTTTGACAGTAGATTTTGAACAATGCCATGTAATCAAAAAATAAATGACATCACAAACGTTTTACATCATCAGTAATGACATCACAATGCAATGACGTCATAAACACAACGACCTGACATTGCTATGACGTCATTATTACGATGACGTCACAGTGCTATGACATCACTGGTTTAGGACTTTCAGGTCTATGCAGTGTTCAAAGATGTAAATTTTTCATGCTAATGTGATGAAAAATGATTTTGAATGATAAATAGAATCTCACCCTAGTGTCTTCTGATATCAAATATATCAACACTCGTTGATAAAAGTAAAATATCCTCGGCAAGCCTCGGATATTTGTTACTTTTATCAACTTGTGATGATATATTTGATATCAGAAGACACTTGGGTGAGATTCTCTATATATAATATTAATATTGTGATTATATTGCACAGCTCTAGACTAATTGTATATCACAATCTGTATTGTGATATATTGTGTTAACATTGCACAGCTCTAATGCTTGACCACTGTCCACCTTCCAGAGTAGCGAGGCTACCCCCAACAGCACCGGGTGGCTGGAGGTCCAGGTTATCGGTGGAAGACTCTTGCATTCCAAGAAGGTCAGTATGTCAACATTTATTGCTTCCCCCCCCTCATGAAGTGTGGACTCTATCTTCAGGGTATATCATAGCAGTGTTTAAAATATAGCCCGTCAGTCAGTCCTTGAACTGGCTACTTTTTGCCAGGACTGGTAACTTTTCAATTTTTTCTTAAATTTCCCAAAGGAATTGACCAATGAATTTTCAGGACAGGCTAGATTTCGAATCTATTTTATGCACTGACCATAGCAGTGTTCTTTCAAGAGGGGGTCCTTGGGAACTTGCCCTTTTGGAGGATATTGTCTGTAATTTAGATTGGTAGTTTCGGGGGTAGACTGTGGTAACATAAACAAGTATTGCGGAGATTAACAATTTATTCATCGAGTCGTACCAAAGACAGTGATAGCACTGATCACCTGTGTTGTGACAATAGACTTTTAAGAATGTCCTCTTTGATAGAAACTAACAAAGAGTTGTGTTTCAGAACGGTGATGGGTATGTTGACACCGAACAGAAGATGCAACGCATCATCCAGGGAGTGAAGACTGCCTTGGAGAGGAATGTACAAGTTTAGATCCGTCCACGTGTGGCAGTCACTGATTGGATGAGGGTATGTGTGATGAAATTCAGTGTTAAAGGGTGGATGACAACTTCTTTATTCATGGTATGTGATGTTGAGAATGACACAAGAACCTGTGTCAAAACAGCATACCATGAATAAAGAAGTTGTCATCCATATATTTCTCTCCATTGTTGTCATTCCAAATTATTAAATGTCTCTAAAAAAGTTAAATCCAGTGCTATATGCAAGGTCTGTCCAACAGTTTGAAGTTTTAAAACCACCATGAAATAGTTTTGCCATCTCATCTCACTTTATTTTTCAATCGTCATAAACACCACTTTAATAAGCGCCCATCCATGGCATCCAAGTCAATTTTTTTAGCGCCCTGGGCGATTATTAGGTCGAATATTGTAAATAACGTGTTAAAGAGGAATATATATGGATGACAACTTCTTTATTCATGGTATGTGATGTTGAGAATGACACAAGAACGTGTGTCAAAACAGCATACAATGAATAAAGAAGTTGTCATCCATATAAGTCTCTCCATTATTGTCATTCCAACTTCTAAAATGCCTCTTAAGGAATTTAAGTCAAGTGATTTATGTAAGATCTGTCAAACTGTTTGAAGTTTTAAAAAAACCCACAATGAAATAGTTTTGCCTTCTCGTCTCATTTGGCCTGAATTTTCTGACTGTTTTGCCCACATACGCGAGACATATGATCAAGGTATTCTTTACAAATTATATGTATGATGTGGAAGTATATGGATATCTGATGATTTTTGTGATACAATGAACATTTAGAAATGTATATCATTTATATTATAAAAGTTGAAAGTAGAGTCATTGAATATTTTCTTGATATTTGTCAATTCAACAAATTGAATAGTTATTAATCTTTCTGTTTTAGGAGATGACTTGAATTTCAGGCAGAAGATTTTGAATCATGTATGAAAGGTCAAGGACAAAAGACAAGGTCACATCCTTGACCTGGAGGGTCAAAGGTCAATCTTCTGATGACATTCAACTTGGTTTCCTTCGTCCACAAACTGCACTTTGAATTTTCTTGGTTTTATGGAATGTCATTGATTTTTGTGAGATAAAGTTTTGATACCCATGGCTTTTTTGTGTGGTTAAAATTGATTATTTCTATACAAATCTTTAACATTTTAATTCTAATTACAAATAAAAGTTGATGAATAAAGGTGAAATGAGTAATTGATTTTGACAGTGGTATGATTAGCTTTATTATTTAAATGAATTCAATATGTTTTATCCCTGTATAAAACAGATGTTGCCAACAAATATTTTTTCTTTGTGCTGTTGATTTAGATTTTGTGTATGTTTCCATTATTTTATTATAATAAATACATACAATCCATTGTTCTTTTGGTTTCATCTATGAATAATAATCACCAGCTGTAGAAAGATGCAACACTTTATCACAGTCTGATTAAAATCCGAGGAATAAAAGTTTTAAAATATTAACTCAATGGGAATCGAACATGTTACTTCAATAGGTATCCTCTCCACTGAGTCTGACAGCAGCCCAGTAAATCGCATGTTCTGTCTTTTACTCAGCTAACCAATCACAAGTCACTGGCAAAAGCCTTCAGTATCAAGCTAGGGGCAGGTAACTCCTGTTAACAATGTTTTGAACATGATCGCCACCGCTTCTAAGCGAGATGATGCGATTGGTCTGCTCACAACTGGGTTTTGGTTGCGCTTTACTGGTATTAAACACACGAGGTACAGGGGTGCAGTCAGACCTAGTGTAGAGGATTCAATATCTCCATGCAGTTAATATTTTGAATATTCAATTCCTCGGAACTAGGCTGATTTTAATCAGTCTGCACTTTATCAATACATGTTATAATCATATCAGATCTTAATCTCCTTTGCCCATTTCGTGGAGCACAGTAGTGTAGTGGTTAGCATGCTGGCCTGTCATGCCGAAGGACCGGGTTTGAATCCTGGTTGAGACCCCAAATATTTGTAACCTGGGCTGAACACTGTCAGCAAGGCACTTCATCCACATTGCCCGCAGTTCACCCGACTGTATAAATGGGTACCTGAACACGAGGAGCGTACATACCTATACAGCGCTTAGTAACTTTCAGGGTAATAATTTTAGTTACAATGTTTTGAAAGGGTGTATAAATTTATTACCCTTAAGATCCTTTATTTCTTCACTAGTGATTCATGTTCGCCATATGAATACGTACAAAGCCATCAGTACCAACTCAGCGCAGGGTGAAATGCAACAAACGTACAGAGTTTAGTGTCAGTTATCAAGGAAGACAACTCTGCGACCAAACAAAAATCAGAATTTAGGTTGTTGATATAAAAAGATTTAACATGCGACACTTTGTTATAGTTAACTGCACGCAAACAAAACTAACAATGTGCATGCTTTGAATTGTCCCTTGCTTTGTCATATTCTCTTTATTAAAATTGATGCTCCATTTTGACTCGCTTGCAGTGGAAGTCTTACTCCTTAAAGGGACAGTTCTATGAGGGAATTTTTGTGGAACAAAATTCAGGAGTACTTCGCTGTTTATGCTTACATGACTTGTATGTAAGATTATTACATGATTATTTCAAACTTATTTTCATATATGTAAGTGAGGGTATTTGTTACATTTGACGAATAGAATGCGTCACTGCGTCCTCTTGAATTTTTTTCCACACAAAACACCACTTGTCCCTTTCAGTGGCATTCATAGCAATTAAGAACTTCTCAAAAGACATAATTTTCTTCATGACTGAAATGCCAAGACAATTCAGCTGGTTAATTAATAAAAACACAAACAAACACTCTAACAAAAGAACTGAAGTTGAATGTTTATTTCAGGGTAATGAAACGGGAACTGTTTAATACGTATAATTTCTGTATAAAATAGTGAATTTGAATTCAAACTAACTAAATTTGACAAAGCCAAAACATGATGACATTGAAATGTAAACTTGTACTTATTTTAACATCAATGATTTAAATATAAATGCACAAAGTGTATTCAAACTGCAGTTTTAAATAAAAATATGATAAAATACTTGAAACATGAAATATGAATATAATACAAATGGTGGGGAATGATATTTCTTATGTACAAATATTCATCACATTCATTTTAGCACTTAATATCAAATGGATTTCCTTCAATATCTTGTGAACAACAGTTTTTCCCATTACAAAAAGCAATTTAAGAATGAAGCTTTTTAATTACTTTATATTTGAGTAAAACTAAGAAAGCACAATTGTATTTGTGATGAGATAAGATACAGTATGGCTTAAATTCTATATTCTTTCATTTTGCTATGACAAATCTGATAAAACAAATTACCTAGATGCAAATATAAATGTAAACTCTTGTCTACATAAGGAAAGGGGTCTTCCCAGTATCAATTATCACAAGATTATCTGATTCAACAATCTCTCCCAACAGAGATAGCTCAAGTACTAAAACCCTTATCTAACCTCTGATTCAATAGGAGCAATAATTGGGTTTGAGAAACACTCAATTAGTGGCAAATACCTGCACATCAAACTATCTGGATATTTAACCAATTAAATCACTTTTTACACAGAAAGCTTCTTTGTAGAGATTAAGGCATCGAATTATGTGATCATATTCTGCCAAAGATACTCAAAGTGCATTTTCAGATTAATTTTGTATTCCTGAGGCATACAGAAATGATTGAGGATAATAGGTGATTTGGAGCTTAACACCGCTTTCATGAGTTTTCACTTCTATTAAGGCTGCTAGTTTTTTTGCACGTAGAAAGCCTTCAACACTATTGTGCCTATGTGTTGCAGTGAAACCTGTGAGCATTGGCTGGAACTAGCAACCCTGGGTGGAACAGTTCTGAAAGATTGAGGATGTCAAAAAGATTATTTTTGAAAAGCGTCGTTGATTGCACAACTAACTTTGATTGAATCTCTTCCTTTCAGGCTTGAGAATTGCAAGCTAGTACATGTATTACAACAGGCCTTAGATCAGGATTTTATTACTTTGGTAGAGAAAGCTTAATCTATAGTTTAGTAAGAACCATGGAGAAGTTAGTATCAAATATTGCATACTTTATCACAACATTCTTTAAAAAAATCATAACCCTCATCCTAAATATGAAAAAATATGAATATGAAAAACACTTAGTTTCCATTTGTTGGAAATTATTTTTCCAGTAACTGTTTGCATATTCCATTACTATCTGAATTAAAAAAGTTCCATTATTAAAATAATTCCTTTGCTCACATATAGGGTTGCCAACATCTGTTTCACAAGATTTTGTTTTTGAGTGAAATATTTGCATTTTATCATATCGATATGTTTGAACTCAACAGCTTTGGATATTCTAAAAATATCTCTATACCTATTCAGGGCAAATACAGCAGAATATTTAATCCAAGGTATCTGCTATGAACAAATAATGACTTTGAAATATTAAATTATATTTACCGTTAATAAGTAATTATATTAAGTTGGAATATGTATGTATTATACAAGAGACATTATATTTTTTAAATGATTTAAGATTGCATATGTAATGGCAAGTCTTTGTAACAATTCATTATGCTATCTTTAAAAATTTCAGATAAATTACCTTCCATTTATTACAGGGAGAATACAGCAAAATATATATATTATAAATTAAATAAATAATCAAACTGTTAATGTATTATTTTAATAATATCAATATTTGATCAATAATTGATTAAATTACAAAAAATTAATGCTTGAAATTCCCATCACTAAAGAATATTCATGAATTTTTTTAAATTTACCTTTGAAGAACAAGAATTTTCCTGTTATCTTTTGAAAAAATTCTGACTGGATGCAAAAACATATTTTTTTATTAAAAAGAATTATTGGTATTAAATATTGATATCCATAGGTATAAAGTCAGCAAAATATTTGGACAGTTGTTTTACCGGCAGGCTGAGATAAGATTTAAATTAAATGACAATTGGATGATTGCATAAAATTAATGATCTATGTGAAGATAAGGCACAAGCCTATGAGCCTAAGTCTGGCTAAACTGATAATTTACAATAGATAATATAGTGTTAATGTGTTATGACATTTCATATGATTATAGTTCAGGTTATTGACATCAATATTGGAGTAAAATGTTGTCTGCATAGAAGATTCTTAATTTGTCCAGTTTCACAAACGATTTTGTTTGCTTGACTGTGTACTTTTACTTACATAATAACTTTATTGATAAAAAAAATATTGAGAGAAAATTAGCCTTTTTACTGCAATTATGTTCACTGCCCTACATTTTTCCGTATCAACTGTATTAAGAAATACGACTCTCAACATTCACTACATTTGGAACACTCTCAGGAGGGGTGCGCACATCTCCCTATTCCCCCCTAGATTTTGAAAGAGACATCTCTCGCCGTTATCAACATATTTCCTAAAAGAAAACTGAAATATGAAGAAGGAAAGAGTTCAAATAATCTAAAGAATAAAGGTTTACTCAGATAGTAGAGTACCAAATTAAAAATTATTTAGTCCTATAATTTTATCTGTCATTTCACAGACTGACCCTCTTTAAGTTTAGTTAAAATTTTATCAACCATGTGACAAAATATGTTGTAAGTAGGAAAAATCAATAGTTTATGACAAATATTAATAAATACCTCTATATAAGAGCTATAAATAAATTTCTTGATTTTTCTTTTTGTAAAAATTATAAGAATATTTAGATTATCCGTCATTGTGATAAACTCCGAGCCTCAGCTATAATTTTCCTAATGTTCATTGTGCTTGAATTAATCATATTTTGTGTGACTACTGAATAATAAATATTTCATCAGAATTTTCTAATTAATGATAATATAGATGATAAAATACTTTGATATAAGAACCATCAATAATTTCCTCAATGAGTCCGGTTCTTCATAATACAAGATCTCATATTTGCCTTTACAGTTATTGCTGTTATACATATATTGCATAATGTTCAAATCACGTGGATATGCATAAGTTAATACAAAATCAACCGAGACAATGTGTGAGTATCATGTTCAATGGTCCCTTCCCTCAAGAGTCCGTTTCAGTGACATACAAGTAGTAACATTTCTAGCAGTCCACTGTAAAATATAGTCTAATACCAGCGTTTAAAATAAAGCCTGTCCGCCAGTCCTAAAACTGGCTACTTTTTGGTCAGAACTGGTAACTTTTCAAAAATTGTCATTATTTTCCCCTAAAGAATTGACCAAATAACTTTCAGGACAGGCTAGGTTTCCAATCTATTTTATACACTGCTAATACCAGTGCTAGAGTAGCTACCTACTCGCAAGCAAATTGATTTGATATTGGGCTTGTTTGAAAAGAAGAGGATAAAACCGCCATCAATGCATAGGAAATCAGGTCTGAAGAAGAAGACTCAGGCCTTAGAAACAACCATTTCGGTCTTTTTTAGATATCCCCATGGGTTGACGGCAGCTTTATCCCATTCTTTTTTATCTCAAACTCTGATTTGGCTCGTTCTGTGTATCCTTTAGTGGATCCCCATGCTGTTATCCCAACCAGGCTCCTTCTAAAAACAGGTTGTCTAGCACTGCTTGAAACATTGTTTTAAAAAGGGATACAAGCCCATCTCACTTTCACAATTTTGGATTTGGTGTCTACGCATGTAAAGGCTTGTCAGCGAGGTCTAGGTTTTTAAAACACTGGCTTTTACTGAAATTTATCACATAATTCTATGAAAAAGCAATCCAATTTTCAAATTATTCTGCATACAATAAACCATGGCAAATACTGATTAATTGGATCAAGGTCATTCTTTGTTGACAATGATTGTTAAAAGGTCTGTTTGCCAGGGGCAGTTGTTTCACAGAAATTGTTACTTTTCACTTGCTAAAATACATTTCACCATCACTTTCACTGGAAAATCGTTTTGTCATTTGGAAGAACAAACAGGACCAATAAAATCTTCCATTAATGCTTGGTCTACACAAGACTGATATCATCTCCCATAAACTTAGAAATAAACACTTCATTACAGACAAATAGTCACAAATTCATTTCCACTTAAAAACTTGGTGAACTTGTTCTCAAACAGCAACTGGCCAAAGACTCACCTCTGACCAACTCCTCAACTATTGGGAGAGATATCATTTTCCCCTTCGAAAGCAAATCCAAGATGATGATATTGCCCACATAAATGTACAAATGACCTGAATGGACATTGATTCCATGAATTCAATCTTAGGGTGATGAAATATCCATGTACCCAGACTTGAGACTATGCAATGAGTCAATTCAGGGACCAGCCCCGATGCAATCCCCTCAACCAGGAGTGTTTGTCACATGGATAAGGCACAAGGGAACAGCTATTTCTACACTGGCCATCTTCCCACACCATGAGTGCATGAGTTTAATGACATTAATGTGGCTAGCATCAACATCCCGATGTTCATATGGCAATTTAAATGTGCCCTAATGTCTTATATTTGTCCAAATGGGCAATTTGAGCCACCGCAACAATGTTTATGTTTCACTAGTGGTATCTTTTAATCATTGTTGACTGAGTTAGCTCCCTTGTCTGACTCTCCAACAAGCTTTAATGACCAGATTCCCAAACCATGAGTGTATGATGAGTTTAATGACTCTGTTACTATTCAGTGAGAGTTATAGTTGAGGGCCGCTTGGACAATATTTCAGCCACGGTGACGGTGTTGCTACAATTCAGACCTTCTCACATGATACAAGATATCAAACATAATTATCTTCTTATTGCATCTGAATATCTTTTTTGTATCTGCATAGAATCATTTTCTCAATGTCCATGTTACTGCCTTCCACTTCATTGCCAAAAATATGGTCATGTTTGATATTTTGAGTTTCACATCACAGCACAATGTTCAAGTCATGTTCTAGCACATGGTACGTAGTGTGACAATGTTCCAATATCATGATCATGTATTTGTACCCATGTTCTCTAATTCATATTAATGTGGCCATGATCAACATCCCAATGTTCATATGGCAATTTAAATGTGCCCTAATATGTTATCATATTTGTCCAAATGGGCAATTTGAGCCATCACAACAAAGTTAAGGTTTCACTAGTGGTATCAGTGTTATTCTTTGCTGGGTTAGCTCCCTTGTCTGACTCTCCAATAATCTTATTGTTCATATCAAGCAATACTTGTTGTTTGATCCTGGAGAAGTTTCACTAGTGGTATCTTCGAATCATTGTTATTGTTGACTGGATTAGTTCCCTTGTCTGACTCTCCATTTGGAATGTGATCGAGGCCGTGCTCCTTTGCAAACTGTGCTTCAAGTTTGTCCATACGAACTGACCCTCTGAAAAATCAAAACAAATCAATTAAAATCAAAAGTACTTTTCATGAGGGAAAGTTAAAGCTTGGATTTCTTTAATTCTTTTCATCAAAATTCATTCTGCGATAATTTTATTAATTTACAAATATGTAGGTTCAAGCCTAGTAGGATGAGATCCTTATATAAAATAATTATTTGAAAAATACAACTTCATAGTCATCAAATATTTATTGTCATTAGATATATGAATAAAGAGTTGTTTTAAATTAGTAAGCAATTTTGAGTAAATGTAAGGTTATTCTAACGAGTTAAAAAATAAATGAAATAAAAACATGAATTTAATAAAAATAAATGAACAAAAACTAAAGAAAAATATGAAAACGACAAGGAACTACAAACAACACGTATGGTAGTAAGCAAAGCAATCTATGAATTAACAGTTTTCAATACTTTATCTTTTGATAATAAGTGTACAGGAGATGTTTTCATAAATGTTAGAAGTTTAATACACACATGATTATTAGAGGCAGGTTTTTTCACAAACATGAATCATTCCCATATACAAATTGAACAATAGATGAAAGACAATATAAACTCTTTTTGAGTGCTACTCATAAAGATTATACAAAATTCAGCATTGACAAAAGTGAACTGATAAATATTTTTTTTATCCTAAATATATGCTTCATATCCACACTGAAAAAGTAATATAACAAAGTCTCCCAAATTCACAATGATAAAAATGTTAATAAGTATCTGTGCACCCATCACCATCACACTCTTAGAAAGGTAGATAACTCCCATGGACAAAGGGCAGGTAACTCTCGGTCTACAAACATGGTAGTTCAATGAGACTCCATGAAGTTAACATTTTGTGTAGGTGGGTAACTCAAACAGATACAAACAAATTTAATCATCCCTTACTCAATTACTAAGAATTCAGATCTCAATCAGCTCAAAGCATTATTTTTTCACATGGAAATCTCTACAGAGTCTCATCAAATGTATTAAACTAATGAGCTGCTTTTCTCAGTACTTTGAAATGAAATACATTGCAGGATTTAGAGGGTGGCTCATGCAGTTCACCGTCCATCATACCTCAGGGTGAGCTAAACATTGTCTGCAAAAAGGGGAAAACTCTCTGCCCTCTCTACCCTGAACTCCTGTTCAAAATTCCTGAATCTCCCTAAGCCAAATTGGGACACATTTGGTGCATAAAGTAGATCTGTTTGAGTTCTAACTCTACAAAATGTCCCTTGAAATCATATTTCGTTGTTGGGGGGGGGGGGGGGAGGAGAGAGAGGATACAACTTATACCCAAGGGAGGTAACTCTATTTGACTCACCCTGATACCCGCGGGTCGGACTGTTGTTTGACCCGAACGGAAGGAAGACTTGGCAATAAGCCACTGTGTGCAAAACATGCAGAATGTTAGTATACAACAGTGATTAACAATTTGAGCAATCTCACTTCATACTATCCTGGGTCAAAGGGTATCAGGTATTTTTTTTATAACATCTTGTTTACAAAGTTAATTTGAAGTAATAGGTTGGTCCATTGACATCCAGGATGAATGTAAATTGAGATTTGGGAAATGAAAGAGAAAGAATAAAAAAAATTTATAACTCAATACAGTTATATGATACATTTGGTCCATTGACATCCAGGATGAATGTAAATTGAAATTTGGGAAAGGATAAGGAAATATTTTATAACTTAATAGATTTATATGATAAATTTTTATTCTGGAGTCTACTGATTATATTGTTTTAAATTTTCTTTTTGTTTGAAAGTTAATGCATGAAGTGTGGTTTTGTTAGTTCCATCATTTAAGTCATAATGTGAAAGCTATAACATGATTCAACATATTTTTCAACGGATCAAAATGTGGAATGCAGTTTCTAAAGGGAATTCTTTACATAAAAGTTAAAACCTTTCAATAATATAGCTAAATTCTGTAATTCTGGTTGTCTTATTTCAGGAAGAATCTGACATGCAAAGAAGAGAACAACAAATATGAAAAGTGAAACAACGGAGCAAGATCAAGATGCAAGAAGAATGCAAGTGTTTGGTTTAAAGTGCAGTGACGGAAGTTTCTTTTTGAGGAGGAAGTTAGACCAGAAAACTTTAGAAGGTTATTTAGTTCGGGAAAATGAGTTTGTGATGTATTGAGAATCATGATATTAATGGAATGTATTCAAGGCAAAGTTTTTCTGTCATGAAATACAACTATATTGAAGACCAGAAACCTTACAATAATTTTTTTTTCCGGAAAATGAGTTTGTGATGTATATTTATTTAAATGTCTTCAAAAGTTAAATCAAAGTATTTCTGTCGACAAAATACAACCATATTTAATGACCAGAAAAACTAATAAATCTACTTGTATGGCAAACTTTGAGGTCATAACTAATAATTATATATTTAATTTTTCATATGATAACAATAGAAAATAACATTCCATAACATATATGTAAAAGAAATTGATGTCAACAAAGATAGATGTAAAGCAATGATCAAATGATTCAATCATGATGATAATCTTATCGCATATGTAAGTACGGACAACTTCCATCTTTTAACTGCACTTCACACAACAAACAGTAAACAACAATCTAGAACGAGAATAAACACAACCACTCACTAGACTCTCCTACCTAGAGACAAAACCAAGTTACCAGTTAGTATCTGCATGCTAGCACTCCGACTGTCTACAAACCAGTCAAATTGAAATAAAATCATGGTCGGATAAAATGAACCATTATTCAATTGAGAAATTTGTCTTTTTAATTCTATAAAGTTAACATTTTTTTTGGAAATTCTATTTTGCAATTGAAATAAAATTATGGTCGGATAAAAATTAATCATTTGAGAAATGTGTTTTAAATTGTACATAAGTTAATTTTCTATTTCGCAAGATTGTAGGATTTAGAAATAATTATGTGCAATTAGAAAATGAAATCATTTTTTTAAAAATCTATTGATTTCAATTCATGATATTCTTGAATTGTTGCTACTTAAAACAATTTTATTATAAATGGGAGTGTTTATTATATAATTCAATAATTGCAAATATCTTATCATCTTTTAGTCATTTCATAGAGACATAAAATCTGAAGATATCCCTATCCCTACTAACGTGCAGAATATATCAATGAATTATTTTCATGATGCAAGCATGCACGAATATCATGAAAAGGTTGATTATTTTTATTTTACTTACTTCTTTTTGCCAAAGAAATGTTTTAGGGATGACTTGAATGTTTTCTTGGCGTTTACGTCTTCTGACGACTTTGACAAATTTTCCATCGAGTTGTACCTCTTTGTCTTATCTTTCTTCTTCTTAGGATCTTTTTTACCAGGTTGGGAGTCTGTCTCGTCTTCAATTGGATTCAATTCTGGAGCAAAGTCTGCGGGTCGTGACTGGGGGAACGGGGACGACAGTCGATTGGGGTTTCGACTTCTTGTATTCTGTCTCTCTGATTGTTGTCTCTCGATGACAACCTGCTTGTCTCTCTGATGATTGGATAAGAGTCTCTCGTCGAATGAAACCACAGAATTGTCAAAGCTGTTAGGGGTTTGGACATTGGCAAATCTGAGAGAGTTATTGTTGTTGTTAGAAGGCACTGGTATGCTGGCGGTTGTTGTAACACGAGATTCAACTGTTGTGTCAGCTTGTGAGGAATGTTCAGGAGAAACAGACTGACTTGTGATGACAGGTTCTGAACTTTCCTCCGTCTTGTGTTCGCTGTTGCGAGACTCAGACCTCACGGACTCCTCGAAGGAAGAATTTGGTTGGTCCGAAGAATCTGTGTATGTTGGTTTTGGGACTCTGGGTTCCTCAACGTCACTTCTGATGTCCTGCGGGAGGTTGATGTGGAGGTCTGAGGAGTGCATGCTGCGGTCACTCTTGTTATGAGTGGACACTGATTCTACGTCCAGGGCTGACCCGTGACCATCTTGACGAGGTGATGTGTCCTGTTGCTTCAGAACCTCCACATCAAGGTTGGCATTATCGTTGTGGTTCAAGCTGTCAGCGAGAGACACGGCAAGATCCATCTCATCCGTGAACTCAGATGGGTGCCCACTGTCAACATACTGCTGACTATTGTCCCTGTACTTCATGGTGTGGGCACTGACAAGATCATGATCCTCATCTCCATATACTCCATAATCACTCCCGCCGTTACTCCCATGGAAACTCTCTCGCCGCTGTCCGTTGACAAGGATCCGAGGGGAGTCCTGTGGATACGGGGAGTATCCCCTCTGTGATGGGTAGGAACTGCTGATAGCTGGATGAGCTGTAGAGAGACCATTGGTTTGGAAGGATCTGTTACCAACTCGGGTTGCGGACTGGTGAGTTGTGCGTCGACCTGAGGACATGCCGAGAGCAGACTGAGGTCGATTGTGGAGGTGTTCCCTGCTATGCCTCAATTGGGAAGAGTCATGACGGGAGATGAAGTCGATAGCCGAAGCTGGTCTGTGTCTTGATGGATACACAGAGCCATAGTCCGGTGGAAGACTGGCCTGACTCATGGATGAGCCCGGTCTGTAGTAAGTTCCCTGTCGGTCTCCTTTCTTCTTCAGTTTGTAGCGTCGATGGTGACTCATCTTGTCGGAGAGCGGTGAGCGGCCACTCATGTTGTCCGAGAAGTCTCGCTTGTAGGACTGACCTATGAGTTGACTGGTTGAGAAGCGTCCGAACGTAAGGTCAGGCTGACTGCGGGCAGAGAGGCGGTGATCCACAAGATTGAGACGAGGGTCGCGGAAGTTATTACCCGTCATCTCCACCCAGTCTGGTGTAGCACTCCTGTTATAACAGAGAATGATTCAATGTTAAGATGATAAAGACTTTATTTTCAAAAGTTTTGTCAGTCAGACTAGCTCTTACTGTTTTGAAAACATAAAGAAGAAGGCATAGTCATCAACATCCCCTGCCAAATTGTTTTCATTATAGCTCTAAACAATTTCCTAACTCTTTGTGAAAAATAGAGCCATGGGCTCTGTAGCTCATCAGACTTTTGATGGAAAAAGGTTTTGACCCCTGTGACCCCATTTAGGGTCATTGGGTCACAAAATCTACAAGTTTGAATCCCCATTGGCCAAGGAGTCTACACACAACTTTTTAGCTCTCTAGACCTTTTTGAACTGGAGAAGAAGATGAAAATAGGTTTTTAAGGTTTTGACACCTGTGACCCCAATTGGGGTCATGAGGTCATGAAATCTACAATTTAGAATCCTCATTGGCCAAGGAGTCTACACACAACTTTTTAGCTCTCTAGACCATTTGGAACTGGAGGAGAAGATGAAAATAGGTTTTGAAGGTTGTGACCCCTGTGACCCCAATTGGGGTCATGAGGTCATGAAATCTACAATTTAGAATCCTCATTGGCCAAGGAGTCTACACACAACTTTTTAGCTCTCTAGACCTTTTGGAACTGGAGGAGAAGATGAAAATAGGTTTTGAAGGTTGTGACCCCTGTGACCCCATTTGGGGTCATGAGGTCATGAAATCTACAATTTAGAATCCTCATTGGCCAAGGAGTCTACACACAATTTTTCAGCTCTCTAGACCTTTTGGAACTGGAGAAGAAGATGAAAATGTGAAAAGTTTACGGATGGACGGACGGACGGATGGACGGACGGACGCCGGACGCCATGCCATGCCATAAGCCCATCGGGTCTTTCAGACCTGATGAGCTAAAAATTATGGAACAAGGGCCATAACTCCATCAAGGAATTGAATACCTGAAGACATACAGCAGTTTGATTACCCTATCTTAAATAGATTCTGAGAAAAGCTGCTCCCTTTACCTTGGACGGACGGACGTACACATGGACAGACAGACTCTGTGGCAGGGGATGATAAGCAGTTTGATACAATTTGCGGCTTTGTGCAGCATACTTAACAATATTTAAAATGGCTGGGACAAAAGCTTAACCTGCAGACACCTGACTACAACATGGAAGATGCCATAATAATATCCTTCATATTCTAAAATGTCATTTTTAAGATGCTGTTACTGAAGAGGTTAAAAACTACAGCAAGGCTGTACTAAGACAGGGACTGAAAATGGCGTAAGTAAGAGCATAGGTAGGTAAGTTAGTATACAGTTAGTGTCACCTGGTGTAGGCATGGTGTGGGTGCGACTCCTCCCCATTAGAGTGTATACCACTGTCCCGAGCACTGGCCGGCTGACCACCAGTCTCACAGCTACTGCCGCTAGGGCTTGACCGGAATGACTGACCACTCCTAGTAGCAAAAAATATATGAATATATATAAAATTGTTGTGTGAAAATAGCTTGTTCTTATCATAATTGCAAAACTTGCAAAATCTTATAAGGTTGACTAAATTAAAATTCTATCACCTATCATAAAATATTACTGCCATTATATTACCAAGCTCAAATATCTGACCTGGTTCCATCCTTGTCGTGTCTGACAATCTGCTTAATGTCGTCACTGAACTGATCAACGAAGCCGCGGAGACGAGATAAGGTGGACTGCAGTGCATAGTGGTCTGGGTGAGATACCGGTGTGTTCTTTAACAGTTGCTGGAACAGATAGAACACAGTTTGGAAATCATCAAGTACAAATTAAAAAACAACTATTCAAGCTATAGTAATTAAAGGCGTTAACTCAGAAATGGGGAGATAAATCATTGGGAAGAGTGCCTGGTTTCTGGATTCAAATCCCAGCTGTTTCATAACCAAATAAATTGGTTAAAATGTGGGAGGGTTTTAAGTGGTGTTGGTCTATTGTTACTGGTTGGAAAATATAAAAAAAAGATTATTAAGTACATTGCATCAGGGAATAACAAAAAAATTATTATCATCATCATCATAATTATTATTATAGAGAATATGCATACCTGTAAGAGCAGTGAGTATTGAGGTATTCTTCTGATAGGGGCCGTCAGTAGGGGGATGATATCACCGGAATTGGGCCGGTCTTCTCTCTGTAGAAATACAGTCAAATTCGGAATCCGTACTAATGGTTGGAATGGTAACGTACGTCAATTCATGTATCAATTCAAATGGCAAGAATATCCAAATAAAGCCTAAGAGTAATAAACATTTCATAGGTTTCAAACATATATTTGGAGAAAAACTGATAATTATTTTCTTTGCCCCTTTAAGTGAAATGTAGAAGCATATTGATTTATTTTACTAGTTTTACACAACCTTACATTTTGACTTTATCTTATTTTGACTTTATGACTTATCTGTGTATGCGAGTTGGAGCTTTACATCGCTTGACATTATTTCAGCTGCGTTTCAAGAGTGAAAGGACATCAGATTCCATGGATTAAGCTATTTCTCACCTTGATGAAAGCACGGAACTTCTTGGACTGTGCGATCTGTCTACGTAGACAAGTGATGGCGGGCGGGAAGTCCGTGAGGTATTCCTTGTACAGGGATATCAGGTTACCCTGGGCATTGTGGGAGGAGAAAGGGGGAACAGTTAATTTGATCAACTCGAGAAATATTGATTCACCACATTTATAGGCAGATTATGTGCAAAAATGCAGTGTAAAAGTTTTGTCAATGGTTAAGTGGCAGGTGGCGGAGATCATAATTGCCAAGGATGCCTCAGTTTGGAAAATAGTATTCAACTGTTTGAGTGATCTCAGAGATAGTATTTCATCACTTTTTTTGGTAGTACGTATGTCAAACTAATCTGGTTCCTGCAATGTCATTTGTGAAGTTGAAGAGTTCAAGATCGTCTTATGTGAAAAAAGTTTGCAAATATTAATCCATCTAAAGGAAGTTTAATGTCCCTATCCGTCTAAACAACTAAGGTAATATAGGATGTCGTGTTTAGCTCAGGTTTGACTATCTTTGACCAACATATGAACTGAGGCAAGTTTTCAACCATCACAACTTATTAACCAGAAAAACATTAATGTAGTGCAATTATTACAAACAACAACTTAAAAACAAGCTCCTGATAAGCAACCACAGTACAGTCTGAACACAGATGTAAAGATGTTAACAGAATAGAGAACTCACCGTCTGTGTGTCAGTCATCTTAGCAAAGATGTCTCCAACGAGTCCTCCGTAGCTGCCGTGCTGTAAGCGGTCCTCGAGAAGGTTGAGGATATTACAGTGCTCATCGTACATCTGGTTGAGGTAGGGAGGGAAGAGGATGTTGAGCTCCCTGGTGCTGATGTACAGACCCTCCTGCAGGGGTCCCAGGTAGCCGTCCAGGAGAGACCAGAGCTGGGTACAGTACTCGCGCTCAGAGTCTATGGTGTCCTGAACACACTGGTACCGCTCTGCTGCCGCGGGGTCCTGGGACTGGAAGTCTGTGTAGGCGTCGGCAGCTGCTATGTTCTGGTGCAGGGACGTGCTCTCACTCGGGTTCTGTGCACAAGATTGTTTTTAAATTTTTGAGCAAAAAAAAAATGAATTGATTCATGGATTCTCCTTTCATGATTTTGAGATAAAAAAAATGCTGCTCAGAATCTCATCACCGTAAAAAAAAGTGTTGTTTAAACTTTACAACTAGAAAAAAAAGAGGACATGTATTGATATTTTATATATTTTTTTATTAATTTTGCACTGTTGAAGTAATTCTGTAATTTTTTATTTACAACAGATCCAATTTGCTTTTTGGTTTTGCATTCTGCCTTTACACACGTTGCCAAATAGAATCGGTCAATCATGAAATGAATATTTCTTGGCCATTTTAATTTTTTGGAGAAGCATATATTTCTTTCAATACTATTATTATGCTTACAGAAACATTATTTTGGTACAGAATAAAGAGGTATTCATAATGTACTAAACACCATCTGCAAGTATAACCAGCAATTGGCAGCCAGGCAGGCAGCTCTTTCAATATATCAGTATTCTAGCATATACATTCTTAATTGCAACAGAGTAAGAATGAACGACTCCTGTACCTGTTTCCAGGGCTGTGTGCGATGTGAGACCTCCTCATCGCTTGAGTCGGACATGTCCGGGAGGATACACCGCTCCTCTAGGGCCTGAAGGAGACTCAGACACTTGCAAGCAGACGCCGTCGCCTCCTCCTCCATGGATACCAGCTCGCCTGGAGTACAGAGCAACATACAATGTTTTACACAGATAAGAGCAAGCCATGGAGCTCAGTTAGAAGAGTCTCCTCATCACCCTGTCTTCAATAGATACCTTCTCTCCTTGATAACAGAGCTACACTTTCTGTGTTGTTCCTAGAGGGGGGCCTGGGGAAATTTGCCCACCTTTTTGGCCTGGTGTCCCTGAGAATTTGGAGAAGTAGGATACCTTTACCATTACAAGGGGTCCAATATTCTCAGAATAGGCCAAAATGACCCCCTCAGCTGATCAGCCAGGAACAACACTGCACTTTAGTGTTGTTCCTAGGTGATCAGCTGAGGGGGGCATTTTGGCATATTCTCAGCATATGAGACCCTTTGCAATGATAAAATTATCCTTCATCTCAATTTTTTTAAGGGACACCAAGCCAAAATGGTGGGCAAATCTATCCAGGACGCCCTCTAGAAACAACACTGCACTTACATAGATTAAAACTGCTGAAAGGCAAGGTTTAATCATTCAAAATCATATCCAGTCCCTAAGCAGGTGTAACTCTATCAGAGTGTAGTACTGACTGTAAAACATTTTACCAACTTGACCATCCGGTCTTGACTAAATTAAGGTTCAACAGTCAGTAATTTAGCTACTTTAACATTCAGTAACACTCTAATAAACATAAATGGTTTATTTTATGCTGGCCAAGGATATGTTTTGTTCAACAATGCTTTCATATTTTTATAACAAATAGCACGAAGGTGAATTGTTATTTATCATCCAAAACGAAAATATCTCAACAAAACTCAGAGGGGTGCATGAACATTTACATCATTGAGGTCATAGTCTTACAATGTCATCAACAGCTAATTAGTATATCATATTTGCCATTGATTTGAAAATCCTTAACAATGGCATGGCTAATGATGTAATAACACAATTGTTAGTGACGGCATAACCATTGTGATTGTTTGTAACATACCCTCTCTGGCTCCAAGCTCTTGAATTGAACTGCTGCTGTTTTTGTGAAGAAGACCCCTGAAAAATAGAGCCATTGGCTCTGTAGCTCATCAGGCTTCATCGTCAATTACAATATATGCTGTTGAGTGTGGCAAATGTGATTCCCCCTTTGTAGAGGCCAAAGGGTCACCAATCATTAAAATAAAGTATATAGGCGACAGGTTTCAGTTTTCTAGGCCTTATACTTCATTGGGGCAACAGGGTCACCAAACCTACAATTCATAATCCTCAATAATCAAGGAGTCTGTACACAAAGTTTCAGCTTTCTTGGCCTCATGGTTCTGGAGAAGAAGATGAAAATAGGGTTTTAGGGCGTGGCCCCTGTGGCCCTTATTTGGGGTCACAGGGCCACCAAAGCTACAATTTATAATCCTCACTAGCCAAGGAATCTGTACACAAAGTTTCAGCTTTCTAGGCCTCATGGTTCTGGAGAAGAAGATGAAAATAGGTTTTTAGGGCGTGGCACCTGTGGCCCTTAATAGGGGTCACAGGGCCACCAAAGCTACAATATATAATCCTCACTAGCCAAGGAGTTTGTACACAAAGTTTCAGCTTTCTAGGCCTCATGGTTCTGGAGAAGAAGATGCAAAATAGGTTTTTAGGGCGTGGCACCTGTGGCCCTTAATAGGGGTCACAGGGCCACCAAAGCTACAATATATAATCCTCACTAGCCAAGAAGTCTGTACACAAAGTTTCAGCTTTCTAGGCCTCATGGTTCTGGAGGAGAAGATGAAAATAGGTTTTTAGGGCGTGGCCCCTGTGGCCCTTTTTAGGGGTCACAGGGCCACCAAAGCTACAATTTATAATCCTCACTAGCCAAGGAGTCTGTACACAAAGTTTCAGTTTTCTAGGCCTTATGCTTCTGGAGAAGAAGATGAAAATAGGTTTTTAGGGCGTGGCCCCTGTGGCCCTTATTAGGGGCAACAGGGCCACCAAAGCTACAATTCATAATCCTCACTAGCCAAGGAGTCTGTACACAAAGTTTCAGCTTTCTAGACCTCATGGTTCTGGAGAAGAAGATGAAAATAGGTTTTCAGGGTGTGGCACCTGTGGCCCTTATTTGGGGTCACAGGGCCACTAAAGCTACAAATATATAATCCTCACTAGCCAAGGAGTCTGTACACAAAGTTTCAGCTTTCTAGGCCTTATGCTTCTGGAGAAGAAGATGAAAATAGGTTTTTAGGGCGTGGCCCCTGTGGCCCTTTTTAGGGGTCACAGGGCCACCAAAGCTACAATTTATAATCCTCACTAGCCAAGGAGTCTGTACACAAAGTTTCAGCTTTCTAGGCCTCATGGTTCTGGAGAAGAAGATGAAAATAGGTTTTTAGGGCGTGGCCCCTGTGGCCCTTATTAGGGGCAACAGGGTCACCAAAGCTACAATTCATAATCCTCACTAGCCAAAGAGTCTGTACACAAAGTTTCAGCTTTCTAGGCCTCATGGTTCTGGAGAAGAAGATGAAAATAGGTTTTTAGGGTGTGGCACCTGTGGCCCTTATTTGGGGTCACAGGGCCACTAAAGCTACAAATATATAATCCTCACTAGCCAAGGAGTCTGTACACAAAGTTTCAGCTTTCTAGGCCTTATGCTTCTGGAGAAGAAGATGAAAATAGGTTTTTAGGGCGTGGCCCCTGTGGCCCTTTTTAGGGGTCACAGGGCCACCAAAGCTACAATTTATAATCCTCACTAGCCAAGGAGTCTGTACACAAAGTTTCAGCTTTCTAGGCCTCATGGTTCTGGAGAAGAAGATGAAAATAGGTTTTTAGGGCGTGGCACCTGTGGCCCCTAATAGGGGTCACAGGGCCACCAAAGCTACAATATATAATCCTCCCTAGCCAAGGAGTCTGTACACAAAGTTTCAGCTTTCTAGGCCTCATGGTTCTGGAGAAGAAGATGAAAATAGGTTTTTAGGGCGTGGCCCCTGTGGCCCTTATTAGGGGTCACAGGGCCACTAAAGCTACAATTTATAATCCTCACTAGCTAAGGAGTCTGTACACAAAGTTTAAGCTTTTTAGGCCTTATGGTTCTGGAGAAGAAGTCGAAATTCCACAAAGTTTACGGACGGACGGACGGACGGACGGACGCCGGACACCATGCCATGCCATAAGCCCATCGGGCCTTACAGGCCAGATGAGCTAAAAATCAATATTTTGCATTAATAATTCCAGCTGAAAAAAAAGCAGAAACTTATTTTCAGACTTTTGCATTAATATCCTCATAACTGAGTTGTTCGGGCAAGTCAGATTTCACGAGCCTACCTGACTTTATCGGAGACAGCTCCGTTCCTGACCAGCTCCTCCAAGAGGATGTTCCTCTCCGTGTGAAGAACGTTGACACGTTCCTGCAGACCCTTCTGAAGGTCAAGGACTTCCCGCAGATGTCCGGACACAGTTGACACTTCACTCTACAGAACACAAGTGTTAGTCGTCAGGCAAAGATGATAAATAACAGAACTTCTGGGAATCTTGTCATTCAACACCTCCAAATTTAGTTGAAAACCGAGAGGAGAGAGGAATTTATAAGACTCAATAACAATCGTCATAAACCTCTTGATGAAAATCTTGAACTCTCCCAAGACCATTGTGACAGTGACGAGGTCATTGTGACTTCAGCGTTTGCCTTTTGGACGCCTGACATTGGAATGGCATTCAAAACTTACAAATGAACCATATGAAACAAAGCGCAAATTTGGAAAGATTCAGCCAAATAAACTCACTGAATTACACATTGGATATCGGTTGGTCATTTAGGTCATTAAATATTATAACTTGTTTTGTAAAAGTCATATGACACACTTCCTTGGGTGATAATCTCCATATCTAGTACGTACCTTGAGGGCCGTGATCATGTCTTCTAGCGGCTGATGACTCTTCTTCTCCTCCTGTAGCTCTCGCCGTAGTTCCGCCAGCAACTCAGTCTTCTGGGTTCTCTGCTGCTCCTGAATGGTACAAGACAAGATAACACATTATCTATCTGCTGTGAAATTAGATTGACCCCTCAAATGATCTTTGCGGTTGTCAAATTCTGAGATATTAAACCACAAAGAAATTTCTCCAAGTAAGTGGTATAGTTGATGATATTCGTCAAAAGGTAATCACCTCATATTAATGAACCAAAATATCAGTGATTTGTTATGGTAATTTCAATCAAGTCTGTTATGTCCCTTCACAAAGCATAGTTTTCAACTATTGTCAAATCACACACTCTTATCAAACAGCAAGAAGAGCACATAAAAAAGGTTTTCAAAATTGTAAGAATACACTGCCTATGTTCGATACAGACCTCCCTCCTATATATGTTTATATATATCATAATTTAATTAGATTTGCCATGATGCAGCAGCATATTGAGTTGGGTGGTAACATGTATAAGTAATAGTTACTAGCATAGTAAATTGTATGCATCAGATAATGGCAGGGATACTTTGTCTGAGAGGCCAGTACGAGGTGGAGCCGAGTAATGGCTCGAGGACAAAGTGTCCCTGCCGTTATCCGATGCATACAATTTACTATGCTAGTAACTGACTTACATCTCACTTAATTTGAGTTCAATCAACCACAAAATTAATAGTTTTAAATAAAATTTCAATTTTCGATAACCTTCCAAGGGCGCCTTCACTGTTTTATGAATGAAGTTTGTAGTACTATGAATAGTGTACGAGCACGTGCTTCTTGCTTGTCAAACACGCGAGGCACATGCTTCTTGCGTGTCAAAGCTCAAGGCACGAAGTAAATGTTTTTGGCTTGCAGACTTCGTGCATGAATATGAGCCTGTGTCAAGACAAAGTTTCACAGGTTGTCCATTTCTGTTTTGATTTTGAAGGTAGAAGACGCGTTATTAGAGTCCTCATAGACAGCTAAATTTTGACAGTGGTTTCTACTTATGAACCGTTTCTCTTGGGATTTCTAATAAAAAGTTACTTTAATCATTCCCTTAACAAGTTTAGCCAAAAAGAATATTATCTTATCTATGAAATAAATTGATTATGTATCATTATCAAATTAATTTGGATATTTCTAGACTTATTTTCCTATTATCACAAAAGTTTTGGTGCAACACAAATCATGTAACGTTTATGTCTTGGTATCGTTTTTTTCTAGTGTAAACTAAAGTCTACAGTGTTATTAGGTGATTTTAATATTTTGATTCACGCAAAATGTGTAAGTATTATGATTGTTTTCCAGCTTGTTTTATTTGATTATTGATACTTTCATTTCACTTCTATGTCTATGGTGTTGATTGATTGTTTTAAACCTTGTGTAGGAAAAGTTTACAAAAGTGTCCTTGCATCAGATGGCAGGACTCTTTGGCCTAAGAGTTCCCGATATCGATAATGAACAGGACACTTTTATGAATGGTTGCCATGGACGACGAGGTCTAAGTGGGATGTAAGAAGTAGAAATAGTGCGAGGGGTTTATGACCGTGGCATAACCTACAGGACTGTATGATAGAGTCGACGGTATCCCTGTGGTGCTACATACCCTAAAGGACTATATGATAGAGTCGACGGTATCCCTGTGGTACTACATACCCTAAAGGACTGTATGATAGAGTCGACGGTATCCCTGTGGTACTACATACCCTAAAGGACTGTATGATAGAGTCGACGGTATCCCTGTGGTACTACATACCCTAAAGGACTGTATGATAGAGTCGACGGTATCCCTGTGGTACTACATACCCTAAAGGACTGTATGATAGAGTCGACGGTATCCCTGTGGTGCTACATACCCTAAAGGACTGTATGATAGAGTCGACGGTATCCCTGTGGTACTACATACCCTAAAGGACTATATGATAGAGTCGACGGTATCCCTGTGGTGCTACATACCCTAAAGGACTGTATGATAGAGTCGACGGTATCCCTGTGGTACTACATACCCTAAAGGACTGTATGATAGAGTCGACGGTATCCCTGTGGTGCTACATACCCTAAAGGACTGTATGATAGAGTCGACGGTATCCCTGTGGTGCTACATACCCTAAAGGACTGTATGATAGAGTCGACGGTATCCCTGTGGTACTACATACCCTAAAGGACTATATGATAGAGTCGACGGTATCCCTGTGGTACTACATACCCTAAAGGACTGTATGATAGAGTCGACGGTATCCCTGTGGTACTACATACCCTAAAGGACTATATGATAGAGTCGACGGTATCCCTGTGGTACTACATACCCTAAAGGACTGTATGATAGAGTCGACGGTATCCCTGAAGTACTACATACCCTAAAGGACTATATGATAGAGTCGACGGTATCCCTGAAGTACTACATACCCTAAAGGTAGTGCTGGAGCGATTAATCGTAGGATCGCTTAATTGATCGATTGAAGTCAAATGAACGATTGTCGATTACAAATAACTGCACATCGATTATCGGAAATAATGCTTACTTTGGTGTATAAACAATAAAATGTTTTACTCTACTGTGTTTTCTTTATTTGAAAAGTGTAATCAAATCGTAAAGTTTTGCTTGTTTACCTCAAAAACGGAAGTCATTTCATGTGCGCATGGCTCCTTCTTAGCCAATGAAACCGCCATCTATTTTTAGATCGGTTGTCGTGGATTTCTCACGAAGGTCAAATTACTACGAGTTTACTATATATTTTCAACTCCGGCGACTTCAGTCTCTGATTAGAACGTGAAGTCTTGGTGTTTCATTTGTGTTATATATTTAACCAAAGAATGCTTGCGTATTTATGCGCTCAGGGGCAACAGTCTTAAAAATTAAAACAACCAAAGTTTTGGAAATGTAAATCTGCCGACTGCCGTGTAATATAACATTTATCAATTTCAACGGAATGAATGCCTTAAGTTTCACTAAAGTTAGACACTATGACATCTTAAATACATGTATATATTATTGATACTATTTACTGAAGAAATTCACAATATGACCTTTTATTTTGATTCCTGATTTCAAAACGATCTTCATGACGACTCGGCCACTTATTGTAAGTTTCCATGTCGATCGGGCGGCGTGGGAAGTAATTGATATTCATGACCAAGATGTGCAACTCTCATTGGCCATGTAACAAAGCGTCACAGGTTAGGTGTTTAATGATTGGCTGTGAGTAGTAAGCTGATCTTTCATCATCTTTGGTATTTGCATATAATCACATGACTTAGTTTAGGCAGGTAAAATAGACAGCTACTTTCAATTTTATTCAAAACTTTTGATACGATTCTTTATCATGATGCCTTAATTATAAGCAATTACAACAAAATCAACAATTCAACATACAATATCAACACAAGTCATGTGGATACAGGCGTTTATTTATTTACATCACAGTTGATTTGCTAATCAAAGACGCTAAAAGGAAAGCAATGTGAACATTTGAAAGGACGCTGTCAGTAGGGCATTTCAATATTAACGTGGATAAATGAAATTAAATTAGATAATGTCTCAAAACTTGTTCTGTAATTTCCATAATGTATAATTCTTGTTGACCTGCTCTCAACTCTTATAAAGAAGAAAATAAACGAATTAAAACATTACATGTGACAAAAGGTGCCATGGTTCGAGACTATCATTTCCAGGAAAATGTGACCAATGAGTTTATGAATGACGAAGGTCCTACATTTTCTTGTTCGAGATTTTCTTTAATCATTTAAATGAAGGTCACTCACTGTCTGGAACTGCAATTATTCACGTTAAGAGGTCAGTATTATTTCGGCAGACATATGATAAAACAGGTTTTTACATTCGCAAATGTAGAGTGATGACAACGACACGGAAGTCAGTTGGCTTACGTAGGTTTTAGTCTGTGAAATCAAGTGACTGTCGGCAATGAAAACGATTATAATCGATCGATTATCGATCGAACACTAGCGATTATCGATCAGCTAAAATGTAGCGATAACCAGCTCTACCTAAAGGACTATATGATAGAGTCGACGGTATCCCTGTGGTACTACATACCCTAAAGGACTGTATGATAGAGTCGACGGTATCCCTGTGGTGCTACAAACCCTAAAGGACTATATGATAGAGTTGACGGTATCCCTGTGGTACTACATACCCTAAAGGACTGTATGATAGAGTCGACGGTATCCCTGTGGTACTACATACCCTAAAGGACTGTATGATAGAGTCGACGGTATCCCTGTGGTACTACATACCCTAAAGGACTGTATGATAGAGTCGACGGTATCCCTGTGGTACTACATACCCTAAAGGACTGTATGATAGAGTCGACGGTATCCCTGTGGTGCTACAAACCCTAAAGGACTATATGATAGAGTCGACGGTATCCCTGTGGTACTACATACCCTAAAGGACTGTATGATAGAGTCGACGGTATCCCTGTGGTACTACATACCCTAAAGGACTGTATGATAGAGTCGACGGTATCCCTGTGGTACTACATACCCTAAAGGACTGTATGATAGAGTGGACGGTATCCCTGTGGTACTACATACCCTAAAGGACTGTATGATAGAGTCGACGGTATCCCTGTGGTACTACATACCCTAAAGGACTGTATGATAGAGTCGACGGTATCCCTGTGGTACTACATACCCTAAAGGACTGTATGATAGAGTGGACGGTATCCCTGTGGTACTACATACCCTAAAGGACTGTATGATAGAGTCGACGGTATCCCTGTGGTGCTACATACCCTAAAGGACTGTATGATAGAGCGGACCGTATCCCTGTGGTGCTACATACCCTAAAGGACTGTATGATAGAGTCGACGGTATCCCTGTGGTGCTACATACCCTAAAGGACTGTATGATAGAGTCGACGGTATCCCTGTGGTACTACATACCCTAAAGGACTGTATGATAGAGTCGACGGTATCCCTGTGGTACTACATACCCTAAAGGACTGTATGATAGAGTCGACGGTATCCCTGTGGTGCTACATACCCTTAAGGACTGTATGATAGAGTCGACGGTATCCCTGTGGTACTACATACCCTAAAGGACTGTATGATAGAGTCGACGGTATCCCTGTGGTACTACATACCCTAAAGGACTGTATGATAGAGTCGACGGTATCCCTGTGGTACTACATACCCTAAAGGACTGTATGATAGAGTCAACGTTATCCCTGTGGTGCTACATACCCTAAAGGACTGTATGATAGAGCGGACGGTATCCCTGTGGTGCTACATACCCTTAAGGACTGTATGATAGAGTCGACGGTATCCCTGTGGTACTACATACCCTAAAGGACTGTATGATAGAGTCGACGGTATCCCTGTGGTACTACATACCCTAAAGGACTGTATGATAGAGTCGACAGTATCCCTGTGGTGCTACATACCCTAAAGGACTGTATGATAGAGTCAACGTTATCCCTGTGGTACTACATACCCTAAAGGACTGTATGATAGAGTCAACGTTATCCCTGTGGTACTACATACCCTAAAGGACTGTATGATAGAGTCGACGGTATCCCTGTGGTGCTACATACCCTAAAGGACTGTATGATAGAGTCGACGGTATCCCTGTGGTACTACATACCCTAAAGGACTGTATGATAGAGTCGACGGTATCCCTGTGGTGCTACATACCCTTAAGGACTGTATGATAGAGTCGACGGTATCCCTGTGGTACTACATACCCTAAAGGACTGTATGATAGAGTCGACGGTATCCCTGTGGTGCTACATACCCTAAAGGACTGTATGATAGAGTCAACGTTATCCCTGTGGTACTACATACCCTAAAGGACTGTATGATAGAGTCAACGTTATCCCTGTGGTACTACATACCCTAAAGGACTGTATGATAGAGTCAACGTTATCCCTGTGGTACTACATACCCTAAAGGACTGTATGATAGAGTCGACGGTATCCCTGTGGTGCTACATACCCTTAAGGACTGTATGATAGAGTCGACGATATCCCTGTGGTACTACATACCCTAAAGGACTGTATGATAGAGTCAACGTTATCCCTGTGGTGCTACATACCCTAAAGGACTGTATGATAGAGTCAACGTTATCCCTGTGGTACTACATACCCTAAAGGACTGTATGATAGAGTCGACGGTATCCCTGTGGTGCTACATACCCTAAAGGACTGTATGATAGAGTCGACGGTATCCCTGTGGTGCTACATACCCTAAAGGACTGTATGATAGAGTCGACGGTATCCCTGTGGTACTACATACCCTAAAGGACTGTATGATAGAGTCGACGGTATCCCTGTGGTGCTACATACCCTAAAGGACTGTATGATAGAGCGGACGGTATCCCTGTGGTGCTACATACCCTAAAGGACTGTATGATAGAGTCAACGTTATCCCTGTGGTGCTACATACCCTAAAGGACTGTATGATAGAGTCAACGTTATCCCTGTGGTACTACATACCCTAAAGGACTGTATGAT
This sequence comes from Steromphala cineraria, assembly GCA_916613615.1. NCBI lineage: Eukaryota > Metazoa > Mollusca > Gastropoda > Trochida > Trochidae > Steromphala > Steromphala cineraria. The sequence goes on along the minus strand of OU744724.1, from coordinate 53,163,861 downwards.
AGAGTCGACGGTATCCCTGTGGTGCTACATACCCTAAAGGACTGTATGATAGAGCGGACGGTATCCCTGTGGTGCTACATACCCTAAAGGACTGTATGATAGAGTCAACGGTATCCCTGTGGTACTACATACCCTAAAGGACTATATGATAGAGTCGACGGTATCCCTGTGGTACTACATACCCTAAAGGACTGTATGATAGAGTGGATGGTGTCCCTGTGGTACTACATACCCTAAAGGACTGTATGATAGAGTCGACGGTATCCCTGTGGTACTACATACCCTAAAGGACTGTATGATAGAGCGGACGGTATCCCTGTGGTGCTACATACCCTAAAGGACTGTATGATAGAGTCGACAGTATCCCTGTGGTACTACATACCCTAAAGGACTGTATGATAGAGTCGACGGTATCCCTGTGGTGCTACATACCCTAAAGGACTGTATGATAGAGTCGACGGTATCCCTGTGGTACTACATACCCTAAAGGACTGTATGATAGAGTCGACGGTATCCCTGTGGTGCTACATACCCTAAAGGACTGTATGATAGAGTCGACGGTATCCCTGTGGTGCTACATACCCTAAAGGACTGTATGATAGAGTCGACGGTATCCCTGTGGTACTACATACCCTAAAGGACTGTATGATAGAGTCGACGGTATCCCTGTGGTGCTACATACCCTAAAGGACTGTATGATAGAGTCAACGGTATCCCTGTGGTACTACATACCCTAAAGGACTATATGATAGAGTCGACGGTATCCCTGTGGTACTACATACCCCAAAGGACTGTATGATAGAGTGGATGGTATCCCTGTGGTACTACATACCCTAAAGGACTGTATGATAGAGTCGACGGTATCCCTGTGGTACTACATACCCTAAAGGACTGTATGATAGAGCGGACGGTATCCCTGTGGTGCTACATACCCTAAAGGACTGTATGATAGAGTCGACGGTATCCCTGTGGTGCTACATACCCTAAAGGACTGTATGATAGAGTCGACGGTATCCCTGTGGTGCTACATACCCTAAAGGACTGTATGATAGAGTCGACGGTATCCCTGTGGTCCTGCATGCGGCGCTGTAGGTGGTGATCTCCTTCCTGTATCTTGGTCAGCTCCTCCATCGCGATCACAAACCCCTGCTTCATCTCGTGGACCATCTCCTCGATCTGTCAATCAGAACAGAAGATATCAGACAAGTGTATATACAGTCAGGTGATGTGAAGTATATTAAAGTGAAGTTAAGTGGACAGTTAAGTTTGTTTTGGTGAGGCAGAAATGAAATGAGTTAAGATGAAGTAAGGTTCACTGAAATGGAGAAAGGTTGGGTTTGGTTTTAGGTGAGATGAAATGAGATGAGGTGAGGTTAATTGAGAAGAGGCGAGGTAGAGTGAATTTAGATGCGGTGAGGTAGGGTAAAGTGGGTTATGGTGAGGTGGAGTGGCGCTACTGTTGATAGAATTTGTTCAGGTGAGGGTAGGTAAGGTGAGGTGAAATAGGTGGGGTTGAGGTGGAGTGGCGCTACTATATTGATAGGGTTTGTTCAGATGAGGTGAGGTGAGGATTGGGAACTACTTCAACTAGTGATCAGGTTTAGTTGGTGTCACTTGAATGGTTTGGTTTGAAGAGGTGAGGTGGGGCTACGATGTTGGTGAGTCTAGCAGAGATAAGATGAGGTGGGATCAAGTGATTTGGGATGAGGTACGGTTTACTTGAGGTTAGTGTGAAAAGAAAATGAGGAAATTTCACCTATCAAGCTCTGTAGTCTAAGGGAGACAACTCCGTAAGACATAACGCAGCCACCATAGATCCCTCCTGATTAAAGCCATGTGATTAATGTCAGCACTGGCAGATGTAAACTAAATGTCCATAGGGAACAATAACATTAATCTCAAGATTGCTAAACAGAGGTTCTAGTCTTCCAGCAAAAACTGTCCAGATGCATCAGTTACTTTTATTGTTTAATGCAGTTTTGATAATGTATCAGCCATTTGCAGTCTGCCAGACACATGACACATAACACTAACAATTATTTCAAAGAGTATATATGCATCAAGACAGTTAGATACAGATCAAGTTTGCAAACTTTAAAATTTAAGAGAAAAGGCGATCTTTCAGTTACATACAGAAATAGAATACAACAATGTCAAAACGACAGCATGATATATATAAGTAATTGGGACCTACAGACTAGAAGAACCAAAACTTGCCAAATACCAACTTAATTATCAGTACCTGTTCAAATTTCAATCAAAGCACATTGACAAATTTTCAATTCTGAATTTATGATTTTTATTCATTAATAACTTGAACATTGTAATTCTAAGTTCAAGACAGATGAAGAAACAAAAACAGACACTTTACCTAGTTTCAACTTAACACAATATACATTAGAGAAGCAAGCTGGGGTAGGTAACATCAAGAGCATTTGTCAATCAACAACTGTTCTCTTAACACCTTATCACCCCAAAGCCTGATCATTTCTTAGCGCTTTCTTAATTTACGACTACAAAATACATCCTTATTTCTCGGTCTGTACATAGAATAGGTGGTTTTCAGTAATTGAGGTGAAGTGATTTAATGGGGTTTAACGCCCCACTCAAGAGTACTTCACTTATATCACAGCTGCTAGTATTATTGCAGGGAGAAAGCCTGCAATGCAATTGTGGCTATGCATGGTGGTGAAACCTGCGAGCATCGGCTGGAACTAGCGAACCATGGATGGTACTGCACTGAAATACAGTGTAGCGTTGCATCCATACTTGCAGCATGTAGAACAGTTCTCTACTTTCCCTGGGGTAGATTCAAATCAAGAGCTGGACATGGTCCATCAACAACTAGCTGTTCTCTTAACACCTTTTCATCCCAGTGCCACCTCATTTCTTAGCACTTTCTCAGTTTACAACTACAAAATACACCCCAAATAGAACTCGCTCTGTATGTAGCATAGAAGGTGGTTAAGAATTGAAGCTTCTATAGATGGGAGCCTAACTACTGAAGATCTATTTATTAGATGGAGATGGACCTTCTCAGAGCACCTCAGTGATTTCCATGACATATTACTTGGCTGTATGTGATGATATGAATTCAAAACATCTTAAAATGTAATAGTAAGGTATAATAGCACTAAGGCAGTTATAATTTATCCATAACAAAGTACTCCAGGGATATAATAAAGCCTATCACAATATTATGGATTTATTTGTCATTTCTACCGTATATTGATTGAGATAAATTTCAATATGAGTTACCTACCGTATTCGTCCTATTAAGCGCCCCGGGCGCTTAGCTTAAAAAAATTCTAAAGGGGGCGCTTATTAGGATACCCCAAAAAGGGGGGCGCTTATTAGGAATACGTTATAGACAAGCGAAACTAGCACTTGTCGGGATTCTGAACGAGAATGAAAGTAGGTCGATCGTGGAAATTCAGTGCAACTACACATTCACCGGCCTGGATAAACTAAAAACTATTGGAAAAGCAGTAGAGGTAGTCCATTTTACGTATGAAGGGGAGGAGGGGGGGGGGGGGGCGCTCTGTTATATGGAAATTTTTAATAGGGGGCGCTTATTAGGGAGGGGGCGCTTAATAGGACGAATACGGTATATACCTGTTTCATGATATACAGCCAAACCAAACAATTAATATATGAGAAGACTGTCAACATGTAACAATATCCACTATGGATCTATACAATATTAACAGGGATGAGTCATCAGAAAAATAATAAATTGTTGATAGTTTTGACACAACATATATGTCAATTTCACCATCAACACCAGGTGCATACAAAATATGAAGTTTACAATTACAATACATTCGAATTATGCTCCAGAAATGTTTTCAAACTTATAAGTGTGCTATTACTGTAGTTTACCTTATTTTAAGCAACTGTAAAGCGTCTCATGTCTGAAATAAGTCCTATTGGGATACTAGCCATTTAGACTAGTGCATTCCTGAGAGCACTAGCCCAAAGACATTTTGACAAGCCAAATATACCAATATAATCATGCATATTTTCTTTAATTTTAATTAGTCCTTCGGACTGCCAGTCATTGCACTTTACTAGCCCAGCATCTTTTGCACTAGCCATGGGCTACCAGGCTAGTACTCATTTCTAACCAGGAGACCCAACACAACCTACAACTAGCAAACCATAAGTATTCATGTGAATATGATCTTAGAGCTTACACCAGAACGACCAACACACAGTACATAGAAGAGTCAATCTCTAGGGTGTATGAGTGATTAAATTCTCTATTGGACGCAGCAAGACAGATGGTGGACCTTTCCAAGGATCTGAGCTATTGTATCCTTGGAGATGGTTTTCTTTCACTTAAAACCTGTAGGTTTTCTTGATGATGTGATTTGTGGTTTTTATATTGTTGTAAAGAGTCTAATATCTTGATGGCTAGTATTTTTCAGGAAGACGACCCCCAAGCCTCATTGATTCTGTATTCAGTATTTTTCTCAAACGTTACCATGTCCTACAAGACAATAGTCCAAAGAAGTCTTCTAGAACTAACCTACACCAGAACAACCAATACAGAGCAGTCAATCTGTAGGGTATATGAGTAATTATATTCTCCATTGGACACAGCAGGACAGATGGTAGACATATTCAAGGATCTGAGCTATGGTATCCTTGTAGAAGGTTTTCTCGGTGAGGTGATGTGATTTGTGTGACTTTTAGATTGATGTAGAGAGTCTAATTTCTAAGTAGCTAGTATTTTCAGGAAGAAGACTTCTCAGTCTTATTGCTTCTCTAAACAAGTACTTATCTCAAACGTTACAAAGTCCCCAATGGCAATAAAGTCTTTCAGAACTAACCTACACCAGGACAACCCAACACAGAGGAGTCAATCGGTAGGGTATATGAGTGATTATATTCTACATTGCCATGATTGGACACAGCAGGACAGATGATAGGCATATTTAAGGCTCCTCTCTATGGTATCCTTGTAGAAGGTTTTTTTTGGTGAGGTGATGTGATTTGTGTGTTTTATTACATTGTAGTAAAGTCTCTCATGTCAGAGGCTAGTATTTTCAGGAAGAAGACTTCTCAGTCTTATTGCTTCTCTAAACAGGTCGCAAACGTTACAAAGTCCCCCACGGCAATCAAGTCTTTCAGAACTAACCTACACAAGGACAACCAACACAGAGGAGTCAATCGGTAGGGTGTATTAGTGATTATATTCTCTATTGGACACAGCAGGACAGATGGTAGACATATTCAACGAAGCCTGCAACTAGCAAACCATAAGATGATTTCTCACGGTTTGTGGGATAAAAACTTAAGAAATAAATGTCATGAATTGAATATGTCGACAATTTGGTAAGCCTTAGTATCCCAGCAAAATGTTGCAGAAACATTTTCTTGAATTGTACCATAAAGCCCTGAATCATATTTTGACCAATTTAGCCCCCCTTTGACCCAATTTTCAAGCTCTTTGCTAGCTTTTGTTATTCCTTAAAGGGGCAATGGCATGCTTCTAAAAAAAATTCTTTTCCAAATTTCCCAAATAAACATTAGTTTTTGCCAAATGAATTAACTCCAAGGAGTCAAACAACTCATGACCTAACTGGCTTATCCATATTTGTAGGGGAGGTTATCAAGTATCCAATAAAAACTTCTCACTGCCATTTTTGTGGGAACAACTTTCAATCATTTGAGGGAGGGAAATGGATTCATGTCACTTACCTGAAAATTTTCCAATTCAAAAACCATGTCTTGCAATTGGTTATTTTGTTTTTTGCAAGATCACATTTTTACCTTTTTAAATGTACAACTGCGATTTTAATTTGAGCAGAAAATTATTCAATGTATATATTTAAACTATCAACTCAGCAAAATTAAAATGGATTAAACCAAATTGAAGGCCATGGAACATCAATACTTCAAAGTCACAGTTAAATTTGAGCAGAAAATGATTCAATCTGACATTTAAAGTATCGACACAACAAAATTGAAATTGATTAAACAAAATCGAATACCATGTAAGATCAATACATGTACTTCAAATTCACAGCATGACATGCACCAAGTAAACTCAGAATTATATATTAGTACTTTCCTTTAGTCTTTCCCCACTAGTGCACTAAGCCTTGGTTTAACATGCTTATTTACACAACCAGTCAAGTAGAACTACAATTTTTGGAATGCCATTCACAAAGGCCTATTAGAGGTTTAAATCATATGGAGCATAGCTTGTAGGTTGTGGGAGAAAGATTAATGGGCTTACCATTGTTATTATAAATCACTATAAAAATTATAAAAAAACACCTCTACATTGATATTTTGAATCACGTACAGTTTATGGGTCATAAATGTGTATGGAATTTCAGGCAGTAGGTTAACCTTGCGAAATGCAATCAGTCATGCGAATAAGAGTATTTTTGAAAAAATACCTTTATTCAAATTATGGAATTATGTATTTTCTGTAAATGATGCGGTTGGTTGATTTTTGTTTGCAAATATGATGTGGAAAAGATGTGTATATATGTTTTGTGGACGGTAGAAGAAAAATAATGTTTATGGTTCTAATCAAATATCCACAAGTCTTCAATTATCTGTAAATAATGACCTTTGCATCTAAATGGAGTCTGAAGAAAATAAAAATATAAGGAATAAGCAATTCACTATTTATTCTATAACAACAAGGTTGAGAAGGTACATTAACCTAAGTTTAAAGCAAATATCCAGATGTTGTCTATCAGTATTATTGCCCAATTTCTTAAGAAATATTGGGGTACTTGCCAACAAACGATATCCAATATATTTGTTTACTGACTTTGCAGCCGTCTAAGATTAGCAAAAGGCAAGTTATACATATGTTTGTTATAAACATAGAAATATATCGGTAATTCATTAGTTGTAGGTGTTTCTAACTTCTTCAGAATCTCTTAGACATGGAAATTAGCATGGGATAAGTTATTTGGTAAGACTCAGATTGGTATTCTATATATAAGCATATTTTGGAGTGCAAAATCATTTAATTCTATGATTACTGAAAACTTCATTATGTTATTCTTACTATCTTAAAGTAAATTTAGAGTTTTTCAATTATGACACCTTTGCAGTGTTTTTCCTAGAGGGGGGTCTTGAGGAAATTTGCCCACCCTTGTGGCTTGGAGACTTAAGATTTGTTTACCTTTGAAAGAGTTCCCTTCTAATCTGAAAAGCCCAAAATGACCCCCTTAACTGACCACCTAGGAACAACACTGATTTTGAAGATCCATGAGATAAGATAAGACTTTATTATCCCAAAATTCTTTTTTTTTTACATAACAAAAAAGTAAGACAGAATATGCTTTTAACCCTTAGAGTTTGTGAATCACTAGGTACAAAATCATCACAAATAGCCAGTTAACATGAACAGAATTTATTCTTTGAAAAAAATATTCTTAGACCACAGGCAAAGAATTTGAATTCTGAGCCAAACAACAAAAACTGCTGAGAAATAGTCATCAAGCCTTTCAACATTTCAAGAAACACTGACCAAATCTAAATAAATGGGACTAACAGATTATGGCCTAAGTTGTTTTCCCTAAGCCAAAATAACAAGCTGCTAAGAAATTGTCCTAAGAAGAAAAGCCTTTAAGACTTATTGCTTCTTGTTATGAAATTCTCCTTTCAACAGATCGAATCCAAAACACTCTGAAATCCTTCCTAATGCTGCTAATTGTGGACTGACTGATAGAGGGCAAAGCAACAAACTTGATAGGTGGGTCTAATACCTTAAGTAATTCCCTATAATAACATACAGGCTGCTGTTGAGACCGTTGTGGGTCTCTGCTAGGAAAGGTGTAGTAATTTTGGTTCAGGAACATTTCTCTGGAAAACAGAGTTACTGTTGGAAGAAAATAACAAATCTCAAACTTAACAAATACATTATAAAAGTAACTGTTGATTTTGAACTTTTGATTTCAACAGAATTGGGAAAAGAGACAAATGATTTAAAGTAAAATTTTAAAGCAGAAAAATTGAATGCAGAAAACCACTTACTTAATTTGAATTTTTAATTTGACTTAAAAGCAACTACAGGGGATAACATAAGCCTTCCAATTATCAGCTATTCCACACAACATGTAATTAATTCAGCCGAATCATGAAAAGATTGGCCCATTTAAACTAACCTAGCCAAAACAAATTTGAATCAAGGATTCTGATTGGCTGTCTTAACTGCTGCTGTTTATCATTATGATAGCTACAAATTACTGACAAATAAGGAAATGTTCAATTAAATCAGCATGTGTCTTAATGACAACCTGTCAGTCTGCAGTGATAACCTATTTTATAGAAATTATTTTCATGTCATGATATCAAAGGCCTTGTAATCTAGGTTCTGATGTTCATAAAGATTATACTTCTTATTTGAAAGTTTATTGTTCTATTATCCAATGTTTAGAATTTTAGAATAATCTTTATAAAAAATTGCCATAGATCTTATAGTAAAGGTTGAAAATAAAATAAACAAAACAGCCTATTTCAGAGTTCATTTAATTTTAAAATTGGTTTTTCACTGAGATAAAAGATCCCAAGATTCAAGTCAAAGTTAAGCCAAAATTATATCACTCTTATTGATATTCCCCCTCAAAAAGAGAACCCCCCTTCTGAATTTTCAGGAATAAAATGTTTACCCTATCAGTTACAGCATGAACTTTGTAAGGACAGGACAATATTCCACAATTATCAATGAACTAGCCATTTATTCCAATGCATTTCTGAAAGTATCAGTCGAAACATATTCTAGCTAGCCAAATGCATCTACATGACCACATTGCATCTTTACAATGGTATTCATACAATGCCATGTTAGTCAATGACCTGGCTTAATAGGGCCACATACTGCAAACTAGAAGTGATTCAGTCTATGTTTGAATTTGAAATTGATCCAAGCCAGCTTGCCTTTGACATTTAGCTCTGTGATATTACATTTGCTGGTAAATGTGGGATCAGATATATGTTACAGCATTCAAACTTTACAGTATTTTGGTCTGTTGATTAAAGTTAACATCAATATGTAAGTGCAATTTTGTAATTGTAATATCTTTTTTATACATTGAAAATAAACGGTACTTTTTAACAGGCAAGTGTTATCAGTATGTTGAAATTAAAGAAAGAGTCTGGAGAAAAAGTAGGCAAATTTGTATGCTGATTACAGCAATTGTTTTAGAATTAAAGTATTATCAAAGTAACAGAATTTCAAATTTAGAATTTGGTATCATTGAAATCAATAGGTTGCTATTCTATAATCCAATTGCATAGTAAGTGTAATATATCTTTTAAGATGTCATATTGACTAGAAACATCACTTATATATAAAGAGGAACAATTTGATATTTATATATCTTATAGTTTCTGAATTCATCATAAACAAAAACTAATATTGCATCTCAACACAACTGTGACAAGAAGGAAATGAAAACAATCAAAGGAAATCACACTAGAAAAGGAAATGATATAAAGTATCAAAATGACAAAATAAGGAAACAATTATCAAAATAAAAGCCAAAAGCACTTACTGATATACCATGTTTAAGTGGAGGAATATATCAATTGCTATGATAGTAAATTTTGATATTTATCTTGAATATTCTTATTGCTTACAAGATAATGTTTCGTATTTATTTATCACAAATATCATATCAGAAAATCTGTATTGCAAGTCAAATTCATATAAAGGATAAAAAAAAGCTTTTAAAATTTTTCTTTTTCTTTTCAAACAAAAAGTTTGAAATCTATAAATCGCAAAATCAACGGAGATGTCAATTTCATGTTTGAAATGGACGAGGCATGTTGATTGCATGAGTCACAGACAACAGCAGGACTACATGTGCAGCTTGCAGCATCCTGTGTAATGTATATATCCATGCACTGACATTTACATGCCTCTTCGATTCAATCCACCTGTTATTTATACTTATATGCAGGATATTGGATTGTTTACCTCAAAATTCCTGCTGTGCATATCATTTCTGCAGATGCGGTTATTGCATTTGCAATGTACATATAATTGTTATGATGAATAATCATAAATTGATGCATCGAATATATCAAAATTTGTTCTGAAAATTTATGAAAGAATTTATGAGATGAATTCAAAATTATTGCTACAATGAAATATGCAGAGAATAAAAAGGCTAGATTAGAAAATCTCTGCTGAATTGAAAATCAGTGAAATAGAAAAGATAAAGATATAACACATTTTTAACCTTGGTGACTTGGAATAAAACATGTTTTTAATGATTAATACCATTTAGGTGCTGATGCAATAATTTTTGGGGAATGATCTCTGTGGGACCCCAGCAAAATATGAAATAACTATTTCAAGTGGTGTATTCCAGACGGTCCACTCATCACACAGAAGACCTGGGTTCTATTTGGATCAGAACATGTAAAGGGATGTTGCTGTATCAGTTGACACTAGCCATTATAAGGAATGAACAAGGCCTGAATGTGCACTGCCCGCAGTGCTTGGTGCAAAATGCACAACATTAATTTCCAGAAATTTTTATCCTAACATTTTTTGGTTTATTCAAATTTTTCTGCAATGGCCACTGATTTATTCAAACACAAATAACTTGATGGCCAAAATGAAAATATGACATTTGGTCTCTAATACTTTTGATCACCATAAAGGTTATCAGAAAGAAAAGAGATGATTGTTCAAGCCAAACAATTCCACAGAAAATAAGATTTAAACCAAGATTCAAACTCTGATTCCTTGTTACCAGGCAAAGCCTTGAAAGGGAACCCCAATCTCACCAAGAAAGCATTCAGTACACCATTTCTCCTAACAAGCCATATGTTACTGTTCAGGATAAAGCACATACTTACAATCCCTTCTCACACAAAGCAAACATGAAGAAAAGCAATAAATGTGAATTAGCTGAACCTACAGAAATCCATACGATCATCAACAGCTCAGCAACTTTTTGCACTATCAAATTAATATCCAACATTCTCTGAATACCTTCTGAATCTGAGTAAAATGGTTATGCCATCTGCTTTGCATAAATTTGTAAGAAAGGGTTTTATTAGGAATAACCAGAGGAAATGAAAATAGGACATTGTCAATAATAATGAAAGGCTTATGCAGTAACTACTACATAAGCACAGGACAGCATTTTATTCACCAATGGCCATATATGATTACTTCCTGTGCTTGGAGTTTGATTTACTTTAAATCATAGCTACTTAAAATGATTTCCCACAAGTCTGCAGAAAAAGAGGCTGCTAGATGATTAAAAAAATAGAGCCATTGGCTCTGTAGCTCATCAGGCTGTATATTTGATTTTGCTATAGGGTGTGGCCAATGTGTTTCCCCCCTTAGTAGGGGCTACAGGGTTACAAAATCTACAATTATTAATCTTCACTAGTCAAGGAGTCTGTACACTATGTTTAAGTTTTCTAGGACTTATTGTTCTGGAGAAGAAGATGAAAATAGGTTTTTAGGGTGTGGCCCCTGTGGCCCTTATTAGGGGTCACAGGGCCACCAAAGCTACAATTTATAATCCTCACTAGTCAAAGAGTCTGTACACTTAGTCTAAGGTTTCTAGGCCTAATGTTTCTAGAGAAGAAGATGAAAATAGGTTTTTAGGGTGTGGCCCCTGTGGCCCTTATTAGGGGTCACAGGGCCACCAAAGCTACAATTTCTAATCCTCACTAGTCAAGGAGTCTGTACACCAAGTTTAAGCTTTCTAGGCCTATGGTTCTGGAGAAGAAGATGAAAATATGTTTTAAGGGCTTGGTCCCTGTGGCCCTTATTAGGGGTCACAGGGCCACCGAAGCTACAATTTATAATCCTCACTAGTCAAGGAGTCTGTACACAAAGTTTCAGCTTTCTAGGCCTTATTGTTCTGGAGAAGAAGATGAAAATAGCTTTTTAGGGCGTGGCCCCTGTGGCCCTTATTAGGGGCCACAGGGCCACCAAAGCTACATTTTTTAATCCTCACTAGTCAAGGAGTCTGTACACCAAGTTTAAGCTTTCTAGGCCTATGGTTCTGGAGAAGAAGATGAAAATAGGTTTTAAGGGCTTGGTCCCTGTGGCCCTTATTAGGGGTCACAGGGCCACCGAAGCTACAATTTATAATCCTCACTAGTCAAGGAGTCTGTACACAAAGTTTCAGCTTTCTAGGCCTAATGCTTCTAGAGAAGAAGATGAAAATAGCTTTTTAGGGCATGGCCCCTGTGGCCCTTATTAGGGGCCACAGGGCCACCAAAGCTACAATTTTTAATCCTCACTAGTCAAGGAGTCTGTACACCAAGTTTAAGTTTTCTAGGCCTTATGGTTCTGGAGAAGAAGTCGAAATTCCACAAAGTTTACGGACGGACGGATGGACGGACGGACGCCGGACACCATGCCATGCCATAAGCCCATCGGGCCTTACAGGCCAGATGAGCTAAAAATACATTATTTTCTTAGATTCAATTCTTAATAACGTGGCAAAGTTCTTTCATTCTTGGTGCAGTGTCAGTCAATTTAACCAAGTCAAAGAGAGATACCTACCTATAGTAATAAATAAACCATCCCCACCTCCACTATCATAATAAACCACCCCCCCCCCCTTGAGCTTGAAAAGAAGCCAGTCCAAAATAGTAATTTTATAAACTTAACGGCTCAAATTAAAGAAAAGCTAAAAAAAAAAATTACCAACCTGGACCAAAAGTTACAAGGTACCTGGCTGTAGGACGTGCCTTATTTATACACTGATATAGACAAGGACCAAGATTTTTTAAGCTCTCTTAGTGCTAAGACTGTCATTATAGTACCAAATACTAACATTAACTCACTACCATGTTAGCACTAGCATTTAAATCTAGACCCAGGTGTATAAGTACTTGTAGAGAGAATAGAGACCAATAGTTACCTGCAGATAGGTAAGATAAGGTCTCTCCTAAGTGTCTCTCCTAAGTAACGGCAGGCACCTCTGCCTAACAGGTAGAGAAGCAACAACTGACTCGGTGCCAGACAATAGCTATATTTGTCTCCTGATATCTACACTGTCTCTCATTCTCTTGTAGCTTGCACTATGTTCAGGAGTCAAACTTAGTCCTACTGCAGTACTAGCCATTCGGACTAGTGCATGTTTGAGAGTACTAGCCCAGACTAGCCAAATACATCTGCATAATCATATTTTACATGAGCTATGGGACTCTTTCTTATTTCGAAACCCTGAATGTTTTATAACTCAGTCATTTAAATTGGTACCCATTAGGCTAAACATAACAGGAATAATATATTTCATGGTGCACATGTGCAAATATCTACACTTTATTTTAGTTTCTTATAGCATGGTTTTTCTCTCAATCTCTCTGCGAAAAGACATTCTATGAGTTAGAAATATGCATCACTCCCCCCCCCCCCCCCCCCTACTTTATTCTATATTCTATGAGTTAGTCTAGCAGGACTCATGATAGAGTGTTCTAGAAAAATCAGCCAGTGTTTGTTAATGTTGTGGAATCTAAACTTTGTGCATATAGAATAATCTTTGTACAGATAGCTTGTGAAAGACCCCTGAATTTTTGTCTAGGCAAGATTCAGGTTAAAGCCATCTCATGGAAATCAGGCTGTGCTTGTTGATGTTGTAGAATCTAAGGCAGGTGTTTCACGTGCTTGACCTCAAAGGGGTAAGGTAAACCTATCTGAAATCCTGCAGAATGTCTTACGGCAGACTGTAGGTGGTTCTAGTGCTTCCATCAGGATTCCATAAAAACTTTCCTTTTGTCAGATGGAGCAAACGTCTGTATCTATCTCCTGAGGTGTTAACATATTTTTTGGATAATCATTGTCTCGATCTTGGGTTTTTTAAAGAAAGTATTTGATAACAGTTCAAGTATAAAGCAAATAAGAGTACAATTTGGTGTTGAAGGTTATGAAGTTCCACAAAATGGATGTGGTTCCTTATTGAATGGGTGACCTCAACACAAAAATTGGAGTGAGTGAGTTATTGTTTAACACCGATTGGGCATATTATTTCAGCCATTAGCAGGGTCACACAAATGGGAGCATTATCTACAATGTTGGAATAGTTTATACCATTCTCAGCACCGATAGTTCTTGTGAAGAGTTAATTTTATCTTATCATGCCTGCTTAAACCCAGCAACATAGTGGGTACCCCCGATAAGATGAGAATCTTACATCTTGAATACCAAACAAGCATCATAATCCCATGTAGTTGAAATGGTTAAATATAGACATCCCACAGACTGCAATTAAACCATTGTGTCTTCAGTACTGTGTTCAGCAAGGTAAGCATAAGTCATTTGTTTTTCATGTATTTGATATTTGTCCAAACAGATAGCTGCTAAATAGAAATTTAACTTTATTTCCAAACCTCAAAGATGCATGATGCATTGACACAATGCATGATGTAAATGGGAACTTAGATAAGACCCAGTAAGATGAATAACCAAACAAAACAATTCTAGAAGGTGGATGATATCCAAAGTGATAGGAGTGAAACAAATAGGTACAAACTTGAATGGTGAAATGATCGTAGCTTATCTCCAGCTTTATTTATAGGTATTCTCAGATAAACAGAGGGGCTTTCAAACAAAGTCTTCTGTTTATATCTCTCCTAGTGGTGAAACACTCTCACAGGCATAGCAAATTGGGAAAATTATTGCAAAAGTTAACTCTATTCTCTGGAAAAAATATATCTTCTTAGAAATTGTCAGATTTAATTTTTTTCACTGCCAAGATAGTGGCGTCATTTAGAAATATTTAGCCAGTCATAAAATCTTCTGGGAAATTTTTAGCTAAACCATTTTTGGAAGCTTAATGAGTGAATTATTCATTTCATTTAAGAAACAGCATTAATTCTTTCAAATACCAACAATCTCTAAAATATTGTAGTAAGTGGTCTCCTATAACAAAAACAATATATTTAAGTACAGGTAATCTTAAGACAGGTGAACATAGGATGTACCTTATCAATCAAGACTTATGCATCAGGGTGGTTAATCTATCCAGATAACTTGCTGTGTTTTTGTTAGGATGAATTGTTTTTCAGACAGGGTAATGTCAATATGAACTTAGCACACCACACATTAATGTTAGTCTATTTGCAGACACTAGAGCAAAAACTTAATAAATGGACACTTTTTAGTCTAGCAAAGTCAAATTGTCTCAGCTCATGAAACTGAAAATTGTTCAGGATTACTTTGTGTTATATTTCATGTCAAATCTTAAATCTGTTCAGGAACTATAGATTAGTTTTAAAAAAGATGCTACTATCTCTACAATTCCATTTAATTCTGACTGATATAATTGTTCTGTTTGGAAAACTCATGTTAATATAATATTGAATTAGTCAGTTATCTCAGATTATGTTTCAAAACAACAATCTTCAAATATGAAACAGTGACTACAAAATGTACAACAGTAAATATAAAATCACTGAGAAATCTACACAAAAACTCAAACATTGTTGGTCTGCCACAGGGGTGTGTTTTACCTCCATAGTTATCTATACAATGTTCTGAAGAATGCTCAAGTGTGTGGTAGGAATGCCTGAAGGACAGTCAGGAGTCTCAGATATAAAGTAATTTGTGAGGAAGCATGGGTGGGAATTCTGCAGGGTATGCAGGATTCAGTGTCCATGAGATACTTCAAGATACCTTTACGGAATGCCTCAAGACCAGCAAATGAAATACTGCCACCTGGGAGGGTCATGAAAATGCCAGGCAGGAGATATAGTTCCCTGTAGATAGGTAGGCATCCCTGTGATACATAAACATTACTATAACTGCTGCTAGAACTCACTGGAAGCAGAGTATCAGTACTAAAACAAGGAAATGGTACTTATTTTCTGCAAATTGATGAGGAAATGTCTATACACAATTTTGATATATATTTACATTTATCAATATATGACAGATTAATGTGTTTTTTAATAATTGGACTTCAAATCTCTACTCCTTCATAAACCTTAAATGTCCTGTAAATATAACGAAATAATAATAATAATTGCGTGTATTTGTATAGCGCTCATATCCACTCTGTGAAGTATGCTCATGGCGCTCACAGGAATAAAGACTATTGAAAATATTTTGTAAAATTTTTGGTTTTAAGCATTTTCTGGAAAGAATCAGTACTGTCTGCAAGTTTTTATTCAATAGGGAGGGATTTCCAAAGGAACAGAGGAGTTTAAAAGTTGCACATTTGCTTGACATTATAAATGAAACATTTGCATCCATATAATATATCCATTTCCAAGTTGGAATGATTCACGTTATTTAGGGTCATGTTTTATGAAAACGCCCAAACATCCGGACACAACCACGATGATATAATTTGCAACTTTTGTGAGAAAAAGTGGCTTACACATTCTAGCTGCATCAGCAATAAACTAACTTGAACATATACCACTCCTAGAATAGGACTGTTCCGCATATAACATAGTATACACATGGACAATGTCACCCTGACATTTGGAAATAAACTGCATTCCTAACCCTTGACATTATCATGAGGCAGCAGACAATAATTAAACGGTCTAAAATGGATGCTTTGAGGTGAATGGTATTACTGTGACCTACAAAAACATCAAGAATCAATGTTTACCAAATAAACCTTATCTTAAAGCAGCACTTTCCTACAAAAAAACATCCATCTTTCCATAATAAGCTTCATTATGTAAACAGTATGTATCTGAAAAGGTTCTGTAAAAACCAGTGTATCAAACAAACAAGACTGACAGTATGACAAACAGAAACTAGACCACAACCGTTGGTGCTAGTGAATTGACTGAAGTACACAATCAGGTGGGCAAAATTGGCATCTCATTTACACTTTCAGGTTGCCTCTTATCAGCACTCTTAAAGCCACTATGCAGCAACTATGCATAGCTTGTAGGAAAATAGAACAGACCACTGACCTGTATATAAGGACCAAAATCGAAGCAGCCCCATAACTTGGCACTCCTGGTTAGTTCCTGATAATGAGGAAGCGTTCAAGACATTGTTTTCAGGCTGCGGTTGGCACCAGAATGTTGTGGAAGGGTGTGTGATCACTTCTCTACATATCTCCAGAGTCTATCGGCACCGGCTCTCAGAGCTAATTCTGACACTGGGCAACTCACTCAGTAAATAAGGGCCTAGCTTCAAAACTCTCTGTCTTGGTGCTAAGACAGTTGTTGTTGATATACTTTAAAGGGATGGTTCTATATATTAAATATCTCAAGAGTTTCTCGGCACCGAGCTAATTCTGACACTGGGAGACTCAGTCATTGAAGAAGGGCCTAGCATTAAAACTCTCTTTGTGCCATACTCAAATGGGATGGTTCTATGAGTATTTATTCAAGAACAAATTACTGACCTGTAACTATCCTTGCACTAAAATAGTTTTGAGATATAAGCCTAGTCTAACATCCAGACTAAAGTTCATAACATTTAGCTTTCCGAAAAGCAAGTCTAGATATGTAGTAAACTATAGAAATAACCATTTGTCAGGTTCCTCTTCTTAAAATAATTGTGTCAAAGTATTTTTTTGAGACTGAATTTTGGCCATGATTTTAAGACAATCTGATATCTATCATATCTATACAACCAGCACATCAATAACTACATGGCCTATGTCATGGAGATATTCTAAGCAAAATAAATTTTGAAGATGATTAATATTCCATCTGTTCAAAGTTGTTATCATAACATTGAAATTCTAAGAAAAATCCTCAAAATACATTTCCAAAATAATAAAAGAATAGAGGCATTAATTCATGGAACAACAAAGTATTCTGGTGCTATGTTTTAAATCAAAGAGATTCTAGTTTCCTGTAGAGTCTCACATTTATTTCAACATATATGATTAATATCTCCTTCAAGGTCAAATTCTTTCTTCATAAATTTTCCTGTGATGCATAGCTCTTTTGAATATAAAGATTTTTATTGAACATATATAACATTAAAATGTCAATATAAGATATTCTCATGCAATCATTCAACTTCAAAGACATAAAGTAGTCAAGATTGATAAGAGGGTGAAATTAATGTTTGTATGTCTACTACTGATTTATAGTTGCCCAAAGTTATTGCCAAAGTAGGTGCACCTGAGATTTCTGAAAAGTTTAAATATTGGTATTATATTTTATTATTAGAGCTGTTCACAAAATTTCAACAAGTTTTAGAATTGTCATAGTTGAGGTGATTTGGGGTTAAACGCCACATTCAAAAGTATATCACTTATATCACAGCTACTAGAATAATTGAAGGGAGAAAGCCTGCAACACGATTGTGTCTATGCTTTGCGGTGAAACATGCAAGCATCGGCTGAAACTAGTGAACCATGGGTGGTACTGCGCTGAAATTCAGTGTAGTATTGCACCAAACCTGACTGCTTGTAGAACAGTTCTCTAATGTAGACAAAGACATGGAGGAAGTCATAACATAAATTTCTTATAATATCATTTCTTCAGTGTCCACAAAAAGATCCCCTAACAGGTTTTGGCTTTAATCATTATCTATTTTTGACACTTCATTAGTTAATACAACATATGATTATTTCAAAAATATTTCCAAAATGCTAAAAATGAAAACAGAAATGTACTGTCAATTATTTATTGGCATAATTCAAAACAATAATGGCAATCATATAATTCACACATTAATCTATCAAAAGTATTTTAGGAACGTAAATGGACCTTGAAATTTCTTCAAGGCATAAAGTTGAGGACATTTTCAAAGGGCCATATTTTTTACTATATTGACGCCTTCAAAGAGCCGGGCACACCTTGTGAAGAATTATCAATTAGGACTACTCAGGTGGACTATATGGAGGGGCAAGACCCTCGTAAGTGTCGTAGGTGACTGATATATACAACTCTACAGATAACAGAGCTGGCACGGTACCTCGGTAAACATACACATGTCAATACGTCACACCTCTAGAGGGTGGCTCGGGGAGTTGTCTACTGTATATATATACA
This sequence comes from Steromphala cineraria, assembly GCA_916613615.1. Classification (NCBI taxonomy): domain Eukaryota; kingdom Metazoa; phylum Mollusca; class Gastropoda; order Trochida; family Trochidae; genus Steromphala; species Steromphala cineraria. The sequence continues at coordinate 53,144,925 of OU744724.1, read as the reverse complement.
TAGATCATTCATTCATATTTGTTATAAGGAGCAAACTTACTGAGATTATCATATTTATATGATGCAGCTTGGGTCTTGAATATGAAATAAGGGTCGATGACATTTCATATTTACTCAAATACAACTCGGGTCTCTAATATGATTTAGGGCCTATTTCATTTTGTATTTACTCAAATACATCTGGATTCTCTAACATAAATTAAGGGCCTATTTCAATCCTCGATTAAGCGGAAGTTGAAAAGCCAAAAGGCATCACTTCTCATGATGATTGTTCCATATTCAAAGTTTGAATGAGCGAGACCTATTGGTTTTTGAATTCTGGATCAGAGAAAAACAGCTAACACTGATGAATGGAAGTAATTTCAATATCCCCCAAAAACTTTGAAAACTTCTCAAACTCTGCAATTTCAATATCCCCTGAAAATTTTGGGGATAAATAACCATGTTCAGCAACGAAAATGAGCACATTCAAGCAACATGCAAGGTTCAGTCTTCAAAGGTGTTGAGAGAATCTTCCTCAAGTAGGAAATATTTTGGATAAGGTCCTAAGCAGGATACAAATACAGGTCTCAATTACACTGCTCTTTGTTCTGACAGGTTGCTAAAGAACAGAGCCAGTCTGAAGATAGAAGCGTCATCTCATCCGTCATCCCGTCATCACTCGGGGCTGATCTACCTGTCATCTCGTCACCACTTCATTAATTAATCTTGTTTATTGTTGTTATCACAGGTATATGGTGTTTCTGTGTTGTAAGGTCACTGACCAGACTCAGGGATAAATCTACATTATGATCTCCATTGACTCCATTCCGATAGGTTGCATGTGTCTTAGCATTTTTGAACAAATCCCTCAATAATTAAGTTAATAGAACACATGAAATATTTGAGCTGTGGTCCGTATTATTTTATTGGTCCTTTCCAAATGTTATGAGTATTTGATCATGATGCATGACTTTGAGGTAAATTTATAAGTGTGAACTTATGATATATAAAATAGCTTGCCAACTTTCTCTCTAAGCCAATCACATTTGCACAATCTGACAATGAAGCAATTACATCAACACACTCGAGACAAACTCTATAGTACAATTAATAAAATAAGTTGAGCAACAGTGATTGATCACCAGGATGGTTAGTTGGTTACGCACTATATATATATATATATAACATGTAGCCATTGGCATAGTCATGCTCATGACTTTGTACAAAATTCAGTCTTCAATTGATCAGCAAACCAATTTGCAAGAAACTCTCTAATGTGCTTAGCAAAATATACATACTATTTCCTACTGCAGTACTAGCCATTTGGACTAGTGCATGTTTGAGAGTACTAGCCCAGACACATTTGGACTAGCCAAATACATATACATAATCATAACTTCTTTAAATTCAACTAGTCCATCGGACTACCATTGCTTTTTACTACCCCAGCATCTTTTTCACTAGCCATGGGCTACCAGACTAAATGTTGAACCCTGATTTATGAAACATTTATTTCTCTATTAGTCAAACCCTAAAATTTCCTTTTTTATTGGTACAAAATGTCTCTTGTTGAACTATATTTCAATATTGGTGGCTCATTCATTGGTGGTAAAAATATGAGATAAATATGATCTTAAGAAATGGCTGAATCACAGGAGCATCAAATTTCAATGTTTGGTTGAAATTTTAGAAGTGTATGGAATCTGTGACCTCAGAAATATATGATGTGGTCGAATGTATTGGAGATGTCGCATTAATGGAGAAATTAGGATAATACCATAGAGATTACTGACCATGACGAGTTGCTGCTCCACGCTGTTGTCTCCTCCAGTGATGCTCTCTCCTTTAGGCACCCCGAGCCCCACACCCACCCCTCCTCCTCCTCCTCCTCCTCCTCGGTCAGGCTCCATCTCACCTCCCTCTGAAACACACACATCACATTACACATAGGACATCACACTGATCAATCTGACACTACATGTTCACAATGAACAGACACTTATCAATCTGAGAGAAATTCCTGTGTTGTGTTCATCACATTGACCCATCTTACTCATACTGATCAATCTGAGAGAAATAATGGTGTGAGATTCACTTATACACTGATCAATCTGAGAGAAATAATGGTGTGAGATTCACTTATAAAATGAGTAAATCTTCACATTTCAGGGATTGAAGTAAACTTAACATAGAGGTAAACATAACTAGTGACATATTTTCCATGTGTACACATGTGCACAAGAGCTAAGTATACTAACCACAGGGTGAAACAAAGGACTTAAGGTAGTGGCAAATACTCTATATGTGCACATGTGCATATACCACTTCGTTGTAACACAATTGTTCAACGCCAAACGCCCACTTCTTGTGTCTATGATATCATTAACAAAAGTCGTCATATAACTGTAGCAAGCAGTATCAAGAAATGAGAGCTGTTTTCTGTTCCCCTGCGCTTCAAATGGAATACCAATGGTCACCCAATATTTCTATTTCTTCAGTGTTGCTATAAAACACTTAATATAGGTACGGGCTTTGCATCAATTAAGATTTTGAGAAGTAGGATTCCTTTACCATTGCAAAATGTTCCTTCTGTTAAAAATTGGCAATATGATCCCCTTTTCTGATCACCTAGGAACGACACTGTCACACTAGACACAACTGTACCATTATTTGAGCAAATTCTCTTGGACGATTTCAACTTCCCTCCAGCAAATGAACATAAAAACTTTGGGTCAATCTCTCAACATTTATACACAACACCTGATTTCATAGAACAGAGCAATCAACACCTGTGCCTTTGAACATGAATGTGTGAAAGGATAAGTTGAACACTTGCCCGGTACAAGGATGAGTTACCCCTAAGAGTATTAACTAAGCAGTTCAGTGATTCACATCAAACAGTAACACATCAATACCAACATTGTCACTCCACATCTATAGATCGGCTGTTAACAATCTGCTCTCATTCACATGGCAGTACTAAGACAGGGTTCATGTACAATTTTTTAAAGACCCAAATTTAAGACTTTTAAAGGCAACTATCGATTTTTTTCTGGGTAAAAAATTAAGGCAAAAGTCTACTATAAGAAACTGTGAAATCATACCAAGATTACTGGATGTATTATTATATAACGAGTTACTGTAAAAATATTTCCCAGTTACTTACAAGTATCAATTGGGCTGTGTCATAAACATGTACAAATAAAATTACATATATAAACTAGAATGTTCCTTTGAATTTTGTTTCCACAAAACATACTCTGATCAAATAGGACTGTCTCTTTAAGTGTAATCAAAGTGATGCCTCACTTTAAAAGAATCACTCATAACAGTATTATTAAGTACTATCGACACAATACCATTTTTTTAAAGTTTCTTAAAACATGAAATTTTGACAAATACTCTGATTTTAAGCAAAATAAGCAATTTGGAAGTCAATAATAAGTAATATGATACGTGTATCTTCAGACTATGTATCACAATCCAAGAATAAAAAGGTACATATTGTCACAACTCTACATATAACTGTGTAATTATACTAATAACTAAATTCAGTCAAATTCATTCAACGCACACCAAGGATACAAGAAAACAAGCATCAAACATGAAACTTTCTACTTCTCTTCAAAGCATGTTTGAGTTCATAAATATAGACCTTCTATGGATTTTTTCACAGGAATCAATTCTATTTCATCAATCTAGAAACAAACCTAATTCAGAGACACACAGCATTAAATTAAATCCAAATCAATTTCGCACTTCAAATATCAAATCTTCAAATATTTTGAAATTAATTAAACAAATTTTACTCAATTTAGTTCCTACTCACATTTCTGAGTAAAATAGATGCTCCTTGTTATCCGATGAAAGATTCACGATTAATCTTTAACCCTCAACACAATGAAAACATACCATTCCCAGGGTATGAAAAAAGGTATAAATACATATCTCCCAAGTAATGACACGATATGATAAATTACTACATATGAACACCCAGAGGAAACTTGTGTGCAAAGCATAGCAATCCAACCATGAAAATCGTAGTTATAGTTCAAGTTGTGACTCATTTAATCATTTCATGTCCGAACAACCCTTAATAAATTTTTCCTGAGGCAATACCATCTTTGCCTACTCGACTGTGAAGATAATAACATAATTGTTGCATGTGATTCATAATATTTATCAAGTTATGGATAGCCGGGTATCTTCAATGAATTTATTGAAATTGGTATATGAGCAACAAATAGAATGTCTGAAATAACCAAGCGCTCAGGACACAGAGGTCAAAATGAACATTTAATGAGATAAATATTTCTTAAATTTTGAGCCTAAACTCTTTCTGCTAGAAAATAAAAACGTGGTGGGAAGTTTCAGCCCACGATCTTTACGGTCGTATAATCTTGGCCAGAAGTTGGACCGATGTGGTCTGAGTTGTGACGATATAGCTATACATCGAGATACTTAATCTGACGATATACTTATCGTGATACATTGTATCGTGTTATAAATCGTTGACAAAAAAAATTGCTTATTTAAGCAAGAAATCAAGATGTTTGTCAAAGTCATTTTTCTTTTTCTATTGAATACCCTGAAAAAAGTGTATTGTGATATGTATAATAACGATTCTTATCGTTTTTTAATATCCCAAAACATATTGTATCGGAACCTGTCGGTCTGTATCGTAACAACTCTACTATCTGCATTGAAAATTAATTGACCATCTTTGAAATTCAATTTGATTTGTCTAGTTCAATTTTTTATTTATCTTGATCAGTTTTTAAAGAATCTAGAGTGTTACTATAGTCACCCCATACACATATTTCAGAAATTTCATTCAAATTATTCTTTGCCATCCTCCTGGTCCTAAAAATGGTAAAAAGGTCACATTTTTGTTTCCAAAAACAACAAACTGTAAAACACTTTGAAAATTTCAGTTTTTATCCTTTCAAATATGTAGGGAAACAATGTCATTCATTGTCCCGATACAAAAATCGTCTAAAAATTCAAATGGCAAGAGGGAAATTTTCAGGATGTTTTTCAAGACAATGTACGAAATGTTCACTTTGCTGAGATTATTCGCACAAGCCAGATAAGGGCAATGTGTGAAAAGTGTTTCTATCTCAATGACATTAATTTCTTGCTACTCTCAATTGACCATTTGACTAGGAGAATAAGGGTGACAAAAAAAACCTTAAGACCTTTTTCATAAACAAATAAAAAATATGTATTGACTGAATCTATTTTAAATTTCAAAGACTCTTTTAAGTATAGAGTTTAATCAAAGATGACCACCTTTTTTATTAGATTAGCAAATTTAATCCTTATAAAATATTTATCACATTTCTTGGACATTAATCAATGTTATCAAATCAAATAATTGTCAAATCCAAAATATGCCTAATTTGTTCTGTTTATCATAAAAAATGTGCAACTGTTTTTGATAGGTTAAAGGTTAATTACTTTAACTTATTCTGCTGTGCATTCACCTGAGCATTAACTATTCATGGGAAGTATTCAATTTCATGGATCACTCAACACTAGTTTAACAAATATTCAAACTATGCATGTTTTTAGGGATTTTATTAAATGTGTAGGGACATCTAATGTTTGTTAAGAATAGTTGATAAATTAGGAAAAACTGGATCAGGTAAAAGTAAATTCTTAAAATCTGACTTTTCTACACTTTGAAACTTCAATCAAATGATTTTGTCATTTTTATTTAAAATAGTATTTACGAAATTTCTTTTCCCTTGTAAGCAATCATTTTGACAAAGAAATAAGTCAAAGATTACCAAGGAAAAGTTGAAGTCTTGAAGTCTGAGTTGGTAACTTGTTTTGACAGTCAGTGCTGGTGATTGGTCTACTCGTGAAAATTTGAGACAGAGGGCTTTAATCAATCAAAGTATTTTTTTTAAATATTGCAAAAAAAAACAATCGCATACACTGAGATTTCAAATACATGGCAAATAAAGAAAGGCAATAGGCCATTTTGCACATTGATAAAAAGTTGAATTGAATTGAAATTTGCAAAGTTTGAAATATGGGCAATGACCTATTCAAAATGTAAAAAATTTATATTACAGAAATTACTTCTTTGAGAGGCAGAATGGAGAGAAAAATTCATTCAACAGTAAATTTGCCTTGAAACTCCATAATGTTATGCAATAGTGAACTTGTCATTCATAATTAGGGCTTCATCTTTATTGCAACTTTGATTTTCATATAGCCTTTAAAGCATTGTGTCCAGGAGCAAAAAGTTAGCCTTTGAACAAATATTCAAAATGAAAACAAGAGACGCTTGCAAAATTTCATTCACCAAGGAAACCATTCTTCAAATGAGAAATGAACAGTGACCCTCAAAAACCTGCTTCAACTTACAAAACTCCATCACAAAAGAGTTTACCCGACTCTGTGACAAAGATCTAACCGTGAATCACCCGATGAGACAATTAGCCTCTAACAAAGCTCACCCTGAACGAGGGGAATCAATATCGGTTTGTCTCACTCTTGTCTGACAGAGGAGATCGTAAATATTGACGAATCTCCAGATCTCAACCTAACATTTCTTCTTTGGTTAGGGCTAGATTGGATAATACTGTCAAAAAAAATTATAATTATGTGTTGGCTGATACAATTTTCTCAAAAATCATTTAGGCTTTAGTTCCCATTGCAGTGTGCGAAACTTGCGCTAGTCCTGTGGTCCCTGGCTAGTAAAAAATCAAAAGGACCACCAAATATTCAGTTTGCAGTGGTCCTGGTGGCTAGTGATATATAAAATGCATATAACACAAATTTTTATCAAATGCAACCTTCAACGATTGTAATTATGTTTAGTGCCACTTAACTTAAAATAAAAGTTCAATATTCATATTTGGGACCACTGAATTATAGACAGGACCACCAGATTTTACCCATTCACTGGTCCTGTTGTCTAGTGGTAAATTTTGAGAGGTTTCTTTCCCTGCATTGTTTTCCTTTTGAATAATTATGTGTTCATTTGCCAAATTGTTAAATCTAAAGCAACAAAAATAGCACTTGAATTTGTTGAATCTTGTATCAAAGGAGAAGTAGCAATTTTTGGAGAAATCTTATTACTTCTATTTGATCTTTCAAATGTGTGATTGGTAGATTTTCAAATCTGTCAACTTGTTTCCAAATTGGACATTCTGGCAAATGAAAATTCAAATTGTAAAGCAGACTATATATGACGTTATAACCACAATATTATCTGTGTTACCACATGCCATATTCTTGAATTATCATTAAATGGTCATAATTGTATTAGTAACAAATATTTCAGAATTTCAGAGAACATATAAGAGCAAATCTAACAATTAATTTCAATTTGCTGTACTTATCAATAATGAAGTGATATTACTAGTGATGTGATAACATTTGGTTTTGTCATTTAAACATATCTACTACACATTTCTTTTGTATGATGTGTCTGACAGGGTCATCACTTTTGTCCATAGTTATTTCATAGCACTATGAATTTATTTCAATTAAGAAATTTAATTTCTTTTGAATATTAGTTTAATGTATCAGAATAAACAATTAAACAACAATGATCTGAATCACATGTTGACAAACTAAAACTGTTCTAGACTACAGTATTCATGTAGAGAATGAATAGTGCAGACTCAAATATTCCAATTATCATGGATGGTATCCTAGAGATCAATAATTAATTCTTCAGGTCTAGCTATCAGTTGTGGTACAAATGAAGCATATTCCATGAACACATTTCCAACAAGTTACTGTAGCAATAATGCATGATGAGTCAAAGGTATCAAAACTGGATTCGTATTCAAAACCTAGAATCAAATACTACATACCATTCTGAATGACAATCATAATCAATGACAGCATTGTTGACAATAAACTCATGACATTCCTAATACCTATGTCACCAACTCCACATTATTGTTAATCGGAGATATACCCTCATTATCTATAATATTTCATTAAAACTAATACACAAAATTATATTTCAATCAAAAGATGAAAATGTCCTCAATTCCTGATCTTCATCACATCAACAAAAGTAGGTCACAAATCATGACACAATTTTCATTGAAAAACCTCAAAATTTAAATTACCGTTCGTCCCAAATGAATCAAACTTTCTGATTGTCCTTGGCACATAGGTATTTTGGTACATCCCTCCTTGGGGTGAGAGTAAGATAGTTTTTTCACATTTGAACGTTGTTGTAAGATCAGAGGCATCCTCCATCCTTGCATGACAATCAATACACCTTTGTTCATCACATTGATTAGACGGCAGGTACAAACTTGTTTTGGCAAACACCGGGAAATGGACATTTAAATGAAAGTAAATAAGTAATACAGGTGGATACAAGCACAGAGCTAAGTGCTACAATCAATATAAACAGCTATGTGGTCAAGAGGATCACAAATAGTCCCCTGTGTGAAGTGTTCATAGGGACCTCAGGATTACGCTTGGTGTTTTATTAGTCAAATCAGATTAGTTTGAGTCTAGCAGTTGATCATTTACTTGCCTTAATTGTCGAAGTATTTTCATATCTGTTTTGAAAAGCACATTTTTGGCTTGCATTTTGTCTCTTTACTTATCATTTTGTGACTAGTGTGGCTGAGAAAGGAGTTAAACCCCTCTTGGGCAGTAATTCAGCCACTAGCTGAGGTACTGATTAGCAGTTTGTCAAAATAATTGCTGTTGCTAACTCTACATGATAATCTTCTCTAACCCTTGACTTTAATTGTTGTATAATAGATTGATTGGGGCTTTCATGATCTCAAATCCTGGTGCATGATGATCATATTTAGCAGGAAGTGGGAAAGACATCTTAGTCAATGGTACATTTTCATGGTTTTTGGTATTTTTTTGATTTCCAAATGGGCCATTGCCCATTATATCAGTAAAGTTCAAAGTTTTGATGGGTCATTTTTCCACCCAATGTGCAAAATGGCCCATTGCCCCTGCCTTTTCCAATCACTGTTTAGTACTTTCAAACAACAAGGATTTACAACAAATTTATGAGATACACATGTGAAACTAAAGAACAAACTTTTCTTATCTTTTCATATTTTTCAACTAGAATAAGCCTCCCAGGAATCGACACAAAAATAGATAATTAACCACATTCTTTTTATCTTGCATATTACAACCAATTTGGGATCTATTTTTCAAACGCAATTAACTATATATATGTACAAACATCTCCATTACATCTCAAACAACAATAGCTTCTGGTAACTCTATCTTTGTTTACAAAGAAATAGAGACTATTGACACCAAGTGATTTCTTTTCTATCTATAAGTCACCTCTATAAAGATGAAAAGGTTTATTTGACTACAAATGATCTCTTTATACCCATAAACCACTTGTTCATTTACCTTTGTTTACAAATGGATATTGAATTTTGACCAACATTTACAAAAGTACTTGTGACTGACTCAAGCAAATATTTTCATAGCAAGTGATACTGAATAAAATGTCTGTCTGTCTGTCTGTCTGTCTGTCTGATACCTGAATATCAACCATTCCCTTTCTATTGATGAAATTAGATATTGTAAGTAATATTGATACCTTTCTAATTCTAAATATGGCTTATTTTGAAATTTTAACTGAAAATGTTTTGGAGAAAATATAAGTTTTTTTATACATCACCTCAATATTCAATATCAAAGAATCACTTCACATAATGAATCATAATATGAACTATAAAATATATAAATATTGAAAATCAGTTGTTGGTCTTAACTTATTCTGTTGAGTATATTTTATGAAGGTTGGCTCAAAGTAATTTCAGTAAATGACCATTACTTTTACTAGATAAAGTTTTTGACATTTTGACTGGACTGCAAACAGAATGACGGACTTAAGAATTACCAAGATAAGTAAAGTGACACACGATATACTCCCACCCCAACGCTCAAACTCACATAGTACCTTTACCTTTACATTCAAAGCGGGTTTCCTCTCTTTACCTATCATTATTGTATTGGACACTTACCAGATAAGAATGGTGATATTTGATAAGGGACAAGCCTATTTCTTGTTAAAGGATTCCATGGCATTGTTATGGACTTTACTTGATAATCCAACAAAGAGATTATCTCCCCCAAGTCTGTGCTACCTGACAGGTGCTGATTACACCTTAACGAGTTCTTTGTTACCTGCCAGGTGAGGGAGTCCAGGTACATGGTAAATAGAAATCATTCCTAATTGCCTTCCCTTTGTATCATACTGTATTGATTTAATCCTGCTGCATTACTATTTTTATATGTGCATCACTTCTACCATACCCTGGCATCTTTTCCCCCAAAAACGCCATAATTTACAAAATATTTTCAAACTTAGGTCTCCCTTAACCCTTTTGGGTGGCCAGTATGATAAAAAAAATGTTTTTATATTTTATGTATTTGTAATTATCTCAATATCAAATTTGATCAATGTGAGGATTAATTGAGAAGTTGTTGGCCAGACAGGATTTGTAAGAGTTTCCCAGAGCAGGGATAAATTTACCTGCGAGTCCTGCTTCAAATACTCATAAAATTTAGAAAAGACTCATAGAAATTTATGCTGTGAGTCCTGGGATGCATTGGGATGTTTTTTTGTAATACTATGTGCTTACTTATTAAAGGACTCATTTAAATCAGCTTGGACTCACAAGACTTTTTGGTAGTGAGTCCCTTGACTGTAGATCTGTAGATTGATCACTGCAAGAGCAGGGTTTTACATAGTCAATCAAAACCAAGAGTCCTGGGGACTCAGAGCATATATTTTTAGGAGTCCTCTTCCTATTTCAGGAGTCCTTAAAAACATTATAGAAGTTTCATACTTAATGGAAAGGTTGATAAAGATGGCCTTTAATGGGATGGTTATTGGTTGATGTTTTAATACCATCTTGACATGAAAATCATACTGAAATGTGTTTTCATTGAAAGATTAGATATTCGTATCAGAATAATACTGAGTCACAGAGGACCCACATGATTAGTTTTTGGGGGTCCTCCTGACATTTTCTGCGTCAAATACTCAGGAAAGTTGCATCCCGTAAAACCCTGCAAGAGTCCTCATTTTCTGCCAATTAACGCAAAATTTTACAAAAAATATTTTCAAAATTGTTAATCATTACACACCTTCATATAATAATGTATCTAAATATCAAATTTGATCAAAATGTGATAAGTTAATATGGAATTGAAACGCTTTCTTACAAATTTATCACTTTTTCTCCAAAATCCCAAATTTTTTTGGCAGATATTCTCAAAATTGTTCAAAAACACTTCATGGAATGTGTTTGCATTTCCACTAAGAATTTGAATCTAAATTATTGATGAGTTTTAAAGTTACGAGCCGGACACAATGCGTAACGGACGGACAGATGGACTGTGCCCATTTAAAACCCCGGCAACTTTGTTGTTGCTGGGGAAAATATGTTTTTTACCAGCAACACTGACATACTTAATGACTCTTTATAAATAGCTAACAAAGTCAGTCTCTTAAGAGATGCACAAAACATTGATTTCAACATCTGTGGTATTGAAAATAAAGCAAACAAAAGTTTGGATATCAAACCCAACAAATCTCTTAACCAAAGCTTTAACAACAACAATCATTATCTCAGTGTTATGTAGATCAGAATGACATAAGTATTGACATTTACAGTGGAAATCATTATCCATAAAGTCTGACCTTTGATCTTGAACTCATAGTAATGGTGTCATCTAGATGTGTTGCTATGGATACTGAGTAATCAATTAATTAGTCTTTTGTCTGTTCAGCAATGGTATCATTGCCTATAGTTCATTAAACATTTATAAAGATGATAAACAATTTGTGATTATCAATTTTAAATGATGTTTTTCCATAGATATTTGAATTATCTCATTGTGTTATAGTTTAAACTGTTTTGTTGTCAGCATTTGAACCCTAGACCAATTGAAATCACCATTGGTTTGTTAATCAATGTTGATCAAAGTCAATCTGACTTTTCTTTATCCAAAAATAACATACTCCTATTTAAGATAAACATATAAACAAAGAATTTCATTGTAACATTATTCCTCTTTGATTTTTATGTCATGGCTTTATAAAGCTTGTTCTATATTTCAGTAATAAAATTTTAGTATTTTCCAGAACACTTTACTATTTCTATTATGTTAGAAGTCTTAATATACTTCTATCAAATGTTCACAATAAATGTAGTACCACTGTACCAGTAATATCAAAATATGTACTGTGACTAGTATAAAAGTTGTTTTCATTTGTATTGTCAGATGATCAAAATTTAATATTCTTCTGAAATCTTTGATATGAAACAACCTAACAAATGTTCAATATACACTCAATAAATTCCTTGAAGATTGTATACTTTGATGTGAGAATTACCACGGTTGTTATATTCTTGAACATAATATTCAAGTCAAGAAAAAGAAAAGAAATATTCATTTTGAATGGGCTTATATACACAAAGAATTTAATTAAGCACCGCCTATTTTGTAAAATGAAATTGGGAGCTCTTAGAATATTGTGATATGTTTGATGTATTGACCACTCTAGATATAACAATTGCCGTTTTATTTATTATTTAATAGCCGTAAAAATCCTTATAACACGAAATAATTGAAAATATGAGAAAAAATGTGAGACCACTGAAATTTGGCAAAATATAACTATTGTCTTTGGTGAGAAACCACGCATGAAACTTTGGATTTTTTCAATAAAAATAACATTTTTGATCCCTAGTTGACATTCAATTAGAGAAACCTTTTTTTATCATGCATGATAAAAGCCTAGCAGGACATTGAATTTTCAGTTCTTTTTTCAACCATAATTGGGAAAATTTCGAAATTTTTCAAATCTGTGAGTGAATTTGAGATTCTTTGAGTTGGACTTGTGGGTCAAACACTTCTTCTTAAAGAGTCGCCAGTTTTTTCTTGGGAAGCTTTTTTCAAATTTGATATTTGATAATTTTGTGATTTTGAAGGCTCATACTGCTCTAACGACTAACATTTGCTGAGAGGTCCTTACTTAAAATCATCAATTCAGTCAAGAGAATTATCATTACCATATTGCAGCAAAAAATAGTTACTTTCATTTTCAGTTATAAGTAAACTTGAATTTTCAAAAATACCAAGTTGGGGGAAATAAGTTTTCCAGAGACAGTGAATCGTAAATTGAGTGAAGTTTTCATTTCTACACTGCTAAATGATCGTTCTATCGAAAAACCCTAATTGTTTTTCTGGAACCTTTTATGGTTTATTAGCAGAAGCTTATTTTCTGAAAACATTGGTGGTGCTTAACTAGGTTATTTGTGTATATTATTCATTGTGAACAGGTTAGCATTCCCTTTATAATTCATCAATTTCTTAATAGATCATGCACTACTTTGCATGATATATAATATCGCTTGCTGTCGCTTGAGAAATACTAATATTTAGACACTCAAGCTCGTAAACATAGTATGTCATATCCACTCATAAAATATCCTCTATTTAATTCTAATCTCAAACAAAAACTGTTTAAATGGCATTCTGTATTCTGGGCAAGATTTTATGGATATTCAAATTCATAATTCACAGAAAAGCTAATAATTTTTCCTTTTAGACCCTTGCACCATTTCCAAGCACATAACAAAATCCTGGTCCCTTCACAAAATTACACATGTTCTTATTGCAGATATAAACATATTTTGAGCAAAACCAATGTTATACACTTATATATGTTAAAGTCACTCTTCAATAACCAGAATATCAATATCCTGAGATTAGGTGAGGTGAATATGGGTTTATCGCCGCCTTCAATGGTATTTCACTTTTATCATGGCTGCTGGTATTATTGCAGGGAGAAAGCCGGGAACAGTATGCTATGGCTATGCGTTGCAGTGAAACTTTGGAGCAATGGCTGGAACTAAGGAACAATGGATGGAACTTTGCTGAAATTCAGTGTAGCATTGCACATAAACCTGACTGCGTGTAGAACAGTTCTCTACAGCAGACCAAAAAACAAAAACAAGGACCTCTTGATCCGCAGCCGAACACGCTAACCACTGCGGTATCCAGCATCAAAACCGATAGAACAACCTCTTTAAGTCACTCTTGCCTGATAAACAAAATATCAATATCCTGTGCAAAGATACAACATTGCACATAAACGATGGCTTTGTAGTGCATGAAACACAAAGGTATTATTGAAAGCTTATGATTAACACTTTGATAATGTGATAAAAGGTCTATTCCATTGAGTGCAGCCTACTGCACTATTCATGAGCTAGAAATTCTACACCGCATTGAAAGTCAGTAAGCCTTTGTGATCCCTTTATTCAATGATCTGCTCTTTTCACTATTCCACAAAGGAACAGAATACTTGGCTGCGTACCAAATATCTTACCTATATCCTGGGTTAGTTATGACTTCCTAATTGAGAACTGACCTTATTTCGGAGTCATACGAAATTCTGATATCCACAATATCTGGTTGCACTGCACTTCTATAAAAACAATAAATGCTAAAACCATTTGATCGAAGACAATAAAATCATGAAAATACTTTCTGATGGCTTTCTATCATTTCTCTATCCTTTAAATACTTGATCATGACCCAAAATATCTGCTATCTCGTAACAGCGATCCTCCAAAACCTAATATTACGGCTTACCTATATCCTGGATAAGTTATGAGTTTCTAATTGAGAACTTGCCTTATTTTGGAGTCAAAGAAATTCTGATTTGAAGTTATAATAACAATGCTAAAATAATCTTATTCGTGACACAATAAAATCATGAAAATTATATCTTTTGCATTTATATCATTCCTTTATCCTTAAAATATTTGGCCACGAACCTAATATCTGTTATCTTGTAACAGCGATCCTCCAAATCCCAATATGAAGGCTTACATATATCCTGGATAAGTTTTGAGTTTCTTATTGAGAACTTCAAAGAAAACCTGATTTGACGCAATGAAGTTCTATGATGACAAATGATAAAACCATTTTATTTACAACACAATAAAATCAAGAAAATACTCTCTTATGCTTTCATATGTTTCTTTTATCCTTTAAATATTTGGCGACTAACCCAAATATTTGCATTTTTGTAACAGCGATCCTCCAAAGCCCAATATTAAGGCATTATGATGTGTTTAAGGTGGATCAGTCTCAGCCCAGGGCCTGATGTGCGCTTATGAATAATACATGACGTATAAGTTCGAACTAGACTTCATGTCAACTGGGACTCAGATATTGTGGATAAGGCTGATAATTGCCCGCTCATGTCTGATACCTATTATACAGTCTAGATTAAACTAATCCCATGTAAGCCCTTTGAACAAATATTTACTCCAAGGACTTTTGAATATATAACATGATTCCTGAGCTTAACTTTGCATGCCTTGGTCACTGACTCATGATATATTGAGTTTTAACCCTTTAAGGGAAAGTAGCACTTCTTTCAAAGGTAACTAAAGGAACCTTTTGGAGAAAGAAAAATGTTACAATGCAGTTAAACACTAGTAAAGATTAGTGGTGTAACGATGGATCGAACTATCGATGGATCGCGATAGTACTCATTGTGATAGTTGATTATCGATAGGAACTTTAAAAAACGATGCATTGCATTGATAGGAGGTCCAACTATCGATAGTTTTGATAGTACAGCCGTTCCTATTATTCATATAATAATTCTATTCATATTCATGGTTATTATAGATTAGAATTAGAAGAAAGCAAGATAAAAGTGATGTTGATTCGTTATTCAGTGTCAAGGATAGTGTAAATATGATCTAGAGTTATCTGCTTCTGTTGCAAAGCATTCAGCCAAGATGACGGCACAAACATTCGGCGAAAATGATTTCTAAATAGGGAAATAATACAATGAACACGAGTTATGTCTTGAATCTGTATTCAATAAAAACTATCGTGATAGTTATCGTGATAGTATGCCATGATAGTACTATTGCATCGTGATAGACTATCGCTATCGTGATAGTCCCTCAGGGGTTGATAGCCACCCCTAGTAAAGATACATTAAAGGGGGAGGGGGGGGGAAGAGACGGAAGACAGAACGTACAAGCTTCAAGAACTAGGTATGGTTATGTTTCTTTTGGGGAGCGTTAGCTCACCGCTACAGCTCCTTTAACACCTAGACCAAGCTTTTAGAATTTTATTCATCAATTCATGTAATTACAATACATTTATTAGCAATAGGTTATTTTTCACACTCAAAACTTTTACTGTTGCTTTATCAGCGTGTTTAGGGTCAAAATGAATTTAAGAGCAAAATGGACATGCACACATAATCAATCGTGTCTTCATTTTCAGTGTTTTAAACTTGCTTTTTCTTTTACCTGAAAAATTTCAAATTCACAAAATTATACTCAGATATTCATAAAATCACTCTACTTCATATAATCATAAACAGTCTGAATAAATCTATTTAATGTGCATTGCCTAAAGTAATAAATATGTTACAAAAAAGCGCCTTAGAAGATCAGAGGATTTCATTGATTTTATCTTACAGCGTGACAATGTGCTGGAGGGGAAATATGCAGCGAAACAATTCTTATGGTGCTGAGGAAATATAGAGGAGATTTATGATTTGTACTACATGCTGTGGTACGACATGTGTCACCATGGTTCTGATCAGCGAAATGGAATTATCTGAAATAAATCAATTACTATAGGGTTTGTGATTAGTTAATTGAAATGTTGAAATACTGCAGGGAAAGAATTGATTCATCTCTCCACAGATGTAGCTCAATTAATAAAATCCTGATCTAACCTCTGAGTTGATATGAACATTTCTTGGGCTTCTGGCACATTCACCTAGCAGCAAAAATTAGAAATTTCAGCCAACAAAAATGATTGCACAATTACACTTTGATTGCATCCAATTAGGCTTTTTACTTTCTACCCCAAACCTGCTCTAATCATAACAGAGGTTGGATCAGGATTTATGCCTTGAAGGCAGAGAATGGGATTGAGGAACAAACGAATAAATAGAGGAAAGCCTCAATCAAAAGATTTGGAGAACTGCAGCGAAACCTTGCAAAAATAAGAATACAACTGTTAACAAATGGAATTGAAAGGGAAAACAGGGCATCCCATACAAGAGGTGGCTTGTATAAAAAAAAACTATTTTCACTTCTGCTTGTTAACCATGTTGTAAGCACCTTTGCAAGCGAGGGGGATGTGTTGGCTTTGATTGATGTTAATCCCTCATTTATGAGTATAACTGGCTTCAGGGTAACTTAACAGACAAGAGATAGATGGAGCAATGAGTTGTATGATCCTGCTGTTTTTCTCGAGCTTGATTGGTTTGTTTGGTAGGATTTCCTGTAGCCGCTCTTGGTATGATATTCTATTTGGTAACAGACAGATATGGCAACTGATCTATAGAATGATGATTTTAAGATATAATTTTTATGTTGCTTGTTGGTGTTTGTATAAAAAAATATTATATTTTGAAAATTCACCATGACATATTCTTTATCTTGCTGGCATTTATAAAGATAAAGATATAACAATTTTTGTAAATTTACCATGTCATTATCTTTATCTTGTATTTTATAACTGTATTAACATAAGCGTTTAGCTTTTTCACCAATCCAAATCTTTATTGAAATACATATCTTTAAACCGTATGATATTTCAAATGTTATAACAACAAATTTGCATGAACTATTTCATTGCTGGCAATGCTTGACTCTGAGGGTGAATCCTTCATTGGACTTGGCCCAAACAACTACAAGGTTTTGTTCTATTGCAGATAGTGTGATCACAAATATAACAATGTTACATTTGTTCAATATCTAATAGCATATATATATATATCTCTTAATATTCAATTGGATTTAAGAATATTGCATTTCCACTGTCACCATTACTTGATATATCATCTTAAATACTTTTTCAAGAGTTTTAAATGATAGTAACCATGAATATTAATTAAAGACACACCTACTACCGGTAAATCAATTTAAGTCTGACGACCAATAAAATTTAGATTATTAATCATGGGATACCTAGAAAACTTTTTATCATGCATATTTTTACAGGATAATCAATCAATTTCAAATCATATTGCAATTCTGAGTTATTTTTAGATATAGTTCTAGCTAAAGGCATGTAGCAATTATAATAAACTACCTTTTGAGGCCATAAACAACATAATTGGTGACATAAGTAGGTCACAGATCATTAAATGTTGAAAGTTCTAAGACTGTAAAATTGGTGGTTGTAAATTCCAAAATGTTCAATTTATTCAGAATACCAAAGATTAGATAAAAATGTATGAGTTAAATATTCCTTCTCATAAATTCATTGTCAAAAATATTTCGAATTGAATAATATATGATTTCCATTAATTGAGAATGATATTGTCAGCTAACATCATAGATCTTTTGAGCATCCATTAAGTTCTCTTTTTTGCAAATGCAAGCATGTTAATAACAGGAATGTGAGGTAATGCAGTAGCAATGATTTTCTTTCAATCAAATTATTTTATACATTATAGATAGTGTTGGCAATGGGTTGTGATTTCATAATCCATCAGCCAATTGATCAAAACGATTAACAATCAATCAAATAAAAATTAATGAAATGTTAAAAATATATATATGACATAATATATAAGGTAATTTAAACTTTTAATTATCTTGTTTCTGTTCGGTGCTCTCCTCAAGAAGAAAACCCTTTACACTAAAATTAGCCATTTTTGGGAGCCATAAGGTTAAATGAAATATTTGGTTTAGAGGTTTATAAATTGCTTATCAATTATTACCTGTATAACCTTAATAGGACACATATGATCTGTCTCAAACTTTACCCTTATGCCCCCATTAACTTAATGTTTCGTATGTACACAAAAACCACAAGTACAAATGCATTTTCAGGTAGAAAAAGATGTAAGTACATCTGAAAGAACAAGATAGAGACTAAACATATCAGTTTACCGATGTGTGGACTGTGTACAATAAATTCTTCCTCAACCTTTCCATAAAAATAAGTACCTTCAACAAAGTCTAAGATGTTTCCACCACATGTATGAACTTGGACGTTAGTCAAGGTGTCTATCTACACACCAGTCTGTTTACCTTACATTATGTACACATACACACCACAAGACTGGGACGGCAGATATACATTGTACATAATGCACATACATAAGTCTCTAGGTGGGCTTGTGACCATGTTATCTAAACTAAGATCATACCCTTTTAGTTCCCACCTGCTAGATTTCTATATCAACCACCATTTGGTCCTCACATCAAGAATCATGTTTGAGGATTTTAACCCTTTACTTGCAGCTATATATATTTTAGGTTTGCATTCTTAAGATCCGATTTCTCTCTTCTGTTGACTCCCTTCTCCCCTAGTCTAACCCACAGAATGTTGCTAAAAGGTTAACCAATTATAATAGTAACCTCAGCTAAAAAATTACCTTTTAAAAGTCTTGATTCATGATTAGATTCTCATTCTCTTCAATTTGTCACTCCCATAATGCTTGATAAAATTCTTTTTTGAATGATGCACTTGTACAACTGTTTTATAAATTGCCTCCTTGAAACTTTTCAAAAAATTTAACCTTTCGCCTGCTGGATTGTTTTCAGGGATTTGCTGTAGTGACCTATTTCATGGAGCATCTAATAAGCAGCATTCAATAAATAATCAGAACAAAGGATAAGTAAATCCATTAGGATTTTTCATAATTGAAAATCAAATCTGCAATTTCAAAATTTTGTAACTATACAAAGTTTTCAGACACTATTCTCCCCTCTCTTGCTCCCCACATTCAATATAAATGCCCCTCCCCCTTTTACCAACATCCATAAATCCACATGTGCCCCTCCCCCACTGAGTGTTCTATGATTAGATATAATTGGAGGGTCAAACAAGAGTCACGGCACCAATAGGGTTAATGCCAACACAACCATATCATGTACTGATATCCTAATGCATGGCATTATCTTATATATATAATACTGGCCATAGAAATAATTGCCCCAAGATTTTCTTGACATAGTTTTCCTCCCTATTTATGTAGAGCCTGATAACACTGTCTTTGAGGCCTGAATATTTACTATTTTGGTTTCAATAGCCTTTACTTTCATTTATTATAAATTTCTCAAATGATCATTTTTTTTCTAAATGGCAACTAAAGAGTGATCAAAACAGACAAATGTAGACTAGAATTTATTCTAAAAAATTCTTTTAAAAATAATTAAATCTTTTAACTTCATCTTCTTATTTCATATTGAATGATGTAGTGTATAAGGACCTTAACAGTATAAGAACTCTTTTTAATAATCTGTGGCAGATAAAGGCATAATCATAAATAGGCCACTGATAATAATAATCATATTTGGAATTTTTTTTTATATAATTTAATTTTTTTTAAATACATAGACAGATATAACATAATTCAAAATCGTCGAATTATATGGAATATATATATATATATATAGTGTATTGAAAGTTTCAAATTCTGGACTGACTTATGAATGAAACAAATTGGTTACAAACATTTAATTGCACATCAACAAACAAATAACATCCACAAGCTTTGCAATTATGTAAATGGTTGCCTGTTACAGCTTGCAAGCAACTAATTGAATGATTTAATAACCTCCATTGTCAT
Source organism: Steromphala cineraria (assembly GCA_916613615.1). Classification (NCBI taxonomy): domain Eukaryota; kingdom Metazoa; phylum Mollusca; class Gastropoda; order Trochida; family Trochidae; genus Steromphala; species Steromphala cineraria. Next base: position 53,124,317 of record OU744724.1, on the reverse strand, counting down.
AACAACGGTTAACTGCAAAATTTTGCTTATTGCCACATCAGTATTCATCAGTATTGAGATTAACACTTTGTTACCCTCTAAGTATTATTCAAGGTTGGAGACTCATTGTCCACTCACTGGTCAGCGAGTACTAGGACTGTCCAGTACATGGGTCAAGCGGTCAGTGAAGTAACATGTGAGGCAACTCTCACAAAGGAAGCAGAACAATAGAAGATAAACCTCACGACCTCCGCTAGTTCAGCTTCCTCGTAACAAATACTTTCAAAATGTTGAAGTGGCGTGCTTCGAACAATGAGATGAAAGAAACTGAATTTTTTTTATATTTGAGCATTAATCTTCAATTTCACCACAGTTTTGTAACTAATTAGCATAGAAATTAGCAAACTTAATTGGTACTTGTGATACTGTTATATAGTAATTGCTGTATTGTGAAAATCATATTTTGGAGAATATGCTATTGTTATCTCCCTATTCACATCAGATGAGACATGTTATTTTATTCATATGAAAAACACTACAATTGACAAATACCTACATTTTGGGTAAAAATTTACATCTCAAATTGAACGACAATACAATACAGACAATGTATCATGATACATTCTGAATATTAGTATAACTATAATGCAGCATAGTATCAAAATTTACTGATCAGAATTTCATCAGTCTGTCTGCTAGACCTTAAAATGAGATAAGGCCTAAGCAAATCTGAGAGCTCAAATTTGATAAAAATTTATTCAATTTTCCCTTCTTCAAATATAAGATTGATCGAACATTGCATCCCAGAGTCAAGTGTTAGACTAGATTTGCATCTAAACTGTACACCTTGCAATTTTCAAAACAGACAAATGAACTCAGCCACTGGTTATTGATCAAAACGAAACCTCCTAAATCTTAAGCTGGAAATGGACTATCCGCCCCTGGATAAACTTTGTCTGGGAATAATCTGAGCAAGATTAAGACTTAACTCTCTCCTTTGAAGTCAATCGTGCGCATTATGTATAGCCGAGGCCTGTGATTAGTTACTGGACTCTAATATTACATCTTACATAAGAAATGTCCAAAATGTTTCCTTTATATGTTCAGGTCATCTCTTTTAGTCTAAAACTCATCAGATAGGTGTTACCAATATAGCAAATTTAATATTCTTAATAAACATTGTTATCTTCCTATTTAATCATAAAAGCACCCTTTTTTTAATCAATTTTCGGCAATCCTTGCATAATGAATATTTTATCAAAAACTTTTTTGAAAATCAATGATTAATTTTAGCTTTGAATTGTAGCTGTGAAGAAATTATCATGCTCTACTGTCAGGAGTTATCAAAAAGTGCTACCTATTTAATCATTCAGGCAACCTTACTTTATCAAATTTCAGCATTCCTAGAATATTGAATATTTTATCAAATATTTTTTTGAACATCGATGGTTAAATTTAGCTATCACATGGAGCCGTGAGAGAATTATCACACTCTATTGTCAGGAGTTATCATTTGTTGACTTTGCAAGCTTTGAATAGATAGCAGGGGAATCTCAAGTGTTGGAAACAATCAAACCAAGATAAATTCAAACTGTCCGTTACAACAAAACAAACAGTGTTCCAAAGAGTAAGATTAAATGAGAATATGAACCTGTAAAATATTTGTTGAACAGGAATATATTGGTAAAATTAATTGTGCTTTCTTTTATACAATTTATTTTGAAAGCTTATTATTTAAAATGAGCAGTGTTTTTAGCAATGACTATATAAACTTCTATTTCTACATCATTTAACGGACTAACATTATTATTAACCAAAATGACAAACTAGTGGGCATTGAGAGAGAAAAATATTGTACAAAGGATATTATCTAATGATTTTCATGAATGTTCCTCTTATACTCCTGACATAGACTTGTAATAATGTAAGTGTCTCTTCACAGAATCTATCATATCTTTCAGAAAAAAAGTTTAAAACTTCTCTTATCTTTTAATTTAAAAAAGACAAGTTACAGTAATAGATACACAGAAGGATTAACATATTGTTAAAGAATCTACTCTATTTCTCATGAGTGCCCCTCTAACGCTCCTGACATTAACAAGTAATTGTCACGTCTATTTCACTGAAATGTACTACGGTTGTCAATAGCTGGGTCAGCTGCCGACATGCTTGGCCACAGATTGCACTGACTCATCTCCTCATGACAGTGTGTCACGTACATAGCATTCTCATTTCATTCTATAGATCATTGTCACCCTGTCACACATACCATACTGCTTCTATACTGTCGTTTATTGCTTGTACATTTCAGATCTGGGCCACCAAATCAATGTGAAAACTTATACTTATACAATCCCTGACCTATACCCATGATCTATTACCTATATCATACATATTAACAGATTACAACTCATAATTGGTAAAACATTAAAATCTAAACAAGGAAAACATATAAAACAATGAATTCTTTGAGTGGCATTCCTGAAGTTGCTTGTGTTTAAAGAACAGATTTTTGATATCCAGCTTCTTTATTCATTGAAAAATACTACATGTATTTGTATTACTGTATGCTTATAAATCTTTACAGAAAATATTGATGCCAAGATTTGCTATTCTGTAACCAGTGATGTTATGGATAACCATAAAATGATGAGCATCTTGTATTTCAATACAAAACTGTAAACGTAAAACCTGACATATTTTGAAGAAAGAATATCAAATAGGACACATTCAATATCTAACACTGTTAACAGGACTAAATCTCATGTAATTGACATTGAAATAAACACCAACACCTATATGCTTACAAATATTTACTTAACAAACACACACACCAATGTGAGTATTAGCCACATACATCAACACTATCATTTTGTGAGAACATAGGTAAATTGTATATCAAATTTCAGGGCAAGCAATTATGATATAGGTTTTCTGTTTATGTTTGCTAAATATACATGTCACATAGTGAACTAAGTATTTTACATGAACAGCTACATTCAGTACATACATACTGTAAATGATATGAGTTGATATCTGCAAATACAATTACATACTTCAATATTTACACTTACAATTGAAAGAGGATTTTTACAATTTTAAGATATGATAAATATATCAAATAGCATTTATATAAGTCTGTTTTCACAATGACCATAATATAAAGATCTTTGACAGAATTACTTAAAAGTCAAGATATCTGTTAATACCAATAAATTGTTTTCCCTAATCGACGTAAATATTTTTCTCAAGACAAGATTTATTTTTCTTTAAGATTTTACTTGTTTGAAATAGACACCTTGAATACACATTATAAATATATGAATAACAAATTAATATGTTTCCTCAGCCACAATGGTAACTAACTAATTATCAAGGAAATAATACTGACAATCACAGATTCTTTTAAAACTATACCCAATCAAAATCTTTGTATCATTTTGAAAATATTTTTCCATTGAGTCATTAAAATGGCATTATGATTTTGCAACTTACACAAGACTCACAATTAACCCAGGGATTGGGACATCTTTGACAATGGGGCATTTACAGGTTTTTGGTAATTTATTGAATATCAAATGGCCAATGACCCCTGCCTTCCCCAATCAATGTTAACCCATAATAAATCAACAATAAACTAAAGATTAATTTGAGTTTTGCATCAATAAAACTATATCATTAGCCACAAATCAATAAATGTTTCATTAATACTATAATTGCTTTTTTGACTACAGGTGAATTGTACTCTAAAGCAAAGCAATATTACCAAGAAATGTCCAGTAACCAGATACATGCTTCACTTAGTGACACATGATATTGGTGCTTCTACAAAAGGGTTATTCATAATTGAAAAAAGTTAAGTGGGTATCGGTATCAAGTCTCCATAATCTAAGATTTAACAATCAACTCAACCTTATCTATGGCTCCTAGTATAAACACACATGTATGTTAGTAGTCTGTCAACCAGACCCTAAAATAAGATAAAAGCCTAAGCAAGTCTGATGATTTTCTGAAAATGAAGAAAACTCAGTCTCCTTAAAAAAATTTTTTTTAAATTTAAGACCATTTCATTTCAGAGTTTATGTGTTAGACTATTATGTTAGTAAAACATGGTGACAATAACTTTTTAACTTTTAAATTAAATTTTTTCGAAACTGTCCAAAATGAAAAAGACTTTAAGGCGCTACAGGTGTCTAAAGTCTTGCTACAGCATTAATACAGGGCATTGTTATTAGCCCCATCATTGATCAATGTTAATGTGAATATATTCTATTAAAAAAAAGTTTTTGGATAAGAAGTAAACTGAAAAACATACAGCATTTTTTGTGACATTTGCTGAAACTAACAACATTGCATTGATAGGACAGTGGCTTTAAAGTTCTACTTGTTCATGTAGCTATTATTCTACTACAGACCAGCAAAAGCTTCATTTTAAAAGGAACAAATTAAATGGTAGAGGTGTGACGATACAGATTTTTCACGATATCTCATGGCGATACGATTTGATACGATACACATAACGATTTTTTTTACAAAATAGACCTTTATTTTTTTATGAATCATCCGATTTTTAGGGAAATAAGCAATTTAATAGTCAACGATACGTATCACGATACAGAGAATGTATCATGATACATGTATCGTCAGATTAAGTATCGCGATTCACGAATACCACGATATATCGTCACACCTCTTATAAATGGTGTCCCAGTGTTGTTCCTAGAAGGGATTCAGGAAATTTATCCACACTTTTTGCTTGGTGTCCCTTAAAATTTGGAGAAGTAGGATAATCTACCATTGCAAGGGGTCCCATCTGCTCAGAAAAGGCCAAAATTACCCCCTAAATGACCACCTATGAACAACACTGGTGTCCAGCAACAAGATTTGTTTACAGTAACAAACTCATCTGCTGACAGACTTGTCTCCTAGAAACCAAACCAAAGTGAGAGAAAAGCTGTGAAACATGTGAAATGTGTGGAGTTTACTTTGGCTTCAACGGCAACAAACCCATCATTGACACAGATTCCAAACCAAGATTATCAGGCTAGTGCAACTTTCGCAACTTGTTGCTTGTTGTCCCAGGAAGACAAACAAATCAACAAGAGTCCACGCTTTGTGTCAGGACCAACAGGTCACGCAGCAGACGTCAAAATATTACACTTGCAGAAATAACAATGTTGGATGATAAACATAAGGTCATTTTCAAGAGTGGACTGACAGGTCACAAATGTTAGTGATGTTTACATTTGTTACTTGTATCAGTGATGTCTCTCTTCTTACCAGTTTTAGTGATGAATTCCCAATTTTACCAGTGATGTTTTCATCACATGTCACTGACTTATAACTGAGGTCAGAGAGAAGATGTCAAAGTAAGGAAACAGAAATCTTAATGGTGGATTTTTTAATTAAATATGTATTAGATGTCTCTGTCGCTAACAGTGTAAGTGATGTGCAGAATTCCCACTATTAGCAACAATAGGTTTTCATCTTGTGTCGTAGAGGAAGGGCAGAGAGCAGATACAAAGTAATGAAGCTTACATCCTCCAACATCATTTGTTTATGACCTTGCATAGAGTGTCATCACATATATCCCCAGTGTTGTTCCTGGCTGATCAGCTGAGGGGGTCATTTTGGCCTATTCTGAGGATATTGGACCCCTTGTAATGGTAGAGGTATCCTACTTCTCCAAATTCTAAGGGACACCAAGCCAAAAAGGTGGGCAAATTTCCCCAGGGCCCCCTCTAGGAACAACACTGTATCCCAATATATCAACCATGTCAAAAGCCTTGTAGGCTTTTTCATATAGAAATGATAGCAATAACCCAACCACCCAGATGAGAGACTACAATCAAAATATAAAAACATAGATATTATGTTATAATATGTAATAATAAAATTTCACAACATACCTCTGGAGGTGTCGGTATCCAAACTGCCCATATCTGCGAGAGTTTCCCAGGGCATATCCTGTCCTGAGAAGACACTTGCGTCCAAAGTGACGTCCGAACGTCCACCCCCATCGTCCCCTACACTGTCCAGTTTAGCGTCCATCTTCCCATCGGACTTACCGGTCACTTTGCCGGGCAGGTATCTGCAAAAGTACCAAACTTCCATTGTCTTTTCTTTCCCACCTTCAGGTAGCTTGCTTACTCCCATTGTCTCAATGGAACACAGCCAGAACATCAACTAGAGTAGGGCGGTCATTCAAACAATTCTAGATTTCACTTCAGTTTGGGCTTTTGTTCATGGAAAAATGTTCATAATTCTTGACTTATTACTTTTGCTAATATGCCATGATTTAACACTGCTATGTGTGTATTATTGTATCCACAGAAGCTTGAAGAATATCAAATGATTTCACAACCACAACTAGTTCAATTGTAGAGGTAATTTGTTGTATTTACAATTCAACCACATAAGAAAGTCTGATTTTAAACAAACAAATCTGCATCTAAGTAGAAATATCTGCAAAAAGGTATCATAATCAATCAGAAAACCCAGAAAAGACTGATAAAGAAAGTGTAGATATAACAATGTTCCACATCCAACAATTGTTCTAGATTTCACACAATGAACAGTTATAATCAACAGGTTATCACACTGACACAAATCTTTCAAACAAGATTCACAAAAACTCCATGAAAGTCACGTAAATCAATCCTAAACTGAAAACAGATCCAAGACACCGGTGGCAAATGTCCGCCACAACACCAATCTTGAAGAAACTATTTTCAAGGAGAAAGTTACAGTCACGATTCTGCCAACACGCCTTGTCTGTGGCTATGAGTGATTCACACATATAACTACTGCGCTGGAAAAAATCTACCACCATATGATCTTACCCATAGTTCCTTGCCAGTGCCTAAAAACAGACGTGTATCTAGGTGGAATACCACAGCATCAGAGCTGGAAAATCTCTCAACAGCATTGCCCCCATCCAAGTACACCAGTGGGAAATAACATTGATAGCATATTATAGATGTACGGAGTCATGTGGCTGAATATGCTCTATTCATCAAGAGTCCTGGACATTTTCTTATGTTTGGAAAGTTCTAGGTTGTGAGAATATGATTATGGGATGTGTGCACTTCATGCCAGGGTAATTAAGCTTTTGCTAATGATAAGACTTTGCCGATTATGAAATTTTGCAAGGAAAAAGGGGTTGTAGACTTGTAGTTCAAACTAAACTGAGGACACTGAAGTTAATATTTTTGCATGAGTTTCAATCATGATGAATTAACTTTGTACAATGGTGTTGAAAATTAAAAGTATCTAATAACTGAAAGAAATGCTCTTTACAAATAATATTTGGATATAATTTGATATTCCTTGGAATGCAAATTCATTAGATTCCTTGGTTCTGATTTCTTAGAATATCCAGATTTGAAAAATAGAACTAGACGTTATACAGGTTCCTATAAATAATGCATGGCCATCAGGTTGAAGTTCCAGAAAAGTTAACTCAACATGACTGAAATCAATTCCTGTTTATATAGGAATGGACTTGGCATTTACTATTAAATGAGACCAAGGGGGTTAACCTGATTAAAGAAGTCAATTGACGTTCAAGCTTTTTATTTGTACTTAGTCAAAGAACATTGTGCACAAGATTTCTTAGGTGAAATTTGGTAAATCCTAACTTTGAACTATCCGGTTTTTATTTTAGAATAAGAGAAAAAATAGCCTGGTTTCTAAATCTATAATTGAATTCATGTATACATTACGTCTTCATAAAGATGACAGAAAAGATTATACACATGATGAGCTGCCCAGAAAAAGGACATCTAACTGATAATAAATGTCCATTTATGCAAAATACACTTCAAATCTAAAAAAACAATTGTGTTTCAAGTTTTGTTCATACGCATTTTACATGATCATTGATGTAGATTCAATTCAACATATATATTTTATTTGTAATCACCTCATATGTCAGTGTGTGATTCAATTATTGATATATTTCATAACAAAACAATGATACACAAAGACATTTGGTAACAAAATCAAATACTTCATAGACTATTTAACACATATCTCGTTACATTATCACGATATTTAAAAAATGAGCCCACCACTTAAAGTGATCTCAAATGACATTTACGTCTCAATGAAATACTTTGCCTCCATTCAAGCAATGTACATTTCCAAACGTCTCATTTGCAATATTGTGTTAGGGCTTAGTTATAGCCATAACGCTTTGCACTCCACTCATAATGATCGTGTACAGATATTGACAAAACTACTCAAGCAAAAACGAGCAATGCAAAGGTACCATGTAGACTGACAAAGAAAGTTTTCAAGTGATCGCGAGGCTGTATTTGCATTCCTATATAGTCAATCGTTTTTGATTTGTCAAGTGTGCCATAAAAGAAGCTTTTTTATGTTGTTGCATGCCAGTTCTCAGTTTTTGCATTCTTATATTAAATACTATATATATTAAGTGGGCTAAATACGTTTTTTAAGTCATCTCTTACTTTATAACTCAACACACAAATGCTTTGCCAAAACAACAGGAGATAATATTTGCATTCAACATTGATATTGACTTATTAAATTTACTAAGATATTGAAGATTTGATCCCTTCAAAATCTTTTTTTCTATTGAGATACTTCAAATACCTTGATTTCATATAATAGAAATGTTCAATTTGAAATATATTTATTGATTAAATTTCTATGAAAGTATTGTGTAAATTAACAATGTGACAATGAAGATTATGTAGGTTCACTCATTTCTGATATCAGTGTTTTTTCTAATGGAGAAAAAAGGATTTATATATATCATCATTTAGAGATAGTACCATTTGTTTCAATTATTTTAATATGTATTTTAGTAGCCTAATTAATTTAGCCTAAATCTATTTGTTTATTGAGTGGATATTTAATTTGTCAAGGAGCCTAAATGTTTCAGATAAAAAAGCGTTTCATAAAATATGAAACAAAAACTGTCAAATATGTACTCCAATCATGAACATTGGGTTAGATATGTCCGACCTGCTATAAAACAATCAGCTGTTTCATTTTAGCTTGGCCTTTGACATTACAGCCTTAGGCTTGTGTCATTACCTTAGTGACAATCCACAAGAATGATATGCTTATAACGCACTTACAGTAGTTTCACGTACCGAAATAACCCAATGACACAGTAAACATTGGGATTCTAACTATCCCGGACAAAAAAAACTGCGCACAAAAGACAGACGATTTACGAGTCCAAGCGAAGACCGTCTATGTGAAAAAATTGATAGGGCTGTTCAGTGTTCATTTGAAAACAAAGGACCGTGTCATTTAAATCGTCTGGCGATATTAAACTGAACACTGACAGACACTATCAGAGACATATGGCTGACAACAAACACAGAAGAAGATGCATAAACAATATTTGCAAGATTCTTTTCATGAAAGTTCGTGATTATTTTTGGCACATGACTTTTGACATGACAAGCCGAAAATGACAGACAACAAAAATCGGTCCCCATACTTCGAGACATTAATTTTACATCGTAAGTTTTTCGTGTATACAAAGACAAGACAAACCTTCAGGTCTTTAAAATCCCAGTGATCCGGTAATAAGTTATCCGACGATTGACAGAAAGTATTTCCACTCCAAGCGTGACTGTCAAATGTTAGTTTCTATCCACGCACAGACTCATTTGTTCGTATCGAAGCGGCAACAGACAAACTGGTTTCGCGTGATCGTAGCGCGTTGACAGTCGCGCTTTCAAACTGGTGCTAGCGTTTCGCTACGTTGTCGCATTTCACGCACCCAAGTGATAAAATGTTAAAATCGTTTTTAGCTTGATAGGAATTTTTGACGTTAAATGCAAGGCAATGTTTTCCCCCCAAAAGTGTGTTAAAATATAGTACTTCAACTGTCATTTTTCCTTTTAATTTTTATTTGACAGATTTGGATTCTGAAATTTGACACACAGACCTAAATGCTTTGAAGAAACCAATAGAGTTTATTACCCTCGGTAGTGTGTATTATGACTTTTACGAAACGAGTGTGAATTTAAAGTGTGAAAGTCATATCACACACTTCCGAGGATAATAATTTCTTTATTACCAATTCAATCCCAGTTCAATGTCATAAAATATCCAGAGAACGAGCCGCTTCCCTTGCGACGGCTGGCTTCCCTTGCTCTCGCTCGGGCAATACAAAAATTCACACTCGTTTCGTAAAAGTCATATGACACGCTTCCGAGGGTAATAATCTCTATCTATTTCCCTGGTTCCGTGGGTTTTGAATCAGTCTTATTATTCATTAAAATATCTAGCACTTCTCTTTTTTGGGCAATATATGCACTGTTAATTAACACTGTAAATTGAGTATACACCTGAGTCTATCAATCGATGAATCGCATGGATCCTTACTTCAGTTTATAAGTAAAAGAAACCACTTTCTATGAATAGCATTTATTCATGTGTTTATGACTGTAAAGGATATAATAGGGCCTATCATGTATTCTGTAGCATTCCATAGGCATCTCCAACAATATTATGCTTGATTTGCCCAAACTGATCTATCAAGATGTTTCTATCAATTATATTTTGTTCAGATCGTTTTGTATATATATTGTGTCTAGTTTTCTGTTGTACAATGTATTTAGGAGCGGAATTTAAAAACCCTGTGGCTTGTTCACTAATCCATCTTTGTGAAATAAAAGTATATTGAAACCACACAAACTGTGCGGAGACGAAATTCATCGTGAAAGAAGAGAAAAGAAATTTTACGACAGCTTCGTTGAATTATATCACCGGGAAATCGTTCATGCCTTCAAGTATTTCCATTCTTAACAAGACTACTAAACATTTTAAGAGATATCTCGACATTGTGCATTGCGGGTTGTATGATAATAAGAATGTTGATGCGATGGGTAATAAAGTGGTATCTTATCTTATCTTTTCTTACTCCATGCAGATAGTCACAGCAATGAAAGTTGAGACCGACAGGTAGTATGTATTATGTACTAGAGAGGTCCTAATTCAGATTTTTAAAATGAAATTTTTAATTTCTGTCAATTAGGTCGACTATATATGTATGCGTTTCAAGTGACAGCTACACGTTAAGGGCTAACTAAGAGATCTAACAAATACAATTTACCAATTAGACATGGACAAGACTAGTAAATCCATCATATCGATATAGTTTTTATGTGTTTTAACCGATAAAATGTAATTTTTTCCATATTTGCAACACATTTAGGAACATCAATGAATGAGAATTGATATCTGCTTTGCTGTTGTTAAGATAAGATAAGACAAGGCAAGAATCTATTATCCAAGCGGGAATTCTTCTTACATCTAACAGAGCATGACATGAAACATGTGAACTGAACAATAACAATTCAATACTATGGAAAGATGATAATTATATACATATAAATCATTATTTCAAGATATCAATAATATCGTCAGGAGCCTTGTTAAGAAATGAAATTATTGTAGGTATTAACGATTTCCTGGTTCGATTTCAATTATAGAAAGATACATCAAAACGTTTTCCAGATGATTTTAGGATGGAAGATGATTTATATACGTGCAATGACATAACGACAGTGGAATTAAAGTTTTCAATAATTAATAGTTATTAATGGAGTCGTAAAGATAGTGCGCGTTTAGGATTTTTGACGAATTAAAAAGCGTACATTTATCTTATATTCTATTTAGTTCTTAAATATTAAAAAATATATAACTAATGAAGAAATAAGATATTTTACATAAATCATTTTCAGTGACCGATTTGATTTCAGCTCATTTTGATATTATTTCTTCCATATAAAAGGTCCCTTTTTCTTTAATGATTATTTTAAGGTGTAAAAGTTACAGTACATTTACTCATACAAAGTTGCTTTTTAACTTGTTCCAGGATCTTATTTGATAACTCTTTAATATTGTCCTGAAAACGTTTGTAAATATGAAATAATTACTTAAACTGTTAGAAAGAAAAGCTTGGGAAATTTATTTATGCTATTTGGACAAAGAATAAAAAAATCGCAAACACAATCCTTTCAATTCTATTTTTGTGTCATGCGCTGTGCCAGAGATTGCCCAAATGACACGTGATCTGTCGTCATGTATACTATGACGTCACAGAGAGTTACGCCAGCTTACAAGCCCGCACAACTCGTTGATGCTACAGAAATCTTCTGATCATTCTCAGCTAAGGCCAAGATACAGCAATTTTTGAGGTAAGAATCGTTTGACTAAGAATAAACTTATATGTTTTTGGTTAGATACAAGCACATTTGTTTTCTTTTATCGTTTAACAATGCTTTCGCTAGACGAACTGTGTGAAAAGGGAACAATCATTTCACAGGCCATGCGATGTATTTCCGAGTTTAAAGATATGAGTTTACTGACGCCGATATAAAAATAGTTTAATGTTACTTACTAAAACACTAGCTTTCGGATTTGTGATTTGTTTTGTGAACGAATATTTCAAGATAGCCATAAATACATAAATTCCGTCCAAAAACTTCTACATACCAAAACGTATACGTGCCTTGACAAAAAGGTTCCAAACGAACTCTCCGTACCCCTTTAATCTTTCTTTATTAAACATTCTTGCCCTGTTAGTATTTAATTGATTGAGAAGTTTTGATTATTTTCACAAACTGACAATAATTAGTTCTCTGCCTCTTTCCTTAAGTTGAATATATCATTACATGAGTCGGATTTCGTTTAGTTGATATGTTATTTGTGTCATGTTATTATTTCGTATGATTTTCAAAATACATTATATGCATACGCATTATATGATGACTATCTATTTATATGATTTAATTGTTAATTTATTTTTAGTGTGGCATTTAAAATATAACTCGTTTTCATATTTAAAAAAAGTGTTATTACATCATAATTTGGTTGCAAACCTACTCTTATATATTCTTATAATTTCCCTCGAACCAGTATATTTAAAATTCATTGTAACGCACGGAACTCCTGATGATTATTTTCACCAACACGGTAGCAGCGTTATTCTATCTAAAAAAAATTTAGTCACATTCTTTCTAATTTCTTTCAGGACATTTAGCTTAATTTAAAGAAAAATACCTTACATGGAATAAATTAATAAATAAATAAATAAATAAATAAATAAATAAATAAATAAATAAATAAATAAATAAATAAATAAATAAATAAATAAATAAATAAATAAATTTTATTAAAAAAACCCAAACAAATTAGTCATAAACTCTTTTTTTCAAGAACTGTTATGTTAGTCTTAGCATGAAATCATAATCCTTCGGCCACCAAGAGACAATTTAGTAAAAGCACTCATAAAATCGAAGAATATAGCTGACACCCTTTCTAGTTCATGTCCAAAGGACATTGCCATGTTACACGGGAAATAATTTTTGTTTTAGAAAGTACTCACTGCATTTATACTCTATAAATAATCTTATCCATCACGCTATACAATGTAACATTTTATTTTAACCATAACGGTTATTTGCAATCATATAGTAAAAAAGAAATACTTGTATGGATATAATTTCATTTAAGTAATTTAACAAAAATATCAAACTTTGTTTTGATCGAAAGATGTTATTAATTAGGTACATGTTTGTCTTGTGAGTAGCATAAATGTAGATTAACATGTTAGTTAATATCCCCTGTTAAGTTCAACGCCTGAAGTTAAGCATACTATATGTAACAGAAAAAGTGATAATTTCTGTTATGAATGATATTTTCCCCTAACTTTTTATTTGTCACCGACTCACATCTAATCTTACATTAATATTTTTATTAGTCCTCAGGGGTTGCTTCGACTTTTAAGTACGTGTACTAGATACACGTTTTTTGTTCGTAAGTACATGTAAGCAGAAATAATGTTTTTCAATGTTGTCTTTGTAAATTGTTGTTTTTGTACTTTATTACTTGAGAGCTAGTTCAAGTTTTATTACCAATGAGTTCATTTTAACAATTAGTTCTTTTCCTAAAGAAAAGTAATATTTTTTTGTAGTACGCTTGTACCGATTGTTAATAATATGACTAATGATTAAGGTTCTTATATTGAACAATTAATCATAAATGTGTATTACCAGGCTCTATATAGTTTGCACCTTTGTAAAAAGTCGTTGGTGCAAAATGGATATATACATATTTAAGTAGCTTTTGTTTTGTGTAAACATTTTTTTCATAAATAATTTTGTTTTATACGAATCAAAATTGCATAATTTATTATATAAATACCCTAAATCTCGCTCATTCATTTAAAATGGCTAATAAACGATGGAAATCTTAAAGAAAATCTTAAATCAGTCATATAACTTCGGGAAAGGCAAAATCACACGTTCCATTTACTTGGATACTAGTTATATAACCTATCGAACAGTGTCAATTCGTAACTGTCATTCTGAATGCTTTCGATAAGTTTCCAAAATGAGGTTTGACGGACTCTCAATGTCCGGTTTTCGATCACAGTCATGACTTCAAACCTTCCTTTTGTCATCGTACAACGTCGATAAGCTTTCAAATGGCACTTTATTGCAACGTCGATAATTCTCCATCAAATAAAACTATTCATTAAGTTTGTCATAATTATGTGACCCCAAACAACCTACGGCTCTTTGAGCTCGCAATTTGTTACGCTTGCAGTCAACTGTGGCAGCTTGTACATTTCAGCAGGATGCACGTGCAGCACGATTCGTTCATGCCCATGTTAGGTTCTTGATATAAACTATTTCTCTGAGATGTGTCACGTTAACACCGTTATTTAAACTAAATATACCCTGAAACTATTGTATCTGTTTATAATAAGTATTCGTGTCGACAATTTACAAAGTGAATTGAAAATTCACTGTGTGCCAGTGGGAACTTGCAACCATGGTGCAGATAAGTTCATTAAATTCAGTCACATATGAGATTAAGTTTGTACATGTATTTTAGACGGGGGGGAATATTTGTGTAAAATGATACTGAAATAAAAACGTTTCAGTGTAGAATTGTGCATGTTTTATCAAGAAAGTATTTTCTTTTAACATGAATTTAAAGCAATGCACATGTAAATTGCATTAGAAGATTACATTTGATTAACGAATTAAACGGATAATCATCTTGGATATGTTTTCTGCACTTACTAAATGAAAATTAAATGAAAGTTTATGTTTAGCCATTATTTAGCAAATATAAATATAAAGTGATTAACTTATCAAAATATTCTTTCTCAAAATTAGCGTGGTATAACAAAATTAAGTTTTATTAACTATAAATCATAACGCGTCATGTCTGAGTATTTCAGCAACTTTCTAAAGTTGTCATTACCGTATTTCCTTAATCACACGCCTGCCTTGAATAGACGCCTGCCTCAAATACACGCCCTTGCATATGGCTTTCTGAAAAAGAAACGTTGTGACCCACATTTGCATCGTTAGCGTGACTTGGAGACTTGCCATTGCAAAAAGTGGAAAAAAAACGGCATTTCTTCAAATAACGAATATGTCCGATTTCCAATACATCATATAAACACAAAACGCAACATAAAACTCTAGAGCGATCTGGAGCGAGTGATCTAAAATACTTCTGTATGGTCAACACAATATTAGTGTCAGAGTTATTAATTAGTTTTCATAAGTAAATATCGTAAAGATGATATGCCGTATGGGCAAGCCGGACAGAGATGTTTGTTGAATGTTAATTTTGTCTTCCCAACTAATCAGTTTCTTTATTTCTTTCATATATTAACTGGTTTCTGAAAGTAAATGGGTTTAATTGTCAAGACTCCCATAGTTCTTAGAAATTCGTATATAGTAATCATGTAACGTTTTGGATGAGAACTTCGAAAATATAGTTCCATGACATATAAAAACATATTTTGTCCTTATTTGCATACTGAGCCTATGTTTTCATTATTTGTTTAGTCTTCAATACGGGTTCCTGTGAGCTGCATTGCATTTTAAAAAAAACTATTTTTATGGTAATGGCTTATTATAGTCGTTTGACACATCACATTTGGGTGTCTTTTCGCATGGGACGCTTTGCCCCAAACTGCCCTTTGTCGAAATACATTTTCGTTAATATCTCTTTATGCAAGCATGGTAGGTTAAAAGACATTTGTCATACAATAGTTTATCTGATGAGAATTGGAGATTAGCAGCATGTTGCATTCTAAACATGTAAATATGCCCTGAAAAAAAACCCGCCTATATGTTAGGGGGCGCGCTTTGCCCTGGTCTCCCCTAAACATCTATAGTGTAGACCGTTTGAAAATAATAGACGCCCGTCGAATTAAGGAAATACGGTAGTTTAAAAATGTAAAGAGTTTGAAAAGCCTATGCTTTTAAAAGCGGTAAGCTATTTGTTCTTCGTTCTATTATCTCCCTTTATCCTCACATGACGTCGTGCTTTCTGTGACGTCACAGATAAACCTCGCCAGCATTTCCCGCATTCTTCAGGTTACTTCTTTCAAGAAAATATCTTCACGGTTACAGATTTAACCAGCTCACTTTGCATTGACTTGGTAAGTATATTAGGGTACCTAATGAGAGACTTCTTATCAATCTTTTTATAATAATTATCATAAACGATTATTTCATAAAATGCAATGAGCGTAGAAACGGAAATTGAATTAAATCTTGACTTCTCTTTTTAAGGGGGATTGTTGATGTCAAAATATCATCAACCGCTTTTATTAACCACTTTTTGTCAGATTAATATTTAGAGAACAAAATGAAAATAAAGAAATAAACATTATGATATAAATATAGTAAGTAATTGCTCTACATTTGCCGTACGATATCCTTGAGTGTGATAAATATATCTAGAAACATAGAAACCCTTACATGTACCATCACAAAACATTGATATCATTTATTTTCAATATCAGTACTTCCAAATGATTAATTAATGAGCAAATATTGTGTCTAAACACAATCACTGAGCAAATAAATGTGATATACATTACACATATAATCATCTAAATATTATATACATACGGAAAAAGTTAAGCACCCCCTAATTTCGAAAACTAAAAAATGATGCTATGGCAAAGTTACAGTTCCGTGAATAACTTTCATGGCTCTTAACATAAAAATGTAGATTTTGTTAACAATTTTTTCAAAGAAAGATCGTCCATGCGGACATTTTATGAAATTACGATTGAATTTGTAATGGTACTGAAATTCCACCCAAAATAAGTATGGCTGTAGTGCCAAAACTAGGCAATAGCCAATGGGTTTCAGACATCAAAAATAATATTCGTGTTACCAACTTGACTTCCATACGATTATGGAACAATCTTTGGATTCTTTCTTTTGGAGTTCAATCTGTTAACCAAACACTTCTCATTGATTTCTATGGGTCATTACAGTTGACACTGACCATTTTTTGTTATTAAACCATTTTCCTTGAACCATTGAAGGTTATTAGAGGTCTAAATAGGGACTTTTGACTAAAATGTTGATAATAAAGTTTGACTGGAGGGCTTGAAAGAATTGAATTACCCACATCACAACAACCAATAACAACTTTCTTTTCAAAGAATAATTTAACTTGTATTTTGACATAAATCTACAACAATTTTATGAAGGCAAATATCCAAAATATGCGAAACGTTATCAGGATGAAACGTTCTTCTCTTAACTGCTAAAATATGGTTCTATCATACCATACGATTATTTCTACAATCACATCGCCTTCTTTCTTATCAGGCAACTTTTGCAGCTGAAAAATCGTGGGGGTGCTTAACTTTTTTCCGTATGTATATATGAAAAGAAAAAGGACTGAAATTGCGAAAAATGTAATTTCTACTAAAATTAAAATACAACACTGAGAGTTTTCTTTATGCGAAACACAAAAACCTCAAGTTTTGGAATACGCTCCTATATCATGATATAAACTTGTGCAGAACACTCTCAATTAGGGAACTAAATAAAAATTAACGGGATTTCATATTAAACCAACATTTCTTTAAAAATATCATGATAGATGAAAAACGTATGAATTATAAATATGACATAACAATAGGGAGTTATAACAATATAAGCGACATACGTAATAACCGGCGTATTTCGTTTTTGTGTAAAATCCTTCTTAAATTGCATTAGGAATCAACATATTGTTCTTGTATGTATATTTATTTCTGCTATTCAGAAATAAATGATAATAGTCAATTGAAGTTAAATACTCCAGAAACATATTTACTTATATTTTCTTGGAAAACTTGCCTCTGAGATATTGCGAAAACAGATATTAAAGGGGATCAACAACCTGGCTCGTGAAACCTCATTGACCATCGTTAACAAGAGCATCCAGACGGGTAAGGGGGGTCACATGACACAAACTTGGTACCGGCTGTCAGCTGTAAGAGGTTCGCAACCAAACGTGTTTGTCCCTACCGAGTATTTACGACTCTTTCGGGGCCCTGCTAATAAAACACTGGAAGTTAAACATTCAGGTTGCAGACCCCCTTTAATGTATAGAGTTTATAAATATCGTGAAAAATAGATAAAAAATCACAGCAAATGAAATATGAAAACGATACATTATATATACTCAAATTACAGTCGTAGTTACTGTGTCTAATGTGTTTGTCTTTACAAAATATATTTTTGGATTATGTATTACTTTTACACTCAGTCGGTAATATTTATTCTGTCACGAATATTCTTGTTAGTAAATGAAACCCATTGTATATGCTCCATGCGGGATTCTCTAGGAAAGGCAAGAACATCAGCACTTGCGGTACGAAGACCTTACAACACGACCACCTGTCCTCGAAATAAATCGAGGTCCAGTAACTGATCGTAAAACAATTTCTTCATCCGATTCCACTCTGATTGATGTAAATTTAACAGATCACAATACTGGATGCATTTGATATACCTGTCATTTATTTAATGGAGGAATAGAACTTTGTTAGTTTTCTAAACATACTGCAATAATAGTAGATGCTGCAATGAAAGTAGGCCTACATTCCGCAATGAAAGTACATTCTGCGATATTAAACGTATGTACAAAATGATTTTTTGGACTTGTCGTAAGTTAAAAAAACTCTAAAAAGGAATTAGACTTCAATTTTCTTAAACTATCCGATCTACCAATTGTGTTACCAATTTCTATGATAAAATATTGAAGCTTGTAGTTTTCGTATAAATCAGGTTTTAAGCGGTTATTTTTTCGTTCTGATGTTGTTACCTCCCTTTAAAGAGCTTATGACGTGTTGGTTCTGTGACGTCATAATCAATCTCGCCAGCCTTTCAAGCAAGCAGCTTATTTCGTTCAGGAAATCTTCCTTTTAAAGGCCGGTAACAAGACTCAAACATCTCTTCAGTTCTTTTGTATACATTTGGTAAGAGTTTGTTTATAGTTTAAGTGCAGAATATTGCATGTCTTTCATTTACGATAACGATCACGACGTTTTCTAGTGTTAGTTCAACAAAGTTTACTTATATTACTGAGTGTATTGACAATAACTATACGCGGACGGAGAAAGAATTAATTATTAAACAAAGTATAGAATTTAAAAAAGCATAGTGTAATTCTATCGTAAAATAACAAGAAGAAAATATTATTTTTCCTTGTTTAACAAAAAACAAAGCTACCTATTTAATTGTTTAGATTTCTTTCGTGAAAATACCGCAAAATAAAAAAATCGACAGCATTTTGAATTTTTGGTCAATTTATGTGAGAGCCCGCTAATTTTACAATAGTATTACTATTATTTTTATATAGTGATGTGATATTATAATTAATGACAACGCTCTTCTTTATCGACATGTCAAATCTAAATCGACAAAAATGTTACCCTCAGTGACATGATCCAACTAGGTGGTGTTATGATCATGTACTTACTTGTAATAGATATGTGTAACGCTGGAATGCCCAAATGAATTTCGTTTCCACAAAGAATATCCCGTTAGGACTGTCCCTTTAATTCTAGAGCTGAAGCAGCCTAATATTACGCCATTTTCATAAATGAAATATGAAAACTTTTTTCGATTTGCCCTAACGCGTCATGATGATAACGAAAATAGAATTTTGATTATCGATTTCTTAAATATCTTTCAATCATGTTAATTACGACTCGTACAAAGAAGAAATACGTAGAACAAAGTATGCCAAAGGATTTATCTATACCTATGAACAGTTTATTCTTATCAAAACAGTAACATTGTGTCAAGTTTTCCGAGTTAAACCGTTTTCAGATCCAAGTACAATCAATCAATCAATCAATTGTGAAAAAAAGCTTATGATTGTCTATATCATAAAGTGGCTATTACATCCACATTTTCCCGCGCATTTCCGGATAATTTGCTTGCATAATCAGCGTTGTATTATAAGGCGATTTAGAGTTATTTCTAATTGCAAAATTTTGTAATCGAGTTTTAGAAAATTTAATGTTTCGAAGATAGCCTAATAATCATTGGTTCAAGGATATTAGTGTTGTAGGTTATAATAATGTTACATGTTTTCAAACATGTATATATCTTGTCCGTAGTGTTTTTCGAATAATTTTCGAATAAAAATATTGTTGTATACATTGAAACTGAATGATAATACAACTCATGCGTTTATTGTATAATTATAAACCTACAAAATTGTTTTCCCCCAACATTTTGTCTTCGTATTCATCTGTAATCCTTGAAATATTTTGACGGTGATGAGAATCGGATCGTTCAGCCGGGTACCCGAGGTTGGCTAAAATAAAAATGATCTAGGCCAATAATCTATAGGATTCGTCTTTGTCCTCAGATCTCAAGAATGGCTCCTCCCGAAGTTAAAGAGGCGTGGACTTTCAACCCAGCCAACTTCGAATACATCAAGGACAAGTTCTTGATTGGCAATGGAATTAAGTCTCCGATTTATTCGCAGCGAGCCTATTCCCGCCATTCTTTCGACACATTGTCGTCTGTCAGCGAGCTCAGGCTAAGCTCAGTCAGCTCATGCGGCAGCCTCTTTCTGACCGGAGACCACCACAAGCCAATCTCCAGACTCGCCTTCACTGAGTCCGAAATGGATCTTCCCCTCTCTGGATCCAGTTCCGTGATGTCCTTGCTGACATGGAGCGAGAACCCCTATGTAACCAGCTCGATGGGATCGTCTGTCTCCATCTACTCAGCCAAGCCAAGGAACGGACTGAATTATCTCCCCTTCGGGACCCAGGTCAAGGTCATGGACAAGATGTGGAGCAAGACCAAGAAGTTGACAATCCAGGAATGGATCGAGGCCCTGGACTCACCTCCTTTCAGTGATGTTTGTGAGTTTCATAACTTGAATAAACTACGTTTTAGATATTATTCATTAAATTCTCTCGATTATTTTGAAATGACAATAAATCAATATGATTACTGATACATCAATTGTATCATTAATGTTATCTTAAAGCATAAATTATCTTCCCTAACCAGTCAACATGATAGGTAAATCAAAATCATTCTTTAAAAAATCTTTAAATGCTCTTTCCAGACACAGTTTATTCGTAACCTTTAGATCCTAGTTGAAACTTTCACTTAAACTAACCTGATATTCACATATCTGGGTTTTTTTCAGCCTCCTACCATGCTGAGTCACCAACCCTGAGCCCAACTCCTGAACCAAAAGGAGCAAACAAATTCCGCTTCTTCTTCCAGGTCAGTCACTAGACATACACTGAATATATCAAGTTTCTATTTGAAAAGGTAACATAGCCAATGATAACTGGTTTCAGCTCTCAAATGAGCCTATAATTCATTTGATCTTGTTTTTCTGAACAAACGTGATGCATGTTTATATAAAGGTAAATTCACAAAGATATGAATAGGCTACTTAACAATCCTTGGTCTTTTCCTTTGAATGAAGCAATGATCACTTTTCCTATCCTGATTGTTTACTGCTTTTATGAACCCTCTCCGCCTCTCACTAAAACCAAACAACTTAAAATTTATATCATGTGGTTTTAGTAAACCTACCTTCTCAAACTTTGATTTTTCTCTCTCAACTCCTTACCTTCTTTCTGCAGGATATGCTCCGAAAATTGACCCAGAAGAAGACAAAGGTCACTGAGATCGAGATCATCCCCTGCAAGTCAGATGACGTCATCAGTGGTAGGTTGCGACATAGGCTACAGCCCAATTACTATTGATACGTTCCATATATAAACCTGAATGGTATGTCTCTTCTCAGCTTTATGTTATAAATTTGTTTCCTAAAACACAGGGTCTGTGGTTCAACCAGTACTCTTACACCTTTGACAAGCCCTGCGATGTGGAGATAAGTTTACATGAGAATAAAAGTAATAGCAAAGCAATTACATGTTTTCTTTCAAGTCATTGCAACTCACCGCTTCACCTGTTGCCTGAATGCCTATGGCTGGCGGGCAGGCAGCTATTAAAACACTGTATCTTTATGGTTCATCGCCTACTGAGCTGTATGTATGTCAAACTGTTTAGTTATTTAATTAACTTCCCTTTTTGCAGATGACGCTACATCATCAAGCTCTGGCAAATCCTCCAGGAACTTCCGGTCACGTGTCCAGAAGTTCTTCTCCAGGTTTGTGGTTTGCGGTAGAGCAAACCAGGATTGAAGAGGATAAAGATGGATGGGTGAGGGCTGAGGTCATGTGTGGGTGCCATTTTAAAGGGTTGGGATGGAACAAATATTGATGCAGAGATACTGAGGGAGTTAGAATCGGAAGTTTGAGAAGCCACTATCGACATCCAAATGTTCTTCAACACCACTGTGAAACAAGTGAACTACTTGTATATAAGAAAACGTCCGAACTGTTCTTTTTTAGCCATCAACTTCAATTGCTTTACTCCAAATGGTTGTATGGCAAACTACACAAACACTCGAATCCAACCATCACGCTTTGGATGACTGCTCTGCGCCCCCTTACACTAAAAGGGAGGTAACTCGGACACGGAGGGGAGCAAACTCCTCACAGAGCACCGCCCCGAGTCTCTCATCTCTTCATCCACGCCAAGGGAGTTTCCTCCAACACAGAACTTCACGCCAAAGGGAGGTTACTCTGACACAGAAGGGAGGTAACTCCAGACAGACTCCCTCGAACTTCCGATTCCTCCGATCTCTCCCCTTCACCTGCAACAACTGAACCCACTCATGCATGTCTCGCCCTCACCCAAGTTAAATTCTTCTTCTTAAAATTTGTTTTGTTATTGAAAATATCTCATAAAAACAAATATTCAATAAAATACAAAAATATGGAATTAACCAATTAACATTGGTATTCCTTTCCCAGAATGATTGTAAATGCTTTATTTTGCTATGTAGGCTTACCCACTTGTGTCTACAGGGACACAAGAATTATTCATCTGGAAATCTTTGTTTGTTATTGAAAATATAACAAAAAACAAGTATTGAATAAAACACAAAAATATGGAATAAACCAATTAACATTGGAATTCCTTTCCCAGAATGATTGTAAATGCCTTATTTTGCTATGTAGGCTTACCCACTTGTGTCTACAGGGACACAAGAATTATTCATCTGGAAATCTTTGTTTGTTATTGAAAATATAACAAAAAAACAAGTATTGAATAAAACACAAAAATATGGAATAAACCAATTAACATTGGAATTCCTTTCCCAGAATGATTGTAAATGCCTTATTTTGCTATGTAGGCTTACCCACTTGTGTCTACAGGGACACAATAATAATTCATCTGGAAATCTTTGTTTGTTATTGAAAATATAACAAAAAAACAAATATTGAATATAAACACAAACATATGGAATTAGCCAATAAATATTGGTTTTCCTTTGGCATAATGATTGTAAATGCCTTATTTTGCTATGTAGGCTTACCCACTTGTGTCTACAGGGACACAAGAATTATTCATCTGGAAATCTTTGTTTGTTATTGAAAATATAACAAAAAAACAAATATTGAATATAAACACAAAAATATGGAATTAGCCAATAAATATCGGTTTTCCTTTGGCATAATGATTGTTAATGACTTGTTTTGCTCTGTAGGCAAAGAGATGTGTGCAAAGAGATGCAATAATTGGTTTGTATATGTATTTTGATGGCCTTTGCTGATGTATTGATTAAATGTTTGATTTAATCAAAAGTGTGAGAACACCAATATACAGGGTGCTGAAAATGTATTCATTGTTGTGGGTGTGATTCATATCATTGTTTCACCAACTGTAAAAATCATTTTGA
Source organism: Steromphala cineraria (assembly GCA_916613615.1). Taxonomy (NCBI): domain Eukaryota; kingdom Metazoa; phylum Mollusca; class Gastropoda; order Trochida; family Trochidae; genus Steromphala; species Steromphala cineraria. The sequence continues at coordinate 53,100,227 of OU744724.1, read as the reverse complement.
TATAGGAACATGCATGTGGTTGTTTGTTTGTAGCACGTGGTTGAGCATGTATATCAAATGCTATCATATACACCTTTGTTTTTGAAGATCAAATGAGATCAATTTGTGAGGCTGTACTTTGAAGTTTGATCCCGATGTTTCCTTCAATTTATAGCCGCCAGAAATATACCCGATTGGATTAAACGTCATATGTGTTATCAATTAAGATTTCGCGTGATTTTCGATATAATCCCCCAAAACATGGATATATGTATATATGCAGATTTTTTGTGATAGATGCCGAATATGTCCATGATTAATATTTTGTAAGGCTAATTTATTTTGGTCGCCTTAATTCAGAAAAAAACCCCGAAAAATACACGATTCTTTAAATTTATGAATCATTTTCTGTTTATATCGTTTTTCATCATCAAAGGTAAATACCAAAAACATGGATATATGTATATATGCTGATTATATTGTTTTAATGTAATAGATGCGGAATATTTCCGTGATGTAAATTGTCATTTTTCATTGTTTTATCGTGTTTTGATGATGAAATAAAATCAATTTGTTAGGCTATTTTTTAATGGTCGCATATTTAAAAAAAAATCAAAATACACGATTCTTTAAATTTTTGAATCATTTATGTTTTGTATCGGGTTTTTTTGCCCATCAAAGATAAAAATATTAAAACAAACATAGATATATGTACATATGCAGATTTTTTTGATAGATGCCGAATATTTTCATGATTCATATTGTGGTTTTTTGTAAGGCTAATTTTTATTGGTCGCCTTAATTCAGATAAAACCCCCGAAAAATACACGATTATGTTTATATCGTTTTTAATCATCAAAGGTAAATACAAAAAAACAAGGATATATGTATATATGCTGATTATATTGTTTTAATAGATGCGGAATATTTCCGTAATGCAAGTTGTGATTTTTGATTGTTTTATCGTGTTTTGAGGATGAAATAAAATCATTTTGTAAGGCTATTTTTTAATGGTCGCCTATATTCAGAAAAAAAATCTAAATACACGATTCTTAAAACTTTTTAATCATTTATGTTTTGTATCGGGTTTTTTTGCCCATCAAAGGTAAATAAAAGATCATAGATATATGGACATATGCTGATTATATTGTTTTAATATATTTTATTATATATCCATGATGCATATTGTATGTTTTGATTGTTTTATCATGTGTTTTGAGGATGGAATGAAATCAATTTGTAAGACTTATTGGTTTGGTCGCCTATATTAAAAAAAAACCCCCAAAATAATTGATTCTTTAAACTTATGAATCATTGAAGTTTTGTTCCCTTTTTTGGCCAATCAAAGAAAATATAAAAACATAGATATATGTATATATGCTGATTATATCGTTTTAATACATTTTATTATATTTCCGTGATGCATATTGTATTTTTTTTATTGTTTTATCATGTTTTTGTGGATTGAATGAAATCAATTTGTAAGACTGATTGTTTTGGTCGCCTATATTCAGAAAAAAAATAAATAAATGATTCTTTAAAGTTATGAATCATTGAAGTTTTGTTCCCTTTCTTGCCATCAAAGAAAATATGAAAACATAGATATATGTACATATATGCTGATTATATTGGTTTAATTGTTTTATCATTGTTTGTGGATTGAATGAAATCATTTTTTTAGACTCATTTCAGTCATTTGTAATGGTCGCCCGTTTTTAGAAAAAAAAATCAAATTAATCGATTCTTTAAATTTTTGAAACAGTTACGTTTTGTATCGTTTTTTTGCCCATCAAAGTTAAAAATAAAAAACCCCAAAGATACATGTATATATGCTGATTATATTGGTTTAAGACATTTTATTATATTTCCGTGATGCATATTGTATTTTTTGATTGTTATATCATGTTTTTGAGAATGGAATGAAATCAATTTGTAAGACTTTTTTTGGTCGCCTATATTCAGAAAAAAATCATAAAAAAAATCATTCTTTAAAAGTTTTGTTCCCTTTCTTGCCAATCAAAGAAAATATGAAAACATAGATATATGTACATATATGCTGATTATGTTGTTTTAATTGTTTTATCATTGTTTGTGGATTGAATGAAATTAGTTTTTTAGACTAATTTGTAATGGTCGCCCGTATTTAGAAAAAAAAATCAAAATAATCGATTCTTAAATTTTTTGAATCAGTTTCGTTTTGTATCGTTTTTTTGCCCATCAAAGTTAAAAATAAAAAAACCCCAAAGATATATGTACATATGCTGATTATATTGGTTTAAGACATTTTATTATATTTCCGTGATGCATATTGTATTTTTTGATTGTTATATCATGTTTTTGAGGATGGAATGAAATCAATTTGTAAGACTTTTTTTGGTCGCCTATATTCAGAAAAAAAAATCAAAAATAAATGATTCTTTAAAGTTATGAATTATTGAAGTTTTGTTCCCTTTCTTGCCAATCAAAGAACATATGAAAACATAGATATATGTACATATATGCTGATTATATTGGTTTAATACATTATATGCCGAATATTTCCGTGATGCATATTGTTATTGTTTTAATTGTTTTATCATTTTTTGAGGATGGAATGATATCAATTTGTAAGACTTTTTTTGGTCGCCTATATTAAGAAAAAACTAAAATATAAATGATTCTTTAAACTTATGAATCATTTAAGTTTTGTTCCCTTTTTTGCCAATCAAAAGAAAATTTAAAAAAATAAATATATGTATATATGCTGATTATATTGTTTTTATGTAATAGATGTGGATTCATGTTCATAATATTTTTCTTTGTATGTTTTTTGTGTGTGTAAATAGATGGCAATTGTTTTTCTTGATGCATATGCGTTTCAGCATGTTTTTATGATGCCTCCGCTGTGCGTAGTTTTTTTTGCATAATAACTTTGTTTGTTAAAACTTTGATTTTTTTTTAGTGTACATATAAAGTAATTTATATTTGTTATTGTTTTTGAAGATCAAGTGAAATACAAAAACATAGATTGATGTGTATATAGATATGTATAGATTATATATTTTGTTTTTGTACAAAGATGCCGTTTTTTCGTAATCAGATGTTTAATACACATCACCAATGATAAATGTACATATTGTGTAAATATTGAGTGTTTTCGTGTCAACAGATGTTATAATGTTATAATATCATGATTGTATTATATGTCTAATGTTTTCATATTTGATAATAAAGAATATTTACTATAATACATGTGTTTGTTTACTTGTAGTGGTTTAAGATCGCTAGAAATGTTTGTTAGCCAATACCGGGTCATCTGCCTTCGCAAAGCCTGAAACGCCAGTATCCCAACTTTTAGCTTGATGCCTTGCTGCCGACTCTTGAGTTTAGCAATAGAAATAGAAAGCAATAGTCCAAATAGAAAGTAACTGGAGAATCGCATTTTAGGGACGCTGATATCAGCACAGAAAACTCAAGGGTCGGCAGCAAGGCATAAAACTGACAGTTCGGAAATATTAACTTACATTCACTGATTGGGAAAGACATCTTTGACAATGGGCCATTTTCAGAGTTTTAAGCAACATTCTGAATATGAAATGGGCGATTGCCCATTTGTCAATAGTAAACTTCAAATTTTGTAATGGGGTTTCATCCAATGTGCAGATCTCGAATGGCACATGGTCGCTTCTTTTCCCAATCACTGTACATTGACTGCCATCATATCATGTTGCATTAAGAAACGGCACGGAGATCGGCGACAAAATTGTTAGTTCTAACCACAGGATCCTGATATCGTAAATAAAATGTAGATAAAACGTAGATTAGAAAGACATACCTCCTCTGTATAAATTATTAATAGAGTGGGCGCTATTATACAGAGGGAGTAGGTCTTTCTTGTCTCAGTTTTTACCTACATTTTTTTTACGATATCAGGTTCCTGTGGTTTTAACTCTCTTCATGTTCAAAATAATTTTGATTTGGAACTCGTTTTTGCGGCTACAAACAAAACCAACGAAAGTGACCCGGGCGCTCTTCCAAACCTTGATCATCAATAGTTGTATGTTGTGCTCCTTGAGTTTCACGTGCTGATTACACCCAACTGAAAAGCGTGCAGCACGTGCCTGCAGATGAAATGTTGCCCTGGGAAAGAAATCGCCTTTCAGAGGAAAGCCAAACGACATTTCTGTTCATAAACAACTGAAGAGTGTTCTACAATCTCATTGAAATCAAATCATTGATTCGCTCCTTTGTTCATTTTGTAACTTGTCACTCATCTACGATCTGACGAAATCCCGGGCAATCAGATTCCAGCTTTCTCTGTCATTTCGCCGTATCGATGAAATAATTCACCCCTCCATAGAATCTCTATAACAATTCATAACCGCAAAACCTTCATACAGTGCTGACGGGTAAAGAAACGCACCTAAGAGATAAATTATCAGTCATTCCAGGAAAATACAAGATATGAGAAAACCCTATATGTCCATGCGAAAGTTTATTGTTTAGTTGACAATTCTAACGTAGAATATTATTTTTGAATTTATGTTTTTTGTGAACGACCGTCAAAGTTTTCTAACGACTAGCCCCTATTTCTGAAAGGTCCTGAAATGTAGGCTAAAGATACGCAGGCAGGTTTTGAATACACCTAACATTTTCAATTTTATAATATTTATCATCCTGCTACATCAGCGTATATGTCTCCGCTAATGCTACAACCTATCCCCTGATATCCTCCTATAGTCTTCTGTCGTATCGCTATATATAGCAATCAAATAATGCCCTTTCAGCGATAGCGGCAAACTAGTTTCTTGGCTTCGTTCCGCGTGCTCACCTCGTGATGCAAATTAACCAATGGGAGTGCTATTAGATAATAAATCTGATTCTCGTTGCCGTCTCCCGCTAAGCTCCAAATCGCGCGCTCATAGATTTCCACGTGCGACATCACTAGACAACAGTGTATAGAGTTCGAAATAGTTTGACTGAAAACAGACAGGCTATAAATAGAGCTGAGCAACCACCCGACAGCAATACGACAGAAGACTATAGGAGGATATCAGGGATAGGTTGTAGCATTAGCGGAGACACATACGCTGATGTAGCAGGATGAATATTTATAGATTTGAAAACTGTTTTCAGAAGTTCAAGAAATGACAAATGGATTGTAGGATCAATGATTTGGTTTCCATTGACATTTGATATGGTAGAGAGAAAATATTTGATGACTATAAATTTGTAAGGAATTTTGTCGGTTTGTACAAACATGTCACTGTTTTGTGCCGCTGTTCAACATTTTACTATTTTAAAGCAATCTGAAACCTCTTATTATCTTCTAAATTTAAAAAAGATGAGAAAACAAAAAAATTTTACAATATAACACTTAATGTGCAATTAATAGGTTAACGTTAGTGAAAGTGCGTATATTTCCCTCCGCGTATCTTTACCCGACACGGCTGCCCGTAGCACCACTTTCTTTAGTTTTTACAAACATTTAAAAACTCCGCACATTTCTATGTTCTACGTTCTATTTCTATGATTTCTAGATTGATGCTTATAAATATAAGGTACACGTAAAGAAGGAATAGAATTCACAATTCATAATGATCAGTATTCTGTACTAGTGCATTGAAGGAAAAGGTGAATACATTTTTACGGATAGTTTTTTTAAAGAATTTTGAAGAACTCAAAAGCCGTATTCAGGTATGCAGTATTTTTCGTATCCTTTTAATTAGTCAAAACATTGTTTGCCTCAAAGGATTATTAATTCTAAAATATGTATTTTATAAATCTTAAAATTAAGATAATGATGACTACAGACTGTGGGAAAGATGTTTTAATTTTAGCCTGTCCACAGGACTGGCTATCCAAATATTTTACCAGTATATTTAAAAATATCAACCTAATTTTTAAGTATTACTCACTTACATACGAAAACAAATTTCAAATGTGGTATCAATGGTCTTTCGTACTTACAAGATTTATAAACATCATTAACTATTACTTTAAACAAATTCAATGGCTTTTGAAATTTTGAACATATAAAACTTTCTTTAGTGATAACATACCTCTTTTTAGAAAACTACCCTGATTATTATGACAGTGTAAAATAATAACGAAGACCTCTTAGCATGGTTGGAGAGTCCATTTTATGTAGGGATCATAAAGTGGCAAAACCTATTAATTGAATCAAAATTTCACAAATATTTGTTACCTAATGTCTTTTATTATAAAGCCTTGTTGTTATTTTCTAAAAAAGATGCATTAATGGAAATCAACTGATAATCTATTAGCCCACCTAACATGCACTTTCTATAGTTGTGACACCCTACACAACAATAGACCATTCCTAAAGCGTGGAAAGTTGGAACTATGTCAAGACTTTGACGTTTTCAGTACTCTATCTCACGGTAAACACGTGGGTCGCTTGTTCTGATTTACTTGTGACTTATTTCCCCCATACTTGGTTTTCTATTTTCTTATCTGCATGCACATTTGGCTTATTGGAATGGACTGAATAATAAAACCTGCGAAGTGCCCTTTAGTTCGTAGGGTAGTGTTATTCTCCAATGCTGGCTTTGGGAACGTATGTATTGGGAATAATTCAAGAATCTTATACTATTACAGATAAAAAACATTTTTTTCTTCGAAAGTTATTGTTTAACTGCAAATACTTACAAAGAATGACAAATAGTGATAGGCTATATATTTTAATTTACAAATTTTGTACTGTAGTACTTTCGATTTGATATTGGGTTAGGGGCCTTTTATAACGATGTGATAGATTTTAAATGGAAAGTCCTAACAAAACTAGATTAGCGTTTGCGGGATACCGCAAAAGCAGAGCAGCCCCGGAACTTGGGGTTTCGCCTTACCCTGTTCCGCCTTTTACAGGCCTCACCAAATTGGGAATTTTCTCGTGACCTTGACGTTTGACACTCAAGGTCACACAATCAATGAACACATTTCATTGAGTATAACATTATTGTAATGAAGTAAAGTGTTAAAAATTAAATTAATCCATTTTCTCCATATATGTTGACCTTGCTGTGACCTTGACCTTTGACAGTTCGTACCCAAAACCTTTTGAAAATGTTGTCAAGAGATAATATATACAAAATCTAAACTTCATAGCACAAAAACTTTTCAAGTTATTGTGTTTACAAGGTATTGCAATAACTCATATCTCATGACCTTGACCTTTGACCTTCAAGGTCACACAATAATTGAACACTTTTTATTGAGTATAGCAATCATGTATTGATTAAAAGTGATCATAGTTAAAATTAAGCATTTTCGCTAAACCATGCTTAAGTCATGACCTTGCTGTGACCTTGACCTTTGACGGATTGTAGCCGAAACCTTTTCAAAATTTTTTACTTTTCCAAGGATGATATATACCAAGTTAGAGCTTCATAGCACAAAAACTTTTCAAGTTATAGCGTTTACAAGGCATTTTGCGGTGACTTTATAACTCGTGACCTTGACCTTTGAACTTGAAAGTGAACATGTCATAATGATTCCCTGGAAGTATTAACATTTAGACATGTTCATGAGTTCTGAAAAGCTAAATGGGATAAAGTTATACCCAAATTTAGTGCATTTTGTAATAACTCATATCTCATGACCTTGACCTTTGACCTTCAAGGTCACACAATCATTGAACACTTTTTATTGAGTATAACAATCATGTATTGATTAAAAGTGTTCATAGTTAAAATAAAGCATTTTCGCTAAAACATGCTTACGTCATGACCTTGCTGTGACCTTGACCTTTGACGGATTGTAGCCAAAACCTTTTCAAATTTTTTTACTTTTCCAAGGATGATATATACCAAGTTAGAGCTTCATAGCACAAAAACTTTTCAAGTTATCGCGTTTACAAGGAATTCTTAGAGTGAATACATATCTCGTGACCTTGACCTTTGACCTTGAAAGTGAACATGTCAAAATCGTTCCCCCAAGGTATGAGTAATAAGGTATGAATAAGAGTTCTGGAAAGCTGAGTGGAAAAAATTTATAGCTAGTAGTACGAGTGCGGCGGCGGCGGCGGCGGCGATGGAAACTTCACAAAAACTGATAGCAGCCCCGTCCTTAGACGGGGCTGCTAATAATTCTTCGGAAAACAAACGGCTTTTATTTTGTTGGTTTGTTTAGATAATATGACATTTATGCAGCTGTTGTTTGAAAAAATTGGCCCGACACAAAGAGGGACTTAAGAATTTTTCTGCCCGTCCTCAACAAATATACCCGTCTATGACGTCGAGACGGTCTATCTTTCCTACACCCTTTCCTATAATATACCCAACATTTACACACATATGTGTATCTAGTTTCCGATGTCATAATTTGAAATATTAATTTGTGAAAAACTAAAATCATTCTGACGATAAGCGTGCTAACAAACATATTGCTCTCAAGAGAATGAAAGCAGATCAAGTGAAACCTAACACTCAGAAAACCTCGGCATTTTCCGTTACCGTATAGTTTTCGGGAAGCGTTACACAGAAATCGATCAAGTTTGAACCTATGATCTACGTCAAAAATGTGAAAGCACGATAGTGACAGGTTGAAATCTTACTTTCGGAGAACCGCGACTTACGGTATTCCGTTAGATCGTAGATGAAGAAACAAGTTATTATGAAACAAGGTAGTTAATAAACGATTTGATTTAAAGTGTGAGATTGAGTGTTATAATGACGAGCATTTGACTTTCACCACAAAAGCAAATTCTACTGTTGCAATACCCCTTATAAATCAGAATTGAAACACAATTGTCGTTGTACTCTCAGACACAATACGTACAGTTGAACTTGTATCAGCGCCCATCTCTGTAGAGCGGCCACCTGCTAGATGCGGCCACCCTTATGTTCTCCCTGTCGATTTTACATTATATTTAACCTCTGTAGAGCGGCCACCTGCTAAATGCGGCCAGCGGTCACCCTCATTATGTCCCGAGCGAAGATACAACTTGTCAGTAGCGGTCATTTGCGATCACGTGACCCTGGATGGTTGGACACATTTAAACTTAGACATAACATTGGAAACAACGAGCGGTGAACCTGGTGATGATTTAGAATTTAATAATATCTGAAAATAGACTGTTTACTGATGTATGTGAATGTGCTCCCATCTCAAAATAAAAATATGATATCAAAATATTTTTTATGAAAAAGACGTCACACCCGAACCTCTCTTGAAAGGCCACCTCCATATAAAGGCCATTTTTGGTTGTTCCCATTGGTGACCTTTCTAGACAAGTTTCACGAATTAGTTAAATCTTAAAATCCGCTGTTGAACAGGAAAATTTGAAGAGAGAGCTAGCAGAATGAAATAAAAGGTAAGAGACATCATTATGGTAAATTTGTCATTATACAAGATTTGGGTACACATAGAATATACTCGACAAGAGATTGAGATCAGGAAAGACTTTGGAAGCTATTGTTAAAATATCTTGAATTTGTCCTATTAGTGGATAAGTTTAGGATTAAAACGAGGGTAACGGTGTAACATAGCTGTAATTTGGAATATATTATATATATATTTTTTACCGAATAATTGAAAAATATCTGAAGTTATAGAAAACGCCATTTTCGTCTCATAAGTGGATAGGGTTAGGGTAAAAATAAGGGTTACGGTTTTACATTTCTTTAATGCAAAATAAAAGGTTTTGGTGAGCATACAAATTTTTTTCTTTGAAAGTTTAATAACAAATTATAACTATTCACCTAATTTTTAAAAAAATATGAGAAGTTATAGATAACGGAATTTTCGTCTGATTAGTGGATACGGTTAGGGTTAAAACGAGGGTTACGGTTTAACATTGTTATTATAGAAAATAAGAATTTTTTTGAACATATTGTGCATTTACTTTGTCTCTTTGATATCAGAATATAATTTTTGACTTCATATTTGAAAAATATGAGAAGTTATACAAAACGCCAATTTTGTCTCATTAGTGGATAGGGAAAGGGTTAAAACGAGGGTTACGGTTTAACATTGTTTTTATGGAAAATAAGTTTTTTGTGTTACCAAATAAGATATTGTTTTCTCTGTTTGGTATCAGAATAGCATTTTTGACCGAATAATTGAAAAATATCTGAAGTTATAGAAAACGCCATTTTCGTCTCATAAGTGGATAGGATTAGGGTAAATATGAGGGTTACGGTTTTAAATTGCTTTATTGGAAAAAAGGTTTCGGTGATCATATAAGTTTTTTTCTTTGTAAGTTTAATAACAATTATATTTTTCACCTAATATATTAAAACATATGAGAAGTTATAGAAAACGCCATTTTCGTCTCATTAGTGGATACGGTTAGGACTAAAACGAGTGTTACGGTTTAACCATTATAATATAGAAAATAAGTGTTTTGTGACCATATTGAAAATTTTATTGATCTCGTTGATATCAGAATATAATTTTTGACTTCATATTCGACAATATCTGAAGTTATACAAAACGCCTTTTTTTGTCTCATTAGTGGATAGGGTTAGGGTGAAAACGAGGATTACGGTTTAACATTGTTTTAATGGAAAATAAGTTTTTTTTTTTGTCATATCAGATATTGTTTTCTCTGTTCGATATCAGAATAGCAATTTTGACCGAAAATTGAAAAAAAAAGAAGTTATAGAAAACGACATTTTCGTCTCATAAGTGGATAGGGTTACGGTAAAAATGAGGGTTACGGTTTTACATTGCTTTAATGCAAAATAAAAGGTTTTGGTGAGCATACAAGTCTTTGTCTTTGAAAGTTTAATAACAAATTATAACTATTCACCTTATATTTAAAAAAAATATGAGCAGTTATAGAAAACGCCAATTTCGTCTGATTAGTGGATAGGGTTAGGGTTAAAACGAGGGTTACGGTTTCTTGGAAAATAAAAGGTTTTTGTAATCATATAAGACACTGTTTTCTCTGTTCGATATCAGAACAGCATTTTTGACAGAATAATTGAAAAATATCTGAAGTTATAGAAAATGCCATTTTCGTCTCACTAGTGGATAGGGTTAGGGTTCAAACGAGGGTTACGGTTTAACATTGTTATTATAGAAAATAAGCTTTTCTTTTGAACTTATTGTGCATTTACATTGTCTCTTTGATATCAGAATATAATTTTTGACTTCATTTTTGAAAAATATCTGAAGTTATAGAAAACGGCTTTTTTTTATCTCATTAGTGGATAGGGTTAGGGTTAAAACGAGGGTTACGGTTTAACATTGTTATTATAGAAAATAATCTTTTCTTGTGAACTTATTGTGCATTTACTTTGTCTCTTTGATACCAGAATAGCATTTTTGACCGAATAATTGAAAAATATCTGAAGTTATAAAAAACGCCTTTTTCGTCTCATAAGTGGATAGGGTTAGGGTAAAAATGAGGGTTACAGTTTTACATTGCTTTAATGCAAAAGAAAAGGTTTTGGTGAGCATACAAGTCTTTTTCTTTGAAAGTTTAATAACAAAATATAATTTTTCACCTAATATTTAAAAAAATATGAGAAGTTATAGAAAACGCCATTTTCGTCTCACTAGTGGATAGGGTTAGGGTTCAAACGAGGGTTATGGTTTAACGTTGTTATTATAGAAAATAAGCTTTTCTTGTGAACTTATTGTGCATTTACTTTGTCTCTTTGATATCAGCATATAATTTTTGAGTTCATTTTTGAAAAATATCTGAAGTTTTACAAAAGACCAATTTTGTCTCATTAGTGGATAGGGTTAGGGTTCAAACGAGGGTTAGGGTTTAACATTGTTTTTATGGAAAATAAAAAGTTTTTGTAATCATATAAGATACTGTTTTCTCTGTTTGATATCAGAATAGCATTTTTGACCCAATAATTGAAAAATATCTGAAGTTTCAGAAAACGCCATTTTCGTCTCATAAGTGGATAGGGTTAGGGTAAAAATGAGGGTTACAGTTTTACATTGCTTTAATGCAAAAAAAGGGTTTGGTGAGCATACAAGTCTTTTTCTTTCAAAATTTAAAAACAAAAAACAATTTTTCACCTAATATTTAAAAAAATATGAGAAGTTATAGAAAACGCCATTTTCGTCTCACTAGTGGATAGGGTTAGGGTTCAAACGAGGGTTACGGTTTAACATTGTTATTATAGAAAATAAGCTTTTCTTTTGAACTTATTGTGCATTTACATTGTCTCTTTGATATCAGAATATAATTTTTGACTTCATTTTTGAAAAATATCTGAAGTTATAGAAAACGGCTTTTTTTTATCTCATTAGTGGATAGGGTTAGGGTTAAAACGAGGGTTACGGTTTAACATTGTTATTATAGAAAATAAGCTTTTCTTGTGAACATATTGTGCATTTACTTTGTCTCTTTGATATCAGAATATAATTTTTGACTTCATTTTTGAAAAATATCTGAAGTTATACAAAACGGCCATATTTGGTCTCATTAGTGGATAGGGTTAGGCTTCAAACGAGGGTTACGGTTTAACATTGTTTTAATGGAAAATAAGGGTTTTTTTTTTGTAATCATGTCAGATTTTATTTCTCTGTTCGATATCTGAATAGCATTTTTGACCAAATAATTGGAAAATATCTGAAGTTATAGAAAACGTCAATTTGTCTCATTAGTGGATAGGGTTAGGGTTCAAACGAGGGTTACGGTTTAACATTGTTATTATAGAAAATAATCTTTTCTTGTGAACTTATTGTGCATTTACTTTGTCTCTTTGATACCAGAATAGCATTTTTGACCGAATAATTGAAAAATATCTGAAGTTATAGAAAACGCCATTTTCGTCTCATAAGTGGATAGGGTTAGGGGAAAAATGAGGGTTACAGTTTTACATTGCTTAAATGCAAAATAAAAGGTTTTGGTGAGCATACAAGTCTTTTTCTTTGAAAGTTTCAAAACAAAATACAACTTTTCACCTAATATTAAAAAAAATATGAGAAGTTATAGAAAACGCCATTTTCGTCTCACTAGTGGATAGGGTTAGGGTTCAAACGAGGGTTACAATTTAACATTGTTATTATAGAAAATAAGCTTTTCTTGTGAACTTATTGTGCATTTACTTTGTCTCTTTGATATCAGAATATAATTTTTGACTTCATATTTGAAAAATATGAGAAGTTTTACAAAACACCAATTTTGTCTCATTAGTGGATAGGGTTAGGGTTCAAACGAGGGTTAGGGTTTAACATTGTTTTTATGGAAAATGAAAGGTTTTTGTAATCAAATAAGATACTGTTTTCTCTGTATGATATCAGAATAGCATTTTTGACCGAATAATTGAAAAATATCTGAAGTTATAGAAAAGGCCATTTTCGTCTCATAAGTGGATAGGGTTAGGGTAAAAATGAGGGTTACAGTTTTACATTGCTTTAATGCAAAATAAAAGGTTTTGGTGAGCATACAAGTCTTTTTCTTTCAAAGATTAAAAACAAAATACAATTTTTCACCTAATATTTAAAAAAATATGTGAAGTTATAGAAAACGCCATTTTTGTCTCTCTAGTGGATAGGTTTAGGGTTCAAACGAGGGTTACGGTTTAACATTGTTATTATAGAAAATAAGCTTTTCTTGTGAAGTTATTGTGCATTTACTTTGTCTCTTTGTTATCAGAATATAATTTTTGACTTCATTTTTGAAAAATATCTGAAGTTATACAAAACGGCTTTTTTTGTCTCATTAGGTGATAGGGTTAGTGTTCAAACGAGCGTTACAGTTTAACATTGTTTTTATGGAAAATAAGTTTTTTTTTGTAATTACATCAGATTTTATTTCTCTGTTTGATATCAGAATAGCATTTTTGACCAAATAATTGGAAAATATCTGAAGTTTTAGAAAACGCCAATTTTGTCTCATAAGTGGATAGGGTTAGGGTTAAAACGAGGGTTACGGTTTAACATTGTTATTATAGAAAATAAGCTTTTTTTGTGAACGTATTGTGCGTTTACTTTGTCTCTTTGATATCAGAATATAATTTTTGACTTCATTTTTGAAAAATATCTGAAGTTTTACAAAAGACCAATTTTGTCTCATTAGTGGATAGGGTTAGTGTTCAAACGAGGGTTAGGGTTTCACATTGTTTTTATGGAAAATAAAAGGTTTTTGGAATCATATAAGACACTGTTTTCTCTGTTTGATATCAGAATAGCATTTTTGAGCGAATAATTGAAAAATATCTGAAGTTATACAAAACGGCTTTTTTTGTCTCACTAGTGGATAGGGTTAGGGTAAAAATGAGGGTTACAGTTTTACATTGCTTTAATGCAAAATAAAAGGTTTTGGTGAGCATACAAGTCTTTTTCTTTCAAAGATTAAAAACAAAATACAATTTTTCACCTAATATTTAAAAAAATATGTGAAGTTATAGAAAACGCCATTTTTGTCTCTCTAGTGGATAGGTTTAGGGTTCAAACGAGGGTTACGGTTTAACATTGTTATTATAGAAAATAAGCTTTTCTTGTGAACTTATTGTGCATTTACTTTGTCTCTTTGATATCAGAATATAATTTTTGACTTCATTTTTGAAAAATATCTGAAGTTATACAAAAACGGCCTTTTTTGGTCTCATTAGTGGATAGGGTTAGGCTTCAAACGAGGGTTACGGTTTTACATTGTTTTAATGGAAAATAAGTTTTTTTTTGTAATCATGTCAGATTTTATTTCTCTGTTCGATATCTGAATAGCATTTTTGACCAAATAATTGGAAAATATCTGAAGTTTTAGAAAACGCCAATTTGTCTCATTAGTGGATAGGGTTAGGGTTCAAACGAGGGTTACGGTTTAACATTGTTATTATAGAAAATAATCTTTTCTTGTGAACTTATTGTGCATTTACTTTGTCTCTTTGATACCAGAATAGCATTTTTGACCGAATAATTGAAAAATATCTGAAGTTATAGAAAACGCCATTTTCGTCTCATAAGTGGATAGGGTTAGGGGAAAAATGAGGGTTACAGTTTTACATTGCTTAAATGCAAAATAAAAGGTTTTGGTGAGCATACAAGTCTTTTTCTTTGAAAGTTTCAAAACAAAATACAACTTTTCACCTAATATTAAAAAAAATATGAGAAGTTATAGAAAACGCCATTTTCGTCTCACTAGTGGATAGGGTTAGGGTTCAAACGAGGGTTACAATTTAACATTGTTATTATAGAAAATAAGCTTTTCTTGTGAACTTATTGTGCATTTACTTTGTCTCTTTGATATCAGAATATAATTTTTGACTTCATATTTGAAAAATATGAGAAGTTTTACAAAACACCAATTTTGTCTCATTAGTGGATAGGGTTAGGGTTCAAACGAGGGTTAGGGTTTAACATTGTTTTTATGGAAAATGAAAGGTTTTTGTAATCAAATAAGATACTGTTTTCTCTGTATGATATCAGAATAGCATTTTTGACCGAATAATTGAAAAATATCTGAAGTTATAGAAAAGGCCATTTTCGTCTCATAAGTGGATAGGGTTAGGGTAAAAATGAGGGTTACAGTTTTACATTGCTTTAATGCAAAATAAAAGGTTTTGGTGAGCATACAAGTCTTTTTCTTTCAAAGATTAAAAACAAAATACAATTTTTCACCTAATATTTAAAAAAATATGAGAAGTTATAGAAAACGCCATTTTTGTCTCTCTAGTGGATAGGTTTAGGGTTCAAACGAGGGTTACGGTTTAACATTGTTATTATAGAAAATAAGCTTTTCTTGTGAAGTTATTGTGCATTTACTTTGTCTCTTTGATATCAGAATATAATTTTTGACTTCATTTTTGAAAAATATCTGAAGTTATAGAAAACGGCTTTTTTTTATCTCATTAGTGGATAGGGTTAGGGTTAAAACGAGGGTTACGGTTTAACATTGTTATTATAGAAAATAAGCTTTTCTTGTGAACATATTGTGCATTTACTTTGTCTCTTTGATATCAGAATATAATTTTTGACTTCATTTTTGAAAAATATCTGAAGTTATACAAAACGGCCATATTTGGTCTCATTAGTGGATAGGGTTAGGCTTCAAACGAGGGTTACGGTTTAACATTGTTTTAATGGAAAATAAGGGTTTTTTTTTTGTAATCATGTCAGATTTTATTTCTCTGTTCGATATCTGAATAGCATTTTTGACCAAATAATTGGAAAATATCTGAAGTTATAGAAAACGTCAATTTGTCTCATTAGTGGATAGGGTTAGGGTTCAAACGAGGGTTACGGTTTAACATTGTTATTATAGAAAATAATCTTTTCTTGTGAACTTATTGTGCATTTACTTTGTCTCTTTGATACCAGAATAGCATTTTTGACCGAATAATTGAAAAATATCTGAAGTTATAGAAAACGCCATTTTCGTCTCATAAGTGGATAGGGTTAGGGGAAAAATGAGGGTTACAGTTTTACATTGCTTAAATGCAAAATAAAAGGTTTTGGTGAGCATACAAGTCTTTTTCTTTGAAAGTTTCAAAACAAAATACAACTTTTCACCTAATATTAAAAAAAATATGAGAAGTTATAGAAAACGCCATTTTCGTCTCACTAGTGGATAGGGTTAGGGTTCAAACGAGGGTTACAATTTAACATTGTTATTATAGAAAATAAGCTTTTCTTGTGAACTTATTGTGCATTTACTTTGTCTCTTTGATATCAGAATATAATTTTTGACTTCATATTTGAAAAATATGAGAAGTTTTACAAAACACCAATTTTGTCTCATTAGTGGATAGGGTTAGGGTTCAAACGAGGGTTAGGGTTTAACATTGTTTTTATGGAAAATGAAAGGTTTTTGTAATCAAATAAGATACTGTTTTCTCTGTATGATATCAGAATAGCATTTTTGACCGAATAATTGAAAAATATCTGAAGTTATAGAAAAGGCCATTTTCGTCTCATAAGTGGATAGGGTTAGGGTAAAAATGAGGGTTACAGTTTTACATTGCTTTAATGCAAAATAAAAGGTTTTGGTGAGCATACAAGTCTTTTTCTTTCAAAGATTAAAAACAAAATACAATTTTTCACCTAATATTTAAAAAAATATGTGAAGTTATAGAAAACGCCATTTTTGTCTCTCTAGTGGATAGGTTTAGGGTTCAAACGAGGGTTACGGTTTAACATTGTTATTATAGAAAATAAGCTTTTCTTGTGAAGTTATTGTGCATTTACTTTGTCTCTTTGTTATCAGAATATAATTTTTGACTTCATTTTTGAAAAATATCTGAAGTTATACAAAACGGCTTTTTTTGTCTCATTAGGTGATAGGGTTAGTGTTCAAACGAGCGTTACAGTTTAACATTGTTTTTATGGAAAATAAGTTTTTTTTTGTAATTACATCAGATTTTATTTCTCTGTTTGATATCAGAATAGCATTTTTGACCAAATAATTGGAAAATATCTGAAGTTTTAGAAAACGCCAATTTTGTCTCATAAGTGGATAGGGTTAGGGTTAAAACGAGGGTTACGGTTTAACATTGTTATTATAGAAAATAAGCTTTTTTTGTGAACGTATTGTGCGTTTACTTTGTCTCTTTGATATCAGAATATAATTTTTGACTTCATTTTTGAAAAATATCTGAAGTTTTACAAAAGACCAATTTTGTCTCATTAGTGGATAGGGTTAGTGTTCAAACGAGGGTTAGGGTTTCACATTGTTTTTATGGAAAATAAAAGGTTTTTGGAATCATATAAGACACTGTTTTCTCTGTTTGATATCAGAATAGCATTTTTGAGCGAATAATTGAAAAATATCTGAAGTTATACAAAACGGCTTTTTTTGTCTCACTAGTGGATAGGGTTAGGGTAAAAATGAGGGTTACAGTTTTACATTGCTTTAATGCAAAATAAAAGGTTTTGGTGAGCATACAAGTCTTTTTCTTTCAAAGATTAAAAACAAAATACAATTTTTCACCTAATATTTAAAAAAATATGTGAAGTTATAGAAAACGCCATTTTTGTCTCTCTAGTGGATAGGTTTAGGGTTCAAACGAGGGTTACGGTTTAACATTGTTATTATAGAAAATAAGCTTTTCTTGTGAACTTATTGTGCATTTACTTTGTCTCTTTGATATCAGAATATAATTTTTGACTTCATTTTTGAAAAATATCTGAAGTTATACAAAAACGGCCTTTTTTGGTCTCATTAGTGGATAGGGTTAGGCTTCAAACGAGGGTTACGGTTTAACATTGTTTTAATGGAAAATAAGTTTTTTTTGTAATCATGTCAGATTTTATTTCTCTGTTCGATATCTGAATAGCATTTTTGACCAAATAATTGGAAAATATCTGAAGTTTTAGAAAACGCCAATTTGTCTCATTAGTGGATAGGGTTAGGGTTCAAACGAGGGTTACGGTTTAACATTGTTATTATAGAAAATAATCTTTTCTTGTGAACTTATTGTGCATTTACTTTGTCTCTTTGATACCAGAATAGCATTTTTGACCGAATAATTGAAAAATATCTGAAGTTATAGAAAACGCCATTTTCGTCTCATAAGTGGATAGGGTTAGGGGAAAAATGAGGGTTACAGTTTTACATTGCTTAAATGCAAAATAAAAGGTTTTGGTGAGCATACAAGTCTTTTTCTTTGAAAGTTTCAAAACAAAATACAACTTTTCACCTAATATTAAAAAAAATATGAGAAGTTATAGAAAACGCCATTTTCGTCTCACTAGTGGATAGGGTTAGGGTTCAAACGAGGGTTACAATTTAACATTGTTATTATAGAAAATAAGCTTTTCTTGTGAACTTATTGTGCATTTACTTTGTCTCTTTGATATCAGAATATAATTTTTGACTTCATATTTGAAAAATATGAGAAGTTTTACAAAACACCAATTTTGTCTCATTAGTGGATAGGGTTAGGGTTCAAACGAGGGTTAGGGTTTAACATTGTTTTTATGGAAAATGAAAGGTTTTTGTAATCAAATAAGATACTGTTTTCTCTGTATGATATCAGAATAGCATTTTTGACCGAATAATTGAAAAATATCTGAAGTTATAGAAAAGGCCATTTTCGTCTCATAAGTGGATAGGGTTAGGGTAAAAATGAGGGTTACAGTTTTACATTGCTTTAATGCAAAATAAAAGGTTTTGGTGAGCATACAAGTCTTTTTCTTTCAAAGATTAAAAACAAAATACAATTTTTCACCTAATATTTAAAAAAATATGAGAAGTTATAGAAAACGCCATTTTTGTCTCTCTAGTGGATAGGTTTAGGGTTCAAACGAGGGTTACGGTTTAACATTGTTATTATAGAAAATAAGCTTTTCTTGTGAAGTTATTGTGCATTTACTTTGTCTCTTTGATATCAGAATATATTTTTGACTTCATTTTTGAAAAATATCTGAAGTTATACAAAAACGGCCTTTTTTGGTCTCATTAGTGGATAGGGTTAGGGTTCAAACGAGGGTTACGGTTTAACATTGTTTTAATGGAAAATAAGTTTTTTTTGTAATCATGTCAGATTTTATTTCTCTGTTTGATATCAGAATAGCATTTTTGACCAAATAATTGGAAAATATCTGAAGTTTTAGAAAACGCCAATTTTGTCTCATAAGTGGATAGGGTTAGGGTTAAAACGAGGGTTACGGTTTAACATTGTTATTATAGAAAATAAGCTTTTTTTGTGAACTTATTGTGCGTTTACTTTGTCTCTTTGATATCAGAATATAATTTTTGACTTCATTTTTGAAAAATATCTGAAGTTTTACAAAAGACCAATTTTGTCTCATTAGTGGATAGGGTTAGGGTTCAAACGAGGGTTAGGGTTTCACATTGTTTTTATGGAAAATAAAAGGTTTTTTGAATCATATAAGACAGTGTTTTCTCTGTTTGATATCAGAATAGCATTTTTGAGCGAATAATTGAAAAATATCTGAAGTTATACAAAACGGCTTTTTTTGTCTCACTAGTGGATAGGGTTAGGGTAAAAATGAGGGTTACAGTTTTACATTGCTTTAATGCAAAATAAAAGGTTTTGGTGAGCATACAAGTCTTTTTCTTTCAAAGATTAAAAACAAAATACAATTTTTCACCTAATATTTAAAAAAATATGTGAAGTTATAGAAAACGCCATTTTTGTCTCTCTAGTGGATAGGTTTAGGGTTCAAACGAGGGTTACGGTTTAACATTGTTATTATAGAAAATAAGCTTTTCTTGTGAACTTATTGTGCATTTACTTTGTCTCTTTGATATCAGAATATAATTTTTGACTTCATTTTTGAAAAATATCTGAAGTTATACAAAAACGGCCTTTTTTGGTCTCATTAGTGGATAGGGTTAGGCTTCAAACGAGGGTTACGGTTTAACATTGTTTTAATGGAAAATAAGTTTTTTTTGTAATCATGTCAGATTTTATTTCTCTGTTCGATATCTGAATAGCATTTTTGACCAAATAATTGGAAAATATCTGAAGTTTTAGAAAACGCCAATTTGTCTCATTAGTGGATAGGGTTAGGGTTCAAACGAGGGTTACGGTTTAACATTGTTATTATAGAAAATAATCTTTTCTTGTGAACTTATTGTGCATTTACTTTGTCTCTTTGATACCAGAATAGCATTTTTGACCGAATAATTGAAAAATATCTGAAGTTATAGAAAACGCCATTTTCGTCTCATAAGTGGATAGGGTTAGGGGAAAAATGAGGGTTACAGTTTTACATTGCTTAAATGCAAAATAAAAGGTTTTGGTGAGCATACAAGTCTTTTTCTTTGAAAGTTTCAAAACAAAATACAACTTTTCACCTAATATTAAAAAAAATATGAGAAGTTATAGAAAACGCCATTTTCGTCTCACTAGTGGATAGGGTTAGGGTTCAAACGAGGGTTACAATTTAACATTGTTATTATAGAAAATAAGCTTTTCTTGTGAACTTATTGTGCATTTACTTTGTCTCTTTGATATCAGAATATAATTTTTGACTTCATATTTGAAAAATATGAGAAGTTTTACAAAACACCAATTTTGTCTCATTAGTGGATAGGGTTAGGGTTCAAACGAGGGTTAGGGTTTAACATTGTTTTTATGGAAAATGAAAGGTTTTTGTAATCAAATAAGATACTGTTTTCTCTGTATGATATCAGAATAGCATTTTTGACCGAATAATTGAAAAATATCTGAAGTTATAGAAAAGGCCATTTTCGTCTCATAAGTGGATAGGGTTAGGGTAAAAATGAGGGTTACAGTTTTACATTGCTTTAATGCAAAATAAAAGGTTTTGGTGAGCATACAAGTCTTTTTCTTTCAAAGATTAAAAACAAAATACAATTTTTCACCTAATATTTAAAAAAATATGAGAAGTTATAGAAAACGCCATTTTTGTCTCTCTAGTGGATAGGTTTAGGGTTCAAACGAGGGTTACGGTTTAACATTGTTATTATAGAAAATAAGCTTTTCTTGTGAAGTTATTGTGCATTTACTTTGTCTCTTTGATATCAGAATATAATTTTTGACTTCATTTTTGAAAAATATCTGAAGTTATACAAAAACGGCCTTTTTTGGTCTCATTAGTGGATAGGGTTAGGGTTCAAACGAGGGTTACGGTTTAACATTGTTTTAATGGAAAATAAGTTTTTTTTGTAATCATGTCAGATTTTATTTCTCTGTTTGATATCAGAATAGCATTTTTGACCAAATAATTGGAAAATATCTGAAGTTTTAGAAAACGCCAATTTTGTCTCATAAGTGGATAGGGTTAGGGTTAAAACGAGGGTTACGGTTTAACATTGTTATTATAGAAAATAAGCTTTTTTTGTGAACTTATTGTGCGTTTACTTTGTCTCTTTGATATCAGAATATAATTTTTGACTTCATTTTTGAAAAATATCTGAAGTTTTACAAAAGACCAATTTTGTCTCATTAGTGGATAGGGTTAGGGTTCAAACGAGGGTTAGGGTTTCACATTGTTTTTATGGAAAATAAAAGGTTTTTTGAATCATATAAGACAGTGTTTTCTCTGTTTGATATCAGAATAGCATTTTTGAGCGAATAATTGAAAAATATCTGAAGTTATACAAAACGGCTTTTTTTGTCTCACTAGTGGATAGGGTTAGGGTAAAAATGAGGGTTACAGTTTTACATTGCTTTAATGCAAAATAAAAGGTTTTGGTGAGCATACAAGTCTTTTTCTTTCAAAGATTAAAAACAAAATACAATTTTTCACCTAATATTTAAAAAAATATGTGAAGTTATAGAAAACGCCATTTTTGTCTCTCTAGTGGATAGGTTTAGGGTTCAAACGAGGGTTACGGTTTAACATTGTTATTATAGAAAATAAGCTTTTCTTGTGAACTTATTGTGCATTTACTTTGTCTCTTTGATATCAGAATATAATTTTTGACTTCATTTTTGAAAAATATCTGAAGTTATACAAAAACGGCCTTTTTTGGTCTCATTAGTGGATAGGGTTAGGGTTCAAACGAGGGTTACGGTTTAACATTGTTTTAATGGAAAATAAGTTTTTTTTGTAATCATGTCAGATTTTATTTCTCTGTTTGATATCAGAATAGCATTTTTGACCAAATAATTGGAAAATATCTGAAGTTTTAGAAAACGCCAATTTTGTCTCATAAGTGGATAGGGTTAGGGTTAAAACGAGGGTTACGGTTTAACATTGTTATTATAGAAAATAAGCTTTTTTTGTGAACTTATTGTGCGTTTACTTTGTCTCTTTGATATCAGAATATAATTTTTGACTTCATTTTTGAAAAATATCTGAAGTTTTACAAAAGACCAATTTTGTCTCATTAGTGGATAGGGTTAGGGTTCAAACGAGGGTTAGGGTTTCACATTGTTTTTATGGAAAATAAAAGGTTTTTGGAATCATATAAGACACTGTTTTCTCTGTTTGATATCAGAATAGCATTTTTGAGCGAATAATTGAAAAATATCTGAAGTTATACAAAACGGCTTTTTTTGTCTCACTAGTGGATAGGGTTAGGGTAAAAATGAGGGTTACAGTTTTACATTGCTTTAATGCAAAATAAAAGGTTTTGGTGAGCATACAAGTCTTTTTCTTTCAAAGATTAAAAACAAAATACAATTTTTCACCTAATATTTAAAAAAATATGTGAAGTTATAGAAAACGCCATTTTTGTCTCTCTAGTGGATAGGTTTAGGGTTCAAACGAGGGTTACGGTTTAACATTGTTATTATAGAAAATAAGCTTTTCTTGTGAACTTATTGTGCATTTACTTTGTCTCTTTGATATCAGAATATAATTTTTGACTTCAATTTTGAAAAATATCTGAAGTTATACAAAAACGGCCTTTTTTGGTCTCATTAGTGGATAGGGTTAGGGTTCAAACGAGGGTTACGGTTTAACATTGTTTTAATGGAAAATAAGTTTTTTTTGTAATCATGTCAGATTTTATTTCACTGTTCGATATCTTGAAAAATATCTGAAGTTATAGAAAACGCCATTTTCGTCTCATAAGTGGATAGGGTTTGGGTAAAAATGAGGGTTACAGTTTTACATTGCTTTAATGCAAAAGAAAAGGTTTTGGTGAGCATACAAGTCTTTTTCTTTGAAAGTTTAATAACAAAATATAATTTTTCACCTAATATTTAAAAAAATATGAGAAGTTATAGAAAACGCCATTTTCGTCTCACTAGTGGATAGGGTTAGGGTTCAAACGAGGGTTACGGTTTAACATTGTTATTATAGAAAATAAGTTTTTCTTGTGAACTTATTGTGCATTTACTTTGTCTCTTTGTTATCAGAATATAATCTTTGACTTCATTTTTGAAAAATATCTGAAGTTATACAAACGGCTTTTTTTGTCTCATTAGTGGATAGGGTTAGTGTTCAAACGAGCGTTACGGTTTAACATTGTTTTTATGGAAAATAAGGTTTTTTTTTGTAATCACATCAGATTTTATTTCTCTGTTTGATATCAGAATAGCATTTTTGACCAAATAATTGGAAAATATCTGAAGTTTTAGAAAACGCCAATTTTGTCTCATTAGTGGATAGGGTTAGGGTTAATACGAGGGTTACGGTTTAACATTGTTATTATAGACAATAACCTTTTCTTGTGAACTTATTGTGCATTTACTTTGTCTCTTTGATATCAGAAAAGCATTTTTGACCGAATAATTGAAAAATATCTGACCCTATAGAAAACGCCATTTTCGTCTCATAAGTGGTTAGGGTTTGGGTAAAAATGAGGGTTACAGTTTTACATTGCTTTAATGCAAAATAAAAGGTTTTGGTGAGCATACAAGTCTTTTTCTTTGAAAGTTTAATAACAAAATATAATTTTTCACCTAATATTTAAAAAAATATGAGAAGTTATAGAAAACGCCATTTTCGTCTCACTAGTGGATAGGGTTAGGGTTCAAACGAGGGTTACGGTTTAACATTGTTATTATAGAAAATAAGCTTTTCTTGTGAACTTATTGTGCATTTACTTTGTCTCTTTGTTATCAGAATATAATTTTTGACTTCATTTTTGAAAAATATCTGAAGTTATACAAAACGGCTTTTTTTGTCTCATTAGTGGATAGGGTTAGTGTTCAAACGAGGGTTACGGTTTAACATTGTTTTTATGGAAAATAAGGTTTTTTTTGTAATCACAACAGATTCTATTTCTCTGTTTGATATCAGAATAGCATTTTTGACCAAATAATTGGAAAATATCTGAAGTTTTAGAAAACGCCAATTTTCGTCTCATTAGTGGATAGGGTTAGGGTTAAAACGAGTGTTACGGTTTAACATTGTTATTATAGAAAATAAGCTTTTCTTGTGAACTTATTGTGCATTTACTTTGTCTCTTTGTTATCAGAATATAATTTTTGACTTCATTTTTGAAAAATATCTGAAGTTGTACAAAACGGCCTTTTTTGGTCTCATTAGTGGATAGGGTTAGTGTTCAAACGAGGGTTACGGTTTAACATTGTTTTAATGGAAAATAAGTTTTTTTTGTAATCATGTCAGATTTTATTTCTCTGTTCGATATCTTGAAAAATATCTGAAGTTATAGAAAACGCCATTTTCGTCTCATAAGTGGATAGGGTTTGGGTAAAAATGATGGTTACAGTTTTACATTGCTTTAATGCAAAAGAAAAGGTTTTGGTGAGCATACAAGTCTTTTTCTTTGAAAGTTTAATAACAAAATATAATTTTTCACCTAATATTTAGAAAAATATGAGAAGTTATAGAAAACGCCATTTTCGTCTCACTAGTGGATAGGGTTAGGGTTCAAACGAGGGTTACGGTTTAACATTGTTATTATAGAAAATAAGTTTTTCTTGTGAACTTATTGTGCATTTACTTTGTCTCTTTGTTATCAGAATATAATTTTTGACTTCATTTTTGAAAAATATCTGAAGTTATACAAAAACGGCCTTTTTTGGTCTCATTAGTGGATAGGGTTAGGGTTCAAACGAGCGTTACGGTTTAACATTGTTTTTATGGAAAATAAGGTTTTTTTTGTAATCACATCAGATTTTATTTCTCTGTTTGATATCTTGAAAAATATCTGAAGTTATAGAAAACGCCATTTTCGTCTCATAAGTGGATAGGGTTTGGGTAAAAATGAGGGTTACAGTTTTACATTGCTTTAATGCAAAAGAAAAGGTTTTGGTGAGCATACAAGTCTTTTTCTTTCAAAGATTAAAAACAAAATACAATTTTTCACCTAATATTTAAAAAAATATGTGAAGTTATAGAAAACGCCATTTTTGTCTCTCTAGTGGATAGGTTTAGGGTTCAAACGAGGGTTACGGTTTAACATTGTTATTATAGAAAATAAGCTTTTCTTGTTAACTTATTGTGCATTTACTTTGTCTCTTTGATATCAGAATATAATTTTTGACTTCAATTTTGAAAAATATCTGAAGTTATACAAAAACGGCCTTTTTTGGTCTCATTAGTGGATAGGGTTAGGGTTCAAACGAGGGTTACGGTTTAACATTGTTTTAATGGAAAATAAGTTTTTTTTGTAATCATGTCAGATTTTATTTCACTGTTCGATATCTTGAAAAATATCTGAAGTTATAGAAAACGCCATTTTCGTCTCATAAGTGGATAGGGTTTGGGTAAAAATGAGGGTTACAGTTTTACATTGCTTTAATGCAAAAGAAAAGGTTTTGGTGAGCATACAAGTCTTTTTCTTTGAAAGTTTAATAACAAAATATAATTTTTCACCTAATATTTAAAAAAATATGAGAAGTTATAGAAAACGCCATTTTCGTCTCACTAGTGGATAGGGTTAGGGTTCAAACGAGGGTTACGGTTTAACATTGTTATTATAGAAAATAAGTTTTTCTTGTGAACTTATTGTGCATTTACTTTGTCTCTTTGTTATCAGAATATAATCTTTGACTTCATTTTTGAAAAATATCTGAAGTTATACAAACGGCTTTTTTTGTCTCATTAGTGGATAGGGTTAGTGTTCAAACGAGCGTTACGGTTTAACATTGTTTTTATGGAAAATAAGGTTTTTTTTTGTAATCACATCAGATTTTATTTCTCTGTTTGATATCAGAATAGCATTTTTGACCAAATAATTGGAAAATATCTGAAGTTTTAGAAAACGCCAATTTTGTCTCATTAGTGGATAGGGTTAGGGTTAATACGAGGGTTACGGTTTAACATTGTTATTATAGACAATAACCTTTTCTTGTGAACTTATTGTGCATTTACTTTGTCTCTTTGATATCAGAAAAGCATTTTTGACCGAATAATTGAAAAATATCTGACCCTATAGAAAACGCCATTTTCGTCTCATAAGTGGATAGGGTTTGGGTAAAAATGAGGGTTACAGTTTTACATTGCTTTAATGCAAAAGAAAAGGTTTTGGTGAGCATACAAGTCTTTTTCTTTGAAAGTTTAATAACAAAATATAATTTTTCACCTAATATTTAAAAAAATATGAGAAGTTATAGAAAACGCCATTTTCGTCTCACTAGTGGATAGGGTTAGGGTTCAAACGAGGGTTACGGTTTAACATTGTTATTATAGAAAATAAGTTTTTCTTGTGAACTTATTGTGCATTTACTTTGTCTCTTTGTTATCAGAATATAATTTTTGACTTCATTTTTGAAAAATATCTGAAGTTATACAAAACGGCTTTTTTTGTCTCATTAGTGGATAGGGTTAGTGTTCAAACGAGGGTTACGGTTTAACATTGTTTTTATGGAAAATAAGGTTTTTTTTGTAATCACAACAGATTCTATTTCTCTGTTTGATATCAGAATAGCATTTTTGACCAAATAATTGGAAAATATCTGAAGTTTTAGAAAACGCCAATTTTCGTCTCATTAGTGGATAGGGTTAGGGTTAAAACGAGTGTTACGGTTTAACATTGTTATTATAGAAAATAAGCTTTTCTTGTGAACTTATTGTGCATTTACTTTGTCTCTTTGTTATCAGAATATAATTTTTGACTTCATTTTTGAAAAATATCTGAAGTTGTACAAAACGGCCTTTTTTGGTCTCATTAGTGGATAGGGTTAGTGTTCAAACGAGGGTTACGGTTTAACATTGTTTTAATGGAAAATAAGTTTTTTTTGTAATCATGTCAGATTTTATTTCTCTGTTCGATATCTTGAAAAATATCTGAAGTTATAGAAAACGCCATTTTCGTCTCATAAGTGGATAGGGTTTGGGTAAAAATGATGGTTACAGTTTTACATTGCTTTAATGCAAAAGAAAAGGTTTTGGTGAGCATACAAGTCTTTTTCTTTGAAAGTTTAATAACAAAATATAATTTTTCACCTAATATTTAGAAAAATATGAGAAGTTATAGAAAACGCCATTTTCGTCTCACTAGTGGATAGGGTTAGGGTTCAAACGAGGGTTACGGTTTAACATTGTTATTATAGAAAATAAGTTTTTCTTGTGAACTTATTGTGCATTTACTTTGTCTCTTTGTTATCAGAATATAATTTTTGACTTCATTTTTGAAAAATATCTGAAGTTATACAAAAACGGCCTTTTTTGGTCTCATTAGTGGATAGGGTTAGGGTTCAAACGAGCGTTAGGGTTTAACATTGTTTTTATGGAAAATAAGGTTTTTTTTGTAATCACATCAGATTTTATTTCTCTGTTTGATATCTTGAAAAATATCTGAAGTTATAGAAACCGCCATTTTCGTCTCATAAGTGGATAGGGTTTGGGTAAAAATGAGGGTTACAGTTTTACATTGCTTTAATGCAAAAGAAAAGGTTTTGGTGAGCATACAAGTCTTTTTCTTTGAAAGTTTAATAACAAAATATAATTTTTCACCTAATATTTAAAAAAATATGAGAAGTTATAGAAAACGCCATTTTCGTCTCACTAGTGGATAGGGTTAGGGTTCAAACGAGGGTTACGGTTTAACATTGTTATTATAGAAAATAAGTTTTTCTTGTGAACTTATTGTGCATTTACTTTGTCTCTTTGTTATCAGAAAATAATCTTTGACTTCATTTTTGAAAAATATCTGAAGTTATACAAACGGCTTTTTTTGTCTCATTAGTGGATAGGGTTAGTATTCAAACGAGCGTTACGGTTTAACATTGTTGTTATGGAAAATAAGGTTTTTTTTTGTAATCACATCAGATTTTATTTCTCTGTTTGATATCAGAATAGCATTTTTGACCGAATAATTGAAAAATATCTGAAGCTATAGAAAACGCCAATTTTGTCTCATAAGTGGTTAGGGTTTGGGTAAAAATGAGGGTTACAGTTTTACATTGCTTTAATGCAAAATAAAAGGTTTTGGTGAGCATACAAGTCTTTTTCTTTGAAAGTTTAATAACAAAATATAATTTTTCACCTAATATTTAAAAAAATATGAGAAGTTATAGAAAACGCCATTTTCGTCTCACTAGTGGATAGGGTTAGGGTTCAAACGAGGGTTACGGTTTAACATTGTTATTATAGAAAATAAGCTTTTCTTGTGAACTTATTGTGCATTTACTTTGTCTCTTTGTTATCAGAATATAATTTTTGACTTCATTTTTGAAAAATATCTGAAGTTATACAAAACGGCTTTTTTTGTCTCATTAGTGGATAGGGTTAGTGTTCAAACGAGCGTTACGGTTTAACATTGTTTTTATGGAAAATAAGGTTTTTTTTGTAATCACATCAGATTTTATTTCTCTGTTTGATATCAGGATAGCATTTTTGACCAAATAATTGGAAAATATCTGAAGTTTTAGAAAACGCCAATTTTCGTCTCATTAGTGGATAGGGTTAGGGTTAAAACGAGGGTTACGGTTTAACATTGTTATTATAGAAAATAAGCTTTTCTTGTGAACTTATTGTGCATTTACTTTGTCTCTTTGTTATCAGAATATAATTTTTGACTTCATTTTTGAAAAATATCTGAAGTTATACAAAACGGCTTTTTTTGTCTCATTAGTGGATAGGATTAGTGTTCAAACGAGCGTTACGGTTTAACATTGTTGTTATGGAAAATAAGTTTTTTTTTGTAATCACATCAGATTTTATTTCTCTGTTTGATATCAGAATAGCATTTTTGACCAAATAATTGGAAAATATCTGAAGTTTTAGAAAACGCCAATTTTGTCTCATAAGTGGATAGGGTTAGGGTTAAAACGAGGGTTACGGTTTAACAATGTTATTATAGAAAATAAGCTTTTCTTGTGAACTTATTGTGCGTTTACTTTGTCTCTTTGATATCAGAATATAATTTTTGACTTCATTTTTGAAAAATATCTGAAGTTTTACAAAAGACCAATTTAGTCTCATTAGTGGATAGGGTTAGGGTTCAAACGAGGGTTAGGGTTTCACATTGTTTTTATGGAAAATAAAAGGTTTTTTGAATCATATAAGACAGTGTTTTCTCTGTTTGATATCAGAATAGCATTTTTGAGCGAATAATTGAAAAATATCTGAAGTTATACAAAACGGCTTTTTTTGTCTCACTAGTGGATAGGGTTAGGGTAAAAATGAGGGTTACAGTTTTACATTGCTTTAATGCAAAATAAAAGGTTTTGGTGAGCATACAAGTCTTTTTCTTTCAAAGATTAAAAACAAAATACAATTTTTCACCTAATATTTAAAAAAATATGTGAAGTTATAGAAAACGCCATATTTGTCTCTCTAGTGGATAGGTTTAGGGTTCAAACGAGGGTTACGGTTTAAAATTGTTATTATAGAAAATAAGCTTTTCTTGTGAACTTATTGTGCATTTACTTTGTCTCTTTGATATCAGAATATAATTTTTGACTTCATTTTTGAAAAATATCTGAAGTTATACAAAAACGGCCTTTTTTGGTCTCATTAGTGGATAGGGTAAGCGTTCAAACGAGGGTTACGGTTTAACATTGTTTTAATGGAAAATAAGTTTTTTTTGTAATCATGTCAGATTTTATTTCTCTGTTCGATATCTTGAAAAATATCTGAAGTTATAGAAAACGCCATTTTCGTCTCATAAGTGGATAGGGTTTGGGTAAAAATGAGGGTTACAGTTTTACATTGCTTTAATGCAAAAGAAAAGGTTTTGGTGAGCATACAAGTCTTTTTCTTTGAAAGTTTAATAACAAAATATAATTTTTCACCTAATATTTAGAAAAATATGAGAAGTTATAGAAAACGCCATTTTCGTCTCACTAGTGGATAGGGTTAGGGTTCAAACGAGGGTTACGGTTTAACATTGTTATTATAGAAAATAAGTTTTTCTTGTGAACTTATTGTGCATTTACTTTGTCTCTTTGTTATCAGAATATAATTTTTGACTTCATTTTTTTAAAATATCTTAAGTTATACAAAAACGGCCTTTTTTGGTCTCATTAGTGGATAGGGTTAGGGTTCAAACGAGCGTTACGGTTTAACATTGTTTTTATGGAAAATAAGGTTTTTTTTGTAATCACATCAGATTTTATTTCTCTGTTTGATATCAGAATAGCATTTTTGACCAAATAATTGGAAAATATCTGAAGTTTTAGAAAACGCCAATTTTCGTCTCATTAGTGGATAGGGTTAGGGTTAAAACGAGTGTTACGGTTTAACATTGTTATTATAGAAAATAAGCTTTTCTTGTGAACTTATTGTGCATTTACTTTGTCTCTTTGTTATCAGAATATAATTTTTGACTTCATTTTTGAAAAATATCTGAAGTTGTACAAAACGGCCTTTTTTGGTCTCATTAGTGGATAGGGTTAGTGTTCAAACGAGGGTTACGGTTTAACATTGTTTTAATGGAAAATAAGTTTTTTTTTGTAATCATGTCAGATTTTATTTCTCTGTTCGATATCTTGAAAAATATCTGAAGTTATAGAAAACGCCATTTTCGTCTCATAAGTGGATAGGGTTTGGGTAAAAATGAGGGTTACAGTTTTACATTGCTTTAATGCAAAAGAAAAGGTTTTGGTGAGCATACAAGTCTTTTTCTTTGAAAGTTTAATAACAAAATATAATTTTTCACCTAATATTTAGAAAAATATGAGAAGTTATAGAAAACGCCATTTTCGTCTCACTAGTGGATAGGGTTAGGGTTCAAACGAGGGTTACGGTTTAACATTGTTATTATAGAAAATAAGTTTTTCTTGTGAACTTATTGTGCATTTACTTTGTCTCTTTGTTATCAGAATATAATTTTTGACTTCATTTTTGAAAAATATCTGAAGTTATACAAAAACGGCCTTTTTTGGTCTCATTAGTGGATAGGGTTAGGGTTCAAACGAGCGTTACGGTTTAACATTGTTTTTATGGAAAATAAGGTTTTTTTTGAAATCACATCAGATTTTATTTCTCTGTTTGATATCAGAATAGCATTTTTGACCAAATAATTGGAAAATATCTGAAGTTTTAGAAAACGCCAGTTTTGTCTCATTAGTGGATAGGGTTAGGGTTAAAACGAGGGTTACGGTTTAACATTGTTATTATAGAAAAAAAGCTTTTCTTGTGAACTTATTGTGCATTTACTTTGTCTCTTTGATATCAGAATAGCATTTTTGACCGAATAATTGAAAAATATCTGAAGCTACAGAAAACGCCATTATCGTCTAATAAGTGGATAGGGTTTGGGTAAAAATGAGGGTTACAGTTTTACATTGCTTTAATGCAAAATAAAAGGTTTTGGTGAGCATACAAGTCTTTTTCTTTGAAAGTTTAATAACAAAATAATTTTTCACCTAATATTTAAAAAAATATGAGAAGTTATAGAAAACGCCATTTTCGGTTCACTAGTGGATAGGGTTAGGGTTAAAACGAGGGTTACGGTTTAACATTGTTATTATAGAAAATAAGCTTTTTTTGTGAACTTATTGTGCGTTTACTTTGTCTCTTTGATATCAGAATATAATTTTTGACTTCATTTTTGAAAAATATCTGAAGTTTTACAAAAGACCAATTTTGTCTCATTAGTGGATAGGGTTAGGGTTCAAACGAGGGTTAGGGTTTCACATTGTTTTTATGGAAAATAAAAGGTTTTTGGAATCATATAAGACACTGTTTTCTCTGTTTGATATCAGAATAGCATTTTTGAGCGAATAATTGAAAAATATCTGAAGTTATACAAAACGGCTTTTTTTGTCTCACTAGTGGATAGGGTTAGGGTAAAAATGAGGGTTACAGTTTTACATTGCTTTAATGCAAAATAAAAGGTTTTGGTGAGCATACAAGTCTTTTTCTTTCAAAGATTAAAAACAAAATATAATTTTTCACCTAATATTTAAAAAAATATGTGAAGTTATAGAAAACGCCATTTTTGTCTCTCTAGTGGATAGGTTTAGGGTTCAAACGAGGGTTACGGTTTAACATTGTTATTATAGAAAATAAGCTTTTCTTGTGAACTTATTGTGCATTTACTTTGTCTCTTTGATATCAGAATATAATTTTTGACTTCATTTTTGAAAAATATCTGAAGTTATACAAAAACGGTCTTTTTTGGTCTCATTAGTGGATAGGGTTAGGGTTCAAACGAGGGTTACGGTTTAACATTGTTTTAATGGAAAATAAGTTTTTTTTGTAATCATGTCAGATGTTATTTCTCTGTTCGATATCTTGAAAAATATCTGAAGTTATAGAAAACGCCATTTTCGTCTCATAAGTGGATAGGGTTTGGGTAAAAATGAGGGTTACAGTTTTACATTGCTTTAATGCAAAAGAAAAGGTTTTGGTGAGCATACAAGTCTTTTTCTTTGAAAGTTTAATAACAAAATATAATTTTTCACCTAATATTTAAAAAAATATGAGAAGTTATAGAAAACGCCATTTTCGTCTCACTAGTGGATAGGGTTAGGGTTCAAACGAGGGTTACGGTTTAACATTGTTATTATAGAAAATAAGTTTTTCTTGTGAACTTATTGTGCATTTACTTTGTCTCTTTGTTATCAGAATATAATCTTTGACTTCATTTTTGAAAAATATCTGAAGTTATACAAACAGCTTTTTTTGTCTCATTAGTGGATAGGGTTAGTATTCAAACGAGCGTTACGGTTTAACATTGTTTTTATGGAAAATAAGGTTTTTTTTTGTAATCACATCAGATTTTATTTCTCTGTTTGATATCAGAATAGCATTTTTGACCGAATAATTGAAAAATATCTGAAGCTATAGAAAACGCCAATTTTGTCTCATAAGTGGTTAGGGTTTGGGTAAAAATGAGGGTTACAGTTTTACATTGCTTTAATGCAAAATAAAAGGTTTTGGTGAGCATACAAGTCTTTTTCTTTGAAAGTTTAATAACAAAATATAATTTTTCACCTAATATTTAAAAAAATATGAGAAGTTATAGAAAACGCCATTTTCGTCTCACTAGTGGATAGGGTTAGGGTTCAAACGAGGGTTACGGTTTAACATTGTTATTATAGAAAATAAGCTTTTCTTGTGAACTTATTGTGCATTTACTATGTCTCTTTGTTATCAGAATATAATTTTTGACTTCATTTTTGAAAAATATCTGAAGTTATACAAAACGGCTTTTTTTGTCTCATTAGTGGATAGGGTTAGTGTTCAAACGAGCGTTACGGTTTAACATTGTTTTTATGGAAAATAAGGTTTTTTTTTGTAATCACATCAGATTTTATTTCTCTGTTTGATGTCAGAATAGCATTTTTGACCAAATAATTGGAAAATATCTGAAGTTTTAGAAAACGCCAATTTTCGTCTCATTAGTGGATAGGGTTAGGGTTAAAACGAGGGTTACGGTTTAACATTGTTATTATAGAAAATAAGCTTTTCTTGTGAACTTATTGTGCATTTACTTTGTCTCTTTGTTATCAGAATATAATTTTTGACTTCATTTTTGAAAAATATCTGAAGTTATACAAAACGGCTTTTTTTGTCTCATTAGTGGATAGGATTAGTGTTCAAACGAGCGTTACGCTTTAACATTGTTGTTATGGAAAATAAGTTTTTTTTTGTAATCACATCAGATTTTCTTTCTCTGTTTGATATCAGAATAGCATTTTTGACCAAATAATTGGAAAATATCTGAAGTTTTAGAAAACGCCAATTTTGTCTCATAAGTGGATAGGGTTAGGGTTAAAACGAGGGTTACGGTTTAACAATGTTATTATAGAAAATAAGCTTTTCTTGTGAACTTATTGTGCGTTTACTTTGTCTCTTTGATATCAGAATATAATTTTTGACTTCATTTTTGAAAAATATCTGAAGTTTTACAAAAGACCAATTTTGTCTCATTAGTGGATAGGGTTAGGGTTCAAACGAGGGTTAGGGTTTCACATTGTTTTTATGGAAAATAAAAGGTTTTTTGAATCATATAAGACAGTGTTTTCTCTGTTTGATATCAGAATAGCATTTTTGAGCGAATAATTGAAAAATATCTGAAGTTATACAAATCGGCTTTTTTGTCTCACTAGTGGATAGGGTTAGGGTAAAAATGAGGGTTACAGTTTTACATTGCTTTAATGCAAAATAAAAGGTTTTGGTGAGCATATAAGTCTTTCTCTTTCAAAGATTAATAACAAAATACAATTTTTCACCTAATATTTAAAAAAATATGTGAAGTTATAGAAAACGCCATTTTTGTCTCTCTAGTGGATAGGTTTAGGGTTCAAACGAGGGTTACGGTTTAACATTGTTATTATAGAAAATCAGCTTTTCTTGTGAACTTATTGTGCAGTTACTTTGTCTCTTTGTTATCAGAATATAATTTTTGACTTCATTTTTGAAAAATATCTGAAGTTATACAAAACGGCTTTTTTTGTCTCATTAGTGGATAGGGTTAGTGTTCAAACGAGCGTTACGGTTTAACATTGTTTTAATGGAAAATAAGTTTTTTTTGTAATCACATCAGATTTTATTTCTCTGTTCGATATCTTGAAAAATATCTGAAGTTATAGAAAACGCCATTTCCGTCTCATAAGTGGATAGGGTTTGGGTAAAAATGAGGGTTACAGTTTTACATTGCTTTAATGCAAAAGAAAAGGTTTTGGTGAGCATACAAGTCTTTTTCTTTGAAAGTTTAATAACAAAATATAATTTTCACCTAATATTTAAAAAAATATGAGAAGTTATAGAAAACGCCATTTTCGTCTCACTAGTGGATAGGGTTAGGGTTCAAACGAGGGTTACGGTTTAACATTGTTATTATAGAAAATAAGCTTTTCTTGTGAACTTATTGTGCATTTACTTTGTCTCTTTGTTATCAGAATATAATTTTTGACTTCATTTTTGAAAAATATCTGAAGTTATACAAAAACGGCCTTTTTTGGTCTCATTAGTGGATAGGGTTAGGGTTCAAACGAGCGTTACGGTTTAACATTGTTTTTCTGGAAAATAAGTTTTTTTTTTGTAATCACATCAGATTTTATTTCTCTGTTTGATATCAGAATAGCATTTTTGACCAAATAATTGGAAAATATCTGAAGTTTTAGAAAACGCCAATTTGTCTCATTAGTGGATAGGGTTAGGGTTAAAACGAGGGTTACGGTTTAACATTGTTATTATAGAAAAAAAGCTTTTCTTGTGAACTTATTGTGCATTTACTTTGTCTCTTTGATATCAGAATAGCATTTTTGACCGAATAATTGAAAAATATCTGAAGCTATAGAAAACGCCATTTTCGTCTCATAAGTGGATAGGGTTTGGGTAAAAATGAGGGTTGCAGTTTTACATTGCTTTAATGCAAAATAAAAGGTTTTGGTGAGCATACAAGTCTTTTTCTTTGAAAGTTTAATAACAAAATATAATTTTTCACCTAATATTTAAAAAAATATGAGAAGTTATAGAAAACGCCATTTTCGTCTCACTAGTGGATAGGGTTAGGGTTCAAACGAGGGATACGGTTTAACATTGTTATTATAGAAAATAAGCTTTTCTTGTGAACTTATTGTGCAGTTACTTTGTCTCTTTGTTATCAGAATATAATTTTTGACTTCATTTTTGAAAAATATCTGAAGTTATACAAAACGGCTTTTTTTGTCTCATTAGTGGATAGGGTTAGGGTTCAAACGAGGGTTAGGGTTTCACATTGTTTTTATGGAAAATAAAAGGTTTTTGGAATCATATAAGACAGTGTTTTCTCTGTTTGATATCAGAATAGCATTTTTGACCAAATAATTGGAAAATATCTGAAGTTTTAGAAAACGCCAATTTTGTCTCATTAGTGGATAGGGTTAGGGTTCAAACGAGGGTTACAGTTTAACATTGTTATTATAGAAAATAAGTTTTTCTTGTGAACTTATTGTGCATTTACTTTGTCTCTTTGTTATCAGAATATAATTTTTGACTTCGTTTTTGAAAAATATCTGAAGTTATACAAAAACGGCCTTTTTTTTGTCTCATTAGTGGATAGGGTTAGTGTTCATCCGAGCGTTACGGTTTAACATTGTTTTTCTGGAAAATAAGTTTTTTTTTTGTAATCACATCAGATTTTATTTCTCTGTTTGATATCAGAATAGCATTTTTGACCAAATAATTGGAAAATATCTGAAGTTTTAGAAAACGCCAATTTTGTCTCATTAGTGGATAGGGTTAGGGTTCAAACGAGGGTTACAGTTTTACATTGCTTTAATGCAAAATAAAAGGTTTTGGTGAGCATAAAAGTCTTTTTCTTTTAAAGTTTAAAAACAAAATACAACTTTTCACTTATATTTAAAAAAATATGAGAAGTTATAGAAAACGCCATTTTCGTCTCACTAGTGGATAGGGTTAGGGTTCAAACGAGGGTTACGGGTTAACATTGTTATTATAGAAATTAAGCTTTTCTTGTGAACTTATTGTGCATTTACTTTGTCTCTTTGATATCAGAATATAATTTTTGACTTCATTTTTGAAAAATATCTGAAGTTTTACAAAACACCAATTTTGTCTCATTAGTGGATAGGGTTAGGGTTCAAACGAGGGTTAGGGTTTAACATTGTTTTTATGGAAAATAAAAGGTTTTTGTAATCATATAAGATACTGTTTTTTCTGTTTGATATCAGAATAGCATTTTTGACCGAATAACTGAAAAATATCTGAAGTTACAGAAAACGCCATTTTCGTCTCATAAGTGGATAGGGTTAGGGTAAAAATGAGGGTTACAGTTTTACATTGCTTTAATGCAAAATAAAAGGTTTTGGTGAGCATACAAGTCTTTTTCTTTGAAAGTTTAAAAACAAAATATAATTTTTCACCTAATATTTAAAAAAATATGAGAAGTTATAGAAAACGTCATTTTCGTCTCACTAGTGGATAGGGTTAGGGTTCAAACGAGGGTTACGGGTTAACATTGTTATTATAGAAAATAAGCTTTTCTTGTGAACTTATTGTGCATTTACTTTGTCTCTTTGTTATCAGAATATAATTTTTGACTTCATTTTTGAAAAATATCTGAAGTTATACAAAACGGCTTTTTTTGTCTCATAAGTGGTTAGGGTTTGTGTTCAAACGAGCGTTACGGTTTAACATTGTTTTTATGGAAAATAAGGTTTTTTTTGTAATCACATCAGATTTTATTTCTCTGTTTGATATCAGAATAGCATTTTTGACCAAATAATTGGAAAATATCTGAAGTTTTAGAAAACACCAATTTTGTCTCATTAGTGGATAGGGTTAGGGTTAAAACGAAGGTTACGGTTTAACATTGTTATTATAGAAAATAAGCTTTTCTTGTGAACTTATTGTGCATTTACTTTGTCTCTTTGATATTAGAATATATTTTTTGACTTCATTTTTGAAAAATAACTGAAGTTATACAAAACGTCAATTTTGTCTCATTAGTGGATAGGGTTAGGGTTCAAACGAGGGTTACAGTTTTACATTGCTTTAATGCAAAATAAAAGGTTTTGGTGAGCATAAAAGTCTTTGTCTTTTAAAGTTTAAAAACAAAATACAACTTTTCACTTATATTTAAAAAAATATGAGAAGTTATAGAAAACGCCATTTTCGTCTCACTAGTGGATAGGGTTAGGGTTCAAACGAGGGTTACGGGTTAAAATTGTTATTATAGAAATTAAGCTTTTCTTGTGAACTTATTGTGCATTTACTTTGTCTCTTTGATATCAGAATATAATTTTTGACTTCATTTTTGAAAAATATCTGAAGTTATACAAAAACGGCCTTTTTTGGTCTCATTAGTGGATAGGGTTAGTGTTCATCCGAGCGTTACGGTTAAACATTGTTTTTTGGAAAATAAGGTTTTTTTTGTAATCACATCAGATTTTATTTCTCTTTTTGATATCAGAATAGCATTTTTGACCAAATAATTGGAAAATATCTGAAGTTTTAGAAAACGCCAATTTTGTCTCATTAGTGGATAGGGTTAGGGTTAAAACGAGGGTTACGGTTTAACATTGTTATTATAGAAAATAAGCTTTTCTTGTGAACTTATTGTGCATTTACTTTGTCTCTTTGATATCAGAATAGCATTTTTGACCGAATAATTGAAAAATATCTGAAGCTATAGAAAACGCCATTTTCGTCTCATAAGTGGATAGGGTTTGGTATCTGAAGTTTTAGAAAACACCAATTTTGTCTCATTAGTGGATAGGGTTAGGGTTAAAACGAAGGTTACGGTTTAACATTGTTATTATAGAAAATAAGCTTTTCTTGTGCACTTATTGTGCATTTACTTTGTCTCTTTGATATCAGAATATAATTTTTTGACTTCATTTTTGAAAAATATCTGAAGTTATACAAAACGTCAATTTTGTCTCATTAGTGGATAGGGTTAGGGTTCAAACGAGGGTTACAGTTTTACATTGCTTTAATGCAAAATAAAAGGTTTTGGTGAGCATAAAAGTCTTTTTCTTTTAAAGTTTAAAAACAAAATACAACTTTTCACTTATATTTAAAAAAATATGAGAAGTTATAGAAAACGCCATTTTCGTCTCACTAGTGGATAGGGTTAGGGTTCAAACGAGGGTTACGGGTTAACATTGTTATTATAGAAATTAAGCTTTTCTTGTGAACTTATTGTGCATTTACTTTGTCTCTTTGATATCAGAATATAATTTTTGACTTCATTTTTGAAAAATATCTGAAGTTTTACAAAAGACCAATTTTGTCTCATTAGTGGATAGGCTTAGGGTTCAAACGAGGGTTAGGGTTTAACATTGTTTTTATGGAAAATAAAAGGTTTTTGTAATCATATAAGATACTGTTTTCTCTGTTTGATATCAGAATAGCATTTTTGACCGAATAATTGAAAAATATCTGAAGTTACAGAAAACGCCATTTTCGTCTCATAAGTGGATAGGGTTAGGGTAAAAATGAGGGTTACAGTTTTACATTGCTTTAATGCAAAATAAAAGGTTTTGGTGAGCATACAAGTCTCTTTCTTTGAAAGTTTAATAACAAAATATAATTTTTCACCTAATATTTAAAAAAATATGAGAAGTTATAGAAAACGCCATTTTCGTCTCACTAGTGGATAGGGTTAGTGTTCAAACGAGCGTTACGGTATAACATTGTTATTATAGAAAATAAGTTTTTCTTGTGAACTTATTGTGCATTTACTTTGTCTCTTTGTTATCAGAATATAATTTTTGACTTCATTTTTGAAAAATATCTGAAGTTATACAAAATGGCTTTTTTGGTCTCATTAGTGGTTAGGGTTAGTGTTCATCCGAGCGTTACGGTTTAACATTGTTTTTATGGAAAATAAGTTTTTTTTGTAATCACATCAGATTTTATTTCTCTGTTTGATATCAGAATAGCATTTTTGACCAAATAATTGGAAAATATCTGAAGTTTTAGAAAACGCCAATTTTGTCTCATTAGTGGATAGGGTTAGGGTTAAAACAAGGGTTACGGGTTAACATTTTTATTATAGAAAATAAGCTTTTCTTGTGAACTTATTGTGCATTTACTTTGTCTCTTTGATATCAGAATATAATTTTTGACTTCATTTTTGAAAAATATCTGAAGTTTTACAAAAGACCAATTTTGTCTCATTAGTGGATAGGCTTAGGGTTCAAACGAGGGTTAGGGTTTAACATTGTTTTTATGGAAAATAAAAGGTTTTTGTAATCATATAAGATACTGTTTTCTCTGTTTGATATCAGAATAGCATTTTTGACCGAATAACTGAAAAATATCTGAAGTTACAGAAAACGCCATTTTCGTCTCATAAGTGGATAGGGTTAGGGTAAAAATGAGAGTTACAGTTTTATATTGCTTTAATGCAAAATAAAAGGTTTTGGTGAGCATACAAGTCTCTTTCTTTGAAAGTTTAATAACAAAATATAATTTTTCACCTAATATTTAAAAAAATATGAGAAGTTATAGAAAACGCCATTTTCGTCTCACTAGTGGATAGGGTTAGGGTTCAAACGAGGGTTACGGTTTAACATTGTTATTATAGAAAATAAGCTTTTCTTGTGAACTTATTGTGCATTTACTTTGTCTTTTTGTTATCAGAATATAATTTTTGACTTCATTTTTGAAAAATATCTGAAGTTATACAAAACAGCTTTTTTTGTCTCATTAGTGGTTAGGGTTAGTGTTCAAACGAGGGTTACGGTTTAACATTGTTTTTATGGAAAATAAGTTTTTTTTTGTAATCACATCAGATTTTATTTCTCTGTTTGATATCAGAATAGCATTTTTGACCAAATAATTGGAAAATATCTGAAGTTTTAGAAAACGCCAATTTTGTCTCATTAGTGGATAGGGTTAGGGTTAAAACAAGGGTTACGGGTTAACATTGTTATTATAGAAAATAAGCTTTTCTTGTGAACTTATTGTGCATTTACTTTGTCTCTTTGATATCAGAATATAATTTTTGACTTCATTTTTGAAAAATATCTGAAGTTTTACAAAAGACCAATTTTGTCTCATTAGTGGATAGGGTTAGGGTTCCAACGAGGGTTAGGGTTTAACATTGTTTTTATGGAAAATAAAAGGTTTTTGTAATCATATAAGATACTGTTTTCTCTGTTTGATATCAGAATAGCATTTTTGACCGAATAATTGAAAAATATCTGAAGTTACAGAAAACGCCATTTTCGTCTCATAAGTGGATAGGGTTAGGGTAAAAATGAGGGTTACAGTTTTACATTGCTTTAATGCAAAATAAAAGGTTTTGGTGAGCATACAAGTCTCTTTCTTTGAAAGTTTAATAACAAAATATAATTTTTCACCTAATATTTAAAAAAATATGAGAAGTTATAGAAAACGCCATTTTCGTCTCACTAGTGGATAGGGTTA
This sequence comes from Steromphala cineraria, assembly GCA_916613615.1. Taxonomy (NCBI): domain Eukaryota; kingdom Metazoa; phylum Mollusca; class Gastropoda; order Trochida; family Trochidae; genus Steromphala; species Steromphala cineraria. The sequence goes on along the minus strand of OU744724.1, from coordinate 53,058,764 downwards.
GTGTTCAAACGAGCGTTACGGTATATCATTGTTATTATAGAAAATAAGTTTTTCTTGTGAACTTATTGTGCATTTACTTTGTCTCTTTGTTATCAGAATATAATTTTTGACTTCATTTTTGAAAAATATCTGAAGTTATACAAAACGGCTTTTTTGGTCTCATTAGTGGTTAGGGTTAGTGTTCATCCGAGCGTTACGGTTTAACATTGTTTTTATGGAAAATAAGTTTTTTTTGTAATCACATCAGATTTTATTTCTCTGTTTGATATCAGAATAGCATTTTTGCCCGAATAACTGAAAAATATCTGAAGTTACAGAAAACGCCATTTTCGTCTCATAAGTGGATAGGGTTAGGGTAAAAATGAGGGTTACAGTTTTACATTGCTTTAATGCAAAATAAAAGGTTTTGGTGAGCATACAAGTCTCTTTCTTTGAAAGTTTAATAACAAAATATAATTTTTCACCTAATATTTAAAAAAATATGAGAAGTTATAGAAAACGCCATTTTCGTCTCACTAGTGGATAGGGTTAGTGTTCAAACGAGGGTTACGGTTTAACATTGTTATTATAGAAAATAAGCTTTTCTTGTGAACTTATTGTGCATTTACTTTGTCTTTTTGTTATCAGAATATAATTTTTGACTTCATTTTTGAAAAATATCTGAAGTTATACAAAACGGCTTTTTTTGTCTCATTAGTGGTTAGGGTTAGTGTTCAAACGAGGGTTACGGTTTAACATTGTTTTTATGGAAAATAAGTTTTTTTTTGTAATCACATCAGATTTTATTTCTCTGTTTGATATCAGAATAGCATTTTTGACCAAATAATTGGAAAATATCTGAAGTTTTAGAAAACGCCAATTTTGTCTCATTAGTGGATAGGGTTAGGGTTAAAACAAGGGTTACGGGTTAACATTGTTATTATAGAAAATAAGCTTTTCTTGTGAACTTATTGTGCATTTACTTTGTCACTTTGATATCAGAATATAATTTTTGACTTCATTTTTGAAAAATATCTGAAGTTTTACAAAAGACCAATTTTGTCTCATTAGTGGATAGGGTTAGGGTTCCAACGAGGGTTAGGGTTTAACATTGTTTTTATGGAAAATAAAAGGTTTTTGTAATCATATAAGATACTGTTTTCTCTGTTTGATATCAGAATAGCATTTTTGACCGAATAATTGAAAAATATCTGAAGTTACAGAAAACGCCATTTTCGTCTCATAAGTGGATAGGGTTAGGGTAAAAATGAGGGTTACAGTTTTACATTGCTTTAATGCAAAAGAAAAGGTTTTGGTGAGCATACAAGTCTCTTTCTTTGAAAGTTTAATAACAAAATATAATTTTTCACCTAATATTTAAAAAAATATGAGAAGTTATAGAAAACGCCATTTTCGTCTCACTAGTGGATAGGGTTAGTGTTCAAACGAGCGTTACGGTATATCATTGTTATTATAGAAAATAAGTTTTTCTTGTGAACTTATTGTGCATTTACTTTGTCTCTTTGTTATCAGAATATAATTTTTGACTTCATTTTTGAAAAATATCTGAAGTTATACAAAACGGCTTTTTTGGTCTCATTAGTGGTTAGGGTTAGTGTTCATCCGAGCGTTACGGTTTAACATTGTTTTTATGGAAAATAATTTTTTTTTGTAATCACATCAGATTTTATTTCTCTGTTTGATATCAGAATAGCATTTTTGCCCGAATAACTGAAAAATATCTGAAGTTACAGAAAACGCCATTTTCGTCTCATAAGTGGATAGGGTTAGGGTAAAAATGAGGGTTACAGTTTTACATTGCTTTAATGCAAAATAAAAGGTTTTGGTGAGCATACAAGTCTCTTTCTTTGAAAGTTTAATAACAAAATATAATTTTTCACCTAATATTTAAAAAAATATGAGAAGTTATAGAAAACGCCATTTTCGTCTCACTAGTGGATAGGGTTAGTGTTCAAACGAGGGTTACGGTTTAACATTGTTATTATAGAAAATAAGCTTTTCTTGTGAACTTATTGTGCATTTACTTTGTCTTTTTGTTATCAGAATATAATTTTTGACTTCATTTTTGAAAAATATCTGAAGTTATACAAAACGGCTTTTTTTGTCTCATTAGTGGTTAGGGTTAGTGTTCAAACGAGGGTTACGGTTTAACATTGTTTTTATGGAAAATAAGTTTTTTTTTGTAATCACATCAGATTTTATTTCTCTGTTTGATATCAGAATAGCATTTTTGACCAAATAATTGGAAAATATCTGAAGTTTTAGAAAACGCCAATTTTGTCTCATTAGTGGATAGGGTTAGGGTTAAAACAAGGGTTACGGGTTAACATTGTTATTATAGAAAATAAGCTTTTCTTGTGAACTTATTGTGCATTTACTTTGTCACTTTGATATCAGAATATAATTTTTGACTTCATTTTTGAAAAATATCTGAAGTTTTACAAAAGACCAATTTTGTCTCATTAGTGGATAGGGTTAGGGTTCCAACGAGGGTTAGGGTTTAACATTGTTTTTATGGAAAATAAAAGGTTTTTGTAATCATATAAGATACTGTTTTCTCTGTTTGATATCAGAATAGCATTTTTGACCGAATAATTGAAAAATATCTGAAGTTACAGAAAACGCCATTTTCGTCTCATAAGTGGATAGGGTTAGGGTAAAAATGAGGGTTACAGTTTTACATTGCTTTAATGCAAAATAAAAGGTTTTGGTGAGCATACAAGTCTCTTTCTTTGAAAGTTTAATAACAAAATATAATTTTTCACCTAATATTTAAAAAAATATGAGAAGTTATAGAAAACGCCATTTTCGTCTCACTAGTGGATAGGGTTAGTGTTCAAACGAGCGTTACGGTATATCATTGTTATTATAGAAAATAAGTTTTTCTTGTGAACTTATTGTGCATTTACTTTGTCTCTTTGTTATCAGAATATAATTTTTGACTTCATTTTTGAAAAATATCTGAAGTTATACAAAACGGCTTTTTTGGTCTCATTAGTGGTTAGGGTTAGTGTTCATCCGAGCGTTACGGTTTAACATTGTTTTTATGGAAAATAAGTTTTTTTTGTAATCACATCAGATTTTATTTCTCTGTTTGATATCAGAATAGCATTTTTGACCAAATAATTGGAAAATATCTGAAGTTTTAGAAAACGCCAATTTTGTCTCATTAGTGGATAGGGTTAGGGTTAAAACAAGGGTTACGGGTTAACATTTTTATTATAGAAAATAAGCTTTTCTTGTGAACTTATTGTGCATTTACTTTGTCTCTTTGATATCAGAATATAATTTTTGACTTCATTTTTGAAAAATATCTGAAGTTTTACAAAAGACCAATTTTGTCTCATTAGTGGATAGGGTTAGGGTTCCAACGAGGGTTAGGGTTTAACATTGTTTTTATGGAAAATAAAAGGTTTTTGTAATCATATAAGATACTGTTTTCTCTGTTTGATATCAGAATAGCATTTTTGACCGAATAATTGAAAAATATCTGAAGTTACAGAAAACGCCATTTTCGTCTCATAAGTGGATAGGGTTAGGGTAAAAATGAGAGTTACAGTTTTACATTGCTTTAATGCAAAATAAAAGGTTTTGGTGAGCATACAAGTCTCTTTCTTTGAAAGTTTAATAACAAAATATAATTTTTCACCTAATATTTAAAAAAATATGAGAAGTTATAGAAAACGCCATTTTCGTCTCACTAGTGGATAGGGTTAGGGTTCAAACGAGGGTTACGGTTTAACATTGTTATTATAGAAAATAAGCTTTTTTTGTGAACTTATTGTGCATTTACTTTGTCTTTTTGTTATCAGAATATAATTTTTGACTTCATTTTTGAAAAATATCTGAAGTTATACAAAACGGCTTTTTTTGTCTCATTAGTGGTTAGGGTTAGTGTTCAAACGAGGGTTACGGTTTAACATTGTTTTTATGGAAAATAAGTTTTTTTTTGTAATCACATCAGATTTTATTTCTCTGTTTGATATCAGAATAGCATTTTTGACCAAATAATTGGAAAATATCTGAAGTTTTAGAAAACGCCAATTTTGTCTCATTAGTGGATAGGGTTAGGGTTAAAACAAGGGTTACGGGTTAACATTGTTATTATAGAAAATAAGCTTTTCTTGTGAACTTATTGTGCATTTACTTTGTCTCTTTGATATCAGAATATAATTTTTGACTTCATTTTTGAAAAATATCTGAAGTTTTACAAAAGACCAATTTTGTCTCATTAGTGGATAGGGTTAGGGTTCCAACGAGGGTTAGGGTTTAACATTGTTTTTATGGAAAATAAAAGGTTTTTGTAATCATATAAGATACTGTTTTCTCTGTTTGATATCAGAATAGCATTTTTGACCGAATAATTGAAAAATATCTGAAGTTACAGAAAACGCCATTTTCGTCTCATATGTGGATAGGGTTAGGGTAAAAACGAGGGTTACAGTTTTACATTGCTTTAATGCAAAATAAAAGGTTTTGGTGAGCATACAAGTCTCTTTCTTTGAAAGTTTAATAACAAAATATAATTTTTCACCTAATATTTAAAAAAATATGAGAAGTTATAGAAAACGCCATTTTCGTCTCACTAGTGGATAGGGTTAGTGTTCAAACGAGCGTTACGGTATAACATTGTTATTATAGAAAATAAGTTTTTCTTGTGAACTTATTGTGCATTTACTTTGTCTCTTTGTTATCAGAATATAATTTTTGACTTCATTTTTGAAAAATATCTGAAGTTATACAAAACGGCTTTTTTGGTCTCATTAGTGGTTAGGGTTAGTGTTCATCCGAGCGTTACGGTTTAACATTGTTTTTATGGAAAATAAGTTTTTTTTGTAATCACATCAGATTTTATTTCTCTGTTTGATATCAGAATAGCATTTTTGACCAAATAATTGGAAAATATCTGAAGTTTTAGAAAACGCCAATTTTGTCTCATTAGTGGATAGGGTTAGGGTTAAAACAAGGGTTACGGGTTAACATTTTTATTATAGAAAATAAGCTTTTCTTGTGAACTTATTGTGCATTTACTTTGTCTCTTTGATATCAGAATATAATTTTTGACTTCATTTTTGAAAAATATCTGAAGTTATAGAAAACGGCTTTTTTTTGTCTCATTAGTGGATAGGGTTAGGGTAAAAATGAGGGTTACAGTTTTACATTGCTTTAATGCAAAATAAAAGGTTTTGGTGAGCATACAAGTCTTTTTCTTTGAAAGTTTAATAACAAAATATAATTTTTCACCTAATATTTAAAAAAATATGAGAAGTTATAGAAAACGCCATTTTCGTCTCACTAGTGGATAGGGTTAGGGTTCAAACGAGGGTTACGGTTTAACATTGTTATTATAGAAAATTAGCTTTTCTTGTGAACTTATTGTGCATTTACTTTGTCTCTTTGGCCCAGACTTTAATTACTTATTGACACGTCATTGAAATTTGACCCTTTGACATACAAACGACAAACGTGTGTGACGAAGTTCCGTAAATGTTGAGAAAGTTAATATTTTTCGAATCACAAATCAATTGCCTTTCTCGTGGTGAAATAATTATAAGGATAAAGTTTTCCGTTATCAAGAAGTGACGAATTAAAAATATCGAACGTATTTTCAATAAGAAAAGCGACGTGCAGGTGCGTGTTTTTATTACTAACAGCGAATTTACCTATCTTGTTGAATGTGGCAAAGTTCGTTTCAAGGTGCTTTTAAAATACTCAAGTGTTATATCATTCTGTTCGGAAAATAATATCCTATTACTCTTTGAAATTCCAAAATAAAATCTTTCTTCGTCATAAAACTATAGAGAAAATAAGACTTTGTCGGCAAATGTAAACATCAAACGATCGTTTTTTGAAAAACACTTGTAAAATTATCAGCGTAATTAACTTACGTTTTCCAGAATCTCATAATCCTCAAAAATTGAATAAACACATGTGATGCAATTCCTTGTCAAATGATGTTCATAAAAATTGCAAATATTCCGAAATAATGTAAAAAACATCACATCGAGTATCGATTTGTTTCAACAGTCACATGGGTCGCTTCGCGCCAAATGATGGCATAACAGCTGATAACGGTATTTCAGCGAGGTCAATGTCGTAATTTTTTTCTCCATATTTCAAACGGTTCGGAGTGGAAAATAACAAGTCATATCAATAAATAAAATTAGTCAAATCAACACAATTGCAATTTAGTTTTACCACATTAGTCTAAAACAATGTTAATTGTCGTAATATTTAGCCGCAACATTTCGTTTATCGACTACTACTGACTTGCATTATTCGCATGATGTCAATTAGTCGTCATGAAGAAATTTCACGAAGATGTCGTTTGCCAATAAAATATGAGTGAGTAATTTGACTGTTTTGATTTGTATTTGATATGTATGAAATCTATATGACATTTCTTGCTCAAATATATACAAAATAAACCGTAATCGTATTTGATTTTCAAGTGAGATGTGTTTTTCCCCAACACGTTGACCGTGCCATTTGAACAAATCGAGCATAGCGCAGTCTTGATCCCGCCGACTGTCGATGTTACATCACTGGAATCGCTAATGTCAAATTAATAAGTCGCTTAAATATGAAATTTTTGTACGAATAGGATTGGTAAGACATCCATGTCCACTATTTCAGGTTTAAAATTTGTTTGTCAATAGAATTATTGTTCGTATAAACAATTTCGCCAAAAAAATTCTCGTAACTAAATTGGCATTGGCATGTTGCTGATGTGACGCCATGAATGGGGGGTATCTCATAAAACAAGCTTAGCAGTAATAAACTAAATGGTGTTTTAAGATCGAAAAAAAATCTAGAATTGTGAAAAAATACATTTTAGACACCACACATGTTTTATTTTTGTTTAATGTTCCAGAATTATTGTAAAAATACGATTAGACAATATGGGCTACATGATTGTCATGTAAATCATTGGCGCTGTTTTGATATGTGCCCCGGCGTAGCGAAGGAAATCTCAATCATAGTTAAAATGTATTTTGCATCTATTCTGCAATGAATTTCCGTAAACCCTTTAACAGTCATTCGTAGAAATGTATTTCATTCTTGGTTTTAAGTGGAAAAATTATAGGATGACACTGATCTCAAAATATATCGATTTAAACAGCATTGTCATCGTTCAACATTTTCGCGATCTTGCGAGATGTTACGATCTTTTTTCATCTGTCATTAGTGGCGATATCAATAAGAGATGGACGTATATTTGTATGAAAATGACAATATTTAATACTCATATTTGGGACATAGAAAGGCAAATCGATTACTTAAACTTTTGTGTGATTTTGAAAATGATTGATACATTATTTGTAAAAACATCAACACGGAAGTAAATTGCATCGTTGAGTAAATATTTTGACTGCTTGAAATTACGTTGAAAATTCATCATTTCAACTAACATCGTTTGTAACAAGCTCTTGTTTGTTGGAAGAAAGTCGCATTCGTGCAGAACAATTTTTTTTCTGGTACAGAATTTATTTCTGAATAAACTGATATAAATTATGTTCTACAGAAATATTTATTGACAAAATAGTCCGATTTTGAAAATTAAGTACAAAATTATGACTTGTGTAATTTTTCATTTTTATTCATTGTCATGTGGATATAAACCGAATTGTAAAAAAAGGATTGATTATTTGGGAAAAATAAAAACTATGACAAGTAAGAAAATCAATTTATTTACAAGAATTTATTTTATTTTTTAAAATTATGTGTTTTAGAAAGGAGGGAGAAGCTAAATATGATAGAATCCAATGTGACGTCATTGTTAAAATTTTACACTTTTGAAGCTCCAAGCAAAAACTTCAAAACAATCCAGCAGGCAGAAGGTTAACATTGTTTTTATGGAAAATAAAAGGTTTTTGTAATCATATAAGATACTGTTTTCTCTGTTTGATATCAGAATAGCATTTTTGACCGAATAATTGAAAAATATCTGAAGTTTCATTAAACGCCATTTTCGTCTCATAAGTGGATAGGGTTAGGGTAAAAATGAGAGTTACAGTTTTACATTGCTTTAATGCAAAATAAAAGGTTTTGGTGAGCATACAAATCTTTTTCTTTCAAAGTTTAAAAACAAAATTAAATTTTTCACCTAATATTTAAAAAAATATGAGAAGTTATAGAAAACGCCATTTTCGTCTCACTAGTGGATAGGGTTAGTGTTCAAACGAGCGTTACGGTATAACATTGTTATTATAGAAAATAAGTTTTTCTTGTGAACTTATTGTGCATTTACTTTGTCTCTTTGTTATCAGAATATAATTTTTGACTTCATTTTTGAAAAATATCTGAAGTTATACAAAACGGCTTTTTTGGTCTCATTAGTGGTTAGGGTTAGTGTTCATCCGAGCGTTACGGTTTAACATTGTTTTTATGGAAAATAAGTTTTTTTTGTAATCACATCAGATTTTATTTCTCTGTTTGATATCAGAATAGCATTTTTGACCAAATAATTGGAAAATATCTGAAGTTTTAGAAAACGCCAATTTTGTCTCATTAGTGGATAGGGTTAGGGTTAAAACAAGGGTTTCGGGTTAACATTTTTATTATAGAAAATAAGCTTTTCTTGTGAACTTATTGTGCATTTACTTTGTCTCTTTGATATCAGAATATAATTTTTGACTTCATTTTTGAAAAATATCTGAAGTTATAGAAAACGGCTTTTTTTTGTCTCATTAGTGGATAGGGTTAGGGTAAAAATGAGGGTTACAGTTTTACATTGCTTTAATGCAAAATAAAAGGTTTTGGTGAGCATACAAGTCTTTTTCTTTGAAAGTTTAATAACAAAATATAATTTTTCACCTAATATTTAAAAAAATATGAGAAGTTATAGAAAACGCCATTTTCGTCTCACTAGTGGATAGGGTTAGGGTTCAAACGAGGGTTACGGTTTAACATTGTTATTATAGAAAATTAGCTTTTCTTGTGAACTTATTGTGCATTTACTTTGTCTCTTTGGCCCAGACTTTAATTACTTATTGACACGTCATTGAAATTTGACCCTTTGACATACAAACGACAAACGTGTGTGACGAAGTTCCGTAAATGTTGAGAAAGTTAATATTTTTCGAATCACAAATCAATTGCCTTTCTCGTGGTGAAATAATTATAAGGATAAAGTTTTCCGTTATCAAGAAGTGACGAATTAAAAATATCGAACGTATTTTCAATAAGAAAAGCGACGTGCAGGTGCGTGTTTTTATTACTAACAGCGAATTTACCTATCTTGTTGAATGTGGCAAAGTTCGTTTCAAGGTGCTTTTAAAATACTCAAGTGTTATATCATTCTGTTCGGAAAATAATATCCTATTACTCTTTGAAATTCCAAAATAAAATCTTTCTTCGTCATAAAACTATAGAGAAAATAAGACTTTGTCGGCAAATGTAAACATCAAACGATCGTTTTTTGAAAAACACTTGTAAAATTATCAGCGTAATTAACTTACGTTTTCCAGAATCTCATAATCCTCAAAAATTGAATAAACACATGTGATGCAATTCCTTGTCAAATGATGTTCATAAAAATTGCAAATATTCCGAAATAATGTAAAAAACATCACATCGAGTATCGATTTGTTTCAACAGTCACATGGGTCGCTTCGCGCCAAATGATGGCATAACAGCTGATAACGGTATTTCAGCGAGGTCAATGTCGTAATTTTTTTCTCCATATTTCAAACGGTTCGGAGTGGAAAATAACAAGTCATATCAATAAATAAAATTAGTCAAATCAACACAATTGCAATTTAGTTTTACCACATTAGTCTAAAACAATGTTAATTGTCGTAATATTTAGCCGCAACATTTCGTTTATCGACTACTACTGACTTGCATTATTCGCATGATGTCAATTAGTCGTCATGAAGAAATTTCACGAAGATGTCGTTTGCCAATAAAATATGAGTGAGTAATTTGACTGTTTTGATTTGTATTTGATATGTATGAAATCTATATGACATTTCTTGCTCAAATATATACAAAATAAACCGTAATCGTATTTGATTTTCAAGTGAGATGTTTTTTTCCCCAACACGTTGACCGTGCCATTTGAACAAATCGAGCATAGCGCAGTCTTGATCCCGCCGACTGTCGATGTTACATCACTGGAATCGCTAATGTCAAATTAATAAGTCGCTTAAATATGAAATTTTTGTACGAATAGGATTGGTAAGACATCCATGTCCACTATTTCAGGTTTAAAATTTGTTTGTCAATAGAATTATTGTTCGTATAAACAATTTCGCCAAAAAAATTCTCGTAACTAAATTGGCATTGGCATGTTGCTGATGTGACGCCATGAATGGGGGGTATCTCATAAAACAAGCTTAGCAGTAATAAACTAAATGGTGTTTTAAGATCGAAAAAAAATCTAGAATTGTGAAAAAATACATTTTAGACACCACACATGTTTTATTTTTGTTTAATGTTCCAGAATTATTGTAAAAATACGATTAGACAATATGGGCTACATGATTGTCATGTAAATCATTGGCGCTGTTTTGATATGTGCCCCGGCGTAGCGAAGGAAATCTCAATCATAGTTAAAATGTATTTTGCATCTATTCTGCAATGAATTTCCGTAAACCCTTTAACAGTCATTCGTAGAAATGTATTTCATTCTTGGTTTTAAGTGGAAAAATTATAGGATGACACTGATCTCAAAATATATCGATTTAAACAGCATTGTCATCGTTCAACATTTTCGCGATCTTGCGAGATGTTACGATCTTTTTTCATCTGTCATTAGTGGCGATATCAATAAGAGATGGACGTATATTTGTATGAAAATGACAATATTTAATACTCATATTTGGGACATAGAAAGGCAAATCGATTACTTAAACTTTTGTGTGATTTTGAAAATGATTGATACATTATTTGTAAAAACATCAACACGGAAGTAAATTGCATCGTTGAGTAAATATTTTGACTGCTTGAAATTACGTTGAAAATTCATCATTTCAACTAACATCGTTTGTAACAAGCTCTTGTTTGTTGGAAGAAAGTCGCATTCGTGCAGAACAATTTTTTTCTGGTACAGAATTTATTTCTGAATAAACTGATATAAATTATGTTCTACAGAAATATTTATTGACAAAATAGTCCGATTTTGAAAATTAAGTACAAAATTATGACTTGTGTAATTTTTCATTTTTATTCATTGTCATGTGGATATAAACCGAATTGTAAAAAAAGGATTGATTATTTGGGAAAAATAAAAACTATGACAAGTAAGAAAATCAATTTATTTACAAGAATTTATTTTATTTTTTAAAATTATGTGTTTTAGAAAGGAGGGAGAAGCTAAATATGATAGAATCCAATGTGACGTCATTGTTAAAATTTTACACTTTTGAAGCTCCAAGCAAAAACTTCAAAACAATCCAGCAGGCAGAAGGTTAACATTGTTTTTATGGAAAATAAAAGGTTTTTGTAATCATATAAGATACTGTTTTCTCTGTTTGATATCAGAATAGCATTTTTGACCGAATAATTGAAAAATATCTGAAGTTTCATTAAACGCCATTTTCGTCTCATAAGTGGATAGGGTTAGGGTAAAAATGAGAGTTACAGTTTTACATTGCTTTAATGCAAAATAAAAGGTTTTGGTGAGCATACAAATCTTTTTCTTTCAAAGTTTAAAAACAAAATTAAATTTTTCACCTAATATTTAAAAAAATATGAGAAGTTATAGAAAACGCCATTTTCGTCTCACTAGTGGATAGGGTTAGGGTTCAAACGAGGGTTACGGTTTAACATTGTTATTATAGAAAATTAGCTTTTCTTGTGAACTTATTGTGCATTTACTTTGTCTTTGTGATATCAGAATATGATTTTTGACTTTAATTTTGAAAAATATTTGAAGTAATACAAAACGGCTTTTTTTTATCTCATTAGTGGATAGGGTTAGGGTTCAAACGATGGTTACGGTTTAACATTGTTTTAATGGAAAATAAGGGTTTTTTTTGTAATCATGTCAGATTTTATTTCTCTGTTCGATATCAGAATAGCATTTTTGACCAAATAATTGGAAAATATCTGAAGTTATAGAAAACGTCAATTTGTCTCATTAGTGGATAGGGTTAGGGTTCAAACAAGGGTTACGGTTTAACATTGTTATTATAGAAAATAAGCTTTTCTTGTGAACTTATTGTGCATTTACTTTGTCTCTTTGATATCAGAATATAATTTTTGACTTTATTTTTGAAAAATATCTGAAGTTATACAAAACGGCTTTTTTTTTATCTCATTAGTGGATAGGGTTAGGGTTCAAACGAGGGTTACGGTTTAACATAGTTTTAATGGAAAATAATGGTTTTTTTTGTAATCATGTCAGATTTTATTTCTCTGTTCGATATCAGAATAGCATTTTTGACCAAATAATTGGAAAATATCTGAAGTTATAGAAAACGTCAATTTGTCTCATTAGTGGATAGGGTTAGGGTTCAAACGAGGGTTACGGTTTAACATTGTTATTATAGAAAATAATCTTTTCTTGTGAACTTATTGTGCATTTACTTTGTCTCTTTGATATCAAAATAGCATTTTTGACCGAATAATTGAAAATTATCTAAAGTTATAGAAAACGCCATTTTCGTCTCACTAGTGGATAGGGTTTAGGGTTCAAACGAGGGTTACGGTTAAACACTGTTTGTACCGAAAAAAGTTTTTTTTTATGTAATCATATAAGATATTTTTTCTTTGTTTGATATCAGAATAGCATTTTTGACCGAATAATTGAAAAATATCTGAAGTTACAGAAAACGCCATTTTCGTCTCATAAGTGGATAGGGTTAGGGTAAAAATGAGGGTTACACTTTTACACTGCTTTAATGGAAAATAAAAGGTTTTGGTGAGCATACAAGTCTTTTTCTTTGAAAGTTTAATAACAAAATAAAATTTTTCACCTAATATTAAAAATAATATGAGAAGTTATAGAAAACGCCATTTTCGTCTCACTAGTGGATAGGGTTAGGGTTCAAACGAGGGTTACGGTTTAACCATGTTATTATAGAAAATAAGCTTTTCTTGTGAACTTATTGTGCATTTACTTTGGCTCTTTGATATCAGAATATAATTTTTGACTTCATATTTGAAAAATATGAGAAGTTTTACAAAACACCAATTTTGTCTCATTAGTGGATAGGGTTAGGGTTCAAACGAGGGTTAGGGTTTAACATTGTTTTTATGGAAAATAAAAGGTTTTTGTAATCATATAAGATACTGTTTTCTCGGTTTGATATCAGAATAGCATTTTTGAACCGAATAATTGAAAAATATCTGAAGTTTCATTAAACGCCATTTTCGTCTCATGAGTGGATAGGGTTAGGGTAAACATGAGAGTTACAGTTTTACATTGTTTTAATGCAAAATAAAAGGTTTTGGTGAGCATACAAGTCTTTTTCTTTCAAAGTTTAAAAACAAAATTAAATTTTTCACCTAATATTTAAAAAAATATGAGAAGTTATAGAAAACGCCATTTTCGTCTCACTAGTGGATAGGGTTAGGGTTCAAACGAGGGTTACGGTTTAACATTGTTATTATAGAAAATTAGCTTTTCTTGTGAACTTATTGTGCATTTACTTTGTCTTTGTGATATCAGAATATAATTTTTGACTTTATTTTTGAAAAATATTTGAAGTAATACAAAACGGCTTTTTTTTTATCTCATTAGTGGATAGGGTTAGGGTTCAAACGAGGGTTACGGTTTAACATTGTTTTAATGGAAAATAAGGGATTTTTTTTGTAATCATGTCAGATTTTATTTCTCTGTTCGATATCAGAATAGCATTTTTGACCAAATAATTGGAAAATATCTGAAGTTATAGAAAACGTCAATTTGTCTCATTAGTGGATAGGGTTAGGGTTCAAACGAGGGTTACGGTTTAACATTGTTATTATAGAAAATAATCTTTTCTTGTGAACTTATTGTGCATTTACTTTGTCTCTTTGATATCAAAATAGCATTTTTGACCGAATAATTGAAAATATCTAAAGTTATAGAAAACGCCATTTTCGTCTCACTAGTGGATAGGGTTTAGGGTTCAAACGAGGGTTACGGTTAAACACTGTTTGTACCGAAAATTTTTTTTTTTTATGTAATCATATAAGATATTTTTTCTTTGTTTGATATCAGAATAGCATTTTTGACCGAATAATTGAAAAATATCTGAAGTTACAGAAAACGCCATTTTCGTCTCATAAGTGGATAGGGTTAGGGTAAAAATGAGGGTTACACTTTTACACTGCTTTAATGGAAAATAAAAGGTTTTGGTGAGCATACAAGTCTTTTTCTTTGAAAGTTTAATAACAAAATACAATTTTTCACCTAATATTAAAAATAATATGAGAAGTTATAGAAAACGCCATTTTCGTCTCACTAGTGGATAGGGTTAGGGTTCAAACGAGGGTTACGGTTTAACCATGTTATTATAGAAAATAAGCTTTTCTTGTGAACTTATTGTGCATTTACTTTGGCTCTTTGATATCAGAATATAATTTTTGACTTCATATTTGAAAAATATGAGAAGTTTTACAAAACACCAATTTTGTCTCATTAGTGGATAGGGTTAGGGTTCAAACGAGGGTTAGGGTTTAACATTGTTTTTATGGAAAATAAAAGGTTTTTGTAATCATATAAGATACTGTTTTCTCGGTTTGATATCATAATAGCATTTTTGACCGAATATTTGAAAAATATCTGAAGTTATACAAAACGCCATTTTCGTCTCATAAGTGGATAGGGTTAGGGTAAAAATGAGGGTTACAGCTTTACATTGCTTTAATGGAAAATAAAAGGTTTTGGTGATCATACAAGTCTTTTTCTTTGAAAGTTTAAAAACAAAATACAATTTTTCACCTAATATTAAAAATAATATGAGAAGTTATAGAAAACGCCATTTTCGTCTGATTAGTGGATAGGGTTAGGGTTAAAACGAGGGTTACGGTTTAACATTGTTTTTATGGAAAATAAGCTTTTTTTGTGAACATATTCTGCATTTACTTTGTCTCTTTGATATCAGAATATAATTTTTGACTTCATATTTGAAAAATATGAGAAGTTATACCAAACATCTAAAAGGGCTTAGGGTTAAAACGAGGGTTACGGTTTAACATTGTTTTTATGGAAAATAAGCTTTTTTTGTGAACATATTCTGCATTTACTTTGTCTCTTTGATATCAGAATATAATTTTTGACTTCATGTTTGAAAAATATGAGAAGTTATACCAAACGTCAATGTTGTCTCATTAGTGGATAAGGTTAGGGTTAAAACGAGGGTTACGGTTTAACATTGTTATTATAGAAAAAAAGCTTTTCTTGTGAACTTATTGTGCATTTACTTTGTCTCTTTGATATCAGAATATAATTTTTGACTTCATATTTGAAAAATATGAGAAGTTTTACAAAACACCAATTTTGTCTCATTAGTGGATAGGGTTAGGGTTCAAACGAGGGTTACGGTTTAACATTGTTTTTATGGAAAATAAGTGTTTTTTGTAATCATATAAGATATTTTTTTCTCTGTTTGATATCAGAATAGCATTTTTGACGGAATAATTGAAAAATATCTGAAGTTATACAAAAAAGGCCATTTTCGTCTCAAAAGTGGATAGCGTTGGGGCAAATATGAGGGTAACGGTTTTACATTGCTTATATGAAAAATAAAAGGTTTTGGTGAGCATACAAGTCTTTTTCTTTGTAAGTTAAAGAACAAATTATAACTATTCACCTAATATTTAAAAAAAATATGAGCAGTTATAGAAAACGTCATTTTCGTCTGATTAGTGGATAGTGTTAGGGTTAAAACGAGGGTTACGGTTTAACATTCTTTTTATGGAAAATAAGCTTTTTTTGTGAACATATTCTGCATTTACTTTGTCTCTTTGATATCAGAATATAATTTTTGACTTCATGTTTGAAAAATATCTGAAGTTATACCAAACGTCAATGTTGTCTCATTAGTGGATAAGGTTAGGGTTAAAACGAGGGTTACGGTTTAACATTGTTATGATAGAATATAATCTTTTCTTGTGAACTTATTCTGCATTTACTTTGTCTCTTTAATATCAGAATATAATTTTTGACTTCATGTTTGAAAAATATCTGAAGTTTTACAAAACACCAATTTTGTCTCATTAGTGGATAGGGTTAGGGTTCAAACGAGGGTTACGGTTTAACATTGTTATTATAGAAAATAAGCTTTTCTTGTGAACTTATTGTGCATTTACTTTGTCTCTTTGATATCAGAATATAATTTTTGACTTCATATTTGAAAAATATGAGAAGTTTTACAAAACACCAATTTTGTCTCATTAGTGGATAGGGTTAGGGTTCAAACGAGGGTTACGGTTTAACATTGTTTTTATGGAAAATAAGCTTTTTTTGTGAACATATTCTGCATTTACTTTGTCTCTTTGATATCAGAATATATTTTTTGACTTCATGTTTGAAAAATATGAGAAGTTTTACAAAACACCAATTTTGTCTCATTAGTGGATAGGGTTAGGGTTCAAACGAGGGTTACGGTTTAACATTGTTTTTATGGAAAATAAGCTTTTTTTGTGAACATATTCTGCATTTACTTTGTCTCTTTGATATCAGAATATATTTTTTGACTTCATGTTTGAAAAATATGAGAAGTTATACCAAACGTCAATTTTGTCTCATTAGTGGATAGGGTTAGGGTTAAAACGAGGGTTACGGTTTAACATTGTTTTTATGGAAAATAAGTTTTTTTTGTAATCATATAAGATATTGTTTTCTCCGTTTGATATCAGAATGGCATTTTTAACCGAATAATTGAAAAATATCTGATATTATAGAAAACGCCATTTTCGTCTCATAAGTGGATAGGGTTAGGGTAAAAATGAGGGTTACAGTTTAACATTGCTTTAATGCATAATAAAAGGTTTTGGTCAGCATACAAGTCTTTTTCTTTGTAAGCTTAATAACAAATTATAACTATTCACCTAATATTTAATAAAAATATGAGCAGTTATAGAAAACGTCATTTTCGTCTTATTAGTGGATAGGGTTAGGGTTAAAACGAGGGTTACGGTTTAACATTGTTTTTATGGAAAATAAGCTTTTTTTGTGAACATATTCTGCATTTACTTTGTCTCTTTGATATCAGAATATAATTTTTGACTTCATGTTTGAAAAATATCTGAAGTTATACCAAACGTCAATGTTGTCTCATTAGTGGATAAGGTTAGGGTTAAAACGAGGGTTACGGTTTAACATTGTTATGATAGAATATAATCTTTTCTTGTGAACTTATTCTGCATTTACTTTGTCTCTTTAATATCAGAATATAATTTTTGACTTCATGTTTGAAAAATATCTGAAGTTTTACAAAACACCAATTTTGTCTCATTAGTGGATAGGGTTAGGGTTCAAACGAGGGTTACGGTTTAACATTGTTATTATAGAAAATAAGCTTTTCTTGTGAACTTATTGTGCATTTACTTTGTCTCTTTGATATCAGAATATAATTTTTGACTTCATATTTGAAAAATATGAGAAGTTTTACAAAACACCAATTTTGTCTCATTAGTGGATAGGGTTAGGGTTCAAACGAGGGTTACGGTTTAACATTGTTTTTATGGAAAATAAGCTTTTTTTGTGAACATATTCTGCATTTACTTTGTCTCTTTGATATCAGAATATATTTTTTGACTTCATGTTTGAAAAATATGAGAAGTTTTACAAAACACCAATTTTGTCTCATTAGTGGATAGGGTTAGGGTTCAAACGAGGGTTACGGTTTAACATTGTTTTTATGGAAAATAAGCTTTTTTTGTGAACATATTCTGCATTTACTTTGTCTCTTTGATATCAGAATATAATTTTTGACTTCATGTTTGAAAAATATGAGAAGTTATACCAAACGTCAATGTTGTCTCATTAGTGGATAAGGTTAGGGTTAAAACGAGGGTTACGGTTTAACATTGTTATTATAGAAAAAAAGCTTTTCTTGTGAACTTATTGTGCATTTACTTTGTCTCTTTGATATCAGAATATAATTTTTGACTTCATATTTGAAAAATATGAGAAGTTTTACAAAACACCAATTTTGTCTCATTAGTGGATAGGGTTAGGGTTCAAACGAGGGTTACGGTTTAACATTGTTTTTATGGAAAATAAGTGTTTTTTGTAATCATATAAGATATTTTTTTCTCTGTTTGATATCAGAATAGCATTTTTGACGGAATAATTGAAAAATATCTGAAGTTATACAAAAAAGGCCATTTTCGTCTCAAAAGTGGATAGCGTTGGGGCAAATATGAGGGTAACGGTTTTACATTGCTTATATGAAAAATAAAAGGTTTTGGTGAGCATACAAGTCTTTTTCTTTGTAAGTTAAAGAACAAATTATAACTATTCACCTAATATTTAAAAAAAATATGAGCAGTTATAGAAAACGTCATTTTCGTCTGATTAGTGGATAGTGTTAGGGTTAAAACGAGGGTTACGGTTTAACATTCTTTTTATGGAAAATAAGCTTTTTTTGTGAACATATTCTGCATTTACTTTGTCTCTTTGATTTCAGAATATAATTTTTGACTTCATGTTTGAAAAATATCTGAAGTTATACCAAACGTCAATGTTGTCTCATTAGTGGATAAGGTTAGGGTTAAAACGAGGGTTACGGTTTAACATTGTTATGATAGAATATAATCTTTTCTTGTGAACTTATTCTGCATTTACTTTGTCTCTTTAATATCAGAATATAATTTTTGACTTCATATTTGAAAAATATGAGAAGTTTTACAAAACACCAATTTTGTCTCATTAGTGGATAGGGTTAGGGTTAAAACGAGGGTTACGGTTTAACATTGTTTTTATGGAAAATAAGTTTTTTTTGTAATCATATAAGATATTGTTTTCTCCGTTTGATATCAGAATGGCATTTTTAACCGAATAATTGAAAAATATCTGATATTATAGAAAACGCCATTTTCGTCTCATAAGTGGATAGGGTTAGGGTAAAAATGAGGGTTACAGTTTAACATTGCTTTAATGCATAATAAAAGGTTTTGGTCAGCATACAAGTCTTTTTCTTTGTAAGCTTAATAACAAATTATAACTATTCACCTAATATTTAATAAAAATATGAGCAGTTATAGAAAACGTCATTTTCGTCTTATTAGTGGATAGGGTTAGGGTTAAAACGAGGGTTACGGTTTAACATTGTTTTTATGGAAAATAAGCTTTTTTTGTGAACATATTCTGCATTTACTTTGTCTCTTTGATATCAGAATATAATTTTTGACTTCATGTTTGAAAAATATCTGAAGTTATACCAAACGTCAATGTTGTCTCATTAGTGGATAAGGTTAGGGTTAAAACGAGGGTTACGGTTTAACATTGTTATGATAGAATATAATCTTTTCTTGTGAACTTATTCTGCATTTACTTTGTCTCTTTAATATCAGAATATAATTTTTGACTTCATGTTTGAAAAATATCTGAAGTTTTACAAAACACCAATTTTGTCTCATTAGTGGATAGGGTTAGGGTTCAAACGAGGGTTACGGTTTAACATTGTTATTATAGAAAATAAGCTTTTCTTGTGAACTTATTGTGCATTTACTTTGTCTCTTTGATATCAGAATATAATTTTTGACTTCATATTTGAAAAATATGAGAAGTTTTACAAAACACCAATTTTGTCTCATTAGTGGATAGGGTTAGGGTTCAAACGAGGGTTACGGTTTAACATTGTTTTTATGGAAAATAAGCTTTTTTTGTGAACATATTCTGCATTTACTTTGTCTCTTTGATATCAGAATATATTTTTTGACTTCATGTTTGAAAAATATGAGAAGTTTTACAAAACACCAATTTTGTCTCATTAGTGGATAGGGTTAGGGTTCAAACGAGGGTTACGGTTTAACATTGTTTTTATGGAAAATAAGCTTTTTTTGTGAACATATTCTGCATTTACTTTGTCTCTTTGATATCAGAATATAATTTTTGACTTCATGTTTGAAAAATATGAGAAGTTATACCAAACGTCAATGTTGTCTCATTAGTGGATAAGGTTAGGGTTAAAACGAGGGTTACGGTTTAACATTGTTATTATAGAAAAAAAGCTTTTCTTGTGAACTTATTGTGCATTTACTTTGTCTCTTTGATATCAGAATATAATTTTTGACTTCATATTTGAAAAATATGAGAAGTTTTACAAAACACCAATTTTGTCTCATTAGTGGATAGGGTTAGGGTTCAAACGAGGGTTACGGTTTAACATTGTTTTTATGGAAAATAAGTGTTTTTTGTAATCATATAAGATATTTTTTTCTCTGTTTGATATCAGAATAGCATTTTTGACGGAATAATTGAAAAATATCTGAAGTTATACAAAAAAGGCCATTTTCGTCTCAAAAGTGGATAGCGTTGGGGCAAATATGAGGGTAACGGTTTTACATTGCTTATATGAAAAATAAAAGGTTTTGGTGAGCATACAAGTCTTTTTCTTTGTAAGTTAAAGAACAAATTATAACTATTCACCTAATATTTAAAAAAAATATGAGCAGTTATAGAAAACGTCATTTTCGTCTGATTAGTGGATAGTGTTAGGGTTAAAACGAGGGTTACGGTTTAACATTCTTTTTATGGAAAATAAGCTTTTTTTGTGAACATATTCTGCATTTACTTTGTCTCTTTGATATCAGAATATAATTTTTGACTTCATGTTTGAAAAATATCTGAAGTTATACCAAACGTCAATGTTGTCTCATTAGTGGATAAGGTTAGGGTTAAAACGAGGGTTACGGTTTAACATTGTTATGATAGAATATAATCTTTTCTTGTGAACTTATTCTGCATTTACTTTGTCTCTTTAATATCAGAATATAATTTTTGACTTCATGTTTGAAAAATATCTGAAGTTTTACAAAACACCAATTTTGTCTCATTAGTGGATAGGGTTAGGGTTCAAACGAGGGTTACGGTTTAACATTGTTATTATAGAAAATAAGCTTTTCTTGTGAACTTATTGTGCATTTACTTTGTCTCTTTGATATCAGAATATAATTTTTGACTTCATATTTGAAAAATATGAGAAGTTTTACAAAACACCAATTTTGTCTCATTAGTGGATAGGGTTAGGGTTCAAACGAGGGTTACGGTTTAACATTGTTTTTATGGAAAATAAGCTTTTTTTGTGAACATATTCTGCATTTACTTTGTCTCTTTGATATCAGAATATATTTTTTGACTTCATGTTTGAAAAATATGAGAAGTTTTACAAAACACCAATTTTGTCTCATTAGTGGATAGGGTTAGGGTTCAAACGAGGGTTACGGTTTAACATTGTTTTTATGGAAAATAAGCTTTTTTTGTGAACATATTCTGCATTTACTTTGTCTCTTTGATATCAGAATATATTTTTTGACTTCATGTTTGAAAAATATGAGAAGTTATACCAAACGTCAATTTTGTCTCATTAGTGGATAGGGTTAGGGTTAAAACGAGGGTTACGATTTAACATTGTTTTTATGGAAAATAAGTTTTTTTTGTAATCATATAAGATATTGTTTTCTCCGTTTGATATCAGAATAGCATTTTTAACCGAATAATTGAAAAATATCTGATATTATAGAAAACGCCATTTTCGTTTCATAAGTGGATAGGGTTAGGGTAAAAATGAGGGTTACAGTTTAACATTGCTTTAATGCATAATAAAAGGTTTTGGTCAGCATACAAGTCTTTTTCTTTGTAAGCTTAATAACAAATTATAACTATTCACCTAATATTTAAAAAAAATATGAGCAGTTATAGAAAACGCCATTTTCGTCTGATTAATGGATAGGGTTAGGGTAAAAATGAGGGTTACAGTTTTACATTGCTTTAATACAAAATAAATGGTTTTGGTGAGCATACAAGTCTTTTTCTTTGAAAGTTTAATAACAAAATATAATTTTTCACCTTATATTTAAAAAAATATGAGAAGTTATAGAAAAAGCCATTTTCGTCTCGCTAGTGGATGGGGTTAGGGTTCAAACGAGGGTTACGGTTTAACATTGTTATTATAGAAAATAAGCTTTTCTTGTGAACTTATTGTGCATTTACTTTGGCTTTGTGATATCTGAATATAATTTTTGTTTTCATTTTTGAAAAATATCTGAAGTTATAGAAAACGCCAATTTTGTCTCATTAGTGGATAGGGTTAAGGTTAAAACGAGGGCTACGGTTTAACATTGGTTTTATGGAAAATAAGTTTTTTTTGTAATCATATAAGATATTCTTTTTCTCTGTTTGATATCGGAATAGCATTTTTGACGGAATAATTGAAAAATATCTGAAGTTACAGAAAACGCCATTTTCGTCTCATAAGTGGATAGGGTTAGGGTAAGTATGAGGGTTACGGTTTTACATTGATTAAATGGTAAATAAAAGGTTTTGGTGAGTATACAAGTCTTTTTTTACTTTGTAAGTTGCATAACAAAATATAATTTTTCACCTTATATTTAAAAAAATATGAGAAGTTTTAGAAAACGTCAGTTTCGTCTCATTAATGGACAGGGCTAGGGTTAAAACGAGGGTTACGTTTTAACATTGTTTTTATGGAAAATATGTTTTGATTTGTAATCATTTAAGATATCTTTTTCTCTGTTTGATATCAGAATAGCACTTTTGACCGAATACTTGAAAAATATCTGAAGTAATATAAAACGTCATTTTCGTCTCATAAGTGGATAGGGTTAGGGTAAAAATGAGGGTTACGGTTTTACATTGCTTTAATGCAAAATAAAAGGTTTTGGTGAACATACACGTTTTTGTCTTTGTAAGTTTAACAACAAATTATAATTGAAAAATATCTGAAGTTTTAGTGTAAAAGTGTATTAAAGAAGAAAAGTCGATTTTGGCTCATTGTATAACACATTTTCTACAAGAGATTAACATCATTTAAGATTTTAAACCTTTTATTTGAAAAGTATCTTAAATTTTTCAAAACACAACATTTGTGTAATAAGTGGAAAGGGTTTAAACGAGGGTAACGGCGTACAATTTTTCTGAAGGAATAATGATTTCTTTTGGAAGATATAATGTTTTTTCTTTGGTGATTTTATATCAAAATATAATTTTTGACCTAAAATTTGTAAAATATCTGAAGTTATAAAAAACGCAATTTCCGTGTCATTAGTGGATAGGGATTCCGTGTGATGAAGCTTTTGGCAAATTAATTTGATTTATATGAAGGCGTTTCCTCCAAAGTGCTAGTGACATTGAACCTTTTGCCCTTGGTGTTATATCGACAGTAAGGTTTAGGACTGGTTAGGTCTTTTGGAATTCTGAACTGTAAGGAGAAATAATTAATGAATATCACATGTGAGTTTGATGAGGAAACGTTCCATGTGTAGATAGTGTGTGCATGGCTACTTAAATAGAATGGGTATTATAGAGAATGTATATTTATGTCTGTTGTATATGTTCATTTAATCATGGGAAAATAGAATTCAATAATGTTTTTTTTAATTTAATTATACAATCTTACAAGATACCTTTGACGTCAGTTTAGATCGTTTCTACAATGATTGTAAATACGAGAATCGCTTTTATGGTATTCATGCAACAGCCACATAACTTGTATCTGCAATTGTCCGTCAATATTGAAATGCAACTGTTTACTAAAAACTGTAAATGTCTGATCACCTTGACTACCCTGTCGTATCACCATGAAGAAAATGTATGAGACAGTTGTATTGAGTAAATACAAATACAGAACGTCATACGTGTGCATTTGGGTCGTTTGTATTGAACGAGTAAATGTCATGGACGCGGAGTAACAACTCTCTTTTTAACCTTTTTTTAATTTTGAATTGCATATATAATCGTAGACGTCGCACTGCGCATTGAAACATAATGCGAACAAGGGGATTACCTACAACACGCTCGACTGGTGATTTGATACCTCAATTATCTTTTTATTTTCTCATTACTTTGCGTAGTTAAACGAAAGAGGCAATTTTCTCAAATGTGAAAACAAAATACAGTGATAAATGTTTATCGTTAGTAATTATTTATAAAGTTCTGAATATGATAAACGTAAGTTCAGATTTCCGAGCGACGGAATGCTTTCAAACGACGTCACCATGGAAATGACGTCATAATCGTTATAGGCTATGACGTCATAAGGGCGAAGTGTCGCTGGCGATGTTCTTGGAGTTTTGGTTAGGATTTCCTATTTTAAAGTGTTTTGCAGTTTTTTACTAACGATAACACTAGTTTCTCACTATATTATTCTTCAATATCATATGAGAAAGTAGGTTTGTTACCAATGCATTGAGATACGTCAATTACGATGTTCTAATTAGGAAAATGATTATTACGTACGGAAAGTTGTGAGAATTGCCGAAGCTTGAAAAAAGTAGAACCGGCAATCGTTCAATACGGAATTTGCCGTGCAATCCGGAATTTGAAGACGTATTCCGTATTGCACCCTTGTATTACTTACTATCTTAGGGTTACATGAGTATATAATAAAAGTAAGTCCTTTATAGTTAGTTTGTCAAAAAACTGATATGGAAGATTACCGGAGATCAGATCGTACATGTAGGTATGCTTTTGAATAACGAAAAATGGATTTGCGTACAACCTTTAGTTTTGAAAAAAAAACTACAGATGAAGTTAAGATAAGTTTCTGAATGATTTTCATTTTAAAAAACTACGTGTTATTAAACACTATTTAACAACTATTTAATAAAATAAAGCTATTAAACAACTGTCAAACTTACCCTTCTTTCGATTGAGGGAGGCAGTTTAGAACCTAGACTGTGGTTATAATACGTTGACTTCAACATAACCTGTTAGTCTATAAATGAAGTGAACTCTGAAAGAGCCAATTCTCATTAGCTTATTTCTAAATTCAAAACAATAGTTATTAGTTTCGTGGATTGGTTTTCAGAGATGAGTTCTTAGTCCAGGACACTGCGGGTGGTCAGTTATTTGGTCTGAAATACGATATCTTAGGCTCAGATGATCAACTGCCTCACTGCGAATACCAAAATGAAACCAATCATCTTCTCCTTTTTCCCATGCATGTTTGTTCATAATGGGCTCAACTAACATAACGAATTTGTGTACAAACCCAACAAACACAAACACTCTTAAAACATTGACATAACACATTGTGGTTTAAACGTAATTTTATTTCACAACGAACAATTGGGATTGGCTAACAATCAATAAGTTTTTTTTGGATACAACAGATAGCTCGACACAGAATACAATAACAGCAGTAAAGTATGATTGATGAAAACACTTTTATAGTCAAATCAGTTTGTATACATCAGACACAATGCTGTTGGAAATGCCTATCGTAGCCAAGTGATATTATATCTACTCAAAAAAGTTATAAGTGAGTTAATCCTATTTAATGGGAAATTGTCTTTTTAACTTTTGAACTGATGTGATGATTTTATCCAGATATTCGTTCCCATACAATAATACCATATCCTTGTGTATAGAAATACACATTTGTTCTTAAATTATGGTATTTTCGACGATCAAACAGGCAGTTAGGGACGTCTTCATTAAAATATCGATTAGATATTTTAGATATATGTTGGTTATATGTATCTGTATTCAGAGTTTGAGGCGACACTGTATTATCTGACAAAAGCGAGACACGATATGTAAATTAAAGTAACATAGAGATACAGCTTTGTTAATCATTGCTTTACATAGGTAGAGATTTGGAATTCGTAACTGCGACAGATGAAGGGATTCATGAATCCATGCCACTAGGTAAAAAAGAAAGAGAATATCTCTGCATTCTACAGTTGATTGTTTGAATGGAAATACTGTTACTTAAATTATAGTTACCTTGTTCAGAAACTCTAGCGGGTTCAAGTTCGTTTAGAAAACTTTAAAATTGATTTTCCAAACTGAATAAATTTCTAATAGAAATAACGATACAACAAAATTTGAAAACAGATGGTTTCCTTTCATCCCATATCTTAGTCAATATTTTTCACCTTTATTACATATTGTATGTATGCCAGCCTAAAACAAAATGTGGCAAAATGTGGCACTTTTTTTGTAGCAAGAAGCGAAGATTTTCCCACACAGTTGCATGTCAATCGTACAATAATCCTGTATCTGACAGCCATGATAAAATAATGGTTGGATTAAAAACTACACATAGGATTTAGTGATCAATGTACACTATTTTAGTCATTACTACATTTAGGTTCTGATTAGGCTTAATATCTCAACAACATAATACAAATAAGGAAAGTATAATTGAAACATAAGTACTATATAAACAACGGAACTGTAACTGTAACAAAATTGTAAATTTCGTAGTTTTTTTTAAATGAAGTGCTGCAACATACTCACTGTCTATTGTGATTACTCACTTGATATCAAAATTTCTAAATTAAAAAATAAAATAACAGGCAGAGCTCCTTTAATTGAATCCCGGGATACACAAACAACATACAGATTGTCATACATGTACCAAACAGTTACTGATTTGATAAAATATCTAAGAACAATGTGTTTTCAAATTTCAAAAACCAACAAGAGAGAAAACCAAAACATGAAAGTAACAAATGAAAACATAAGGATAAAAACAGCTGATTGACAAATAAATGTGCAATGGTATATGATAAAACTGCTTTACATAGAAAATATCAAAGTTAGCAAATATTCCCGATAATGAAACATCAGTTTGTGAACCCCCTTGTAAGGGCCTGCAAGGAGAAGGCACGCTTATCACTGTGGTCAGGTTACCTTGGCTGATTTAGATATCTGCCGATGAAAACATGATGTTTGTAAGTATTTTACCCACTAATACCAATTATACATCAATGTATTTATACATGCTGTAATGATTCTCCGTATGGTTTTATATTACACTAACATTACCTACTTATTATGGGAAACACGTTGACATGTCCATAATAAATGTTAACATTATGTTTAGGTGATATTTAACAAAATAAACGTATTACATACGACAATTAAGATTGTTGTGTTGATTAAGATAAAAAAAAATTAAGAACAAGTAATAGGCACAAGGTGACAAGATCCCCGCAACAACAAGAACACTGTATTGATCTCAATTGTCTACACTTGTCATGCTACTAGACGTCACTAGACCATCCAAATCGACTGGTTCCCGAGTCTTCCAAATAAGAAGCTTTGTGCAAATATGAATAAAATCTAGAGAACAGTTCTTAACATATCGCCCTTTTAAGCTTTACATGTATGTTGGATAGGATATTGAAAACAATCTGAAGGTCATAAAAATCAAATGGGGTCCGGTGTCTCCTTACAAAAAAAGAATCTTGTGAATGACTTTTGTGATATCACATTAAGTAGATTTACATGCATGTAATAGTTCAAAACTCTGTTTTAGATATCACATGAATCGACTAGGCCAAGCATCTTCCTAATAAGAAGCTATTTGAGAATATCCAGTGAAAGGTGCTTGAGATATCCCGCTGACAAGCCTGATAAAACAATGTCTGTCAAACAACACTGTCGATTTGGAAATTATATATAATGAGTTAATAACATTTTAAAGTTGACATTTTCCTTTTGAGTCTTATCATTCGACCTCTGCAAATCACCAATGTCATAAATTGATATTACGAAAAGAAATAGAAACCAAAAAATATTATCCTTTGTTCATACATTTACAAATACATGGACACCATGCTACGGTATAGAAAAGGCATCGATGTGTAGCTGACATGTCCATCACAATATCAATTTACATTTTGTCCTGTCATGTCCTTCACAATATCAACTTACATTTTGTCCTGAGGTGTCCATCACAATATCAATTTACATTTTGTCCTGAGATGTTCATCACAATATCAATTTACATTTTGTCCTGAGATGTCCATCACAATATCAATTTACATTTTGTCCTGAGATGTCCATCACAATATCAATTTACATTTGTCCTGAGATGTCCATCACAATATCAATTTACATTTTGTCCTGTCATGTCCTTCACAATATCAATTTACAGTTTGTCCTGAGGTGTCCATCACAATATCAATTTACAGTTTGTCCTGAGGTGTCCATCACAATATCAATTTACATTTTGTCCTGTAATGTCCTTCACAATATCAATTTACATTTTGTCCTGAGATGTCCATCACAATATCAATTTACATTTTGTCCTGAGATGTCCATCACAATATCGATTTACATTTTGTCCTGTCATGTCCTTCACAATATCAATTTACATTTTGTCCTGTGGTGTCCATCACAATATCAATTTACAGTTTGTCCTAAAGGTGTCCATCACAATATCAATTTACATTTTGTCCTGAGATGTCCATCACAATATCAATTTTCATTTTGTCCTGAGGTGTCCATCACAATATCAATTTACATTTTGTCCTTTCATGTCCTTTACAATATCAATTGCAAGTTTGTCCTGACATGTCCTTCGAAATTTCGAAACAGTTTGTCAAAGAGAATCGTATCTTCAGTTTATTATTTTTATGAACTTCCTGTAAATGGCTCTTCGGTGCAACTTTTTTTAAGACTGCAGTCTTTCAGCTTTACAAGGATTACACCCCAATAACCCCATGTAGACTCGATCTTTTCCTCCTTAACAAGAAGCATAAGTCTGGCTTTTTCAAACTAATATGGCTCTACTTTTTAAAACGGTCTTCATTTTCAAAGAATTTATGGTCGAGTTGTTGTTTACCTTGAGTTTAGACCTACTTTCCAGGATTACTGACAAACTAACAATTATTGCTCTTGGTTTGGAAGGAAACCTCGGCATTAGATGGCTAACAAAAATGTCTTATGGGATGAAATCTACAACGATAGACATAGCGATAGCCAACACAATCTCATCTGTGTTCTCACCTTCTGGCAAAGTCAACCAAAGTTTTCGTGCATTTACTCCCTAATGTCAGCTCTTGGTACCTTTGGAACATTGTCAAGAAAGCTGGTAGAGGAATGACCCACTGACCGATTCTTATTATTTAAAACCTGTGAATTTTGAGCTACAGTTTTCACTTCAATTGTTTTGAGTTCTTTGCGACGTTTAATATTGCGGTAATACGATTTACAGCACAGCTTCAGGAAAGCCTCTCTGAAAGGTTTGTAGTTCACGGAGTATATCAAGACGTTCCAGATACTGTTTGAAAGGAAAGCAGCTGCCGAAAACTTGAACAGAATGTCATCCATCAAATCATTCTCATATACAAGGGTGAAGATGGCTCGTACAATGATAGGTGCATGACTGAGACAGAACACTCCCGCGCTCAGGACACATATTAATGAGCTCTTCAGCACATTTCCTGACATAGGCACAGTTTGGTCCGAATGGACTCGCCTTGTTCTACAAGATACTATTCTCAGGACGACACAACTGGATACAAGAATAAATGCGAAGCACAGTACAGCAGGACCAGCTGATGCAACAACCGTTTGAGTAGTTTTGAAGGAAGATATACAGAGAGCAGTCACTGGGTTGTAGCTGAAATCGCCGGGCGGAATTGCTACCAATATTGTTCGTATAAATGCCAGAATATAGACACAACATGCACTAATTGCATAATTTTGTTTTGTGGCATGCTTTCGGTGAAAAAGTGGGAATTTCAGAGAAATAAGACGATCGGCAATAATTGTGGCAGTGTTGAAGACTGCAACACCAGACAAAAAAAACCCAAGACAACCAACCCAACTAATCAATGATTTGGGGAAAACAAAACGACCTAAGAATGCTGATGGACATGCAAATGTGAGGACAGCAAATCCCTGTATCAGATCCCAAAATGCCATATGCCCTATCAAAGTAAGTTTGGTGACATAAACGCTGTCGGATTTCAGTATTACAAACACCACAATTCCATTGCATAAAACAACTAAGATACCAACAACAAGTAAAGTCGTGCCGTAAATGATACTATGTGAAGGGATCATGCTTTCTGAGTTGTTCATGCCTGTTGAGCTGTTGGTGCCTGATGAGTTGCTCATGCCTGGTGAGTTGTTCATGCCTGGTGAGTTGTTCATGTCTGGTGAGTTGTTCATGTCTGATGAGTTGTTCATGTCTGATGAGTTGTTAATGCCTGGTGAGTTGTTCATACCTGATGAGTTGTTAATGCCTGATAAGTTGTTAATGCCTGGTGAGTTGTTCATGTCTGATGAGTTGCTCATGCCTGGTGAGTTGCTCATATCTGATGAGTTGTTCATGTCTGATGAGTTGTTCATGCCTGGTGAGTTGTTCATGTCTGAAGAGTTGCTCATGCCTGGTGAGTTGTTCATGTCTGGTGAGTTGTTCATGTCTGATGAGTTGTTCATGTCTGATGAGTTGTTCATGTCTGATGAGTTGTTCAGGTCTGATGAGTTGTTCATGTCTGATGAGTTGTTCATGCCTGGTGAGTTGTTCATGTCTGAAGAGTTGCTCATGCCTGGTGAGTTGTTCATGTCTGGTGAGTTGTTCATGTCTGGTGAGTTGTTCATGCCTGGTGAGTTGTTCATGTCTGATGAGTTGCTCATGTCTGATGAGTTGCTCATGCCTGGTGAGTTGTTCATGTCTGATGAGTTGTTCATGTCTGATGAGTTGCTCATGCCTGATGAGTTGCTCATGCCTGGTGAGTTGTTCATGTCTGGTGAGTTGTTCATGTCTGATGAGTTGCTCATGCCTGGTGAGTTGTTCATGTCTGGTGAGTTGTTCATGCCTGGTGAGTTGTTCATGTCTGATGAGTTGCTCATGCCTGGTGAGTTGCTCATGTCTGATGAGTTGTTCATGCCTGGTGGGTTGTTCATGTCTGATGAGTTGCTCATATCTAAAGAGTTGCTCATGCCTGTTGAGCTGTTGGTGCCTGATGAGTTGTTCATGCCTGGTGAGTTGTTCATGTCTGGTGAGTTGTTCATGTCTGGTGAGTTGTTCATGCCTGGTGAGTTGTTCATGTCTGATGAGTTGCTCATGCCAGGTGAGTTGTTCATGTCTGGTGAGTTGTTCATGTCTGATGAGTTGCTCATGCCTGGTGAGTTGTTCATGTCTGATGAGTGGTTCATGCCTGATG
Source organism: Steromphala cineraria (assembly GCA_916613615.1). Classification (NCBI taxonomy): domain Eukaryota; kingdom Metazoa; phylum Mollusca; class Gastropoda; order Trochida; family Trochidae; genus Steromphala; species Steromphala cineraria. The sequence goes on along the minus strand of OU744724.1, from coordinate 53,027,729 downwards.
AGTTGCTCATGTCTGATAAGTTGTTCATGTCTGATGAGTTGTTCATGCCTGGTGAGTTGTTCATGTCTGATGAGTTGTTCATGTCTGATGAGTTGTTCATGTCTGATGAGTTGTTCATGCCTGTTGAGTTGTTCATGTCTGGTGAGTTGTTCATGTCTGATGAGTTGTTCATGTCTGATGAGTTGTTCATGTCTGATGAGTTGTTCATGCCTGATGAGTTGTTCATATCTAAAGAGTTGTTCATGCCTGATGAGTTGTTCATGTCTGATGAGTTGCTCATGCCTGATGAGTTGTTCATGTCTGATGAGTTGTTCATGTCTGATGAGTTGTTCATGTCTGATGAGTTGTTCATGCCTGATGAGTTGTTCATATCTAAAGAGTTGTTCATGCCTGATGAGTTGTTCATGTCTGATGAGTTGCTCATGCCTGATGAGTTGTTCATGTCTGGTGAGTTGTTCATGTCTGGTGAGTTGTTCATGCCTGATGAGTTGTTCATGCCTGATGAGTTGTTCATGTCTGATGAGTTGTTCATGTCTGATGAGTTGTTAATGCCTTGTGAGTTGCTCATGCCTGGTGAGTTGTTCATGTCTGATGAGTTGTTCATACCTGATGAGTTGTTCATGTCTGATGAGTTGTTCATGTCTGGTGAGTTGTTCATGTCTGGTGAGTTGTTCATGTCTGGTGAGTTGTTCATGCCTGGTGAGTTGTTCATGTCTGATGAGTTGCTCATGTCTGATGAGTTGCTCATGCCTGGTGAGTTGTTCATGTCTGATGAGTTGTTCATGTCTGATGAGTTGCTCATGCCTGATGAGTTGCTCATGCCTGGTGAGTTGTTCATGTCTGGTGAGTTGTTCATGCCTGGTGAGTTGTTCATGTCTGATGAGTTGTTCATGTCTGATGAGTTGTTCATGTCTGATGAGTTGTTCATGCCTGATGAGTTGTTCATGTCTGGTGAGTTGTTCATGTCTGATGAGTTGTTCATGTCTGATGAGTTGATCATGTCTGATGAGTTGTTCATGCCTGATGAGTTGTTCATATCTAAAGAGTTGTTCATGCCTGATGAGTTGTTCATGTCTGATGAGTTGCTCATGCCTGATGAGTTGTTCATGTCTGATGAGTTGTTCATGTCTGATGAGTTGTTCATGTCTGATGAGTTGTTCATGTCTGATGAGTTGCTCATGTCTGATGAGTTGCTCATGCCTGGTGAGTTGTTCATGTCTGATGAGTTGTTCATGTCTGATGAGTTGTTCATGTCTGATGAGTTGCTCATGCCTGGTGAGTTGTTCATGTCTGATGAGTTGCTCATGTCTGATGAGTTGTTCATGTCTGATGAGTTGCTCATGTCTGATGAGTTGCTCATGCCTGGTGAGTTGTTCATGTCTGATGAGTTGTTCATGTCTGATGAGTTGTTCATGTCTGATGAGTTGCTCATGTCTGATGAGTTGCTCATGTCTGATGAGTTGTTCATGTCTGATGAGTTGTTCATGTCTGATGAGTTGTTCATGTCTGATGAGTTGCTCATGCCTGGTGAGTTGTTCATGTCTGATGAGTTGCTCATGCCTGATGAGTTGTTCATGTCTGATGAGTTGTTCATGTCTGATGAGTTGTTCATGTCTGATGAGTTGCTCATGTCTGATGAGTTGCTCATGTCTGATGAGTTGTTCATGTCTGGTGAGTTGCTCATGCCTGGTGAGTTGTTCATGTCTGATGAGTTGCTCATGTCTGATGAGTTGCTCATGTCTGATGAGTTGTTCATGTCTGATGAGTTGCTCATGTCTGATGAGTTGCTCATGTCTGATGAGTTGTTCATGCCTGGTGAGTTGTTCATGTCTGATGAGTTGTTCATGTCTGATGAGTTGTTAATGCCTGGTGAGTTGTTCATGTCTGGTGAGTTGTTCATGCCTGGTGAGTTGTTCATGTCTAAAGAGTTGTTCATGTCTGATGAGTTGCTCATGTCTGATGAGTTGTTCATGTCTGATGAGTTGTTCAGGTCTGATGAGTTGTTCATGTCTGATGAGTTGTTAATGCCTGGTGAGTTGTTCATGTCTGATGAGTTGCTCATGCCTGGTGAGTTGTTCATGTCTAAAGAGTTGTTCATGCCTGATGAGTTGCTCATGTCTGATGAGTTGCTCATGTCTGATGAGTTGTTCATGTCTGATGAGTTGTTCAGGTCTGATGAGTTGTTCATGTCTGATGAGTTGTTAATGCCTGGTGAGTTGTTCATGTCTGATGAGTTGCTCATGCCTGGTGAGTTGTTCATGTCTGATGAGTTGCTCATGCCTGGTGAGTTGTTCATGCCTGGTGAGTTGTTCATGTCTGATGAGTTGCTCATGCCTGATGAGTTGTTCATGTCTGATGAGTTGTTCATGTCTGATGAGTTGTTCATGTCTGATGAGTTGCTCATGTCTGATGAGTTGTTCATGTCTGATGAGTTGCTCATGTCTGATGAGTTGCTCATGCCTGGTGAGTTGTTCATGTCTGATGAGTTGCTCATGCCTGGTGAGTTGTTCATGTCTGATGAGTTGTTCATGTCTGATGAGTTGTTCATGTCTGATGAGTTGTTCATGTCTGATGAGTTGCTCATGTCTGATGAGTTGTTAATGCCTGGTGAGTTGTTCATGTCTGATGAGTTGCTCATGCCTGGTGAGTTGTTCATGTCTGATGAGTTGCTCATGCCTGGTGAGTTGTTCAGGTCTGATGAGTTGTTCATGTCTGATGAGTTGTTAATGCCTGATGAGTTGTTCATGCCTGATGAGTTGTTCATGTCTGATGAGTTGTTCATGCCTGGTGAGTTGTTCATGTCTGATGAGTTGCTCATGCCTGGTGAGTTGTTCATGTCTGATGAGTTGCTCATGCCTGGTGAGTTGTTCATGTCTGATGAGTTGTTCATGTCTGATGAGTTTATCATGTCTGATGCGTTGTTCATGTCTGATGAGTTAATCATGTCTGATGAGTTGCTCATATCTAAAGAGTTGCTCATGCCTGGTGAGTTGTTCATGTCTGATGAGTTGCTCATGCCTGGTGAGTTGTTCATGTCTGATGAGTTGTTCATGTCTGATGAGTTGTTCATGTCTGATGAGTTGCTCATGTCTGATGAGTTGCTCATGTCTGATGAGTTGTTCATGTCTGATGAGTTGTTCAGGTCTGATGAGTTGCTCATGCCTGGTGAGTTGTTCATGTCTGATGAGTTGTTAATGCCTGGTGAGTTGTTCATACCTGATGAGTTGCTCATGTCTGATGAGTTGTTCATGCCTGGTGAGATGTTCATGTCTGATGAGTTGCTCATGCCTGGTGAGTTGTTCATGCCTGGTGAGTTTATCATGTCTGATGCGTTGTTCATGTCTGATGAGTTAATCATGTCTGATGAGTTGCTCATATCTAAAGAGTTGTTCATGCCTGATGAGTTGTTCATGTCTGATGAGTTGTTCATGCCTGGTGAGTTGTTCATGTCTGATGAGTTGCTCATATCTGATGAGTTGTTCATGTTTAATGATTTGTTCATGCCTGATGAGTTGTTCATGTCTGATGAATTGTTCATGCCTGATGAGTTGTTCATGTCTGATGAGTTGTTCGTCCTGGCAATGACATATATGCAGTTGCCAAAAAGAAGTCCAAATATGAAAAGAAAAAACAGAGATGGTTTCTTCATGTCTAAGGTATCAAGCTCCTTATTTTATCTTGAAATCACTTCTTCAGCTTCCCTTTCCTTCTCTTTTCGATTTGAAGTATCTTTATTCACACATATGCACGTTCGCTTTTTTATAAGAAGAGCAACTCCAACAACTCACATTAACTAGAAATTTTACTTTTTTTTACGATCACAAAGTTTCTTTCCAAATTCCTTTTTTCTGTCAAGTTGTTATCTTCATCATTCACTTTCTGCCAAGATTCACTTTTCTTAATTAATGTTTGTCAATTTTCTTTTTCACTAGTCTTCTTCCTGTGAAGTTGGTATGTCATCAATGTCTCTCTTAAATTGTTTTTCCAGTTCACTTTATGGTCAAGGTAACATTTCACCAATACATTTCTCTGAATATAATATTTTCTCAGTCAACTTCCTGTAATGATATTATTTCCATAATTAACTATATACATGTATATATATAGTATCTCTTTCTATACATAGTTATTTCCAAAGTGTATCAGTCCAGAAGCATGTACTTAGATAAGTGTTGGTAGAGAGCGCATTGACTTGGGTGCCAATTTCTTCCTACTAACAGTTTTCACTATCTTTGATGCCCTTCATTCATTGATTTATTTTTTCTCTCTCAAATTTCATCCTCAGTTTTATTGCTGTCCAAACACTCTTTTCTTCACTGCAGTGTCTGCAAAAAGAAATTCAGAAGGTGTAAAAAGTTCTCTATTGGACATATTATAACAGTTGGGTTAAAATAAATAATAAGGATTGAAGAAACCAAATAATAATTTGATATTTTAACCACTGGAATTTAAACAAAGTAACCTTTTTGTTACATTGTCTGAAGTATGGTTATGTATTCTGGGCCTATTGTAAATCCTGAAATCTATGAAAACAAATAATATATATTTCTGTGTAAAAAACGAACACCAAACATATCGGAAAGTAATAGCATACATGATATTAATCAGTGCCTGGGAATAACAAACAGTGTTGCTAATTAGGTTGGATAGATATCAACCTTACAATGTATTCATTTACTTTCGAATAGCACTGACGTACACCTGCCTACTATACTTTTGTTTAGCTGTGAAAGATGTCCAATGTGATATCCATTTTTAAAATTGGAATAAGTCACCTATTTCTAACATAAAATCTTAAAGTGAAAACGTTTTGATCAATTTGTACGTTTATCATATATACAATACATCTACGGAGAAAAGATATGTTGCATGCCTGATACAACTCTGGCATTCACAGGGGTCATAGGGTCAAATTCCGAAACTCTGAAGTTTTGAAGATTTCGAGATATGCAATTGGACGGAATAACCGGTGGTGAGGCTCGAACCATTCCCTCCACCTAATGTCCATAAAAGTCAAAACAACATTAATTGATTAGACTTATTGGTAATAATAAATGTAGCATCGCCAATGTGCTGCCTTTCAAGTTTAAGCATTGCACCTTACTTAACATTGAACTGATAAAACAAATTGTTTGTCTAAATTCTTGCAATAAATGAAGCTACAAGTTGCATATGTCTGAACCCTTCGGGGGTGGGGTATTTTCTCAGATCTTGATCTGAGGGTTCTGGCTGGTTTGTACACTTGTATAGGTCACACAGGTAAGGTGGAGCAAGACCATTGACAAACAGGTAGATCAGTTAGAGAATCTTTAATTGGATCCTCTGCTTGACCGTAGCCAATGGAGGGATCTTAATAAAGGTGTGATTTGACAGTCACGCAGAGATAGGGTCACCATCCTTGTTCCTTTATTCTTTACTCTCTGTAGACTACTGCTTAGATCTGTTGTGCCTTCAAGTAGACTATAAAAATAGTCTATGTTGGAAAGTATCAAGGACCAGACAAGGATAGTTGCTGCATCCATGATCATGAACACACTGATGTTTCGAATGTGGATATACCTAGTCAATCACATCCCTCTGTTGAGAGATGAATAGTGGAAAACACAAAAGTTCTCTATTTCGCGTGGGAAGGGTATTTGTGTTTGACCTTAATTTAATATCCCCATCGAAGCCCGTGAGACTAGTGTGTTTTCTAGCATACACTTACAAAACGTTACCATACAGAATGCATGACAGTGTCAGTCACGAGTGATAATAGAGACTGAACGGGGTTACTTCAAATCTTCATCACCGGACTGATGTTAATTATGGATTGAACCATATCTAATGTTGAAATACCCTACCTTTGAGAGATGTCGTTTTGAATCCTCCTCATCTATACGAGATACATGTAGGATAGAGAATGAATTGCTTGTTTCATAGCGTCTTACACTGAATATGTGGTAACAAATAAATTTTCACATGAGAGTTGTTTGGCATACCATATTATATTTATCATATTCTACATTTCTCATTTAGCTCATCAGTGCTGATTGGCTAATGGCATGGCATTGTCTCAGGCCACCGTCCGTCTGTCCGTGAACTTCGCACATTTGACTTCTTCACTAGAACCATTAACTTTCTATTACGCTTAAATCTTCCTCACACATTAGTTGATTTGTGTGAATTATAATCAATAGCTTTGGTGACCCCTAATACGGGCCACAGAAACTGTGCCCCTAAAACCTAATTTCATTTTCTCCAGAGGCAAATAACTCAGAAAGCCGAAATCCTGTAAACTGACACCTTGTCTAATCAAAAATTATAGATCAAGTGACCCTGTGGCCCCTAACAAAGGCTTGGTGAAGCTTTGAATTCTATATCGATATGTACATTTTTATGACACTATACGCAACTTTGACGTGCTCATAGCGCATACAAAATTTATGGATAGTTGAACGTTGGTTTATAGGTGGTCTGAACATATTAGTCTTTAAGAGATACTTTGAATTTCGAACGATTGAGTTTCTTTGATATTGTCTGAAATCATGTTCCACTTAGTGGTTACAGCAACACTAAAGGCCTTTTAACCACAGTTTTTTTTCTTTGAGGGTGGTACCACAAGTCTCTGTTGGCTTTCAGACCTCAAGGTACGTAGTGGAATGTTCCTGCATTCATGTTCACACACTGATATGCCAGGACAAGAAGTTTGAAATCCAACCACTGGAAGCCAATGTAACAGTTTTAGCATCGGTGTTATGTGTACTCTTTGCGGAGTTCTGGTGACAATTCTAGATGGTTGAATTTGCAGCATATGAAGCTTCTGAATTTATGTTATTGGTATGTTCACGAGCAGACCATGAAACTAGTGACACAATTAGGCATTGAGCAAGCCTTGTAGCAGAAGTGTCGGTTATCAGATGGCGTATTTTCCCCAGACGTCTCAGCTGAAATAGCCTTTTCATCTGTTTCATACATAATCCAGCCTCAATATGGACGCCACGATTTTTGACAACCGAGGACATTTCGATGTTTGTGTCAATCACCTGCAGTCTAACCTGTGATTTCTTACCCAAGCGGGCAAGGATAGACAGGAGTTCAACCATGCTCAAGCAGTCTCATGTACTCCAAAGTCCTCCTTGAATCTGCCTATTAGCTTCTGATGGTCAATCGTGTTTTAGGCTGAAGCTTTGCTGACGGATGTAAACAGGGGCCATGACATAAAACCCATTTTTCTTAAGAATCTCAAGGCCTAGAATGCTGACATGTTGTGTAGAGACTTCTTAGATAATGGGGATTATTAATTGCGCACATGGTGACACTGAGGCCCCTTCTATCGGGAACAACATGAACCACACCTTAACGCAAAATTCATAAGAAAGTCTAATGAGCTACAGAGGCAATGGCTCTATGTTTTATTTCAATTCCAAACATTCTTGCCAAGAAACGTTTTGAAAAAGCTGCTATAGGACTCAAAGTGTTTTCGAGTAGTGAGTAGGTAAAATAAAAGGATCATACTCTGATAAATGAAATCATGATTGCTTCTCACAACATATTACATGGGTATACTTAAAACCTCTTGAAAAGTTGTTTAACAAAACAAGAATTGCAAACTGTAAAGAACAACCTGGGGTCTTTAAGGGGCAGTAGCAAGTTTTTTTGAAAATTTATATTCAAACTTTCCCTCAATCATACAGCTGCGTATCTTAAGTTTGTTCACTTACCTTCGTATTCTAGTGCAAAGATCATATATTTGTAACGTCTTTGAGACATCTTATCATTGTGAAAACGAAACCCATATTGATGAAATTTCACTGCATAAGTTAAATTTCAGTTTGCGTTGACATATTCGTATGTCATACCTAGCAGATAGCTGTAACAAATTTGGCAGGTCATTGAAGTGACCAGGGGGCAATATTTCGTAAACACTGATTTCTATTTTGCTCTACAAAATCTTTCATTAGTGATCAACAGCTTTAGATCTTATTCATATGTCTTCCTTAGCACTAAGACAACGTAACTGTGATGAATTTTTACATGGATGATTTTAATCGATATTTAAGAAAACCAGACTTTCAAAAATATGACCCCATCTGTCTATTTAACAATGCTAAATATCGACATTCAGCACCAGTGACAAGACGACCCCTAAATATGGTTTGGGAATTGTCTTTTCACACATGGACTATTGATGATCTTCTGTAAGTGGTCCTGGAGTTATTCTATGAACGTCAAAACGAAACCTAAATTACATGATGTTTGCACTTGGATCACAAGCTGGTGAACAAACTTAAGGTACGCAGCTGTACACCTCTGATAAGTCAAATAAGAAGGGAGCTATCGCTTTTGTTAAAGTTAATCCACTTAACTATAAACTGTAGTATTTTTTCATTTTTGAAAGTTTGTTATCAACAAGCTGCTGTATTTACAAATGATAACCAAAGAAACATTGAATCAATTGTAAGTTTCTATAGAAAAATCCTCAGTCTTTAATTTTTTTTGTAACACAAAAGAGATACTATTTTAAATAATTTGAAACCAGTCGACTTAATAAAAGTCCTTAAATGAGATAAAAAAAACGGCTATATATTCCAAACAAAATTATACTTTATTGATAACTGAACTAATGTCTTAAAGAGATGAAATAATGTTGCAAATTGCTAATGTTCACATATAGGAGCGTCAAAATTGTTCAGTCACTTTAATAAAGTAGTTTGCCTATGAGGCCAATGGTGTACTTAATAGGGTGCTAATAAGGTAAACCTTTACTCATAATTCCAAAATAAAACAGAAAACGAAAATGTGTATAACAAAATCTCACTTCTGACGTTTAAAACGACAGACAGCAGCTTTTCATCTTGACTCAAAGCAAAAACTTTCAACAACATGGATGGCTCGGAGACATATATAAATAGATAGGTGTCTGACGTATTGTCTCCATGACTACACAACAATCTCTTGTTTTCTTTCCAATTAAAATATTCTACAAGGCATATGGTACAGCTGTTACCGGTTCATCAGAAGGTGACATTAATTAAATATCCAGTCTTTATTGGGGAGGGAGAATCTTGTTGCACTTATATAAGTTACCATTAAGACCGGGGAAAAATACACATCATGTAACAATATTAAGCATTTGGTGATTTAAAGATAATCCCATTATAGGAAAACTAAACCCATTAGTATTGCGGTGTTTCAGTTAAAACGAACTGATGAACTAAACTGAACCGCAGGCAGCGGCATATGATGATACAGATTATGTTACATACATTCACATACAAACAGATAGATTTACAATATATATCTACAAAATGCGAATAACACTATTAATACAGTCCATGGTATGAATAAGCAAAACAGTAAGGTATCTTGTTGGAAGATTTTTTTTCTAGTAATAACTAGTAACGACAATTTTTAAAGGTATTAATAATGGTATTACAAAACAGGGCTAATTTTCTTAAAGAACCTCTCTTTTCGCAGTTAAATAGTGTCTTCATTTTCAAATAGTTTGGTCTTGTATAGAAATACGGCTTGCTATATTTAACTCTTGCATTTATGAAATGAGAACAAATGAATAAATAATGAAATTCGCCGCCAATTTCATAACTAATTCAAAGTTTACAAATTCTGTTATGCTTTTGGATATTACTCCAGCGACCTGTTTCAATGGGTAAGTTATGATTTGAAGTAAAGAAATCTAGTTATGCTCTAGAATTCCTTTCATCTAAAATATCTAAATATCTACTTAATCTAAGGTCTAAATCAGATAAGGAGCTATATATAATACCTTTTGAAGAATGCTCAACAAAAGAGACCCACACTTGCTTATATACATCTTCAAGTTTATATTTTACCACTCTTTTTAGATTACTGATATTTTCAAAATTGTGGGAATTCCAAATATAGCTTAATCCAATTTCGTCAAAAATGCGTTCAATATTCATTATCCATTTATGTTTACTTTTCCCAAAAAGTTTATCATTAAAAATCTTTTTAAAAATTATGAAAGATAATTTGGAAGATTTTCCCGTCAAAAGTCGACACCAAACAGAATTAATTCTTAATTTGATAGTGTTAGCAAGTGGGTATCTATCAAATTCCCCATACAACATAAAATTTGGAGTACTCTTCCTAAGAGGTGCTTATTGCTTAAGAAAATTAGTGTGTACTTTTTCAATAGATGTGACATTTTAAGATCCCCATATCTCACAGCCGTAAAGAAGAATAGGCAACACCATAGAATCGAATAAACGTAATTTTAATTTATATGTCAGATGCAGTTTTCGCCCCTTGCTTAGAACAAAATACAAGGCTTTTGTGGCTTTTTCAATGGCTTTTTCTCTCGTTAACGAAGAGCCTGGTTGCACTCCGGCGAGTAAATAACCCTAAGTCAAGGTAGTTTTGTCACTATTTAGAGGTGTTTATTGACAAAATTAACAAAAAGCAACCAGTTCTTATTTTGTTGAAATATCTATAAAGAAAAATCGATAAATGATATAGTCAAGTGAAGCGGATGTTGGTACTTTGGTGTCCAATTAAAAAAAAGTTTAATAAACAGGGAAATGAATTTCAATATAGGTTTTGTAGAGTGAAATTTGCATTCTGTCAAGTGAACAAATTTTGAATTACAATCTGTTGAAAAATCCACCAGTGACAGCAAAATGCAATTTAATAATCGCAAATTTAGAAGTAAAAAAACAAGCAAAAAAGTGAGTGTCGCTCACTAATTCCCCCGACAGTGCATCCCTGAACTACTAAATTACTGATACTTTTCAAAACTTCGACATCCCATTATAAAGACTATTAATTTACGTCCACTGAAAAAGATATTAAAAGAATTCTTCAATCATTCAGACACATCTGATATTGTAAATTGACTGAGTACAAAACCTAATATAAAAAATAAACAAATGAACAAAATCGATTTTAAATTGGCACTTCACCCCTTCTAGTAGGGAAGAATATATTTGAGTTTGTCAATTAATGTCAAATGAATTTTTCTCCATGTTGCTCATACTATATTAATATATTCAAGTCTTTTTTTGTGGTGTTAACTGAAAGGCCATTCACATTTCGTGTAAATATAGTACTCATAATTTTAAAATTCATTTCTTTGTCATTTTATATCTAGTCTAAGTCTAATCAAAATTCATGCTCACCAATTTCGATACCTTATATTCTTATTTTGCCTAATCGTACAATCGAGGATCCTAACTACAAAAAGAAAGAGATATGGTGAAACAGAATCCCCTTGTCTGCAGCCAAGCTCATTAGGGAAGAAATCAGAGAGTTGCTCACTCTGAAAAACACTTGAAGATGTCAATCCAACGGATAATCTTGGGACCGAAAACATATTTATAAAGGACCGATTTAATGAAATATTTAGAAACGGTTTCAAATGCTTTTTCAAAATCGATTATGAATATTATGAATCAGAGAATCCAAGGTGGGTTTTCATCTGTTGGAGATACATGAGCTAATTATTTTATATAAGGAATTTAAAAAAGTAATGGGTCTCCAATTTTTTAATAAATTCCTGTTTTTATTAGCTTTAGGAATACAAGTCCTCTTATCATTGTTATTGACATTTATCTCTTCTAGAAATCTCTTTTACAAATCTAAAAATCCAAAAATTAAGCTTTTTCCAAAAGAATTTGAAAAAAGTCAATAGGGAATCCATCAATTCAAGGGCTTATGTTATTCCTCACATGTTTAACAGTCAATGAAATTTTATTATTATCAATTGTTTTTCTAATTTGTCTCTCAGTTGCTCACATAAATTTGGAGTTATAACATTGTTAATTTGATCCTCATTTTTAAAATTCTTATAAGTTTATTTATAGAGTTTCTAGCTTAAGTTTGGATAGTTCTGAAACTATTTGTCCATCTATGCTTTGAAAATCTTTGTATCTTCATGATCTTTGATTTGAGTTTCTAGTTCAATAGTTTTTTCTTTTTCCTTTTTTAGATAAGATGATATAAAGTGGATTTCCCCCTGACCTTCATCAGAAATGTTTCCAAAAAAGACTGACAGCTTTTTTTTGCTTTGCCTCAGGGTCATTTATATTTTCATTATTGTGACTGCATATTCTTCGATTGTTTCCTTCAGAATTGATATTACTAAACCAGCATAGTCTGGGTGTAATAATAAGGCAGTTTTAACTTCCAGTAGCCCCTATCTCTTTCCTGATTTATTGTATCTTTATGGCAGATTTGAAGACGTTTATAACACTTGGAAATAAAAATGGGTGTCTCTGAAAGTATAGTCCATTGCAGTCGTTATTCAAATTTTCATCCATTTTAAGAATTCAACTTGTTTTATGAAGTTGAAAACGTCTGATAACACTTTCCACAGCACAAAAATTTGATGTCCCACATATCACGAATAGTAGCCCAAGGCCTCTTAACGAGAGGGTTTCACCGAAACGATATAAAATGATATAGAAATTCTTCAAAGACATTAAGCGTTGGAGTGATGATAAAAATGAAAGATCATGGATAACAACTTCTCTATTTGATAAGACTTTTGTGGGTACCTCTTTGATCTCAATTAAATTAAACCTAAATTGAAAAAATATTAGCATGTGAATAAACCAGGGGACGCAGCTGTAGATTCTCATTCACCATGTCTTTGAAGTAGGGATACACAATATAACAAATTAAATTTGTTAACAGGAGGTTAGGTGAGGTGATGTGGGGTTTATTGCTGCTTTCAAGAGTATTTCACTTTTATCGCAGCTGATAGTATAATTGCAAAGAGAAAGCCCCAAACACTATTGTGGCTATGTATTGCAGTGAAACAAGCGAGCATCGGCTGGATTTAGCTACCACTGACATTTAGTGTAACATATGTTTCTGCAGAGGCAATGGCTCTATGTTTTATTTCAATTCCAAACATTCTTGCCAAGAAACGTTTTGTAAAAGCTGTTTTCAGAAACAAAAGATTTTCGAGTAGTGAGTAGGGTAAAATAAAAGGATCATACTCTGATAAATGAAATCGTAATTACTTTCTCACAACATGTGGCTATCGCGTGGATATGCTTATAACCTCTTGAAAAATTGTTTAACAAACCAAGAATTGCAAACTGTAAAGAACAACCTGGGATCTTTAAGCGGCAGTAGCAAGTTTTTGAAAATTTCTTTCTATTCTAAATCTTCCACGTTCACCAATCATACACCTCTGATAAGTCAACTAAGAAGGGAGTGATCGCGTTTGTTCAAGTTAGTCAACTAAATTATAAAATGGAGAACTTTTTCAATTTTGAAAGTTCACATATAAGAGTGTGAAAATTATGCATCATTTTAAAAAAGTAGTTTGGTGTAAATAAGGTAAACCTTTGAGGTTAAAACAATGTTGCTCTAAACTCAAAATTCAAAAGTAAAACAAAATCTCACCTTTAGTGTTTACCACGACGGAAAGCAGCTTTTCCTCTTGACTCAAAGCAAAAATCTCAACAACATGGAGCGCCCAGAACCTTCTAAGACTAATTGGGGTCTGACATGTTGTCTCTATGACTACTCAATAGTCTCTTGTTCACTTTATAATTAATACATTCGACAGACATATATACCAGTTTATCAGGTGGCAGATGATGTCATTAAAATGAAAGGTGATGAAAGTCTCCCAGCCTATCTGGAGGGATATATTGTTTCACTTATAAAGTTACCACTAACAATCTGAGAAGAGGACAAATGATAGTGTGAAATCAATAACATAGCATTGACTTCGGGTAATATAATCTTTGACATAAGTAAAACTAAGTATGTATGGCATGGTGTCCAGCGTCTGTCCGTTCGTTCATCCGTAAATTTTGGGCATTTTCGACTGTTTTCCAAAGGGCCTAAAAAGTTAAAACTTCATGTACAGTCACCTTGGCTAGTGAGGTTTATGATTTAAAGGTTTTGGGACCCTGTGGACCACAACCTTAAAACATAATATGTTCAGCTTCTACTCATGAAGCATTAGGTCTAAAAGCTGAAACTTTGTGCTAATTGGTATTATTATCTATAGTTTAGGTGGCTCTTTGAATCCTATACCTTAAGTTATATTTTGCAGATTTGGTAGCCTTCTTACTCAATTAAAATTAAAATTGTTGTATACAACTTTTTAAAAACTTTTTGCAAATGATTGAGCAACTTACATATATAAAATCACATCGCCTACAGACATGATTTAAGAATTATTGACCATGTGGCCCCTAGTAAAACTGCCCTTTTTCTTATTTTTCTTCTCCAGAAGCACAGGGCACAGAATGCTGAAGTATTTTATGGACTCCAAAAGGTAAGGGGTTTTCTAAATGAACATTTGGTGACCCTTTGGCTCCCAGAGCAGCCTAAAGCAAAATTAAATAAGAGGCATGATGTGCTACAGAGCCAATGGCTCTTTTTTTTTTATCTGAGAGTATAACGGGGAACATTTTATTCCAATTAGGGTTCCCTACTTTTGAATATTTGCATTTTAGAAATGTGGTATTTTGTGTCCATTAAAATAGTTTATTAAACTTGGAAAGGAAGTTCAATATTGCAATTGTTTTTCAAAGAGTGAGAACTTGCAGTTTACTGATGAAATTTCAAACAGTTCCTCATTTAGTTGACAAAACCACCATTGACAGCAATATGAAAATTAACACAAATTTTGAAAAAATATCAGTAGAAGTTGCTACATGTATATGACAAGATGCGTTCAGTTTTAACCGAAATTATCATCTTAGATAAAAAGACGTTACAACAACAAATTAGAATTTTAATTTCTAAAATAATCAATTCAGTCAAATAATACCAATATTCCTACAACATCCCATGTTAGTTTTCACTAAGGTATGGTGTTAAAGTTTGTCTCTCTCAGAGTGTATATATACTTAGAACAAAAAGTTAAGCCCAACAGAATTTAAACTTAAGTATAACAAATACATGTAAATCACTTGTTTTTCAGTTTAAAGAGATGTATAAATTGGTTTCCAGTGGTAATTAGGATGTGCATACTTGACAACATTGACAACAATAAGTAGATGGATATACATTTTACTGACTCTCTAGACACAATTCGAAACAGTGTGTTTTTCAGCACTTGTGCAAAGTTAATGTTAACTACTGCATTAGCTGTTATATCCATAAATGCATTGATGATTTGATTGACCCTCCTCGACATGGTCCCTATCGGTCTCTATTTGACTTTTTGAGGAATCTGCTGCCACAACTCTGCCACAGTTTGGAAATGAGGGTCCAATCAACATAATTATACGGCAACCAATTATATTACAAAGATGCTCGATGCAAGCAGGCCGTAGTAGCATTGTTATGGCTTACTTCTGTAGTATCTGTGTTACCGCTGCGGCTCTGTTGGGTCGAACATTGTCATCGATTTAAACTGGTCTTTTATGAAGAGGGTTGTTGTCGAAATGTGGAATTAAAACAGGGTGAAGGATGTTATCTCGATATTTCTGAGTATTGAGTGTACCTGGAACTGTCACAAGGTCACAACCACATATCGTAACAGATCAACCACCACATTGGAAGGTTGGTTGGACATGTCTTTGTGTGAAACGAGTGTTAGCTTTAGTTGGATGTATTTTTGTACCAAATGTGTGATAACACCCCAACCATCTAGCATTAACCCTGCAGGACCATCTGATATCCCGCATACCAATAATTCGCCATCTCCCTCTATTGATAATCTACGCCTTGTCATAATTGAATCTCAAAATCAATGTATAGGGAGTATTTGTGTCATAAAACATCTTCGATTTCATTTTCAACAACTTGTTGAAAAGATATACTCAATTGAAATAAGTGGCGCTTTACTTAATGTTCTGAGTATAGAAATGATTAGTATAAAATCATAAAATCTTAATTTATCGTTTTTTCTTTTGGGTATACCGAGGACTTCTACGAATATTATTGTACAACTGATCTTTGACACGAAATAGAAACTCAAACATATTCGGAAACATCGCTTTGTTCAAGATTATTTTAAAACCAGTCATATCGAGTGATAAGCAAAAACAATTCGCGGCGAAAATCTTTGTAATACAAGTTTCAGGAGTAGGATTATTGGAATCGCTTGGGAAATCGAAAAGCAAGAAGACGTTTGAGTGAGTAAGTAAGTGCGTTATTGTTTTTTGCAGCTTGGGCAATATTTCAGCAATAAGTGGCGTGAAATTTAATTAAATGAAAATGATTGCTAAAGAAAAAAAGCTAAAGAATGAAAGAGCACGAAGGCTGTAAATACATTAGCAAAATTTTAATCTTGACAAACAGACTGGATGGTAATGTCTCTGGTCAACTCTATAAACTGGTGAAAACTGCGGATGACACTTTCTACAGGGCAACAATATAATGCCCCACCTGTCAAAAGTGAATGAAATACTTGCAATAACATTTAATAGCCCATTTTCCTTTTCATTTCCCTCCTAGTCTTCTAAAGGTTTTAGAAGTTGGAGTGCTAATATAAGATAAATGTAATTATTTTTTGATTTCTTACAACGTTGGATACGTATTCGACCTTAATTTAATTAAACCCAAATAACAAGTTTTTTCGTGTTTGTATCAATGAACAGGAAAGCAAAATTTGATTGAAAGTCCCCCGAAGTACTTTTTTCAACCTGTTTAATTATAATAAATCGAATTAAAGGTACATTAAAATGGAGTGAGGAAAAGAAACACAAGGATATATATATAATAATAATATTATTATTATCATTAAATTATATAATAAGTAAGGAAAGAGAGAGGGGGAATGTGTTTTGTTATGTAGCAGCCAGTCTATTTTTATAAAAATTGCTTTATTGCATTTGCCACATATGTATTTGGTTAAAGTGTAATTCATTAATCGTAGTCTTACATCTATTAATGTACTTTTTATGAAAGTGAATAGATGATTGACTGCTTTGATTGAGGTCGCCAAGAAGAAACGAAGAGATTTTGAAATCAGTATGACCTGTTTCGTTTTTGAACCAAAGTATGGCAGTTATTCAACATTGTCTGTACTTTACTGCAGTTGTAAAAAAAGTATTCAATCGTTCATTTTCACGCTCAACAATGCGGATCATCACTTTGTCCAATCTTATAGAGAAATGATTTAGTGAATTTAAATGAATTTCCTTTCAATTCATATACAAACTTCATATAAAAAGATTAACTTGGAAGCAATTTGGGTTTAATTTAATTTAGGTATTGACTTATTAAGTTAAGTATTAAGTTTGATGTTGATATAGTTGATGGTGTCAGCCATTTGGTCACAATGATAAATATCTCATTGTTTTGTGACAGGAACCTTTGCAAAGATGGAAAGGTATCCTAACACGAGATAAGGTCGGGGAATAGATTTACCAAATTGTTCCTGTTTTTTGTAATTTTTTCCAAGGATTGATCTTTGTCCTTTTACTTACTGATAAGGCATATGTGACTAATGTCCACATGAGGTCTGATTTGTCCCACACGAGCAACAGAGAATGCATGTACCAGTCTGATTACAAACGACCTTTTTTGAGCAAAACAAACTAAAAAAATATGCATCAGAGATTTCCTCTCCACAACGGTCTGAAGGCATCGTTCATGAACCTAACAAAACAAAATTTGCATTATTCAGATGGCGGAGGGAGGACAATAGTTTACTAGCAATAATGATAAACTCTTGTGTTAATGGTTGGTATAATGTATATACTACATTAAATCTTGATACTTTACATTGACAATACGTTACATACTCTTATTCTTGCGTGTGTTTTCTACCATGGTTTGAAAGACATATTGCTTCCAAGGGGTCAAATATGTTTGATCATTCTCTACCTTTTTTCTAGTTAGATGAAATCCTTGGAATGACAATGAATAGTAATGAAGTGATGTTACATCCAGCCACTGAGGGACATCATCAGAAGTCATTCCTTTGACCTCAATGGATACATCGACGACCAATAACTGTATATAGCAGTAAAAGCATCAAGTGTTACCAAAGGGATCCCCAACATAACTGCATCAGTAATACTCATGATTGGATGTCTGCTGACCTTTGTTCGGCAATCATCATGATCAACAACTTGCTTAGATTCCAGACACCATCAACTTAGGTGTTGTGATGTGTTTTCCTAGCTGCTAATGTCAAGAATATTGGCGCATTAATGGATAAAACCATCTCAGGCTCTCAACACCAAAGCCAAAGTAGAAAACTTCAAAATCCTTAACATTGGTAAGATTCTAAACTTCTTGGACAACGAAGCTGCAAAAACACTATTTCAAACCTATGTAACGAGCAGACTGGACTACTGTAACTCTATTGTATATGGATCTGGTTCTACTCGTCTCATCTCTCGCACCAGATAGGGCACTCATATAAAGCAAATACGTCTACAAATACGCTGGTTGCCTATCAGAAACAGTATCAGTATTAAGTTGCTGGTAATTACATGTAATGCACTGTATAAAGAATCATCACCGAAGTGTTTCCGATTTTAACAGGGTTAACTTTGCAATTTCTATTGAAGCACTCTTAAAATATACTAGATTGGCAGCACATCACTCTGATTCATTGAATTTATTTAATCTCTTTAATTTTTTTTATATTAATCATATTTAAAAGAACATTATCTTAATATGAGATTTTGACATGATAATTAATCCGCCCTAACACTGTAACTTTTCAACCATAAAAAAACGCATTTTCAAATAAATTTTATTCATTGATATACAAGTTGATTTTTAGCTGCATAGCAGAAATGAAACTCATGATTTGTTTGTCCACACAGTTATAACCTGTTTGAAACATTTTATAACTGGCGACGCGGCTTTCGCAGCTAGTTATTGAAAAGCTTATCTAACGTGCTTCAAACAGGCTTTAACCGTGTGGCCATACATATTATAAATCTCATTTCTTGAAATATGATGGAATTAGACTAGTTTTATTTAAATGCAAAATCAAATTACAACAACATAACCTCTTTTACAGGCCATAAGCGCCGCCCAAATCTGAGGTGCATGCTTCACTGACAAAAAAGTTATTCATACAAAAGACTATGAAATACATATATATACACATACATATGTATATAAACATTACATGTATTTTCAAACGTTGAATTATTTTAAAACTCAATTATGAATATAAAGTCTTATCGTTACGTATTACGATCAACAAATTATAAGATACGGATTTCATAATGAACCATTTACTATCACTCATTAATACAGTAAGTATTTTCATAATGTAACATTCACTATCACTCATTAATATACAAAAACCTAGAAGGGCCAAATTCAATGACAACATTTTTTTCTAAAACTTGTAATTACAACTTTTAAAGGAGTAATTACAACTTTAAAAGGTGTAATTACAACTTTTAAAGGTATAATTAAACTTTTAAAGGCGTAATTACAATTTTTAAAGGCGTAATAACAACTTTTAAAGGTGTAATTTCAACTTTTAAAGGTATAATTACAACTTTTAAAGGCATAATAACAACTTTTAAAGGTGTAATTACAACTTTTAAAGGTGTAATTACAACTATAACAGGTGTAATTACAAGTTTTAAAGTTGAATATTCAAGTTTTAAAGTTGAAATTACAACTTTTTGTAAGTACAAAATTACAACTTTTTGTAAGTACAAAATTACAACTTTTTGTAAGTACAAAATTTAGTTGTTCAAACATGTATTAAAATCAAAACTTAAAACTTGAATAAACAACTTTAAAGTCGAAAACACAACTTTTTAACTTGATAATACAACTTTCAAAAGTTGAAATTACACCTTAATAAGTTGAAGTAGAATGTACAAATTTTGAAAGTTGAATATATATCTTTCAAAAGTTGAATATATAGCTTTCAAAGTTGTAATTACAACTTTTAAACTTGATTATACACTATTTAAAGTAGTAATTACAACTTTTAAACTTGAATATACACCTTTCAAAGTTGTAATTAAAACTTATAAACTTGAATATTCAACTTTATAAAAGTTGTAATTACAACTTTTAAATTATAATATATAACTTTTAAAAGTTGTAATTACAACTTCATAATTTGAAAATACAAATTCAAAACTTGTTATTTCATCGTAGAAAGTTGTAATTACAACATTAAAACTCGAATTTACAACATTCAAAACTTGAAATTACACCTTTAAAAGTTGTAAATACAACTTTAAAAAAAAATGTTGTCAGTGATTTGGCCCTTGTAGGCTTTCGTATAATACAGTAAATACTTCATAATGTTCCATTTACTATCATTCATTAATACAGTTAGTATATCAAAATGAACAATTAACATTCTAGAGCTTGAATGTTACTTTGGTTTTTTAACAATTTAAAAAACTGACCAAAAACAACATTGCAACGAAGACGATTAATCCTATCTATCTTTTTTTCGTGGAATGGCAATTTTCATCAAGGCTTAACCTCAAGGGAATGCAAGATTTACTTACTATCATTTTTTTAGGTACGATTAAAACTGATTTCGATCTCTTTTGCAGAAAGATTTTACCCTGGGGTTTGGGTCAAAGAAAATAACAGATGTTGAAACACGTGTTATTAAGTTAATATTTGCTTAAAAAAGTTAAAAGTCTTTGTATGCAACATAAAAATACGATGCACAAGTGATCTTTATGTCATACAAGTCATACATTTTATCGTTCATTATCCAAAATTTATATTCTGACCAATGTCCAGTGGGAGGTTATTAAAGACATTAAACTGACCAATCATTCCACGCTAGATGAGATTTTCTGGTAAGCCTTGACACGTGTACCGCCATATTGCTGTCTTTGATCACACTTATGAGCTTATCAGTGTGAAACCTTGGGGGAATTTGTTAGCTCCAGTTAATCCTAACTATACTTGATTGAGTTACAATTAAAAGGGATTCGATACGCCAAAGGGGTTAACATATGTCAGGTGCAGTAATAATACTTTTGAAAATTTTGTATCTACAAATTTGCCCACTATGTGATGTAAATATAAAACTTTTATATATTTGAATAAATTATCTTAAGAGGATCGAACATCTCATACTGAACCTGATTATCTGCAGTCGAAAAAGAAATCGTGAAGTGTCAAGCAAAAACTACTGGTGGCCATTTTAGCGTGAACACCTTTTAATTTTGAAATAAGGAAATGGATTAAGGTAGCTTTACAAAGCATGTAAAGTTCGTTATTAATAAGCCACTTTTTATCAAAACACATTGTCTGGCAATTGGTATTTTGTGCGTTTTACAAAACCCCATTAACTACATTAAAACGGGTCATTGTCCCTTTAAATTTTATACGCCTACAAGATCGCCCCTTGCAACCATGGTAACGAGTCGACAAAGCCATACGCAATCTGCGCAGCACGTGCAACACGCTGAAATGTACAAACTGTCACAACTAAAGTCTGCGTTTGAGCTGCCAACTCCAGAAGGTGAAACACAACACTTGTGACGAGTGCAGGAAAACCTTCATGTAGCGTAGAGACATTTGCCTTTGAAAATAAAACTTGTTTCTGAACGTGTTGGCCTTCAAACATACTTTTTCTCAGTGATAAATTGACGAAAGCGATTTGTTAATTTTAATCCTTCATATTTGCTATGATTATTCATAAAAAATATCTGCGTAATTATACACTTTTTTCTCTGCGATTATTAATAAATACACCCCAAAAACGATAATAAATCATAACGGCTTATTTGAGTTTTCTCATTAACTATCTTAATAATAATCTTATCAATAGTTATTTCATCGATTTAGTTAGTTTATGAAATAACTATGGTTCAAGAATACATGTAAATAAATCCAATCTTTAATCAAAGTGGCCATAGTTGACTCTACCAAAAAAATACTTTTTCGTCCTTTTGCCTCATTTATTATGCTTTCAGAAGATTGTCTTTGTTTTCTTTACGAACCTAATCAAATGGAAAACCTATTCACAATAGATCGAATTTCCTATGTCTGTAGACATGAGATAAATGAAAAATGGTCAAACGTCTCATTACAATATGTATGTGATCTATCTTGTATATGGATGGTTAAGGTTGTCTGATCGATCTGATCTGCTAGTTGTAATACAAACTGTGATAATTGACATGTTTTTTTGTCCTGATATTCCTGAAACAAGAAATAGTACATTGTTACTGAATCTTTCAATGGAAAGTTGAACAATTCTTATTCAAATCATATTATGAAAATTAGTATTAATGTCTGTATATATCTTGACAGCTGTTTTTAATAGATTGTCAGAATCTATTGAAATACCATGGAGTTGCTTGAACATTTTTTAATGATTCAAGAACGTTATTATTACCTTGATTTCGAATTCCATGAGGGGCGGGATAGCGCAGTGGTTAGCGCCTTACGCTTCGGATCAGGAGCTCGGCAACTTTGTCTGCAGTAGAGAACTGTTCTACACGCAGTCAGGTTTGGATGCAATGCTACACTGAATTTCAATGCAGTACCACCCATGGTTGCTAGTTCCAGCCGTTGCTCGCAGGTTTCACCGCAATAGTGTTGCGGGCTTTCTCCCTGCAGTAATACTAGCAGCCGCTATATAAGTGAAATACTCTTGAAAGCGGCGATAAACCCCACACCGCCTCACCGAATTCCATGAAAGAGTGTCATTATGAAAAGATAAGCAACAACAACAAAAAACAGACACGATTACATGATATCGGAAGACACCAGGGTGAACCTTGATTATCTGCAGCTTTAATTGAAACAATGAAAGAATACAATGTAGAAATAAATAATGCTTACCCTTTATCACTTTTTTAAATGACACAGCTCTATGCCTTTTGTTTTTCTCACGGTTTGTTTCTTAACCATATAATTTTAAGAAACATGTACATTAACAAGTTATAACATGTTAATTAACCATATTTCTGTATAAGAATAGAGCTATTCTACATGCAGTGAGGTTTAGGTGCATTGCTAGTTCAAGCCGATTCTAGCAGGTTTCACCGAAATGTATAACTACAAACGTGTTGCAGGCCTTCTCCCTGCAATAGCAGTAGACCAGTCGTGATATAAGTGAAATTCTCTTGAAAACGGCATCAAGCCCTATTTCACCTCACCACGATTAGTATATTCGTTTTTAACTTTAATTTACTTTCAATTTGATTTTCGTCCATTACACCAATAATTTGAGTTTGCATCAACAAATATCACAATGATCGTTGCAACATGTTCGCTGCCTACAATTTTCAAAGTTCTATCTTTATTGACCCTATCCTCCTCACAGAATCAGATGGAGACAGAATGTCGACATAATGCTGTAATGAATCGAGGAACATGTCAAATATGAATTTTGTTATATTGATGTTGACACTTCGATAGCCCCCTTTGAGCTCCTTGGTAGTACATCAAAGTTAATGTATTATGTTGACATAAGATAACATGTTAAAGAATTTATTTTCTACAAACTTATCTCACGTTACAAAACGACGTTTCCATGATATTCTTTTCAAAAACAATTACAAAACTTGCCCTTGTTGTTTGTCACTTGCATTATCAATTGTATGACATGAACGCTAATTTGATATTATCTCAAGGTAATAACTTGATAAACAAGATATGTATCTGTTGAAAGTCGTTACGATATAAAATGAAAATACATAAGAGTGGATTTACATCACAGGGACCTGAACAAGATTTTCGTTTTTGAAGGGTGCCCTAACGGTATTAATTGGCAGCTATTTGAAGGATTAATTTGGACCAACGAATACGTGTTCACACTAGATTGTTAACGAAAGTTTCATTCCTCCTTTATTGTATGCTTTAATTATATATGAGAAAAACTACTAAAACATCGATATTTTGAACCGTCTTTTGGCATATGTTTCTTTAGATTTTAAGGGCCTATACTATTATAAGTGATTGAGCTCTCAATTTATGGATTAATCTAGAAATATCCATGTTGATGCTATTTAAAAAAAAAAATCGAAATCGACGATTTAATTCTGCAAAAGATAATATCTTGCTTGTCTAGTATTCCCTTTGATCCTGATGGATTATTTATGAACAACCTATATCAGTAATAATTATATTATGTTTTAGGACAACAATTTTCCACTTAACTCTTTGAAGCAACAGCTGATGCCAAAGTAGAAATAGACAGGATTCGTCGGTATAGATGAAAAACTGGTGCATGGGCTAAAAACTAAGAATTTCAATTTTGATGGCAAAATGGTATTTTCATTTGATGGTATTGGTATTTTCAAACTGGCAAAGTGCTACAGCCGCATATTAAAACTTATATGGTAACTGTTGAAAAAGTTCACGAAAGAAGACAAAAACTAGAGCAAACAAAGTGGCATGATTACATTTAATTTTGAAATGTTCTTTCAATATTCAATGGTTAACAATATTCAATAAATTAGTCTAGTTATATTATATCGATTATGATAATTACTTTAAATGCTAAATATGCACCCTGATCCTATACTTCCACCGCTCATGTATACACCATTAATTAGAAATTAAACAAGAACCCTGAGGCATTGAATATTCAGTTGATTGAACGAAATCTGATTTGGAAAGTTAATTAGCGATCTGACTAAGTAGCTGAGTCAAGACCTTAAGTTTCAAGGCCCTAAAGGCATATGTTGGTATGCGAAAATAATCGTGAGAGAGTTCTGAAGTGAACAGTATCAGTTGTTGGGTTAAACGAGATGGCTTCTTCCATTCTGGTCTTCATATTTAACTCAAAACGGTCTCTGTAGATCATCAGTTATCCTGTTTCTTGGGGGTTGAGATATGTACAATCTTTACTCCTAAATGGCAAAGAAATGCTACACAATGTTCGTTCAAAAATTCAAAAAGCAAATAATTTATTTATTGTAATGATTGTAGGTAGAAATATGATGCTCTCTATATGTCTAACAAATTATATACTCGACTGACAGGCACTTTTCAGTAGAAGGAAGAAAGGACGTTCAGATTCTGAACTAAATTTGTTCAGCTGTGGAAGTTTTCGTATTTTCGTATTTTAGCTCATCTGGTCTATAAGACCGGATGGGCTTATAGCATGGCATGTTGTACGGCGTCCGTCCATCCATCCGACGTAGCCCCTTAAACATATTTTTGTTTTCTTCTCCAGAAGCATTAGACTTAGAAAGCTGAAACTTTATGAACATACTCCTTGACTACTGAGGATTATGATTTATAGCTTGGTGACATTACAACCCATAATAAGGACCACGCCCTATATGAAATTAACTTGTTTAATGTAACAATCTTTAAAGAATCAGTTAAAGTGTAACTCCTCCTCAGTTTGTTACCGCATCATTATGTTAACCATAATTTTAAAAAAACACGAACAATTTTATGCAAAGGGAAATCATGCTATTTTCATAAAAATTACAGACCTGAGACTAATGAGGATTATACTTTATAGCTTCGGTGGGCCTGTGACCCCTAATAAGGGCCCCACGGGCCACACCCATAAAACCTATATTCATCATTCATCTTCTAAGGCCTTGAAAGCTGAATCTTTGTGCGATGTGTCTTTAACTAGTAAGAATTATAATTTAAATTTTACATTTGGTGACCCTCTGCCCCATACTAAGGGGGGAACAGTTACCACACCCTTAAAGATAAATTGATACCCGATGAGCTGCAGAGACAAATGGCTCTATTATTACAACTATATCATTAGCTTTAGACGTTACTCACGGTCATATGTCTTCAAAACCTTTTAGCATTTCATAATGAGCCGGTTTTGGTTGCAACATCTGAAACGTATTCAACAACACCTGAGCTCTCTCTCCGTCATTGTAATTTGTGTTGAAAGATTGTCAGATTTTTTTCACTTACATTAAAACTGTAAACATGTATAACTACCATGAACCAAACACTCACGATTCAATTTGATAATACAAACGTTATTTTATGATAGACTTACTTACGATGTTGATTTTGTTATTTGTTATACCTTTTTCACAAATAATTATTTGACAATACAAATAGGCTATTTATTTACGGGTAAGTATGAACAATATATCTTAAGAAAAAAATTCAATAGGTTGTTTGTCCTGGAATAATGTCTTATTTATAAATGTTTTATCATATATTAAAGTGTTAAAAGTAGATTGATTTTAAATAGGGACTACTCTCTCAAGGTAAAACAAATGTTTGCAAATACGAGGCAATCTATTCAAACTTTAGAACAATCTCGTTAATGGCCGTGTAATTATTGGTAAGCCAAATAAATAAATTTCCCTTACACACCATCTTCCTACGCAGAGCCTAAAAGGCCAGTTTCCAAACTGTCATTTTATGCCTTGCTGCAGAGACCTTACTTTTCTGTGCTGCTATAGTGCCCCTACAGACTAGAGAGCAAGCACAGAAAACTCAAGGCTATGCAGCAAGGCATAAAACTGACAGTTTGGAAACTGGCCTTTTAGGCTCTGCGTAGGAAGATGCTTACACACTTGCAATAAGGTTGTTCACACAAAAGTGGCCTCCAATAGTCGTTGATTGATACCCTATGACTACTTCTATAATTGGGTTGAAAATGAAATGTTTGACCATCTGAAGAAATATATATATATATATATATATATATATATATATATATCTATTTTGATAGATACATTTCCAAAACAATGTCTCAATGCCCCTTTAATATGTTTCGTTAACTTACATTGTATTATCTAAAATAAAACTAATGAGAGTCATACAAATAAGACAATTCCAACAAAATTTGAAACGTTTCAAACTTGTATATTAATCCAATACTCCAATGAGTCATCAACAAATATTTCCAAACATCAACTATGTTAGTGTGAAG
Organism: Steromphala cineraria; assembly: GCA_916613615.1. Classification (NCBI taxonomy): domain Eukaryota; kingdom Metazoa; phylum Mollusca; class Gastropoda; order Trochida; family Trochidae; genus Steromphala; species Steromphala cineraria. Next base: position 53,001,004 of record OU744724.1, on the reverse strand, counting down.
CAGGCAGATACAGTATGTTAATTAGGTTGATAAAGCATCGTTGGTCTTCTCTTATGTTTTTGATATAGTATACACTCAACGGAAAAAGAAACTTAACCTCAATTGCAAATTCCACGTTAGATAGACACAACAATAAAATAGACTTACCCACAAGGGCTATGTACGATAAACAAAAGTTACAAAATGTCTTCAGAAGTCGGAAGTCGTTATTTATTGATTAATCTGATGACGTTTCTTTTGCAGTTGAGTATACATCACGGTATGTCTCTTTGTGATTTCTTGTAACGTCTGATACTAAGTGCATGCTTAAAGTGAACCTGCACCTGCTTCCGATATAAAAGTGGCAGTATTTCTTTCTAAATCAGCTTGACTGTCTTAAAGATCGTATTTTCCTTAAATAAACATCAGTAATTGACATGTTATTGTTACATGTATTTGCAATTTTTAAATATGATAATTGAATTAATAAAGCAATTTTCATTGACTGTTAATGATTTCTGTTTGTTGTTAGTTTATGTATAGGCAAAGAAATCCAGTAATTTGATAATTATTATCCTAAACATGATTTTCTTAGTGATGAAAAAAATGGAATAGTAATGCAGATTTCCAATAAATTAGATTTCATTTTATTGTTCAACTCTTATTACTTTGTCGTGTAACTAAAGGTGACTATGATCAATATAATAAATTATTATATCACATCATATACAATAAAGTGAAACTATCTTTGCTCAGTGATATTTCCCGTTGTATCCTTGAAATCTACTTTTCAACGTAGGCCTCCGACAAAATTGAAACATGATCAATATTTGACAAGGTTTTAGTGCTATCTTAAATATGCTTCCATTAGTTTTGAGTTGCCTTTGTCATGTTCAAACTGATTTCTTGATATTTGAGTATAATTACCGTGTTTTCTGGAATCCTAATCATGTAGCGTGGACTCAATGTCGCCATCTGAATCTATAAAGCAGGTCTCGATACCTTAAAAAGGTCTTAATGAGTATTTGATAATGGTTAAATGTTGTTAATGAAATTTACTTGTTATCTGATAAAAAAAATATGTTGACTGATGCAAAATCTGTAAAACATGGCACAATGAGATATGCCATTCATCATGCCAATTCTTTTGTATAAATATGATTTATTTTATCACTTCAATTTAAAACTCTTCTATCATGGATAAATCTGACAATTCGAGTTGTACACATGGGATGCATGTAATAACATTGCTACGTTTGATTATGACATGTTTCAAAACAATAGAAATGATGAATTCTTAAAACAATGTTTTTAGATATACATATTAGTATTGAATGAGAATGAGATATGGTACTCTTTTTCTACAGCATTATTGTCACAATGCAAACACAAACATGTGTTATCTTTTATCAATACATTTGTACTGTGATCATTGACTAAATTATTGTACAAGAGGTTAGTCAGGCAAAGAAAGTGGAGATGACTTCAATAACGCAAATCTACATATCAAAGAAAAGGGTGATGGTGAATATAAGATTTCCCTCCTCAACGTTCATAATTCTTATTGTGAAGAACAAACTACGCTGATATGTTTTATTTCTTATCAAACACTTCCCTTATATTAACATTTCATCTCTTGCCTTTTGACAAATCACAGGAAAAATGGTATAAAATTCATATTAGGTACACATATCATCCTTATAGTTAGTTTTTGTTTAAGTAATGGCTTAAAGACAATACAATTTATATCTTGAATTCAGTTTGTTGATTAACATTCACATAATTTACATTCACATCAATTCGCAACTAATGATTTGAAAGTTATACAAAAACAAAAAGTATATCCGTAATTTTTGTATTGACATTTTAAGCTAATCAATTCCCAAGTTTCCATATGAATTTCTAAAATTCAAATATCTCAATACACTATAGAGGATTAAGGTTAGTTGGAATGATTTCATTTCAGAAACAAAATTATATCTAGAAAATAGAGGTTTCGTTGTTAAGTTTTCAAAAAATGAAAACTTCTCAAACTATATGCATAACTCTACTCATCTCTTGAACCAGAACCCATTTGAAGATGTAAAGCATGACTGTTGTGAATCACTAAGAAGAAATGTTTGTGAATCAACTCTGAAACACGTGCTATTTAGGCCAAATACCCTCAAGGTTTTTAACCTAAGTGAAGAGCTCGAAGAAACAGATTTATGTGCTTAGCAAGGATTAACATAGATTTTGACCTTAATTGGCGCCCTTTGTAGGATTACATCTTATCCATGAGTTTTGCTTTGCCCTTTGATATTATCTTTTGAAAACATCATTTGCCTGATTAAGAAATAAAATAGTAATACAAGGTTTGCCAAATTTCAGAGATGGGTGGTTTTGGTTATTATATAAAATTACAAAATCTGAATTATTTTCATAATATCAAAATGTATAGAAAAAAGAAAGAAAGGAAATTATTATCTTTATACAAAGTGAATTAAATATTTTAATTATCAAAGGCTATAAGAGATGCCTTAATAACGAAGGAAAGTAAAAAATAAGGGAACTTGAATTCAGGTTAAGTGGAGTTGAACAGGTGCGTATGGTTAAATCACGATGATAATCGACATACTCTACATACTCCTACAACAGCCTGTCGTTCACATGCAGACATCTTTGTACATTTGTTTAAAATCTCACTAACGCTATTGAAAAGAAACAAAAGTAGAAAATGTCTTTTGTATAGAATGTCATTCAGCAATTTGAAGACTTGTCGAAACGACAGAGGAAACAAGACCAATATGTCAAGTTGACAAAACGTTTGGTAAATAAAAACATTACCAGGACGATCAGGGACAAGATCTATCAAACGAATGGGGATGCAATGAGAACCAGTCGTTTTTTGACCAAAATCAACAACACATGTCACATTCCATTATTATTACCCTATGCAAAAGGTTCAAACTAGCACTTGATGGGGGAGTCTTTGCAAAACAACTCGGTATGCCCTGAATTGATTACTTAACATTTGAAACAGATATACATTCATTGAGATTTCGTCAGTGCCCGTATTTGTTGACGGTAGTATATATCAACTATTAAATTGGATCTTTTACTTAAAATTACTGAAATTTGAAAATACAAACTTGATTTTAGAAGATCAATTGAGCTACATGATATCAATAAGTAAACAACTTACATCAGCTTAAATCTTAAATCTGGGTCAATATTTTGATAAATGTCTCTATCATTGACAACATTTTAAAATTTAAAGTAGGCCATTTTGAAAAGTTGGTCTTTACACAAAAATTTCTACCACCAAAAACGTAGCCTATCCATAATCTCCTGATTTAACCAATCTCTCAATTTGAGAATTATCTGGTTTTCGGCTCACTCAAAAATGGCAAAAATGCACAATAAACTTTCTGAAAAATTTCGCCAATGAAAAAGAAAGTTTGCTGGTGTCACAAAGGCATAAGGCATGAAAAATTTACCCAACAATTTTCTTACTAGAACAGTGTAACAGTGTAACAGGCATTTCGGATACTTTTTGTACCGAAGCATAAGAAAACTGCGGAAACTGCGACTTTTGAAACAGTGCATGCACAACAACATGTCACTATGATTGCACCAAACCAGGCTTCTCGCTTTCTAGAGCGTTAAATTATCTTTTTACAATGTTATATCACCATTTCAGCTACCTTAGTTGGTAGAAAACTATACTAATGAGACATGGTACAAAATCTCTATCAAACATTTAACTGTAACCCATTATTCTGAAACAAGAAACCTAAAATTTGATTAGATTGGTGCAGTGACAGAAGCTATTGTTTATGCCAGTTAAATTACAACGGTTCTTCCAGCTGTGATATCTCTTTCCCGTTTAATAATATTTGTGTGCAATGTTTTATCTAATAACCATTTTGACACTTCTAGCCCAGTTTGAAGCATTTTGGTATAAAACATATCTGAAAAATTAAATTTGGGGATATGTGATATCTCCAATTAAATTATTACTGGAGACAGCGAGCTGAAACTTGATAGTATAAAAGAATCATCGAATGTGCCATATCACTTTAACTTATTGATATGATAAACAGAATCATCAAATTACAGTAAAAACATATACATAATCGCAAATTGATATCACATAGTTTATTAAACAACATCACTTGTCTCTTATAAAATTAACAATACAAACCTTTTTTATCAAACTAGAATTTCAAGCATTTCTAATATTAGTTTTCAGTGATACCAGCAAATGGTTATATAAAATTGTCCCCATTCTTGTTTTGCCACTTCATGCATCCATTGTTGCTTTAGGTATCAAGTTTGTACTGAATAGAAATATATCTTGTGACAAACTATCTGAATAGTTTTGGGAAAGTTAAGAGTCAATCCCATTTCAATATCATTTTAGTTTACATATAACATAGCAGTTAGAAAAATTATAGCACGTTTAATCTCATCACCATAATGATAATGTATGATGACTTGATTTGCTAGCGCAAACTTTGTATGACCAACCGTGTGTGATATTGTACTGAATTCAAACTAAATGCATTGTATACAAATATATATTTTATTGAAATTGTTTAACATACATACTTTTTGCACAAAAAGAAAACCTTTTTCAAAAAGCAAAAATTTAAAGACATAACATGTAGCATCATTTGGAAGAAAATAAGCATTGCATAAAGTGATCACTTGTGCTAACGAAATATACAATAACATACCGATGTATTTACCATTTCAACAGTTAGATTAAGATTATAAGATAGAAAAAGAAAATTATTTAATACCAAAACTACCCTTTACTGTACATTCCTTATTCAGTTAATTAAGAATCCTTTCTTCTTCAGATTTTGTCTGACCTTTTATTCAGTGCCATTGTAGCATCAGCTGCTCTGCTACGCCCATCAGTCTAAATAACTCGGCCTTTACCTTAGAAAAACTTGCAAGAGCTAACTGTGACAGGAAATCGATGGACAACTAAAGATCAAAGACATTTCATGTCAAAAGGTATAAAAACTAAAAAAGCACAAACATAACTTCATGTTACTTATGATTAGATGCATGAAATAATAGATGTTCGTGATTTTACATCAAATTCTTCAAGCATTCATTTTTATTTAGAAATATATATATTTCTTAAGAAGTTGAAAAGTTTAAATTCTCTAAAAAGATAACACTAGAAGATTAGCTTGAAACACCAATTATACCAACTATTTCTTTATGCTTTAACGTTCGTACTGTGTCCCTGAATGTCTATTCTTGATAAAATTGCTTTTTCAAAACTTATTTTTCCTGCTTACTGATGCTTATTATTTTGAGAAAAACATATGTTTTAAATATACTTTTTCAACCATCCTCGATCGCTATCGATTGGCCACCTTTGGCAGTAGGTTATTAATTTCTTCCAAATGTATCGGGGTTTGTCTCACTGGACAAATCATTTGAAAAAAAAATTGTAATCATAAACTTATTTAGTTTGAAAATGCGAATAAACATGTATTTTAAGATTTACTAAAAACCGTCATGATTAAAAAATATTTTGAAGAGGCGTGCATTTCTGGTAGCCGTTCATTCTTTGATCTGCATCGATTCTTGGTGTCCAGTCTTCATCATTTTCAGATAAGCCATTGGTAAACAATTACGGCTTGCGAAAAACAGCTGATGCCAAAGAAGAAAATGGGGTAAAAAAACTTACTACCAGTGCTTAATTTTTATACAAGAAAAACCCTGATTCAAAGTAACATGAATGCGTGAGATGCATGAATTTCTATAAGATAAGCCTAATCCGACATATTTGTGAAAAATAGAAACAATTGTACATATCTCATTGCCATTACAATTCATACAAGATGTACTCACTTTGGAAGAAACTGAATGAGCTCGTGGGTCAGCACCTCTACCGTGATACTACTAAAGGGACAGTTCTATCGTATTTTTATTGTGGAAGAAGAAATTCTTTCAACTTTAAAAGTAATATGTGATGTACATGATATTTACACAACCACGTTGAGACGTTAACTGTGGGTGACATTTTAATTGATTAATATTTGATAAATTGATAAAGAAGCACAGACACTCAGTGCAAAAATAAAACTACAACGAAAAGGTAAAGCAAATCATCTTCGCTACGAGTATGAAAATCCTTGCTCCCTCATAACACGACCTTGTTGTTAAGTTGTATCATAAATAATTTGTAAATATGTTGATATTTTTCAAGACATATATTTTACGTTTCAACAAAATTTAAAATTGACCAAAGGAAAGTATCTTATCTTGCCATTTCCCAGATATAAACTCTATCACGGAAGAGAAGTCGACAGGAGAGACCCTTTAAGACATTTGACAGAATATGTCGGCAGAATACTATAGGAGGATATCAGGGGATAGGTTGTAGCCTAACGCGGAGACATATCCGCTGATTTAGCAGGATGGCACTTGTGTTGCAGTGACGGTTGGTGTGGCTTACCGATTACGTAGGTGGGTGACCCGGATGAAACGATCCTGAGCTGGTGTGGTGATCCTTTGTCTACCACTCCGAGGGCGGTCTTCGGATGCATGGAACTGTCTATAGCGATTCCAAAGTCGGGAGATCGTTGTTTTATGGACATTAAGATGGCGACCAACTGTTACAAAACTTTGCCCGGCCTGCATCTGACCAATGGCAATATTTCAATCTGCTTTATTCAGTCGGGGCATATTCGACCTTGATTTTCAGAGTAAACAAATTGAACATAATGCCAAACTATGCGTCCTTTTAAAGACCTCGGCTTAACCTTTGAATTTCTTGATTTGCACGTTCAGTTTTAGTTTTATACATATGACTGTTTCGCACATTCTCGAACAAAATCGGATAAAATGTCTGCGTTGGTTAATAAGCTGCGTTTGGAAGCTATTACTAATCATACGAGAACATATTAAGTATACATGACAAAAAAATCCAATTAACATTTACCATTTTTGTTCAGAGGATGTTGTCAGATATTGAGTGAAGCTTTAGGCATGCGTTTCTTTTTTGAGAGAGTTTACATATATCGTTTTGATCGTAATCTGTTGTATGTGGTCTTTTTGTAATTTTTAGTAATCTCTAGCTCCAAAGTCTCTGTCGTGGAATCTAGAGTAAATGAATATTGCACAACAATTTCACTTCGATAAAAAACGTTACATGAAGAAAAACAATTGTTTAATCAAAAAAGACTGATGTCTAGAACTTTAACTCAATAGTCTTATCTGATTCGTTTCATTTCACTCGAGAGTTAGCAGTTTCAAGTTTCAAGTTCAAAAATAGTATTTGCTTTTAATAATTGTTTTTGAATTTAGGTTGATTAAAGTCATAATTGTTTATAATATAAAAAGATACATAGTCCCGACTTTGAAACCACAAATATTGTTTACAATTAGTTTTCTAAAGAAACTATTTACCTCCTCCTTTATATATCACCTGTAATTTAACCTATTGAAAGTGATCTCTTTGTAATAATCAGTCATTTCTATGTTCAAAGTTTCTGTCGTGGAATCCAGAGTAAATGAACGTTGCACAACAATTTCACCTCGAAAAAACGTTACCTGAAGAAAAACAAATGCTTAATCAAAAGAACCTGATGCCTACAACTTCAGCTCAATAGTCTCATTTGATTCGTTTCATTTCACCCGAGAGTTGGCTTGGTTTCAACCGCTTCACCTTGGATAAATCTTGAAAAGTACAGACTTTGCTGCTGTCTTTTGTTAGAGCATTCTTTTTATCAAATTACCTTTTCATCTAAATATTACTTACCTTGTCCTAAATGTAATCAAGTTTCTAAAGTTTAACACTTTCCCTGTTTTAATTTGAATATAATTGACTATGGTGGTCAAGGGACATGAAATGGAGATAATATATTTTCAATGATAAGACATATCGATCCTTGTATTTCATTTGTAATACTAAATTGACTTTTCAACATAACATGAATGTCCTTGCACATATATTCTGTTCATAATTATCAAAAGATAATATAGTCAAAACACAGGTAAATTTTTTGTACAATTACAAGTTTGGCTTGACCTTCAAGTTTGTCATGTCACTCATTTTAATAAAAGTCCATAATTTTATCTCAATTCATGTTTGTGGAAAAATAAAATAAAAAGTATAATATAAAAAGGTTGGATACTTTAAGTTTATATATCCGGATTTGAACTCATAGAGTCAAAATGCTGCAGAATATGTGAAATTTAAATCAAATTAAAAGACAAAACTAACCACTCCTATGTCTGGTCATTTAAAATTTTATGTCTAGGTTTGGTAAATTACAGAGTAATTGAAACGATGCAATGGGTATTACTTCAACAAATTGTATTAGCTGATATAATAGATTTGCTACATCAAAAGCCCTTGATGTTAACAAATTGAAAAGTTGATTGCAGCTCCATAGTCGTATGTGGCTCCATTCATTTCATTCGAGACTGGGCTCACTTTCAACTGTCTTACCTTTGATTCACCTGAGAGAATACAGACTGTGTTTCTGTTGAGAACTGTCTTTCTGTGAAGCATCTGGTCATGTTGCAATTAGTTTACATAAACGCAAGTCTGATTTTCGTATACAGTTATCAAGAGTATTACATTACTGTTTATTAAGAAATTAAGACGTTAGATCAAGTTTTTGAAACAACTTACTGCCGATCCCCTCTATGTATATTTGTTTCCCTTTACATTTTCTCTAATTTTTTCTTTCAAAAATTCTTTATTATCAAAAGAGATATTTTTAAGAAATATCATACAATGAAAGAGATTTAATTGCAAAGGCAGTTTATCATTTACTAGTGATCATTTTTGATGTTTATGAGAATATGAAAATAAAACATTTACTCCTAAGTGCGTTTTTTTCAGATAGTTTGCTGTGGTTTGTAACTTGATGAGTTAAATATGTGCAGCTTAAAGTGACAGTACAACCGTTTTTATTGGTAATACAAACTTATGTTAGGGGGATCACAAGGAAAGTGATTTTTTGTCTAATTGTTATATAGTTAAAAGAGTTCATAAACGGACATTCAAGTTTGGTTGACTTCATGGATCTTTTCACCTAACTGATCAACAGGTGTTCATACAAACTTGGCTGTAGACAGTGTATTTTTTATACTTGATCATTTATTCTTCTAATACAGGGTTATGAGATGTTTGACCAACTGATGATAATACGTTTGGCATAAACTATTATTCGTTTGGGTAAATGTGTAGATAAATATTTCCTACAAACCATCTTTTGTACCTTTATGCTTCGAAAAATTAATGATATTGCAAATTCTAAAATTCCTATATCTTTGAAAAATGTTCATAATTATAACGATAAACTCTGAAATGACTATTCTTGAATCGGAGAGGCAAACACGTTAACGTTAAAAGGCTTTCTGATGTCCCTTTGTAGAATCGAGAGGAAAGTTCTACATGCTTTACCATTGCTCAGATAGGACACATAATTAATTATGTTTTCTAAGCCGCTGGTCGATTGCAGACGAAATCTAGTATATAATTCATTAATTGAACGACCTCAGACACTTTGGCGTTATGGCGAGCTTGGAGTTCAAATTTAGAACATTATTGCACATGAAGATCAAAATGTTTGAGTGTCTAATATTCTTAACAATTCTTTATCATAATGTCATATATAAACTTGTGAAAAGGAGTAAAACTGTTGTACCATGAACAACAAATCATTTAGAAAATAAATCAATGGGAATTCTAAATGTTCTTCATTCAAGTTTAGCAAGTATTCGTTAAGAGTCTAAAAAATCCCGCTCTCTCTTGCAATTTAAATGAACAACCAGATATTATCTGAAACATTATTCCAAACGAAATTGTATATTACGTGTCTTTTGGAACTCTGACTATACATCTTTAAACAGTTGTCTTTATATATCAAATGTGAGGTTTTCATAATTTGAAATAAAGAAATGTTAAAGCTGAACAGAAATTGTATCTCCTTTTTCCTGTTAACATCAATGGAAGTTACACATTGATAGCTTATAGAATGTGAACAATGTCAATAAAAAATCATAAATGTCTGGCAAAAAATTCAAAGAAGTTTTTGAGAGGTAATTAAAAAAAATCAACATAAGATTACTATGTGTTTGATTATTAATTCAAGGTAGACAATAAAATCTTTCTGCAGACTAAACTTGAGACACTAAGATAAAATAAAAATCGTTTTAAATGCCGGATTTACAAACGGGGCATGTACGAAGAAATGTATAAATGTTTACCCGTCTTCCCTTTTTTATTTCAAATCTTAATAATCCTAGCCATACTCTAAATCTAATCAGATTATTTATATATGTATTATCATCTATGATAGTTTTAAGGACCGAACAAACTCTTATAATATTGATACAATCTGTAAAGTGAGCTGTTACCAAGAGAGCAAAGCCAAGATTGATAAAACATATTAATACAAACTTTTTTAAAGCATATAAGAAAGTACACTTTATTACCAACTCCTTGTGACAACTAAACAAATCAAAATCCATGTTAGAAAATATACATTATCAAGTAAAAAGCAAACAGTGAACACCAAAACTAAGTGTTATTTATTGTTTCAATTAGATTGTCTGTATTTTTGATAACAGTTGTGATATGCTCCTATATTTTTAAAAGGGAAACCCGTTACTTCAACTTTAAACATTGTTGCTTAATTTGTCTGTACTGCTGGTATAAGATGTAGCTAATATGATGAAACGATGAATTAGACAACAATCACAACAATCTACATGTACCTTTACCCTTGAGGATGTTTGTCAATGGCCAAATATTTACCAATTCGATTAAGTCATTGCTTATAGGATGGATTGACTGCACGTCGTAGTACAATACAGCACACAGCAATAGAGTACAAAAAAACAATTTTAGAAATATTTGTGTATCGGTTAAGTAACATCTTTCAGTTTATGCATACACAGCACATATCTTTCTCATTCCAACTTCCAACGACAAGGGTCATTCCAGCATTTCACTCAAGATTATTAGGTACATGTATAGGCCCATAAACGGTTAAACACATAAACATGGACTTTCATAAAAATAAGCCAATTAAGACAAATAGATAATTCAATTTGCTTTTTAAATTTGTTTTTTTCATATCCTAAAACGTCATGTCATATATTATATCAAGTAAATATTGAATTACATAGAGAGGTTTCCCCGTAACGTCAGTTACTGGTAGTTATATTTCCTTTATATTAATAATAATACTTTGTATATTCATCTATACATACATTTTATCTCCATCTAATTGAAAAGAAGATAGGAACGCGTTTTTTTATACTTAAAAAAAAGGAAACTGCAGCCTGGAGGCCGTTTTAACACTCTTTTAAAATCAAGTCAAATACGGTGTTAAAACTGCAAAAGGTGCAGATGAAATTTGTAATCATAGGCATCATGCTTTTATACCTCTTTGAAAATAAAATTACAAACTTCCATTCCCCTTCTCTGCATTTTGATCCTCAAGCAAAGATGAGACTTCGAATAAAGATATCAGGCCAGGCTATGAGCTACTTGACATCACATTTTCCTTGATATTGGAATAAAACTTGTTATATATGTCATAACTCTAGCGCTTCTACCATTTTTTCAATTCTTCGCTAATATGCATAGATACTGTTCAATTACAAGTTGGAAAAACATACGAAGAAAGGTTTTAGCTCGTTGCAAACTAAGCTTACAACATCCATTTTATTAACTTTTAAAATTTTGTTTGTAGAATGTTAAATTTCAGTTTGGTCGTTATTGTTTTGAGTATCATGATAATATGAGAAGTTCACAACTATTAAATTGTATCGTTATTGGACAGCTAATCTGTTTTTCAATTCCAGTTTCAACTCAATGAGTCAAAATGCTATCGCATATCAGAAGAGGGACTTTGAATTCAAATAATAAAAAAGTCAAACTAACTTGGACAATGTCTATGTCTGGTATTTTTTATGAATAAAGTAATTTTTTAATCGTTTAGTCAAAAACATGTATAGACTGATTAAAACAAAGAAATGGGCCTTATATCGAGAAATTCTCTCAGTCGATATATAGATTTTCTACATCAAAATAAGTTTATGTTAAAACGCCGAACGTGAGATTGCAACCCAAAGTCTGATCAAGCTTCAATCATTTCATTCAGTGACTTTGCTAGCTTTTAACGATTCGACTTCGGATAAATCTGAACGAATTTGACTTTGCCAGTTTGTAAATAGAACATTATTTCTGTGAATGTCTATTCGTGTTACCATTAGTCTTCGTAATGTCCTATTTGATATATATACGTACAATGTATATTATGTTTCCGTGTTTTCTTTTCATTTTAACTATTTCGCTGATAAACAACCATTTATGACATTTCAAAGTTTTTAATCAACAAAACTTTTATACTATTCGAGAGTATTACATTTCTGTCAATTATTAGATCAGAGATTTTTCATAGAACTTTCTTCCATTCACTACTATGTATATTTGTTCTCCTTTCACAAAGTCCTCTTTCTAATTAAGTAATCGATTTTGCTTGTTTCTAATTAGAACATTCTTTCTGTGAATGGTCTGGTCGTATTACCATTGGACTTTATATTGATGGTGATTTATTTCTTCCTTTTTATGTTTTTCCTATATACTACCATGTACGACATTTCGAAGTTTTTAACCTTGCAAAACGTTTGCACTATTCGACAGTATTACATTACTGTTAATTATGAGACCAAAGATTTTTCATATAACTTTCTTCCATTCCCTACTAAGTATATTTGTTCTCCTTTCAAACATTCCTTTTTCTAATTAAGTTATCGATTTCATCTTCTTTCATAATCCTTTGAGCAACACACCAAGCAAATATCATGTGATGTTTGAAAGAGACAGGACATTGCATAGAATGCCTGAAGCAAATAAAATCCCAGACGTACAACTTTGAGGGAAAACAAGACAAGACTTCATATGATAGAGGATTATTAGACATATAAATTATTTGTAACATTCGTTTTAATTTATCTTTGACAGGTTAAAACCCTTTAAAAATATGTCTAAACTGTTTTTGTGACAAAATTAGAACGGTTGAAAGCCTTTTAAAGGAGAAACTACAAGTCAGCTGAGTTGGAATTGTGTAGAGCTTTAGGTAATAAATATCGTTTTGGACGTTATCAAAATGTCTATTTTGAGCAATATTTCAAGACCTTGTTTATACCCAAAAGTCATACTAATATTGATACTATTTTGCAATAATGCAATTTTGCGATAAAATTTTTTTCGCAATGCCAGAATTTGATTAAAAAACATAGCATACAATGTATAACAAAGTTTCAAAATACATTTATAAACAAGCAAGTGTACAGTAGGAGGGCCAGAAGGCTTATATACATTAAATTTGCCTGAAGTTCACTTAATATAAGCAATAAAGAAAAATAAGTGAAACTAGGACTAAAAACGATTGCCGTTATTTGTAATGTAACTGAATGATTAAAATTTGTATAAAAGATCGCGGAGGCTTCAGATATAATTTGTTGTTCTTACAGTACTTTGGTTTATTAAATGAGTATTTCTTATCAATTTTCTTCAAGTCATTCTTATTTCCATGGACAATCCATGGCATATTTTTTCTATGACTCGGTTCGGTTAGAACCAAAAGAGTTGTGTAACAGTGCTTATGTACAAGCCACCTCCTTATTTGAATAATCCTAACCACTGACCAATTTCGCTACTCAAAGGTTAAAAGCCATTCTTATGCCCCATTCTAGATTTGAGAGGAAACTACCACTTACAATACTAATCAATAATAAACCTCAAGCACAACTGTTATTTATTTTGATTGCAGACGATTTACTAATATTTAATTGAAGGACTTCCCGCATCTTGTAATTCAGATTTTGCATTTTGTTGCCTTAAGGTGAAAGGTGTTAGTTGGGGAAATGGGATTTTTTTTAAAAAGCATTCTTTTTCATGTTTTCATGTAGAAACAAGAAAGTACAATAAAAAATATGCCATGGAATAGAGTTCCTTTTTTATTTGAATCATAATTTATGTTACCTTATAATGAAACTTTGGTATCATAACAAAAAGGAGATGCTTCAACTTCAGCTGAGTGACTTGCTATACTTAGTTGTTAAGACTTTGTTGGTCGTCACTTAAATATTTTTGCTTTAGGGTCTGGTTGACAGACTACTTTTGGACTAGTAGCAACCTTTGGTTTTATTTGTGCGTACTGATGTCATACACTGTAGTTAACAAGGCAATCATGACTCGCCCTCTTATATATTTCTATAGACGTGTTAGCTACAATCGTGGCCCTTTTTCATTTGCCAAATGACTTTCATTAAAATTACATCACCAGTTATGAAATAAGTTGACCTACCTCATATTTGCATTTCTGTCCCTCAACATTTCGACCCCTTTTCTTCTCGATCTCTCAAGTCGCCATCAAACCACCATCAATATCAGGAATCTGCGACATAATACTATGACGACACATATATTCTCCAGAGTAAATATCGGTTGTCAAGCCGTGCGACATGACCCGTTAATAAATATTTTCACAATACTTCGATTTCCCATGAAAAACTATGCACTACCTGTTTTGTAAGTTCCTTACAATCAGAAAAAAACAATGAACTGTTTAAGAAAAATCACTTTCTAAATGACAAGCATGAATAGTAAGGACTTGCTTCTTAAAGATGGATTCTGACATGCTGCATGCCATCTGAAATTTAACAATTTGTAATCATGAATTTAAATGTATTTTATCATTAAGTCCGTTTAATGATTTTCATTCCAAGTTTTAATCATAACCGTAAGAAGAAGAAGCTAAGACAACCAGTTGAATACCTAACAATTGAAATAAATGCCAAACATTTTCATGATAACTTATCTTAAGAAGCTGAAGTGATGCATTTACAACTGGGAATCGTCAAGGTTCATTCGCGATTCAAAAAGGACACGTGCTAAAAGTCAAATCTCTGACCTGTAGAAGCTGCTCTTGCTTATTTGGCTTATCAAATCGACTGACTTTCTTCTTTAGCTTAGCCACCTTTTTAGCCAGAAACTAATCATTGGCTTACATTGTTAGCGTTTCTGTGTGTCAGTGTTGGCGTACTGTTATGGATGAGGGGTTTTATATATTATAGACACACTGTCGGTATTACTCAGAACTTATTCATGATTTTACCAATTTTCTCAACCACTGAACCGGCCTTTTATCAGCTTGTGAACTTATGTAATTATCCACCAGATTCAAGTTTGAATTGCCTTCCTATCAGATAAGTTTGAGGATCCCTTGCAGCAATAGTCGATTTGACTGGCCATTATGGAAACTACAAGTGTAAAGTACTAGTAAGTATGTTTTAGATGTAAATTTAACCTAAATCACCAAGCGTGTTCCAAAACTCCAAGATCATTTTAAGTTAAGGCAGGACGAATGACGCATTTTTCAAGATACCATTAGTCTATTTAGAAAATACAATAGCAAAGGATTCAACATTTCTTATCAAATATCGTCAGTTTCTCTTCACAAGAACACGCTGCAGAAAGTTACAGTAAATGACATCTGAATGATTTATAAGTAAAAACGTTTTCCAATCATGTCTCCTCAATGTCTCGAATGGTTAATCAAGGAGGCATCAAACTGAGAAAACAACAACATGACACGCGAAATAAAATCATTATATCTTGCTTCAGGGGGTAACGTTAGAGTACAATGTACATATTGTCACACCATCTGTAACATATCAATGGTAATGGTACTCCTGTTGATAAATCTTTAGCCTGACTACGCATGTTCTCGGTAGATACATCATTTCTGACATTATCTGTCAAACATTTATTGCTGATGAACTTACTTCAGTGACAAACGCAGTGCAAACAAAAAATCAATATATGCTTTCCTAAGATGATTTTTTGGGACTTTATGCAGACACATCTGGTGAAAATGTGAAAACTATGATATACTGATTTTATGACGAAACTGTACACAAACATTTATCCTTTAAATGGGACCTAAAGGTCAAGGACTCTTTTTGGAATTTTGGAATCACTTTGACATTTCATGTTTAGTGCTGATCATGATCTTATGCTGTCAATGGTTGTTTTAAGACACTTATTTTGAACGAACTATGTGTATATGAATAAGAAAGTGACAATTTTGTTATTTATTTCATTTTCAAATAGTCCATAGAATTTTAATGAAAATAAAATGTCAGAATGTCACATAAACATGTATGTTGATTGTTGCAAAGAAAAAAGTGTATTTCAAATATTACATGAGCAGAATGAAAGATAATGAATACAAAATTAATCAATTATGTCTGTAAGGTAAAGAGAAAAAGTTTTTTCAACATAAACTATTGTTTAAGTAATGTTTTCATATCAAACAGACACTTTGTGTTTCATGGTTTCATGGTTCAGAAAGACACTAATGATAATAATTTGCAAAAAAAATCGGACATACATGTTTTCATTAAAAATGCTAAATACATGTACATGATGACTTTTACTGTAACAGAGAACTTAAACAACAGTCACATGTGTGAGCCAAAGGTGAACATATATTACTTTGATAAACTTTCAAACGCCATAAAGTATAATTTTATATGATAAGTTTGAATTGAGTAATTGACGCCCGCCAGTTAACAGTTATCGAGTAGAATCGTAACAGTAAACCCTTTTACAATGACAAAAGCAGTTTGCAATCAAATCAAGTTTTGTAGAAGCAGTCATTGTTTTTTTGATGAATGGCACCATTCATAGTTTTATACATCTGACAAATCACTGGTTGTCTATTTCTTCTCCTTGATTTTACATGATCTTTTACTATGGTCATTATACAAGAAAATGACAGGTGCTGTAAAACTGATTGGAATTGTTAATGATTATCAAAGACTCATAAGATATAATGGAGGTCTAAGCATCTCAACACTCTGTGTCAATTTTTGATGAAAGATTTTGGTTAATGATTTGTAAGAGCAGTTAATAAGATAAATATGGTCGTTCAGTAGATCCTATTATGATATCTTATTTAATGAGGGATCTCTTTTCATGTAAATAAATGACTACCAACATATGCATGAGCTTGAAAAGAATAACATGAGGATCAGTTATATCCGTGCATGCGAACTGAGCTAAACTGACTCTGTGGGGTAAGAATGAAACTATCAATGTTTTGGCAAATCATAGATAGTTTGTCTGTCATCGATCACCAAAAATGGTAATTTCATTCCTTCCTATTACTTCCAATAATAAAAAATGAGCTGAATAAACCTTTTTACTAGAGATGCTTAAGTTATTTCAAGCTGACATCCATCAATCGATACACCATTCATACCATTTGAAACTTGTTACCAAAACTGTACTACCAATGCAACGTTTACTTCAAAATTGTCAATGATGTCTTGAAGATAATATGATGTCCATGAAACAATACACCATAAAAGCTCTCTGAATAAAGCATTGAACTAAAGTCATACTTGCACTAATGCAGTTGATAATATCGTTTTGTTATCATGTTATTTATTTTCTGAAATAAATGGTGTAAAGTTGTATCTAAATTTCAAATGAACCAAAAAAAATCAAAACAAATGAGGCATTTGAATTGATAACAATGGTCTATATATAATTGTAACCAAAGTGGACAAAATAGATTCACTCTTTTATGTTCATAGGAATAAAGTTTGTCTTGCAATTGTTAGTAAAAAAAGAAATTATTCAGGCTGATTGAATAATTTTGAATGAGTAATGCACATATTTTTAAACGTGTTGGCACTAAAACATTTTTTCGCAGTTATAAAGTGAAGGAAGTTGTTTGTTCTTTTAATGCTTAAAATTTGCTATGTTTATTCATAAATAATTTTCAGTAAAATAATTGCGACAATATACATTTTTAGCTCTGCAATTTATATCCCACCAGGGATAGTAAGGAAATATTGTAATAGATAAATTTCCAAAACAAAGTCTTTACTGTCCATTTAATATGTTTTGTTAAAATATGATCTTAAATAAAACTAATGAGATCATACAAGACAATTTCAATTAAATTTAAACCATATTAAACTTTTATATAATTCTTAAGAATCCTCAACTCCAAGTCATCAACAACATTTCCAAACATCAACTTTGTTAGTGTGAAGCATGGTGTTGGTTAATGAGATTGATAAAGCATCGTTTGCCATCTGTTATGTTTATGATTTAGTATACACTCAACGAAAAAAGAAACTTCACCTAAATTGCAAGATATATTAAACCACATTAGATAGGTACAACAATACAATATACTTACCCACAAGGGCTATGTTTGATAAAAAAATCTTAAGGAGACGGTAGTCGTTATTTATCAATTTAAAAGATGAAGTTTCTTTTGTCATTGAGTATACATCAAAGTATGTCTCTCCGGATTACTTGTAACGTCTGATACGAAGTGCATACTTTAAGTGAACCTGCACCTGCTTCCGGTAAAAGTGGCAGTATGTCTTCGTGAACAAATTTTTTATTGTTGATAAATTTACATGTTCACTAACATGAGTGTGTCAATTTTAAATATCGAAATATAAACAAAGTAATTTTCATTTACTTTTTATGATTAATGTTTGTTAGTTTATGTTTAGACATAGCTAGCAAGCAATTCGATTATCATTATCCTAAAATTCCGTTTCTGTTATCAACTATATAAGCCATAAATAGAAGTGTATACTTCCAACTGAATATTATGTGTTATTTAACAATTTACCCCCTCTTTTTTGTGTAACTATATGGGCTATGATCCAAATAGTAAATTATTTTAATAAATCATATACAATTAGGTGAAATTATCTTTGCTCAGTGATATTTCATGTTGCATTAAAACTTACTTTGTAGCATACACATCCAACAATCTACAGTTGTCATGGTTTTAATTTGTTATCTTAGTTGTGCGTCCATTAGTTTTGAGTTGCCTTTGTCCTTTTCAAACTGATCTCTTGATGTGTTATCGATATTTGATATTTGGTTATACTAATATTATTTAGTGTGGACACAATGTCGCCATCTGAATTTATAAAGCAGGCATCATTACCTTAATAAGATCTAAAATAGTGATTAAATATTGTAAATGAAATCAACTTATCTCATACCAAAAGCTGTAAAACATGGCTCGATGAACTCATGTCATAAACATGATCTGTACGATCTGACGATTTGATTGAGACACAGTTGTTCACACAGGATTTTGTTTACAGGATTGACTATAACGTTTGATTATGACATTAAGAAATGATGACTTTTGAAAACTATGTATTTACAAATGCCTCATTTAGTCAATATCATAGGTGCCATTTTAGATAAAGATATATTATCGGTTTAACTAATTGTTGGAGGGGATGTAAGATATCAAAATTCATTGGGATTTTATACTTATTCAGCTTCATCAGGCAATCCTTAATCATGTATATTTTAGGATTTCAGGCCACTTGGCCCATGGTATAATGGTAGAATATAAATAGAACATGTGTCACATTAAGCATGATTGATGCCCATCAAAGAAGTTGTCATATGGTCATTATGTTTATTTATATGTATAACCATGGACTATGTAAAATCCATGAACTTTTCAGTGATTATGTATATTCCCTGATTCACTCATTGATTATGTATGTTCCTTAAAACGTCCAAGGATTACACAAATTCCCAGAAAAAAGGGAATCGGGGAAAATATCTAATCACTGAAAATATCTGTAAGATGAATTTTTTTCTATTACATGTTAAACTAAGTATATCAACATCAAGTGTGTTCAGTATTTGCTGAAATGACCATTCAGTTCTACAGTATGTTGGAACATATGGAACTCATATTCTACAGCATTATTGTCAATATGCAAACATATTCTATATCAGAAATATCATTCTTCTTACATGTTTATTTACTCTAAATTCGTGAAAACAAATTCCAAATATTTACATTAATTGGATCGCATTTGAAAGTAACCCAAATAAGGCAAGTGTCTATTTGCTTGAACTTTTATTTACATGCCTTTTCCTGAAAGATGAGTCTCATCACACCTGCGTTATCTTTTATCAATGAAATTGTACTATGATCATATACATATTTATTTTTCAAGAGGTTAGTCAGACAAAGAATGTGCAGTTGCAATAACGCATGTCTGCAAATTCAAACAAAAGGGTAATGATGAATATACGATTTCCCTCTTTAACGTTCATAAGTCTTCTTATAAAGAACAAATTACGGTGATATGTTTCATTTCTTATCAAACATTTTACTTATATTTTATATTACATTTCTTTACTTATACAATTAGACACCTGCCTTTGGACAAATCGCAGGATATATGGTATTCAATTCTCTTGGACAAATTTTGTACACATATCACTCTGTCATTTTCTGTTTAACAAAATGTCTCTAAGACAATAAATATATATCTTCATTTCAGTTTGCTGTTCAATTCGCAATCAATAATTTGAAAGTTTTACAAAAATCCAACACAAGTATATCTCAAGTATATTTTTTGACATTTTAAGCTATTTTTTTCAATCTGTCAATTTCCATATTCATGTTTTAATTTCAAATATCTATATACATTACTCTACTCTTCTCTTGACCCAGAATCCATTTGAAGATGTAAAGCCTGGCTCTTGTGAATCACTTAGAGGAGATGTTTGTGAATTAACTCTGAAACACTGCTATTTAGGCCAAATACCCTAAAGGTTTATAACCCAAGTGAAGAAACAGATTTATGTGCTTAGCAAGGATTAACAGAGACTTTGACCTTAGTTGGCGCCCTTTGTAGGATTACATCTTATCCATGAAATTTGCTTTGTCCTTTGATAACATCTCTTGAAAACATCATTTACCTGATTAAGAAAAAAATAGTAACACAAGGTTGACCAAATTTCAGAGATAGATGATTTTGGTTATTATATATAATTACAAAATCTGAATAATATCAGATTTTATTGAGAAAAAAGAAAGAAAAGGAAATTATTTTCTTTACACAAAGTGAATTAAATATTTCAATTATCAAAGGATATCAGATATGCCTTAATAAGGAAGAATGCTTGTTTAAGTTGAGTTGAACAGGTGCGTATGGTTAATTCACGATGATAATCTACATACTCCTACAACAGTATGTCATTAACATGCACACATCTTTATACATTTGTTTAAAATCTCACTAACGCTATTGAGAAGAAAAAAGTAGAAAATGTGTTTTGTATAGAATATCATTCAGCAAATTGAAGACTTATCGATACGACAGAGGAAACAAGACCAATGTGCCAAGATGATCAAACGTTTGGTAAATTAGAAACATTACCAGGACAATCAGGGAGAAGATCCATCAAATGAATGATGGGCAATGAGAACCAGTCGTTACCAAAATTAAAACACATATCACAATGGCACTTGTTGGAGGAGTCTTTGCAAAACAAGATCAAAACATTCAACTCAGGATGCCCTGAATTGATTACTTAACATTTGAAACAAATATACATTCATTGAGATTTAGGGAATGCCCGTATTTGTTAACGGTAGTACATGTATATATCAACTATTCAATTGGAACTTTTCTTTTCGCCTAGACTGATTTACGCCTCTTTTGTAAAGTCTAATAGTCAGGACAGTTTTCTGTTACTGAAAATTGAAAATACAAACTTGATTTTAGAAGATCAATTGAGCTATATGTTTTCAATAAGTAAACCCCTTACATCAGCTTAAATCTTAAATCTGGGTCAATATTTTGATAAATGTCTCCATCAACATTTTTAAATTAAAAGTAAGCCATTTTGAAACTTAAGTACTACAGGATAATTTCTACCACCACAAAAAGTAACCCAATCCATAATCTTGCACTTTGAGAATTATCTGGTTTTCGGCTCATTTCAATACGGCAAAAATGCACCATAAACTATCTGAAAAATTAAGCCATTGAAAAGGAAAGTTTGCTAGTGACACAGAGGGATATGGCATAATTTATGCTGCACGTAACGATGTTCTATCTAGAGAACATAACGTGTAACAGGCATTACGAATAATTTTTCCTCCGAGGCATATGGAAACTGCGGCTTTTGAAACAGTGCCTGCACAACTAACTACAATTGCACCCAATCAGACCGCTTTCTAGAGCGTGAAATTCCACATTTGCACAGCAGATGTTATATTACCATTTCAGCTATCTCAGTTGGTAGAGTACTAATGTGACATGGTACAAAATCTCTATCAAACCTTGCAAATAACATTTAACTGTAACCCATTATTCTGAAACAAGAAACATATTACTTTGCAGCACTGTAAAGAATACACCTAAAATTTGATTAGATTGGTGCAGTGACAGAAGCTATTGTTTATGACAGTTAATTTATAACGGTTCTTTGAGCTGTGATATATCTTTCTCGTTTAATTATATTTGTGTGCAATGTTTTATCTAATAACCACATTGACACCCATAGCCCAGCTTGAATCATTTTGGTATAAACATATCTGAAAAATCAAATTCGGTTATATTTGATATCTCCAATTAAATTATTACTGGAGACAGCGAGCTGAAACTTGATATTATAAAAGAATCATCGAATGTGCCATATCACTTTAACTTATTGATATGAGAAACAGAATCATCAAATTACAGTAAAAACATATACATAATCGCAAATTGATATCATATAGTTTATCAAACAACATCACTTGTCTCTTATTGAATTTAACAATACAAACCTTTTTATCAAACTAGAATTTCAAGCATTTCTAATATTAGTTTTCAGTGATACCAGCAAATGGTTATATAAAATTGTCCTCATTCTTGTTTTGCCACTTCATGCATCCATTTTTGCTTTCGGTATCAAGTTTGTACTGAATACAAAATATCTGAATAGTTTTGGGAAAGTTAAGAGTCAATCCCATTTCAATATCATTTTAGTTTACATGTAACATAGCAGTTAGAAAAAATATTGCATGTTTAATGTCACCCTCATAATGATAATGTCTGATGACTTGATTTGCAAATAAAACTTTGTCTGAACAACTGTGTGATATTGTACTGAATTCTGCATTGTATACAAATATATATTTTATTGAAATTGTAAAGATGCATACTTTTTGTACCATTAGAGAACTTATTTAAAAGAAAGCAAAAATTCTAAATTTAGCATCTATCATTTGGAATAAAAAAAGCATTGCATAAACACTATAAGGTTTGATAAAGTGATAACTTGTGTTAAGGAAATATACAATAGCATATCGATGTATTTACCATTTGAACAGTTAGATTTAGATTATAAGATAAAAAAAGAAAATGATTTATTACCAAAACTATCCTACAGTAAGTTGTACATTACTTGTTCTGTTCATTATGAATCCTTTCTTCTTCAGATTTCGTCTGACCTTTTATTCATTGCCATTGTAGCATCAGCCCATCAGTCTAAATAACTCTGCCTTTACCTTAGAAAAAACTTGCAAGGGCTAACCGTGACAGGAAATCGATGGACAACTGAAGATCAAAGATATTTCATGTCAAAAGGTATAAAAACTGAAAAGGTTCATGTTAATTGTGATTAGATGCAAACAATGATTGATATACGTGAAATGTAACATCATCTTATTTATGATTAGATGCATGAAATAATAGATGTGCGTTAAATGTTACATCTTTTGATAAAGAGAGTTAATTCTTCAAGCATTCGTTTTTATTTAGAAATAAATATATTTCTTATAAGAAGTTGTGAAGTTTAAATATGCTTAAAAGATAACACTAGAGGATTAGCTTGGAACACCAAGTATATCAACAATCTCTTTATGCTGTAACATTCCTAATGTGTGACTGAATATCTATCCTTGATAAAATTGCTTTCTCTAAACTCACTTTTCCTGCACATATGACTCTTATTATTCTGAGAAAAACATACATTGTAAATAAACTTTTTCAAACATCCTCTTTCGCCATTGATTGGTTACCTTTGGCAGTAGGTTATTAATTTGTTCCAAATGTATCGGGGTTTGTCTCACTGGACAAATCAACATTTCCATTTGAAAAATAAAAAATGAAACCATAGACTTATTAACTTTGAAATAAGAATCTATTTTAAGATATACTAAAAAACACCATTATCAAAAAAATGTTTGAAGAGGCTCGCTTTTCTGGTAGCCATTTATTGTTTGATCTTCATCAATTCTTAATGTCCAGTCTTCATCATTTTCACAGAAGCCATTGGTAAACAATTACGGCTTGCGAAAAACAGCTGATGCCGAAGAAGAATGGGATGAAAAAACCTGGGTACAAGCGCTTAATATATACAGGAAAAACCTGATTCAAAGTGAGATGAATGCGTGAGATGCATGAATCGCTATAAGATAAACCTAACTCTGACATATTTGCATAACAATAGAAACGATTGTACATATCTCATTGTCATTACAATTCATACATGGTCGAATATAGTGTACACACTTTGGAAGAAACTGAATGAGCTCGTGAACGTAATGAAATTGAGTAGAAAGTTTTTGTCTTGAGTTCATATACGTTAGCACGTCTACCATGATACTACTTAAAGGGTATGTTTTGACCATGATCTTTACACACTCATGTTGAGACATTACTGTGTGTGACATTTTATTTGATCAATCTTTGGTAAATTGATAAAGAAGCATGCATGCTTGGTGAAGATACAACTACAACGAACAGTAAAGCCCAACTTCTTCGCTCAAGTGTGAAAATTCTTGCTACCACATAACACGGCCTTGTTGTTAAGTTGTATCATAAATAATTTGTAAATATGTTGATATTTTTCAAGACATATATTTCACCATTCAACAAAACTAAAATTGATCAAAGGAAAGCATTTTATCATGCCGTTTCCCAGAGTCCTTTTACGACATTTGATAGAATTTGTTACACTCATTTCTAATAAAGCTGTTACCATCCTTAAAAAGAGAAACATCTTTTTTTATTGGGAACGCTTTTCATTGCTCTTGACACAGACAAGGTTTCAGGGATATTGGTGATATGATTCCTTAACATTATAGGAATTCGTACTTGCTCACACAGAAGGTTATAATAAGGGGAACTTAAAAGTTTGATACAGAAGATTATGATTATATTTAACTCTTTTATCTGACATGTGATGAAAACTGTCAGTGAAGAGAAACATAAGCAACAAAGAAGTGTTACCATACTTAGAAAGAGAAGAGATCTTACCAAACATCGTTTTTTATTGAAAATGCTTTTTGTTTGATTTTGTCACAGAAAATGAAACTCTAGGAACATGTAACGAGTCATGTGAGTCTCTGAAGAATTTCTCTAGTATGCCTCTGGGTATTAATCTTAAGATGGCATCAGCTACTTAGTAACCTCACTAATTGGTTTTCAAGCCATGTAGATACTTCAATGGCTCCGGAAGCATATCCAAGTTAACGTGCAGTTATTTTTACATTCATAATATAATTTATGTCAATGAATTTAAAAGAATTGATGAAAACTGTATAAGCTGAGGTTCAAAATCAATATGCAGATAATGGATGACTCAATTTGATATGAAGAGAATCGTTCTTTGTCGATTTAAAACTTACAAACAATTACTTACAATTACAAACACAAGCTAACACAAAAATCCTATTTCATAAAATTCTACGGAAAGAAAAATATACTCATGTTCATGTTATGATAGAAAATGCGATTCCACACGGAACTATACAGTTTCAAGTACAAAAATACTGTTTGCTTTGTATAATCTTTTTTACATTTTAGTTGGTTACACTGAATGATTTATTATATAAAAAAAATCCTAGACCCGACTTTGAAACCACAATTATGTTTTTAATGAGTTTGTAAAGAATTAATATATTGAACTATTCACTTCCTCCTTCTTTAAATACACTCTCTCAGAAAAGAAACGCAACCCCTGATTTTATGCAGTGTTTATATCAGTCTTTAACCTGTCATTACACATAGATTATCAAAGATTACACAATGACATTTTACATGGTGAAACACATGTACGTGTAATGTAATGTCTCAATGTCATAGGTCTCTATCATACATTCGACGGAAACCAGGAGGCGCTTTCTTCAGTATCTAGTATGAGTGCCACGAACTGTAATTACAGCAGTGCACCTCTTCGGAACAGAACGGATCAGACGACGAATCCTTTCCTGTGGTATTGCTCTCGACTCATCCCTGTAGTGCTGCGGCCAGTGTATCTAACGTCTACGGTGGTAGTGTACGTGCACGGACACGACGATCACGATAGTTCCAATGATATCCTATGGGGTTGATATCGGGCGGCCTTGAGGGCCATGGCAAGGTGTTGACATTGGAATTCCATAGAAAAATCCACTTTTGCATGAGCTGTGTGAGGGCGGGCATTGTCCTATTGAAACAGCTCCCTCTGTTGGTCGATTATCGGAAGGAGGTATGGCTGTAAAACATCAGTGATGTAGCGTTGGGCCGTCAAATGGCCGGAAAAGATGACCAGGTGTGATCGTCCGTTTTAAGATATGGCTTCCCACATCATGACACTCCCTCCTCCAAATATGTTGACCTGTTGAACGCAGTTCTGTGCAAAACGTTCAATTCCTCGTCTGTATACACGTTGCTTGCTGTCACGTCTCTGAAGTAGGACACTGAAACTGTGACCGAACCAGACACGTCTCTAGTTCCTCAGGGTCCATATCCTCACGATAGTGCACCATCTGAGACGCTGACGTCGATGTTGGCGTCTCAGAACAAGTCTGACAAATGGTCGTCGTGCATGAAGATTAGCCTCACGTAAACAGTTGCTGATGGTTTGGGCCGACAATCTCCTCAAACCAGGCACTTGTGTTGCAGTTACTGGTTTGTGTGGTTTACCGACTACGTAGGTGGATTACCCGGATGAAACAATCCTGAGCCGGTGTGGTGATCCTTTGTCCACCACTCGGAGGACGATCTATAGCGATTCAAAAGTCAGGAGATCGTTGTTTTATTAAGATGGCTATTAAGACGTGCCCTTTTATAGACCTCGGCTTAAACTTTTACTTCCTTGGTTTGCATGTGCAGTTCACTTTTAGTATTATGCATATGACTGTTTCAATTATTCTCGAACAAAATCGGATAAAATGTCTGCGTGGGTTAATTAGTCTGCGTTTGGAAGCTATTACTAATTATACGAGAACATATTAAGAATACATGACAAAAAAATCCAATTTACATTCACCATTTATGTTCAGAGGATGTTGTCAGTTATTGAGAGAAGGGTTGCGTTCTTTTTTGAGAGAGTTTACATATATCATTTTGTATGTGGTCTTTTTGTAATTATTAAAATCTCTAACTCCAAAGTCTCTGTCGTGGAATCCAGAGTAAATGAATATTTCACAACAATTTCACTCCAAAAAAAAATGTTACCTGAGGAATAACAATTGCTTAATCAAAAGAACCTGATGTCTAGAACTATAACTCAATAGTCTCATCTGGCTCCTTTCATTTCACTCGAGAGTTGGCTTGGTTTCAACTACTTTACCTTGGATACATCAGACTTTGCTGCTGTCTTTTGTTACAGCATTCTTTTTATCAAATTACCTTTTCAACAAACCATTACTTTACCTTGTTCTAAATTTGATCAAGTTTTTTATGTTTAACATTTTCCCTGTTTTAATTCGATTATAATTGACGTTTATGGTATTTGTATTCTTCTTCTGTTTGTCTCCAATTTTTCATTGAGAGAGAGAGATTAGTTAATTTCAAACTGTACTCACTTTTTCATTACAAACTAACATTCGTTATTATACGTTTTGGTTACTTATCTCATAAGCCTATTTTTTTATATTAAAGTTATTGAGTTTCATCGTCATGGGATAAGTCATCAACGTATATCGCGTAATGTAAACATTTAAGTTGTTTGCATTGTTGACTGACAAAAAAACACCTTCAACCTTGATAGATAACAAAGTAAAACTTTGTAAGAATGATTTTAACCCGTCTATAACGTCTTTAAGCCCTCCAAGTTATATATTCCGTAAATAATTATCTAAATATAATATAGTTAAAACACAGGTCAATTTTTTTGTACCATTACACATTTGTTCTCCAATTTGTGTTGTAATTTGACCTTTAAGTTTGTCTTGTCACTCATTTTGCTAAATCCCAATTAAAACAATTTTGTCGCAACTTGTGTTTGTGGAAAAAGATAAAATTATAACTATAATATAAAAAGGTTGGATACAGGGAGTTTTGAAATTGAATTCCGGATTTCAACTCTTTGGGTCAAAATGCAACATAATACGTTAAATTTAAATCAAAATAAAAGTCGAAACAAACCACTCCTATGTCCTGGTCATTTAAAATTTTATGTCTAGGTTTGGTAAATTACAGAGTAATTGAAACGATGCAATGGGTATTACTTCGGCAAATTGTATTAGCTGATATAATAGATTTGCTACATCAAAAGTCCTTGATGTTAACAAATTGAAAAGTTGTTTGCAGCTCCATAGTCGTATTTGGCTCCATTCATTTCATTCGAGACTTGGCTCGCTTTCAACTGTCTTACCTTTGATTCATCTGAGAGAATACAGACTGTGTTTCTGTTGTGAACTGTCTTTCTGTGAAGCATCTGGTCATGTTGCAATTATAGGCCAGGACCATTAGAAATGAGGTGGAAAAAAATAGTAGAAAGCTGATTTTTTCTGGAAACCTAAGAAATATCATTCTCAAAACAATGGCACAAAGTTCTGGAAATTCCAGCTGGTGGCTTTTTCAAAATGGCCGCCATTTCCAATATGGCCGCCAAAGATTTTCTGAATTATTAAATATTTTTTACATTTATGTTATATATTGAATGTTGTATATCAAATGAAAGCTTGTTTGATTACCTTTTCAAAATTGTACTTTTTATTGGTGTAGATAATAACCGAAGTGAAATATTGATCAGAATGCTTGCAAAATATACTTTTATAACATTCCCATTCCCATTCACTTGATGGTAATCCATTTCCTAACTATTGCTGTACAGTAAGGTATATTCTGTGGAACACACAGCTTGAATGTTTCTAAAACAATGCCACCTTTGGAATTCCATTCTACAAGAAATATCCATTGCATTTCAGTTTGAGGACTGTCTACTTAAGCTTTCTTCTTTATCTACATCGAAACTGCTTGAGCAAACATAGATGTTGATAAATGCTCTGAAAAAATAGCGTCAAAGGACTGGATCCATACACAATAATTTCATGTATGTCAGTTGTGGCCTATGCAACCATCATCACCAAAGCCAACTACTTTAACAGATACTTGTTTCATTGGACAATATCCATTGCAGTTGATACAATCAACTTACCATTTCCACGCCTGTATCCTGACTCTTTGTTTGTATTTGAGTGATTAATCACTGTCCTGCCACAACAAAGAAATGCGACCCATAAAGGTAATGGTTTTCGTTTCAGAATTGAAAGGAATATCTGCTGATGGGCCCCGCCTCTATTGTTTAAAAGCTTATATTGTTGAAGATGTAAAGTCAAAGTCAATATACAAATGGTACAAGGTTACAAAGATATTTGCATACATGCAGTCTTCGAAAGGCATTTAGAAATGGTTTACACAATATAGAAGTTGTTTGCCAGAAACTGTTACTTAGATTACAATATCCATTCAAATAACAACATATTCTGTACCACAAATACCATTTATATGTAATTGGTAGCACTCATAAACCTAGCCACATGTAGCGGTAACAGACCACTCAACACTCAGACAGAGTATATCATTTTGAAGTTCATCGTGAGATCTCACATGGGGTTGATTGCTATGCAAACTTGTGTAGTGAGTGTTTCGGATTTAGCAGATATTTGTGCCTTTTTCTGATCTGAGTGAGATCCAAGTCATCCATACAACAAAATGTTTCTAACAATATAGACATAATAGCTGTGATATGCATGATTAATCATCAAATAGTAACTCTGTTTTGAAAAGCATCTTCCCATATGCTACATTCTGAATCAAATTCATCCAATGGCATTACTAAACTAAAACCCATAAGGCAAATGATGATGTTATTAAACTTGAGGTTGTTCAATGTGACAGGGGCAAGACCAAGTGTTAATAGCTGTGCAAAAACCATGAGATAAAATGGGCCTCTGAGGTAACCAAATAATAACTCTTCAGCATTGGAACAAAGAAGGCTCATCCCAAAGGGCCTCAATCCCCTAAGACTAAATATCCATCTATGGACAACATTTCAAACAATCCAATCAGATCATTAGGTATGTTTTGTATTATTTTGATACGTAGAAAGATAAGTTTGAGAAATATATCTAACTGTTCATCCCCACTTCTGAAGGATTATCTTTGATTTTAGTACCTGTAGGCTTTTTGCTTATATGAAATAAATGAATTTTTGTAATCAACTTCTATTCCATCTTCATTTTACAAACTAACATATACGTTTATGTATATGAATATTATACTGAATATCAAATGGTATTTTCTTTTCATTACCTCTTCCTTTTTAAGTCATATACCCCAACTCTTTTCAAAATTCCAGATAACTTTTATCCTCTAGCATTACTTTTCTTGCCATTGGAGCGTCTACTTTGATTTTTATGGGGCCAATGATCTCTTCTAGATTATAAGTCCATATTCTTTCACAATAATTAAATGATTGCCCCATATATGCGAAATGACCAAGAGGTCAAGAGGTGAAAGCAGATGTTAAACTTCAACACAGCAATATATATCTCTATATTCTATACCTGTTCCTACCCTATTTTGGGTTTTGTCTGCTGGGGATTTTGTCCTTGGGGATTTTGTCCACTGGGATTTTGTCACACAACCGGATGTTCAATCTTGGTGCATTTCACCCTTGTATGGTTGGTTTTGAGTATACCCTTAAAGGAACTTTGCCAATTTACAAAATGAAAGACTGCACTGTGACTTTCTAACCCGTAATGGACATTTGAGTTTCCATTCTCTGTGAACCTGGTGGTGTTGTTCATGCAATACCTCCCATTGGCGGTATGAATGCTGACATTGATGTCGGTATTACCGGTAACTAATATCTATCAGTACAATGGATTTTCATCTGCCAAAATGTATCAAAGCGTTTGTGAAGCCTCCAATGATTCATACCTGTGAATGATGTTGACACTTATTGTTACTAGTAGTAAAACAAAGGACCGTGCATGGTCAACTTGCTGATATGATGGTGAGTGCAATGGTAGTATGACAATGCTGACACACTGTTCTTATTTCACTTTGACTTTATGATTCCACTCAAGATCCTTTAAGTGGATCACAGGCGACTCAATGACACTCGTACGTTCTTGGTACTGCCTTGGTACTTTAATGTGTATAATTTCTTAAAGTGGGGGAAAAAGTTAATATAAAAGTTTCCAAAAGACAATTATGATTACATAAATAACCTTATGTTAGATAACTAAGCATTTTTGAGAAGCATTTGAGAAAAGCTTTCATTTGATATATTGCATGACATGATTATCAGCAAAATGAAAAAATTCTCAATTTTACCGAAATAAAAGTATACTTTGCAAGCATTTTGATCAATATTTCACTTCGGTTATTATCTACACCAATAAAAAGTACATTTTTGAAAAGGTAATCAAACAAGCTTTCATTTGATATACAACATTCAATATACAACATAAATGTAAAAAATATTCAAAAATTCAGAAAATCTTTGGCGGCCATATTGGAAGCGGCGGCCATTTTGAAAAAGCCACCACCTAGAATTCGCAGAACTTTGTGCCATTGATGTAAGGGTGATATTTTGAAGGTCTCCAGAAATTATAAGCTTTCTACTATTTTTTTCCGGGTTGTCCATATCTTTTAACTAATGGTCCTGGCCTATTAGTTTACATAAACGCAAGTCTGATTTTTGTTTTCAATAATCAAGAGTATTAAATTACTGTTTATTAAGAAATTAAGACGTTAGGTCAAGTTTTTGAAACAACTTACTGCCGATCCCCTCTATGTATATTTGTTTTTCATTACATTTTCTTTTCTCTATTATTTTCTTTGGAATACTATTTATTACCAAAAGAGATATCATTAACAAATATCAAACAATGAATTCGCATGAAAGAGGTTTAATTGCAAAAGGAGTGTATTATTTTCTAGTGATCATATTTGATGTTTATGAGAATGTGAAAATAAAACATCAACTCCTAAGTGAAAAAATAAAAAAAAAAGACTTGAAAACATAAAAAGAATTCTTTTGAACTGGAAAAAACGACATTTAACCTTGATAGGAAAAATAACTGTTATCAAAACATTGGCTTTATCTACTATTGTTCATATTCTTGCTTCTCTTCCAAATCCCACTAAAGATTTTTTAACAAACTTGAACAGATTATTTTTCAACTTTATCTGGGACGGAAAGAGAGACAAAATAAAACGAATAAATTTAATGCGAAAATATGAAGATGGTGGTCTTAGGATGGTTGATGTCAAATCATTTATTGATGCATTGAAAATCTCTTGCTTGAAGAAATACGTTTCGATGTCAAACGACTATAACCTAGCCGGTTTTCCCATTAGATATATTCTTCAGGTAGGCGCGAATATCAACAGAAAATACAAACTGCAAAATCCTTTTTGGAAAGATGCACTTGATGCCTGGCATAGATATATCAAATGTCATGTAGTCAATGATTATATTAATGAAATACGTATGCAACCTCTCTGGTTAAATCACCAAAGTTGCAATCCAAACCTGATCATCAATAACTGGCTCAAACAAGGTATAGTTCATGTAAAAGACATTTGCAAAGATAAAGAATTCTTAACATTTGCAGAAATCAAAACAAAATATGATGTTAAAGGCACAGTGCTTGATCTTAATAGAGTCATCCTTAGCATTCCAAGAAAATGGAAAGATGTCATTCACTCATTTGACTTGTCAAGCGTAAGGGATATGCCACTAGACTCTCCTTGGAAGGATCTTATTGCTCCTGCAAAGGGATCAAGATTATTTTACGACAATCTTATATCTGATGCAACAGGTACATTACCAAACGTATGCAACAAATGGCATAATGAATTAAATGATTTAATCAATTGGAATTCAACATTTTTGAAATATAGACAATCAACCAAGGATACTAAGCTTTTGGAATTCCAATACAAATTTATCCACAGAGCCATCTATACGAAACGGAAGTTGTTAAAAATGAATCTAGTTGATAATGATATATGTGAATCATGTGGAGCAAGTGAGAATATTTACCATGTATATGTAGAATGCCCAATCATTCGAATGTTTTGGAACGAAATCGCCAACTTCTTTAGCAGATCACTTAATCAAACATTCGAAATTTCAACACTGGATATATTATTCTGTACAACCAATAGCAACTTGCTAAATCACATAATATTGTTAGCTAAACGTCATATATTTGTTATGAACATCAAACGTTTGAAACCAAACTTTACAATATTTACAAAGATTTTAAAAGATGTTTTTGACATCGAGAAATATATTGCACGAAAAACTTTTAACATGAATTCTTTCGATAGAAAATGGATGCTTCTCAAAGATGTCCTTTAAACCTTTGATTTAATCATTTTTTGTTCGCATCCCGATCACCTATGAGGGATAAATATTCTCATATGTATTCTCCATTCCCACTGTTGTTTGTAAAATATACATTGTCATCTGTTCATGCTTATTATGTCATAAATTCTTGTTTTCCATCTCAACTGTACCCACCATTTATTGTATCCAACTGAAGTCAATAAAAACATTTCCAAAAAAAACAAACTCCTAAGTGAGTTTCCGCGATAGTTTGCTGTGGTTTGTATCTTGATAGGTTAAATCTGTTTAGTTTAAAGGGACAGTACAACCGTTTTATTCGGAATATGCTAGGGGGAATAGTGTGTAAAAAACGTCAAATTGTTATACAGTTAAAAAGTTCATAAAAACAGACATTTAAGTTTGGTTGACTACATGGATCGTTTCCCTCTAACTGAAATGGTCAATAGGAATTGTTACAAGACAATACAGGGTTATGAAATGTTTGACCAACTGCTGATAATTCGTTTGGCATAAAATATTATTCGTTTGGGAAAATGTGTGGGAAAATATTTCCTTCAGATGTTATTTAGTTCTTTTATGCTTCGAATACTCATGATGATGCACATTCTTAAATTCCTATAAACATGTTCATAACATTCTATAGACATGATTATGACGACCAACTCTGAAATGACTATTCTGGAATCGGAGAGGCAAACACGTTAACGTTAAAAGACTTTCTGATGGCCCTTTGTAGAATCGAGAGGAAAGTTCTACATTTCTATTGCTCAGAGACGACACATAATTAATTATGTTTTCTAAGCTGCTGGTCGATTGCAGACGAAATCTAGTATATAATTCATTAATTGAACGACCTCAGACACTTTGGCGTTTTGGCGAGCTTAGAGTTCAAATTTAGAACATTATTGCACAGAAAATGTTTGAATGTCTGATATTTTTAACAATTCTTTATCATGTTGTCATATAAAAACTTGGTAAAAATTAGTAAAACTTTTGTAACAAGAACACAAAATCATTTAGGAAATAAATCAATGCGAATTCTACATGTTGAGATGATGAAGAATGATTAAAACAATATTATTGACATCCACCTTCTTCATTCAGTTTTAGGATGTTTTGTTAAGTGTCTAAGAAATCAACCGGATCTCTCACTTGCGAGTTGAAGACACAACCAGACATTATCTGAAACCTTGTTCCAAATGAAATTGTATTTTACAAGTCTTTCGGAACTCTGTCTATACATCTTTAAACAGTTGTCTTTACATATCAAATGTGAGGTTTTCGTAATTGAAATGGAGAATGATAAAGCTTTCATTAACAAGCTGAAGAGAAATTATATCTCTGTTTCGTGTTAAAATCAATGGAAGTTTAAAATGAATAGCTTATAGAATATGTCATGTCATTAAAATAATCCTCTATGATACTTTTAACAAACTCTTACAATATCGATAAAATCTGTAAAGTGAGCTGTTATCAAGAAAGCTAAGCCAAGATTGATAAAACATATTCATATAGACTTTTTTAAAGCATTTAAGAAAATACACTTTATTAACAACTCCTTGTGACAACTAAACAAATCAAAATCCGTGTTAGAAAATACACATTATCAAGTAAAAAGCAAACCGTGAACACCATCACTAACTTTATTATTTATTGTTTCAAATTAGATTGTCTGTATTTGTCAGTTGTGACATGCTCCTATTTTTCTAAAAAGGATACACGTTACTTCCCCATTAAAAAAACGAAATACATAGTCCAATATGAGCTAGGAATGACCTGTTGCTTGTCTGTACTGGTGGTATAAGATGTAGCGAATAAGGCGAAGAGATGAATTAGACCAAAATTACAACAATCTACATGTACCTCTACCCTTGAGGATCTCTATCTTATTTGAAAAGAAAGTAGAAGCTAAATTGTTTAACCATTCAAATAACAAAAATACAAGACTGCAGGCCGGAAGCCGCTTAAACATTCTCTTAAAATGAATTTAAATATTGTAATATAATTGCAAAAGCTGCAGTACTTTCCCTAAGCAATATAAGATTAAGAATTAACAATAATTTACAGTATGCCCTATCATGTATAAATTATGCATAGGGCAAATTCCACATTGGCTTGTCATTAACATTTATTGATGGAAGGTGTACACATTACCAAAACGCATTAACACATCATTGTTCACACACTCACCAACCTTTTGTGTTCATGGCACTTTGTTATGAAATACAATACCTTTGTGTTGTTTTATTGATCGTTATATTACAAAATTAGATTTTCGCACAGTGTATATGGTAATAATGTTTTTTGTATATATTGTTTCCCTAGCCCTGTTTCATAGTATTCATACTTTATATGTTCACAAAACAAACTCCTTCATTCAAGATCTTACCAATGACTTACTAACAAAGTTATTCTTATCGTTTATCAATTGATTGTGTTATTCTTGTTAAACTTTAACAATAAGGATTTGACAATTTTAAGTAAAACTTTAGGCCCAAATGTAAAATTTGTAATGTATTTTTGAAGGATTTGAATTTATCAATTTTTTATCCATAAATAGCATTTACAATGGGGAGAAAATTTTACTTCCTGACATATTCGATATTTTAATGTTTATTTACGTACATTATTTAATACATATCAACTTATTTTAGTTTACATGTTGCAAAGTCGCCCCTTCACTATACAAATGAGTTATGCTAAAAGTTGATAACAACTGTCGTTATTTCATTTAACGAGTTAATGAAGAAGGCAACACATTCGACACCGAATTACCAAATGCCAACTTTGCATTTCAACAGGATCATCCAAAAAAGGGTTTAAACAAATTTACCATGACGACTTTTATTTAGTAGTGCGAGTTAATAATTTTAACTTTTGATCCACGATACAGAAACAACACATGTAATGCCCGTTTTTTTAGGCCCATTTTTGTCAATACTGCATCTGGACTTGCTTACATGAGTAATAAAGACAACTGACATTCCTCATTAGTTTACCGACCTAAATAGCCTGGAGTAACCTTGGAAATATGCTTGCAGTTTTAGCAATTACTGTTTGTCTTTAGCGTACTCTTGTTGTCGTGTATTTGAATCACTGTCTGCAAAATTCTGAATATCTTCTTTATTCATCACAATATTCTGGTGCGAGGTCACAGTCGGCAGGCTACCTGTTTTCGGGTAGTTTGACTTATAAAATTATATGTTAAATTGACCTTAACCTTCCTTTCAGAATTTCAAGAAAATTTAATCCATTTTTCCATCACATAAGTCATTTCAGGTTTAGAAATAGAACGTATTTTAATCTCAGTAATAACAGACACTCTTAAGTTATCTGTATTTGACAACAACACTGATTTTATATTTACATTACGGCTTGGAATGATTTATAATACTCCTTTTAAAAGATTTATAGAGAAAATCCTTACTTGAATTACTATTTAAGGAGAGTAATCGCCTTGATATGACTTCGAAAATGTACCTTCATGATTGACTAAGCTCAGTGCACTTGTCCCAAGAAATCCTTAAAGCTGTAGCAAAGCGGAAGTTGGTTTTGTCACTCGTGTAATAATTGCACTTGAAACATTTAATTTCAGAATGTAATTCGCATGGTTTTTGTTTATTGAAAGGGGCGAAATATACTAATGGAATTATATAATGTTCATGAAAGACAAAACATGTTCTTTAACTAAATTGATATATGTTAAATGTTATATCCCATAGATCTTTATAATGAAGTCAATCAACAATTTGTAGCTTGATGATATACTTCTAAACACAGGTTGATTTAACTTGAAATGTTTGTTTAAAATCAATATCAATCTTCTGATTTTCCATGTGTTAAAGTCGGAATAAATTTCAAACAAATGTTTAAAAAAGAAAAATGAGAAAAATATGTATGCATTTCAATCAAAATCAGCAAAAGTTTAACGAAGCAGAAATTTTGTAATTTCATATGAGCAATGGTAAAATAAAAAGTGTTATCCATTTACTTTGAACGTAAGTACATACATGTGTTGTCTTAAAACAGCCATTACCATTGATTATACTATTCAAGGTGTAGACAAATAGAAAAGGGCTCAATGAAGTTTAGGTTGATTAATCACTTACATCATTTTGATAACAATGCTGCAATTAAGATATATTAATGACTTCTAACAACAACCATATGTTCTTGACATGTCTCTTCAGTGTCTCTCTTGGTTATTCTATGAAAATTCAAACTAGAAATCACAACACCGTACGTAGAATAAAATGATAATATAGTACGTTATGGGCGGAGTATGAATATTATTCATGTACAGTATTTCTACCACCTGCCATTGATAATGAGTTTTATATATACTAAAGTCAGACTAAGAATTTCTTCTTTTCTGACGTTCATGTCAAACATCTCTTTCTCTATGGAGTGAATTGAGTGACTTACATGTACAAATTGATATAAAAAAATGAATATGAACTGTCATATGTCATATATGATATGACAGATGATATAGTTGTCGATATAAGGTCAGACAGTATAGATTGTACACAGGGTTTCATCTTATTATTGAGAAGAAGCAAAATCTATATTATTGGATCTGTTCATGTTTTCCACTATTTCCACAAAATAACCAAACGTTGAAGTTAGAATATATTTTGCTATAACACTTGTATGTTATGACATTTTGGTACTGGAGAAAAACTTGACACGAATAACATGTCCCTCAAAGTGAAAAAATATTTGTCTTGCAAATCTGAGTCTTTAATCTTAAAACAGCTTCTTGTGGAAGTGTAATACCCTCTGCTATGGTTGTTTATAAACTAAGTCACAGATTATCAGCATTTTGAGAGAAGTCTTCATCACTTTATAACAAACATGCGGTTAACACGAGTCATCTTTGAGCACACACCCGTCTTTTATCCTGCTTATCAAGGGTTAACATTTTAAGCCCTTATTACCATTTTCTTTTGGTGATTTTCACTTCATGATTCTGTCAAACGTTGGTATTTGTTTGAAAATGCCTTTTGACATTTCTGTTAAGAACTTGTGATAACAGATAATAATAAAAAAAAAACCCAAACAAACTTGAAGGTAATTGTGTTACATTTTGAATGGCAAGATGAAGATGAACTGTTAACAGAATAGCTGATTACATGATAGAAGAACACTTTTATACAAACTTATTGAATCTGTATTACATTTCATGTTTGGTGTCAATTATACTGTTTTGCAGCCAATGGTCGTTTTAATTCATTTGTTTTGAATGGCCTAATTGTTTATGCATCAAAGATTATTATAAGATATGAAACCAAATTCTTGTTTACCAGTTGTGGATAATATGTCTGGCATTGATCAGAGAGAAGAGTAAACATTTTTGTTATCATCACCTCGTTTTTGTCCAGAAATTGATTGAATAAACATCTTGAATAAACAACTGTGCACTGTACATTCTTTCAATAAGAGACACTGGGTTTATTGATACAAAATACAAACAATTCGAAACTTACAAATATAACGTTTATTTGCAAAAGATTCATCTAGTTATGCAGAAAACATGCTTTAGAAAACCTGATATCATACAGACTGTAAAAATGTCTGTCCACTTTAAAAAGATCTCAATTGAGAGATTTATATAGAATTTTGGGAACGTACTGACCATTTTGTAGGAATAAAAAATATGGGTCTATTCATTACATTTAATCAACCTTTTACCGTTCAGAGAACCGGATCTTGTATTTGGGGTTTAAAAAATATTTTTTACGTAATAGCCTTTCCATGTATAAATGACTCTCAAGTTTGACAATTTTGATCATGAGTTTTGACAAAACTGACAAATTGACAAATTATTACATGCTTTACACTATCCCTCTTTCAAATTGATCGTTATTGACCAATATAATAGTCATGACACGCAGTTCTTCCATTCCTAAAGGAATTTGGGAACTAAAAAATAACCGTAGACGTCATGTCTTTGTAGCTATTTAAAAACAATATTAAAACTTCCATTTCCTACTATGAATTTTGATCCTCATATCAGTTTTTAAATTAAAGTCATTGATTTTACATCATCTAAGGAGATATCAATAGGAAAAATATGTATTCAGATTGTAACAGCAAAGTTGGTTGATATTTATATCCCTTAGTTACATACTACTTAAGTATTTCAGTTTATTTAATGAGTTATTCTTATCAAAACTTTTGCAAAATACTGCTTTTTCTATTGACAATCAATGGCCCTTTGTTCTTATGACTCTGTTCGGTTTGTACCCTAAGATGTGTGTAATACTGCCTTTGTACAAGCCATGTTGAAAACAATCCTAACTAGTGACCAATTTCAATACTTAAACATCAAAAGCCTCATTTCCCATCGTATATTTGATAGCACACTTCTTGTTTCTATAGTTTTCAAAGTCATAAAAACAATTTTCAGTTCCTGGTCGATTGCAGACGATTTACTGGTATGTAATTGACTGACCTCTCGCCTCTTGGTAAAATTGCGGGCTTGTAGTTCAGATTAAGCACTTACATGACTTTAGGTGAAAGGTGTTAGCTTAGAAGCGGTGCTTTTTCATGTTTTCACGAAGGAACATGGAATAAAAGGAAAACGTTTTATGCCATGGAAAAGAGTTCCCTTTTTATTTAAAGGGGCAGTAGCACGTTTTTTGATAATTTTATATTTTAACAATTGCACTTATAATTGTAAGTAAATGCCTAATGTATTATATTGACAGTGTCAACAATCACATTACACAAGCCAATCACCCATAATCAGAGGACAAAGTATGAGGATTCACATAAAATCCATTGGCGGCCATTTTTGTATGAACACCTTTAATTCATTTTTGTATGAAAAAGGAATCGCATGGCTGAACCTTATGTTATATATTTGAATTATTACTGTTCCATTTAGTTTAAATACATTGTCTTTCATTTGGAACCATTTATTTTAATTTTCCTGACATCACCTTATATTCCCCCTTAAAACGTGCTACTGCCCCTTTAAAGGGGTAGTAGCAAGTTTTTTGGTCATTTCAAATTTTCAAATTTTCCCTGATAATTGTAAGTTAATGCTAAATGTATTATTTTGTGTCAAAAATCTTATAACACAAGACAATCATCCATAGTCAGAGCACAAAGTACGAAGATTCACATAAAATCCATTGGCGGCCATTTTGTGTGAACACCTTAAATTCATTTTGAGGAAGAAAAAGGAATCGCATGGCTAAACTTAACTTTATATATATGAATTATTACTGCTACATGTAGTTAACCCTCTACTTTAAGTCATTTGAAAATCATAACTAATAATAATAAATCAATCCATGGCTCAACAATGTTGGTTAACTTTCAGATCATATTTATTTTTTTAAGACATTTTCTAATTTTGAATGAAAGTTGGCACTTCCTGTTTGCATCTTCTGACATGTGCTCATGATACCAAAAATAAGTGTGAAGTCAATCGATTGCAATCCTGACAAAGGGAGCTTTAATTTGTATAAATAAAACCAATTTTCATTCTTCATATGTTTTGTTTTTACGTAGATGTACATATTTCCATGTAATTATATTTTTATAACGTCATATACCTAATCAAAATTGGTATGTATCACCAGTGATACAATGGGACACTCTATATTTTTGTGTATCACTCATGATACATTTTGGACATACGAGGAATCCAACATGAATTTGCTTATGTAATGTATATTTCAGTAGCAGCTGTTGGAAGATAAGAATATAACTAATTGTGATGTACAAACACATTGCTTGTATTATATTGAGATATTGATAACAAGAATGAAGGAGAATCAAATTAGGAGTGAAGAAATAAGGGGAACAAACCATAAAGTCCGGATTTAAATTAAGAGGCAGAGTTTGGGCTGTAGGACTTCTGTACAAATTTAAAGTTGGAGAAGTTGCTGTGAATGTGAAAATACGGTCAAAACTTTGCATGACTGGTGAGTTGTTCATTCGTATGCGTCAACTGATCCTCAAGATCTAAACTACAAGGTTTTTGCAGGTACCCTTTTACATTACTTGAATTGGTAAAACAGCTATACAAAAAAGTAATTTGTTTGTTGGAACAATGATGATGAACACACTGAGAATGTATGTATCAGCTATATAACAGCCCCAAGAAATAAGGTTGTGTAAGGATTGATCCAAAAGTGGAACTTAACACAGATGTTTGCTTGTATGGTTGTGAAACCACCCCGATGATCCTCTCTATGCGAGAATAGCGCTTTGACTGGAAAGAGAAAAAGAATATCATGGTCACTTGTCCAAACTTTCATCACTTTCATAGGTGAAATAGATCACCTTGTTTCACTGACATTGGCTAGCTACCTGCAGTCAAATCAATAAAGTGGTACAAATAATGGCGCTGAAGCCCCCAAGGGCCGAAGCCTTTTTTTCAAGGGATTGAGAGTTACGATACTATTACCTGACTTAAATAACAATCAACTAAATGATTATTCAACTACATATCTTCAAAACCTATAAATATGAACTATCAAATGAAAAGCTTGTAGTAAAAAGTAATGGAGCAAGAGAATAATAGGGTGACGTCACAAGTGTAATCTCGGGACATGTAGATTGTAATTTGTAATTTTTATCAAGGAATAGACCATCAGCCATTCTTTAGCATCATTCCGCACAGTCAGACACAGTCTATTAGCCACTGAAGTGCTCTTAGATTAAGCCTCCCACCTCCCAGTATGGAATACCACACGTGTAAGGTGCAAGAACTAATACTGCACATGCATCACACATGCTATATGCCTTATTATGCAGAGAAAATGCATGTTTCGTCAAAGAGATGAACTGTTTTGTACAGTTCCGCCTATGCAGATAGACTCCATGTGATTAATGTGAAGTGTCATTTCTCATGATAGAAGAAACCACAGCGTGTTTTAAGACTATTTTGAGTTATTCAAACAACCTGTTTCTGTTAGCTGTTTCAGGATTCATTTTCATTGTTTGAACTTAATTAATTGTTCATATTATGTCCTTAAACATTCAAAGCTGTTTCAACATAATGCTCAGAGTCTAAGGAATGAAAACAATCATGCTTATTCTTTATAGAAAATATGGAGAAATAAACAACATTCATATTTTAGTGATGCAGTGTGTTATATAAATGAGTGTTTGATATTAAATGCTCAGTCCCAATATGTATCACAGGTGATACATGCAATGCCATTACCTCAAATACCCAGGATATCACAAGTGATACAAACAAGATATCTTAAACAAATAAACAAACAGTAGAAATGGACTTGTATTTGTGTTAATTGATACAAAAGTGTACTAATTTCAAAAGCTCATAATTTTTGGACTCTTAGAAGTAGTGTTGGTTACTAAAGGGTTAAATACATTGTCTTTCAATTTGAACCATTGATTTTCATTTTCCTGACATCACCTTATATTCCCCCTGAAAACCGTGCTACTGCCCCTTTCAATCAATAGTTATAATGATACTTCGGTTATGTCTGAAACTTTCACAAAGTAAATATCTAAACAGATATTCTTTGAAACATTTTTGAAAATGATAATGTCGTATTTACAAATACAAGAAGTTGATTTGTTAAGAAATGGCAAGACACATTTCTTAAAGTGTGCTAACCAATAACTCAAACAATTGCATGTACAAATAATGAAGCTTCAGCAAGAATCTATTATCATTTCAAATATTAGTTAATGTTATCTTCAATAGGAGTTGAATGTGTATAGTAAAATAAAATGATAAAAAGGACCACAAACGTAGATTACGCTCATTGTTGACTACCTAGTAACAACCTGTTACTTTATAGTCTGTATCGATGGTATTAATTGTAGTAAATAAGGCAATCACGTCTCTCAACCGTGAAGATTATTCTCTGTAGAGGTGTGAGCCACAATCGTTGCCCTTGAAGAAATCTATCAATCGCTAATTGGCTTCCGTTTCGATTACATCATCAGTAACTGGTTTAGAATAGAATAGAAGTCTGAAAACAACAAATCATATCTTAGAATGATATTAAAATTATAATTCCAGAACACGTTGATAAATATATTGTTTCAGGTTTTTTAAAAACAGAATATTTCCAAGGCCTTCCAACTTTTCACGATGTGTGTGTTATTCAAGAACCAGCATTTATAAGACTTGCAACATCATGAAGAATTGCATCACAAACTGTTTAACCAGAATACTTGTTATTACCCCAGAAGTAGGCCATACATGTATTAGACTAAGAGAAAACCCAGTTTTCAAAACAGAACCTTAAATATTAAAAGAAATGGCATTGATATCTCAGGGAGATATTGAATTCACTTCATCCGTTCCTTTACTTAGTTCTCTCTCTGAAGCCTCTGTAACTTATTTCTCTCAGCTGTTCAAAAGATTTTCATCATCAAAACACCAACACTTGACATAATACCGCATCCTGATTTGGTAATTCGGATTACAGTGACCCAAGAACCTATATCAGCCGGTGCTTCCATGCTGCTCGTAGGGTCACCTAAGCTGGACTGCTTAGTCTGGCTAAATCATGTGATTCTGAAACATAATTGAATCTGAGAGCTCCCCTTCACTTTTGTCTTTCTGTCCCTCAATGATTCGATCCCTTTTCTTCAGGATTTGTCTACTCATTTTTGTATGACAAGTATTAGATAACTGACTTATTGCTAACAAGGTAAAGCATACTCAATCACTTTGAATTATTCTTATTTTTATCATAGTTGAATAGGGGTTATTAGTGAGTTTCTGTATATGCATCGGGAACGGCAACCATGATCGGAAACCCACGTCAGCAACAGCGCTTTGTGACATCATACTATAGAGACGCATGCGGCACGTTCTTTAAATATCACGGTCTTCATATTTCGACTTCACCTATCTCATAGAAACACTGCCTGTTTTGTGATAATTGAAAAATTAGTTATGCGTAATATGCGTGACTATTCAAAATCAGGAATGCATGCGAGAATATTTGATTGAAGTGTCTGAAGAGAGGTCGGTACTATCTAAACCTCCGACTTATTGATTTAGATAAATTAACCCCTAATCTTCCAAATCAATATTGAATTACGAATTCAAAGTAATCAACGTGAACTCTACCATATAAATAATGCATATGGTAATTACACGTTGGTTTGACATCTGTAATTGGTGGGATTAATTATATCAAAATAAAGACATTAACACATTGTTGCTTCACAATATCCATGTACCCACCTACCATCTTGTGGCCTTGAAACAAGGTTTCAAACTGTTATTATATGAGACAAATAGATGTGTTATTTTGTTGTTGTTTAATAATTCCAAAATCAGGTTAATGTTTATATATTTGTGCCATATTTTATTTCAATAGATATATTTCTTTTGCCTTTGTTATGAATGCCGTTCATATGTGCATGAAAACTTAAGCTTTCATCCATAGATGTTATTCAATGAAGTATAACCTTATTCCCAAAAACATACTTATCAATGACGTTTTTTTTTGTATG
Source organism: Steromphala cineraria (assembly GCA_916613615.1). Classification (NCBI taxonomy): domain Eukaryota; kingdom Metazoa; phylum Mollusca; class Gastropoda; order Trochida; family Trochidae; genus Steromphala; species Steromphala cineraria. The sequence goes on along the minus strand of OU744724.1, from coordinate 52,956,075 downwards.
CAGAATATACCTCAAAAGATATTTCATTTCATTATGCAAAATTGTTCTTAACATGTGCAACTTGCACTGAATTTTCTTTGATTTATTTACATGCATTAAGATTTTTATCATTTGCCCTTTTTACTTTTCTAACACTATTTAATAGACATCAATCTAAACTTAATACTTAACTACAAGTTGACAATGGCAACTTCAGATGACGATCAAGATTCAAATTTCATTTTTCATGCCTTAAGATACATCAATGTTAACTCATTGTCATAACAAGACTTCATTTCCATGAAGTAAAGAATAATGGAATATTGAAGAGGATCATTTTCACGCATAGTAAGAACTTAAAGATTTGCTTCTTATAGATGCATTCACAGGATCACAAGAAATTTAACAAAATGTAATTATGACTTTGGAATGATTATAAAATTGTAAAGTACATTCAATGGTTTTCAGAATAATGAGTTTAAAAGAAGCTAACACAACAAGTACCGAACTACAACCATCACATCTATATCCAACAAGTTCATTCTATAAAGGCTAATTTTTTTAATGATGACTGATTTTTAGATGAGCTTAAGTGATGCGGAAGTGATACATGTCCAACTGGTCAACTTCACGGTACAATCACGCTTCAGAAAGAACAGTGCTAACTGTTAAAAGTGTTTCATCTCTCACCTGTAGAAGCTATCAATGGCTTATCAAATCGACTGACGACCCTCATTAGCTTACCGACCTTATTAGCCAGGAATAATCTAATTACATGCTTACATTGTTAGTGTTCCTGGTTGTCAGTGCTGGCGTACTGTTATTAATGAGGGTTTTCTCATGTTTTTGAATGACTGTCGGGAATAATCAGAATTTATTCAAGATTTTCCCCTTTTCGAATGCGTGGTCACCGTTCAACAGGTCAGCTGTTTCCTGCTAGATGTCTAATGTAATTATCCACTGAAATGACCTTTAGATAGCCTTCTGACCAGATAGGTTTGAGGATCCCTTGCAGCAACATTTGATTGACTGGGTATTATGCATAGAAACTGCAAATGTAGAGTACGAATCAGTATGTTTTAAGCGTAAAATTAGCCTAAATCACTAAGCGTGTTCCACTTATCCAAAATCATTTCAAGTTAAGGCAGGACGAATGACACATTTCTCAAGATACCATTAGTTTATTTAGAAAAAACAATAGCAAAGGATTTAACATTCCTTATCAAAAAGCGTCAGTTTCTCTTTAGAAGAACACGATGCAGAATGTTACAGTAAATGACATCTGAATGATTTATAAGTAAAAACGTTTGTTTCAATCATGTCTCCTCAATGTCTCTCATTGTTAATCAAGGAGGCATCAAACTGAGAAAACAACAAATCAAGCCATTATATCTTGCTTCAGGGAGTAACGTTACAGTACAATGTACACAGTGTCACACCATCTGTAACATATCAATGGTAATGAAATTCCTTTTGATATAATCCTAAGCCTGACTAAGAATTTTCTCGGAGAAACATCATTTCTGACATTATCTGTCAAACACTTTTTACTACATGGGGATGAACTTACTTCAGTGACAAACGCAGTGCAACCAAAAAATCAATATATGCTTTTCTAAGATGATTTTTGGGACTTTATGCAGAGCAACCTGGATAAAATGTGAAAACTATGATATATGAGATATATGACTATGAGTTTTACTATTACTATCGTTGACCTTTATTAACAACTTATATTCAACAGTCTTTTTCAAGAACACTTGCAAATGATCAAATGATTAAATTAAAGAATTAATTTCACATAAGTAGGACTTTTGACATTTCGAAAAGTCGAAAAGAGCACAGTTGTGTAAATGATAACAACTAACACAAAAACTCACTTGTGTATTAAACGTGTTTTGACAGATAAAACCCAATAAAATATCAAAGTTGAACGTTTATCAGAACAATTGTTCACATGTCTAAAGATTATGTCACACAAGCTTAATGATCATTTGGAATAACTTTGGCATTTTATGTTTCGTGATGATCTTGATTGATCTTATGCTGTCAATGGCCATTTGTTTTGAATGGACTATGTGTATATGGATAACCTATTAACAATTGGGATATATCTTGTGGTGTAAAAATATTGAATTGTTATTAATGCCCGATAAGATTTCTTTGAGGTTTAAGCGTCAAAAGAATTGTTGGTGGAACCATTTGATTACTCATTTGCTGGAACATTTAATCAAGATACATGTTGTCGGTTTGTATAATCCAGTGATATGGTTAATGTTATAGTCTTGATAGATGCCTTTGCACTGAGCTGTTTCTTTGACACCGTTGTTTTCAAGCAGAATTTGAAAGCACTATTGATAAAACTATATTAGGTTAAAGTTTTTAAGCACATGATATGTAATTCATTGTATATAAAAAGGAATATTCTTTATAGATATCATTTTTAAAAACCATAACAACATGTTAAACGTTTAAAGGGAAGCTCAAATTATAAAAATAACAGGTACATAGTGCATTTATGAGTAGTGCAAATGTGTCAATGTAGCGAAGGATGACATTTTATTAAAAACAATTTATTCATGAATTTACGATAAACATACCGCCATGAAAAACCCTTATTGTCTTATTAACTACATTTCAACACTCACAATACATTCAATCTCGCAACGAATTTTAATTGTTAATCATCGTTTCATTCATGTATGTGTCGCCATGGATAATGATGCAAGAGTGCCATGACATACAAAACTGACTTATTTTTAAAGGCTCTGAAGTGATATGGAAGTAATAAATGTACAACTGTGAATCTTCAAGGTACATTGACGCTTCAGAAAGGACAGGCTAAGTGTTAAAACTCTCCAAAATCTGACCTGTAGGAGCTGTCATAGTTTATATAGTTTATCAAATCGACTGACTTTCCTCTTTAATTATCGACCTTGTTAACCAGGTGAAAGCTAATCACATGCTTACGTTGTGTGTGTTCTTGTTTGTCAGTGTTGGAGCACCATTATTGATAAAGAGTTTCTAATGTATTCGAAACACTGTCAGGAATTTTCAAAATATATTCATGATTCTCCCCAATTTATTATGCATGGTCTACATTAACAGGCCACCTGTTTTCAGCTAAATAACTTATGCAGCTATCCGCTGAATTGACCTTTGACGGGCTATTCTATCAGATAAGTTTGGGTATCCTTTGCAGTCATTTTTTATTTGACTTGAAATCTGTAAAGCCCTTTATATAAATTTTAAAAGTACGTCACTGAGGGTCAGGCATGTCTCATTGCACTTGACATTGTGTATTTTAGGCGTGAATTGAGCCTAAATCAGCAAGAGTGTTCCAATACTCTAAACGTATTTCAAGTTAAAGCAGGAGGAAAGACTACCTAATCAAAGTACATTTAACAAAGTTTAATCAAAGTATTCAAAAAGTACAACAAGAAAGGATATAACATTTATTATCAAAAGGCATCCTTTCGATTCACTAGTACACGTTGCAGCAAATATATGTGCAGCTGACGTATGATGTGTTGAATATCTGGTGTTTCTTCAACCAAAAAGGGTAACCACAGGTCAAAACGTCCTTCATAGGGAAACCATTAGATTAACTTCAATTAGAACAGTAGCTATAGTAGTTATAAATTAGCTACAGATTTCTCACCCCGATAAATAATGCATAGTTCATGCAAATGCAACCACCAATACTAATCTCAACGAACCCGACATTTGGAGTAAACTAAGTCAATGTAACCATGAAGATGAAACTTTGTAAAATAGCTTCAAACATTATCAACCACAAGTACAAATCTCGAATGAATTTAAATGTTGAAACACGACACATTCTGTACATTTCAACCTCCCCCCTTTACATTTTCAACTTAACAGACAATAATTAAACCCTTATCTTTCTTTAAACAAACTAACAGATATAAAAGCCAAAACTTTTAATAAATAGACAGAGAAAATTTTAAAACTGTGATATATTGATTTTCTAATAATTCTTTACACAATAATACACCCTTTAAAGGGTCAGTAGCACGTTTTTAGAGGGAATATAAGTTGATGTCGGGAAAATAAAATTAATGGTTCCAATTGAAAGACAATGTATTTAAACTAAATGGAGCAGTAATAATTCAAATATAAAACGTAAAGGTTAGCCATGCGATTCCTTTTTCTTAAACAAAATGAATTAAAGGTGTTCATACAAAGTGGCCGCCAATGGATTTTGTGTGAATCTTCATACTTTGTCCTCTGACTATGGATGATTGACTTGTGTAATGAGATTTTTGACACTGTCAATATAATACATTTAACATTAACTTACAATTATCAGTGAAAAATTTAAAATATAAAATTATCAAAAAACGTGCTACTGCCCCTTTAAATGGGTCCTATGATTGCAGACTATTTTGTACAAACAATATTTTAAACTTCTGCTAACTTCTTGCAAGAACTCTTAATGATTTAATCAAACAATTGATTTTGAAAAAAATATGCCTTTTGACATTTTGAAAAGAGCACAGTTGTAAAGATAACAACAAAAACAAAAACTCACTTGTGTATTAATAGTGCTTTTACAGAAAGAAAATAAAATACCAAAGTTCAACGGATATATTAGAACAATTGTCATATGTCTAAAGATTATTTTTATAAAAGCTGAGTGATCATTTCATAATTACCTTGACATTTCATGATCTTATACTGTGAATGTCGACTAATTTATGCATTTATAAAACACATAAAGACATGAAAAATAACCACATATGATCTAAATAAATAAGTAATTTTAACCAATAACCGACACTCACAATACATCCCAACATGTGTAATTTGAACTGATGTTGACTCTATTTCAGTTTTAATTGAGGAATGACTACTTACATATACATGAACTTGAAAGGCATTACAACTCGAATAAATTGATACGATGATATACGGTACTGTCAATTATTTTATCAACTGTAGATAATTTGTCTGTCATCGGTCACCCAAATAATCACCAGGAATAATCTGTTTAAAATATTGTTTCACATTAAATGAAAATGAAAAAGATATTGAAATCTAATATGGGCACCTTTGGCATCAATGAACACAGTAATGCGCCTTCTCAGGGACCTTTTATTTGTACATGAAATTGGTAGATTGAAAGTACACCTGTTAAAAATACTTTGAATAATTCAGTGCATTAAGACAAAATGCACTGATCGTCCTTTATCTTTTATGATTCTTGATTTTAAAGTCGGTCCGTATATCCATATTCTTACCAAATACTTTAAAACTGAGGAAAATTTGTACGGTTACCTATTGATAAAACAAAAATTATTCAAACAAATGAATGTGGTAGCTGAAATTAAACTTCCAACTGAAGGTTTTTCTGATATCGAATTCCTTTAATAAACTCAAAAACATAATGAGGATATCCAAATTGTCAAAACGACATCAACTAGAAATGAAGAAGAAACGGTCCGATGTTTCTTTTGATCAGAAATTTTTTTAGTTCATTTTACGAAGTGAGTTTAAATGAAAAATTGCATGAAAGGCCGACATGCAGAAATTGTATAAGCAGGAAAAGATACGTTTTTTGATCAAATGAATGTGATGTGATGAAAGAATGCAAACGCATCATCTTATCTGGTTTATCCATTGACTCGAGACTCTTGATTTCATTCTCCTGGACTTTGATGTTTGAAGCAATGTAGACGATATTCCTGCACTCCATGAAGCATTGTCTCTCAATGGTCACGTCTGTATGAGTCTACATTGATGCTAGTTTGATCAATTCCTTTTTTGTTCAACAGTTTTTTTTGGTTTCATTTGATCACCAATGAACAGTCTGATACATATCTGTTTGTGATATGCTTTAGTCTTAATTTTAAAGATATTAACTATGATGGATTAAGATGATAGCTAAACTCGTAGGAAATCTTAATTTCTAATCATGTAATCTCAGTCTGAGAAAGTGTATTGGCCTATTTGGAGGGCACCTCACTCAATTCATTTCCCACTATGCATATTTGTTATGCTATTTCATACTTAAAGACTTCGAATTATTAACAGAAACTGCTTTTATGATCAAAGGAAAGCTTTCAGCAAACATCAAGTAATGTAACCAAGAGGAGAGCAAACTTTTGGATTTCCTGCAGTAATCAAATTCACAGCTGTAAAACTTTCATAGATAACAAGATGAAACTTTGTATTAAAGTTTTTCTAGTGCATTATCGCTCTGTAATTCACCGGCCTGTACATCATCATTTTTCGTCAATGAAATTGAATGAAAATTTCCAAATTCACCTAAGGTGAAATAGGATATATTCATATTTCACCAAAAAAGTATGAGCTTGCCAAACATGTGTACAGGTTATCTATTTATAATAATAATCATTTTGATAATGATAACAGGTCACTTATTATGCGCTAATCCATGTACAGTACATGCTCTAAGCGCAAAGATCACTGGAAGGCTTGTTTGAATTATGAGTGTTTAGATTGTATTTGAATTTGAACTGTGTCAGAGATTGAGAAGTTTTGAGTTCATGAGGGAGATTGTTCCATTCAACAGCTGCTGAATATTTAAATGTCCTCTCTCTATAGGTCTTAGTAGACACTTTGGGAACACATAGAAGGTTACTGTTTTCGAAAACGAAGTGTCTATAACAAATGCATATGGTTAATTTGAAAGCTGTAATTTCTTTTACAATAGACATGTACCCACTTACCATCTTGAAACAAGGTTTTAAACTTATACAATATGATGCTGAATTTTATAAACTTTCCCTCGTGATAATTAGTTGTTTATGTCTAATGATATCAAAGATCAAGTTGAGGTTCTTATAATGATGTAAAACGTATCTTAATATATATCTCCTATTTTGAACTCAAATGCCATTTGATATGTTCATGAAAAATACAACTTTCATTCATTCATTCTTTTTCTCAGATGTTATACTGTGAATATGTAATTTGATTATACACATATTTTATCAATCACTGTTATTTTTTCTGCAGAATATACCTCAAACATGGAACAATACAACTTTTTCTCAACATGCATATAACACACATCGCTCTTTGATATATATACAAGATTTACAATATTTACGTGTTTATTGATCGATTACTCCTTTTTACTACATTTCAATCATACAATTTCAAACTTGCCAAACTTATCCCCCAAATAAGATTTGACTATGACAATTTTCAGATGTAAATCAAGTTCATTTTTTATTTTTTATGAGTAAAGTTATATTCATGTACATGTCAACTTATTTTTATTCAGATATTTCTTTTCCATGAAGTAAAGAACAATGGATTATTGAATATCACTTTCTAACTGACAACTACGCTTAGTAAGATTTAATTAGGGATTTGCCAGAGATGCATTCTGACATTAATTATACAATTAAACAAAATGTAATTATGAGTTTTAAATTGTATTTTATCATTTATTTAATTCAAAGATTTTCCTTTCAAGCCTTTATCATGACCGAAAGAAGAAGAAACCAAGACAACACGTTGAATACCGAACTACCAATTATTAAATTCGCATTCCAACAAGTCAATTAAATAAATGCAAAACCTTTTCATGATGACTCATCTTTGAGCCAAAGTGATACATGTCCAAATGCAAATCTTCACAGTTCATTCACGATTCAAGTGTTAAATGTGTCTCATCTCTGACCTGCTCTTGCTTAAATGGCTTATTAAATCCACTGACGTACCTCATTAGCTTATCGACCTTATTAGCCAGGAATAATCTAATCACTTGCTTACATTGTTAGTGATCCTGTTTGTCAGTGCTGGCGTACTGTTATTGATGATGGTTTTCTGATGCATTTGAAACTCTGTCGGGAATAATCAGAATTTATTCATGATTCTTCATGATTCGTCCGAATTTCCTGATGCGTGGTAATTATCCAGAGGCCACCTGTTTTCATATGGTTGACTAATGTAATTATCCACCAAATTTACCTTTAAATATCTCTCCTATCAGATAAGCTTGAGGATCCCTTACAGCAATATTTGATTTGACTGGTCAATTTAGAATTTAAGAACAAAACTCTAAAGTCAATTATATATCACGTGTAATAGTACTAGTTTCCCGGTCAGGCATTAAAGTGTTTAAATTTAGCCTAAATCGCCAAGATTGTTCCAATACTAAAACAGAATGAATGACAAACAAATTAAGATACCATCAATCAAAGTTTATTCAGAAATACAATACGAAAGGATGAAACAGTTATTTTTAAGAATGTACATGTACCAGGTTTGCTTCAAGAACTCGGAGGTTGTCTTCTTCACAAATAGAATACATGTATGGATACACATAGCCACATCTGCATCTCATACAATGTGTTAAGTCTCTGGAACACGAGGGTTGCCACAAGACCTACCATCCTTCATATGGAAACCGACATGATTAACTTCAACCAGAACAACAGCTAGGCTATATAAATTGGCTACAGACTTCTCAACTCAATAAAAAGTAGCATACTTCATGAAAATGCAACCACATATTCTCATCTTAGCTGACCCGAAAACTTCAGTAAAGTTTTTGAACTATGTTCAAACACAATGAAGAATTTGTTTAATAGCTTCAAACATTTCCAACCACCAAGTAAAAATCTCAAATGAACTGAAATCTTTTAACAAAATAATTTTTTTACGCCCTCTGAAATGCAGAGAAAACAAATTTGCCTTAACATTGCAAACTGTACGGCCAAGAATTAGACCCAGTTTCTGAACTCTCATCTTTCCAACTCAATAAATAGTGGCATACTTCATTCAAATGCAACCGCCAATACTTATCTCAACTGATTTCAACCGCAAAATCTGCAGTAAACTGTGTAAACTATGTGTTAGATTGAACTATGATGAAAAGCTTCAAACATTATCCTATACAACCACAATTACAAATCTCAAATGAACAGGAATGTAGTAACATGATATATTCTCTACAAATCCAACTTTAAACTCCCTAAAATGAAGAGGACTAAATTCCCTTAACATTTCCAACTTAAAAGACCAGAATAAGACCCAGTTTCTTCCTACATGTAGCTCTAATCTTTCTTGAAACAAACCACTAGATCAATAGACCCAAACCTCGGATCAAAATGGATATATCAATCTCATCTAACATTATTTCCCAATCTGTACCATAAACTTTATTATCCTAAATCATAATTTATATTGGGCCCCTTCTTTGCTCAGAGAGAACAGTTTTTATACAAAACTTTCAGTTCTGTACACACTTTGACGGGAGTTTAAAAACCCTCACCGGTAAGCTGACTGATCATTCAGACTCACAAATTACCTGCGCCTGCTTTGATACTGCTCAATATTGAGTACTTTGATTATTGTTTTTTTCTAAGAATACACTATGTCTCATACATTCTCCATTAGTATTTGCTGGACGACAAAGAGTGGAAATGGATAAAAGAACAATACATACTTATTGAAGAGATTGAGATAACTAGTTCTGTCTTCATATCTTAAAGAGCAACAATACCTCTAAAATGTAACTAATGTTATTCAACAGATAGAAGGAAGCGGTTCAATACAATTTTAGAATATCCGTAATTTGTTTATAAGCGATAAGATATTTAGATAGTGGTATTTATCTCTTATACGTCCAGCGTTGGGAACAGTGTCAATTACACATCTATCAGAGGGGTAATGAATGTAACAACAGCTTAACTATCGCTTGTTAGACCTCCATTTTTGTGGATGGCGAAACGGGCTAGTTGGTTAGCTGTTGGCTGCTGGCGGTGTCGCCTGATTCTGATTCTGGATGTAGGTTCGAGTCCCGCATGGGACTCGGCCCGAAAAACTACAAGAATCTGTACTATTCAAGATAGTGTAATCCGAGATATAACATTGTTACGTATTTTCTTTGTTGAAAGACACGAAATAGTTTTGGGTATTTTTTTGCCTTGGGTATTTATTTCATGTCACAGTGTGAGATACACGTGATATTTAGTGTTTAGAATGTACATCCACATCAAATGACATATAAGTGATCATTTCATTTCTTTCAAATACATAGACAGATAGATATATACAATATAGACATCTTTAATATAAACACATACTAACATTAGTACAGAATAAATGGTTATATATCAAGGCAAATAATAGGTTTCCAGGTCTTTTCATTGGCTCTTATTTACCATAAGAGCCAATGAAAAGACCTGGAAACCTATTATTTGCCTTGAGGAGCTCGAGGGTTTTGATGGAATTGTTATAATATTGGAAAAATATATCATGTGCAGTCACATTCATTGACATCTGAATGATTTATAACGCAAAACATATGTTCAGGTCTTGTCTCCTCAATGTCTCTCATGGTTAATCAGGGAGGATTCTAACTAGAAAACAACACCACGACACGGGGAGTAAAGTCATTATATCTTGCTGTAGGGGCGTAACTTTACAGTACACAGTGTCACACCTTCTGTAGTATGTCAATGATAATACAATTATATCTTAAGCCCGACAAAGATATTCCTTGACAGATACACAATTTATGACATTATCTGTCAAATAATTTTTTAATACATGGCAGATGCACTTACTTCAGTGACAAACGCAGTGCAAACAAAAAATCAATATATGCTTCCTGAGATGAGTTTTTAGACTTTAAGCAGAGCCAAAATGAGAAAATGTGAAAGCTATATGCCTTTTTGACATTTTGAACAGAACGCAGTTGTCTTAATGATAACAACTAACACAAAAGCTCACTTTTATATTAAAAGTGTTTTACAGAGAGATAAAAACATACAATAACAAAGTTGAATGGTTATCGAACAGTTGTTCACATGTCTGTAGTTAATGTTTAATGATCAGTTTAGAATTACCTTGACATTTCATGGTTATAATCAAGCTGTGATGCTGACAATGGTCGTTTTAAACTATTTATTTTAATATATGTATATCAATAATCTACTGATAATCGGGATATATCTCTTATTTTCAATGAGTCCATGGAACTTTGAAAGTTTTTCTTAAAAGAATTAAATGCCAGAATGTTTCATAAACATGTATTTTAATTGTTGCACAACAGAAGAAACACCATAAAGAAAGTTATTTAAAATAATCTATATCAATATATGTTTCCATTTATAAATTTGTTTCCCCCAAACTATCACAATCTCTCCCCAAAAATGGTATCTCAGTCGTATCCGAGCATGCAGATTAATATGAGCTGCCTCCTTTTGGAGAGAATAAAACTATCAATGCTTGGCAAATTGTAGATAATTTGTCTGTCATCGATCACCCAAATGGTAAATTCATTCCTTCCTATCACTTCCGATAATAATAAATGGGCTGAAAAAACCTTCTTACCAGAGAAGCTTAAGTTATTTCAAGCTGACAAACTGACATCCATCAATCGATACACCATTCATACCATTTGAACTTGTAACCAAAACCGTACTTCCAATACAACGCTTACTGCAAAATTTTCAATCATGTCTTGCAGTTAATATGATTTCCATAAACCATACACCATACAGGTTATCTGAATAAAGCATTGAAAATGAAGTTGAATATATCCTTTTAATAAATGAATATGCTATATGTGTTTGAAAATGTGTTAAAAGCGAGTAAACACTGTAACGCTTTATCTAAATTTCAAATGAACTAAAAACAGTTTACTAGAAAAAGAAAAAATATCAACTGAGGTATTTGTATTGATGACAACGGTTCATATATCATCGGTTCATATATCACCGTAACCAAAGGGGGAAAAGGTTTCATTATGTTCATGGGAATCAAAATTTTTTTGCAGTTTAATCAAAAGAAATTATACAGGCTTATTGATTGACTTGGAATGAGTAATGCACAAATTTACCAATTGTATAGACACACGAGTGGGTGTTAAAGGTACAGCAACAGTTTTTTTTGAAAAATTTATATTTCAACATTTTGCCGATTATCGTACGTTAATGCTAAATGTATAATTTTGATAGTGTCCAAAATCTCATAACACAAACCAATCATTCACAGTCAGAGAACAAATTAGAAAGATTCACATAGAGTCCATTGGCGGCCATTTCTGTTTGAACACCTTTAATTCATTTTGTGTAAGAAAGGGAATCGCTGAAAATTACATTATATATTTGATCTATTTCTACCTCATTTATTTTAAATACATTGTCTATTAATTGAAACGATTTATTTTCATTTGCCTGACATCACCTTATACTCCCCCTAAAAACGTGCTACTGCCCCTTTAAACATGTCATTATTTGAGTGTTCTATTCCGTTTGTGTATACAATGTATCTGTTACTTCATGTTATCATTACTCTTTTAACGTCAATTCAAAATATCATTGTTTGAAATATATAAGATTTCAATGAAAATATGACAGGGAATTGTTTGTGTATATGGCATGACAATATGTATTTTGATCAACCAAGTATTGAATTGTTTAATCTATGTATACGAGGCAATGATATTTTTTTGACCCAAAATGTTGTTCCAAATGTTTAACATAAATCTACTTGAATTATGTTTTGTGTTTAAGAAGTATGAAATAGACTTTTTATTGTCAAAGAGCATGCCACTTTTCACTTTCTTCCATTTTCTTGTTCACCATAAAAATAAATGTACTTCAGGTTATGTTTAGTCCTTTAATTATCCATTGGAGAACTTTTGCATGAAAACTAGTGAAGTTGTAACAAATATCTCATAAAATGGTAGCAGGAACTATAATTGGTTGTGTGACAGGCAACCACACATCACGACGCTCAACAGGTTTTACTCATTTAAGGGATATTGAAAAAGCCTAAATGGCACTCATATAAGTGATTTGGAAATAAATACCAAAATACATTTTTTTGCGAAAAAGGAATATATTATTTGTCAAGAGAAGCATTCTTGAACCCCGTTGAAAGTTCTCCTTGTATTTTCAAGAATTTCTGTAAAATTTTAAAAAAAATTTCTAGTAAATATAATCAAATTATTTTAAGTGCTGTGGCTATTGACCTGATTATCATAATGATCTAAATAGCAAATATCAAACTTTGAGGTAACGAAATATTTTGAAAAGTCATGTTCTTTCATAAAGTGCTCTTTGAAATTTGATGTCCTTTATAAGAGGTAATCTAATGGATGTAATGCGTTCGACCATGGTAATAAGTTCAACCATTTTAAAGAAAGTAACAGACTAAATTGATATGAGTTAAACTCTTATTGGCTTCTGAACCTCAAACAGATATCTAAAGCAAATGTATCATCCCAACTGCGGATCCGCCCCATCTTAAGATGGGACGCGTCCCAACTTGGAATCCTAAGTTGGGACGTCCCATCTTGAGATGGGACGGGGAATATTAAAACATGCATGTAATTATCTTATTTAAACATGAATTGTGTTAAAAATGATATTTATTAATACTAACGGTATATACGTTAGACACGCACAGGAAAAATGAAATTTGATGTTGATTTACTCGACTTACGGGCTTGGATTCAACTCCCACCTTCTACAAGCGAGTGAACACAACAAGTATGTAAAACACGATGTCAACATTCATTTACTGATCATATTTATTTGCATTTACGCTTTATAACACATCGATGATTTAGTATACATCATTTTCTGTTCTTTTTCAGTCATAAACCATCAACATAGGAATTTAAACAAAGTAAACAAACTAAGAAACAACGTAAACAACATAACAGCACAAACCAAGCGACCTTTATTTGAAAATGAACATAAATGTGAATAAACTTATCTGTATTTTATATACTATGAAATACATGTATTAAAAAAATCAACAAATAGACCCTCTTTATTTATTTACTATAGATAATATCGCCTTCAAATGTGAAACCAGCTTACCTTATACAAAGAAATGAATAATCCAAATGTACATAGAAATCCAATGTAAAGGCCTTTCTCAATGTGTGTTACAACGCTATCCATTCCTAAACTAAGCACTGTGGGTAAGTTAATCTGACAGCTTGGCATGTTAGAGAATTAGAGACTGACATTGAGTCATTCATGTCAGCAAGCAATTCCAATCAGTCATGAATGGGCACCAATTTGACAACTGTCACTAATGTATGGTTAAAACAACACTGAGTAGGGGGAAGAAAAATCTTGTTGTTTTTAAACAGGCTGTAAAATGGTTTGTTTACTTATCATGTAACAAGCTTGATTAAATCAAATATAAACACATTTAAAAAACTTTATTGATGTATGTGTTTGCTGAAAGGATTATGTGTATGAAAGGTGTACCAAAATGTGTAACATTCAACAACTCTTAACTGAGAGAACAAAAATTATTATTGAACATAAAACACCTAGCACAAAATTAACATATTGATGAATACAATTTATTGAAAGGATCTTTAAAGTTTATTTTTCTGTAAGTATGTAATAGTATTCAATTACATAAAACAATCAAGTTGTATTGTCGTAATATAATATTTTAGTGTCAAAATTTTATTATATATTTTTAATGAGTTAGCAGTCAAAACCGATAGAAATTCCAAGTTGGGACGGCAATGTCTGGGAGTTTTGAGTCCTTTACAGTTAATGTTTATTTTTCTGAATGTATAAAATAGTATAAACTTACATAATACAATCAAGTTATAGTGTAGGAATATCATATCTTAGTGTGAAAATTTTATTTTATATTTTAAATGAGTGAGCAGTCAAAACCGATAGAAATTCCAAGTTGGAACAGCCATGTCTGAGAGTTTTGAGTCAATTTTGGGTAAAGTTTATTTTTCTGTTCGTATGAAATAGTATTTAGTTACATAAAACAATCAAGTTGTATTGTCGTAATATAATATTTTAGTGTGAAAATTTTATTATATATTTTTAATGAGTAAGTAGTCAAAACCGATAGAAATTCCAAGTTGGGACGGCCATGTCTGTTTCTTTGGAGTACTTTACGGTTATTTTTTATTTTTCTAAATTTATAAAATAGTATGAACTTACATAATACAATCAAGTTATAGTGTAGGAATATCATATCTTAGTGTGAAAATTTTATTTTATATTTTAAATGAGTGAGCAGTCAAAACCGATAGAAATTCCAAGTTGGGACGGCCATGTCTGAGAGTTTTGAGTCAATTTTGGGTAAACTTTATTTTTCTGTAAGTATGAAATAGTATTTAGTTACATAAAACAATCAAGTTGTATTGTCGTAATATAATATTTTAGTGTGAAAATTTTATTATATATTTTTAATGAGTTAGCAGTCAAAACCGATAGAAATTCCAAGTTGGGACGGCCATGTCTGTTTCTTTGGAGTACTTTACAGTTAATGTTTATTTTTCTGAATGTATAAAATAGTATAATCTTACATAATACAATCAAGTTATAGTGTAGGAATATCATATCTTAGTGTGAAAATTTTATTTTATATTTTAAATGAGTGAGCAGTCAAAACCGATAGAAATTCCAAGTTGGGACGGCCATGTCTGTTTCTTTGGAGTACTTTACAGTTAATGTTTATTTTTCTGAATGTATAAAATAGTATAAACTTACATAAAACAATCAAGTTATAGTGTAGGAATATCATATCTTAGTGTGAAAATTTTATTTTATATTTTTAATGAGTTAGCAGTCAAAACCGATAGAAATTCCAAGTTGGGACGGTCATGTCTGTTTTTTTGGAGTACTTTACGTTTTTTTTTTTATTTTTCTAAATTTATAAAATAGTATGAACTTACATAATACAATCAAGTTATAGTGTAGGAATATCATATCTTAGTGTCAAAATTTTATTTTATATCTTTAATGAGTTAGCAGTCAAAACCGATAGAAATTCCAAGTTGGGACGGCAATGTCTGTTACTTTAGAGTTCTTTACGGTTATTTTTTATTTTTCTAAATTTATAAAATTGTATGAATTTACTTACATAATACAATCAAGTTATAGTGTAGGAATATAATATCTTAGTGTCCAAATTTTATTTAATATTCTAAATGAGTTAACAGTCAAAACCGTCAGAAATTCCAAGTACGGACGGCCATTTCTGAGAGTTTTGAGTCATTATTGGTTAAAGTTTATTTTTCTGTAAGTATGAAATAGTATTTAGTTACATAATACAATCAAGTTATAGTGTAGGAATATCAAATCTTAGTGTGAACATTTTATTTTATATTTTTAATGAGTTAGCAGTCAAAACCGATAGAAATTCCAAGTTGGGATGGCCATGTCTGAGAGTTTTGAATCATTATTGGTTAAAGTTTATTTTTCTGTAAGTATGAAATAGTATTTAGTTACATAATACAATCAAGTTATAGTGTAGGAATATCATATCTTAGTGTGAAAATTTTATTTTATATTTGTAATGAGTTAGCAGTCAAAACCGATAGAAATTCCAAGTTGGGATGGCCATGTCTGAGAGTTTTGAGTCATTATTGGTTAAAGTTTATTTTTCTGTAAGTATGAAATAGTATTTAGTTACATAAAACAATCAAGTTATAGTGTAGGAATATCATATCTTAGTGTCAAAATTTTAATTTATATTTTTAATGAGTTAGCAGTCAAAACTGATAGAAATTCCAAGTTGGGACGGCCATGTCTGAGAGTTTTGAGTCAATTTTGGGTAAAGTTTATTTTTCTGTAAGTATGAAATAGTATTTAGTTACATAAAACAATCAAGTTGTATTGTCGTAATATAATATTTTAGTGTGAAAATTTTATTTTATATTTTTAATGAGTTAGCAGTCAAAACCGATAGAAATTCCAAGTTGGGACGGCAATGTCTGGGAGTTTTGAGTCCTTTACGGTTAATGTTTATTTTTCTGAATGTATAAAATAGTATAAACTTACATAATACAATCAAGTTATAGTGTAGGAATATAATATCTTAGTGTCAAAATTTTATTTTATATTTTAAATGAGTTAACAGTCAAAACCGATAGAAATTCCAAGTTGGGACGGCCATGTCTGAGAGTTTTGAGTCATTATTGGTTAAAGTTTATTTTTCTGTAAGTATGAAATGGTATTTAGTTACATAAAACAATCAGGTTGTATTGTCGTAATATAATATTTTAGTGTGAAAATTTTATTTTATATTTTTAATGAGTAAGCAGTCAAAACCGATAGAAATTCCAAGTTGGGACGGCAATGTCTGGGAGTTTTGAGTCATTATTGGTTAAAGTTTATTTTTCTGTAAGTATGAAATAGTATTTAGTTACATAAAACAATCAAGTTGTATTGTCGTAATATAATATTTTACTGTGAAAATTTTATTTTATATTTTTAATGAGTTAGCAGTCAAAACCGATAGAAATTCCAAGTTGGGACGGTCATGTCTGTTTTTTTGGAGTACTTTACGTTTTTTTTTTATTTTTCTAAATTTATAAAATAGTATGAACTTACATAATACAATCAAGTTATAGTGTAGGAATATAATATCTTAGTGTCCAAATTTTATTTTATATTCTAAATGAGTTAACAGTCAAAACCGTCAGAAATTCCAAGTACGGACGGCCATTTCTGAGAGTTTTGAGTCATTATTGGTTAAAGTTTATTTTTCTGTAAGTATGAAATAGTATTTAGTTACATAATACAATCAAGTTATAGTGTAGGAATATCATATCTTAGTGTGAAAATTTTATTTTATATTTGTAATGAGTTAGCAGTCAAAACCGATAGAAATTCCAAGTTGGGATGGCCATGTCTGAGAGTTTTGAGTCATTATTGGTTAAAGTTTATTTTTCTGTAAGTATGAAATAGTATTTAGTTACATAAAACAATCAAGTTATAGTGTAGGAATATCATATCTTAGTGTCAAAATTTTAATTTATATTTTTAATGAGTTAGCAGTCAAAACTGATAGAAATTCCAAGTTGGGACGGCCATGTCTGAGAGTTTTGAGTCAATTTTGGGTAAAGTTTATTTTTCTGTAAGTATGAAATAGTATTTAGTTACATAAAACAATCAAGTTGTATTGTCGTAATATAATATTTTAGTGTGAAAATTTTATTTTATATTTTTAATGAGTTAGCAGTCAAAACCGATAGAAATTCCAAGTTGGGACGGCAATGTCTGGGAGTTTTGAGTCCTTTACGGTTAATGTTTATTTTTCTGAATGTATAAAATAGTATAAACTTACATAATACAATCAAGTTATAGTGTAGGAATATAATATCTTAGTGTCAAAATTTTATTTTATATTTTAAATGAGTTAACAGTCAAAACCGATAGAAATTCCAAGTTGGGACGGCCATGTCTGAGAGTTTTGAGTCATTATTGGTTAAAGTTTATTTTTCTGTAAGTATGAAATGGTATTTAGTTACATAAAACAATCAGGTTGTATTGTCGTAATATAATATTTTAGTGTGAAAATTTTATTTTATATTTTTAATGAGTAAGCAGTCAAAACCGATAGAAATTCCAAGTTGGGACGGCAATGTCTGGGAGTTTTGAGTCATTATTGGTTAAAGTTTATTTTTCTGTAAGTATGAAATAGTATTTAGTTACATAAAACAATCAAGTTGTATTGTCGTAATATAATATTTTACTGTGAAAATTTTATTTTATATTTTTAATGAGTTAGCAGTCAAAACCGATAGAAATTCCAAGTTGGGACGGTCATGTCTGTTTTTTTGGAGTACTTTACGTTTTTTTTTTATTTTTCTAAATTTATAAAATAGTATGAACTTACATAATACAATCAAGTTATAGTGTAGGAATATAATATCTTAGTGTCCAAATTTTATTTATATTCTAAATGAGTTAACAGTCAAAACCGTCAGAAATTCCAAGTACGGACGGCCATTTCTGAGAGTTTTGAGTCATTATTGGTTAAAGTTTATTTTTCTGTAAGTATGAAATAGTATTTAGTTACATAATACAATCAAGTTATAGTGTAGGAATATCATATCTTAGTGTGAAAATTTTATTTTATATTTTTAATGAGTTAGCAGTCAAAACCGATAGAAATTCCAAGTTGGGATGGCCATGTCTGAGAGTTTTGAATCATTATTGGTTAAAGTTTATTTTTCTGTAAGTATGAAATAGTATTTAGTTACATAATACAATCAAGTTATAGTGTAGGAATATCATATCTTAGTGTGAAAATTTTATTTTATAATTTAAATGAGTTAGCAGTCAAAACCGATAGAAAATCCAAGTTGGGATGGCCATGTCTGAGAGTTTTCAGTCATTATTGGTTAAAGTTTATTTTTCTGTAAGTATGAAATAGTATTTAGTTACATAAAACAATCAAGTTGTATTGTCGTAATATAATATTTTAGTGTGAAAATTTTATTTTATATTTTTAATGAGTTAGCAGTCAAAACCGATAGAAATTCCAAGTTGGGACGGTCATGTCTGTTTTTTTGGAGTACTTTACGTTTTTTTTTTATTTTTCTAAATTTATAAAATAGTATGAACTTACATAATACAATCAAGTTATAGTGTAGGAATATCATATCTTAGTGTCAAAATTTTATTTTATATCTTTAATGAGTTAGCAGTCAAAACCGATAGAAATTCCAAGTTGGGACGGCAATGTCTGTTACTTTAGAGTTCTTTACGGTTATTTTTTATTTTTCTAAATTTATAAAATTGTATGAATTTACTTACATAATACAATCAAGTTATAGTGTAGGAATATAATATCTTAGTGTCCAAATTTTATTTTATATTCTAAATGAGTTAACAGTCAAAACCGATAGAAATTCCAAGTTGGGACGGCCATGTCTGAGAGTTTTGAGTCATTATTGGTTAAAGTTTATTTTTCTGTAAGTATGAAATGGTATTTAGTTACATAAAACAATCAAGTTGTATTGTCGTAATATAATATTTTAGTGTGAAAATTTTATTTTATATTTTTAATGAGTAAGCAGTCAAAACCGATAGAAATTCCAAGTTGGGACGGCAATGTCTGGGAGTTTTGAGTCATTATTGGTTAAAGTTTATTTTTCTGTAAGTATGAAATAGTATTTAGTTACATAATACAATCAAGTTATAGTGTAGGAATATCATATCTTAGTGTGAACATTTTATTTTATATTTTTAATGAGTTAGCAGTCAAAACCGATAGAAATTCCAAGTTGGGATGGCCATGTCTGAGAGTTTTGAATCATTATTGGTTAAAGTTTATTTTTCTGTAAGTATGAAATAGTATTTAGTTACATAATACAATCAAGTTATAGTGTAGGAATATCATATCTTAGTGTGAAAATTTTATTTTATATTTTTAATGAGTTAGCAGTCAAAACCGATAGAAATTCCAAGTTGGGATGGCCATGTCTGAGAGTTTTGAATCATTATTGGTTAAAGTTTATTTTTCTGTAAGTATGAAATAGTATTTAGTTACATAATACAATCAAGTTATAGTGTAGGAATATCATATCTTAGTGTGAAAATTTTATTTTATAATTTTAATGAGTTAGCAGTCAAAACCGATAGAAAATCCAAGTTGGGATGGCCATGTCTGAGAGTTTTCAGTCATTATTGGTTAAAGTTTATTTTTCTGTAAGTATGAAATAGTATTTAGTTACATAAAACAATCAAGTTGTATTGTCGTAATATAATATTTTAGTGTGAAAATTTTATTATTTAGTTACTAACCTCCGACAAGTGACCTTAGCCTGTTAGCCATATAACATGTAATCGACTCATTCCCACTGATGTAATGAAACATCATTACCCAGAACAATCAGAGTTATCCGCCCGTCACTAGCCCACTAGGTGGCGTGACCTGTCATCCAATTAGATTCATTCACATTACAGAGTCGGTATTGTGCAGACGTGTTTCTGTATCTCTCCCGATTGTATTGAGCTATTTAACGTGTTTTGTTTTTTGTTGACTTACTTTATTCTTGTTCCTTTTCCCTTTTGGTCTCTCTATCTGTCTCTTTGCAGGGTATTCAGCCCCCGTGGTGGAATACTGTGTATTGAGAGTTTTTAGTTGACACAGCGTGGTGTCAACTTAGTGGCAGGCTGTAGCACGTGCTGTCGATTCGCTCGTGCTGCACGTGCTAGGCGAGCGACGGGCCGTCGCTCTCTCTATCTCCTTGTCGCGCACGCTTCGCCTGGGGCGAGGCGCTTGTTGCCGGTGGGGTGGGACTGACGCTTGCGCTACCCACGCGCTTAGTGTCTCGTGCGCTTGCTGGCGCAGAGATTGGACAGGCGCTTGCGCTTGGTGTCTCTTGCGCTTGCTAGCGCTAGGATTGGATAGGCGCCTTCGCTTGGTGTCTCGTCGCGGGTGACTCGCGCTCCTCTAGCGCTAGAGTTGGACAGGTTCACGCGCTTGGTGGATCGGCGCTTGCTGTCGCCTGGATTGGACAGTCGCTTGCACTTGTCGCGCTTGGTGCTTCGGGCGCTTGCCAGTTGGACGTGCGCTTGCTTGAGCGTTTGGTTGGACGTGTGCTTGTGCGATCGGGCCCCCGCCTCGCCTTTGTGTCTTTCGCTCTTAGTCTCAGGGGAGTTTCCCGCCGAGGGAAGCGGCTGAGCGGAGAGTCGACTGACACGTTGGGCCGGGTGCGTGCCAGTCGTACAGGTTCACAGGACAGCTGAGTGCTCGCTTGCGTGTCTGAGTGGTTTAGCGCTAGACGCTCAAGTGTTGGCTGGTCGCTTGTGACTGTTGGATCGAGGCGCGGCAGACGCCCTCCCCTTGCCTAGTTGCTGTCTCGTCTGTGTCGCAGGCTTGAGCGGCATGGACTTAATCCCTTGCGACACCGCATCCCCGTACGCGGGGTTCTGCGGGCGCTGCGGAGCGCGGAAGTCGGCAAGCTACGACCCTCACGTGGTCTGTCGCCTGTGCAGGAATACCTGCCCGGAGGATAATCGGTGCGTCGAGTGCGCCGACCTCACCTGGGAGCAGCACAAGCGTTACCGCTCTTCCATCCAGAAGAGTGAGTCGCAACAGCGCTCCAGGAAGGCCAGACGCCCCACCCCGGGTGCGTCTTTCGCCACAGGCACCGCGCGAGGGTCGCCTGAGCGCTCGGACCTCATCATCACCGAGGACGCCGGCGAGTTTGACTTCCCGTCCTCCCTGGCGTCGGATATAAAATAAAATTTTCACACTAAAATATTATATTACGACAATACAACTTGATTGTTTTATGTAACTAAATACTATTTCATACTTACAGAAAAATAAACTTTAACCAATAATGATTCAAAACTCTCAGACATGGCCATCCCAACTTGGAATTTCTATCGGTTTTGACTGCTAACTCATTAAAAATATAAAATAAAATTTTCACACTAAGATATGATATTCCTACACTATAACTTGATTGTATTATGTAACTAAATACTATTTCATACTTACAGAAAAATAAACTTTAACCAAAATTGACTCAAAACTCTCAGACATGGCCGTCCCAACTTGGAATTTCTATCAGTTTTGACTGCTAACTCATTAAAAATATAAATTAAAATTTTCACACTAAGATATGATATTCCTACACTATAACTTGATTGTTTTATGTAACTAAATACTATTTCATACTTACAGAAAAATAAACTTTAACCAATAATGACTCAAAACTCTCAGACATGGCCATCCCAACTTGGAATTTCTATCGGTTTTGACTGCTCACTCATTTAAAATATAAAATAAAATTTTCACAATAACATATGATATTCCTACACTATAACTTGATTGTATTATGTAAGTTCATACTATTTTATAAATTTAGAAAAATAAAAAATAACCGCAAAGTACTCCAAAGAAACAGACATGGCAGTCCCAACTTGGAATTTCTATCGGTTTTGACTGCTAACTCATTAAAAATATATAATAAAATTTTCACACTAAAATATTATATTACGACAATACAACTTGATTGTTTTATGTAACTAAATACTATTTCATACTTACAGAAAAATAAACTTTACCCAAAATTGACTCAAAAATCTCAGACATGGCCGTCCCAACTTGAAATTTCTATCGGTTTTGACTGCTCACTCATTTAAAATATAAAATAAAATTTTGACACTAAGATATGATATTCCTACACTATAACTTGATTGTATTATGTAAGTTTATACTATTTTATACATTCAGAAAAATAAACATTAACTGTAAAGTACTCCAAAGAAACAGACATGGCCGTCCCAACTTGGAATTTCTATCGGTTTTGACTGCTTACTCATTAAAAAT
This sequence comes from Steromphala cineraria, assembly GCA_916613615.1. Lineage (NCBI taxonomy): Eukaryota > Metazoa > Mollusca > Gastropoda > Trochida > Trochidae > Steromphala > Steromphala cineraria. The sequence goes on along the minus strand of OU744724.1, from coordinate 52,933,008 downwards.
ATAAAATAAAATTTTCACACTAAAATATTATATTACGACAATACAACTTGATTGTTTTATGTAGCTAAATACTATTTCATACTTACAGAAAAATAAACTTTAACCAATAATGACTGAAAACTCTCAGACATGGCCGTCCCAACTTGGAATTTCTATCGGTTTTGACTGTTAACTCATTTAAAATATAAAATAAAATTTTGACACTAAGATATGATATTCCTACACTATAACTTGATTGTATTATGTAAGTTTATACTAATTTATACATTCAGAAAAATAAACATTAACCGTAAAGGACTCAAAACTCCCAGACATTGCCTTCCCAACTTGGAATTTCTATCGGTTTTGACTGCTAACTCATTAAAAATATAAAATAAAATTTTCACACTAAAATATTATATTACGACAATACAACTTGATTGTTTTATGTAACTAAATACTATTTCATACTTACAGAAAAATAAACTTTAACCAATAATGACTCAAAACTCTCAGACATGGCCGTCCCAACTTGGAATTTCCATCGGTTTTGACTGTTAACTCATTTATAATATAAAATAAAATTTGGACACTAAGATATGATATTCCTACACTATAACTTGATTGTATTATGTAAGTTTATACTATTTTATACATTCAGAAAAATAAACATTAACCGTAAAGGACTCAAAACTCCCAGACATTGCCGTCCCAACTTGGAATTTCTATCGGTTTTGACTGCTAACTCATTAAAAATATAAAATAAAATTTTCACACTAAAATATTATATTACGACAATACAACTTGATTGTTTTATGTAACTAAATACTATTTCATACTTACAGAAAAATAAACTTTAACCAATAATGACTCAAAACTCTCAGACATGGCCGTCCCAACTTGGAATTTCTATCGGTTTTGACTGTTAACTCATTTAAAATATAAGATAAAATTTTGACACTAAGATATGATATTCCTACACTATAACTTGATTGTATTATGTAAGTTTATACTATTTTATACATTCAGAAAAATAAACATTAACCGTAAAGGACTCAAAACTCCCAGACATTGCCGTCCCAACTTGGAATTTCTATCGGTTTTGACTGCTAACTCATTAAAAATATAAAATAAAATGTTCACACTAAAATATTATATTACGACAATACAACTTGATTGTTTTATTTAACTAAATACTATTTCATACTACCAGAAAAATAAACTTTACCCAAAATTGACTCAAAACTCTCAGACATGGCCGTCCCAACTTGGAATTTCTATCAGTTTTGACTGCTAACTCATTAAAAATATAAATTAAAATTTTGACACTAAGATATGATATTCCTACACTATAACTTGATTGTTTTATGTAACTAAATACTATTTCATACTTACAGAAAAATAAACTTTACCCAAAATTGACTCAAAACTCTCAGACATGGCCGTCCCAACTTGGAATTTCTATCGGTTTTGACTGCTCACTCATTTAAAATATAAAATAAAATTTTCACACTAAGATATGATATTCCTACACTATAACTTGATTGTATTATGTAAGTTTATACTATTTTATACATTCAGAAAAATAAACATTAACTGTAAAGTACTCCAAAGAAACAGACATGGCCGTCCCAACTTGGAATTTCTATCGGTTTTGACTGCTAACTCATTAAAAATATATAATAAAATTTTCACACTAAAATATTATATTACAACAATACAACTTGATTGTTTTATGTAATTGAATACTATTACATACTTACAGAAAAATAAACTTTAAAGATCCTTTCAATAAATTTTATTCATCAATATGTTAATTTTGTGCTAGGTGTTTTATGTTCAATAATAATTTTTGTTCTCTCAGTTAAGAGTTGTTGAATGTTACACATTTTGGTAAACCTTTCATACACATAATCCTTTCAGCAAACACATACATCAATAAAGTTTTTTAAATGTGTTTATATTTGATTTAATCAAGCTTGTTACATGATAAGTAAACAAACCATTTTACAGCCTGTTTAAAAACAACAAGATTTTTCTTCCCCCAACTCAGTGTTGTTTTAACCATACATTAGTGACAGTTGTCAAATTGGTGCCCATTCATGACTGATTGGAATTGCTTGCTGACATGAATGACTCAATGTCAGTCTCTAATTCTCTAACATGCCAAGCTGTCAGATTAACTTACCCACAGTGCTTAGTTTAGGAATGGATAGCGTTGTAACACACATTGAGAAAGGCCTTTACATTGGATTTCTATGTACATTTGGAACATTTCATTTCTTTGTATAAGGTAAGCCGGTTTCACATTTGAAGGCGATATTATCTATAGTAAATAAATAAAGAGGGTATATTTGTTGATTTTCTTAAAACATGTATTTCATAGTATATAATTACATTTATGTTCATTTTCAAATAAAGGTCGCTTGGTTTGTGCTGTTATGTTGTTTACGTTGTTTCTTAGTTTGTTTACTTTGTTTAAATTCCTATGTTGATGGTTTATGACTGAAAAAGAAAAGAAAATGATGTATACTAAATCATCGATGTGTTATAAAGCGTAAATGCAAATAAATATGATCAGTAAATGAATGTTGACATCGTGTTTTACATACTTGTTGTGTTCACTCGCTTGTAGAAGGTGGGAGTTGAATCCAAGCCCGTAAGTCGAGTAAATCAACATCAAATTTCATTTTTCTTGTACGTGTCAAACGTATATACCGTTAGTATTAATAAATTTCATTTTTATCACAATTCATGTTTAAATAAGATAATTACATGCATGTTTTAATATTCCCCGTCCCATCTTAAGATGGGACGTCCCAACTTAGGATTCCAAGTTGGGACGGGATTCCAAGTTGGGATGATACACAAATACGTGAATTAAAAGGTTCAATTACATTTCTTATCAATACATTCATTAATTCAATGCATTCATTAAAAAAGGTTTTTCTATGAGCTACAGCTAATGCATTGATTGCCCCTTCATCTTTTAAAATGATTTATAAATGAGTCGGTCCTTTTTTTTTCCGTAGCCCATTTGACAATTTCTTTCCAAAAACCAATAAAATTTTTTTTAAATTGCTGTTCAGACTATTGGTACGGTGACCTTCTGATTAAATGAGAATTATCCAAACTAATGAATGTAGCAACTGAAATTAAGCTTCCAATTGAAGTTTTTTCTGATATCAAATTCTATGATATGAACTCAAAAATATAATACGATATATCAAAATTGTCAAAATTACAACTTCTAGAAAAGTTTGATCTATCTTATGATCCGAAAACCGAGTTTAAATGAAACAATTCATAAAAGTCAGAACTTTAAGAATTGTACTAGCTGAAAACACATTTATTGGATAAATGGATTGAAATGTGATGAAAGAATGCACATGAATAATCTTATCTGGTTTATTCATTTGACTCGAGACTCGAATTCATTCTGGACTTTGATGTTTGAAGCAATGCGGAGACGATATTCCTGCAAAACATGAAGCATTGTCTTAATGGTCACGTGTGTAGGAGTCTACATTGATGCTAGTTTGATCAATCCCTTTATGTTCAACGGTTTTTTTAGTTTCTTTTTATCATAATTGAGAAACTTGATAAATGTCAGTTTGTCATATTTTTCAGTTTCAATTTGATAACCAAGATCTCGGGGTAATTTTTGATAATGTAATCTGAGACGCCAAGTGTATCGCGCCTATTTGGAGAGCACATTACTTAATTCATTTCCTGCTATGCATATTTGTTATACATGCCACTTCATAATTAAAGACTTTGATGTTTTCACTGAATCTACTTTCATGATCAAAGGAAAGGTTTCCGGCAAACATCAAGTAATGTAACAAAGAGGAAAGGTAATTGTCTGATTTTCTGAAGTAAATAAAAACCCCGTCGTAAATGTTTCATTGATAACAAGATTAAACTTCATGTAAAACTTTTTCAAGTGCATGAAAGTTCTTTCCGAATGTAAAATCCTTGATTACTGGAATTGTCTTTTATATTTTTTCAAACAATCAAGCCATTAGGTTGATTGCTGTACTTCGTATTGTCATCGGCATATAAATTAATTAGATATGTAGCAAATAGCAAACTTGTCTAAAAAGGATTATCACCTTGAATTAAACACATAGTAATCGTACCATTTGTTTAACAATTGAAGCTGCAATGCTAATCAAAACGCATTCAGAATAAAAAGAAAAACGGACATTCCTTATTATTCTGCTATTCTTTTACAGTTCTAAGTGTGTTGACTTACCTGCGTTTTAGTGCAAATACCATGCAATCTGGAATGTATTTCAGGCATCCTAGCATTGCAAAAAAGAAAGATCACAATGAAATTTCACTTTCATTTTTTTTTACATATAAATAGTTAACCGTATGAATTGTTTCAAGACATTGAAGCGACCAGGGGTCGAAATTTCGAAAAAACTATTTTGATCTGTATCTCTCAATAATCCTTGATAACTAATTAACAGTTGTAGGCCTATGACTTAAGTTATGATGTCGATTATTGTCTTTGGGCGTCAATAAGGTGCATTTTAGTCAAACATATAGCAAATCGAATTTCCAAAAATACGAAAAATATGAAATTCTGCACCATTGACCAGACAATCCAAGCATATTAAACTGAACGCCAAAAGAAATGTTACAGGAACAGGAATATCATAAAAAGTGACGTGTTCAGAGGAATTTGCTTTCTTGTGTTGTAACACTCTATCACTTAAGTGTTTTGTGCCAAAATAGCAGACCTGGAACTTTATTGGTAAATAAGTTATCGCCAGGTCGATTGTCCTATTGCCGATCATGCAATAATTGAATGAAAATTGTAAAAAATAACCAAACTGACTTCGTTTTCTTTGATAATGAATGCACATTCATAAAAAAAGGAAATAATTTATGTTTTTGGAAATATTTATTCGTTATTTTGTCTGAAAATGTCGAAATATTGAGATTTGTTATTTTTCTATTTTAAACACAACCATGAGATTCTAAGAAAACGTTTTTGTTAAAAATGTGCTTAGACTGTTTTAGGAAGCTTTGGCACATGTTTACGGACTACATTTGTTTCTAAATCTTTCTATATAGTGAACTTCTTAAACATTTTGATTTTCATCAGAAGGATCATGTCACAAAAACGTAGCCCTAGAATTTTTACCACGCATGAAATGCACGTAAAATCAGTTGGTAACGGGTATAAAAGGCCCCTGTATTCATCATTTCACACCATAATTCGATAACAATGTCGAGATTACCAACTGAAGAGCGATTGGAATGCTACAGACTGGGTCCACTGATGGAGAAGTCACTCCCGCAATCGGATGTCCTTGTCTCACCATTCTTAGGCTGCGTGGGCGTCTACAACAGACTGGATCGACTCGAGCCCGAGCTAGAAGCAACAGGCCGCCAGTGACAACCCCAAATAAAGACCGATGCTTCAACTGCATCTCAGGAACCGCTTTCAAGCCGCCACAGTGACAGTTTCTACTGCACTTGAACACCGAATCAGTCCCCAGACGGTGAGAAGAAGGCTCCAAAAACATAGACTGAGGTCATACCGGCCTATGCGAGCAAAACTGTTGACGCGCCGCCATCGACAAAGAAAAGGTTGCGTAGGCCAGAAATGTTTGACGTTTGCAGAACAAAAACTGGCAGAGACAGTTATTTTCCGACGGTCGGTTCCAGATGCACGTAGCAGACGGGAGTAGGAGGGTCTACCGTCGCCGGGGTGAGAGGGAGGCACGCTGCTGCGTACGAGTTATCCCTCTCGGTGGAGGCAGCGTCATGGTCTGGGGTGGGATACGCGGCAACGCAACCACCGACCTCATTGTCATTGACGGAAATCTTACGGCGCAGATGTAAATTGAGAGGGTCCTACAGCCAGCGGTCATCCCATTCTTACAACGCAATCCAAAGACCCTTTTACAACAGGACAATGCTCGTCCTCATGTAGCCAGAGTGACGTTACAGTACCTCAACGTCAACAGCGTCCACGTTTTGCCTTGGCCTGCCAGATCGCCCGATATAAATCCCATCGAGCACCTCTGGGATTACATCGATCGAAGGATCCGTCAATGTCGACACCAACCACACACACGTCAACAACTTATTGCTGCATGGTGGCCGAATGGAGGCAGATACCACCTGCTTTCATCAGACAACTGACGTTTTCTGTGAGACGAAGAGTTCAGGCATGTTTGAATGCCAACGGCGGACATACCAGATACTGATCACATACAATTTGTCATCAAACTAATGATTATTCTATGATTTTGTTGTTTTTGTACATGATCGGAAATAGGACAATTGACCCCATCCATGAAGAACTGGCGATAACTTATTTACCATTAAAGGTACAGGTCTGCTATCTTAGCACAAAAAACTTAACTGATGGAGTGTTACAACACAACAAAGCAAATTCCTCTAAACATGTCACTTATTATGATATTCCTATTCAAAGTGGTGTAACATTTCTTTTGGCGTTCAGTTTATTTGGAATGGTTATTTTACACATTGACAATCGGTCACCCCTTGTTATTGCTGCTTCATTTGTTTGATTTCACTAAGGTGCACTGACAAGTGAACAAACTAAGCCACGCAGCTCGTCTTTGGTAATGATCTGATCTTGCAGAGTAAATTGAATGCATGATTGGTTAATTATGCTGAAGGCACCTTTCTAGGTGTAATTTAAGGTGAAATCTTCATTCTTTTTCACAAAAAGCATTTTGAGCTTGTAAAAAGTTATTTATTTAATGGAGTCCATATCACATCACAAACACGAACAAATAATATACCATTATTATATGTATTCATCCTATCAATCAACGTCTTAAACTACTTCTAAAAAGGTTTCAAGTTTGAAGAGATGTATGAATTCGTTTTGACCATCGATTGCAGATATTGCAAAACCCCATAAATTTGTATTGCAACCAATTTACTAAATTTAAAACGCTTCTATCATGTATTAAAAACCTTTATTGTTAGGGTTTTGCGAGAAGTACTAAGTTTGAGAATTGTTAAAAATGTTGTCAAGATGTCTTATTTAGAATGTCATCTGTACATTATGGATTAGATTTAAAATTAATAAATATGTATATAACTTGAAGACTTCAACGAAATTGGCGAATGGAGTGTAGATTGATAAGTATAATTTGTTTTATTTTACAATGATACATATATTTCTTTTATGTTGATAAAAAAATGGTAACACTTAACACCATTTCATACACATGAATCACACATTCTTGGTAGTCATAGATATTCGCAGGCGATGCGAAGCACTTTATCTGATAGATATTAGGGTTTTGTGGGAAGTACCAGATACAATTGAGGTTATGTAAATGAAAAAGGACATTTGGGCCTATATTACCTAACTTTACCTATTCGTGTCTGTGTTGTTGGCCACAGTTCCAGTTAATATAGTAGCACTGTCTAGACTCTTCCAGATTCATCGTTTCTGACTTGTAGGCAATTTATTTCTAATTTCCAAGTGCCATTTAGGTTACTACACTTGTTAAGAAACAAGTTATACATTTACTCATACATCTTATAGTACAAAACAATATCAATTGCATAATACTAATTCTCTAATAAAGGGAGCGGAAATCGAATTTCCAAAAATACGAAAAATATGAAATTCTGCACTATTGACCAGCCAATCCAAGCATATTAAACTGAACGCCAAAAGAAATGTTACACCTCTTTGAATAGAAATATCATAAAAAGTGACGTGTTCAGAGGAATTTGCTTTCTTGTGTTGTAACACTCTATCACCAGTGCCATTTAGGTTACTACACTTGTTAAGAAACAAGTCATACATTTACTCATACATCTTATAGTACAAAACAATATCAATTGCATTATACTAATTCTCTACTAAAGGGAGCGGTCTCTTTTGAAAAGTGAAGTGCTGGAATAGTATAACTGGATGTTTTGAGCGATGGTTTATCGTGCCATTTACGCTGTAACCCGAGAGTAAAGGAATTAAATCAATTCGGTGTAACTAACAATTTCCATTCAATACAGTAGTTCCTCGACATAACTCGTTTGACTGTTTGACTGTATCTACGATAGTGTCGACTGTTTCATTTGCTGGCGATGTATAGGCCATCATAAAGTAAACCCGAAGACTAATGTAAAGGCACAAAAAATAATCATGCCTGAATATCACATTTGATTCAAGAGGCTTTATTATTCGTTTCTTTTCACATATCCAAAGTAGCAGGCCAGGAAATAGGTATTTTTATTTCGATTTATGCCGATAAATCTCTCGAAAAACAATGTGGCATGTTCTTGTTTTTACTTATGTTGGAATCTTATTACTTAATAATGGAAGATCAATCTGACATCGAAGTAAATAAATTAAACTGATGGGTGACTAAACCTATAAACTAGTAACTAGTATTGATAAACAATTCCTACTGACAGTCGAATGTGAACCTGATATTTTTGATCAGTAACATTTTCTGTGAAGATTGCAATCATCTCTGAAGCTCTGCAAACGGTTTAGTTTTTTGAAACATGAAAAAACATTATTCCTGATTAATCGAGGGTCGAATGTTCCGTTGTTCTAAACAAAAATCCCCCCTGAGACTTTCGCTCATAAAAATCTATTCTGAAATCCGCCCTTGATCTGACAGACCCATTGAAACTGCTACGTCGACTGAACCTGCAAGCACCATTGATTGTTGGTAATTTGAGTGAAGAGTACCATAACACTTTCCTTACAGTTTCAATAGTGTTTGAATGGGGAAGTTTTATTTGAATAAATTACTCATTAGATGAGCAAATTTTATCCCTGGAATGGGCTATTCATATATTTTTCATGACATTCAGCAAACAACATTCGAATCTTACAAAATAGGGGGTGTTCTTTGTGAATCATATCCTATTATTTTTCATAGTTGGTTATCCTATACATATCAACAAAACCTTCTTTTTGACATTAAGATAAGAGGAGTATGATAAATTTCTAAAGGGGCGTCCGTAAAAACAAGCGTTATACAGGACAAGCAAATGGTAATTAAAATTTACTCAAAAGGCCAAATCATTCTGCATAAGTAATGATTAAACTCGTTTGGATGATGAATGATTTATTTCTACTCTTCTGGATAAATTCACAACTAACACGAGAGACACGTGCGTTAATGAGACACTCTAACCCAAGGGCAGCTGTGTTTGCTTATATGGTTAATTTGTTCAGTTGACTTTCCTCATTAGTAAACCGACATAATTAGCTTGGAGTTAACTTATAGCACTGCCTGTCTAATTGCCATTTGCTGTTTGGCAACGTTAGGGGCCTGCCATTGCAGATGTTTTCTCAATTGGTGAAGCAGATTTAAGTATGTCAAACTTTATAAAGGGTTGTATGTTAACAATACGTTGTGTTTTTTTTCTTAAAATTACAATTTTAGTACTTTGTATGGCAAACATTCACAGGTTAAGGTCGTGATTTCAGGAGATTAAACTAAAAATGTTAGGACGGTGAAACAATATTAATAATGAGGTAAGTAAATTATGACTGTAATTATGAGTGTCGATTGCTTTACAATCCTATGGAAGATTTCGTCTATGGTATTTTTATTATATATTTTCTCGTAATACCACCCACGAAGGTTGCACATTTGGTACTCAGGGCATGATAATAATGTAAATTCTACTCGGAAGCTTTTAACATTTCAAATTCGAGGTCTAAACTCTAAAATCAATAATCGATTAAAAATATCTCTTCAATATTGGTTTCGAACCCACAACCTTTTGACACGAAAGCAAGCACTACTCTTATGAGGCAGACAAAAGCATTGTTAAACAATCTATTAATTGAGATTTAAGTTTTCAGTTATTTTTGTGTGGTCCTGCAGCATTTTTATATCAAGTTACAATGCCATACACCTTCACTGTCATGTACCAGGTATGGAGGGGACCAACACAGATGGCGGACGGAACAAGTCAACAGAGGTAGGTGTCTGCTTTCAGTGCTCCCTTCTCCTAATCGCCGAGGTTTAGATAGTCACCTTTAACAGTGGTAATCAGAAATAGAACCTTGAATACATTCCTTATGAGTTTTAGTGCACAAACTGCGAGAAATTTGCGTATAAGCGATGTCAAGTTGATGTTTATCTCACTTTCATTTTCGAAGCGGAGAGGACATTAAATGCCATGTTTCATGCCTTTAACGAGCTTGAATCTCATTTATAATGTCGCGCATATCAGTGTTTGGTAATGATAAGGATTTCTGTGCAACTAGAACTGATTTGGTTCAGGAACTTAGAAGTTATCAACAAAATAACAAATCAACATGGAAGCGGAGTGGACTCGCCAAATAATCGGATAATTTGGATATGGAGGGGACACATTTGGATATGGAGGGGACACCTTTTAAGTCTTATCAACTGATGCCATATTAAAACATTTTTCCTTTCAGGTTCTTGGCCATGGTCGAAAAAAAGAAAGAAGTTTACATAGTACTTGCGGGCGGATGTTGAAACAGCAGCATACATTGAATTCAAAAAGCTTATCATTCAAAAGCTTATCATGCATACCTGGTACACAACAGTGACCTTGTAATGCATACAAACATTCATCGTGGATATTCAAAGTGTTTGGCCTTTTTCTTATGATAAATTTTACTAAATAAATTGCGTGACTCCTCCTTGTAAAACTGTAGGATTTAAAAATGCTTTACACGTGCATTTTATGCCACATTAAACAATATGATCTCTCCACATATATTTTAATCTTTATGTACATGCATATATCATTCAGTTGAATAATCAAAAGCTGAACAGCGATATTGGCATTAAAGGTAATGTGTGACTTATCAGCCCTGGCCAACTGGCCAAATCGCTATTCGTCTGTTCATCACAGGTAATAAATTCAATAATTCAATAAAATAATTCAAGTATTGGCGCTGAACTATAAACTAAAGATTATTTGTTAGTCTCAGAACAAGACTTTTGATCGTAAATGTCAATATGCAGACGCTGGCGAGATCATATTCTTATAATTTGTGTTAAAGTTCATTGCAATTGATTTTATATCTTTGTCCACAAAATTGATATCAACTTCCAAAGAAAGGTGAAAAACTTTGCCCATTAACTTGAATTTACTTTCACTTGCACCTTAATGGGCCCTGATTATTATCAGTTTGTACCAATCTGGCAAATAAATGACCAATTGACAAATACATTTTTACAGTATTTCAATATTAAAAGTTGCAGTAGCACGTTTTTTGAAAATTTAAATTTTTCACTGTTAATTTGTACGTTAATGCTAAATGTATTGTTTCAATAGTGTCCAAAATCTCATATCACAAACCAATCATCCACAGTCAAATTATAAAAATTCACATACAGTCCATTGGCGGCTATTTAAGTGTGAACACCTTTAATTCATTTTGTGTTAGAAAAAAGAATTGCCTGGCAAACAGCATATATTTGGTTTAGTACTGCTTCATTACTTTAAATATATTGTCTTTCAAATGGAACCATTTATTTCCTGACATCACATATTTCCCCCCTTTAAACGTGCCACCACCCTTTTAAGTGACAGTCATATGTTCTTAGTATGTTAGACGGATCTCACGAAACGAAAATAAATTTCACTACTTGCATGACAAACGTATCAGTTCCAAAATGTGCTATGGTCGGTTTCGCTATTCGGGTCCTCCCACAAATGATTAAAATGTGTTCGCCAGCAGCTTTAGTTGACTGCAGCTTTAGTCAGACTGAGAATTGAGATATTTGACAATCTGCAGATTATACGTTCTACAGTAACTAGTATTAGGGGGAGAGGGGAGTAATTTGAAGATAGACATGTAGAATTAAAATTTCCATGCAGCCGCCCCTTGAACATTACAGCCAAGGGAATTTTTTTTCAGAAATATTAGAAAGCGAAAGAAAAGTTACAATATTGATTGACCCTTTTACAATTTGCATGTTACACTCAAACACTTAAACGAGTGACCAATTGTGTGCGTAGTTACATGACTATAACATTTCAATTGAAAATTGACCATTATTTTTTATTGATATATCAATCATCGTCAAATGTTTCTAGATAAGCTATATAAAGATTGTAGGTTATTGTAATATTCATTAAGCCTAATATTATGCTACATTTATAGGTAATACGTACATACTATTATCAACATCTATCTCCTAGTTTTAAGGGCATGCAGCCTTTATACGAATATAAGACTTGACAATAGTCCTACTTGATCAAATCAACATTTCTGTCCCAATAGGTCACAACAAAGAACTCAATCAGGCCATTGATGTCATGAACCTTTAGGAGTTCGGTAATCTCTTAGTTTTACATGAAAACTTAAATGTCATTTGGTAATGTAATTGATTTTACGTTCGGAAAGGTTAAAACCTTTATCCATTGAGTAAACTTGGAAATGTGTCTTTGATCTCTGAAAAAACTGAGTCCATTGACCAAAAGGTAATTTAAGTATTTTATGGATGCCATTTTTTCAGCTCTAACTTCGCTTTTTATGTAGCCAGTAAGATTCTTTATTTCAAGTATCGTTTTTCTGTGGAGGTCATTAGTTTATCATTGGAGTCCTCGCAATTGAATAGCTTGATCTATTAGCGTCATTTGTATTTGAAGGCTAATGTTATATATTTTGTAATTCATTTAAGGTAACACTTTTTCTTTGATATTCTAAGGGACCAGGCAATTGTACGCATTTCCCTACCATACAATGTTTTGTATTAAAGTGTATTAAAGTGTCGCTGTCATGTGGTTATTCATGACTTTACATTGCGTGTAGAATATTCTTATTATGAGATTGACCAAAATGAAATAAAAAATGTACAGTGGTATAAAGTTTAATAGATGGGTCATATTCGGAATCATAACAATGTTGAAGAACAAAATTCATCATACAACTTTTGTTGTTAACCCCCAAAAGAACAAAATATAAGAAATCACGGGTTCTCAAAACAGCAAACAGCTGAGAACTCCAATTGCTGTTCTTCTCGGTTCTGATGCAAAGATCAGCCCAGAAAAATCTTCCAACAGAAATAATATCCAGATTCAAAACTGAAGAAGATCTGCGTAGCATCATCTCCCCAAACTCCAGTATCTACCAAAGACACAGAACCAGCACAGCATCAAGATGTAATTGAAACCCCATTGACTGACTGCACTGTGCCGCTGAGATCAGGTTTTCAGTCTGAATCAATATGCAACGGACAGGGATTTACCAAGTGTAACTGTGCTGGTACCAAGATACAGATAATGCAAGTGCTACAAGTCCGGTGTCAAGTCTAACACTATGTGTCATTCCTCACTCTCATGTAAAACTAACATTAGTCTAAAGTTGAGTAAGCAGTTTATGTGATACATTGCATATGATTTCGGTGAAAGTTTTACCCTGTGTATGTGGTAAGTAGTTTAGACAGCTGTGTCCAGTTTTTTATGTATGGCAGGGCTTTAAGTTTGGAATTTAAAGAAGAAAACAAATATCAAATGTGTTGTTATCTCCCTTTTAAGTATATAGTAAATATGTATAATACATGTTGAATTTTTTTCAGGGAATATGTATAATCCCTGGAAATTTCAGAGAATATACATAATCCCTGAGAGAATAAGGGAACAAAATCATTGAAAATTGCAGAGATTATGCATATTCCCTGATTATACATATTTACTGTAACCTCCCATTTTTACAGACATTTGTATTAGGCCTAACAAATTTGTTTCTGGTTTCCGCCCGCGTCAGTTTCAAACCCCCGCATCAAGCCTTTTTTTCCAGATGTAGAGGAAGAGGAAAATGGAAATGTAGTACCCAGGCCCAGAAACAAACATTGGCTTTAGCTTTTATAATATAACTCGTTTCAATTCGTGGAGGCGTTCCAATACACTGTTATAAAGTGATCCAAAGTTTATATTAATTTATTTTTTCAAATTCCGTTTTCATATTCAATAACGAACAATTATTTGGAAATAAAACAAATCCGCGTCATCGCATCATTTTTACCTGTATGCAAAGACCAGAAACATTCTCTTATTTTGTTCTGCCTTAAACCCTATGAAACAACCTTGCCTGTCGAATTGACTTGATAGAAGCCATAAAGATTGTGTGTGACCATCCTCTGCCGACAAAGAGGTATATCAGATACATTGTACTTATTTGGGAGAGAATTACCTAAAATAACGAGCATTCTTCCATTAGCTGATCGCCGCTAATGGCTAAGTAAGAGCGGAGTAAGGGAAACCTTTCTTATCTTTCAGACAACAAAAAGAGAAGAGACAACTTTCTGTGCTATTCCAAAGATTTAGAGAACATTTTCTTTTTGGAAGGCTCTATGGAATTTACCTCTGTTGGGGGAGAATGATTATTTAGGCGATCTTTCATCAACGTAACACAGTGTGGGGGATGGAGAGAACGAATAAAATGAATATTTCATATGACTATAATTGGCACAAAAATTGGATTACAGACTTCATAAAGCTTCTAATTTACAACCGGTTAAACCAGTGTTGGTATGAGCAGATTTTCAAAAACAGTTTCGTAATTCATTTTTGCAAAGACTAAAATACATTTACAAAATAATTTGCTTTATCAACTTTCACTCTCCACCAAATGTGATTATTATTCAGCTTTTAAACCATGCACTTATACTGAATTGTATCTATCATTTGGTACTACATGTATATGAAAGTTAATAGTAAGTTTACAGGGTACAACATATACACTGACGCTCCACTTTCATTCCTTGGGTGAGAACTACACTCAAACCTGCGCGCTGTGACCTCTGACTTATGAACTATCTAATAATAGTTAACCAATGACAGTGTCTGAGAGGCGAGTGGGTATATTACTAAGAACGCCTTTGAGCTTTGTCATACTTTTAAACAAATGATCGTTTATAACTCAAAACAACACTGAAGCTAATAGAAACGACATATCAACTCCGAAATTAAGTTTAAAGTTTAAAGTTGTCAATAAAATCATCATTTGTTTGATTATACTATTTCACGTTTTAAAAATCGTTCTATATAATGTTCCATATAGTGTTAAAAAGCACACTGTACAAGCAAAAGATGTCAACGATGTAGCGCAGATGAGAAGGGTTCTATCAAAAGTAAAATTGTTGAAATCAAATGATTTTTTCCAAAACAACATCTTGTGAATAAACACCTATTTTTATTTAAATCAAATTGTCTCGTGTCAATACGAATATTGCTATAAGAAACGAAAACTTATCGGTGCTTCTTAGGATGTAAATGTATTGAGGTTAGGTTTACTTAGATTTGATAAATTATAATTTCTTTTAAATTGCAAAGTTGTGATGTAATACAAAATCTTGCAATAATTTTATACCAAGCCATAATAATAGGAAAATGGTAGTAACAGTGAATCGCAATATTACATTGCATTAAGCCTACATGTACATGTTGTATAAAAGTCTATTAAAATGTACTATAGCCTCATCTATTGGCTGTGCCCTTTTAGTATTAAATAAACTTTGATTGAACGTTACACGAGAAGTTGGGATATGGTTGATGTGAGTTATGACAGCAGCCTTTTCATTGATGCTTACAGCTTCTTAACAATGATTTCTGATTGGCTTGAAAACCTGGGAGGGTTTCCTACAAAAAAGGATTCTTAGAAATACTGTAGATATATAGATGAATACCCTGGCTATTTGTCAGAAACACTACTTAAACACCGGAAAATTTAAACACGACAACAGCAAACACCGAACAATTTAAACACGACAACAGCAGATAGGACGATTAAGTTACTTAACATTACAACTAACCTTTGACTAAATATCAAGTAGAATTATACCTCAATGCATATATTCTCCTTCTTGTAATAATAACGTAAACCATAATATTTAACAGTCAATTGTTTGCAAATGTCATATTTCACAATGACAAGCATCCTGTAAGTAAACTTTCTTTGAAATTGATTTGAGGGTTATAAAGCATGTTTCATGTTGTATAATCTGTAATAACATGCAGTTAATGTTTTTGCAATTGTCTCATCAACAATCATTACAAGACAAGGATGTAGGTAACTATATTTACATTATATAAAGTTTAACTCATTAATTATCAAACAATTCAAAAGTTCAAAAGTTGTGACGGTTTGAAATGATGTCTTAATTAGTCATGAAGTTTTGTAATTATAATTAATTAATAAGGATGATAATTAAGTGAAAAGTAATTAATTAGGATGTGCTTTTTGGTTATGTCCCATTTTATAAAAGTAACAGCCTTGATAGATGTTCTTTAAAGTCGGATTTTCCTTTAATCATAGTTAACCACTGACGTTTCTTGACACATGAATAATAATGTCGGTCTCTCAAGTCACGGATATGCGCATGCGCAGTTTATTTAATTTTTCATTTCATCATAATAATAATAGATTTAGCATTTCTCTATGACTCTAACAATTACCAGTTTATAGGCGATTGAGAGAATATAGCCAGAAATGCTAAGACCAATCAAGCCAGATTGAAAGCAAAATTAATCACTCAAAATGAATGACAAAAATGAATGTAAGGTTGATCTAAATTTATTTAGATTTGGGTTTGAGGATGTATTCGACCCCTACCCTGATAGTATCTAATACAGAACAGAACAGATCAGAACAGAACAACTGGAACCTAATAACTAACAAACATAACAATAAAAACTGAAAACCCTAAAATGAATGAAAAGTTTACTATAAAAAATATACTGCCTGCCACATTTTATCTTGCATACTGCTTTGTGATGTAACTCGGTTTGAAGGGGCAGTACATGTAGCACGTTTTAAGGGGAAGTATAAGGTGATGTCAGGAAAATGAAAATAAGTGGTTCCAATTGATAGACAATGTATTAAAACTAAATGAAGCAGTAATAAATCAAGTATATAATGCAAAGTTCAGCCGTTGGATTCCTTTTTCTTACACGAAATGAATTAAAGGTGTTCACATAAAAATGGCAGCCAATGGAATTTATGTGAAGCCTCATAATTTGTTCTCTCACTATGGGTGATTGGTTTTTGTTATGAGATTTTTGACACTATCACAATAATGCATTTTGCATTGACGTACAATTATCAGCGAAAAATTGAAAATATGAAATTTAAAAAAACGTGCCACTGCCCCTTTAATATGATTATTTATTCATATATAATATAATTATTTACCTACTTCCTTTCTTATAAAGTATTAAATAAAATCACCCCTTTTCGATAACAATTACACAATTTTACATAAATATTTCAAAAATTGTTAATCAAGACGCACACTTTTGGACTTTATGTATCTAAATGGTACATTTGATTTAAATATGACACATAGTTCTGAATTTCTAAATTGTTATCACGACACACTTACATGTCATTTTGTAACTAACTAACTTTATATATGCAACACATTTTGAAACATGTCATAGTTTACGCCACCACCAGCAATGTGTGTTACAATGAACCTGCAACGCTCTTGTCACTGGAATTACAAGTAACGCGTTCGTTGTCACGACAACTGCGCAATAGATAATAGAAGTTATGAACGATCGAAAAAAAGTATTTTTTAACATACAATCTTTATAACATACAGTATAAATAGAAGAGGACATAGGATATATTAATATTGTACATAAACAGATCTTAATACCGGACCGTAATTATATTTCAGCTCATTTAAATACTATAGCTTGCATCAGGAAAAAGTCTTGACCTGTAAACTCAATTATTTCAGGGAATTAAAAGAAATGTTTGAAACAAAAGCTGGGACAAGACTTTGATTTAGAATATAAATTTCAATTTGTTCGAATAAAGAAATATTCGTCAAAAATCGTTCAATTTGTATTTCCACGAATACTATTCTACCGCATATTGATACAGTCACAAATAGATTTCATTTACATGGACAAAATAAACCGAAAATCATATGTAAGTTAGGGAAGCGAAATTAATTTTACTCGGATGCATATGTACAGACATTGTCGACAAGTTTACTGTTCCTGAAATGTCGTTTTCTTTAGATAATCCAGGACAGCACGCAAAAAGCGTGCAACACGTGCAGAATTGTATCGGAGACAAAACAAGCGGGTGAATCAGTGCATGTGTCATTCATCTTGATGTATTGCAGCGTGATGTATGCCAATTCTGTAAGATCGATGTTTGCTTATATTGAAGTCGATACATTACTTAAAAATTACTCTTTACGCTTGAAATAGGTCTGGGAACTTAGCCTTTAACTTCTCTTACTTTGACTCATGCCGATGCAAATGCTGTAATCTCAAGAAATAGAAATACAAACCTCATAGATAATTTAGAAATTAACATACCCGTGAGATGACTGTTTTATCAACACCTTTGCAATTAAATTTTTTTCACCCACTCTTGCTGGGGAATGTCTAATTTTAAAGTCACAACTGACATATTTTCTTGATTACTGAACATTAAGGCGATCTTAGGCTTATCGACTCATATCCATTTATCACCAAAATCTGTGTTCCACAGGAGATATAGTTTTGACAGTTAATGATAAAGAATGTTCTGCAGTCGACAATTCATGCACTGCATAGCTTAGCATCATCAAGATGTTGTAACAATGTAATGATGTCATAAACTTGACGATGTAACTTATGCTATTACTTATGCTATTACGTCACAAACACAATGACGTCACAATGCTTTGCCATCACTATTTAAGGTGAGTGGAGTGCCATAGACGTACATTTTTCATGCAAGCGGAAAGAAAAATCAGTTTGGATGATAAAAAGAATCTCACGTTCATGTCTTCTTTTATCGAAACTCGTTTATAAAAGTAATAAATCCTCGGATGTTTGTTACTTTTATAACCTTTCGTTGATATATGTGATATCCGAAGACACTTTGTTGAGATTTTCTATATCTCTGTGCGATTGTTAATCCCAGGAAACGCTTCCTTCAAATCGGCACTCAGCAAATATTGAATCGAAGTATTTAGACTGATCTATATACTAAAGGTTATTTCTTAGCCTCAGAACAGTCTCTGGATCGTTAATCTCAAAGTCCAGACGAAATTAATTCTTTGACTAAACATTTCAGTTCATCACAATTGGGATCATTTATTTGTCCTTACGTCTGAATAAGAACATTAATTTCAGTCACCCACGCAAGGTTATATACGCTAGCTAAGAAACACAATTGAGTTCTCCGACGCATCTTTTATCTGTTTCCCGACTGCTGGGTTTGAACACAACTGATAATTTCATCATACGTCATGCACAAAATGTACAGGTTTAAAACACCAATAATTTGACCAATATCTATTAAACTGTCAAAAGCTTTGTTTTGCACTCATTGAAAACCATGTGCTTGAATGTTGACATGAAATCAAATCGGCTAAAGTAAAGGTTATAAGCAAAAAACCGTGTTGTATTAAAGATAAATCCATCGATTTAAAATGTAGCAATTTTTTTTTATATTAACTTATCCTATCAACTACCAGACACTGCACATTACTAGCCCAGCATGTTTTAACTAGTCATGAGCTACCAGGCTTGTGCTAATTACTAACCCTGTAATTCACCAAGCTTCATTATATGCTATTGTGCAATTATGTGTTATCAACGTCGAAGTCTTTTAATGTGGGCCTTTAAACTTATATGATACTATACTTGACTACAGTTTTGTCCCTGTAAGACTGAATCTAATAATGCCATAATGTCCTAGTAGTTCTCTAATCTCCATGTCTCATTGAAGAATTAATGCCCCTTGATCGTGTAATGTATTTTACGTTCGCAAAGGTTAACTAACTTTATCATAATTCACTGAAGACGCAAATGTGTGTCTTAGATCTCAGAAAGAAATTGAGTCCATTGATGTTAAGTAATTGAACTACTTCTCGAATGCCAGTTTTAGGCTGTAATATGGCCTTAGTACGTTCACCATTCTAAGTATCATTTCTCGGTTTCAATTTAGGTATAATTTCCGTGGAGACTATCAGTTTATCATCAGAATGAGCAATTGAATTTAATCCAGTGACCTCTTCACATTATATGTAATTGTAGAATGCCAATGCCGATACTTTGGTCGTTGAGTTTTATATAAACTAGTGCTCAAAGGAAAGTCGAACAACATAAAATGTAAAGACATAAAAGGTATCTGTGAAATCCTTTTGTTTTCTTATATAGTGTTCAATTCTACTCTAGAATAGGGTACACACCGTTAAATGACTATTAAATGTTATGTTTTATGGTCAATAAGATACAACTGGTGTCAAATTGTAAGTTTAAACATTGACAGAGATCACATCAAGCGTCATTCATTGTGCACAAGAGACCCATATCGAACAAAATAGCGAATATGACCTTCATTGGGATGATGCAGGCCATAACATGTCCACGCATTGATGACGTCACGCGGCGAATGATGTCAGTGGTGACCCTTTGCCATTCATTTTGGAGACATCCTTCCAGTCCTTGAACAGGCGACTGGTAGTCCTCTTACTTGTTTATACAGGTGGTCCCAAAGGTGCTCAATTGGATACATGTCGAGAGAAAACATGCTGTCCATGTATCAGCGTTGTGCAAGGAGTCGTTTTCTGACGGTTTGTAGACGTGCAATGTCTTGCTGGTAAACAATGCCTGTAGATGGATAAATGGAACGACAGCTGGTTGCAAAACTACACCTTACCTTTAATGAATAAAAATGCTCAAAAGAAATTATACACCCATGACAATAGCGTGATGGTTTGGGTGGGATATGCCGCGATCTGAAGACGAGGCAAATAGTTATTATATTATTCATGGCAGCATCATCGCTCGCAGATAAAGGGATGGAAAGTTTCTATGGTATCTCGTAAGACGAGGCAACTATAAAGCTTCTCTGTTCCAATCCTGCTAAATCAACGTAGCTCCTTACATACCCTGATATCGATCAAGACAACCCGCAATTCACGGTAATACAGTACATCAACCACACAATACAACCCACAGACACATTGCCCACATACCCATAGGACCATCTCCACAATATGTTTAATTAATAGGGTTTATTGACTTAAGAGTCTAGACAGACGGAAACAAGTTCAGTTTCTCTCAGTTCTTTGTTTTTCTCAGTTTTCTCTCACTATACCTTTCTTTCCGTCTTTACCCTTACCCTGTCGACCTCCTTTCTGTAGGATTTGTCAACTTTTTTCTTGAATGGAAAAATGCACACGTTAAAGGGGCAGTAGCACGTTTTTAGGGGAAATATAAGGTGATGTCAGGAAAATGAAAATAAATGCTTCCAATCTAAAGACAATGTATTTAAACTTAATGAAGCAGCAATAAATCAAATATATAATGTAAAGTTAAGCCATGCGATCCCTTTTCTTACACAAAATGAATTAAAGGTGTTCACACAAAAATGGCTGCCAATGGATTTTATGTAAATCTTGATAATTTGTTCTCTGACAATGGATAATTGGTTTGTGTTATGAGAATTTTGACACTATCAAAGTAATATATTTAACATTAACGTACAATTATCAGTGAAAATTTGGAAATATAAAATTGTCAAAAAACGTGCTACTGCCCCTTTAAACAGCTGAAATATTGTTGACACAACGTTTAACTCAAACTTTCTCACAATAAGTAGAATATGCTTAGTGAAGAGAACACTCTTACATTGGTGCGACCACCTTCGCAGCATGGACACGTGTATGACTTAAACAGGTATTCTGTAAAAGGTATTGTAAAACAACACAACAGTAACTGGTACTTTGTGTAAATCTAAAGAACGATGCCCAAGGAAAGCGATGATGTCAAACACTACTTTAACAAAAAACGTTGCAGTAAAAACAAATAACGGTTCATGCTTAAATATAAAACGAAATTGAAACAATCTGCTCAGTTGTGAACCAAAAAGTGTACAATGTATACAATTCTATTGTTATGCTTACATTTATATGATTGTTTATATACATGTACAGTGTATAACATGCATTCAGTATAGCCGCAAATGTCTCATTTCATCATCAATTAAATCTCTCAATCATCATTAAAATACCATTGATGGAGGAAAGGATCATTTGAACTGATTTACGGTTAATAAAACCATTTCATTCTCTAGTGATCTTTTGAGAAAAATGTTGATTGATTTTGAAAAAGTAATTAATTAAGATAAATGTTGCCTCTTTAAAATCTCCCATCTTGTAAAATGCGCAAATTATGTCATCTTTATCTTCTTTTTCATGTCAGATATTCCTCTATCAGACTGAAAATAACCAGTTCTATAGGTTCTAAGAAATAATTAAGTGAAGTTCATTTGATAGAAGGAAAGCAAAAGGCCTCATACATTTCAAATTAGAATAAATGTACGAAAAAGTTATTAAATAATTATTAATGCAACTTTTTAAAATGATTAACAATGATTTTCTATTTCTTGAAATGGTGTAATCTAGAATGAATTTGTTACAATTAATGTCGTTCTTAATGGTTGTGACAAACCTGGTCTAATAGGTAAATAAACTAACGAACATTTCATGGAAAAGGAAAGTCAAAGAGCATTTTACAATATTCCAATTAATTGATAATGTCTATAAGTCACAAAAAAGTATATCAATATTTAGGAACTTATTACTCAGGTTACATAAAAATAAACGCCAAATATCGTGAATAGTTAAGTTTTCAGGCTTTTTGACATTTGATGTTGGTTTGTGAACAAACATGAAAATTAATCACCATAAATTTACTATTTTGAAATGACGACGTGAGAATTTTTCAGAAAAGGTTCCTTTATAAGCGAAACAATATGTTTATGATAACACGCAGTGTCTCTTTAATGCAATGAGTTCAATAAAGTCAATACTTTACTAACGTGTATAAACTTAAACTTGTTAGAAATAGAAAGTAACATGGAGAAGTTTTCTCATAGAATCTATTTCAAGATCTTTTTTCATCAATAAATCCAAACAGCTATAAATGCTTTTACAAATTGTGGATAATATGTCTGGCATCGATTAGACAGAGAAGAAAGAACCTTCGTTATCGTTGCTTCGACGTTGTCCGCAAGTGAATTGAATAAATCTTTTTACTATGGAAGCATTAGTCATATCAAGCAGACAAACTGGCTTACATGAATTGATACATCATACCAACTCTTAAATCTTGATAACAAATAATAATTTAGCCAGATTTAGTCTTTTTCATGAAATGTTATGCACATGTCATTAAATGATAAGTTCAATTATTAAATAATGAGTCCACGAAATGTAAATGATATTTGTGACGACGAGTTTTAATTATGATTATCTTACTACTGAAACAGATTTGACAACGACCTTTTCAACACTGTTGAACCACATCAAAACCTCTACTGAAGCCACTTGTTCATATGATGAATTGTTATTATGACAAAATTTCCCTGAAGTATCCGGTGGTGATTCAATGTTTTCATGCAATAATGATTTTCAATTGAAACTATGAACAATAGTCCACTGTCTATGCTTAATCCACGTTATTATCAATATGTGATGAAATAAGTCATTACGTAAATAACGAAATATTATGTAATAAACCATTGTGTTAATTTCATGGGTTGGATAAGGAACCACTTGACATCGAAATTTGGGACTACCTTACAAGCTAATCAACCTTCTGCTTTTGCGCGGTCAATTGCTTCCAGACAGCACGCGAAAAAACGTGCAGCACGTGCAAATTCGTGTACACTAACATAACGGGTGATTCATTGCAAACATGTCATTCCATGATCTGCCTCATTTTGACATAAATGACATCATTATGGATAAAGAAGAATGTAAATTCTGTTTCACTCGATATCTATTTGTATGGAATTGATAGATTACATCGAAATAGGGATATTACCGTTTGAGTTTTGCCGTTTGAAACTGACATTACACAATAAGTCTTGTTTACCGTGACCGAGTTACCCATACGCGCTGACATGATTTCACCATTGACGATTTCTTGAAAAAAATCTTATAATCGGAATTCTGGCTTTCTGACACTAAAGAAATTCACATATTTACGAGGTGTCATATTATTTTTACAACACTCGGGCCAGTAAAACGATATATTCCTCGCTCTCGTTAGGGAAATTATCATTTTACAGTCACTCATATTGTAAAAACAATACGACATCTCTGCTTCGGTATTGATCTCTAAATAATGACGTCACTTATACATGTCTGTAAACAGTGAATTAATTTTGAAAGAATCCAGTGTTTGTTGTCTGTCCCGATCATGGGAGTTTTTCAGGTTTTGCTATTTTTAAAATTATTATAAGTTTAGGCGAGTAAATGTTTCTCTGATATATCCAAATAGGATTGTAAAGCATTTGCTACTTAATGTTTGAATTGTCGGATTTGGGAGTCGAACATGCAACCATCCGATAGATGATAGACAGATACGCGATTTTATTATCAATATGTGATGAAATAGGCCGTCACATGAATTACGAGATGTACATGTGAAATAAACCCTTACGTTTATTTCATTTGTTGGTTAAGAAATCTACTTGACATCGGAATGTGAGCCTTCTTTACGAGCCAGCCAACTTTTTGCTTTAGGTAGGAGTTTCCCGCGTAACACGCGAAAAGCGTGCAGCACGTGCAAAGTCGTGTCTGTACCAGACTTACATAACGGCCGGGTGGAGCAGTGTAAACATGTCAATCCATCTGTCTGACTTTGACAGAAAAGACTTGATTTCAACTATTTGAAGCATGTCAATTCTTTAATGCTTTACTTTATGATTATTTGTAGCGAAATGATATATAACATCAAAATATACTACGCGACAGAAGTTTAGACTCGTCATCAGATTATACTATTGTAATAGGACGGGTTTCGCGGTTGACATATTTACGGACTTTGCGTTGTGTATTTTTTTATATGGGGAACGTTAATTGTGAACCGCCAAGCCTATCGTATTCCCCAGGTTCTTTTCTCTTGCTCTGATGAAGCGGGATGAAAAACAACTATGACAACATTTGAACCAATTAAAAGTGTATTACAAAATGAATAGCATACAAGTGTAAATTTATATCTCCTCTTTCAATTCATCGTGTAAAAGAGCAAAGGTTGGATTAGCACTTATGAAATAACCAACAACTGAAATTTGTATATGACCATTAAATACATTAAATTAAATACATGTTTCTCATTTCAGGTATGTAAAGAGGCCACCTCATCAAGAACTGTAAACTGAATTCCTTATCAACAGATAGAAGCCAGTGATTATGTAACAAGCTACAAAAAAGCTCTCCAATATGCAGCCATAAACCAGATAGCAACTCTCAATACATTAGCTGTATACTGATCTACAAACTCTCAATACAGCGACTTAATGTTGAACCTAAAACTGTCAATATAGCAGCCAAATACTGAATTACAAAACTCTCAATACAGCGGCTAAATATTAAACCACAAACTGTCAATATAGAAGCCAAATACTGAG
Source organism: Steromphala cineraria (assembly GCA_916613615.1). Classification (NCBI taxonomy): domain Eukaryota; kingdom Metazoa; phylum Mollusca; class Gastropoda; order Trochida; family Trochidae; genus Steromphala; species Steromphala cineraria. The sequence continues at coordinate 52,907,630 of OU744724.1, read as the reverse complement.
CCATAAACTCTCAAATACTGAATGCAGATGATAAAAAAAACTTGAAACAGTGGTCAAACAACATCATCCATTGTCCCCACAGTGGCTTCAAGACTGAACTCAATTCATTGCAAATTTACATTTTCTGTAAAATACTACAGCCAAAAACCAGTAATGCGACCAAACACTCTCAATGTTGTCCCTCTGATAAGACTGCACTTATAATTACCCGAGAACGAAAATAACACAGAAACCTGTTGTTCTTAAGAAAATTAATTACAACTCATTACCAAACCCTACTAATTATAACTTTGCTTAACAAACTAACCTACTTCCTCCTAATACTAATCTTTCTCTACAAAACTACAGAATGTATATACCCACACTGCTAGCAAAATGTGAATTTATCAATCCCGTCTAACCTTACCAGAAATAATATATTTATTTAGAAACTACATTAATCATAAGAGGAGAGGGGTTATCTGCTACAGAACATGGTGTTCTTGCTTCAAGAATGGGTTGTAAGAGCTGCTCTCACCTTATCAAGCAGATGCGGTCGTGTGGACTGGCCGACTAACTGTTGTTGGATTGGGGTTTAACGTCTTCTTCACCATACGGTGATGTCGCCGACGTGGGGTCTAAGCCTGAGTTATTTCCAAAAAAGGGGGCATGAAATTTAGAATAGGTCTTAGGCACCCAAGTAAAATTAATAAAAGTTCTAAAGAGGTTAAAATTAATTTAGAAGTTGGAATAGAGGCCGACTTACTCGCGGAACAGCGCTTATATACCCCTACGCCAGTGAATACCCGGATTGTCAAAGTAAGACGACCGCTGATTGGCCCTGCAATCAGGACACCCATCCAATTAGAGCACTCCTAGTAAACGACTCTGGCTGGCAAATAAAACATGGCACCTAACCACAACTGACTGACTGACGATCTAGGATAAATCCGAATATTTACAAGCATAAACATCAGTTTACAAGCACTGAATACAATGCGAATATGATCAAATACATAAGTAAGCCTAAGTGGTATGATAAACTAATTTCCACACGAGGAATCACCCCTGAAAACAGGAGGAAACGCATTGCAACTGGATAATAAAATGCGATTTTATTACACTATCAAATTGTATTATAGGCGGGCAATACAAAACCTATTTATGCTTGCTCAAGCCTTAACCTAATATCCAAGTATGCATTTGTCATGAATGGACCTTGATTTCCTTGAACTAAACTGACGAATGCTGAGAAGAAGTCCATGGACATCGGTGAAAATGCACAATTTGTACGTCATTGGGGTCCCTTTGTATTGAGTTTAGTGTTTCATTATTGGGGTCGTATGAAATTGTCAAGCTTTTCTTACATCATTGTTACTGCGTTTATTCTCAAACATGAAGAATAGTGCCTCTAGTTTTTAAGATGTTTGCGCTCGAAAATATGACCTTACATTCTGCATGGAGTCTACACTTTTGTCTTGTAGTAGTAATATTTGTCCGTTGTTTGCAGTTGGCGATATAATATATTACATGAATTGTATTACCCATTGACATGATTGATTTCACCATTGACGATGCTTTTAAATGTTAATAGTCTGGGGAATGCCATTCTAACGCTATTAATAATAAAGAAATATCACCCTTGCGTGATGTCATAATGGTTTTACAACACTTGTGCCAGTAAAATGATCTCTCAGTGGGTGTTAATCTCTATTTATCGACTGGGCAACGGAGGATAGACCCACTCTCAAAGGTAGTGAGTTTCATTTGACGGGTTAAGCGCGATGCGCACGTGCAAGGTGATGTATTAAGTGTCAATCAAAAAACTGCAACAAAAAAAGATTGGCAATCCGCGTGTCTGGACGTGAGCACTAAAATGCATTATTTTGATATTGGGAAATATATTCAAGATGTAAAAATTTATATTTTTAAATTTTTAGAGGTAACCTTTCATAATAAATGCGACAATTCTAAAACTTTACAAGAGAACCCACGCCATTTCTACAGTAGAACTAACTTTGCCACATCGCGTAACAGGCATATTACGTCATTGACATTGGTTTTTGCCTTCTGCCTGCAAAGGATGCTTATTTGCATTTCACCAAAATCGAGACATATTTGCGCAATTTTACAATCCTAGTACGTATCTGTATCTCTTGTGATAATTCGAACAGTGGGAAGAAAAGGTCAGAACCCCTCTTATTTCTATTTGGTTGAGTCCTGACCAGTTTAAACACTTGACAAGAACAATGGTCACGCCATCAATTTAATGCTCTGACGATTTACCATGTCCATTAGTTGGAATATTGGATGTAGCAATTTACATTGATGTATATTCATTGTTAAGTGGCAATATTAGAGCTTAAATGTGCCACTTGATTTCCCATGAGCTTGATTACAATCCACTATTGATGTTAACTATGTTTCACTGTGGCCATCAGTAATTAACGGGAATACTCACACTAACATATACCACAATGGCTCACCTGATTGACTCACCAATGTCAATATGCTTTTAATTGTGAATTAGTTTTGAATAAAAATTATTATCTTGTTTTCTGAAAAGTGCATTTTGTGCTCCTTATCTCATTTCACTTTGAAATCGTATAAAGTTATAAAGCCTTACTTTTCGTCCTTTAAAGTCGTAGTGTCACCTTGATAAAGCAGATCTTGAAGTAGAGTTATTAAAGGCTTGGAGAAAATATGAAATATTATTAAGCGATGTCAAGCATGAATTTTTGAACATTGTTTTCGAAGGTGTTATTTTTGCTGTCGACCAATGTTTGGATATAAGGTGTATAGATGTATTCTTGCTAAACGATAAATCCAGCTAGTGTAAAATGACAAGGATACTTCATAAGTTTTTGAAGCACATGAAAAAAGATCTGTAACCCTTTTTAAATTCCTAGTCGAGTTTGATTCAACTGCGAACTGAAAAGACGTGGTATGCTGTTGACCAGATTTTGCTAGGTTTCTTGAGAATAGACATTACATTTAAATTAGACTCATCCAAATGGTAGTTATTTCTCAGTACGTACTTGACGCTTATATCTGTATATATCAGAATACATATTTTTCGTAAAATTGAATTAAAGGGACCATACCGCGCATATCTGGTGTTCACATTTTCATTATTTAATATAGCTTACTCAAAAAAGATGTTCCTCAGAGTTTTCTCGTTACTCAACATGACTATATAACCGTTGAATAAAACGTTGTTTATCAATCGAAAACGTCAATCGGCAATTTAAGTGAGAACACCTTTAAATCATTCTTAAAACAACATAAGATTCCTGTTTCTTAACAACTTGGTCGTTCAGTTTAGATCTCTTTGCATTGATTACTAAGACTTTGTTACCTTTGTTTTGCTGTTCTTGATGTCACTTTGTACATGATCAGAAGTTGAACAAGATCAATTCGCTGTCATATGAATAACTCGCAAGGGAAAGACATTAATTATCATAGAACGTAGACAAATCCACGCGTTAAACATCAGTGTTTTTAGCAAAATAGATAAATGTAGAATAGGCATGCAATTCAAATGATTCATTTCTACAAACAGGAAGTAATGTTTAATGGCTAATTGTGCAAAACAATGCAACTGATGCCATCAAATTCAGATGTAGAACTTTTTATGTAGTTTATTTATATTGAATATAGTTCAGAACTATAATCATTTAAGAAATAGAGTAGCCCTAACCATCATGTGTTTTGCAATAAAGTATTGTTTTGCCCTGAACTATTATACAAATGTAGTTAAAGCATGAGGCCGAAGGCGTGAAATAGTTTATTGCAAAACACATGATGGTTAGGGCTACTCTATTTCTTTTCAATATGTCAATTTGAACTCGCTTAAGCCATTTTACTCCAAAATATAATTTTGTAAATCACATTCACCCGCAAATTGAAAGTCCTCAATCGAGGCCAGGACCAGTGACTTCATAGCCGATTGTTATTGACGTCATGAGCCATTGTTGCGTGACGTCACTAAAAACTATACTTTATTGCTGAATAAAGGGTGGGCGGCGCCTTTGATCTTTACCGGAACAATACTAGAAAACTCTATCCAATGTTTTTTCTAAAGATTTGTGTATACCAAGCAATAGTGTCAAAATAAGCTTTATATCTAAGGCATTAGCACTGATACCGCTGGCAATAGCGTTAATGCCTGCTCTAATTATATATAAAAGACCATTCTCACTAATTGCCTAGGCATTAACGCTATTGTCGGATTTTCACTATTTCCGATAACGTATACAGTTTATCCATGGCCATTTTCGTTCAAAAATTTCCTCTACAAAAAACAAATTCTCTTCCATCAACTATCACAGATACAAAGTGAAGTGTGTAAGAAAAAAAAGGTATTATTTATTATGTATTATTCTATAATCAAATAGTATGAAATACGATTATTCAAAACTCTTTCATAATGACATAGTCATTTAATTTTCATAATATTATTTAACACTTATACGTTGATGTTATCAAAACTATGAGTACACTTCTCTCGAGATCATTTGCCAAAGAGGAATTTTGTATACAAATTGCACAAGAAGTAGAGATAAAGAGAAGAGATAAAGACATGGATGTCACGAATATAAAAACTTATGTCTTGTTCAGTAGATGTTGATCAACGATTATCGTCATTTAATGGTTTCTCTTGATCTTATTGCAGACAAAAATGACGAATGTCATATCTGATAGATTTCAAGAGTACAAAATAATAGCATTTTCCTTCTTAGGAGTGGGCATTAAGAATTAAAAGCCTCATTTCCCTGGTTTTATTTATCCTTTCAAAGAAGACATGGTTTAATTTTATTTACAGTTTATCCCTTTATTCCTTTATCTATTGTAATAAACATATCTTTTTACATGAATTTTGTGTGGCACATTTTGTATTCTACCATAAATGTGCAAAATACTCGTTTCTGATTGACTGCTGTGAGAAATCAGAGTGCGTATAATTTGGTTATACGGTGCTCTGTTTACTTCGTCTAATGCGCAAGAATTCATTTATTGCCTAGCGACAAGTAGTTCTAAAATATTGCTGTTGTGTCGAACATTTTCACAAAATATGCAATTATTGCGTTGTATGTACATTATTTATAGAATTTAACGCTTGCAGTCTGTCAAAACCGCGGGTAAAGTACACGACACTGAGTCACTGACAACTGTTCAGATTTCCCGTTCGCACGGTCCATCATTCTGTAGCGTTAGACCAAAACGGGCTCGACAAAGTTTAAGTTAACAGGCTAGAATTTCATACGAATATGAATCGAAATGCGGCATACACTTACCTTAAATTTATTTACAACACCAATGCAATTATACCGACGTCAAGTTTGTGAATATATGCAGAACTTGTTAACAACCGTCACGAAATGATAAAACGTCTACTGTATAGAGTGAGCTCCCTTTGCAGCATTCGGATATTTGTCGGTAATCTCCGAGGCATTCTATTTGTAACGTCATTCGAGATAACCAAATCCGTCAACACTGTGTGATTATCGCTCCGTGGAAATCGTGCACGGGCATCATGACACAGCACACCTGAGTCAATGCGAAAGAATATAGTTCAATTTTAAATCGCTATTATGGTAGAATGGAGATAAACATACTGTGCTACGCGTTCGACTTTAAATTAAATTTAGAGCTATAATAATTCCGTTATATGCCGCTGATTATTATATCATCATATCGCTTCCATTGAAATACTTTTTTTTATTGATATATAGAGAATCTCACCCAAGTGTCTTCTGATATAAAAAATATATCAACACAAGTTGATACAAGTAACAAATACGATATTTGAATGAGGATATTTTACATTTATCAACGAGTGTTGATATATTTGATATCAGAAGACACGAGGGTGAGATTCTATTTATCATCCAAAATCATTTTTCATTACATCAGCGTGAAAAATGTATATCTATAAACACTGTATAGCCCTAAAACTCCTAAACCAGTGATGTCATAGCATTGTGACGTCAATACCCTTGTTCATGAGGTCATTGCATTGTGACGTTGTTGTGTTTATGACGTCATAGCATTGTGTAGTATTTCTAGAATTCAAGGGCACGGATTGCTCTTTCGCTATATATTCTTTCGCTCATATTTTAATTTACAACACCTGAATATTACTTTCACGATTTTGTATTCTAGTCTCAAAAGTATCATTTTTATGAGAGTGATAATTACTGGTAGCAAATAGTACGTTTATGTTGTGCATGAAAACAGTCCTTTTCAGTCTTTGTTACATGTGAGTGTGACATAAAAGTAAGAAATTCAGGTATTGTATATGCAGGAATATAATACCAACATATGAGCTACTTACTTGTTAAAATGTTTTCTAAAAAAACTCAAGATTTAAAGAGTTGTGAATTTATTCACACATGTTTAAGTTTCTTCATTGAACAAAATGGACTTTAATGACGGTTCCTGTATGCGGTGATAAAGGCATGAAATCATACCAAAACAAATGAAATCATGCCTTTTTGGCATCAAAATACATGATAGAAGTCTGCTGATCTTTAAACTTATTTTACAAATCGCACAGGGCAAATAAGTCTTGTATTTCCAGAACAATAACCATTTCAAACATTGTCTTTGGTTCACGACTTTATTCAAGGTTCGTATGACGAATGTACCGTTCACATAATTACTTTATAGCCTGTATCTATTCAACGTGTGAATAGTTAACTTTATGATTGAAAAGACTCAATTGTGTGATTTGATTTGTTTGATCTTAATCAAAGGTTACACGTTAAAAATATTTACTAATGTTTACTTACTGATATCTTCTTAATAACTAACATCTCACATTTTGTCTAATCTAGTCAACAAGAATATCTTTTTAATCCCCGTTTCCTTTCTATGTGTGTATTCACAAAAACAATTTCCAGGAGGAAATAACTCTGTGTTTTCAATCTTATTTCAGTCTTAGTAGAAATACCACAAAGTCATAATTCTGCAATGAAATAACTTGTTACATGTATATAACAGACATATGTTATGAGAAAAACTTTTTTGATAGTTTATGTAAATAAAAAGAATAGCCAGACAAACATAAAAAAGTACAGATAAACATAGGTTTTCAGAGTAAACATAAGCGTGTCTCACTGAATGCTTCAAGATGAAGTGGCAGTCAGCTGACTGATAAGATTAAATAAAAGGATAGGTTGTAGCTTTCGGCCTTACTTCAGGTTGTGAAATCCGAGATGACGAGATGACAATAGATGACCGAGGTTAAATGATTTATTTAACTTAGATACCGTAATTATCAGTTAAACGATTGATCAACAACCAAACATTTGTCAATGAGTTTTTTAATAATGTATCTTGACATTCAGATATTTAATAATTTCGATGGTGTTACAGATTGGTTGTGAGTTCAGTGCATTTAGATTAAATATCCAACGAACAAGCACATGTTTGAATAATTGACATAACATAGTATGTACGTACAAAGCATTCATCGAAAGATAACGTTTTACAGATGAGAAATTGAGAGGTTAAGTGGTTCCAATCCAATACTTTAAGTTTCTCACAAGAAAGGGAGGTTTAATGTAACTAAACATTTTTAAAATTAAAATTTCAAAAGTGAAAATGTATATAAAAATGCTGTAGGGATGGACAAAATTAGAACCCAAATCAATACATTGTTTAACATACTATTGATTTTTTATGAACTCATTAAAAACGTTAACCCTTTGGTTTACAAATACTAGGAGGGACAGGGACATCCACTTTAAAGTCTGACATTGATAGTTTAAAATGAAATCAATATTTAAAATAAATCACTTTGATGTGTAGATTTCCCCTTTTCATAGTTTGATCTTGACCACTGTGGTAATCAATTCCACAAGGCTTATCTTAAAACTATACATTAAATAAGGGATGCTCATGTCAACTATCATCATTTATAAATCTATTAATTAAACATATCATTTTGTGTTTACCAAAAAAACAATGTCTCATTCTTTTACAGTGATCTATGAAGAAGTCATTTTGTCCCATACATATCTCCCAAATATAAATTTATTACATTCAATCAATTGGCAATGGTGTAAAAGTGTATGTTTATTTTACCATTTTCGTTATATTACCAATTATTCAAAGTGTAAATGAAAAAATAATCATTATAGAACCAAACATAAATTTCAGAAGGCCAATTTAATGATGTTTTGTAGATATATCTTGAGGGAGGATCAAGAAAAAATACACTTATACGGGGAGGGCCGCCATAAAATTACATTGAGTTGAGGAGGGTGATATTTTTATGTACAAACCATATATAGTGAAAACCCCTAGCCCCCTCCCTCTGTAATAAATGACCGATCCCTTATGCAATCCAAGTACCTTTTACTTTTTGGATAACGTTGTCCTTTCTCTTTGGCCCTTTTTTATGAATCAGAAATACAGACAAGCACCGTTTATGTTTTGTCTGGAGACATAACGCTGAATAAGCTCATGGAGACTCATACAAGTATCGAAAAGAAAGTAGATCTAAACTTTCAATGACCTTTTAAGGCATACATTACCCAGTCTGATTAAAATCGACCGTGTTACGAGGAAGAAAAGTAAAATATGTATCAGAGCTTTCCTCTCCACAACGTGTGAATGAGAGGAAAGCCGGGCTGGTTGAAGTTCGAACCCCACTAGCGATAATATTTTTGCACTTTTTTTCCTCGAATCACAGTCGATTTTAATCAGACTGTACATTACCAGAAACGAAATGATATTTTAAAATTCAATGTTCCAATATGTATTCTAGGCTACGAGAATAAAGTTCGATTATTTGTCCTTTGTCAACAATTTGACGCGTTGGTTAGAAACAGACGCGGGCTTAAACCAAAACAAATTATTTTTTAGGATTTACGGTTGTCGAGAATAATGATCGATCAAGCACATATTCTTTTGAAATATAATTCTTTTTTAAATCAGGATTTACGACATATCGGCCATAGGAACTGCTTAGTTTGAGATTATAATAAGTTACGAAGTGGTTTACTGCACCGATTTAACCCTTGGTTATGTGGTAATTAATTAAAACTAGTCTGAAGTGAATAAACTTTATTGTCACGAACCTACTGATGAAACTAGGCTCACCAGACTAATAAAGTATGTCTGATGCACCGAGGTACCTTTCCATCATTAATACAGGTTTGTAAGTGAGATATTATCGGCTTAATATCTAGCCACTTAGTGATCAGTCCATTAGTTGGAATAATTCCCATAGCTTTTTGTCTTATTGTTGATCTATTGTCAAGAGACCATTCAGATTTTGAGAGACTCGAATTGCTTTCCCATGAGATATATTACAACCCACTATGCTTGTCAACCACATTTCTACCTGGAAATCTGTAATCAACAGAATTATGTCACATTTTACCATGAAAGTGCTGGATTCTGATTGGTTGTCTTCTCCTATTTACAAAGGATCAATATTCACGATTCAACATGCTCTGTTAAGCGGAAACTATTTTACTGTGCACACAACCATATCCTGACGTCGAAACTGTCCAAATGTTTACTTGAGAGCCGCTTTTCCTCTTGTATACTAAGATGATTTAAAAAAAACTATTGTGTGTGTTTACATGAAAGGAGCCAATTGTTTGAGGTAAATAGGGTATCCTCCACAAAATGGAAGGCTTCAGTTGTCAATCAGCGCAAACACACCTTTCCAGGACGTTGCATGCGGTCATCTTGATAATATTTGTAACATGGTTGTTTGAATAGTAGTTTACTGGATAAAAACTTCAAATTGCATTCATATAAGCATGTTTAACTTTGCCGCTTATTAAACTCCCATTTTGTATTTTCGTGTGAGTAAAAGAGCCCCAAAAGGCAATAAATGCAAATCTTCAATCACATTGAAATTAGGAAGATGTCTTATGATTTTCTATTTTGAGAGATATTTGTAAATAGCCGTGTGAAAGTACTTTCAGCTTGTAGCAAACAAATCACTTGTTATTCTCGAGAAATAGAATAAAGCTTTACCCTTTGTAAGAACTATGGATATCAATGATTCCAAATTATAACATGATGGCTGATCCAATTATGAAAATGAGGTTACACGTCCTGGTATCATTAACCTTAAATGTACGGGTTCTGTGGCACACTAACGTACTTAATTCCTTTGGATTAGCAGTAAATATGCTTTTCTAAGTTATCATGTTTTCATTAGAGGTAACCTCATTTTACCAGACACGTGATTTTTGGCACCCAAACTATTTTGACTCCTTTGGAGTGCTGTTCTATGATGCAAATTCTTATCATTAAAAAATCAGCATCCTGAAAAGGAACACTGTTCACTACGTTATCATGTTATTAACGATATTAAACGGATGTCGTTTTCGTTTCCATAAACAGGTACGAAATTCCTATTCCGTTTTCATTTTATTTCAATTTCGTAAGCACATCAAAATACTTCATTGTATCGGTCAATTGCATGAGCTTCTCTATTTCATCAGTGACTTTACAACCATTTGATATTTATTCAGCACTGAAATTTGACAATTTTTATTTCATTAAGTAAAAATGTGTTATGTCACTTGTATTAACCAATGGTTCGGCAAATCAATTTCATTATTGGCTGATTTAAGAGCCAATATTTTGATTTTGCTCAAATGGAAAGTCAGTGAAGTATTTTGATGTGCTTACGAAATTGAAATAAAATGAAAACGGAATAGGAATTTCGTACCTGTTTATGGAAAAGAAAAACGACAAAGTTTACCATCCAAGAAATACAATTTTTATTCAATCAAGATACAAACGATCATTAATTTTGTATTACATAAATTCCGATAATGAAAATATCGTTATACAAATGGAGTACTTTCAATTTGGTTTTAAAGATATAAACATGTTTTTCCCCACCGTTGATTGAGATATATATTTGCGTCACATGCAATAGTCATAACGTGTGATAGTCAAGCTTAATATTATGCCCTCCTGCAAAAATTCCCACATACACTCTGTAGCAGGTATAATTCAAATTTGCGATTGTCATGTGACTCTTTTGATTATCTTTGTAGGTTTTCATTTAATATATTTTGATAAGAGAACGATACATGTTTTCTTGTACACCTTGATCATGAATCATGTCATGAGACAGCTGTAGCACATGCTGATTTTATTTTAATACATATTTATTAAATCAGTTTAAAAATACACAAATAACTAACGATGATTAACGTTCTGATATGAAAAGTTGCTGCTGATTCAATCGATAAACACATTTTTACACAATATCATTACACGATATGCTGAAGATGCCTCTTACTTTAAATGGTTTATGTTATGAATGTACATGTATAAGAAATTATATACATGGTATTAGTTTTATGATTAACGTTCTATCATTTATATATTGTGTCTTCTCCGTTTCAGTTGCGTTAACTAAGTTAAGTTAAGTTAAGTTAACTAAAGATATAATCTTGATTGATGGAACTGCAAATTGTTGATATTCTTCCTCCTGGTATAGACCAGATGCTTGATTTATATACCTTACGATAAAGGAAAAAGGAAAGTTTGTTGCATTGATAACTAAATCGAGAATGTGAAAACGGGAATTTCGTTCTATAATAAAATAGCTTAGAACAGGTAGATCTTGAATAAATATGTCAAATATGACAGACAAATTTAGGGGTACCATATCGATGTTAAATATGGCAAAAAAAGATAAACAACCCAATTTCCCAATAAACTGATCTCTTGAAACAAGCAGGAAGAAAGTTTTTAAATGACATGTACGATAATGTTTTCTATTCGAAATTTGTGAAACGCATATTAGGAATTTAGAGGTCATCTTTTTTATTCATTCTTATTCCTAAGGTTTGCACCTTTTCTTTGAAAGTAAAAAGTCCATTTAGTGCAAAAAAGATTTGAAACATAATTTTATATTGTCATCATTGACTGTTACATTTCCCAATCAGTTTTATAGGTCGTCTGACAATAACACTTATATAACTTCCGTGAAAAGTATTTTAATGTTGAGTAGGAAAAATAAATTTTCCTGGTGTTAAAAATGCAACTATCTATTACGAAAGGGAATTTAATATTATATTTCATTGTATCATTACCATTTTATTGTTGCCAAATAACAACTAGTGTCATACATATTTTAATATTGAGAATGTATATCATTATTTGTTGCAATGTACATTGTATAGCAAACAGAGAGAAAAGCTTAAACATTTAATTACAGCGCATTACTGGACTTACAATAAATAAACTTTTGCTTGAGGGAAGTGCAGACCTGTCAATAAGTCAAAACAAAACTTTATTTTTGTTGGTACAAACTTACATCAATAAAACAAATAGATTTCTTTGAAGTCAAATAATTGTCAATAATGTTTGTTAACTTCTACTCTACTCTACTCTTGTTCACTGTCTGCTGTCTGTATTCACTATGTATTATGTAAATCAATTTTGTACATACTAGGAGAGGGCATTTTAAGTTGGATAACTTGTCCCCAAGCCTTTTCCTGTGAATAAAATGTGTTTAAACTAAACTAATTTAACACATTTCGAATAAACCATTGCTTTTCAAACTCATGGCGAAATATTGTTTAAGCTCGCATTTTGCTGGTTTCCAAATTCAAAAACGAAAAATCATATTATCGTTCATGATTTCTGTAATTCATCATCTTGTAATTCATAATTATTTGATATGTGTGCATTTATACAGCCCTTGTACAATATGTGAGCATTATTGGTACACTTATGATCAAAGGTACTTACATGTAGTAGTAAACAGTGGTAAACTTTGTTTTGAGAATCCAACTTAATTAGTTATGCATAAAAGACAGGATATGTTAACGTTATTTAAATACACCTTTTACTTTCCATGAAGGTGTTTATGTTGATAACATCTGTTGTCATTTGAATTAAATGCAAAATTAATTAATCACATTTCTAAATTTTGTTACTTCGATTCTAAACATTCTTGTCCTCATAAAAGCTATATTCAAAACTTCCTGTGTATTTGTACTGACATAAACACGAAATTATCATAGCCATTATGTATGAAATTGTGCATACGCCTGTACAACACATCATAGGGATTAAAACTTACCTTTCTCTGTATGTTTCTCGTTTTTGTATTTTTTAATTGAAATATGTTTTGAATTCAATACTACATTAATAAAAAATCTAAATGTGTTAGAAGAACATTGACGAGCAAAAGTAATTAAGACCATTATAATCTAAACTGACATTATCGTAATTTTGAGATGTACTTGGATGTTTGATGTAATGTAATAGGTGAACTAATTGTGTTCCACTACAGAAAGAGTTCTTACTCCCCCATGTAAGATACCGCAGTGTAATATCAATACGACAATATTAAGCGCAAGAATGACGTCACAGTAGTAAGTGGTTGTGACGTCACAGTGTAAGCGCGCCGTCACAATGGTTGCTGAATCGCGGAAATGTTTGTTTCAGCAATCTGTAGGAAATTTTGCTTGATTTTAGGGCAAGTAATAAACAGAACACTAAACTTCATTTCCTTTATTACTATTTTTTATTAAACTCATGAATGATTTGGCATCACATTCGCTTTCGCTCTTTTTATACAAAATCATTAACTTAACTTAAAAATAGTATTAGTTGGAAGGTCGTTTAGTATCCTCTATGTGTTATAATTAAGAATTTTGCTCTTTTTAGAGCAGACATTGATGTTATGAGAAATGACATATAATCTCAGAATAATGCTCTTCAGCGCTTAGATTCAGTTTATAGTCATGTATTCAATGATATAAAATATCATTTGGGAATCAAAATGTCAAAGTACATATTCTTCCAAGTTATAAAGCTTGTATCTTAGTGATCGCTTGTTCCCTATTTTACAATAAAATAAACTAGATGTAGTCCTCTAAGGAAGGATTACCAGTACTAACTTAATCAACTTTCTTTTTGAAGACTACAAGGAATCTTACTTTAAATGGAAATGTCTGCAAAAAACCTTAGATGCTGGTTCTTTGAAAACCGATTTTCCATTACAATGTTCGTTAACCATAAAGTTCTACAGGAAGAATAAAGGGAACGTTATTTAAATGAAATTGTAAGTTGTACCAAAAGAGTTTCTTCTGTTAAGTCTTTTTGCTCCAGATGAATGAGTAGAAAGCCATCAACCTTGGAAATGAGTCTCTTTCATCAACTTGATATACTCTTGTTCTTTTATTGATTGTCTTAGGCAATTTCAGGTCCGAATATCAACTTCTTTGAAAAAAGTGAAATATTTTCTTTAAAGGGACACTAGCACGTTTTAAGGGGAATATAACGTGATGTCAGGAAAAGGAAAATAAATGGTTCAAATTGAAAGACAATGTATTAAAACTAAATGGAGCAGTAATAATTCAAATTTATAATGTAAAGTTTAGCCATACGATTCCTTTTTCTGAAACAAAATGATTTAAAGGTGTTCACACAAAATGGCCGCCAATGGATTTTATCTAAATCTTTATACTTTGTCCTCTGACTATGAATGATTGGCTTGTGTAATGAGATTTTTGACACTATCAAAATAATACATTTAGCATGAACTTACAATTATCAGTGAACAATTTTAAATATAAAATTATCCAAAAACGTGCTACTGCCCCTTTAAGAGGACAATAGAGTTTATAAATGTGAAGAAGTGCGTTTATTATATTGTAAAATGTATTGATGTTGACTTTTCCGAGGCAATACCAACTTCTAAGGCCATAAATTTAAACTTAAAAAAAACCTGGTTTCTCAATTGTCACCTTTTCGACCAATCTATTTTTTTTATTTCGCAATAATTTTTTATCATGACAAAAGGTACTTTTAGACAATCAACTTTTGAAACAAAATGAATAGAGTTTAAAATTTTGACAAACATGTTCAAAGTTTAGATATTAAAATGCAAATAAAATCTATAAATGATATAACATTTACTAAAATACACTGACTTCCAAATGAAACTTTGCACCATTTTGTAGTGATTCTGATTGAAGAATGAAAAACGATAGAAATTTAAAACAAAGTTCCTCTTATTAATCAATCATTTGTGTAAACAACCAGCATATCCAAATTAAAGGTGGGAAACCCAGTTTTGGACTTATTTGATCTGAAGTGGGCAGGGGTCAAAATTTGTGTTGTTCAGACGTTCGTTGAAATGATGTTTTCGCAATAATTTCGCTAAAGTACTAAAATGTGCTACTTTAGTACCAGGTTTGAGCAGCCCGAGTGTTATAACTTTCAAATGTGCCACGAGTAACTAAAAAGGTCAAACGTTAAATTACGTCTTCTGTCTGCAGGTTCAACTTCACATTTCGTATGCATAGAAGCTTTGCCATTAATGGGAATGTGTGGACACAAGTCTTACTTGTCATATTGACACATCTTTGAGTCGTACAAATGGTTACCAGCATTAAGAGCTCAACAATCGGATATAAATCTTGTTATTGCATGCCAATTCTGACGTTATAAGTTCGAATGAAATTGGCATGTGTCGATGTTTAGTGACCAATAGCTATCAACTTAGCAGTAGATGAGCTCTGATTAGGTCTGTCCAAGTTCATAAAGTGCACAAGAACATAACAACATGCCGATCTTTGATGTTTGCTATCTCTGACGTCACAAAGAGACAACGTTGGCGGTGATCTAACGTCACAGATATCGGCTCTCATGCAGTGAAAACACAATTTTTTTGGTGTGTTTCAGGGTTGTCAGCAATCCTCACAACCTCTCTGTATAGCCGGATCAAGTTACCATTAGAAATGAAGGAACACCACCGATTCTTGTAAAAAGGGCTGTTTTTGATAAATTTTGTCAATTTTCAGAGGAGATTCGCGATATTTTTGTTATACCGTATACTGGTTTTAATGAACAGCAGAAACGTCACGTGATTATGACATTTTTGCCATTTCTGCAAAATTGCATGAATATTGCTCAATTAAAAGTTTTAAACTTGAAAGTGAGGGTTTCAACTATGTCATTGCCAACTAAAATGAAAATTTAAATATGAGATCGTTTTTGAAATTTCAGTTTTAAAATTGCAGTTTCTTTTGGAATTCAGTGTAGATCTTGTTTCAGAATCTTTAAAAAAGTGTTTTTTGCACCCTGTTCCAGTATATAAAATGATTTGCTGACACCATGTCCAAAGTATATCACGGTTTAGGAAACTTAATCTTTCTAAAATTGTTCTTGTAGCAGTGCAAATACATATCGTAAAAAGACATGTTTCCAGCATTTTTTACTGTTTCGTTCGATTAAGGTAAATCATCTTTTATAACCATAAATCATATTCAGACATGATAAATGATGCTTTCCAGTTATGAATAGATAAGCAAGCACATCTTTCAATATATCAAACCATTTGCAGACATCTTGTCCATGCTTGTCCAATTATGAAACTATTTGAGAGGATTCCAAAGCTATAATAGATTATATATGTTTTAACAAAATACTTTGAAAATATTAGATCTAGTTCTTACTTCTGACAAATGGAGTGCATATTTTAGGTTTGATATAAATTTACATTTTTTTGTATTTGCAGCAGAACAATATTATGTTTTTTTATCACAAAGTTCCTTCGAGCAAAAGTTAAATTATTTCATGAACTATCACACCAGTTTCATTGCTTTTGATATTTTTCAGTATTTTGTAGGAATGTGTCAAAATAAGATTCAGTGGTCCTTGGCAAATGGATTAAATTGATTCCATACGATATGTTTGATGATATGTACTTTCAATATTCCTGAGACTTCTGATATCTATAGACTACTATAGACTCGTCAAACATTGTGAAGTATGGCAATATCTTGCATATGAGTAATACGTCCTTTGAGTAGAATGCCTGTTATGATAATGGATTGTGAATATTGATAACTATAATCTCATTGAGCAAGTTCACTGGGTACTCCAGGGTAGAATAAAATTGATGAAAATAGACAAAAATTATCAAGCAGAATTTGTTAATGAATGAAACTTAAAGATGCATGCAGCAGTATTAGAGATATTTTGTCCATGCCCACAGTTACAGAATTAAAGAGCCATTAAGAATTAAAGAGTGGGTTGTCGGGTCACATTTTAGAACCAACCGACGTTTATTAGCAACATTAGGAAGGTTAGAAGTCGTGATAATGGTCGAAAGTCGGAAAATGACGCACATCAATCGGTCCATACTAATTTTGAAAACTTATCTAAATCAATCAGAATGCATTACGAGTTAATAATGATATTAATAGCATTTCTTCAATTTGAATATGAATTTGGCGTCCACGGATATATATGGCTGTTATAAGATTTTCATTGAAAACAGGAAGTTATCATAGATAGATAGATATTCTTTATTTCCTCCGAAGTCGAAGATACAATTGTACGAAGACATAATCATATACATTTATGTACAAGTTGCACAATGTTTAGATTAGCACAGGTATTTTAAGGGAGAAAGCCAGGATTTTACACTTTTCGCTATAAGTTTGATGCATTTAAACCACGTCTCCTGGTCAAGCTGCTGGACATAGATATTTGAACGACCACCAAGCATAAATGACACAAATTGGTCTTCATCGTTCCATAAATTAACAAAAGTATTTACATCTAGCATGTCAACTAGCAAAACAATGTGTGTTGATACGGAGTGGCCCTTTAAGGTTCAATGGGTACACATAATTTCTTTCGTTTGCCAAAAGTTTCATTGCCAAAGCCAACACATTCGGTCCGACTGTTGTGAAGTGAAGCTCAGGCAAGAGCTATGACAGAAACTCAGCACATCAACAAAGTTCCACCAACGAATTTTATTATGGACCATCACCAAGAGCATGACAACGTAAAATTTCATGCAGTATAAATCATGGCAATTCGCAAGTCAAAATATCACAATTCCCTTTCCAGACACAGACAAAAGAACACCAGGGGGCAACGTGAACGTCAACGTCACAGCACGCCACCGGCGCTTCTACAAGGAACAATTACATAACAGCAACAATGTGGAAGAATTCGTCAGCGGATTCAATCGATTTCTAATTAGAAAAAAAGGATGTCAGGCAAAAGTTGGCATTGTGATAACCATACAAATGACGCCTTTGGCGCCATCTTGTGGAATTATCTATAACCTCACAATAATATAATTGCATTCGTGTTACCTAGTTCTTTGTTTATTGATATGGGGACACCTTTTTATAAATGAAATGAATCAATCATAATGTTAGCCTTAAGTTAGTTTATAATCTTTTATCACATTGATCTTTAAAAAAACTCTCGGGAAATATACATTTACTATTGATTGTATTGACCAAAGTCACAATCTTGTTAAGAACAGAACACTGTCATCTCTATAAGATTCATCATTCAAAATTTTACACTCTTTAGAAAGGTTATCAGCCCGCACGACTGTTATTTATCTAATTAAGTAAAAGGTCACACTCAAAAAGTGTTACTAATTTTGCCTTGAAGGGCTTATATGAATTTTTTGCATTGCGTTACTAATACTTATACTTATAAATTTTACCTCAGGTGGCAACCAAAATAATTTTTAACTATCTTGTCGATAGAAAATTAACAGCTATCTTTTTAGAAATAAATAATTTAGTTACGCCTCCTGGACTCAAAATGTCTAATTGATTTAGCCTGATAAATTCTATGACAAATATTTACTCATATAAGTGCAACCTTCATACAGTAAAACCATTCGGATATAGTAAGTTATCCATTAGCTCACCACAAAGGTTCCTCATATCATTTCATCCCACACTAACCGTGTTATACATGTAATTCGAGGTCTTTCCGGGCTAACAGAATAAGATATAAAGTGACGCAATCACAGTACTCTATTTATGAAAAACTAAATTCTGAAATTATTTTATAAATGACGTATTTTATCATAAGTAAACATTACTGTCAATGACATTCACTAGAAATCCTGTAACCACAAAGTGTCCACATCAATTTATGTAATAATGATAACAGGGATATTCAACATTACAATCTGTATAGCGAGATGAGGATATATTTTGTTCAATGCTTTATAAATTTCTCATGCATCGGGTCACTGATCATAAATAGAGAACCTCACCCAAGTATTTTCTGATATCAACTATATCAACACAAGTTGATAAAAGTAACAAATATCCGAGGCTTGCCGAATATATTTTACTTTTATCAACGAGTGTTGATAAAGTTGTTATCAGAAGACACGAGGGTGAGATTCTATTTATCGTCCAAAATCTTTTTTCAACACATTAGCATGAAAAATGTACATATTTGAATACTGCATAGCCCTCCAACTCCTAAACAAGTGATGTCATAGCATTGTGACGTCATCGTGTTAATGACGTCATAGCAGTATGACGCCGTTGTGTTTATGACGTCATAAAATTGTGACGTCATTACTGATGGTGTAAAACGTTTGTGATGTCATGTATTTCTGATAACAGGGCATTGTTCAAAATCTGTCAAAGGAGATATCGCTTGATCTTTCACAAGCGATCTCGTGTGGAACACAGTTTTGGATGATAATATTCCATTGTAAAAAATAAAGATTATGATTGAGTTGACCCGTGACTTTGAATCGATGAGAAGACCAAGTGTGCAAGTTACATGTTTGTGAAATCAACCACTCCAAACGCTTCAAGAGTCATCAACAACTTTGGAACAAAGTCATATTTGTCAATGCTGTATCCATTTGGTTGTTTTACTATTGATCATTATTATGCACAGTCTCTGACTGATTTGTATTTAACATGTATGTGTTTTCTGATAATATGATACTCTTCAGTATGCAGATTGTGGAATGTTTGATAATTAACTGTTAGAAACGAGTCTCTCAAGCATGTTGGCAACAGCTTGATAATTTACTTAACAGTATACACAGCTGTGTATCAGACAACAGTTACGATAACATCAACACAGAGTGTATGTCAAGGTTCTGCTAAATATACAACAAATATGCACAATGAATATATAACGAACCCATTCTAAAGAGACACTTCTAAAACTTGACCGTATATAATTTATGAAATTGTTTTCATGTGTTATATTATATTAATTTATGATATTGAAGGAAAGAAGAGCACAAACGTCTAGGATGACAGGAAATAAACGTCATACTTAGCTTAAGCTACATTAAAAGTAAATGTTTATCAGTAATGAAAACCCCAAGATGTTTGAAGAGCAACACTTCACATCCTCTACACATACATTAGAACATACAGTTCTCTGTGGCTGAAGATACAAGTTCCAGAAAGTTATCATGTTTGTATGTTATTCTACTGATAGCAACATAAGAAGCACTTATGTTCAGGATTGGAAGAGATAAAACTATGTTTACTCGACTACGACAGGATAGAAATCGTTAATTGAAGAGCTGGTAGTTTACTTCCGAGACACTAACCATAGTCATCAAATCTTTGACATAAACTTATGATATTTGGAACAAATGTAGATAATTCAATTACAAGTTGTTAGTGAAATGCTGTACAGTCAGTCTACTATTGCACGTTATAATCTGTGAAATCCGCTGAAACACTGATTATTTTCAGATCGTTAGTGATTCCAAAAACATTTAGTGCAAAGTTGAATGAATACTTTTAGTTCTTACATTATACTTAATCATTTAGTAGACAATTTTAGTTGTGTCCTGATCTATTCAAACTACCAACTATCCATAATTTGTTTTTGAATGAGAGTAAGTCATTATATTTCATGATGAATTTGGAAAAATGGAATTTGTCCTTTTTCATAACAAAAGGAATTCCACTATGTCCAATATTTCTATTCAACAACCCATGACATAAAAGCAAACAGTCTTTATTTAATGGAACATGTAATTTGTGAATTTAATAAAAAAGATTAAATTTTGCCGGTACCATTTAAGGATACGAGAAATTAGAATCAAACTAGCACAACAAACCGCCTGCGACTCTAACTCTCGCAATAAGTGGGTAATAGGCACCACTAGGTATCCCCCTTATTTCCCATGAATTCTTATCTCATTCCCACGCTGCATAATAAAAAGCGGGAAGTCTGTATTTGCTTCGTTTGTTGAATTGCATTAGTCGTCTGCTACAGTGTCGTCACGTGACAATCGGGGATATAATCTCACAGCTCAATTTTTTCTCTCGGAGGTATGTGTACGAAGGAATAAAAGGTCTTCCAAGAAACAATGGTCTGTACCCCTTTCCATGTTCTGGGAAGAAAACCGCATGATATTTCTCGATAAACTTTTAATGTAGTTGTATACTTTCATAACTGCACACTAACAACATGTCAGTAGATAAATTATCCTTTACCATAGAAATTCTAGAGTTTTTGTAGAGGACATTGGTAGCATGACTGAGGCAAGCGAGATGCGGGATATCGACTGTCATCTATATTCATGCATTCTCCAAAACATAGAAGAAGCTTCGAGGTACTCTCTACTGTAGAACATTCCTAATTGTGTATCTTGATGTTGGGAATATAAGATTGATCTCGAATTAACTTACACTCACCTGATACATATACATATACATATACATATACATATACATACTCAAACATATTTGAATTATGAAATTTCAAGAGAATTTTTAAAATATAAAATGAAACGCTCCATTAATATAGATTATGAAACTAGGAAAAAGGTTGATAAAATGAAAAAGTAAGGCCAATCTCTATCCTGTTAGAGAACCGATGGACTTATTTTTGCATCCTTCCACAGTATGACACATTTTGCCTTTTCTACTTCTCCAATCTTCAATTGAAGATCTGTGCAACCTGTATCAAAATAATGTAGTATACAGTAACAGCGAAGTGCTGCAATATGAAGAGAAATATTCAAGCTACATGTAGTTTTCCTGTGATACAAACGTAAGTTGGTGCATCGTAAATGAGAAGAGAAATACTCAAGTACAACTGTTGGTTCTTTATACTAGGAACGTGCAGTCTGTCAGCAACACTTATATCAAACCACATGTATTGAAAACATGCAGAAGAAAAATATATTTCACAGGCTCGATTTACCTGCAGTCACCCAGATAATATAAAAGCTCCTCTTGCATCATGCATAAGTGGATGTGTATGTAGTACGACTGCGGGTTTTTATACTAGGAACGTGCAGTCTGTCAGCAACACTTATATCGAGACACAAACTTTCATTTGTTGCACCGAATTATGTCTTGAGAGTTTATCTAAATTTCCGACTCATGTCTACGCAAGGACATGACCTTTGCTGTATGTTATCATATTTTAAAGGTTTCTAATTGCTTCCCACATTGAGCCCAGCTGTGCTTCACAGGAAGGGAGATTTAAACTTTGTTTATACAGACGAATTCAAAACTCGGACCTAATAGGAAATACAAGAGCAACCTTATTTTTTAGAATGTGTTAATATTAGGTCTTGACAGCTTATTAACATTTCTAAATCACATCTACGTAGGGACACGGCCCTTACTGTATATTATCATGTTTTGAAGGATTCTTAATGCTGCCTACAAACAGTACAGCTGTGCTTCACAGGAATAGAGACAAAACTATTCAAGAGTCAAAAAGAAACGCAACCAAGTTTAGAGTCGTTTCTGAATATATTTGATAAGTATATGTCTTGTGAAGGAAAATATACAGTGTCATTCTTAAGAAACAGATACTATTGATTTGTGGCTGTTCAAGCAGACATTAGGGTGCATGAACGCCATTATAAGAAAAACGTTTGACAGAATGTTTTAAAATTCAAGTTTCAAATTGATAAATTATGGCAGTTAAGAAAACGATGTTCCTGTTATAATGGACTTTATTATAAATTATTTGTTTGGGCGTCTTATTGCCTAAGTATGTTTTCAAACAAGCAAGCGATGTGTTCAAGATCTCCTCTGTCGCCTAGTTAAAACGATTATAACTCGACGTGTTTCTTAAGGAGTTGTTTTTCAAACATGAAAAGATAGAGTGTCAAATGAATAATCAGAGATGTATTTTCGGAAAAAAAATTTACACTGTTTTATTCATATTAATCAATAAATACATTAAATGATTTTGCTAATACGCGGATCATCATGCATAAAATAAACCACTTCATTATTTGAATATAAAACTTGATGTTCTATCCAAAAGACAAACTACAAACCAATGAGATAACCTGATGATTCAGCACACTTTGTATTCAGATAATATCAAGCTATTATTAGAATCTAGGATACAATTGAAATGAATATATGTCCATTTGGAGTGTTTTTACCAATTGTAGAATGACCGGAAACGACTTCACCCAAGGAATATGCCACATCTTTCAATATATGAAACCATTTGCAGACATCATGTCCATGCTTATCCAATTACGAATATTTTTGAGAGGATTCCATAGCTAAATCGATAGAGATAAAATACATTTTAAACAGTCAGGTTTTGTTTGTTTGTCTTTGACATAAACTGAATGAGAAGCGAATCTGATGTTGAGGATTCCTTCGTCACTAAATCTGCAATGCATACATCATCTGCTGTCGGTCTGTGGTTGCTGCTGACGCCGTCGTAGAGGTCGGTTCAACGGATCCCAAAGATGCTCAACTGGATTTAGATCTGAGGAATTTGATGGCCATGGGAGGACATTCACATTGGTTTTGGCGAGATAGTTCATAGTAAAAGGTGTGTGGTCTCGCATTGTCCTTCTGGAAGATCTCTCTTCTAACATTGAAGACAGTAACAAGGTTGCGACTAAGGATATCATCTCTGTAGCATTTAGCATACAGATTGCATTGTACCTGAACGAGATCGGTTTTGCCCATTCATTGTTTGGTATAGTGTTCGTTGCATCGTCTATAGATGTGCATTCGCCCATCATGATAATAAAGCTGGAAACGGGAAATGCTGAACCAGATCCTTATCCAGTGAAATAGGGTCCATCTGCGACGGGAACGTCGATGATGACACAGCAGACGTGGAGCTGTACAAGGTCTCATTTGACGTATACCATGTTCTCGTAGGCGAATTTTAATCGTCTGCGCTGAGACTCTGCATAGTCCAGGAAGTTGTCAGCGGTGTGAGTAGCACCTACAGTTGTGTTACGCAGATGGAAGATCCTAGTGTAGCGGTCATACGCAGGAGTCGTCACTTTTGGTCGTCCTCATCTTGGTCGGTCTGGAGTTGTGCAGTCTGTAGCGCTGCCAAAGATTTGAAATCTGGCTTTGACTCATGTTAAAGTGTCTAGCAACTGAATGATGGGTCTCCCCACGTTCCATACGCCAGATTGACTACAAAACATCAAAACCTGCGTCTGAGCGCATAACATTGTTGTATTAACTAGAACTGATGATAATGAATAACATTTTATCGATTTAAAACATTAATGGCTAAATTATTGCAATTTAAAAGTTGATTTTAGTGATGCGTTCCTTTTTTTTTTACCAGTTAACATCCAACAAAATTCATGTTATTTATACACATTGGAAAATAGAATATATCTTAAATAAACGCTTTCTTTCGTAAGGTCAATAATAAATAAGTATATTCCTGAGGTAGTTGTGTGATTTTCATAGAAGAGTTAAAAACAGTTCAAGAGGATAACAACAACTCTTTATGTAAGAAATGCTTTTTTGTCAGTGTTTCCAATCATATACAACAGCAGTTGATGCACACATTTGGGAATTCCATTGTATTGTACAGTTCTGTAAAGGTCGTAGCCACTTTGATGTAGTAATAAAAACTTTTGACTAGAAAGGAAGGCTTTTTAATTTTTACAGCCACACTGAAAGTTTCCCCCTGGCTGCTACACTAACTTTGTAATCTAAGTTTACAACTTATTTGACCCTTTTCTTGTATAGCTTGGAAACTATCAAATCCAACACATAACACTTTTGTGTTTCCATACTTTACTGCCTTTTAGCTGTGATCGTGATGAACCAGAGGGCCACTTCACTTTATCAAATAAGTGTGTTTTTCCCAGACATTTCAATGCCTCATGTATGAATTAAACCCTTTGCAAAAACTACAAAATGTATACAGTGAACACTAATTGTTAAATACATGCAAAAGAGAAATACATTTCACAGGCTCGATGTACCAACAGTCACACAGATGTTGCATCATGCATAAGCAAAAGCTAATGAAACTGAAGGTTTATCATACCAGGAACGTGCAGTCTGTCAGCAACACTTATAACAAGACACAAATCTTTATTTGTTGCACCAAATTACGTCTTGCCAGCTTATCAACATTTCAGATTCGAGCCTACGTAGGGACATGACCTTTACTGTATATTATCATATTTTCTGTAATTCATGTAATGAATAAATAAATTGTATATATTCTAAAATATACAGGTTCATTTTTAAGAAAGATATACTTTTGATTTTGTGTCTGTTCAAACATGCATTGAAAGGGCAGTAGCATGTTTTTAGGGGGAATATAAGGTGATGTCAGAACTATGAAAATTAATGGTTCCAATTGTTGCATTTAAACTAAATGGAGCAGTAATAATTCAAATATATAACGTAAAGTTTAGCCATGCGATTCCCTTTTGTTACAGAAAATGAATTAAAGGTGTTCACACAAAATGGCCGCCAATGGATTTTATGTGAATCTTCATACTTTGTCCTCTGACCATGGATGCTTGGTTTGTGTAATGAGATCTTATTTTAAAATTTTAAAATATAAAATCATCCAAAAAAAAGTGCTACTACCCCTTTAAGTGTATAATCGCAATTATAACAAAACATTTTGACAGACATGTTTTTAGCATTCAAGTTTTATGTTGATAAATTATGGAAGCAAAGTTAGAAAACGATGTTACTGATATAATAAACTCTATTTGACATTAATTGGTTCTGGCGTCATATTACTGTAGGATGTAGGACATGCAAATAAACGTGCTTAAACGACTCTATCAATGTGTTTTCTTTCTAAATTAAACATGAAAAGATCAAGTCTTAGTGTCAAATGTATAACCATAGTTGTCTTCGGGAAAATAATGGTATCATGTTTCAGTCCTATCGATCATCTACATTAAATGGTATGGTAATAATCAGAACACCATGCATTTATGGATCAAACCCCTTCCATATTAGAATGTTAATTTTTCCCAAAGCAATATATTTGTGTTGAAATATAATTCTTAAGTGACTGGTGTGACTCTTGTAAGTCACCATTCGAGCTGAACACCGTCTATAAGATTTTGTTTTACGACACACAATGTGTAAAGAGTTCATATATCTTGAGAACTTGATTCTTCTTTATCAAAGATGGACCATAATAGTTCAAACCATATACATGAATGAAAATATTGTATAACATTTCAAAAGGAAATTAATCATTGCATTTTAGATATAAGGATCTATATTTCATCGGATTTCTTAGTCATGATAAAAGGCCCCTTTAGACTTAAATATATGTATGTTAACAACCATCATTATTGATAAGACACATATTATGTTCCTTGTATAAATATTTAGATGAAAATTGAAACTTTTGATTTCAATAATTGATTGTTAAATACAACGTACAGATTTATCTTGGTTAGAAAAATTGCAATGATATGAATAAACCTTATACAAATAAATGGCCCTTGCATTCCAAACAGTTTCCTATCGGTAGGGTAGATAATATACCATAATCATAAATCATATTCAAACATGATCAATGACGTTTCCATTTGTCATCAGATAAGCCACATCTACAAATACATCAAATCAATTGCAGACATCGTGTCCCTGCTAGTCCAATTACGAACCTTTTAAGAGAAATCCATAGCTTTCATACATGTAGATACAGATGGTTTACAAAAGGCATTTTGAGTTTCGTTGAACTTGATACATATGGACAATGGAATGTGTCTAAACAAAACGAAAGTCTAAAATAAATGTTTATGTTCCCGAGACAGTAGGAATCTGTAATATATCCTCTTGAAAATGATGCATACAAAACATATACAGTGACTGTAGTCTTTATTTTAGATGTCTGTTTCTAAACAAGAAAAGGCTTTTAAAAGGCATGCTTGGTGCCACATAGGCAGATGAAGGGGGTTGTCATTAGTCGACTAATTTGGGTGATTAGTGAACAGTAACAACACTGAGCAACAGCACTAATATAAGCACGAGTATTTATTAATCAATCAAAGTTTATTTCACAAAATTAATTTCTTTCAACACGAGTTAATGAAAGTTATGAATATTTTTACATTTATCAACGAGTGTTGGTATATTTCATATCAAAAGACACGAGGGTGATATTCTAATTATCATCCAAAATAACTCTTTAACATATCTCAGAGAAAAAAATGTACATCTCTGAACACAACAATACTAGAATTTTAAGACAGTGATGTCATTGTATAGTGACGTCATTATGTTTATGATGTTATGGCATTGTGATGTAATTACTTGATGACGTAAAAGCACTGTGTTGTCATGTAGCGTTGACAATGACAGAATATTGTGCAAATTAGTGCCAAAACGATATCTCCTAGGCGCTGTCGCTTGATCTCTCACAAGCCATGGTGGTTAATTATTAATATTAGGAGTATAAGGAGTATTACAGAAACTAAAAAGCAAAATACTTTCCAATTATCTGACGAGATTCGAAGCTGGGTCTTTATAATCCGAAGTCAAAAGCGTTATCCGCTGATCTTAGCAGGCCTGATTGTTAATGTATGGAACCAACAATATATGTCTTAATCTAAATATAACACTCGTCATTTGTAGTAGCTCTGTTTATAAATACATGTTTTCTACATAATCATTTCGTAACATCGTTAAGTATGACTGGTAACGTGGCTATAAATGCTCTACCTATAAGTAATCATTACTATTAGTTCAATGTCACCATCGTTCTAACAGAAACATTACTTTAATTTGTCAGGCGAGTCCAACCCTTGGGTTATATGATAAAAAAGTGGATATTGCGATTATTGAATGCAAAAGAATCCTCTTGTCTAGAACAAATGCAATCGATTCTTCGTATGAAGTTGTTTTTGATTGAGTCAGTTAACATTTATCAGCGTCTTGAATAGCAAATATTATTACTCTTTAAAATGACATTTTAAAAGAAATTATATTCCACAGTTTAATGGGCCAAATATTTGTATTACCAATCTAGTGACGTAATTCATGTTTTCTACACTTCTGTTCATTGGTCATTTGATTTGGATACAGCACATGTGATTGGCGGGGCTTCCCTTTGAAATATCAACGGTAATATAGAGAGAATTTCAGAAAATTTGGGAGAAAATCGAAACATCACTGCTTGGTGACTTTAAGATTCAAAAGTGGTGGGCCAATTTACCATTATAATATGATTGATTTTGGCATGTATTTAGATATTTCTTGCATTATATCATCATGTTATATCAGTGTTACAACAATTCATGTGTTAAAAACCCTTTCGGTGTTGAGAACAATCTTGTGATATTGAAATGTTGATATTTACCTTTTCAATTTTGACCAAGTTTCAATTATGCGTT
Organism: Steromphala cineraria; assembly: GCA_916613615.1. Classification (NCBI taxonomy): domain Eukaryota; kingdom Metazoa; phylum Mollusca; class Gastropoda; order Trochida; family Trochidae; genus Steromphala; species Steromphala cineraria. Next base: position 52,879,255 of record OU744724.1, on the reverse strand, counting down.
GTAAATTGTATCTTATACATGCGAAATATCAAGAGTTTTCAAAATAACTCAAAGATACACCTTGAAACAGAGAACCATTATAAAGGAGGAAGAACTTACTCTCTTGTTTATTTACTTAATTACATTTTCGAGCTGAATATGAACTGATCTAGTATATGATTAAGGGTGAGATACTCTGTTCTGTAAGTGAAATGTATCTTCTATCTGGCTACAGTTCACACTGCTACCATGCCGATGACCTCTTCTAATGCTGCTTAACATGCCCATTCATTAACAGTAAATGTTTATATGGAATAAAAAATCAAAGATGTTTGAAGAGCAACACTTATTTTTTCTCAACACGTACATTAGAACATACAGTCCTGTGTGACTGAGGATACAAGTTATCATGTTTGTATGTTATTCTACTGATAGCAACATAAGAAGCACTTATGTTCAGGAATAAAAGAGATAAAACTATGTGCTTATCACTGGAAGGATGTTTAACTGAAGAGTAACTTTATGAAAATGTTGACTTTCAGAACCAGGTAACACGTTGGAAAATCTCTGATGAAGACAATTTAAATTTTTAATTCATTTTAATATTTCTATAAAAAACATATCAATAACATTAAAGTTTGTTTGTTACCGGAATCATTTTTGCAGATAAGAATGCGTCTTAACAGCACGAAAATTGTCTAAAATAGTTAAAGAAAATATTTACTATATATTCGTCGTATCTCTCATATAACATTTAATGGTAAGTACTTTGCTTTTCATATCTTGTATTAATGACACATTTTAATTATCACCTTTACTGGGATTACAGACGTCTTACTGAAAATGCTTATATCTTGTTAACAAATTTCCCGGCAGATGGGGTTACCAATGTACCACAATTTCGCATGTCCTTTTGCAGAACCTGTAATAAGGTAACTATTATATTGTACAATGAAATGAGACAGATTGGCAAAACTTTGTTTATGTTGTATATGGGAATGATATTAATTTGAATTTTTCAACCAAGTGAACAACATTCCAGCGCAATACATGAAAAAATATCATTTTTAAATGAAATACATTTAATTGAAAAGAGTACTTCCTGTCAAATCACTGAACTGAACTGAACTTTATTACAAATCAGGCCGCAGGCAGCGGCATATGATGATACAGATTATGTTACATACATTCACATACAAACAGATAGATTTACAATATATATCTACAAAATGCGAAAAATACTATTATTACAGTACATGGTGTAAATAAGTAAAACAGTAGGGTATCTGGGTGAAAGATTTTCTTTCTAGTAATTACTAGTAACGACAATTTTTAAAGGTATTAATAATGATATTACAAAACATGGCTAATTTTCTTAAAGTACCTATCTTTTTGCTGTTAAATATTGTCTTCATTTTAAAATAGTTTGGTCTAGTATAGAAATACGGCTTGATATATTCAACTCTTGCATTTATGAAATGAGAACACATGAATAAATGATGGAATTCGTCGCCAATTTCATAACTAATACAAAGTTTACAAATTCTGTTATGCTTTTGGATATTACTCCAGCGACCTGTCTCAATGGGTAAGTTATGATTTGAAGTAATGAAATATTGTAATGCTCTAGAATTCTTTTCATCTAAAATATCTAAATATCTACTTAATCTGAGGTCTAAATCAGATAAGGAGCTATATATAATACCTTTTGAAGAATGCCCAACAAAAGAGAGCCACACTTGCTTATGTACATCTTCAAGTTTATATTTTACCACTGTGTTATATAAATGCACAAATACATAGAGGAGGAAAAAACTCATTGTGTAAGAAAAAGCTTTTTGTCAGTGTTTCCAATCATATACAACAGCTGTTGATGTACACATCTGTGAATTTAAATGTATTGTACAATTCAATTAAGGTCGTAGCAATTTTGGTGCAGTAATAATATAAAAACTGTTGGCTAAAAGGCTTTTTGATTTTTAAAGGTTCACTTTAAGGTTAAGTTAACCACCACTTAAAACATAATCCTTTATATATTTCCACTTTCTTGTTTAGCTGGGTAACTATAATATCCAAAACATGATGAGAATTCATGGACAGACTACGAAAGGAAATATATTCAATCGTAAGGATACTTATAAACTTAACTACTTAGAACATCAACTAATTTAACGGTTAGAGAGTATACGACTCTATCCAAATTTAACTCCTTTGGTTATGAAAACTATTAATTTAGGGTAGATATAGCAGCGAATCACAATGTAATATTTTTCAACAAGGTATATTTTTGCAAAATTTTCCACATTTTTGTTTAAATACTTTACTGTCAAATTACTTCGATCAAGATAAAAAGAAGACCACTTGGTTTTATCAATAAGTGTATCTTTCCTAGACAATTCAATGCCTTATAAATGAATTGAACACTTGCAAACTGAAATATGTATAGAGTAAACAGGTAAAGTATAAGCTCTTGTTGCAGCATGCATAAATGAAGGTGTACACAGTACAACTGTGGGTTCATTATACTAGGAACGTGCAGTCTGTCAGCAACACGCTTAAATCGAGACACACACTTTCATTTGTTGCACTAAGTTATGACTTGACAGCTTATCAAATATCAGACTAGAGCCTATGCAGGGAAACAACCTTTAATGTATGTTATCATATTTTAAAGGTTTCTAATTGCTGCCCACATTGAGCCCAGCTGTGGTTCACGGGAAGAGAGATAAAAACTTTGTTTATACAGACCTTTTTCAACTCAGACCTAATATGAAATACATGTAGACGAGCAAGCTTATTTTTTTATATTATTTTAATATTTTGTTCGCTGAATGAGCGATTCATGTATGAGAACATGTTACAATATTCAATGTTTACAATTTTAACTTGAAAATAGATGAGCATGACACACATATCTCTTAATCAGCAAGTGTTAAGAAAAGACACCAATTATCAATATGTAAGTTATGATACATAAAAGGTAATACTTGCACCATTTCATTTCAATTTGAATATTGCCATTGTGAGTCACAACTCCAATAATGCATATATATTTACTTTTATCTAAAAGACATACGTAAGTAGATCAAAATCATTCTCATTTTGATAATGCGCTTGGAATTCTATTCTAAGCCAAGTATATAAACATATTTGAAATGGCCTGTTGATTCACCAGACTATACTTGTAAAAGAAAATATAAGAATTGAGGTTTCAAATCAAATGCTTTTTGTGTCAATTTTGGGAGTCTGTCAAAATGTTAGACTAGAAAAAGCTTAAAACTAGACAAATGGTCATCTAACTGTTCAACTAATGAATTTATGTTTTGCAAAAAACTAATGCCTTCCCAAATCAAAAAAAAATTTTTCACATAGACCATTAAAGCTATATTGTTAACCACAATAAGATATTTACACATTACTAGAAGCTATTGCTAGACTGTTATTACTATTTGTATTTTGTATCCAATTAACACCTTAATTTCTCCCACATCATTCATTCTGATTCCTGTAGTTCCTCATTAGAGCTGAAAAACGTCTAACGAGTTATTTTAGACACAGGAAGTCCTGACAATTACAGATATCTTTGTAGCTTGATGAACACAAATCTCTGCTTGATTAACGATGAGCCAATGCAATTGATGCATTGGAAAACCGATATCGTCTATCACGCTGAAATTAGCAAAGCATTTCCCCCTAATAAGGCTACAAATTCATGACATTATACAATTGGTTACTTTTGGTATTGATAAAACATTGATATTGAGAATGCATGCTTGAATGAGTTCGAGATTAGATGAATAAGTAATGGTATTATAAGTTACCATGTGTTCGCGAGTTTGATATGGAGATTTATCATGTGTCCGAGTTAAATATCAAAATAGAACGAAGTTCGAGTTTGATAATTAACTCGGACACATGATAAATCTCCATATCAAACTCGCGGACATATGGTAACGAATTTATCTCGACGAGCACCTTTTCTAAATGCTTTAAATCTGGCTTGAAAGATGAGATTGGCCAAAATGGCGTCTGATCAGATCAGTGTTACTCTTTTATTTAGGTATTTACAAATATAATTTATATACCATCGCGTTAATGACCAAAAGTATGGTCTAGTACCGAAGCGGAGCGCACGGTACTAGACGGAAATTTAGGATTTACGAAAAAAAATCAAAATACCGAGCAATGCGGTCATTTCTTAAGTTTGATTGTTTGGTCACGTGACCTCGTGCATTCGCACCACATTCGATTTGAAGCGGCCGTAGAAGTCCCTGTCATGGCGGACTGTCGAGTAGGACCAAGCGAGATTAATTTGATAGTGTCGGAGTTATAGATAAGACAGACATCATAGCAGAATGTACAGGTTGGTTTGAGAGTACAATAAACAAAAAGCGGTGACTTTTAACTTAACTATTATTCATAGGTCGGCTTTCTGTTTGCATTATTTGAATCTTGAGCTCGCTGATGGACAACCTTGCAGCGAGTGAGCGGGTCAACATGCCGTTGAGATGCCGTATGACTTGCTAATGTATTTTGAGGTACCAATCCTATTTGAAGAACATTTCACTTATACCAGTAATGTTTTTTGTTTAAAGCTGACTTTAGCATGTGCAGGGCAATTCACCGAGCATACATGACGTTACAACAATCAAGCGTAGCGTGGCCTTGTTTACCGAACAAAGGGCAAGGGAGATAACTCTTGCTAACTAGTTATCTCTAGCTAAATATACCTACGGCACGTGACCGGTTTTGACCAATGGTAAACCGACATTGCTGTGCAAGTCGAGATAAAAATCCATATGCATCTCCTGGCTGTCCGGGTTCATGTGTACTATGCATTGCATCTTGGGTTCCTATACGTTATAAAGTCTGTCCAGTAGTGTATAATTGATGCAAAGCCGTGATATCATTCTAATTGATATTGTGAATGCTTGCTTCTGTGTAATCGAGGTTAGATGAATTAGTAATGGTATAAATCTATTCGTCTATGTTTTCCCTGCTGTCCAGGTTCGTGTGTACTATGCATTGCATCTGGGGTTCCTATACATACCCAAAAATCCAGTAGCATAAATTTGATGCAAAGCGGTGATATCATAAGCTCCTATAAAAGCAAGATTATACATAGGCGAAAGAAACACATTTCAGCTTTTTATTTAAAAGGTCATGTTAAGTACTATATTCACGCTCTGTGCGAAAAGTGCTGGGTTTTTAATGATTTACACCCAGAAATTCAATCACCAATATCACCATTCTTGAGGTTTAATGATCCCGTTGAGACTTAAATAATATAAGTTTTACCATTCAGACGCGGGTGTCTGGAATATATCAGCCTTTAGCTTGGTGTTGAATGGTAAACAAATTTCCTTACCGAATGTTTAATCAAAACGCATATAATATGAAAAAAAAAACTAAGACAAACTGCAAAAGTGCGATGACTATAAATTGTTCAAAGCCACCCATCGGTTGATCAAATGTGCATATGCTATTTACATATATATCTCAATTTATATATGTTTGTATGTGATTTGTTGTCAGATGATATATTGTACATATATCATTTTCAGTTTTACTTTTGGGGAGCTGAATTTTTTAAAGACTTATGTGCAAATTACCCAGGTAGAATACTAAAACATTGATTTTCGAAATATATCTAAGGATATTTTTGGCTTAGTTCCTTAGTTTCAACTAGGTGATATAACCATGGAGGATATTATGTTTCTCCCTCCACCTGCAAATCTCGTCAGACTTCTCGATCTTACGTGACTGTTCTACATTCATCTTCATCCTTTTCCCCGTGTGAACGTCTTAGTATTGGACTTCTTATGCAAAGTTGGCAACATTGCACTTTAAGCAGCTTATGAAGCAACTCACGACATTTCTCTTTTCTTTAGTCTTCCAATTAGATTTAAAGCTTCCCACTTAAACACTTAGAAGGTAGACATTCCGAAGACTTGTTGTACCATTCAATTACATTCTCTTATCTCGTTAATTAACCATTGATCATTAAAAACTTGTCTTAATCTCCAATGTATTGAGTTCAGTTGAACAGTGACTTTTTGTTTTGTGGAAATCGTTTGGGCTCCATCGATGCATGGGATAAAGAAAATATATTACATTAGTCTCCCTCCATTAAGGTCACAAGTGTTATTAGGTCTTCAAGACAAAGTCTAGAAGACCTATTGTTATTATCCGGATTATTATTAGGTCTTCAGACGAAAGTCAAAGACCTATTGTTATCGTCCGGATTATTATTATTATTTGGACGTTTTTTCTGTCGTAATTTCTGACCTTATTGACAAGCCGATTTTTATGAAACTTTCAGGGATTGTAGAGTATGACCTCATTTATGGAATGTCGGGCCCGATTTTTGAATTTCGATTTTGCTTTTGAGTTATCTCCCCTTAAAGTCAAAACTTCAAACCTCAATTTCTCGGTTACTATGAGAGATAATTTCATAAAACTTTCACCAAAATGTCGGCAACAACTTTCCCCATCGATTTAGCCCATAGCGGTTTTCGGCCGTATAATTAGATTTTTCTCTATTTTCAAAAAACTAAAAAAATTCTGAAATTTCGCGGTTCTGACGGTACGCGTCTTTGAAAATCTTCTTCTCACTAACTGCAATACATACAGACCAGTGTCATAGCTCGTTGGAAAGCTTAATGAGTGTGTAAAAACGTGAAGACCGCGAATTTTTAATTTTTGATCTGTTACTCGAGTTATCTGCCCTTGGATTTCGACTTTTTTTTGAAGTGTCATTTTTCGTGTTACGTTCAAAGGGGCACCACTCTGTAAGGAAATGTCAAAAATGAAATCTGTTTGATGCATTCTGTTCTACAATGATAGATGAACAAGTTCACTACAGGTCATTATTATATAAAAGTTGATATTAAAGGGAATATGTGGACATAAAAAGATTTTTTACATTTTTCGGTGATTTTAACATTTTTCAAGGGTTATTTTACTTTGAGAATTTTAGTTTCAAAACTGTTTCACATAGAAATTTTATCATTGATGTTTTGTGAAGCAGATGTAATGAGTAGACGCCAAAAAATATCAACAAGTGATGATAAAAAAAATTCTGTCCATGACCGGTCCTTGAATATTGCGATTTTGGGAAAATCCTCATTTTTAGCACATTTCAAGGTTCCACAGTTTCTTTATTAAGAAAGATATCATAAAATTTATTGTATTTACACATGCGTCATTCCAAGCACAACTTTTGCTATGTTCTACTTTATCATAAAAATGTTGATAGTTAAGGAGATAGAAGGACCATAATGGAGTAGGGGTAAAAAATGTTCAAATTTCAGTGTTTTCTTTACATTACAACGTTAAATCACATGTATCTCGAAAACGGTGAGAGATAATTTAACCAAATTTTTTTCTGCTACTAGGAATAATATTCTCTGAAGAATGGTGTCATAGCTGACATTGGCCACCATGATGAATTTTTATAAAAAGTCTTTAACACTGAATATCAAGTGAAATTTGGTCATTTTGATAATTTATGAGCTACTGTTAACCTCTTAGACAAAAAGTCATGTGAAGGTCAAACACTTTGTGAAGGTCAAAGAGGAATCTTGAAGACCTAAGTATTGACGCGTCAATCCTAGTTATTATTATTATTATTTGGACGTCTTTTCTGTCGACGTTTCTGACCTTATTGACAAGCCGATTTTCATGAAACTTTCAGGGATTGTAGAGTATGACCCAAATTAGTGAATGACATAAGCGATTTTTGAATTTCGAATTTGTTTTTGAGTTATCTCCCCTTAAACGAAAAAACTGCAAACCTCGATTTCTCGGTAACTAAGGGAGATAATTTAAAAAAACTTTCACCAAAATGTGGGCAACAACATGCCTCATCGATTAAGCTCATAGCGGTCTTCGGCCGTATAAATAGATTTTTTGCAATTTTCGAAAAACTGAACATTTTCTGAAATTTCGCGGTTCTGACAGTACGCGTCTTTCAAAATCTTCTTCTCACTAACTGCAATACATACAGACCAGTGTCATAGCTCGTTGGAAAGCTTAATGAGTGTGTAAAAACGTGAATACCGCGAATTTTTAATTTTTGACCTGTTACTCGAGTTATCTGCCCTTGGAGTTCGACATTTTTTTGAAGTGTCATTTTTCGTGTTACGTTCAAAGGGGCGCCACTCTGTTAGGAAATGTCAAAAATGAAATCTGGTTGATGCATTCTGTTCTACAATGATAGATGAACAAGTTCACTACAGGTCCTTATTATATAAAAGTTGATATTAAAGGAAATATATGGACATAAAGAGATTTTTTACATTTTTCGGCGATTTTAACATTTTTCGAGGGTTATTTTACTTTGAGAATTTTAGTTTCAAAACTGTTACAGATAGAAATTTTATCATTGATGTTTTGTGAAGCAGATGTAATGAGTAGACGGCAAAAACGTTAAATCACATGTATCTCGAAAACGGTGACAGATAAGGGATTTGTAAAAAAAAAGGTGAGAAAAGTCTAATTTTCATGACATATCGCATAGTTTGCAAGAAAAGAACAATTTCACAAAGTTAAAAACATTGAGTTGGAGGGAAAGGTATATTTTAAAGTTCCACAGAGGTGATAGGGCTTTTTAAAACAGAGTTAATTCAATCAATACGTTCACATCCAGCTGAGTGGAATCTGCTACCATGTATAAGTCAAAATCAGGACTCTACCCTCTATGATTAAATTAGTCGGTCGGTCGGGTCGGTCTGGTCTGGTCTTTATTGCTAGACCTCCTGCCTCTCTTCTGATCTGACTTGGACACCTTTCATGTACGTGTACGTGCATGTACATGAATTTGGTCTTGGAATATGTCTTGGCCATATCTTTCATTTGAGAGATTGACGCTACAAAGGGCCATTTCCAACTCCCCGTTGCTAGATTGCTAGACTACGCATTTTTGACCTACTCTGGTATAATGTAGCATGTATTATGTTTGCATCTTTTAGTTAAACTTTTTGAGTTATCAGTATAATATCAATAGTTAAAGTGTTAGGTTTCATTACATTATACAGGGGTCTGAAACAGTCAACTTTACTTTACAGCGTTAAATCACATGTATCTTGAAAACGGTGACAGATAATTCAACAACAAAAATTTCTGCTTCTGGGAATAATATTCTCTGAAGAATGATGTCATAGCTGACATTGGCCACCATGATGAATTTTTCTGAAAAGTCTTTAACACTGAATATCAAGTGGAATTTGATCATTTTGATAATGTATTAGTTACTGTTTACCTCTTAGACAAAAAGTCATGTGAAGGTCAAACACTGTGTGAAGGTCAAAGAGGAATCTTGAAGACCTAAGTATTGACGCGTCAATCCTAGTTAAACCTTCTTTTTACCAACTTCTCGGGTCTTATTCAGGAAGCACTACAGTGAGGCCAAGGCACCAATGACTGCACGGGTTCCCAATTGGAAAAACCAAGATAGCAGACGTGATAGGTTTACCAGAGTGGCGTGAATTTTGAAGAGTTCAGCTGTCATTGCTCAACGTTTCTAAACGAATGCTGATAATTCCGTGTTTTGATTGATTTTGTAAGCAGTTGTGATATGAGAACTGAACCTGCAATTAAAAACAACCCTTTCTAAACTTTCAGCTTTCACTCAAACATTCAAAGCTCCTAAATTTAGGCAAGGTAATTTCTAATATAGTGATGTAAAAGCCGAGATGGGAACGCGAATATTGGTTCGATAAGTTTGCCCATATATACACAAAGATCTTAATTCAGCACCCCCCTATTTTGTAAAATGAATTTGGGTGCTCTTGGTCTATTTGGATTAATTTGATGTATTGACCACTCCAGATATAACCATTGCTTTTTTATTGACTATTTAATTCAACTAAAAATAGCTAATGTGCAAAAATAACGAAAATATGAGGAAAACTGTGAGACTACTGAAATTTGGCCGAATATAACTATTGTCATAGGGGGAAAACTACATATTAAACGTTGGATGTTATGAATCAAAAATAACAAGTGTGATCCCAAGTTGACATTCATACACAAAAACCCTTTTTATCATGCATGATAAGAGGCTAGCAAGACATTGAATTTTTAGTACTTTTGTCATCAAAAATTGATAAAATGTCTATAATCTTAAAATCTGTGAGTACATTTGAGATTACTTGAGTTTAAATTGTTGATCAAACACTTCTTCTTCCTTCAGATAAGCCGTTAAGTGGCAAATTAATGTTTTTGTGCCAGTTTTTAAAATTCGATTTTTGATAATTTTGTAATTTTAAAGGTTCATACTTCTTTAACGATTGACTTTTGCTATCGGGTTATTTACTAAAAAATAATCAATTTACTCAAGAGAATGATAATAATCCCATTGCAGCAAAAAATATTGACTTTCATTTTCAATTTTAAGCTAACTTGGGCTTTGACTAAAAAATACCAAGTTTTTGTAAAACAAGTTATTCAGCGACAGTGAATCATAAACTGAATGAAGTTTTTGTTTCCACAATGCTAGATGATCTTTCTATTTTAAAATCCTTATTGTTTGATTGTACTTTTGATTTCTTTATTATCAGCAGTGTTTTTCTGTTTGAAAAAGTTGGGGGTGCTTAATTAAGTTTTTTTGTGTATATCTTTGTTATGATGTACATGTATTTTTGTTTTAAAGGAAAATACGAAAATGGGAAAATATGTTGAATTAAACATTTGAAACGGTGGGCGGTTCGGTTGCACTCGATCAGCTGCTTGCAAAAGTAGTACGGTATTATGACATCAATGTCATTGAATAACCTGTTTTGGTTACACAACACTGTTTGAATAACTTTCAACTGGTTACACAACAGCTGTTTCAAATAACCAGAATTATTATAAGATATTCAGAACGCGTGTGTAATAATAGAAATTGCAACACTCCAGGACAATAAAAGTCCTAAATCTGGAAGGAAATACAATTGATAGAAAAAAAGTATTTCCTGTAAATTCGCATTCTGTTATTTAAACAGGAGTTTATGTAAGTAAAAAACTTTTTCAGTGTTTCAAAGCAGTGGTAGAAGAACACGTCTGGGAATTTCATTTTATTGTACAATTCTGTAGGATCTAAACAACTTGACCTAGAAATAAAATCTGTTGATCAGAGAGGAAGGCTTTTTGAATTTATTTTTTTATAGCGGCACTTAAAGTTTCCACCTGTGTGCTATACAATCCTAGTAAACTAAGCCATCCACAACTTAAAGCAAACGTGACCTTTCATTTACTTGAATTATAATAATAATAATTTCTTAAAATGTTTAAAATGTCAAACTGAATCATCTTTCTTTTCACAGTTAGTTCTTAGTTATGAATGTTGTTTCGCTGTTTTTTAAAATGTATATATCACTCCCAAATAAATGTCAATGTACAATTTACACAAACCTTCATCAACGAGAAAGACATATTCTATAAATAATCCATGTCATAACATAATATATCACATGTCGCTTAGATATTAAGTAAATTGAAAGAAACTGGTATGTGTACCTTCTTGTGCCTGGCGGTTTAGATGCAGAAGAGAAATACACATGTACATGTACATTTTGTAAATCCAAATTACCTGCAGTCACCCTGATAATATATAAGCTCTTGTTGATGGCATCATGCAGAAGAAAAAGCGTATGCAGTACAACTGAGGGTTCTTTGTACTAGGAACGTGAAGTCTGTCAGCAACACTTATAAAAAGACACAAACTCTTGTTGCACTAAATTATGTCTCGACAACATTTCTGAATCACGCCCACGCAGTGACACTACATTTACTAATGTTATCATATTTTATAAGATTCTTACTTCTGCTTACAGGAAGAGAGTCCCAACTAAACAAGTGTCAAAAAGAAGTTACCAAGTTTATCAACTTCGTCTTTAAACTAGAAACGTGCAGTCTGTCAGCAACACTTATGTCGAGCAAAAAATTTTCATTTGTTGCACCAAGTTATGTTTTGAGAGTTTATCTAAATTTCAAACTCGTGCCTATGCAAGGTTATGACCTGTATGTTATCATATTTTAAAGGTTTCTAATTGCTGCCCACATTGAGCCCAGCTGTGCTTCACAGGAAGAGAGATAAAAACTTTGTTTATACAGACTGATTTCTAATAGGAAATACAAGAGCAACCTTATTTTTTAGTATGTGTTAATATTCGGTTCCCTGAAGGAACGATACATGTATGAGAACATGTAACAACATTAAATGTTTTAAAAATTAACTGAAAAATAGGTTAGAATGACACAAGTTAAACTATGATTAAATTTTCTGCTACCTCGTAATCAGTATGGGTTAAGAACTATTATCAATGTGTGAGTTATGATACATAAAAGTTCACAACTGCACCATTTTATTTTAATTTAAATATTGTCACTGTGAGCCACGACTCAAATAGTGCATATATATTATTTTGCATGCATAGTTAAGTAGACCAAACTGCTTCTCATTTGAATGATGCACTTGGAATTCAACACTGATTTATTAATCTTTGATTGTAAAAAGCAAAAATAAGTATTTTATAAGGTTTCATATCAAATGCTTTTTTATCCATTTAAGGCGTCTGTCAAAATTTTAGATAGACTATAACCGTCACCTTCATGTACATATAACAATTCAACTAATGAATTCCCTTTTTTTGCGAGAAAAAAACTTACGCCTTCCCAAATCAAAAGATTTATTTTCACATAAACTATTAAAGCTTCAACCACAATAAATTAAAGGCTTACAAAAAGCTATTGCTAGACTGTTATTATTATTTGTATTTTGTATCCAATTAACACCTTAATTTCACCCACATCATTCATTCTGATGTGATTCCTGTAGTTCATCATTAGAGCTGAAAACGTCTATAATGATTTATTTTAGACACAGGAAGTGCTGACAATTACAGATATCTTTATAGCTTGATGAACATGGATCGCTTCTTGATTAAAGATGAGCCAATGTAATGGATGCCTCAGAAGACCGATATCGTCTATCACGCTCAAATCAAGAAGGCATTTCCCCTAACAAGGCTGCAATCCATTGAATGATAAACTAGTTACTATTGGTATTGGAAAATCATTGATCCGAATGCTTGCTTGAATGAATTCGAGATAAGATGAATTAGTAATGGTATGAATCCATATGCATCTCCTAGCTGATCAGGTTCATGTGTACTATGCATTGCATGTAGGGGTTTTATACACCCTAGAGCCCGTCAAGTAGTATATAATTGATGTAAAGCCGTGATATCATTCTCATTGACATTTAGAATGCTTTCTTGGATGAAATCGAAATTAGATGAATTAGTAATGGTAAAATCCATATAGATCCCCTTGCTGTCAAGGTTCATGTGTACTATACATTGCTTCTGGGTTGTTATACATAAAACAGTCTGTTCAGTAGCGTATATGTGATTCAAAGCCATGCTATTATAAGCTCCTCTAAAAGCAGGATTATACATTTGGCAAAAGAGACTTCTTGAATCTTTTTACAGCTGTATTTAGGCTATTACTTAGAAGTGTGAAAGAAATATAGTGCTGGGTTTACAGTGATGAAAAAAATGTTTCAATCACCAATAACACAATTCTTTAGGTTTAATGATACCGTTGAGACTTAAATATTAGGTTATGTTTTTGTAATAGAATAATAACTCTAAGCTATATTAAAAGTTTTTTAGCTCCTGGTTTATGGAAACCAAGGATATAATTCTGGCGATTGTTCACATGACAAAGGTCGCTAGGAAAAAATTCCAATGTTTTTTAACAAGGATCACAAGACCATACCCTGAACATATCAATATTGGGATTAAGCCTTTAGTTCAAAGTGACATTCAGAACTGTTGGGATACATAACGTTCTGTTTAGATAGTTCTTTTGTCTACATAAACGCTAGTTCTTTGTATTTATAGTTTAGCATTATTCAACACCCCTTGTTATGTTATGCAAGTTTGTATAAGAACATTGCATTTATATCTAACCCTTTTTATATGTGAATTCCTGTCAGATGGTAATATCATAAATCTGAAGGTGATAACTCATTTTCATTTTTATTGCAGGGAGCTCTTTTAAACGACTAATGTGCAAATTTACCCTTTCGATTACTAAACCATTGATCATAGAAAAAATATCTAAGGATATATTTGGCTTAGTTTGGACATAAAAAGAACAGTTACAACTGGGTGATATAACCATGGAGGATATTACGTTTCTCCCTCGACCTGCAAATCTCGTCAGACTTCTCGATCTTCTGGCTGATCTATATTCATCTTCATCCCTTTCCCCGTGTGGACTTCTTTATATTGGATTTCTTATGTAAAGTTAGCAACATTGCACTATTAGACTTTAATTAAGCAACTGATAGCATTTATCTTTTCTATAGTCTTCCAATTAGATTCAAAGTTTCCCATTTGAACATTTAAAAGAGAAACGTTTGAACGTTTTTGCATCATTCACTTACATTGTCTTATCTCATTAATCTACGATTGACTTATTTTAACTAATAATTTGGTTGACTTGAACTGTGATACTTTGCTTTGTGACAATCCTTTTGTTTCCATTGATGCATGAAGGAAACTAATTACATAAGTTACTTTTAATATCTTCTTTTTTGTTATTTGTAATAATTTGTTCTTATTATTGCTTGTACACATACACTTCATAGGTGACAACAGTTGAAACATTGACAACAGCAGTTAAAATGTTGTTCATAATCTGCATTGGAGTTGACTCATCTGTGTTAGGTGCATAAAAATATCACATGAAATATACCCTTTGGCGCCTGTTCTAAACATATTTAATAGGAATATAATTGGACATGACATTACATAACAAATTATTCATAGCAGATTACAAGCTACAAAGCTTTCTTTGTTTTGCCTGTGATGCAGGAAAGGTACATGATATTCATTTATGTCTTAGGTTCATCAGAAGACTGAAATAGAAATCATAACAACACAATCATAACAATTCCTCTCCGACCTAAATCTACAGGGAAATACAACTGATTGAAAGGAGCACTTACTGTCAATTCGCATTGTGTTTTTAACGAAACATGCATTCATGTAAGAACAAAGCTTTGTCAGTGTTTCTTATCAGATACAACACTGGTTGATTTTCACATCTTGGATTTTCATTTTATTCTGTAAATGTCTCAGCAATATAGTAATAAAAACTGTTGGCCAGAAAGGAAAGCTTTTCAATTTTCAATTCAAAAAGTTTTACCCATAACTTAAATCTAACGTTATCCTATTCAAAAGGCAATAAACATATTTCCACTTATGAGTTGACCTGATTCATCAAGTTTTGTTTTGAAACTAAAAACCTATTAAACGAATTTTGGGTGAAAAATTAATAAAATCAACATTCATTTGGAGCGTTTTGCCGATTACTTAAAAATATTAAGCTTAAGCATCTTCAAAGCAAAACATTTGTGTGGAAATATAATTCTAAATTTAAATTGTTCACCAAAGTGTTTTGTTTTACTAGAAGCTATTACTTTACGTTTTGAAATATTTGGATTTTTGTAGCTATTTCACAACTTAATTTTGTTCAAATACAACCATCTGATGTGACTCCTGTAAGTCATCATTAGAGCTGAACACCGTCTATAACAATTATTGTATGACAGACAATGTCTTGACAGTTCATGTATCTTGAGAACTTGATTCTTTCTTATCAAAAATAAATCGTAATAGTTCAAAGCATGTATATATTAGATCAATGAAAATATTGTCTCTAAAATATAAGGATCTATATGTCGTCATGCCAAAAGGCCATTGTAGACTAAGATACATGTAAGTTGTCAACCAACATTGTTGTGCTTAATTTAGAAAAATATATCGGGTTGCAAGTATAAATATTTAGATGGAAATGTAACTTTTGATTTCAATAATTGGTTGTTTAATACAATGTATAGATTTATCTTGGTTAGGAAACTTTATGTAACTCTCAGTAATATGAATAAACCATTTACAAATAAATGTTACTAGCATTCTAAACAGTTGGTAGGGTAAACATACCATAAAATCATAAATCATATTCAAACATGATCAATTACGTTTTCCATTTGTGATCAGATAAGCAAGCAGATCTTCAAGTATATCAAATAATTTGCAGACAACTTGTCCATGCTTGTCCAATTACGAAGATTTTTTAGAGGATTCCAAAGCTATCATAGATACAGATGGTTAGATAATTGCATTTTGAAAAGTAACTTTTTGTTTATACATCCAACAAACAAACTTGATACATATTGACCAATAGGATGTCTAGTATATTGTCAAACCATGTGATATCAGTGTTACAACAATTCATGTGATAAAAAATCGTTTTGGTGTAGAGATCAATCTTGTGTTACATTTGAATTTGGATACCATGTCAGTTTTTACCAAGTCTGAATTATGCTTTGTAAATTGTTTCTTGTACATGTGAAATATCAAGAAATAACAAAATAACACATAAATACAACTTGAAACAAAGAACCATTAAGATAAGGAAGAATTTACTCTCTTGCATGTATCACATTTTCGAGCTGAATACGAACCGATCTATTATATACTTGATGGTGAGATACTTTTTTCTAATCTTCTATCTGGCTACAGTTGTGACAATCACAATGTTTATCACCATTCCGGAGATGTCAAATTTAATTGTAAGATGTAAAGATTCCTCGTATGACGTCACACTGTTACCATGGTGAAGACCTCTTCCAAGCGGCCGCTCAACATACCATTACAATACAAGTAAATGTTTACATGGAATGAAAACCAAAGATGTTTGAAGAGCAACACTTACTATCCTCAACACATACATTAGAACATAAAGTCCTGTGTGACTGAGGATACAGGCTCCAAAAAGTTATCATGTTTGTATGTTATTCTACTGATAGCAACATAAGAAGCACTTATATTCAGGATTGGAACAGATAAAACTTTACTTGGTCATCAACGAAAGGATGTTTAACTGAAAGTAAACTTTATGAAAATGTAGACTTTCAGAAACAGTCATGTGACACGTTGAAAAATCTCTGATGAAGACAATTTCAATTTTTACAGCATTTCTTTATTTCTATAAAAACATGTCAATAACATTAAGTTTGTTTGTTACCAGAATCATTTATACAGATAAGCATGCATCATAACAGCACGAAAATTTTCTAAATTAGTTAAAGAAAATATGTTCGATATATTCGCCATATCTATCATTTAATAGCAAGTACTTTCTACCTTTTTTAATGACTTAATACACGTTGTAACTATCACCTTTACTGGGATTACAGACGTATTTCCGAAAATGCTTAAATCTTCCTGGCAGATGGAGTTAACGATGCACCACAATTTCGCATGTCATTTGCAGAACGTGTTATAAAGTAACCATTATGTTGTAAAATGTAATGAGACAGACTGATAAAACTTGTGTTTTTCATGTTGTATATGTAGATGGCATTCATTTAATTTGTCAAAGTGTACATTATAAGACAAAAGGATTGCAATCAAGTATTCAAGCAAAATACAGTCATAAAACATCCTCTCTGTGCTAAATCCGGAGGAAAATACAGCTGATTGAAAAGAGTACTTCCTGTCAATTCGCACTGTGTTATTTTAGGATACATGCATAGTCATTTTGATTAAGAGGAGAAAAATAACTCTTTATGTAAGAAAAAGCTTTTGTCAGTGTTTCTTTTATATACAACAATGGTTTAAGCACACATCTGGGGATTTGATTGTAATGTACTCTTCTGTAAAGGTTTCATGAACTTTGGTGTAGTAATAAAAACTATTACCAGAAAGGAAGGCTTTCATTTTTTATAGCGGCACTTAAAGTTTTCCCCTGGTTGCTATACTAACCGAGTAAACTAGGTCCACCACAACTTAAAGCAAAATAATGTGACCTTTAGTTCAAATTATCCTGTATACATGTCCCCCTTTTTTGTGTAGCTGGGTAGCTATCACGTCTTAGACAGAATTTGCCAGACAAAAAAAGGATTGACTAAGAAATTAAATATATATAATAATCGTAAGGATACATATAAACCTAACTATTCAGAAATAACCGACACTGATCAATGTTGAATGTATATTGAGAGCATATGTCTAAAATTATCACTTTTGATTAAGTAAGCTATTACTCTGGTTTGTTCAGGGTCGATGAAGCATCGAATCACCATTAAATGCATTTTAACGAGATACATTTTTACAGTGTGTCTTTCCCTCACACTTCAATGCCTTATGTTTTAATTGAATAAACACTTTGCAAACTGAAAAAAAAGAATACAGTAAACAGTATACGGTGTGTTAGATAAATTGACAGGCAAAATAAAGAATTGAAGTATTTTCAAATATATATTTCGAGTTTTTGATTGTAATTTCAAACAGATAATAACAAAGAGTTAAATCATCGTTCAAACAATGACATTTTGGTTTTGTATATTATTCCCAAATAAATGTTAATATAAGACAAACGTTCGTCAACATGGAAGATATATTCTATGTGAAATCTTGCCATGACATCATACATCTCTTAGATATTAAGTAAACTTGAAAATTTGTTCCCCCCCTGGCGGTTTAGATGCAGAAAAGAAATACATTTCACAGACTCGATTTAACTGCAATCCTCCTGATAATATATAAGCTCTTGTTGCATCATGCATAAGTAAAGGTGTACACAGTACAACTGCAGGTTCATTATACTAGGAACGTGCAGTCTGTCAGCAACACTTATATCAAGACACAAACTTTCATTTGTTGCACAGAGTTATGTCTTGACAGCTTATCAAAGTTTCAGACTCGAACCTACACAGGGACACGACCTTCACTTTATGTTATCATATTTTATAATTTAATAATTGCTGCCCACATTGAGCCAAGCAGTGCTTCACAGGAAGAGAGATAAAACTTTGTTTATACAGACCTATTTCAGGTCGGACCTAATAGGCAATATTAGGAAATGCGTTTAGGACCTTATGTTCTTAGAATGTGTTAATATTTGGTTCGTTGAATGAACGATGCATGTATGAGAACATGTAATGATATCTAGGGTTTTAAAAAAATATTGAAAAATAGGTTAGAATGACACAAATGAAACTATACATCAAATTTCTGCTACCTTTTAATCAGCAAGGGTTTAGAAAATATTTTTCAATACGTTAGTTATGATACATAGAAGGTAATACCTGCACCATTTCATTCAATTTGAATATTTCCATTGTGAGTCACAACTCCAATAGTGCATATATATTTACTTTTATCTAAAGTACATACTTAAGTAGATCAAAATCATTCCCATTTAGATAATGCGCGTGGAATTCTATTCTAAGCCAAGTATATAAACATATTTGAAATGGCCTGTTAATTCACCAGTCTATAATTGTAAAAGAAAATATAAGAATTTAGGTTTCAAATCAAATGCTTTCTGTATGAATTTTGGGAGTCTTTCAAAATTCTAGACTAGAAGCGGCATAAAACTAGACCAATCATCATCCAACTATTCAACTGATGAAATTCATTTTTACCGAGAAAAAAATAATGCCTTCCCAAATCAAAAGATCTATTTTCACATAGACCATTAAAACTATATTGTTAACCACAATGAAATATTTACACATTACTAGGAGCTATTGCTAGACTGTATTACTATTTGTATTTTGTATCCAATCAACACCTTAATTTCATCCACATCATTCATTCTGATTTCTGTAGTTTTAGACACAGGAAGTCCTGACAATTACAGATATCTTTGTAGCTTGATGAACACAAATCTCTGCTTGATTAACGATGAGCCAATGCAATTGATGCCTTGGAAAACCGATATCGTCTATCAGGCTCAAATTAGCAAAGCATTTCCCCTAACAAGGCTACAAATTCATGACATTATACAATTGGTTACTATTGGTATTGATAAAACATTGATATTGAGAATGCTTGCTTGAATGAATTCGAGATTACATGAATAAGTAATGGTATAAATCCGTATGCATCTCCTGGCTCTTCAGGTTCATGTGTACTATGCCCAGTAGAAGTATAATTGATGCAAAGCCGTGATATCATTCTCAATGATATTGAGAATGCTTGCTTGAATCAAATCACAGTTACAATTAGTATTGGTATAAATATATATGCCTCCTGGCTGTCCAGGTTTGTGTGGTTTAAGCTTTGCATCATGGGTTTTTATACAAAATCAAATCTGTCCAGTAGCGTAAAATTAATGCAAAAACGTGATATCATAATCTCCTGTATACATTTGGCAAAAAACATACCTTTCCTCTTTGTATAAAAAGTCATCTTAACATCTAATTTCTTGCTAAAAGTATGTAATGAAAAAGGCTCTTTGTTTTTTAAAACAACTTTATGTCCACCTATTTATAATATCTATCACGAAAGTCATTCTTCTTTGATACAGACATGTATGACCACCATTAAACAAGATTTAGTACTGATATGTTAAACTAAAGTCGATGTTTAAGAATGCTTTTTTGCATGAAACAAAAATATAATGCTGGGAAAGTTTTGATAAAAGGGATGTTTTGTGCGACTAAAATCTGTTTTTTACTACATATAGAACACAAAAACATTCATACCAAATGTAAGGGTCCTAAATGAAGATATTCTATCATATATACATATTTTAAGCGTTATAAAAGCAAAAAGAAATAAAACAATATACCTTTATAGTCTTTTTAATGTACCATGACCACCCTTATTATCATTAAATTGTAATATTATATCATAAAAACCAATATTATGAAGATGCTGTCGAATCTCATACACATGTGTACGTCAGTATGATGCATATGCCCCCATTATATTATCAAAAGGAAGAGTGTTACATTTAAGGGAAAAAATAAAGCATTTTGTCAGAGTTTATGTTAACATCTAAGAATTTCATTGTTTTGTACAATTCTCCAAAGGTCTCAGTTACTTTGACCTGGTAATAGAAATTGATGACCAGGAAGGAAAGCTTTATAATTAATTTTTATAGCGGTACTAAAGTTTTTGCCTGGTAGCTATACAAACTTAGTAAACAAAGCTAACCACAACTTGCAAACGTGACCTTTAGTTCAAGTAATCCTGTAAACATTTTTCCTCTCTTGTGTAGCGCGGCAACTATCACATCCAACACATATTGAGAATTCTCAAAGGCTACAAAATGGACAGACTAAGAAAAGTCATATATTCATAATGATACAAATGTACGTAAAATATTGAAAATAAATCGACAATTACCATTGTTGTCTGAAATGAAAGGAAAGCTATATCTTGATTTTATAAGGGTCGATAAAGCAGCGATTCACAATTAGATATATTTTTACTAAATGTTCAATATTTTTGTGTCCATACTTTACTGCCTCTAGCCTACGATCATGATTTAACAGAAGGCAACTTCGTTTTATCAAATAAGTTTGTCTTTTCCAGTCATATCAACGCCTTATGTAAAAATGAAACACGTTGCAAACTGAAAATAATATAGAGATTACAGTGTGTTAAATAAACTGACTGGTGAAAGAAAAAACACACTTCATGTGTAAGGTTTTCAAATACAAATATTTTGATGTGAAAACGTGCCATAACATGTCTTTGAGATATTAAGTAAATTTAAGCAAACTAGTTTGTGTATTTTCTTTTGCCTGGCGGTTTAAATGCAGAAGAGAAATACATTTCACAGACTCGATTTACCTTCAGTTACACAGATAATATATAAGCTCTTGTTGCATCATGCATAAGTACAGGTGCACACAGTACAACTGCGGGTTCATTATATCAGGAACGTGCAGTCTGTCAGCATTATTTATATGAAGACACAAACTCTCATTTGTTGCACTAAATTATGTCTCAACAACATTTCTGAATCAAGCCAACGCAGTGACACTACATTTACTAATGTTATCATATTTTATAAGATTCTAACTTCTGAGTACAAGAAGAGAGACACAACTAAACAAGTGTCCAAAAAAAGTTACCAAGTTTATCAACTTCGTCTTTATGTTTGAAACGTGCAGTCTGTCAGCAACACTTATGTGGAGACACAAACTTTCATTTGTTGCATCGAGTTACGTTTTGAGAGTTTATCTAAATTTCAGACTCGAGGCTACGCAAGGTTATGACCTGTATGTCCTATTTTAAAGGATTCTTATTGCTGCCCACATTGAGCCCAGCTGTGCTTCACAGGATGAGAGATAATTTTTTTGTTTCTACAGATCTATTTCAACTCGAACCTCATAGGAAATACATGAGCAACCTTATCTACTAAGAATGTGTTAATATTTAGTTTACTGAATAAACGACATATGTATCAGAACATGTAACAATATTTAATGTTTAAAAAATTAACTGAATAATAGGTTAGAATGACACAGTTTAACTATTATTAAATTTTCTTAATTAAAAAAATACATCAATTATCGATATGTAAGTTATGATACATAGAAATTAACAAGTTCACTCAAAAAGTGCATTAACATTTACTTTCACCTAAAGGACATACATAAGTAGACAAACTCCTTCAAATTCTCATTTACATAATGCACTTGGAATTCTATTTTGAAGACAAGCCAAATATATAAAGTTATTTAAGATGACCTGTTGATTCATCAGTCTATAATTGTAAAAGGAAATATAAGAGTTTAGGGTTTAAATCAAATGCTTTTTGTATCAATTTTGGTGTCTGTCAACATTTTAGACAGACTAGAAACGGCATAAAACTAGAAAATTGTATTGTTCAACTAATGAATTTCTCTTTTTTTAACGAGAAAAACTAACACCATCCCAAATCAATAGATTTATTTTCACATGGACTATTAAAGCTATATTGTTAACCACAATAAAATATTTACACATTACTAGAAGCTATTGCTAGACTGTTATTACTATTTGTATTTTATATCCAATTAACACCTTAAATTCTCCCACATCATTCATTCTGATTCCTGTAGTTCATCATTAGAGCTGGTAAACGTCTATAATGATTTATTTTAGACACAGGAAGTGCTGACAATTACAGATATCTTTATAGCTTGATGAACATGGATCTCTGCTTGATTAAAGATAAGCCAATGTAATGGATGCCTCGGAAGACCGATATTGTCTATCAGGCTCAAATTAGCAAAGCATTTCCCCTAACAAGGCTACAAATTCATGACATTTTACAATTGGTTACTTTTGGTATTGATAAAACATTGATATTGAGAATGCGTGCTTGAATGAGTTCGAGATTACACGAATAAGCAATGGTATAAATCCATATGCATCTCCTGGCTGTCCAGGTTCATGTGTACTAGGCATTTCATCTGGGTCTGTCCAGTAGTGTATAATTGATGCAAATACGTGATATCATTCTTATTGATATTGAGAATGCTTGCTTGAGTGTAATCGAGGTTAGATGAATTAGTAATGGTATAAATCTATTGGTCTATGCTTTCCCTTGCTGTCCAGGTTCATGTGTACTATACATTGCATCTGGGGTTCCTATACACACCAAAATAAGTCCAATAGCATAAATTGGATGCAAAGCCGCGATATCATAAGCTCCTCTAAAAGCAAGATTATACCTTGGCGAAAAAAACACGTTTCAGCTTTGTATTTAAAAGGTCATGTTAACATCTATATTCACGCTTTGATTTAGAAATGCGAAAGTGCTAGATTTTCTTACCGAATGTTTAAACAAAACGCATATAATATGAAAATAAAAAACTAAGACAAACTGCAAAAGCCCGATGACTATAAATTGTTAAAAGCCACCCATCGGTTTTTCAAACGTAACCTTGATCTCTTCCTGGTAACATACATTGTACATTTCAAGAGGCTCAATCTGCAAGCTTTGTTCATGCTTTTTTGTGGCGGGGTATAAATAATTTAACACCCCACTAAATAGGCTAAATAGGGTGATATCAGTATTTCTTTAGGGTCACATGGACCAATCAGAGATCGAGATTCTTACATGAGATAAGATAATAGGTTCTGTGTTTGCAATAGGATAATTACTTCTAGCTACATTCAAACTTTTGTTACTTATGCTATGTGGGATCCAACGATGTAGTTCCGGTGATTGTTTACATGACTAAGGTCGCTAGAGAAAAAAAAATCTAATTCTAATTTCTAGTTTCTAACAAAGATCGCATATCAATGTCAAGGATTATGCGTTTAGTTCAAAGCGACATTTTGTCTATTATTTTATTTTGTGGGAACCCAGGATGTTATTCCAACGATTGTTTACATGACTAAGGTCGCTAGAAAAACTTTCCATTTTTTTTAACAAAGATCGCATATCAATGTTGGTGATTATGCGTTTAGTTCAAAGTGACATTTAGAGCTGTTAGGATCCATATATTTTTTGTCTATTATTTTATTAGTACCAATAGGACACATATGTAGAGGTCAGTGCTTTTTATTTGTAGTTTATCATTATTCAACACCCTCTTGTTATTTTATGCAAGTTTGCATATGCTAATTACATATATATCTCAAATTATACATGTTTTTATGTGATTTGCTGTCAGATATTGTATTGTACATATATCATGATTATTTTTACTTTTTGGAAGCTGAATTTTAAAGACTTATGTGCAAATTACCCATGTTGAATACTAAAACATTGATATTCGAAATATATCTAAGGATATTTTTGGCTTAGTTTGGACATAAAAAGAGCAGTAACTGGATGATATAACCAAGGTGGATATTAGGTTTCTTCTCCCACCTGCAAATCTCGTCAGACTTCTCGATCTTACGTGACTGCTCTACATTCATCTTCATCTCTTTCCCCGTGTGGACTTCTTAATATTGGACTTCTTATGCAATGCTGGCAACATTGCACTATTAGCCGCTACTTAAGCAACTGGCAGCGTTGATCGTTTCTATAGTTTTCCAGTTAGATCCAAAGCTTCCCATTTAAACGTTTTGAAGACTTTTTGCACCATTCAATTACATTCTCTTATCTCGTTAATCAACGATTGATTGTTAAAAACTCGTCTAAATCTCAACGTAATGAGTAATGAGTTCTGGAAATAGGAAAGAGCTTACCTAGTATATTATAGTATATTAAAAAAGTCTTGTTACGTTTTCTAACGAATATATTGGTTGAACTATGATTTTTGTCTTGTGTATTTCCTAAATGAGTAAGTAAATAGATTTAATAAGACAAAGGTTTCTTCTTATTTGATGTAAATCTGTTACTTACTATTTTTGTACAAGTGAAATTAAGAAAACAGCTATTACAGTCTAAACGTTGACAAGGGAACCTAACAATAACGAAATGTTGTTCAACATCTGCATTGGAGTTGATTCATTTGTGTCAGGTGCATCAAATATATCACATTAAATATATACTCCTGCAACTGTTCTAAACATATGTAATAGGAATATAATATGACACGACATTGCTTTCAGCATATTCACAGCCGATTCCAGGCTACAAATCTTTGTTTGTTTTGGCGTGTGTTGCAGGGGAGGTTTATTCACAAAACCTGTGTCTTCTCATTGATTTGATAAACAGGTTTAATGACAGCGCAACTTGTTATCACAGTGCAGCATCATGGGAACCAGCCATGAGACCTTCAACATGAGCTAATATGTTCAATTAAACATACGTACCATTGAGATAAACCGTTAATGTATGGTTATAGAGCCACAGCAGCGCGATGTGTTTTAATGATTAAACTGGCCATGGTCATATAGCAGGAGAGCCTCTATCTATCGAGCGAGCGTCGTGGAGAGAGTATAGGCGCTTCACTGCCAGTGCTTTATCGATGCATAGACTCTGTGGTCGCTACCGTCGGCTCTGTCACTGATCGTTCTATCCTTCCACAGTAGTCTTCCTGCAGTCAGACGGAATACACATCAAACCCTTGACAAAGAACAGGGGCCTACTATGGCGCTCATAATTGCTTATTTGCAGGACATCTGAGCTCTGAAGAATATTCAGTGGACTTTACCGTGATGCGCGGCGATCACTGATCATTGTGAGAAGTTTGTATGTTGAGGAAGATTCTCTTTACCACTGGCCATGGGGTGTCGCCAAGTAAAACCAGAGCCACAGAGGGAGAAACCAAATGATACCAATGTTGTTCCTAATTCCAAACCGGATTTTACCACATCAGTTCCTCTGGATCCACGGCTTCCATTGGACCAAAGACAAGTGTTTAAATTGAAACAGTCTTGGAAAGGGATAAAGCGGAATATGGAACAAACAGGAGTTGAAATGTTCATAAGGTAGGTACGAAGTCTCACGAAGAGTGGCTTTATGATATTTTTTGTATCTTGATACTTAACATGTATAATTTGTGAATCCTCCGAAATGTTAAATCATTTGATAGAATTTCTACAGAACGTGTTTTTTTCAGGCAAGTCAAAACTAACTTTTTTCGTAAAAATAACACTTATGTAAACCCTTTAAAAACATGGCCGAGAATCGTGATTAACCTGATTCCCTCCTATCCTAGCTTCCCGGTGTACAAGAAAATAAATGAGAATACCGGTTCACACAAGCCTGACACGTCGTTACAATAGGTATACAATGTGCCAATTATCCGCCATTAATTGGCAATTAGTACTGCGAATGGACTTCTGGTCACTGGCCCTTCAGCTTTCGTGACACAATTCTATTTCCTATAAAATCTTATTAGATGATAAACTGGAATGTACATATTCAAAGTTTAACAACAACTCGTCATCGACGTTATTTTATGTAGGATTTGAATCGAAGAGGTGAATAATAGCATGAAAAACATGCTTCAGATGGAAAATACGTCGAATTAATGTGTTTAAACCCAGAAAAATTATGTTTGAGTCCAATTCAAGCAGGTAATTGCGTTTTGACATTTTTTGAGTAAAACGGAATTGATTGTATTCAAATGGACGAGTACATATTCACCACAAACCGTAATAAACTATTAAGAGTTAACTATAATTAATGTTTGTGAAATGTTTAAATTGCTATGGAAGTTACGAACATGCATAAATATATCAATTGAAATGCTTTGTCAAGTGTTAACTTTCAAACCTAAGCATTAAAAACCATTTTTGGTTGTAGCATGTGATCAATTCTATATTTTGATGTGCTCATTTTATGTGTTTTGCATTATATCCATGTCAAAATAAAAAACACTTTAACGATTTCCAAACATTTACAATGTGCTCCGAGATGCCAACTGAAAATCATACTCCTGAAATTGTTCGATGTTGACAAGTTGGCATATAAGATGTGTTAGTTTTAATATCAATATCTGTCATTGAACCTCGAGAAATTCAACAAAAAACAGGATAATGAAATATAGATTTCACATTTTTTCACACCCAAATGTCAAAACTGTTAGAGTTGCATTTAAGCGAAATGGGTCGTACATCACAAATGCTTTCTTTTATGACTGCTAGCCTTGTTTTCTTAAAGGAAATCAATATTACCCAACGAGAAGAATGTGTGAATTCATGGCCTTGAATCAGACTATTGATGAAACTTAATACAGAACTAAAGGCCTACAAGCAGTTGAACAACGTTTTTACATTGAATTATACATTATTTACCGAGAAACTTTTAAGTTAATGAGTCCGAATAATCGTGCACTTCTTAATATTGTATTACATCTAAGTGAAACGTATGCTGCTTTAACTCTTGAAATGCTTTAAATCATTTTATTGTTTTCAATTTTGTGATGGGACTTCAACCAGTTAAAGGCGATTTGAAAAACATTTTCTCACGTCTTTATTACTTGACAAATCCTCAATATAAAGGCAACATGCTTAAATACCCCATGACATTAATTTTCTCTTTCCCGACTGTTAAATAACCATCAGAAAAGTTACATTGGGCAAATATATAGGGCGCCTTTTAAGTTACTTCACTTTATTTTCGACATTATTTGATATTGCTATTGAGTTTGATAAACTTCTTCATTATTTGTTTTTTATCGGTTTGCATAAAGCTTGTTTGATGATCTTCTGGATGATGTTTAACAACATTTACCTGAAAAATAGCTTACACGACTTTGCCAAGGATGCTTCATGTTAAACATATCAAACTATCGAGTTTGCACAAGATTAATGCTCTTCTTTAGATTAAGCCTATCGTTTAACGATTCCCTTTAGAATTTATGACATTGTAAAATGTTGCTCTTGATTCAGCATCTTCTTTAAACGTGCATAGGGTATTTTGAACCTGCTGGAATCGACGTAGAATTTTTCTTTGAACATGCCTTTTGGCGCTTTTCAACATGCTTCGGGCATTATAAGCTTGCTTGGATAGAGGTTACCATATTCATATTCCAAAAATGTTCCTCTTGGTGTTGAAGAAACATTCAAACATACTGTATGATATTCTAAAATTGTTGACTTTGGTAAAGAGATTTCCATTAAACATCCTCCTTGATATTATAAACATGCTGATTTTGGTACAGAGTATTCCTTTAAACATGATTTTGGCATTCTAAACATGCTGCCTTTGATATAAAGGATTCCTTGTTCTTTGGTATTTACTACTGGCATGCCCTTATCTCAGATGGGTTAATATTTTGATACCCTCCGCTGCAGTTTAATAACACCTGTCTTTCATGCGGTTGTAGGCGTGCACATTGCACCTGCTTCACGTTTACCTTTTTACGATATCAGTAGAGTGTCATAATCGAGTTCTTGGAAGTTGCTCGTTATTCGGTGAAGCAGACTAGTCTGATGTACCTGTTTAAGAATGATGTAACTAATAGAGTCAACAGAATCATATGATATGAAAGATGTAATACAATATATGTTGTTAAATGTACATGTTTCACTTTTAACTTCTGACAGTTTCACTTTTAACTTTTGACAATTTTTCGATATCAGTAGAGCGTCATGATAGAATTCTTCGCTTGTTCTCCAAATTATTCAGTGAAGTAACGAGTTTGCTGTACCTATTTAAGAATGATGTGAATAAAATAGTCAATAGAATCATATGATATGAAAGATGTAATACAATGCATGGTGTTAATTGTACATGTTTCACTTTAAAATTCTGACAGTTTTACGATATCAATAGAGTGTCATGATAGAATTCTTCGCTTGTTCTCATAGTTATTCAGTGAAGTAAACGAGTTTGCTGTGCCTATCAAAGACTGACGTGAATAAAAGAGTCAATATAATCATATGATAAGAGAGATGAAATACAATGTATGTTTTTAATTGTACATGTTTCACTTTTAACTTCTGACAGTTTTACGAAATCTGTAGAGTGTCATAACAGAGTTCTTGAAAGTTGCTCATTATTCAGTGAAGTAGACTAGTTTGCTGTACCTATTTAAGAATGATGTGAATAAACAAGTCCATATAATCATATGATATGAAAGATCTAATACAACGTATGCTGTTAATTGTACATGTTTCACTTTTAACTTCTGACAGTTTTATGATTTCAGTAGAGTGTCATGGTAGAATTCTATGCTTGTTCTGCAAGTTATTCAGTGAAGTAGACGAGTTTGCTGTAAGAATGGTGTGAATATTAGAGTCAATAGAGTCATATGACATGAAAGATGTAATACAATGTATGTTGTTTAATGTAAATGTTTCACTTTTAACTTCTGACAATTTTACGATATCTGTCGAGTGTCATAACAGAGTTCTTGAAAGTTGCTCGTTCTCCAAGTTATTCAGTGAAGTAAACGAGTTTGCTGTGCCTATCAAAGACTGATATGAATAAAAGAGTCAATATTATCATATGATATGAAAGATCTAATACAACGTATGCTGTTAATTGTACATGTGTTACTTTTACCTTCTGACAATTTTACGATATCTGTCGAGTGTCATAACAGAGTTATTGAAAGTTGCTCGTTCTGCCAGATATTCAGTGAAGTATCGAGTTTGCTTTGCCTATTTAAGACTGATGTGAATAAACGATATGATATGAAAGATGTAATACAATGTATATTATTAATTGTACATGTTTCACTTTTAACTTCTGATAATTTACATGAGCCTTTGAAAGTGAAAACGCTGGAAGTGAAAAGTGAAAAGTTAAGATACCTGAACAAATTAGGTTAAATTGCATGTTTGATTTGAAAAAGCAAAGCCATTCAACTGTTTTTAGTCAAAATCAGTTAATAGAATTAATAGAATAATATTAATAGAACATATGTGACATTTGTCGGTTAATGTTATGGCATGTCAATGACTATTAAAACTCATGATGTATATTATTAATAATAAATCAACCACATATCCTCAAATTAAACCATCTGTTACTTGCTAATAGATAAAATGAAATTCTCAAACAATATATATGTATGAACATTTATGCTTAAACGGTATGATTTTCAAAAATCGATAGAACTATTTAAATAACACATGTAAATACTAAGTTGCGCCATTAACAAGCCAATATCTGACACAAAATGTATGTTTGACATTAGCATAACGAGTTCGGGGTGGCATTCTTACTTGGATACTATATTATGAATGAATATGTATATGAACCGTATTACGGTGGATTTTGTAATTGAATTATCTTAAAGGGGCACCTGAAATTAAATCAATGTATTAGAGGACCTGTTAAAAAGCATGGTGATTAATTGAAGCCACGGGCTGTGAACAGTACGCGTTGAGTGGTTAAATCACACATAACATAACCATCTTAAGTAGTTGACATTTTTCGAGTACGTTTTGACATTTGTTAAACCATTGATATACACGATATCAGATATTCGGAAACCATTAACTGATATATACCATTTCAAATGTTTGAAATAAAGAATGTTAAATTATTTTATAATATAATTGATATATGCCCTTTTAAACGTTATAAATATAGAATGTAAAATTATTTCATAATATAATTGATATATGCCATTCCAATCGTTTGAGGTTAAAATAATCTCTTTAAGAAATATTCAAACGGTATGTTACATCATTCTGTAAGCATCGATTCAGTAAGTAAATAGGACTTTAAATTGAAAGAAAGGATTTACAAAAACATATTGACATAGAAACAGGATAAAAATCATTTGACCTTAGAAACATATATAGGTAAACACTTTAGATGATATCTTTTGAAACACCTCAGAAACATATATAGGTAAATACTTTAGATGATATCTTTTGATAAAAAAAGTGTTTAATTATTCAGATTCTTTGCTTGTTTAATTATTTAGGAAATTCTAATCTTTTCTTAGATATAACTTTAATGAATAACATAGTATATAAGAAAATGACGCGACCGTATTCATTTACATGTACACCTTAATCAGCCAAATTTAATGAGCTAATTAAGTACTGAATATCTTGTGCGGAAAATCTCTAGTTTAAATAGTTTATTTGGTTACATATTTCCTAAAGTAAATAAAACAAGAGCATTTGTATTAACTATACAAGTAGCCGAAAAGTGGGGTTCTATGGTTACTATGACGATGGACTCGTATTGTGCTGACGCTCACAAATGAATACGCACTAGTAGAATCAAGATAACCGTAACTATAAGGTTATGGACAAAGGGATGACGACTTTTTGTCTAAATTAGTCAAATAAGATTATTTCTACCTGTGAATACTTATATGTAGCCATGTCTTGGCAAGCCTCAAGGACAAAATCGCGTTAGCTCATTTGAAGTTTTGATTATTTCACGTGAAATTAAACATTAATGATGTCATTGGTAGAGTTACTACGGATGCTTGGCTTAACTAGCCAAATGGGATTTGACGTCTCACATATGCTATATGTCATGAACAAATAATGTCTTTACTTGCCTCGGAGCAAATTAGATCAACTCTGTTACATATGCTATTAACTAGGTACACATTATGGTCTTGAAATAGAAACAGAAAATCGATATTAACTATGATGCTGATGTTGAGGAAGGTTTGAGGTTGATGTATAGAAGTGGCAAAGAAAAACTTTTGCTTTGGCAGTGTGGTAATAAATGAGGGTGATTTACTACCCGTGGATGTATGGTATTACACCAATTCCAGGAGGGTTAAGTAAATTCACTTAAATTTGAACGAAGGCCTTTGGGAAATATTGCGATATTCTAAATACAAAAAATATTGCAAGCAGTGTTTTAAATTGGATTTCATTTTTGCAAACCTTAAAGCAAATTCGTTTGCAAGATGGTTCATATCTTAAACCCTTAAATGTTAAATTATAGAATCAAATAGTCATCGAGGTTTTGACATTGAAAGAAATGAAACTCTAAGATACATCTTAGTGACTTATGAACTTCCTTTATAAAGTTCCTTTATTAAGCTTCAGTGCAAATGTTAAAATTATTAAATTAGAAATATGTACGGTGTATCGTAAGTAATACAAGAGGGAATTTTATCTTCCTATGGCTGTCACAACAGTTTGACTAACACAAATATGCAATTATCACATTACATTGTCACATAAGAAACTATCACTAACAATGAATGATACTTATACAAGAATCATTCTTTATAATTAGCGACACAATTATTATTAATCGTATTTAATACTATTTATTTTAGAAACAATGAATCATAGTCATGCATCCGAAAGAATGATACCCAAAATACACATCAATCTTCCTGCCTTCAGATTCCACTCTAGTGATTGATTACAATAGGATGACCATTTTCCACCCCATGAACACGTACAAAGTCTGTCGACATATTGGTTATCACGGAGACGTATTGATATCCTAGTCTTGAGCACACACAAGGTTCACTGAGACAACTACATACTACCAGGCCATGGTTCGGTCACATGATTCTTCAATGATAGCAAGCAACCCCTTTGTATATGGCAGTTATATTCTGATGTAATTTGTTTTATCGTTTAAAAAAATACGATTAGTCTCAACTGAAAAGATGTTTAATAGAATCAATTATATAAAATGAAAAAGTTTTTAAGAGCAGAAACATCTGACTAATTATTGAATTGTCATTTTTCAAAGTGAAAATAATTTGAAATCTTAACAACATGACAATATTATCGATAAAAATGTTCGAACTTCCTAATTGTAATAAAGGTATTCAAAGAGGAGGGAAACCGAGAGACAGTTAATCGATTTACAGTGTCCATTTGAATATTTAAACATTGAATATACAGTAAACGTCAGGGAAGGGAAAGCATGCTGTTTATTACCAGTAATCGTTTTCGAGGAACAGCGTGCTACATTATGGAATTACTTTAAATCTGACAGTTAAGAAAATATCATTAATGAATACATTGAAGATTGGTTTTGATATGTGTGGCTTTGGCCCAAACCAGCACATGATATCTCACCATTCCTTGATAGCAATCACACGTCGCTGCCAAGGAAATATATTCAAATCTATGAAAGGTAATGAATCACATTGTTATTGAGAAACTAAGAAATCACGCATTCTGATAACTTAAGACATAGGATTTGTCTCCCAACGTGTTGTATCTAACAGTTAAATGGAAGCAATCATATACTACCCTGTAGATTGGTCTAAGAGAGACACTAGTCATACTTCTAAGGATTGTCTGAAAAGGGTCTTATGTAATTCCCTTGTGGTAATCGGAAATTGTATGCTTGGTCTGATATTGTTCTAGTAAGATTGATTGATTACTCCGTTTCATCAATTTCTTTATCTATAAATTTCATATTCATTATACAAATCATATTTATAAAACGCCAATAAACGTTAAAATTCTCCAGGAATGTTTATAGTACATTCATTGAAGAGAGTTTATAATTGCTTTACATCCTTATTCGATGGCATGTGCGCTTTATTATTTGATATAGGTAAAATTGAACCGTGAAAATGAAATTACATGTTACTTTAACAGGAAGATTTTACAGAAATGATTCAAATAGTTTGAATTTAATTATAATTTAGGTTCCGTTTGTTCTAACAAGCTTGAGTATACATATGAGATATCTACATAATCTCATGGTCTCATTATACAAACTGTAGAAATGATATAGCAAGTCAAATAATTTGGTTTGCCATTTATCTGCTGAATATTATCTAACAGAGCGGTGAAAGTGAAAATCCCTTTTGAAAGAAACAGTTTCATATTTGAAACACACTTGAAAGAAAAATTTAAATCCTTTTAAATCTCACGGTGGCATAGACCTTGTTTGATATTCACTGATAGCAATTTATGGCTGCTCTTTACATTGACCTTTCATCGTTCAGGGCATAAATTGCTATTCATAACACATTTATTGACGAATTAGTGATAAAATGTCAGAGAAATCATAAAAGCAAAGTGAAATGTTGATTGTATGGCATAAACATTAAACTTCAAGTGTGACATCTGCACTCGCTAGAAAGCCTTTGAATAAGTAATCAATAAAAAGAAAAGTAATTTTTCAGAACTCATAAATGAATTTTATACAGAGAGCAAATGTGAAGTTTCTTTTGTTCTAGACATTGTAAAAGTTTTCGATAAGATTGAAAACGAAATAAGAAGATTTAGTTTTAATGGGGGTCTGTAAAGTCAATTAGTAATTGCTTGTAACTATCCTACTTTATTTCAACAGATTATGTATAAGAGGATATAGTTGGTAATAAACGTTATGTTGATTGACATTTGCGTAATTTTGGTGATAGATATGTAAAACCAAATAGTCGTGATGATTCATTTAAGTCATGAATTGTTAAATCTTCATTGGCTTAATTATTCAATAAAAAACTTAAAAAGCAATTAAAATGGCATTGACCAAACCATAGTTACGATTTAGGTTTGTTCACCTACCTACTTATTGTAGTGAAGATATCACGTGATTTGGACTTTGAGGCATCCTAGCATATTAATTATAATCGAAAATACAGAAAATCGGAATTAAAAAATATGACCCAAACTGTCTATTTTGCGTGAAAAAAAAATGAAATTCTACAATGAGCAGACAATGGCAACATTTCGTATGAGAATAGTTATTTAACACATGGACTGTCATTCTTGTCAGTGCTGTTGGTGATTTTTGACTGACGTCCAAACGAAACTAAATTATATGACATTTGCACTAAGATACGCTAGCAAATGAACAAACTTACCGTACGCAATTGTTGAACTATAAAGTTCAGCCAACAGAAGGCCAGGGATTATTGTTGAGAAATATTTCAAATGTTACAAATACCTTTACATTTATTTATTCAGTATTTTGAGAATAATATAAATGTGTCCAGGAATTAGAATTGTATTATAAAACACACCTTCACCAAACATATCTTTTACATGTTGTTTTTCTCTTTAAATTCTAATCTTTAAATTTACTTTAGAGGATCAAACAGTAAGTACATAATCTACAAATTGATCGTTTTAAAAGTTATTCCCTAAGACGAACAAAGAGATTTCAACGGTACCAGGTGATCAACACAGAACATTAAGAATTAAACGAGTCTTATGCCATAAGACATTTCCATCTGATTATTAGCTAGCCTGAATGTCCAATATCATTAGGTCTTATTAATTCATGTAACATGAACATTTAAGGATAACCTTTGCGATAGGATAACGGACCAAGGACACATGAACTGTTAGCTAGTAAATACGACAATAACTATCCTACAAATGCCATTTTTAATGCATAAATATATTTCATATCATTTGTTTCGTGCTATATATGCCCTTAACTAGTTCCAGGGTAAAGCTTTGGAATAGAAACGTGACAAATCAATATTCATGCATATCGCTGTTGAACAAAGGTTAATTACATACCATGTAAACTGAGTGTATATATGATATAAGTAGGTGTTTACAACAAAATATACAACCAGCTTGCTGTCAAAACTAATGGAATCAAGATTAAGGGAGGAAAAATCGGATTCCTATGATATACTTAAAAGAAAACATCTATTTATTCTGTAGCAAAATTGGAGTAGGTAAATTTTGGTAAAACTTCATTTTCAAATCACATTCCCATGACATATTAAGATATGACATTCTCAAATTATGGCATGGATATGTTTGGTCAAAATGCAAAAACTTTACAAAAACTTTTGTATACAATTTTCAAATTACAAAACATCTTTATAAAGTTTATGTATCTTTATTACATGATTTATGCCATTAACGTTGATTTATATGAACAGTCGTACTCATAATTGTTTTATAGTTTAATTCATGACTAATTTTATCTTACCTAATTTGTTCTCATCAAGGTTATGGTCCTATCAAAGCACTATAAATCATACATGTAACTGTAGAACAAACGGCCATTTTGAAGCCACCCTTCAGCGTGATATGTTGCAAGGTACATACTAACCAGATTTATTACAAACAGACATACTTAACTTTGCGATGTGAATAATTGATGCGAGTAAATAGAGTTAAGATCACATTATACTATCATGTTTATCCAAAATTGTGAAATTATACAAAACCTTCGAAATGTGATGTGCAATTGCAAATTATTTTCTCATTTTATCCAATAAAATTCAGTTCACCAATCTTATATATCAGAGTAACAACCCCATTACTGACATTTAATATGATGTAATATTGTATGGAGAATGAGACTCCGTAATTATCTCTGAAGCAATTACCTAATCATAATATTGACATAGCTAACGAGAGCCATACCTCGATAAGATAGATATGGTTATCATATACTGACCGGAAATATGTCACGAATATCAGTTTCATTCATCTTTTCAGAATATTTGAATACCTTACACCTTAGATCTTTCGTAATACAAATGATAAAGGTGAAATGTATTTAAAAATGTTATTTCAAAGTGTTCTTTACGAATATGATAACTAGGTATAGGTTTTCGTAATTTTTGTGTTTTTATTAAAGCAGTCTGTTTGACTTTGATAACGTTGTTGTTGAGTTATGCTGAAAATGTTTAAACAATTTCTTTAGCACTGCTACAGCATCAATAATGTTTTAACAATCTTTATTTTTCTTCTTTTATTAAAGTAGGAAACTTACGAAACGTTTGACTTGTCATGGCAGTTAGGCAATGAGCAGACTTCATGTTTTTAAAAATTCTTTAATTTAGATTTAGTCCAAGTTCTGAAACTTTATAATTATTGCCAGCTCACTTGACATTACATTAAACAAATACAAAGATGATGGTCTTCAAATGATAACACAACCTGTTTTGTGGTTTAAAAGACAATTTGAAATTAGTAACCCAATCACTCGACGTTCATTACACGATGTCATGTTGGGTGATTTTGTTGTTCCTGATAACTGATTTTATGTATAATAATGTTTATTATAATCTTGCCATTATTAGCAATCCGATCGATCTGAACATATACTTAATATACAGATACATGCAAACTATATTGAAATATATGTGTAGCTTGTATGAAGTCTTCCTTATGATATATA
Source organism: Steromphala cineraria (assembly GCA_916613615.1). Lineage (NCBI taxonomy): Eukaryota > Metazoa > Mollusca > Gastropoda > Trochida > Trochidae > Steromphala > Steromphala cineraria. Next base: position 52,842,070 of record OU744724.1, on the reverse strand, counting down.
TACAAATGTGCAAGTGCAATTGTAAGATTGGTTCCCGTCCCCCCATCTTTCTTTAATCCTATGCTCTACCCTCAATAACCATGGGTGCAGGTTCACAATTCCTTGATGAAAAGTTACATTGATGATAAGGTGTACAGCTGCGTACCTTTAGTTTTTTCACTTACCTGCGTATTCTAGTGCAAATGTCATTAATTTTGGAATGCCTTTGAGGTACCTTAGCATTGCAAAAACGAAACGGATCATAAATGTGCGTTTACATATTCGTACGTCATACAAAAAAGTTTACCGTGATATATTTGGAAGGTCATTGAAAATTTCAACAAACACTATTTCGTATTTTTCTTAACAAAATCCTGGTCAACAGCTTTAGGCCTCAGACATATTTGTTCATTTACATTTAATCAATGTAATGGTGCTGATTTTTGTATATGGAATTTTTTAATAGTAAATAAAGAAAATCAAAATTTAAAAAATAAGACCCCATCTGTCATATTTCCGTGCCATATTTTGATATTCTGAATCAGTTACCAGACAATCCGATAAATATGGTTTGAGAATGATTGTTTTACAAATAGACATTTGGTGATTCTTTGCTGCTTGAGTTATTTGGTTGAGGTCAAAACGAAACTAAAATTTCATGATATTTCAACTAAGATACACTGGCAAGTGAACAAACTTTAGGTACGCAGCTTTAGGACATCAGACCGGTCGGTCTTTGGTAAACGAGATATATTTGCATTTTCAATGCTCATCAAGTTCTAATCGGTGTCCGCACGATTGAATATACATGTACATTGTATCTATAAGCTACCAGCTTGTATGTGAAGTTGTAAACTAATTGTAAATCCAACGAATCCATCTCGACTGAAGTAAAGGTTGACAATAAGGAATTGACATCACATGGGATTTAGTTTTATGTTTTCGATGTTTATCAAGTTCTAGATGATGTCCGCAGGATTGAATCTACATGTATCTGTAATTTACCAGCTCCTAACTTTTTTGTGAAACTAATTGTAAATGCAGCGAATCCATCTAAACTGAAGTGAAGAGAGACAATAACGAATTGACATCACATGTGATTCATTTTCATATTTCTTACATCCCTTATTCTTAATGTTATCACTATTAACACTTTCAGTACCAATGATTCATACTCATTCATTCACCAAAATGATTATCTCAATGTACATCAATCTCTATGATTGAATACAGGAAGGACGACCACTTCCACCCAGTGGACACGTACAAAGTCTGTCAGCAAATTGGTCATCACGTAGACGTATTGATACTCTACTGTTAAGCACACACAAGGTTCGCTGAGACAACTACATATCACCAAACCTCGGATTGGTCTGAGGTGTCTTCTATGATAGATGACATTTTCTTATTTCGAAATAAGGAAAAGACAAATTTTTCTACTGTAAGTTTCAGTATTTTTGATTTCTTATACAATAGTGTTATTTGAGATATTTGTCTAATGAAACCTATATATGATCTGTATACGAAGTCTTCAGTGGAACATGGTTTTATTCAAGACAGTTTAAATAATCAATGTTTCGGGCTTATTCCTATTTAATCCATTGGTTTACATGTACAAGTAAACGTTATTGAAAATTGAAACCAATAAGTGTAGACAGACATTGGAACATTTTACAAAGTGTCTTAGGCTAACATTGAAGTATTATGATTATAATCATAGTTTGTGAAGCGGATTTATGCTATTGACTACCAATATACTTCTTTTTCTCATTTACCTGATGGCAAAACAATGGCATTGAGTCACAAAGCTACTGAACATGATAAATAAGATATTGGAAATTTGAGATTCCCGTCACATCTAACATGTGTTTGACAGCAATAACATTCTGCTCAGAAATGACCCGAAATGTTATGAACGGTAATCAATGATATATTGATATATCGAGATACTTTGACCTGAAGATCTTCAAGGTGTCTTGCGTACACTGTTTGGTATGTTGCTTAATCATAAGTAACAATCACCAGTTAAGTATAGTCGGATCGCCTGTTTAAACGTATTCTTGTCCTCTTAGGAGGTAACATTAATATTGATGGGTCAAGTGATAATGATTCCTTAATTTCTACTACATGGTGATGACGTCACTCTATTGTGTTGACAGTGGATTTTTAAAAAAAGAATCTTGTTACTCTTTGATTATCCCAGTTATGAGGGGTGTTAGGGTTTTATACATATTAGTAATATAGTGTCTTCTCAAATGCTTCAAGAACAACAAATATACAGCTGCGTATCTTAAGTTTGTTCAGTTACTTTGTATTCTAGTGCAAATATCATGTAATTTGGAATGTCTTTGAGACATCTTAGCATTGCGAAAGCGAACCAAATAATGTTGAAATTTCACTGCATAAGATAAAATTCAGTTTGCATTGACATATTCGTATGTCATACATAACAGATAACCGTGCCATATTTGACAGGTCATTAAAGTGACCAGTCGTCGAAATTTGATGATTCTTTGTAAGTGGTCCTGGAATTTTTTTATGGACGTCAAAACGAAACCCAAATTACATAATATTTGCACTAAACTTCAGATACGCAGCTGTAAAACCGTTTAATGTTGGGAAGAAAGTAGGTCGGGAATCGAACGTGCTACCCTCGGAAAGATACATCAGCACGTTTATCCACTAGGCTTTGGAGGGCACACAGATCGAGAAAGGTTGTTTGTCAGTATGAAGCCTCACATGTGCAATCCACCCCGCATGAGTTGTCAATTGCTCCGTCGTTGGGAGAAAATGGCAATACACGTACATGGATGAACCTATTTGTAGCGTGGCCAACCGATTACCGACAGTAGTAGACCGATAGTGTGATAATTTTTGGGTCTATTGTAAGGTAATTTGTTTGATTTTGATTCTGCGTGTATGCAGACTGTAGCGAATTAATTTATTGCAAAGTGGGGTTCTTTAATATTGTCAATATATATTTTCAGATACTGCAGTGTAAAAGCATAGTTTCCAAGTTACAAATGACATGTTAATGTCTATTCTAAATGCAATGTTAAAATCCTTTTAAAACATTTACCATAATTTTTAATGCATGGATATATGGAACTGTTTTCGTTATCGACTTTTCGCCGCTGTAATGGCCAATAATTCACGCAGTTATCAATGCAAGGGTGATTAAATGTCAGTGAAATCATTTAAGTGAAGTGAGATGTAGCTGGAAGTCATAAACATTAAACGTTCGTGTAACATCTGCTTTGTGACACCTGTTCAATTAATATTCAATAACAAGAAATTATTTATAAAGTAGCATAGATATATACAAATTGAAAACGGTATTGTTTTATGATTGTTGAGATTGTTAATTTTTTTATTCGTTTTATTCATTTGGTAGACAAAGGTTTTAATTTCTCGCTTGTAGGTTTATCTAGTTAATTTGGAAATGAGCCCGAAAGGTGCAAATTCAGGCATCAGTCAAATAATTTTTCTTCAATCGAAATATTATAACCTTACTTTGCATTATCAGTGTATACAGCGACAGATGATGCGAAACCTTGTCTTTTGAACTGAATTGCATATGAAAAGCGTCATATTTTAAACTAAATACATACATATCAAGGATTCAAACTTTTGAAAATATATGAAATTCAACAATTATCCTTATTTTTGTGAAGAAAATAAAACCCTTCTTCATTTTTACTCTTATATCTTCTATTATTCATGTTAACTGACAATAGCAACTCCATTTTTTGGAATATTCATGTTTTTTCTACTTTGTGTGGTCAAATTATTTTGAACATTGAATGACTATCTCTTTTCGACCTACATCGTCTTTGTTGCAGACATGACACATCGTACATTATACATTATTGATTCCTGCTCCTACAATACCTGTAGCTTCTATGTCATAAATGTCATATTTACTACTCTCCCTGCTGCTTCCAATCATCCATAATTACGTACATGTAATGTAACATCAACAATTAAGATAATATACTGTTGCAGCATTCAGCCAATGAAGTTTATGTTTAATATAATTGGAAACGTGCGCAAGTCTACAGTTTTACATATACAACAGATCATAAAGATACAAAATGACACAAGGCAACTAAAACTCATGTACATGTGTAAATGGGCATAGTTAGGTGAAATAAATGGTATTTAATTGATGTTTGAATAGTTTGATGAAATAATTTGTCTTAATTATTCTCTTTTCAACGCTATTTGACATGACTTTTTATAACTTTATGATATTCTTAAATTCCGGCGCTCCACTAATGCCCACTCAGTGGAATGTAGCGGTAAGACGTGTCCCTGATGACAGATATAAATAATATTAATATGTGTAATGAGCATTTTAAGTTCAACAATTATGCATTTAATGCCAATATGAAGTAAATATCGTCAAAAAGAAGAAATCAAACTTTTAAGTTTCATTTTCTTCTTGTTCTATAAGTAAAAATGTATATTTTGTTATATTTATTCCAATTTTCTTCAGGGTAAACCAAAGTTTATGTGGGAACATCATATCGATTGTTGAGTGATTATACACACAATCCTAATGCCTTTCAAATATTAGAACAGCTGGGCCACGTTTATTGATTTCAAATATACCAGCAATGTAATGTATGTCGCTTATGTCAGTCAATTCTACTTTCACTTTTTCACTGTACGAACTATATTCATATGTAATAATATTAACCAGGGAATTTTGTATCTAATTTGTTTGGCAACCTCAAAGCTTCGTTCGAATACAAGCTTCTGATTTTTATGGGGATTAAGGTCATATAGTACAGAGTCATCAGATAGAGTGAAACCGCAAATTTGGGTTTGTCTTATCGTACGGCAATCAAGTTACTTGAAGCATACCAATATTGACATGTCCGATTGCTCCCGTATAACTTGACCTCTAAGGTCTCTCGGTCGCTGAGCAATGAATATAGGCTTGGTAAGGAATCAATAACCTTCAATAGTCGCAATTTGCAAATTGTGATAGATGGCTCACTCCATCAGTGGGAACTATCGCCTCTTCGTTTTGTGTAATCGCTTGGAAAAATGTATGCATATATGGTTATGTAATTTCTTATCAATACCTCATGCCAAGTTGAATTAATTGCAATTATCAGTCATATTGAATTCTGAAATTACTTTTGGATGGTACATTTTATGTAATTTGACAGCGGATGTATTTGCGCTTTGGTCTTTTCCTATATGGTTAAGTTGATATCAAGTTAAATTGATCATGTTCTTGTTCGTATATAATTATTTGCTTGCGACTGTGAGTTTAGAAACATTTGACATGATGCTTGATATAAATCTGATAATAATTATCAGTCCGGGATGATTTGAACTTAATTTCTGTTATAAAACATATAATAAATATTCATATAATAATAATAATATAATACTAATATATAAAAATGACGTTACACATCTGTAATCATTTATACCTTCAACATTTGAATTATGAAGTTTTCTTTGAGATAAAAATAAAGTTAATAAAAAAATGTTAAGGAAAACCTAAAAAATGTTTGGGTAATATTATATGGTTATCACCATATGGTGAAACGATGGAATTGACATACTTTAGTATATGTTTGATATGTCACTGTAGGTAACGATTGTTTCAGCGCAAATTTACCCATTTCGGTGTCTCCGACTTAAAAATTAGATTGTTGATGACGTCACATGATCGGCCCGTCGCCAGAGAACCAGGCCTTTGCAATTCTAATGATATAGAATGAGAAAGAAAAAATATTTAGATCTAAAGTTTGACCATATCAAATTCACAAAAAAAACATGCACATTGTATGATGTTCTCGCTCTTACTCGGGTAGTACCGAACACTCATTTAATAAAAATCACATGTGAAATGTCCTCGGGTAATGATCTCTTTATATATGATAAGATCGTTACAGCGTTAATGTCCTTGTAGCTTCATCTTCATGCATATTGAAATCAATTAATGAGCACTGAACTGATTGCTTGTGACATCTAATATAATGGATACTTGTTCCTGTCTATATATGTGTCTTCTTAGTGCAGGAAGGGAAAAAGTATCTGTATTGATAAAAGTTATTAGCTAAGGGCAAACCTATGAAATTAATATCTGCAAAGACGTTGTTTTTGACGTAGATGCATCCTGATATGCAACAAAATATGTAAGATAAAAGATCAGGTTTGTTAAACACATAAAACCTTGAACTATTAAGACCCATTTATCATTTATCATATAACCCATTTGAAACACGTTACACGTCATGTCATAATTCAATTTAACTTTCAATTTTAGAGAATACAGTTTTATAGTATTAACTTCTGATGTCGATTTCACAAATATTTCGGACTATACAGACACTATTGGTTGTTCTATACGTGGTCAGGGACCAATAATGACACATGTTACAGCTTTGACAACATTTGATATCATTAGCTTGCGTTTGAACCCGGTTCATCTGTAACACATGGTACATATTTGATATTACTTGATTCGACAGTATGATATAAATATTTGTCGATTTGTTCCTGACGTGTACCGCCTTCAACTGAAAGCATACAATGCAACTTGCACGACAAAATGTTTCAAGGTTATAATGTTGGCATCCTAGTAATCAGTATCTTAATTCTTAATGTTTCCACGCCGCTAATGTTTGAAATATTGCCCAAGCGGTGTAAAATATTTACTCACCCACTTACTTTAGTTTCCAACAAAAAATGCCAGATAATCTACTCACAATTTGAACTGTTTTTTTTTTGCCAATAAAATTCTTAACCGTGTTGCCCTTACCAGACCTTTCACGAATATTGAAAAGTCGAAAGTCAACTCCACTCAGAATAACTAACGCATGAAACTGCTAAACTTCTATGTAACTGACAACCATGGCACTACGTCCTCGTTTGAAGACTATATTCATAAAACGGAAGTACAAAACAGCGACACGCTACGAGGTCAGAATATATAAGCACTTCAGAATATGTCCTAAATATTTGTAGAAACCGCATATTGTGTGTCCTGCAATCTTATTGTAGACATACTTGAAGACGGCGCGTAATTGGATATCTTGTACGTGTAAGATGATATCAATAGCTCCCTTGGTGCCGGAATAAAGATGCGGCGATCATAACCGATCAATATCAGTTTCGCTTTTGTAGATGACATTTATTGAACTCAATATTGATAACATTGGAAACAACAATGTCTTTGGTAAGATTTTACTTCGGTACAATACGTCTCGTCTGTCAGCGACATATATCAGTGCCATCTGACATTATTTTTTCAAATGATTTTCCTTTTTTTATAAAAAGGTAAGAGTCACATGTATGTTTGACTACGTCAGATTATGAGAAAGTGTTTCAAAGCCTTTGATAAATAGCAGCTATTTCAAGTAGGGAGTTGGTATTGTAGACACGTTTACGTAATATCAGAAATCCAACCTGAAAGCTACATAGTAACTTGGAGAGGTATGCACATGTGATGTCTTCTGGTTGTGTGAGGAATCAACATAGAAGCAGGCATTTGTATTCAAGAACACATTTCAAATCCGTTCTAACCTCTTCTCAGGTAAAGCAAGCCCAACCTTATCCACATCGCTCTCTTCATTCAAATATGCAGTTTTCAAGTTGAACATGGAAAAATAATAGAGTAATTGTCCAACATTCCGTTTTTTAGCATTTTTGATGGAAGATAAATTTTCATCATCCAAATTTGGGGTCTGTTGATAGAAATCTGAAACCACGAAGAAATCTGCAATTTAAATAAAAGTATTTAAAGTTCTTTCTTTGGCTTGGGTCGATATCTCGCCACCATTGACATATTTCGTTTAAATCTCAAAGCTTTGGTATTTATGGTATTCATTGATACCTCACACTTTATCATAATACCTCCCGTAAAATTTTATTCATAGGGTCTCCCATCATCGACGAATTCAGGTCTCTAATTGCCAATATGTTCACAGTTATCGGAATGGTGATTATGAAACGTTATTGAAAGCTGTTATCAGGCGTACAACCAGATGTGTCTGATTTATGGATACTTTAGTGTTATCATTTCTGCTTCAACATTCCATTGAAAGGAGGCATCCAGTGAGGATAGATAAGATAACGGTTAATGTTCTGTTAAGTGTAAACTTTATTCATTAATGATTTTATCGCAGTCATTCTAATAGTTTACTGCATCAACATGTTACTTACCAGGAAATTTGGACAATGAAATATAAATATAGGCATTTTACATTTATTTTAAATTTTATCGTGGAATATGTGTCATAATCGAGCATACTGACATTAAAAGGCCGACTTTTACAATAAGTGTGTTTGAATACTGCTTTTGGAGTACTTAAAAGCACATCACTCATCACTCATTTGTTGTCTTTTTTGCAAATGGACATATTAATTCATTGGTTTTCTTAAACACTTAACTACCAACTTAGTTTACTATGTTTTAATCGATTAAGTATACAAACAATACGGTGTATATTTAACCGTTTTATATAACTCACTGAATGATCATTGTATAACTTTCCCTGACAATAATGATGAAACGTTATGGAAACATTATGAAACAAGCATTGTTTGATCTATGAAGATCATAGAATCAACTTTAGGAAATCGTTACTTTTCTCACGTCTTAATATCGTATTTTCAAAATTTGTTTTCTTAAACAATACTTCCTGAAACCATTTGATGGATTTTGTATCAGGAGTTAAAACAAGAGCAAACGGTGTTTCAAACTTATAGAAAATCGTTGTAATAACCAATCAGTGGATTATGAAGTAAATGAACGAATGTCAACCTTAAAAATGTTCACCACGAAAATGTTCCCAAAACACTTAGTATTTGAACGTCATTTCGAAGCTGCTCTTTCAAGGAGGTTATTTGCACGTATAAAGGATTTCTCTCAATGTATTTCAAGTGTGAGGAAGTTTCCAATATAACACATTACATTAATTGTTTGAACTACTTTCACGACAAATGGAGCATCCCGCTGGTATTTAAATCAATATTTCAAAATTGCTAAGTTTAAAAAAAATCCCGTTTATGTTTATTTAATGCTTAATCTTAATTTGTTATAAGAAATCGTTTCTTAAATGCTTCATCAGTTATAGAAAACCGAGCAGCAATAAAACGACTATTTGCGAAGCGATCGATGCCAATTTAGACCTCCTTGTAAGCCTCTTAGAGTTTTTCTATGTTTCAAGCACGTTTGCACATTGCCAGTGCAGATAGGGAGAGCAATTTGTCATTTTCTCGGTTTGTATTTTCACACATACAGTTGTATTATGATGTACTTATTCAAAAATTATTATCTGTTAAACTATTTTTAATTATGACACCTAAAACGACCAAGGATGTCAAATATAAAAAGATATATACAATTTCGTAATGATATTCTGAGCTAAAAAAAGGGACATAAGTTATGTGATATAATGACATAAACTCGATATTGGATATTGATGCTTGAGGATACCTAAACACAAGTACAGATAGCATTGCTGGTTTATTACTGCACATATTTGTTGTGATCGAAATGAGTTTAATTTCCGAGCAATCTTATCTTTAAGTTTTCATTACGTGGTATGTGAGTTTGCGCAAAATTTCATGAATTTCATGAAAATTCATGGACAAGAAGCTGTCATGAGTAAATAATGATGTATTAACCTACCCAACAGAAGCCTTTTGTACTCAACATTCAAATCTTTTCATAACATGATTTCAACCATGATTGAGAAGGATCCAAAATACATTATACAATGTATTTATATATTTTATATTTTATGTCACAAAAGAAGTGCATTCTTTATGGTATGAGCATGTCAGCAATTGATATTCACTTGGCATTTGCTCACTAGTTTTGGACAGATGCTGGTTCTAATCACCTGTTTTAGACTAAAAATTGGTAAAGAAAAAGGTTTCGATCCTGGAAATCACGTAGTACAATTTTTCATAAGCATACCAAAGTGGTAAGTAAGCATTTTCCAATGTAAGCAAACAATAGTATTAGTTTATTTATTTGTTTTCCAGTGGTACATGCGCTGCTGATAAAATATCACTTTCGCCAAAGTTTAATAAATTAAACATAATGGTTTGCTTTTTAAAATTTTCAAAGAGAACTTTAAAAGAAAAAAAAAGGTCAGCGGTTTAATTCAAAGCTTTAACAGAATCCTTTCTTCTTTGTATTTGTTTTCGCAGACTGACTAATTTGATATGAAACTAAAATAACCTTACTCGTCGACCACATATGAAGCCAGAGACGGCTTCAAAGGAGATTTGTTCATAACCATCTATATATATACACTTATACGATGCCAATATCTGGAAACAATTATCTCAAGGTTATCTTTAAGAAATGAATACGACGGTTTCTAATTTGATGTTTGATAACATAATTCCAAACCAATAAAACCATGGAATAATTTTGATTTTATAAATGTTATATACGATGTTGTATAGCGAATTGTCTCAATTACCAAACGAATATTAATCTTTTGAAATAAACGTTTTGACTTTCATCACGATACCACTTAGTTTATCTTTTAAATTGACAAGTTTTGTTGTATTCTCTTAAATATTGGGAGAAAATCATCTATGTTAAAACAAATGTTTGTTGATTGATGTATGTCATTGTTCATAAACCAGTCATTTATCCGACTTCGTTTATATATACAAAGAAGTAATACAAATATCAATGATTTTTCACTTTGGAAAATTGCTTTCTTTCGACCTAATGTTTGAAACTTGATGAATTCCTTGACCTGTCTATTTGTGCTGAAATAGTTTGAACCTTGAAGGTGAATCTTCTGATATAGTAATAACACTGACAAACTAGTGTCACTTTTAAATTCAAGACGTACATGTAAACCTTTAAACATAGAGCAGATTATCTTGGGTTATTGATAGCCTCTGAAGAGGAACTTCTTGTAAGAATCCTAACTACACATTTGGGAACAATAAAATGGTCTCCCTGGTCTTCGTGATCAGATCCTCCAGTTTATTGATTCAGAAGTCAATTGTATTCAGGTATTTATCTGCTCACATATGAAAACGCCCTTTAATCTGGACAGTAAACAAGGATAAATAAAACCCGTTTGAAAAATATCATATTTAAAATATCAATAATTTTCTTTAGAAGGTGTTAACGTCTATAAAGGAGTTTTGATTTTTTTCTTGTTTAAATGCAAGCAGCTGCCTTGCAGCTTCATCAAGCCTATTGCTCTTGGAAAAGACAGTATGTTTAAGCCGTTGCAATTTAAAAAAACTCCTAAACGACACATAGACATCAATTTAAAAATATGTTATTTTTAAGGTAAGCTTACATTTCCTAAAAAAATAGTGATGATTTGGAGATAAAACATGAAACTTAAAACGCAAAACTAACAACTAGAGGGTAAAAAGCACAATATATTAACCTGTATATGGAAGTAATCTTTCTTATTTATGTAATGGTAAAATGTCAAACTATCAGACATAACGTAAAAGATAACACTATCGAGTGCATAATCTTTTCTGTAAATGTCTTCGAAGATGAAAACACTGTGAATATAATATAAAAAAATTCGATGATCATGTAATCAATAGTTAATGTTGTATAAAGACACAGTGGTAAACTAGTACGTTGGAGATCAAAACAACGATTAATTTAACTATTTTATAAAAGTCAATGCTTCTTTTATAAAAGGTTTAATTCTAAGCATTCAATATAAAACGAAAGTCTAAAAGTAAAACTTCTTACTTTATCAATCAATGACAATGGTGTGCCTGTTGGGGATATTTTGACCAAAAGTGACTGCAGAGAATATCTCTAGAAAGGCAATGTCTGGAACAGAATAATCTCATAGAGACCTAAGGGGTTATTTACTTTAGAAAATTGCATTACTTTCGACCTAATATTGTTAACTTGATAAATTCCTTGACCTGTCTATTTGTGCTGAAATAGTTGGAACCGTAAAAGGATAAACCTCTGATAATAGAACAACAATGAGAACCTTGTGCCCAATATGATATATGGTTACACTGCATAGACAATACAGGGCTTATGATAACTGATTTCTTATTCATATACACCCACTATCTCCTTTAACATTCTTGAAGATGCTTTGCCACTCTATCATTAGGCTTATGGTAATAGTGGTGATGTTGTGAGACACTTGGAGCCATCAAATGTCATGAATGTTTGTCCTTTTTTGTATTGGCCGATATTTTGCTATTGGAATGCAAAACCTATATAATTACTTGATGTTGATTTGATTCACTTTTTATTGTATTCAATTATGTACACCAGACAATATCTTGATTAAACTTATTAACCACAATGTTTAGGTACATAATATGATCTATATCCTTTGGTTCTTATCCAATCGTGAGTGAGGGAGTGGGTTAGTGCTTAACGCCGCTTGGGCAATATTTCAGCAATTAGCGGAGGCTTATCTGATCAAATTTTGCTTATAATGCATATAAGCATCGAAATAGATACAGTGAGTACAGCCTTTGATAAGAAAGGAGAAAAATAGATTTACATTTGTGATAGATGAGTGACTACAATGTTCCGTTACCAGCTTGTTTGAAGTACCAAGAGAAAACGCTATAAGGTGTCTTAACATGTCTGACCTATATATATCTAAGTACATAAAGGCTAAGATTGAATTGAAGAGGAAATGGCCTGATAACGTAATAACACCACAAGTTGTATTAAGAACTCCAAATCAAATTACACTCATGTTGTAAATGCTATTATGTTCTGGAACGGTAGTCATATTTCGATGGCATGGGTCGATATTTGGAGCCATACATTTTATTTATTTTAGATTAGAAATTCTTTTGACTTGGACTTCTGCTGATGACATGGTTTGGGATATTCATATTGTTCATCTTCGGCTTCCAACGAAATAATTAACACAAACATTTATCAAGCACAAATGATATTCCTTAATAACAAAGTTAGCAAAGAGAAGGTTTGTCTCTAATATGAGCATATACGACCATCATATCCTTTCCCTCTGATATAATCTGCAACTTTTTATTTCCTTTTCTTTCATTATTACAATGGTATTTTAGTTAGTTATGAAAGTTTGTTTAAAGAATGTTAATTTTGGCCCCGATGTACGATCAAATGAGAATTGTTCGAGACAACACGTTTGGTGTTGAGAGCCAATTGAAGCCTTGTCAAATGTGAAGCTATTCTTGACGCAATCAATTGCAGGTTTTACATAAATCGATAAAGTCTGTTACTTTCACTTCAAGGCTTAACATTAGTCTGCTTCCATCACACAAATTAGAATAACATTGACTATGTACATCAAGTTCAATTGCTTCTGTGTAAGACTGCATAGCAATAGACAGCGTTAGGTTTAACTATTTTATTTCTAAGGTTTGACATTAAATTAAAAAAACCATTGTTAATGATTCCATTTTGTGGCAAATGTTTGAAATCAATTAGAAAATATTGTGAGGTTAATTATAAGAGAGGGTTTCACTAAGTTGGATAACTTGTACCCAATCCTTTCACTTGAATAAATATGTTTAAATCAAATCAAATCAAATTATAAGAAAATAATCCATTCAAATTCTTCCTCATTGAATGATGTTATTATCCGGAGAATTTCTCTCGAAAGAAAATTACTATATTGTTAATATGTTTGGCAACGAAATAAACTGCTTGTTAAATTAAATTTAATCATATAAAATAATCAATAAACTACTTATTAAGAATAAAGCACCGTATCACCTTGTGTATGTAGAAGGAAAAAAAGAGAAATTAATTGCAACTCTTTGAATAATTGATTTTACTTAATATAAGCTTGGTAAGGACATTTCTTGAACTGTAATAACGTTATTGAAGTTTTCATATGTTCATCAGTCATACTTCAACCGAAATGTTCTCTTTGTGTAACTCTAAAAAAATGATTGAAGCTTACTTTGCTTTTTTTGCTCTAATGCAAACCTGTTATGCGTGGGAATTTGTATTTTTGCTAAACCAGGATATCCACGGTCACACAACTCGACACAGTTCATACATTTTCAAAGTGCAGTAGTTAGCTTTACTCTCCATTGATCAATGTATTTGAGTCCCCTGTCAAATAACTGATTTATGAGTTACAGAATCTCTTAAATCTTGTGGCTTTCGAGTGCACAATTAATACTCATGATTTATTCCTTTGGAGGATTTATAATCAATCTAAACCACAAAAGATAGAATAAATGAGAGGAGTGATAATGACTGGTAAATGGGAAAAGTTTAAATAAGTTAAACATTAATAACGAAGCTTTCTTCCCTGTAACTTACATTTGTATGAAACTGTAAGTTGTTTCCATGCATAAAGATACCTACCATCTTCCTACGTAGAGCCTAAAAGGCCAGTTTCCAAACTGTCATTTTATGCCTTGCTGCAGAGACTTTACTTTTCTGTGCTGCTATAGTGCCCCTACAGAGTAGAGAGCAAGCACAGAAAACTCAAGGCTATGCAGCAAGGCATAAAATGACAGTTTGGAAACTGGCCTTTTAGGCTCTGCGTAGGAAGATGGATACCTACAGGCACATCTAAACTTGATGAAAGGCTATATGAGTATTGTGGTTTGGCATGGGACAATCTTAGATGTACATGTATTTCAATAAAAGGTGGGAAAATTTGGAATATGGTAAACATTAATAACGACGCTATATTCTGTATTCTCTTTGTATCTAACATTTGTTTGATATGTTAGGATTGTGTGTGTTTCCATGCATTGAAAAGAAGTTGACACTTTACAAGGCACATCTAATTGGGATGATAGTTGGACTACATGTATATAATAATTGAGTTTTTACTTCATAAAATTTAAAATGTATTTTGATGAAGACTAACATATAAAAGATGAATCTCCAAAAAGGCACCAATTCACATGATGTTTTTTACTAAACCAAGTGAAATGTCCTTCATTGAAACGACTATAATAAGTAATCAGCAAACCTTGAAAACAATACCAGGGTACCACTTCATATGACGATGTTCATTTCATAAAATGTCATTTAGCTACATGTAAGTCTGTAGTTTTATGAGTTTTGCTTTTGACCACAAACATTATAGACTGCAAAAATGGCAGTCTATGAAAACTACGTTGTAACAGGGACACGTGTGTTTACCTTTTAACATTAACTATCTTGCATTTGACGGTTCAACTGTGACTATATATCATTTTCTTATCATTTAAGAAGAAAGCACTCAATTTCTATATGCACTCTTCCGACACTGCGTATTCACATAAGTAATGGATGATCCTTTTTAAAATAAATATGGCTTCGTAGTTGTATAAAATAGCATGTCCACTGACTATGTTTATCTTTATTACCAGTACAAGCTTAATGTCGGGAACAATCTTCACGGTAAGTTGTCATCTTCTGGGACCAAGTCTATCTAGACAGCTCATAATAGCATAACGTCTGAAATTGATTTGCTCCAAGGTGTTATTTGTTTTAGAAAACTGCTTTATCTGAGTACATTCATGTTACCTAATCAATTGCTAGAACCATGTTTACTGATGTCCTTGGAATTATGTTAGGGAAACCTTGATATTGACGATCAGCTGCTAGCAAATATAAAGTCTCTCGGGGCAACCTGCAAATATGATATAGGGCTTCAGTAAATTGCTTTTCAAGCATTTTGGGTGTACCTCTTGACTTATCTTTGAACTGCCTGTGGAGATGTAGGCTTATAAACCAAGTCCTAAAGGGTGAAGCAAAGTGCTAAATAAATGCCCTTTTTAAAGCATGTTACTGTGATAATGACCATATTTTCAATTGATTTAACGATAAAAATAAACACCATAAGTTGTGAATGAAAAACTTTTCTTTCCCTGAGATCAATCTTTCATGCTAAATATATTAAAATTGGATGCATAATTTGAGTTATTGCCCAAGACCATATGATGTTGTGATATGTGTGACATTTTGTTATCAATGAAATCTTGTTTTGGATGCAAAACTATTTATGCATTTGGTAAATTAATTAGTTCAAGGAAGTTTGTCATTCATTTCTAAAGAGTAATATCCGGTAATGAGGAAATATTTTAAATGATAATGACATGTAAAAGGATCTTTATTCATATCTGTGCGTTATTATCATTAAATAGATCAGGTAAGAAAAATGCAATATCATTCATTGAAGGTAAATATCTTTTATGATGTATAATTTAATTCAAAGATTTTTCAAGACATGCAGGTAATCTACTATAGACTTCCAATTCTTTTGTTTCCGACAGATTCCCTCACAGCAAAATTATACTCAAAAACCATATTGAAAACAAACCTAATAAATATACTTTTTGAACGGGAAGGATGGATGTTGTCTGCGAGGTCTTTACCATGATTACCTAGCCAGTAGACTTTTGAAACAGTGTTGCTCAGTTGTATCTTAAATAATCAATTGCAAGTCTACTCTCTTATGCTCTCAGTATTTTTATCATTTCAATCGTTTTCAATTTCACAAGTGAGAATTAACGGAGTCACTCTGACAGCCAAGATAAACAAGTACAATTATAACTAAGAAAAGTTTTCTGAACGAGAATCATTTAAACAAGAGTTACCAGAGTTCATCCATTCACTGATTGGCTTAATTTACAGTGAGAATCAAACGTTTGAAACAAGCTGTAAACGTCTACATTACATCTAGCGACATTTCCACTCAGTCCGTGTCGAGAACGCACAGAATTCAACCAATGAAAATCGAACTGGTTTAGCTCTTAGAATATTAGAAAGTCGCTTGATGTAATGTTGGGCATATGGGATTTAAACATTACAACAAGTTTTAACTAATGTTTGTAAATAAACATATCATAAAAGTCTGATAAACATTTAGGAAAGGCAAAATTCTTCACATTGTTGACTGTGATGAGTAGAGACTTGAAAGTTGCTATCGTTGTTTTTTCTTCCCTGGCAGAAACGATTCTTCAGAATTTATCACATTCTACGTAATAAAAAATGAAACATGTTTCGTGCACATACAATCGATTTCCTTAGTTATAAATCACAAAAACGAAAAGAAATTGTTGTGATCGGAGAAATAATTTGATGGAAGGGAAAGCAATTGATTTATATGCTGGTTTGTAATAAGCAACGTTTTTCTTAAGATGATGTAGGATGTTCTTATTGACAGAAATAGCATTGGCATACCGATAAAATCGATATTTTAGCAATAAAATATTCAAGAACAACCACATGACTTCATTCATCGGGATCATACTTGTCAAAATATAAGATATAAATGGCAACATGGGCTTGCCCGGAACTTGTTTTGTTGACTATTTATAGGTATGTTTTGCTATAATGAAACTCCTGGTAGGAGATTCTACACAATTATCAAATCTTAGTTTCTGAAGTCAAACAGTGCATGCTTAAACAAGGTGATATGAAATCTAAAAACCTCTTTTATCCCTCTTTTACCCCTTTAGAATTCGTTTTCAATCCAGATAGAGAGTAAAACAATACCGAATTCTAAACGGCATGACGCCTTCCCCTAGCAACCACTAAATGTACATCGAAAAGGTAGTGTGAGTGAGTGAGTTGCTGTTTAATTAAATAGGTAGAAATCTTTGAATATATTGTTTGTCGACTATTATCAAATCAACAAAAAACTAAGAAGGTGCAAAATTGATTGCTAATGAAAGAGAAGAAAGAAGTTCAAAATGCTTATTTTGACATGTAAGGTTGACTAGAAAAGACATCAAACTACGGCAAGGTAGTGTTGATTAAGCTTTCCTCGTTGTAAAAGCTAATGGCACTGAGTGATTAAGGTCATGCAGATTGATTGCTTAAATATGTTGTCCAATATGAGAAAAATATAACATTACAAAACATTAGCAGTTTATCAGAAATGATTTAATATGATGAGCCAATGAGGACTTGTCATTCTTAAAATGCCAACGAAATATAGTGCTTAAATAAAAACAACGATTATTAAAATCTGAATTTGCAACATCCATGTCTGTATTTCAAGCTATTTCATTTCCCTAATTAAAGGTAATGAGGTTGTTTTGTTGAGTATAGAAACAATTACCATTTGAAGACAGATGATTCACGTGTGAGCTCAGCTTAACATTACTTGTATCCATCCTTGTGATGTTAGGATTAACTATGAAAGCTCTTTGTTCCTAGCTGCAGAAAGACATTCCTTTATGAAAGAAACAAAATTTGCTGACTACACAACTTGAAAGAATAAAATCCTCATCTGCAATGATTAGTTCTCATATATCAAAATCTTCATTTCAGAATAAAAAACAATCAAAAGAATGAGACAGATGACACGATGCTATTGTAATGAAGTAATCAATTCTAGAAACATACTGTTCTTTTGATGTACTAAATCCGAATGTATCAGCTAATGTATTTTCTCGAGAAACAC
Source organism: Steromphala cineraria (assembly GCA_916613615.1). Classification (NCBI taxonomy): domain Eukaryota; kingdom Metazoa; phylum Mollusca; class Gastropoda; order Trochida; family Trochidae; genus Steromphala; species Steromphala cineraria. The sequence goes on along the minus strand of OU744724.1, from coordinate 52,823,723 downwards.
ATTTTCGAAAATGTTCCAATTACTTTGGACTAGGAATGAGGAAACAATAGAGATTGTATAAATAAGGGTGTCAGAAAGTTTGGTTAAGAATTAAAATATTTATTGAACCGATTTATTGATTTGTCAGTTCTTAACTTTTCAAAAGTTAAACATGGCATTTGCTAACATGTATTGAGCAGATACATCACCTTGTTCTAACTACGTGTTTTTTAACTTATAAGAAGGGGTTCCAACCCTAGAGAGCACATATCAAAACAATTAGTTAGCCAGAATGCAATCCAAAGTGATCTGTACGCATTTTTCAATTTGGGTATTTTTATTGAAAGTTATTAAGATACATGTATATCGAAGGACAAAAAATGTTTGAGGAGGAAATATTATGAAAGTGAGTTTTCATATATCTTAACCCAGTGTTCATTGTAGTAACTAATCAATTATCATATTTTCCCAAGTGAAAATTTATAAATGGTTACCTTTTTTTCCTCAATTGAGATTTAAAAAATCACACAAGTCGACATTTTTCAAAAGCATTACGAAAAAACATTTTGACTTTGTATTGTTTTCCAAGACTATCTTATTTGACATGAAAACAATATAACGTTGCTACTGAAGTCTGAGAAGGATTAATATCTGCCAATATATGGAAACAATTACTTTGATAGTTACTTTTCAGAGGCGACTTCTGATACGCCAATGTATGTGATGATAAACAGTTATTGACTTCAAGTGAGGTTCATCCAATGGTTGTCGACCTTGTACACGTGATATTCACAAAGACATCACCGATATGAATATCATGTGTCCAAGGTCGACCAATCATAACCTCAATGGACAAAACTCCAATTCAGCCGTCAGAGGAACAAATCAATGCCTATCGCTTCTTTTACATTATAACACGCGATGTTCGGAGTTGGAGACAGAAACTTTTCGAATCTATCGTTAGTCATCAGAGGTGCTTGGATTATTCTATTAACCTCATGCGACTCGCACATGTTGACATTGCTTGATATCAAGGGATGTCATGTGACAAAGTAGGCAACTTACTATGACGATTATAATGCAATTGGTAATTGGTAAATGTATATAATAATAAGTTATATCAAGTTTTGGCAGTACGATTTTTGGAGAAATTGTAATTTTATTTTATATGACAAATATTGCCAGTATTATAAATTCTTTGAATCAATTTTTAAGTACGTAGTTATAGAATGTATTCGTAAGGACGAGAAACAAGTCAATAATAATTGAAAAGGATTATTAGTCCAATATCATAATCATGAATTATATTCACTATAATCACCCATAAACAGCTTTTAATTTCCTAAACAATAGCTTTATCCATCCATTACTGAAGTGGTAAAGAACACAATTCTAGTTTAGTGGCACATTCAAGAAAGAAGGCAATGTCAATTCTTTCTTGTATTAAAGAAACCTTCATGGCTTTTTAAAATTAGCTGTAAGAAAAGTTCCATGCAGGCAAACCATTCATTTAAAAATAGACTTATCACAATATCAGTCAATAACATTGATGTGTCTCTGAACTAGGTTCTGACAGAAAACGACTTAAGAAAACATCTCTACAACGCCAATGTCTGGAACAGTTTATCTCATAGATTGAAACCATTGGGGTTATTTACTTTGCATTACATTCGACCTTCTGTTGTTAACTGGATCAATTCCTTGACCTGTCTATTTGTGCTGGCATTTTAGTTCAAGGAATGGTACTGGTCTGCGATAACCATGACAATGATAAGTTTGTACCTATGACAATTGAAGGTAAAAGGTGAAGATATAATACATGGCTGATGAAAACTGATTTCCTATCTTCATCTACAGTTTCCTTCTTTCTTTTAGATGCATTCCACTCTCTTCTTTGACTGATAGTTGTAATGATGTGAGCCATTATCGTCATCTTCTTAAATATTTTCAAATCAAAATTACAATTGTCCTTTTGAAATAAGCCGTCATATGCTGATGCTATTTGTAATTATGAATTAAATATTTACTTTGTCTACACTGTATTAAATTATTTACATCTAATGAACGCTTATTTACCCAATTAACCATATTGTTTTAATTGTTTAAATAATGTTTTTATACATATGACAGGTAAAAATATAAAACCTGTCATTATGGATATTGTAAGATATGCGGCCTTTTAAGAAAGGAGTCAAATTTGATATGTCATAGATAACTAACTATGATTATTCCGTTATCAGCTTTATTAGAAGTCCGAAAACATGATGATATAAGGTATCTCAAATTGTTTGACCTATATGTATCCAAGTATTGATATGGTGCCAAGAAAATAAGTTTTATAAAGAATTCCATATGAAATCACATGTGTGTTGTAAATATACAGAACGTCATACGTGTGCATTTGGGTCGTTTGTATTGAACGAGTAGATGTCATGGACGCGGAGGAACAACGAGTTCGAAGAACGAGTTGTTTCTCCGCGTCCATGACATCTTCGAGTTCAATACAAACTACCCAAATGCACACGTATGACGTTCTGTATTACGTGTGCATTTGGGTCGTTTGTATTGAACGAGTAGATGTCATGGACGCGGAGGAACAACGAGTTCGAAGAACGAGTTGTTTCTCCGCGTCCATGACATCTTCGAGTTCAATACAAACTACCCAAATGCACACGTATGACGTTCTGTATTTATTATATACTCTCTTTTTAACCTTTTTAAAAGTAATTTTGAATTGCTTAAATAATCCGAGACGTCGCTCTGCGCATTGATACATAATGCAAAGAAGGCGATTACCTATGACACGCTCGACTGATGATTTGATACCTCAATTATCTGTTTATTTTCTCATTACTTTGCGTAGTTAAACGTAAGAGGCAGTTTTCTCAAGTGTGAAAACTAAATACAGCGATAACAGTTTATCCTTAGTTATTATTTATAAAGTCTGAATATGATAAACGTAAGTTCAGGATTCCGAGCGACGGGATCCTTTCAAACGACGTCACCATGGAAATGACGTCATAATCGTTGTAGGCTATGACGTCATAGGGCCAAGTGTCGCTTGCGATGTTTTCGGAGTTTTGTTTAGGATTTCCTTGTTTATATTGTTTTGCATTTTCTTTACTAACGATAACACTAGTTTCTCATCAATTATTCTTCAATATCATATTAAAAAGTAGGTTTGTTACCAATGCATTGAGATACGTCAAATCTGGTGTTCTAATTAGGAAAATGATTGTTACGTACGGAAAATTCCGAGAATTGCCGAAGCTTAAAAAAAGTAGAACCGGCAGGCGTGCAATACGGATTCTGGAGTGCAATACGGAATTTGAAGACGTATTCCGTATTGCACCCTTGTATTACTATCATAAGATTACATGAGTATATAATAAATGCTATGATGTTACCGTTTCTAGAGCGGTAGTCGCGTTTCGATTGCACAAAATTTCAAAATAGAACAGCAGTATTACACTGTATATGTGATTCACTCATCGAAACTAGTATAAAATACAATCTTTTTAAATATCTAATTGATTATCTTGAAGTTGGAAGATTCCCTTGTAAATCGCTGTGGCGCAAGTTAGTTATCAATTCTGTAATTGAAAGTGAAACCATAAGATGGTCTACTCAGGTCTGTGTAAGGCAAGATATGTCCAGATACCATAAAACTCATAATGCCTTTGGTGTACATAGATTGTATTATTTTATGCATGTGTATCCACAATTTAAAGATATTTTACAGTTTTGTGTACAAATCAACTCCAGGGCAAAATTTTCAAAATATTGTGAACTCTGTGAGAGACATTGTAATGATTACGACTGCCACATAATTCTTCATTGTGAACACTACCTGTACAACAGAAATAGTTTCTTTTCAAAACTAATAGATCTTTTTGATGTCAATATATATGTTGAAATAGAATTATTATCAGAAGATGAAATGCTAGCTCTCTTTTCTGGAGGTCAAATAACCATAACTGACGATATGGATGAAATGTCATGGAGATGTATGATTGTTCTCTTTTGTAATTATTTGTACTCCATGCACACGTCATTGAACTGTACATTTTAGGTCTTCTTCCTATTCCGCCTTTCTATGATATCTTGTTATTTGTAAAATTGTTTTTGTAAATATTGTATGTATTAATGTGTAGTGATCTTCGGACACACATCTGGAGGAAATAAAGACATTCATTCATTCATTCATTCAGTTCAGGATTCCGAGCGACGGGATCCTTTCAAACGACGTCACCATGGAAATGACGTCATAATCGTTGTAGGCTATGACGTCATAGGGCCAAGTGTCGCTTGCGATGTTTTCGGAGTTTTGTTTAGGATTTCCTTGTTTATATTGTTTTGCATTTTCTTTACTAACGATAACACTAGTTTCTCATCAATTATTCTTCAATATCATATTAAAAAGTAGGTTTGTTACCAATGCATTGAGATACGTCAAATCTGGTGTTCTAATTAGGAAAATGATTGTTACGTACGGAAAATTCCGAGAATTGCCGAAGCTTAAAAAAAGTAGAACCGGCAGGCGTGCAATACGGATTCTGGAGTGCAATACGGAATTTGAAGACGTATTCCGTATTGCACCCTTGTATTACTATCATAAGATTACATGAGTATATAATAAATGCTATGATGTTACCGTTTCTAGAGCGGTAGTCGCGTTTCGATTGCATGGGTCGATATTTCGAGTCATTGTCTTTTGACTCGTCTTTGATTTATCTTCATTTAAAGATAATGATGACATTTTTGCCGTTTATTCTTATTTTCATCTTTTGTTCTTTTCTAAATACATAACATAAAAGATATATCAACCAAAAATTATATTCTGTAATAACATAATTAACACACAGATGGTTTTACTCAAATTCAAATTTTTTAGAACTTTCTATCATTTCCCCCATCTTGCTTTTAAACGAAAAACCTAGGAGTTTTTCTGAAATAATACACAAACATTTATCATTGAAACTTTATCTGTAAATTGCAATTAAGTTAAGGTGATTAAGTTCAATGTATTCTGTTTGCAAAGAACTCGGTAAATATACCATTTGATAGAAGATTAATTGTATTCAGTGAATATAACCGGAACATATTTATTTCCTTCTCCTTCATACTTGTAGTTTGAATTGCAAACACATTTCTCTGAATATTATGACTGTACGTCAGTTCATTATGTTAGTTTCTTTTAAGAATGTTGTCATTGGGACTTAAATACGATCACATCAAATAGACCCAGAGCTGTTTAGGACAACAGAAATGGTGTTGAGATCAAATTGATCCCCTGTCAATGTGTAGCTATTCTTGACGCAATGAATTAAAGATTTTACATAAATCGATAAAATCTGTTACTTTCACTTCAAGGTTTAACACCAGTTGGCTTCAATCACGCAAATTAGACAAACATTGACTAACGCCATCAAATTCAATTGCTTATGTGTAATATTGAAGAAAGTTTAACATTTTAGGCGTTAGCATTTGGTTCTTGTTAAGGTTTGGCATTACATTAAACAGGATTGTACATGATTTCATTTTATGCCAAGTGAATTGAATCAATTGGAAAGTATTACCAGCCTAATAATAAAAAAACGTATTAATTCCATCAACAGGTCCATTGCGTTTTTCTCATTGATTGACTTAAGTATCTAGATATTATCTTCTTTGCACTAACTCAGAAAGAGGTTATTTAATCTTTAAATATCTTTGGCAACCAATTTTAAAAATAATTTAAAAACAATAACAACTATTGTTTTCCATAGAAGATGTAATGTTTATTTGATAATTAATTCTTAAATAAAAAAAGATAGTTGGTAATGTGGGTTATATTTGAATATCCCCTTATTCATTGTGAAGTTTTGAATAATATGTGGGATGATTTTCTCCGCATTGTGTTGTGTTGAACATTTTGTGATTTTATTTTTAATTTGTTCCTCTTTTGATTTGGCAGAGAAATTTTGTGGCAGTTTACTGTCTTAATTTGTTTGTGAAACAAAAATTAAGTAATTCATTAGATACTTTTGAAAAATAATCAACGAAGGATAGATAGACTCACCTAATAAACCTTGCTTTGTAGTTTAGATCCCTTTAAAATCAATCTTTTATGATAAGGTAAAATCATCTGTACAGAATAAGAAATAAGAAGGCGTCATATATTGTAAATTGAGCCACTGAAGTACTCAATAATGTGAAGAAGCTGCTATCAATAAATGCTAATCACATTATCCTTCCTGTGTGTATTTACTTTCGTGCTAACGAACTCATTATCAGTAAGAACAACAGACGACCACCTCTCAGTTTGATAAATGGTCCCTAGAAAGAGCTTAACTTATATTCACAGTCACGAGCTGAACTATTTAACTCAATAATCCGTAAGTAGATTGTTGATCATACTTGATCACGCAGCATTTTCTGTTTTGGTGCTCATCACTATTCATATGTGAATTTCCATAATGTTATTGATATACGTTCATATCACATCACAAACTATATATATTTTGATATCTTGAGCATCTTCTCTTCACAATGCTCGGAATTTCATCAGTTATCTGTTTCATACATAAATTTATTTAGAGCGTTAACTTTTGTATGGATAATCCTGATGGAATAACCAAAGGTTGACATGAGGTTATCAGAAAATTATCCAATTATTGACCACGCTAAATGTTAGCAATACACTTTAAAACGTTTGAAGTGAAACTTCCTTGATGAATTCTTTGTTAAACCAACAAAGAATTAGACACTTTAACTGGTAACTTTTCATTTTGTTTGAAATCGAATGAATATAATTCAGAACAATAACATGAATGCAACATAGCTATTCATAACATCAAACTATAGCAAAATTAATTTTAAATAATTAAGATTCAATATATGAAAGCAGACATGTCGATAAGGTAAGTATTGTAAACAACTTTTACTAAGTTCAATATTAACAAATATGCAACACCATGTCTCTATTGAAGACAAGAGGCAATTCATTTACAACAATCTGAATCATTGACTCCACTTCAGCTAGTTATGGAAAGAACATAAACTGTAACATAATTGACGATTTCATATTATCATCAGTCATACTGAAACCCGAATGGACAGAACTGTATTTTTTGTAAACTATAATACATGTAGATAACAAATATATGATGTTTTGGAAGAGCGAGGCGACAGTCAATGTGATTTATGAAAATGCTTTTGCTATCGAGTTATAAATCTTTAATGAAAACCTGAAAGAATATGAATGCGTATCTTGCCAAAGCAGAGATATCGCTGTCACACAACTCGACACAGTTCATATATTTTCCAAGTGCAATACTTATAAATGATCAATGTATGTGAATCCCCTGTCAAATAAATGATTTATCAGTTTCAGAATCTCTTTAATCTTATGTCTATCGAGTACAAAAATAATGCTGAGGAGTTATTCCTTTGGAGGATATATAATTTATTTTAAATACAAAAGACAGAAACTATAGCTGTGATACCTACTGCCATCTTGGTAAATGATCGAATATGGTAAACATTAGAAAATAAGCTATATTCTATATTAAACTTTAACTTTTGATCGGTTGGAACTGTATGTGTTACAGTGCATAGATTTACATATTTGACACCTTTGTAAGTCACATGTAAACTTGATGATTAGTTTTCAACTAGGCTATACTACTTACTATATAAAATCTAAAATGCGTTTCAATGATAACTTACATTAAACTTTGTAAGTTTAAACACCAAAATGGTGAACTTTTTCTACATCGAAAAGACCATTATTACAAAAAAGAAAATGTTAAAAAAACACAAAAAGGTGCCAATACAAATGATGGATGTTCTATTGATAAAATGTCATTTGGCTAAGCCTGTTTTTTCAAGTACCGTTTTGAAAAGAAAAGCTTGTTTTACCGCAAAGGCGACTGTCTATGCCAACTGCGTTGTAACAGGGGAAATAAACTTTTTTAACTTTAAACATAAATTTTCCTGCGTTTGACAATTCAACTGAAAGATAAATTATTCTCTTGTCAATTCAGATGGGAGCATTCATTTTCTATATGCATATTTCACATAAATATAAATGTCCCCGCAGACATATCTAAAATGAAAACACTAGTTGGTTGTACAAGGTTATGTTTGTTTAGAAAAACTGTCTTATATAAGTACATGTATGTTACCTAATCAATTACTGGACTCTGGAGATTTGTTCTGATGTATTTGGAATTGTGTAAGGGAAACCTTGATGTTGACGATAAGCTGGTGCGAAATGTAAAGTCTCTTGATGGAAATGCAAAGAGGCCTACTTTACTAAAATTGCTTTCCAAACGTTCTTTTGGTGTATCTTAAGCTTAGCATTGACTAAGAGAATGTTATGGTTATCTTGCAACAAATCGTGATATGTAGCCTAATGTAAATGTTCAAGAGGTTGAAGCCAAGTCCTTAAGTAATGCCATTTTGTGAAGCTTGTTACTATGATCACAAAATATTAGCTTAGTACGGGTATAGTTTTGTGCCCTTTCTTATCGTGTCACTATTTACCATATTGGCATTTGTTGTAACGATAGAAACGAACACCATTAAAAGATAACAGAAGTTTAATCATTGTTGATTTATTTACTTAATATTGGATGCATAGAGTAAGAAATTGTCTAAGATCATTATAAAATCATTTATAAAACATGCTCCTTGTTTCAAATAATTGAAACTATGAATTACATATTAAAGGTAATAGCTTCATTAATAGGATTAATCGCAAATGGTGTGAGAGATGTCTTTAAGACTTGTCATATCATTTATCAAATTTTGCAATTAGCAACTTTTTGTTATGATGCGAAACAATCCGTTGATAATGTAAATTGATAATTTGAAGGAAGAATTATTTTCATTTCCTATGATATTGGCTGTCCTTTGAAGAGTTCCAAATAGCAACATCTGGTAATGAGGTAGTATGTTGAATGATAACTGCATGTAAAAAGGCCCCTTTTCCATCCTGATACATTAAAACTAAATTAATCAGATAGTAAAAACGCATTTTGTACATGAAGATGAATATTTTTTTATCACAATAATGTTTTATGAAGACGTGGGTATGCAAAATCATTCAATAATATTTTAGATCTTAAACAGAAAACACGTAAAAATATATGAAAAGTGATGTATGTTTTCTTTGACGTGAATTCGAGTTATGCAGTAAAATTCACTATTTCATTAAGGCAGCACGTGTTAAGCTACAAATTTCATGTTGATCATATCACTGACCTTAGAACTCAATTTTGTAATCACTGATTGTTAACAAGAATAAATCTGCGTTAATAATATCGTCAATAAGGATAATCATAATGTGCCAATTATGCCAGGACGTATTGTAATGAACATTCCCTCCCGACAGAGGTAACTCAAATACGTTGATCAAACTTCTGTTCTAATAATAGATCAATTTTCTCGTTTTCGACAGATTCCCCAAAAAATGTTGCAGCACAAACCATCTGCAAATTCAAGCCAATGAAAACACCTCTCACATGGAATTGGTTTTTGTCATCACCGAGACCTTTGCCATGATTCAGTAGTTAACATGTTGCCTTATAAACAGCGGACTCATTGCACAAGTAACTTCGATTGCATCCACCGACGTTAAATAATTTAAAACATTGCATCTCAATCAATTGCAAGTTTCTGCTCATTTCATTTGAAAAACGAAAACGTTACCATTCAAATCGTTTTCACTTGTCAAACACGTTTATATCAACAGAGTGATTCATGGATTACCTCTGACAGCCTGCAAATACCAAAATAATCATATAAAATGAAAAATATAAATGAGGCGAGTTTGCTGAACTACAATCCTTTACATCAAGATTGCTCTTATCATTGCAACCAGAGCCAATTCGTTCTTCACAAGTTTGATGAATTTGTTTATGTAAAAGTTAATGCCTGGGTGAAATGAAGGTTTTGCTGAATCTGGGGTTGTAAACATATCAGAAAAGTTCGTAAATGTAAAGAAAGAAAGAAAATTCTTCACATAGTTTTTCTATGAAAAGGAGACATGAAGGATGCTTTCGTTGTTTTTTCGTCCATGGCAGAACGTATTCTTTGGAATTTATCACTTTCTACGTCATAATACACAATAAAGCCTGTTTTGTGCAAGGACAATCAATTTCCTAAGACAGTAATAAATCACCACAAACGATAAGATTTATGTAATGCTCGAAAGATAGAATTAATAGAAATTGATTTATATGCTGGTCCGTGGTAAGCAACTTTTTTAATGATGGTTTCTTAACATGATGTAGGACGTTCTTTCATGTAATAATAAACAATTCACTGGCATGCTGATAAAGTACAATATTTTAGCAAAGAATTACAAAGAACAACCAGAGGATGGATGGTAATAGAAATTAAAGCTACTTAAAATTGAAACTTACTTTGTTGGTTGTGTATGCGTAATCTTGCTGGTAAGAAAGTATGTATGATGTTAGAAAATTAGATTCTGAGACAGGTCAGGTCTTCAAAAAATTTATATTAGAAGTAAATAACCCAATGGATCCAATGCTACAAATCATGGCAGTGTTTCTCGATATTTTCCCCATGCAATCACTACATGTACATCCCATACATTTAAGGTTGGGTAAAGATCCTGTTCCGAAATTTAGAATATCCTGTGTGTCGACTATCCAAAAATCAACAAGACACAAAAAGATGGTGCACACGTGGAAAGTTGCTAAAGCCATGTGTTAAACTTGAATGGTGGTTAAAGCTGTTTACACAGAATATTGAATATTGATTGAACGACTCGCAAATTTGAAATATCCGTATTTCTATTTCAACACTTTCAATTATCCTTATAAACTTACCTGAGGTTTTGTATTTGTTAAGTGTAGAAACATGTACCAAATACAGATAATACAACAAGTTAGGCTATATATTACTATCTATTCTTGTGATGTCTGGATTGATAGCCAGGAAAACTCATAGCCTCTGAAAGACATTCCTGTAATAAAGGAAACACGATAAGCTGACTGCACAACTTGAAAGAATAAAATCCCCATCTGCAATGATTAGTTTCCGTATATCAAAGTCTTTTTATAAGAATAAAAAACATTCAAGTTTCGAGAGAAAAGAATGAAAGAGACGAGACGATGTTATTGTAACGAAAACTTGAAAAGATTGTGTTCTTTTGATATTCCAAATCCGCCTGTATTAGCTAATAGAATTTCTCGAGAAAGACCATTTTCGAAATTATTCCAATTTCTTTTGACATGCTGAAAGGAAACAAAACAGATATTATGGCATAAGTTTGTAGGAGACGACACTGTGTGTCATTAAAATTCGAATATCTAAAACTTTATTGACTTGTTAATGATGAGCTTTTCAAATGTTTTAAACATCAATCAATAAAATAATTAATATCTCTTCACATGCCTTTTCATGAAAGTAATGATTATGCTTTTTCGGATGTTTATTAATTGTGTGGGATATTTTGGAGCTTTTCAAATGTTTAAAACATCAATTAATAAAATAAGTAATATCTGCTCACATGCCTTTACATAAGAGTAATGATTAAGCTCTTTCGGATGTTAATTAGTGTTGCGGGATATTTCTGTAAAATATTATCAAACGACGGTGTCGATCATAAAACATAAAGATCTCTTGAATCTGTGTCCTTGAAAATATATCTTTATATACTCAAAGGAATTTCAGCATAACTAAAGATCAATAAATCAAAAAAGTAAAGATAGATAGTTATATTGCACGAATCGTTTTGATAGGCAAGATGTCTGAATGTAAAGAAGCTGCTTTAATATTGCCTGATCTCACGCACACGATATTCCCTGAAGAAGCCATTTTAGGTGACAAAGAGGCTGACAAATTCCTTCGTTGTTAACACAGCCAACATTAATTTTTGTATGAAGGATATTTTAGTGATTGAGTGAGGTAATGCTTAACACCACTTGGGCAATATTTCAGCTACTAGCGGCGTCAAATATATTCTAAGGTTACCTTTTAAATTTTATTTGAAAATATATTCATTCAATTGGATATTTTCCTCTCAATCACTTCTATATGAATGGATCATTTCAGATAAAGCATCATCGATGTGACGTCGATTAAGAGAAACAGTTTTTACTTTTCAATAGATTTAAAAGAATGAATTCTTTGTGTAGATCCTTTTGACAAATGTCAAATTCCCTGCTCAATAATATGATTACAATGAATGTCAAGATCAAATACTCTCGTACTCATTATCTAATTAATATTCATCAAATTTATGCTACATTGAGTAATATTTTTACGTCATACACATCAAGGATATAACTATGTTATAAAATTGACCCATATTTATTCAAACATGCCAACATTAGAAATGTTATAACACTTTACTTTATCTGTTTACTGTCATGATTTTGAATTCATTTCAGTATGCTTGTTGTCGATTTGTTTGCCAATAGTGTTGAAAATGTCACAAGCATAATTGAAAGCTACTCTCATCAATACGATTGACTCAGTTCTTTGTTGAAAATATCAACTAGACGTTCTCAATTTGATCAATCGGCCTTCATGGGGCATAATTAATGTACATAGTCACGTAATGAATTGTGGAGGATCTATAAGCTCTTATATAAATTACCGATTACCAGGGCTTTTACTTCTGTCACTTGGTGCTATGCAATCCATTTGGCATTTCAAAAAGGTACTTCACTTAAAATTTGGCATTCTTGACTAACTATTTAATCTGTTTCTTTGTCTATCAATAACTTTGTCTTTTTCGTTTAGGTCATATTGATGGTTTTCATGACAGCAATCTTATTAAAATACGATCTATTTGCTACACTACGCTACACATCTTATTAAAATACGATCTATTTGCTACACTACGCTACACATGTAGATCTTACCAGGCTCAGTTATAACAGCCGTCAGAGTATCCTTTGACTCAGCCAATCAGCGACTTTGCCCCGTAACTCGGGTTGCTGGTGACGGGTAGTCATATCTAATCTTCAAAACTCGAAAAACGAACATTTCCGACTATTTTTAAATGTCGACAACAAATATTTCCTGTCATGTCCGAATGAATAACTCAAACTGTGCTTTATACCGCTCCTATCAATTTGTTGGTCCAAAATCGTCCAGGTAAATACTTTAATGTTATCATTATCGAAGAAATCACCGTAAACGGGGCAAATTCAAACAGCAAGCTGTAGATGCTATTTTTGGAACAGTTACGTTATATAAACGTTTCCCTTTAAATCTTATATGAAACCATTCATGTTCATTAAATTCGTAGTATTTTGTATCCATAAATATACTGACACAAATGAGTAGACCAGAACTGACATAAAAACATTAGATCAAGTCTTGTTGATTTGATATCACACATATTCGATGTACATATGCAAATTAGAAAGAATCTTGTTCTGTCAAATAGTCAAACATTACAAATGAATTTACGACCTATGCAAATTACCTAACACTGCTTTTGGGAAATTCGAAAGGTAATAAGTTATCATTTTATCATTTGGGCTATGCCGATTTACGGTTTAATATCTTGAATTGTCCTTTAAGAGACGTACGATTTGATTGGTGGATGAAATTTTCCTCACATCAAGCGGTCAAAGGTTACCCTGACGGCTGGACTTACGGGGCCTTGTGAGATCTTTAATCTGCGTAACGTAGTGAAGCAATTAAGATATCATTTTAATGAGATTGCTGCATAACAGCATTATAAGGCAAGTTTTCAATTACACTTTTTGAACATTGCGCTAAGTATGCGCTGAATGACTTAGCTTTAAACAGCAAAGTGCATCTCGTGACAAACATCTCGTGACAAAAATTGTATTGTTATTCGAAAGCCCTAAATGTGATGGAGAATTTTACTCTGAAAGTCTAAGGGGATCAATGTGAAGATTATCGAAATATTAATTCCTTGGTAACAGAGGATGAATTTTGAACTATGCAGATACATTGGATTTAGTCAGAACTTTATGTCGAATTATGCCCACGGATTATGCACATTCAACACTAAAGTATACATTTCCTTCCAAATGGATATTTAATTGAAAAATAACTAATTTATGAAGAATGTCATGTAAAAAAGGCATTTGACAAAATCAATAATAAAAGTACACTTCTGATTTAGTTGATAGATGATCACCCTTATATTATTTTAGTTTCTAACAAGAAAACACAACCCAAGGGTAATTTATCATTTTACGTAAGACACTTAGATAGTGGAGTGTGTTGTTTTGGTAACAATATTGATATCATCTGTCACACAATTCGACACAATTCATTCATATCGCTAGTGCAAATATTTAGCTATTTCCTCCTTTGGGGATATTCAATCTACTCTAAATTGATACATGTGTTTACAAGACAAGTAGACAATGCCGTTTACAGAATCTGACAATTCTTTTGTCTCGTGATTTCTAAAGTAATTTTGCTCTTAGATTCAATCAATTATATAAACCTGAATCCACGGAAAGAAAAGATAAACATGACCTTTTTGGAAATAAAAGGCATTGGTCAGTAAGAGTTGTCGAATTTGGCTTAACTAATTCTCTTGCCAATACCTTATTTTACTCTGCGTAGAGGAACAGGAAATGAACGACATGCCAAAAGCACATGGCAATGTAGTCATTCAAACATACAAAACTGACTGTGAGCTATGTCTTTAGGAAGCATGACAAGTCTTGGAGAATATACACCAGTAAGAGCTCAATGTCTTGAAAAAAGTTACCCTTGATGTTATAGACAGCACAGACTTGCAAGGCACTTGTTTTCAATGTTTTCAATGTTTATCCATCTCAGACAAATAGTTCATCACGTTCAGTCTCCTCTTTTGCAATAAAACAAAGATTTTTGCGTTCATTCAGTCCTCAATTTTGAGTTTTAAACACTACTACTCCTTACCGTTTTCGCATGGCAAGGCTTACTATACAACATCCCTCAAGTCAGTTTATTTGCCGATTTCTTCTTCTTGGTAATTCAGAGCTATTCTTGAATTTAAGGTTTTAAATAAATCGATAAAATGTGTCTTCACTCATATAACCTAGCCTCAGTTTACCTCTTTTCCGTTAACTAGACATTCATGGACTAAGACCATCCAATGTAGAGGTTCCTCAATGACACATCAGTATGAAAGGACAGCTGTTGGGCGTGACTATTTCATTTTTTATATTTAGGTGTGCCATTAAGAGAAATCGATGGTCCACAAGGAGTGTTTATGGAATTGAATCAATTGAAAAACATTATCATAATTATGAGAAAGCACTTGAAATCATTTATTGATGGATGAATACATAGTTTATGTTATATAAAGATGATATAAGGATATTTCAGACTCTCATCAATATTTTTGATGATATAAACTCATTTTCAGAAAAGACAGCGACAAACCTTTTATTACATAGGAATGAACCTCTCACCTCCATAAACGAGGATTGTCTTCATCACAACATTTTTCTTCATAGATTTATCATTGTAATTAACAAAGCTTAACATACACAGGCGTATACGGACTGGTCTTTCATCTATAACTACAGATGTATGTGAGTCCTAAATAATCCTTTATATATTTAAAATAATAAATAAATTTATTTCCTTTGAAATTTAAATATCGAAGAATAAAAGCAAACAGAATGTTTCGAACCTATTTATCAAATAATCAATCATGTCAAAAACTAATTCTTATCAAATATTAAAAGAAGATTAATATCATTTTCAGTTAATCATAGATAAGTACATGTAGATAGTAGATAAACAGGAGAGATTACTTATATAGATAGATATAAGACATTTGGCTCAATTAATGTTTTATCTTGTCTCAGCTGACTAAATGGGTATTTAAATCACGACAGTGACTGTTTGCAAAAGCGAGAGCAAAAACATGATAAAAGCTAATAGCGGTGAGCGTTGATCAATATGCATTATTTTGATATTGGAGAATATTTTGTATTTGAGAAGGATAAATTTTATTGCATTGCCGCCTGTTTTAATGTTTGAATGCCGTTATTTGGAATTGTCGTGTTTAGTATTTTTGCGTTTGAATGGCGCTGTTAGCAAGTGCAAAAAGCAAGCCACATAAAACAACAGCAACAGCACATTCACGGAGATGCTCCTTGTACCCTTCTTAAGTGTTAGTAGCACGTTTGTTGACAATTTTATATTTTAAATATTCCCCTGATAAATGTAAGTAATTGCTAAATGTATTATTTTGACAGTGTCAAAAATCTCATTACACTAGAAAATCATCCATAGTCAGAGGACAAAGCACGAAGATTCACATAAATTCCATTGGCGGCCATTTTGTGTGAACACCTTTAAATCATTTTGTGTAAGAAAAAGGAATCGCATGGCTAAACTTTACGTTATATATTTGAATTATTACTGCTCCATTTAGTTTTTATTTACCTTATATTCCCCCTAAATCGTGCTACAGCCAATTTAAGGGTTAGAGATTGTTTGGATTATCTTGTAAGAGCTACCAAAGATAAACCCTTATTGAATTTGAGCTAGTTGAGCCCCTTGGTTAAGAAACAGCAATTCTGTTAAGTTTGGTAGTAGTGTTTCCAAGTGGCATTTTAGAATGTTGATATGGTAAGAAATGCAAAATTGCTTGGATTTACAACTTCTTTATTGCAATAAACCTTAGAATAAATACTCTTTGATAACTTTGTTAGGACACACGTCGAACATAGTTGCATATTTAAATCAATATCATTTGTTGTTCTTGATAGTATGAGCTGAGAAATGAACTCTTTTAATTTGAAAGTTGATTTTACTATTCCTGGTTTTGCTAAGTGAGTGTTAAAGTCATAAATAGTCTAAATTTGGTATTTTCAATTGTGTAATGGACTTTGCATTCTTGAGTTCATGAAAAGTATCAAAGGATATTTAATTCCATTTATGAAGAGCTCTTGAAAACACGGATTGGACAATTACTTACATACGTACATTACAATACAACAAATATTTCCTATTGAAGAACTAAGGGATATGTAGTAGGGACAGTGGTAGAGTATGAAACATTCAGGCTGGATTATTGATATTTCTATTATTTCATCTCTCCTTGCAATATCTAATTTTATAGAACAGTGAAACTCTTTGTTCCTCGCTGGAAAAAGAGAGGCGTGTAATAAAAGAAACGAAAGTTGCTGACTTCACAACTTGAAAGGAGTATATTCACTCTTTGATATATCTGATATATCAAAGTCTGCATTTGATAATAAATCCAGGCAATTCAGGGAAAACGAATGAGACAGAAGAGGCGACCCTTTAATTGTAACGAACTTATCAACTTTTCTTTTCTTTTGATGTCCCCAATCCGACTGCATTTGCTAATCAAGTTTTTTTGTGTTGGAAAGCATTTTCGACATTGGCTAACAATTGCTTTCGACTTGGTAAACGGTATTATTCGACATTTCAAATCATAGGGATGGCTACACTAAACTGAGAACATTTAAACCATGTGTTGACTTGTTTAGTGTTGAACTATTCTTGAAGCTTGCTTTGCTCAAATCGATACACTTTGTGACTTCCGCTCTCAATAACATTTATTATCTGCCAACACGCAAGTACGACTTAATGTACCAACTTGAGGTAATTACTGAAGCAAAATAAAACAGTAAGAAGGTTTTCATTTCTCTCGTATAAACTTGATGGTCTTTCTTAAAGAAAAACACATTTGCTTGTTTTATAAGAGTATTTCTTGTTTGATAAGAAGTTGTTATCTATAACCTCGGTGCTTAGTAAGTGGACTTGATACTCACAATGATCATTTGTAAAGTTATAAATGTTTTAACAGTGCCATATCTAAAACTACACAAGAAACTTATCCAAAATCCTGTAATACAACATCAGTATGGATCTGAAGTCGTTTGTTATTTTAAGCATTGTGTTTTAAGGTACTTAACTTTACAAAATTGCTTGTAAACTGAAAATTGATTGGAAAGTGCGAAGTTAAACACCAAAAAGGTACTGATATGTGTCTGTACCCAAAATATATGAGAAATCACTTCATTGTTGTTCATAATCAATTTTTAACAAACTTATACTTCCAACCTCTCTGTTACGTGAAGTAATATTTTTCTTATAGTTTTGAACCTATCATCAGTGTCATGTTAGACTTTTGGGGAGAAGAAGTCTGACTACTTCTGTGCTGAAAATATCAAACGTTGTTTCAAAGAGATGAATTTACTTACAAAGGGTCAGACTTAAGAATCCTGTGGTTATATAAACACAGTTAAGATATATCTTTCGAAACGTCTATGTGGAATGAGTTTTTCTTTTCCATCTCTGTGTAAAATGTTGCGTGTGGTAATGCACATAACGTGTGACCTTAATAATTTAAAGTCTTGGCTTTGAGATATGCGAGTTTTTCTACTCTACCTATAAAAAGTAAAAAGTTTAAGTGGTGCAATTTTCAATTTTCTTACCTCTGTTGACACAACATCTTCCCTGGTATAAAAACAGCTTAATCTCAAATATTATATCAAAGCTCTTACACATATGCTTGATAAAACACCAGTAGCTGTGAGGTACACATGCATCTTTTTGTCTTCGCACTTTGTTTATTTGTTCAAATGCATTGCATAACAACACATGGCGCCACTTAAAGGTAGCCATAATATTTTCAAAACGTTACTGATAACATCTAAAAATGTCATAGTGTTAAATTAATACACGCGTGCAACAGTGAAGAACATAAACCCTTGAAATATAATATTGGCATGTATATGTTAATTCTTTGATCATATGATTGCAAGTGAATTACCAGGATTATTAATAAATGAACCATAGTATCAATCGTAAGGGAACATAAAAATTATACGTATTTATAGTCACTTCTGATATTTTCGTCTCTCCACCCACCACTGGATAAAACTCAGGCAAAGCATTTTTACTGATCTTCATAAATATTACAACTTACACTTAAAGGGGCAGTACATGTAGCACGTTTTTAGGGGGTATATAGGGTGATGTCAGGAAAATGAAAATTAATGGTTCCAACTGAAAGACAATGTTTTTAAACTTAATGGAGCAGTAATAATTCAAATATTTAACGTAAAGTTTAGCAATGCGATTCCTTTTTCTTACACAAAATGAATCATGGGTGTTAAAAAAAAATGGCCGCCTATGGATTTATGTGAATCTTCATACTTTGTCCTTTTTCTATGGATGATTGGCTTGTGAAATGAGATTGTTGACACTATCAACTATATACATTCAGCAATAACTTGCAATTATCAGTGAAATAATATCAAATTATCAAAAAAGGTGCTACTGCCCCTTTAAGTTATTTTAATAAATATGTCAAATGTGTAACTTTTACAGAAGTTCGTCTCTCCACCCACTGCTGGATAAAGCATCTGAGGCAAAGCATCTTTGCCGATCTTTGTAAATATTACAACTTACACTTAATGGACAGTAGCACGTTTTTAGGGGGGATATAAGTTGATGTCAGGAAAATGAAAATTAATGGTTCCAACTGAAAGATAATGTATTTAAACCTAATGGAGCCGTACTAATTCAAATATTTAACGTTAACCTTAGCCATGCGATTCCTTTTTCTTACACAAAATGAATTATAGGTGTTCAAAAAAATGGTCGCCTATGGATTTTATGTGAATCTTCATACTTTGTCCTCCGACTATGGGTGATTATCTTGTGTAATGAAATGTTTGACACTGTCAAAATAATTTAACATTAACTTACGATGATCAGTGAACATTTTTAAAATATAAAATTATCAAAAAACGTGCCACTGCCCCTTTTAAGGCTTTACACTTTTTGCATTCAAATCAACACATTTTGATAAGATTTGGGAAAGAATGAACTCAATATCTTCAGATTAGCAAGTTTTCAATGTTCATTGAAGTGAATAAAATCAATGTCGCATTTTGACAAAGCAACTATTTATAAAAGTCAGGCCTGTAGTGAACAACTTACATAAATGATAGTTCAAACTTTTGTGCAGCTGTCATTACATCAAAAGTAACAACTGCAGATACGCCAAATTATAATGATATCAAATCAAATTAATGGAAACGTATTAAGGTTCTATTTCGTCATGCAAATCGAAAGCTGTATCAAAAGACTTAATTCAGTAGAACAATTCGAAACAAAGTATCATTGACAGTGCAGGAATGTAGGACATTGCCTCAATACGTGGAATAGTTTAGCTCTTGTAGTGATCTTAATTTGTAAAAACTAAATGAAAACAGAAATCGAAGGTGAAAGATAGTTCTAAGTTCAAATATGATTTAGATATTCTTTAAAGGGGCAGTAGCACGTTTTAAGGAAGAATATGAGGTGATGTCAGGACAATGAATGTATTTGGTTCCACTTGAAAGAGAATGAAGCAGTAATAAATCAAATTTATAATGTATAGCCATGTTCAGCCATGCAATTCCATTTACTTGCACAAAATGAATTTAAGGTATTCAAACAAAAATGGCCGCCAATGGACTTGACGTGAATCTTTAAAATTTCTGCCTACATGAATCAATATAACTCGATAAAGACATTTTCAAGAGATTCAATGTACTAAAGAGATGGCTTTTCTCATATTTCTGTTTCCATTTGGTTTTATGTGATGCAATACAGTGCAAGTCTCTGTTCACAATGTAATTACTTACTTTCTTGCATTTTCCTACATCTAAATGTACGTCGTTTTCCCATTCAGCTTAAACATCAAAGAAATAACAGGTAATAGGAAGCCAAAACTTTTACAGCACTTACTTTTTGAAACCATAAAATCCGTTTAAGCTTTACTTTCAAAATTGATCGTCTGTAAAATGAGTATAAGGACAAGGGCACTTATTACACTACTACATTCTATACAACTAATAATTGTATAGCACCAATTGTCAGCTCAGAGGGAACTGCTCAAGGCTCTTTGGTTTTCTCTCGATCATTGGATATATATCTTCATGACACACCTTTATATCATCTCGTATATATTCCTACACTTGTTCATCTGATAACACACTGAAAAACTATGCTTAAATAATAACGCTTAATGAAAATGACTTTAAGGATAAAATATGAATAATGGTTAACATAATCATATATCTTACGTTTTTGGCCAGATATATTTCTAAACGGCATATTTGTATGAGATAATATACTTTTTTAACCCAAGTGTTGAACAAATCATTTCTGAATTTACTGTGGAAGGGCTATGAGTATCATCTATAAGTATGATTCACCTGCGTATTTGTATCCTCATAACTCTTACACTTTCCCTAAAGACCTTTTATTTTGAAAAGGTTCTACACACATTCTGAAAATTTGATATTACAAACAATAAAATGACCAGTTTCTATAAAGCACTGGTTTGGTTATAGACAACGAATGTCATGAAAACTAAAACGCACTGCCTATGTTATATATTATGTATGTCATGAAACATAAATAGTTCCCCTAAGCGACCATGACAAGAAAATCAATATTATCTTATGAAAGGAATATTGGTCATTTCCTTACACACTATATGTTCGTTCATTTGATGTACTCAATCATGCTATATTGACATTTGCCTTCAAGGTACCTTCAAGGTTGCCTACCAGGTAAAACTAGCTACATTTTCTTGTAGTAAAATTGGAACTGTCATGAAAAGATGTGATGGAAATGAACCTCCTATGGTTTACTAAGTAACATGACTTACTTCAGATTCCTGTTATGACGTTCTGTCAAATCTTCATAAAGTTCTTAATGGAGTTTCAAGAAATGGTTCACAAATTGAGGGGAAAAAATCAAAGAAATTATCAAATTACTTTGAACAGAATGTAATACTTGATAATGGTCAACTTTTATTTTAAGAAATTACAACTTAACTTAATGTTCGCCAATAATGAAAATGGTAATAGTGCCGAAACTACGTAATAAACTTTTGGTTTCAAATATCCAAAATATAATTTGGGTTATAAAAGTGACCTGTTTGCAGTTACACTTCCCTGATAAGAAATCAATAATGAAATGAAGGACACACTCACAAGATGATTCTCGCCAAACGATCTGAATTATTATGATATATATTTATTTATGCTATCGGCAAATACACAACACATCCGACGGCTTTGGCAGCTGGGTTGGTTGGCATTTGCGATATAAGTCAGTTGCAAATAGGATCATATCAGTACTGGTAAATCTTGCTTAAGGCTCTATAAAGAGTTGTAAGATGATACTGGCTTTAAGTGTCTTGATAGTGTCCTTTGGAATAAGGTTATTGTAACATTATAGCGTTTATTATTTATAGAATGTATTTTGGTTGAGATGTTAATGATATTTTGCATAGAAATGTGATATAAACAATGGATATCAATTACGCAAATATGAATATGAATATTAAAGGGACAATAGATATAGCACGTTGTTAGGGGGATATAAGGTGATGTCAGGAAAATGAAAATAAATGGTTCCAATTGAAAGACAATAGATTCAAGCCAAATGAAGTAGTAATAAATCAAATATATAATGTAGAGTTCAGTCATTGCCAGTTATAAATATTACCCTTATTACATTGGATACAACAAATATTTTCATCACTTGGTTAAGATGAATGTATAACCATAAGAAATGTTACAGCTCTTCTTAAATTGGTTTCTGAAAAAGAAGATATAATCTTGATATTGAGAAAGAAAATGATTTTTTTCTTAATCTATTTACGAAAGACTTTTGTGGTATCAAAGCATATAATATAAGAAGGCCAAAGTTCCAAATTTCTACAGAACAATATGCCTCAAATTAATTTCTATCAGATCTTTCATAATGAAAAAGTTGGTAACATATGTGGTCCTGTCTATTCTTCGAAGAACAGACCCTCTGTGATTTGTTCAAATATCAAATATAATCTAAAACAGTATTTATACTTAAATGAAATTATGTAATTTTTCCTTAGGTTCTAAGAGTTATGCATACATTTGATAAACGAAATATCATCTTTAAGTCTCATCTTTTGCTACCCATTCATGATAATGAAATTTACCAAGATATACGAATTGCAACAGAAAACGATAACAATTACTTATTTTTTTATTTTTTTTTTGTTAATGAGAAATCCATGAATTTGGCTGAACTCAACACCCGAGAATTGAGAGGGTAAATGTAACAACCGTGGTAAATTGTATTAAAAACGTGGTAGAACATTATACTCTTGAAAATCATGAAATTAAGAATAAAAACGTGGTAAAAACAACTTCCAAAAACGTCGGATTTGAAATGTGATTTTTACAATCATAATGTACCTTCCCTCGTTCTCTCCATATGGTAGTGATCATAACTTTATCGATTTTCATATTTGATTATTGTCAAGGAATTGGGCGGTAATCAGCGCACCAGCTAGAGTAGTTTCACTAATGGAATGTGCCAGGACCAGAATAGTAAAAATCACGTCTACAAGCACTATAGGAGAAAGAAGAATTAGTTTTTGTATGGAATCCGTCAACGAATATTGATTTTTCATATCATTAGAGACTGATTTCAATCTTGCATTGCCGCTAATGGCTTCAATACTGCCCAAGTGGCGCTAAACAATAACTCACTCACTCACTCTTTTGTTTGTTGAAAGAAAAACATTCGTTAGGGATCAAGCAACATCAATTCACTTTTTCCCACAAGTTATTTTCATAACATTTACAGAAAAGAGAGTGATTTCAATTTCTAGATGATAAGAAAGTCAAAGATATGTGTTTTTAGATAACCTAAATTTAAGTCTGATGAACGTTGACTATTCATCCGAGATATATGAATTAGTAATTCTATCCAAAATTATCAATAGTCATTAAGTTTAGAAAAATAGTCCTGATAGTGCATTCTTCTGACCAATCGTGATTATCAGTAAATAGGAACTTGACAAGGTGACCACCCACCATGTTCTATTCTTTTTCTTATTTCTGTTATATGAATACTTTTCAGAATTGTTAGAGTTCCATTTGCAAAAATCTTCAATGGGTTTGAATGTTGAGACCATTTGACACAAAAGTTAGGTATTTTATCTAATAGAGTGTTTTTATCCCCATTTAATTTCGAATTTCTACAGTTTTGCACAATGCAATTGAAAATCTGAAATCTTGAATTCTGGGAGAAAAACACATACTTTTGACAAAAAAAATATTGCAGATGTATTTCAAAATGAAATTATTTTACATTGTGGACCTAAACAAATTAAATAAATTCTATCTTATTGAAGTCATTGATTCATAGTAATTATTTCCTTCAAATAAATTCTCATATTCCATCGAGTTACATTCCCATGTTTCCTCAGAAACCTGTGATGCAGAAAGAATTTTAACGACCTGCCCTAATACAAAATCGGCCTTCATTTTTTTAAATAAGGATATTATATGCGGAATATACACAAAGAAAGTGAAGCCATGCGGTCATTCTTACACTCTATAAACTGACAAGCGGTTATCTACGAAATAAGCCTATACAAACAAAATATCTAGATCATACCAAAACAATTCAAAAGGGTATTCATATGAAAAGACAGAAATAGAACACAGCTAAATAGTAGTCGACATTATATGCAGACGCGATAAGTTCACATACACCTGCGTACCTTAAGTTTGTTCACTTGCTTGTTATCTTAGTGCAAATATCATGTAATTTTGGTTTTGTTTTGACGTTCATAAAATAACTCCAGGAACACTTACAAAAGATAATCAATTGTCTATGTGTAAAATAACTATTCTATTTCGGGATCGTTTCGTCATTCGATTTCGATTTCGATATTTGGCTATGTTAAATTGACAGGTGGGGTCATATTTGTGAAATTCTGATTTTCTTAAATTTCGATTAAAAACATCCATGTAAACTTTGTAGGATAAAATCAGCATAGTTACATTGCTCTAGCGCAAAGGAACACATATGAATAAGATCAAAAGCCGGTAATCACTTGTGAAGGATTTTGTAGAGTAAAATAGAAATCAGTGTGTTCGCAATTTTGACCCCTGGTCACTTCAATGACCTGCCAAATTTGTTACAGCTATCTTCTAGGTATGACATACGAACATGTCAACGCAAACTGAATCTTAACTTATGCAGTGAAATTTCACCGTTATCGGTTTTGTTTTCACAATACTAAGATGTCTCAAAGACGTTACAAATTACATGATAAATGCACTAGAATACAAAGGCAAGTGAACAAACTTAAGATACACAGCTGTACAGTAAGGGTCTCTTTGTGGAATATATACAAGGATGTAAACAATGCTGTCATTTTCACTTAAAACTGATAAGGGGTTATCAATGGAATAAACCAAAATGAATGAAATATCGAAATGAAACCAAAACAATTCGGAAAGGTATTCATATATAAGAAAAGAAATAGAATGCGACAAGCAGTCATCTTTGTGAATAATTCAATATGAGGAAATGCTATAATTTTCACACTGAAGTTTGCATATGACACACATCACAAGTAGGTGCCTTCTCTCTTCTGTTGTGAGCAGATAATCAATGAGGACCATAACTGGATACAGTGCTAAGTTTATATATGAGTTGTAATGACAAATGAACCAGAAACGTTAGAGCACTTACACAGACATGTTTGCCAGTGAAATTAGAGCTTCTGATTGGGTAAATACATTGTATAATTACCTGTAATTTCCAGCCACCTTGGTCGATATTCCAATTGTCATCACATTCCATTGTAACGAAGGTTAAATAGTTCACAGATACAGAGAGGATATTAATGTATTTTTGATAGGTGTCCTTGAGTTAGAATTTAACTCAAACGTGTTTGCTGGTTGAATATATTACTATTTTTATAAATGTTCAATAATTGAGAGGACGGTAATTCATTTTTGATGAAAGATGCTTTAGCAGTTATGAAAATCTGTTCCTTGTTTGATCTCACATCTTTTATGGAAAAACAAACGCTTATTCAATTGCTTGCCTTTTAATCGCATTGACATCAACAATATTGTTCTTGGAAAAAAAAGACGTTATGGAAATATCCAATTTTGTTTATATTCATTGGGAGTCAAATTCACATGAATCAATTTCTGTCAGAAGAAGAATGTATCATGTTTTCGAACATCAATATTTCCTGTTGACAGAAACACAATCCAGACTTGAGCAATCATTATAATTTTTCTTTTTCTTGGAAACGATGAGGGCCACATTGTGAAAATTATATTTCAATACTTGCTTTGAAGCATTCATATCGTCCTGTGATTGGGTGATAAACAAGAGAAAAGTAAAACATGAAAATAGCCTTTGGAAAACATATTTCATACAGTTAACTAAATAGAAAAAATCAACTATGCGAAATAAGTTAAGACTCAAATGAAAATTAATAATTTTAGCATTGCAGACATTGTAAAACTGACTAATGCTTGCACAGGCCCTATATTGATACTCAAGATTCATGCAGTTGACATTAAATGATCTTGATAAACATGTGTATCTTGAAACATAATTAACAAATGTTCAGGAGAAATCCATGAAATGCTTTGAAAACTTGTTTTACTTTGTCCACTTATATTGGGGACAACGTTTCTGTGTTTATTTTAAAACATGCTTAATGGATCGATCTTGTGTAGTAAGCGCTACAAATTGATTTTAGATTTAGCACTGAATGTAAGCTAATCAAGTGGTATATCTTAAAAGAACTAGCTGGTAACAGAAAACAAGTTTTGACGAAGATGATGACTATGAAATAGAACATTCACCGAGATGCACTGTTTACCCTGCCTAAGGGTTAGGGATTGTCAGGATAAACTTGTACCAGCTAGTACAGATGTGGCCTAATTAATTTGAGCTGTGGGTCAAAGCCCCTTGGTTAAGAAACAGTCGTTCTGTTAAGCTTGTTAGTGTGGCTTCTCTAAGGGGGATGTAAGAATGATGGTATATTGCAAAAATACAAAATTGTTTGGATTTACAACTTCTTTATTGCCAAACAAGGTGAAGCAAATATTGCTTAATGATGTCGAATTTATGAGTAGTAAAGAAGTTCACCTTGTCAGTGTTAAAGTCATTCTAATAAACTTTGTATTTTGAATTCTGTAATGGGCTTAACATTCAAGGAGACGTTTGCATTTATGATGAGCTTTGGAAAACAAGGATTGTATATATTTCTTAAAGAAAAAATAGTTTTATCATACCTTGGAAACGCAAGGGATAAGTAAATCCAGGCAATTCAAGGAAAACAAATGAGACAGAAGAGGCGATCCTTTAATTGTAACGAACTTATCAACTTGAGAAATATTATTATCGTTTGATGTTCAAATCTGACTGCATTTCCTAATCAAATTACTGAGAACATTTAAACCAGTTGTTGAGTTGTTCAGCGTTGAGCTATTCTTGAAGGTGCTTTGCTCCAAACAATACACTTTATTACTTCCGCTCTCAAGGTTAAAATTCTACTGCTTCCATCACGCAAGTAAGACTTAATGTATCAACTTGTGGTAATTACTTTAGCACAATAAAGCAGTAACAAGGTATTTATATCTCATGTTGACTTTGGTGTCTCAAACTCGCTGGTCTTTCTAAAAATACTTTGATATAGATATATGTTTGAGCTTATCATATAAGAGCATTTTTTTTAATAGGAAAGTGTAATCTAATAACTTAGTACTAATTCATAGAACATAACCATCACAAGGACCAAAGTTTTTAATAGTGTGATATTCAAAACTACACAAGGCACTTATCCAAAAAAACTCGTAATGCAACTTCAGCATGTCTCTAAAGTGGTTTATTCTATTATTCAAATCTTTGTGTACTTCATATATTAAATTTTACAAAACTGCATGTAAACAAGTATTTGTAAATGCACAGTTGAGAGCTTAACACCAAAAAGGTACTAACATGTGTTCGTATCTCAATTATACTAGAAATGCTCTATCACTCTTTTATCATGACATATTTATAAAAAAACGTATTCTTACAACCAAAACCTTGCATCAACAAATATTTTCCCTATGGTATTGAAGCGATCATAAGGGTTATGAAAGACTTTTTGAGATGAGAC
This sequence comes from Steromphala cineraria, assembly GCA_916613615.1. Classification (NCBI taxonomy): domain Eukaryota; kingdom Metazoa; phylum Mollusca; class Gastropoda; order Trochida; family Trochidae; genus Steromphala; species Steromphala cineraria. Next base: position 52,795,777 of record OU744724.1, on the reverse strand, counting down.
ATCTTACCTAGTTCTTTGCTGAAAATATCAACAAACCCTTTATCAAAGATTTTTTAAAACGATGAATTGCAGAACAAAGGGTCAGACGTTTTTGATAATTTATGACACTCTAGAAACTTGTGGTTATATGATTAAAGTCTGAATACATCTTTCCAAACGTTTTTGTGGTAGAAGTTTTCTTTTTTCCTCAATATGTAAAATGATGCAGGTGTTAACACATTACATGTCACCCTGTAAATTTAACAAAAGGGTATTGAAAAGTTAGATTTTCTGCTGTCCTTATAATCACCAGTCAAATATAAAATTGTTTAGACAGCAAATATATGGAAAATAATATATGTATTTTGTTTCAACAGAGAGAGTGAAGACATTAACTGTTCTAGTTAATATCTTAACTGTTCTTTTTAACATGTTCGTCCCTGTAGACTCCCTCTGACGTCAAATCAAATTGTTTAGGTGCTTTAAAAATAGATTTTGCCAATGCATTTCTCCTGGGATTTATGGCAGTGAACATCCAATTTCAGAATCTCCAGTCTCATTCACCATGACTTTATAACTAAAAGACTGTATTTGTTATTGTGTAGAACTGAATGTTAGTTTTCTCTTTGTCTCTGCACTTTTCACAAATGCATGCCATAACAACACATAGCGCCACTTAAAAGATTCTTTAATATTTTCAAAACATAATTGATGACGTATGCAAAGTCATATAGTAAGACTCATACTTTATTAATCTTCAATATGATAAACACTTCCTCGCGGCAATATTTCATTAAATTTGCAATAACTTGGGTAATGGCATGAACTCGACATCTTCAGATTAACAAATATTCAATTAGCATTGTAGAAACTCATTTTACTTAAAAAGACATTCTTGGATGATTTCTATCTAAGAAAATATTGTTCGTCTCATAATCATTGTCTTATTTTGGCATAGCAATTATCTATACACGTCAGTCCTGTTGTCATAAACATATATAATTTATACTTCAAACGTTTATGCAGAATGCTTTTCGATCAGGTCATCAGTCATGTAATGTTTAACCTCATGAAAATTCGTGAGAAGTCTGTAATGACGACTTGCTCTAACTTTCAAACTATTTTAACTAGATACATTTCTTTTTCAATGTGGCCTCTTCTAATGCAAAACAATGCAAGTCAACACGATGGCCTGTCTAAGTTCACAATGCAATTACTTACTTTCTTGCATTTTCCTAGATCAACGTCGTTTTCCCATTCTGCTAAGACATCAAAGAAATAACAGGTAATAGAAAGCCAATACTTTTACAGCACTAGCTTTTTGGAGCGTTCAAGCTTTTACGTTTACATTGATCGTCTGTAAAATGTGTCTACGTACAAGTGCACTTATTTCTTCACACTTGTTCAGATGCTGATAATCAATGGTTAATGAAAAAAACATTGAGGATAAAAAAATTAATATTGGTAATATATTGATAAACCTTATATTTTTTGGCTAAAGAGATGTTTAAACGATAGTTTAATGAGATCATCTAGAAATTAACCTTTTGAATTATTTTTGATTGAATCACTGCTGAATTTATTTCAACCTAGTAATAACTTATGATTTATCAGCGTATATGCATCCTCAAAGCTCTTACACTTCGCCGAATGACGTTAAAAACTTATTTCAATTCAGAACTACTATATAAAACAGTTCCTAAAAAATACCTGCTAATGTATGTCATTAAACATTCAATGTTCAACTAACCGACCATGACAAGAAAATCAATATTATCTTTTGACAGGAATATTAGTCATTTACTTACACACTATATATTGGTTCATTGATGTACTTGATCTTGCTATGTTGACATTTGCTTACGGAGAGTACGAGATAAAACTACAATCATTTGCGTGTCCTTAAATTGGAACTGTCATGAGAAGATGTGATGAATATGAAACTCTTATGCCGTACTAAGTAATATGACACAGAGGTTAAGATTCTTGTAATTATTTTCTCTTAACCTCTAATGAGTTCTTAATAAAGTTAACAAGAAATGTTTTGCAAATTGCGAAAGAATTAAGGAGTGATCAAATCACGTTATGTTGAATAGCGAAGTTTTTTTTATATTGTATGTGAAAATTATGAAAGCTCTGCTGCTATAATATTTTTATTGTAACATACCTTGTTGAAAAACCTCACTAGCATAGGAAATCAACTTCTGACCTTAGATCTTGAAGGTTTAATGATTTTCGTTGTTAATATCCATATGGAAAAAGGTTAAGCACCCCCTTAATTCAAAACTATGAGAAAGTTCTTTTCAATAAATGTAATACTTTGAACAAAATGTAATACATGATTATCGTCAACATTTAATAAATTACAATCAAGTTGTGTGTAACTAACTGTTCACCAATAATGAACATGGCTATAGTGCCGAAACTGCGTAATAAACTTTTGGTTTGAGCTATCAAAAATATCATTTGGGTTATAAAAGTGATCTGTTTGCAGTTACACTTAACTTAAAAGAAATCAATAATGAAATAAAGGACACATTCACAAGGAGATTCTTGCCAGATAATCTGAATTATTATAATAATGATATATAATTGTTTATGTTATCGGCAAATACACAACACATCCGACGGCTTTGGCAGCTGGGATGGTTGGCATTTGCAGATATTTCAGTTGCAAATAGGATCATATCAACACGGCTAAATCTTACTTAAGGCTCTATGAAGAGTTGTCTAACGATGCTGTCTTTAAGTGTCTAGATAGTGTCCTTTGGTATAAGATACGTCGACCATGAGACAATCATTGTTGCTTTATAGCATTTATTATTTATCAAATGTGTTTTGGTTTCAGATGTTAATGATATAATGCAAAAGAATGAGATTTAAACAATGAATATCAATGCAAATATTATGGTTAAAATCTTGATAACCAACATCAATGACTGATTTCAGCAAAACTATTTAGATGTAGGATTGTTTTGATTTTGGTGATTTTTTTTATTTTGTCACATTTAAAGGGACAGTGCATTTAGCTCGTTTTAAGGGGAATATATAGAGGATATATGTCTTTTCTTAACTAATACCATGTTTATCTCATCGAGTGAAGTAGAAAGTAAATATTTTACAGATATTCCATTTATTATCTGATTAGGTCAAAATGTCAATTTCATGTTGAGCAACCACTTGATTCAAGTTAGATATTCTTAAAAATGGTTTTCCATGCTTGAAGCTCACAAGCCCTTAAGACATACATTCTGAATCTCAATCCGACAGGTGCTGAGGATTTACAACCTGAACCTTATCTAAAACTCTCAAACACTCAATACCACTTTCCTCGGACAATACTATGACCACTTCACTTGTTAAATTTCAATAGTTGCAAATTAATACTACCATAATTCCGACATAATATCGTAATCGAAATATTTGTTTTTTTAAATGACTTTGTACATACATGCTGATATTGGACACTACTTAAGTTTTATCAGTAATGGATTTATGTAATGAAATCATAGATAACCATGAAAGGCAAGGATATTGGTAACTGGCTGATATATGGCTGATATCTTATCGGTCAATAGATGTCTTTGTCATGACGACATATACGTAATAATATGCCATCATGTTTCTTCTTTCTTTAAGTTTTTACAATTTTGTAATTCTTGCGGTGACAGCAGTTTTGTAGTCTATTTTCATAAAGTACAGAATAAAGCTGTGAGCATTTGTATTTGTATACTTTGTACTAATTGAAATACGTCAGGATAAATATACAGAGGTACAAAACACTAAAAAATATGACCAAACTGGTATAGAATAATGCTTTATAAGATTGCAAACGACAACTATAATGCACCCAGCCATATCAGTTATAAATAATACCATTATTACGTTAAATACAAGAAGTGTCTTTATCACTAAAATAAAAATGAATATATAAATATCGCAAAGATAACAGCTCTTATCAAATTTTGAACAAGGAAATTATAATCTTTTCTAAACTTTCTTACAAAAGACGATCGGTCGCATCAAAGCAGCATCTAAATTATTCATCACTTTATTCTTTTTGCTCTTTGGCGAAGCTGGTCTTATTGTTGATTGATTAAAAAGTATCAAAATTACGTAGTATGGTGCAGGATTCCCATGGAATTTTAGGAAGACATATTTTTGTCTCAATGATTCGGTCCAAACTGACCCTCTATTATGTGTTAAGTTGTTATCAAGACAAAACGCCCGAGTATTTCTACTAAAATGAAATGATGCAATTGTTCCTAAGGTTCTAAGAGTTATGCATGCATTTAATAAACGGAATATCGTCTTTAGTTCTCATCGTTTGCTACCAATTCATGATAATAAAACCAATATAAGAATAACAATTGAATACCATAACAACTTTTCGTTTTGTTCAAGATAAATTTGGCTGAACTCAACACCCGAGAGTTGAAAGGGTTACTTTGGTAAATTGCAATAACCGTATTAAATTGTATTAAAAAAACGTGCTAAAATGTAAAACTGTGGTAAATGGTTATAATTATGATAAAAACTCGGCAAATTTAGGTCTCCAGATCAATTTAAAAAATGTCGGATTTGAACTGTGGCTTTTAAAATACCAGTATGTTGCCCATTCCCTCCATATGGTAGTGATCATAACTTTATTGATCTTGGTTTTTCATTATTGTCAAGCAATTGGGCGGTAATCTGCGTACCAGCAACAGTAGTTTCACTAATGGAATGTGCCAGGACCAGTAATAGTGAAAATCACGTCTAAAAGCAATATGGGAAAAGAGTTAATTTTTTATGGAATCCGTCAAAGAATATTGAATTTTTCACATCATTAGATACTGATTTCAAGCTTAAATATTGTTAAAAAGAAACATTTGTTAGTGATAAAGCAACTTATTTTTCTTATTTTTCCACAAGTTATTTTCATAACATAGTAACTTCTATTTATTTTCCCGGCAAATTATATAATTTCATAATATTAACAGATAAGAGTGTGATTGAAATTTACTGAATAAAATGAAAGTCTCGTCGAACTTCAGCAAGATAATTGTTTCAGATAAGCTTATTCAAGTCTCATGAAGTTTGACTGTTCCTTTCATAGCATCCAAGATGTATAAATTATGACTGTGATCCAAGTTATCGAAAGTTTTTTTTATTAAAAAGAGTCCCTGCTGTTGCCTTTTTCTGACCAATCGTGATTATCAACAGAAGCGTAACAAGGTGACAACTTACATTCACCATATTCTATTTCTGTTCTTTTTGCTTTTATATGAATTCCCTCCAGGATTGTTTTGGTTGGATATATCTTTAATGGATTTTAGTTTTTTTTTAAATTGACACAGACGTTAGTGTCTTAACTTAAAAGAATTTGTTTATCCCCATTTAAATCAATCTTTAACCAACAAAAGTCTCCCAGTTTTGCACAATATTTTGTCAATACAAAAAATGAAAATCTGAAATCTGGGATGAAAATCACATGCTTTTAACATAAACGTTTTGTAGATATATCTTTTGATTTTGAAATGAAATAATGTCACGTTACGGGAATAAACAAATTCCAAAATCTTATCGCTATTTAAATCATTGATTCATAGAAGTTACTTTCTCTATGTTTTCTCAAATGAGTTCTCATATTCCATCGAGAAACAGTCCCCTGTGTCCTCAGAAACAAGTGGCGGAGAAATAGATATGAGATTATAATGACCAATCCTAAATTAAAACATGTTTAAGCAAGGCTTTTAAATGCGGAATATACACAAGGATAGTGAATCAAAGCGGTCATTTTTCACTTGAAACTGATAAAGGGTTATTTACGGAGTAAACTAAAATGATTCAAATATCAAAGTGAAAACAAAACAATTCTAAAGGTTAGTCAATTGAAACAACAGAATAGTACACTGTTACTAGGAAAGTTCTCTGTTGTAGAATATATACAAGGATGGCGAGACAATGCTGTCGTTTATACACTTAAAATTGGTAAGGGATTGTCTACAGAATAAACCCAAATGACAAAAAGTTCAAAATAAAACCAAAACAATTCGGAAAGGTATTCATATAAAATTATAAGAACAGGAATACACAGTCACCCTTGTAAATAATTCAATATGAGGAAATTTCTAATTTTCACACTGAAGTTTGCATATGACACACATCATAAGTAGTTGCGTTCTCTCTTCTGTTGTGACCAGATAATCAATGTGGACCATTACTGGATAAAGCTCTAAGTTCATTTTCGAGTTGTATTGACAGATAAACCAGAAATGTTAGAGCACTTACACAGACATGTTTGCCAGTCACATTAGAGCTTCTGATCGGGTAAATACATTGTATAATTACCTGTAATTTCCAGCCACCTTGGTCGATATTCCAATTGTCATCACATTCCATTGTAATGAAGGTTCGATAGTTCACAGATATAGACAGGAAATTCATGTATTTTTGATATGATGTTCTGTAGAGTATAAGTGTACTTGTGTATCTATTCAGTCATGAGTTATGCATGTGATAAGACTCAAACGCATTTGCTGGTTAAATAACAATACCTGATCAATATTCTAATTGTCATCCATTTTTATGAAGTTTCAATAATTTAGAGAGAATGCTAATGCAATTTTGATAAAAAGATGCCTTTGCAGAATAAAGTTTATTCGGTTAAGAGGTGTTGGTGTTATTTAAAGTCAAATATATTTGCTGGCTGAAGAAGAAAAAAATGGTATGTGAACCTAACATAATTGAAAACAGCATTCCTTGTTTGAAGTTACAAAGTTTGTGAAAATCAAACGCATAATCTATTCCTTGCCCTTTGATCACGTTGACATCAACAATATTTTTCTTGTAAGAAAAAGACATTATGGAAATATCCAATTTTGGTTATATTCATTGGAAGTCAAATTTACATGACTCAATTTCCGCCACCGGAAGAATGTAACGCGTGTTTCCGACATCAATATGTCTTGTTGATAGAAACACAGTCGTCACTAGAATATAATAAGGTTTCTATACTTGGAAAAGATTAGGCCTGTTTGTGAATATAATATTTCAATACTTATTTCGAAAATATAATTGGTGATGTCATTGAGTAATAATCAAGAGAAAAGTGAAACATGAAAAGAACCTCGGAAAATATATTTTATATACTCGGTGCCAAAAGTTAAGACTCACTATCAATTGTGACTTCATAATTTTAGCATGGCGGACATCGTAAAACAGACTCTTGTTTTAGGGTCAATCTTGATACCAAAGTTTCATATATTTGTTTTATATTAAACAAACACTTTCTTACATACATACATGTACAGATAGAAAGGTAGTTTGGAAACGATAGTTTTTTGGCGCGTTGCTCATATGATGTGCAACTCGATTTCTGCACTTAAAATTAAGATTCTTTTTCAAATTAAGTTAAATAAGATATCATTATATATTTTTCATTAGGGATCTGATATGTTTTCGATTTATCATGAACTGTATGCAATATGATCTTCAATTTCAAACAATACGTGATATCGAGTGTTTCTTTTTTCTATACCGCCTTATGGCTGCAATATTGCCTAAGCAATACTCAATAATAACTTTTTTGATACCACGTTTAGTAGGCATTTTGAATCTAAAGCAGATTATAACACTTATCTGCAAAACGTCATGCAGCTTTGACGTGTGTGATTTTAGTTCTTTCCAATTGATATCCTTGACAGTGAATAAACCGATAAAGACATTTTCTGAAAATATTTCCATATTTACAAAATGTATCAAACTTTGAAAACATCTGCGTATTACGAATCAGTAGCCGCATGCCAGGTAACCATGTTTGTTTCCTTTGAGCTGTAAACATTTCAAGTTATTGCAAGTGGTAAATACCACTAGAATGTTCCTTGAATTTGTTTGAGCAGCATATATTGAATTCTTTTCCTGAGAAGTAATATCAGTGATATGTATGAAAATTCAAATTGAAAAGCATCATTGATTTTAACGATGTAACAATCAATGCAATGCACTTCTCAGTTACTGATTATACTGCTACCATTGTCGTTTAGCTTTGTTAAATATTTGAAAAAGAAAATTGATTAGAAAATGAACAGACCGATGGTTGAGCAGCTCATTGTTTATCTTAGGCAGGCAAAATACAAAGTAGGTGTCCTGTTACGTAATTCTCCTTCATGTCCACACAACTAAAGATGCTCTAAAGCATCAAAGCAACAAAACACTATCGATTATTTTCCCTTTTTGTTTTTCCTTATTTTACAGGCAGCAGGTCCTTTTGAAAACGTTAAAAGCATGTTATACATGACATACGATAATGTCGTATGGTCCTGTTTTTAAAGTAGTGTGGAAAGGTCCAAAGTATACTAAATGATATGCTTTGAAGTTGGCTGCATTCTTAAAATTTGAAACACTAAAAGAATTTTGCAAGATGTGTCATGTTGTTAACTTACCTTTACTGTGTTATGAGAATCTGAAAGATACATCATTTCTAGATGTGGCATGACAAGAGTTAAGCAACGTATGCCGCATCTTTTGTTTGTTGTTTGCATGTGCATGTATTGTTACTTATATAACGTGTACTAAATGTTGTACTATCGAATAATCACCTGTTCCAGTGTACTCGTTTCGTAAATAATGCTTTGTTAATAATCATTTATTTTTTCGTATTCATTGTAAATCTAATAATGCTTTGTATTGCATTTTAAAACACCATCCTTAAATTTGCATTGTCCCTTCTTGGGAATGTAATGAACATTTCATATATTTCAGAATTACATACAACTATCGGAAGGTACAAACATAAAAAATATTTAAAGATATCAAAATGATAAATGTTTAGCGCTCATTCTCAACATTGCTTACAATTAATACTTTATGATATTAATCACGGAATGTAAATCGTAATATCTTTGGCATAAACGAAAACCTATTGTTGCCATGGAATCTTTGTTTGCTGACCTTTAATCAACAATCGAGCTGTCAATTCCTTTGCGCAACCTTCTAATAACTCAGACCTTTAATGTGTTTTTCCAATATCTTAAGTAATCGTTGGTTTTTCTCTCCATATGGTAATCAGTAGTTGTTCAAGTTCCTCAACATCATAAATCTATTGATCCTGATGTTTGAATACTGCCGAGGAAAAGCGACGTGATCCAACGTACCAGTCACAGTGATTGCACTAATGGAAAGTGTCAGAATATTATGGTAAAAATTAATGCGTCAAAGCACTTTGTGCAAATGAAGGACTGGTCAGGCTTAAAATCATCAAACGAATATTTGTTGTTTCTTTCAAAAAGTTCTGACTTCCATAAGCAAATGGGTTAAGCAACTTTGAAGACAAGGACATTTATTGTTTATTCACGCCACATTCATATCATAATGTTAGAAATTAGTGACTAAAATTTATATAATAATACCCAGATCTTATACATATCTTTAAACGTTGATTGTTTTTAAGCCTTATCCTAATATGTAAACATGGGATCCTGAAATTGATTTCATAAATCTGAAGACGTTTTACAAATATCGATACTGTTTGTTAATGAATGAATGAATTACAGGTTTCTCATTTGGACCAGAGGTAGCTAAAGTCATCTTTTTGCTGCCTCTCATCTAACTAGATAAAGGCAGCGCAGGTCCGAAAATGATGAGATTACTGCCTTCCCCTGTTTTGCCTTCCACAAAACTTCAATAAAGTTGGTATTTTCCAAGAAAAATGTAACAATAGAAACTCTAAGAGATCATGACCATGAAATTTGATCTTTAATGTTAATATGTGAATAGAATTCCAAGGGGGGGGGGGATGTTTTGGGAGCTCAAAATGTTTTTCTTATTTCAATATTTGGGTTAAACTTAAACTATATGTTTAATTTTAAATAACAATGTTTGTGGTGATTAAAAGGGTTAATCAGTTTAAATTGGTATTTGCAATACAATGCTCATATCATAACAATGGTTTAAGGCTTGACCTTTGTTGGATTGTAGTGGACTTTCATGGTCAAACAACCAATGAACACTTTTGGAACAGGATTGTGTGTGTTCATTTATCTTCTATTGTTACGGGAAATGCAGATAATGATTGGAAGCGTTGTATTAAGTGACGACGGTGTAGAGACAGATGGGAGCTATTACACAGACATATTTGTCAGTCAATTAGACCTTCTCATTGGATAAATACGTTGTATATTTATCCTATGTTACCATCCTACCATGTCGATGTTCCAATTTTCATCACATTCCATTCTTATGATGGGTTAATAGTTCAAAGAAAGATATAATGGATATTGTTATCTACCAAAGTTATACGGAAGCGTATTTCTACTTAGTCATTGGTAATGGGTGCTTTGAAATGTTCAAATTGACTTATAATGTAAATAATGTATGTATAACTATAATGTAGGTTTCAACAATGATTTGAACTATTTTTGATATTGCCACTCTTATACGTGTCGGTAGACAGCCATTTATTTACGGAATGATTAAGAAGATGCCCTTTTATGTTTTTTATTGGGCGAGATACCTGTCTTCTGTGAAGACATATTTGAATATGATATTTGGAAAAATGTTATGTTTTCTGTTAGCTCTGCTGTGAACAAATAGAAACGTTTATTGTAAAATAATTGAAATATGTGAAATATCCTGTTTATAACATGTTGATCTTTGTAATCTTCAACTGATGGAGGAAATAAAGAATATCTATCTCTTGAAATGATAAGGTCGGATTCGCATGATTCTTACATGTATATTTTATTTAGAATGGATGATAATTAGAAAAGTAAAACAGAATACGAAATGAAGGTGAAATATCAGTTGTGATGCACAATAAACATTTTAAAAGTCATGCTGTATGCGTCAAGGAAAAAGATTGTGAAAATATAAAAATATAAAAAAATTATTTAAAAATATATCTGTACAGTTCACTATTTTCTTACATGTAGTTGAAGACTTCAAAACAAAATTCAAAATTTAAAAATCAAAAACTTTTCCATAAAAGACAATTTCAGAAACTGTTCTTAACATTCACAGTTTATGAATAATTAAATATTAAAAATAATTCGACTAGCTTATGTAAGCAGCAAAAACAGACACATCTCAAAAACTAACTGAAATTTTCATTTTATAGTAAAGATCAATATTCAGTGATCATTTCATGAAGAACTCTTGTCTTGGCACATCAAAGGGATGAAAGCATTGTTCAGATCACGTGATTAGCGTAACTTAATCCTGGACAAACAACTGACTTGGCAGAAAATTCACATTGAAAGGTTATGATTAAAGAAGGCTTCATTATTATTTATCAAGTTGGAAATGAAAATAGACGTCATCATTTTTACAAAGACCAAGATGAAAGTATATTTCATCAATAGCTAACGAGAGGTTAATGAAGAACATTCATGATTTTTCAGTAAGATGAATATGAAGAGACAGAAGTATTATTAACAGAAATTCTTACTTGTCAACGTGTTATACAACAACTCCAGTTCTAGGTACTAACGGGTTAGTGAACATCAGGGATTGCCTCGGTGAACCGTTATAACTTAAAGCCATGAATCTTGGTAACTTAACATGTAGAGTTTTCATTAGTTTCATAATTTGTTAAATTTTTGTTATTTCATATTTCTCAATCATGTTCAATGATTTTTTTGATTTTTCAAAGAAAAGCAGGATCCGATTCATGTCACTCACTTCATAATAATCATTTAACCATTATGTCAAATTCAAATAAATTCGCTCATCAAAGTGATTTTAACAAATTTCAAATATGTAGATGCAAAATAGCTTTAGATACCAGAACTCTGTCTATAATGCCAGTACTAGATGTAAATCAAGCCTGATAGAACTATGATAATATTGATTACATGATACATAAACCATTTCCAATTACAAAGCGTCCAGTAGGCACGTCCAGTGTGTGAGACCAGATAATCAATAGGGTCCTGTATGGAAGTGTTATATCCATTGACGAGCTGTAATGGCAATTCGACCGGCAATGTTAGTGCTCTTAAACGAGTATGTTTGCCATTTAATCTGGGCTACTGATTGGATAAATATGTTGTATAATTACCGGTTATTCCCCAGTCTCTTTGATCAATGATCAACTGTCATCCAGTTCCTGCATTATGATGGTTCGATAGTGCATATGCTATGGTGTTAATGGTATTCATTTGTCAGATCAGTTAAACAAGACTGCAAAGGCTCTTTTATAATGTACAAATTGATTGTCTAGTAAAACACGTTTATAATATTCAATGTTTCAAGGTAAAGACAGGTGTTAAACTTCCGAAATAATTCGTATTGATTCTATGATTAGTGAACTTTCCTACATTAGTTGCATATGTAAAATGGTAAGTAAATCTTTCTTTTGAATAGTAAGTTCCTTTTCTTCTGACATATATGAAAGAGGTGTGTTGTTAAATAATTGTATGCTTATCATTTTTACACCTCTATTCGATCATATACAGTAGAACTCGGATTTAACGGTATATCTCGGATATATCTGGTGTTCGCTATACACATATAATTTAAATGATATTATATAGGGACAGGACTTGAAAACTGGTTCACTATATCCGATTGTTCGCTATTTCCGAGTTGGCTATATCCGTGTTCTACTGTATATTATTATATTATTCCTTGGCCCAAAGATGTATTTGACTACACACTCCTCCATTCTTTCCAAAACATTGTTAAAGTTTTCAATTTCAAAATTGTCTCACTTGTTTAAAAATATTGTATCCATTATCATGTATAGACTGAAATGTCTACCAAAGAAAAAGATTATAACCCGTATTTTCTTCAAATTTATTCCACATAAATCCTTTTCAAGATGGCAAATATTGTAACTCATTAAATTGCATATTTAGACTTACTGAATTCTTCTCTCATAAGTCTTCCACAGTCACTGTTTTATTTTGTTATATGGCGGAATATCAGAAACCACCAAGTCTCGCTATGACATTAATAAAGTTAATGAGAAACTTAAAACAAGAAACAGCTGCAAGCAACAAGAAATCAGTTCAAATTAAGATAAATAATTGATTATTTATTGGTAGCTGAAATGGTTTTAAGTATTTGTTTATGATTACATTTCACTAAACTTGCCCCGAGGTTGAACTTCCTATCACCCAAAATCGTATTGAAAATAATAGGATAAATAATTGATTGTCTACTCGCAGCTGAATTATTTTGAATCAAGGGCAATATTCATTTACGAAAATATTTTCATCAAACTAGCCCCGAGCTTCAAGTTCCTATCTACACAAACTTGTATTAAACAAGAAGAATACCTTCTATATCTTATACATGAACATCATGATTTATCACTCTTGTAGTTAAATGATCTTGTGTTGTAGCTGTCATTATTATAACGAAGTAAAAGTATAAACATAATGCTAATCATCGATGTACAAGTTACTATATGGACCTTCAATGAAGAGGAAACTATTGATGACAACTCCTTTATTCATGGTATGTGGGTGAGCGACTTGATGGTTTTTATTGTCACGTCTCCATGTTGACGTTGGATAACTTCTTTGACGTCGGATAACTTTGTCATCCATATATTCCTCCTCATTATTGTCCTTCCAAACTTCTGAAACGTCTCTCAAAAAAGTTAAATCGACCGTTGTTCATCATCTTTTGACATGTGTGAATATATTTTGTTTGCCGGATAATTTCGATGTAATTACTAACTGGAAAAGGTATTTAAATGCCTTCTCATCCTCAAGCAATGTCCGACACTTCATGTTGTAAGAGAGTCATTAAACGTCTTTAGTTATTTTCGGAATAAAATGTGAGATCAAATTTTGTCATTATAGATTACATATGTGTTTAGGTCTGGTTTGTGCCCTCAGAAATTAATAGTATACTTTTTAGATTTAGTATATCATCATCATCACCCATAACGATTCAGTTTCAAAAGAAAAGTTTATTGATCTTTCTTAATCCTGTCTAATCATTCCAATTTCAGCTATTTGATTGCAAAAAGTATGTTCATTTCTTTTAACTTGTCCATTTAAAATTACAAAAATAACTTTATTTTTTCAAATCAAATTTCAATCATCCTAGTGCTTCCCAGTTTCTTTGCAGGTTCATTACATTTCTCTTGCTTTTAAGGCTGATAAGCCTGGTCGCATTGGATAAGGGTTTTCTCTGATCAATAATGTACTTTTTAAGGGACACAAACCAGACTTAAATTAGACAATAAAAGTGTCAAATATATAGATTATAATGTTGTCTACCTGTAATAATTTTCCCTATCAAAATGGTCCATAAATGAAAAGATTATTTGCATGTACAATGTGTAGTTGAATTTTCGTGTCCCTCCGTTTAAGGTAATGGCACTTTATAAGGTCAGATTCAGAACTTTAAGGTAATGTCACTTTATAAGGTCAGATTCAGAACTTGCCTTTAATTTTAGTTGACATGGCTATGATTACATGTTCGATATGACATGAACTACATTAGGTTCAATTTAGCTTTAGCTACAAATGTTCTCATAGATGAACCGGATAAACCACTATGTAATTTGGTTGTACTTGGTGATGTTATATGAATTGATAATTGGATATTGTGATGTGTTCTTATTGACACATGAGACACCTATAGCTCGGTCAATAAGAGCAAGACGAAAGATTTCTATTCATAATGAAGAACTGCAGTTCATGATCCTCTACCTTAATTATCAACAATTTAGAGACTGTATATTGATTGAAAAAAATAACAACATTTGATTACAAATGTCAGGAAAGTCGCGAACCATTTTTGCGCTTTGTAAATGGTTCTAAGGTGACTTTATCCAATAAAACTCCATCCTACACGAATTGGATTATATTTTTTTAGCTGTAAAGAAGACACTTGGAGATTTTTTTGATTTTCAAGGTCGCTATTAATCATATTTGGGGATTTGCCAAAACATGAAATTGAAAACCTTTCCCTGCAGTTTATTGACTCAGCAGTTTGTCGATATTAGCTAACTATAAAGTTATGCATAATAAAAAAGACATTATTTCTTTTTAATTTTTGTATGATTATTGATGCTTTCATTTATTTAAGACTGTGGTGACAACATTTACAAACTTTTCACCAAAGGTAATTCTAAGAGCAGATTATTGTAGACTTTATCTTTTATAAGTTTTTGTATTGTAAAATATGACCTTATACAAAAAGGATTAATATGCATGAAGTATTGAATAATATCAGTAGTTTATAACTTCAATACACATCACTGCTCTTATCTAATATTTACAGAGATAGATGTCTCTCTCGCATAGAATGAATCTGCATGTTTGTACTTGTTTCATCATACAAACAATGCTAAATACATGTAATGCAAGGGTTGCGTTATCTTTACTGAAGAAAACTGATATTACCTCTCTCATTTTAAGTGGCCACCCAAACCATGGAACTTAAGGTTTTCTGTAAAAGAAGACAATGTTATCTCTGTTCCCCTTCATTAAACAAAGAAGCATACAATATACATGTTGTTCCGTTGATGCTAGTGGTGAAAGTTTGCCCTTGACAGAAATTTTCATATGAAAATACATTTGTAAACATCAGCGTATTTGTCTCCAACCATATCCAAATATCTATCATAGCAAATACCTCGTATAACTACCCAGGGGACATACAGAATAACGACATTCCATTTTATCATCACGATCATTCGGCTTGATAAATATATAGCAACTGATATATTTTAGATTGTTTCAAATGGTAATTTAAGACAACCATTAATACATTGTTGATGATATGTTTTGCTTGAGAAATTCATTTTGTGAAAGAAAAAGGAATCTCATGGCTCAGCTTTACGTTATATATTTGAATTATTATATTTATTATTAAAAACAATTCTTTCAATTGTAACCATTAATTTTCCTAACATCCCCTTATATGCCCCCTAAAAACGTGCTAATGCCCCTTTAAAGTATGTATTGTACATGTATTAGCTTAGAATTGAGGCAAAGTAGCTTCCGTTCGAAAGCACAAGTGAAAATTCTCAAAACACACATTTTCAATCCCTGGCTTGATGGCTTTGACAATGTCTCTGCTGGTATCCAAGAATAGATTAACATGCAAACCCTGCAGGGCAATCAAGCGTCGTTTGTTCCCGCGAAAGAAAGACGACTGGGTATGACCCGAAAAAGTGCCAAACACCATTAATGTTCCATACTGATCTGAAAAAGTGCCAAGAAACCATTAAAGGGACACAGAGTATGTTGATAGGATCACGTATGTCAAATTTGAAATCAATGTTATTACATCGGGAACCACTAACTGTTACTAAAAATAACAAATGAAAAAGTCAATCAGTACATGAGAGCGAAAATACGGCCATTCAAAGTCGGGATTTTGATCGAAAACCGAACACTGTGGCTCGAGTGGCGCGCGCAAATTCGCCAAACGTAATTTTGAAACCTTGTCATAAGCTGACAGGAAGATATATTCGATTCGATAGTGTTTATAAGGTATTGTAACTAATAGGTAGATTAATTGGATGCATAATTTGGGATATAAAACGTATTTGAGATGTTTTCTTGATTTTCCAATAAGATCAAGCATTTTCGAGATATTATGCATAATGGATATATTTGCAAGTCCAGCGATGAGATATGAACTTCAATCAGCATATTAGATATTTTGTAGCTTATCAAAACCAAATAAAATTTTAAGAAATATACTCTGTGTCACTTCAATGTTCCATATTTAGACATCTGGATATCAAGCGGTTGTTTTTTGCACATAAACATGATTGGTGCTGAAATCTTACTCTATGTATGTTTACATGACTGAAATGTTTATGAGGAAACCTTTAATAAAGTGTGATTTTCGCCCACTTGGCAATTGCTAAATTACTTCAGAATAGCTACTTCTTTTGATGCAATGCTGTAGCAACGCGTTGCAAAAGGTAAGAACATATTTATAGCTTGTATATAAAGTGTGGTGTAACACTAAATATGAAGTTACTAATTTTACTACGAACTGTGCATCATTAAAAATTATTTTATACCTTACCCATACACCAAAGATTAGCAAGATGAGAACATTTGTGTGAATTCGAATGGCAAGTAACTGCTAATATATATTTTACAAAGTTATTATTATTGCACCAAAACTATTAGGAAATTTGTAGGGGGGTTTGATTTTGTAAACTATTTGATAGCAATCCACTGAACAATAGGAAACAAAGGAGCTGAGGCAATTACTTGTTTCAATTACTATTTGTATGTTCCAGAAAATATATCAGCCTGTGTCTAAGATGAATATTCTTGCAGTAACATTAATTTTTTTTATCCCGTTTGATTTTAAATATAAAAAATAAACAGGAGCAAAATATGCAAAGCAATTTGATAGTGAATATTAACCAGATTTCAATTTAACCAGAATGAAGCCTTTACCAAGGTAACCTGATTGACAGTTACCCTCCCAGGGGCCTCTGTAAGTTAATGAAAAAACCCTGATCTCCTTAGTAACAGTGAACAAATGTAACAATATCTTGTTGCTTCTGGAAATACATCGAATTATTTCGGTAATGGTCCCTCAATCAGTTTGATTTGCAGAAAAGATTTTTTCTCATCGAAAAAAACATATAACATTTCTAAAGAGTTTTGTTCAATTCTCCTAGGTCTATAACGAATATATCAAATCTGTTTAAGGGAAAACACTTTTTATAATCTAAGTCAACGTACATGTAGTCTACATCATAGGAAACGTTTTTGCAAATAATGTCTCTAAATAATGTATCAACTATCTATGTGCTTTGCGCTAAGCTAATACCTCAACATAACCTTCGGAACTAATGTTTGTCAAGGTGGTTGTAAAACATTAGGAGGCAAAAATACATTTATTGTCATACTGAACCAGAGATTGAATTATGTCACTATCACATTATTTGCCGTATTTAGTTTATGCATGTCTGTGTTGACATGGACATCTCTCACACAAATAATAAAACAAACTGTTATTCTTAGTTAACTCAGAATGAAATTGAGAGTTAATTCATAACAACCCTTTTATTTTGTCAATACAAAACATCAACAGAAAAAATGTCTGTTGATTCCTCAGAGACATGTTGATAGTTATCTAAGGTATATGTCGTTTGTTTGTGAGTGCACATTCAGTGGAGTTGTTATAGGAATCTTAATTCTACCATTAACTAAGAGCTACAAAACTATTTGGGATAATTGCATTGCAAGTTGATAAACTGACAAATGCTGCAAAAGGCTCTAAACCGCAAGCAACGCATTAACTAATTGTGTTGAGAAACACATTTCACAATGAACTGTTAAGGTGACGTAGCAAAGTATTTATAGTATTAAATTGTTATGAAAATGGGTATGTGAAAATGTCATTGAACAGAGGCCTACATATAAATATTTTGCTTGATATCACGGAGGTATGTTCTAATGCATCCAATGAAACATGTTGCAGGTATAAAACTAAAAAATTAAAATATTAAAAGAAAGAATTTGTGATCAATTATGATCTTTCAATGTTTTTAGATTAAATGACATTACACAGGTCACAATGATGAACACTTAAAAGTGCCAGTTTACCATAACAAATCACTTTGTTTATTTATGAAATTGCATGTCATACATGTTCATGTCCAAAAATTGCATAATTTACTTTTACAAGGCATGTGTCACAGCATAACATACACATAATTCAAAGATATCTAAAGTATTAATTTATAGCCCCCATTGTCAACGTTGGTAGCAATTTATACTTTCTAATATTTATTTCGAAATGTAAATCATTAATTTTTTGGGCAACAACGAAATCGTCTATTATTAGCATGGACTCTTTGCTCGCTGACCCTATTTGACAATCGGGCTGTCAATTCTTTTATGCAGCTTCCAAATAACTGATACCTTTAATGTGTTTTCTAATATCTTAAGTAATGTTGTTTGTTCTCTCAATATGGTAATCACTAGTTGTTTAATTTCCGTAACTTCATAAATCAAATGCTCCTGATGTGTGATACTGCATAGGATAGCGAGTTGATCCCTGTTCTAGTCACAGTCATTGAACTTATGGAAAGTGCCAGAAATATTATTGTAAAAACTAACGTGTCAAATGAAGGACTGTTACGACGTAAGATGTAATAAACGCGGTAAGATGTAATAACTGCAGGACTGTCCTCAAACCACTATTGATTTTCAATTACCAAATTCTGACTTCAATATTCAAATGTGTAAAACAACTTTGAAGACAAGGACCTTTATTGTTTATTCACACCACATTCATAACATAATGTAAGAAATTTGTGACTTAATTTTTTGATATTAAACCCTGATTTATATAGCAATAACTCATATCTCGTTACCTTGACCTTTGAAATTCAAGGTCACACAACCAAAAAAACACTTTTGAACAGGAGTGTGTGCGTTCATTTCTCTGCTATTGTTACGGGAAATGCAGATTATGACAGGAAGTATTATACTAATTAACGAGGTGTAGAGACAGATAGGTTATACATGTTAGAGCTATTACACAGACCCATTTGCCAGTCAATTAGACCTTCTGATTGGATAAATACATTGTATAATTGTCATTATCATCCTATCTTGTCAATTTGCCAATTTTCATCACATATCATTGTTATGATGGTTCAATAGTTCACAGGAATATTTAATGTTTATAAGTTATACGGAAGCGTATTTCTACTAAGTCATTGGTAATGGGTGCTTTGAAATTTTCAAAAATGACTAGAATTTACACAACTATGATGTAGGTTTCAAATTGAAATATCAGGTGTTATTAACATTTCAAGCTGTAAGCTTACATGTACACGAATAATCTGCGCAAATATAGAATAACAATTTAGAAATATGGCCATACAGTTCAACATTTAGAGTTGAAGAAAGTACATAAAACGTAAAAACTTCAGATCAAAAAGGTTTGCCTAAATTATATTCCAGAAACTGTTCTTATCATTTACTAATCATAACAAATTTAATATTAAATATATTTCGACTAGCTTATGTAAGCAGCTAAAACAGACACATCTCAAAAACTAAAACTTGAATTTTGTAGCAAAGATCAATTTTATGAAGAACTCTTGTCTTTGGACATCAAAGGGACGAAAACATTGATCACATCACGTGATTTGCGTAACTTAATCCCGGACAAAGAACTGACTTGGCAGAAAATGCACATTGAAAGGTTATGATTAAAGAAGGCTTCATTATTATTTATCAAGTTGGAAATGAAAATAGAAGTCATCATTTTTACCAGAACCAAGATGAAAGAAGATTTAATCAATAGTTATGAAAGGTTAATGAACAAAACTTCATGATTATTCAGTAAGATGAATATGAAGAGACGGAAATAGTATAAACAGAAAGCTCTTACTTGCCAACGTGTTATGAAACAACTCAAGGTACTGATTGGTTAGTGAACATTAGGGATTGCCTCGGTTGAACTGTTATAACTTAAAGCCATGAATGTTGGTAACTTAACGTTGAGAGTTTTCATTAGTTTCATAATTTGTTAACTTTTGTTATCAATATTCATATTTCACCATCATGTTCAATGATATTCTTAATTTTCACAGAAAAGCAGGATCCGATTCATGTCACTCACTTCGTAATAATTATTTAACCATTATGTCAAATTTAAGTAAATTCGCACATCAAAGTAATTTTAAGAAATTTCAAATATGTACATGTATATCCTAAATAGATATAGATACCAGAAATCCGTCTATAATGCCAATACTATACGTAAACCAAGCCTGATAGTACTATGGTAATATTGATTACATGATACATAAACCATTTCCAATTACAAAGCGTCCAGTAGGCACGTCCAGTGTGTGAGACTAGATAATCAATAGGGTCCTGTATGGAAGTGTTATATCCATTGACGAGCTGTAATGGCAATTCGACCGGCAATGTTAGTGCTCTTGGACGAGTATGTTTGCCATTTAATCTGGGTTACTGATTGGATAAATATGTTGTATAATTACCGGTTATTCCCCAGTCTCGTTGATCAATGATCAACTGTCATCCAGTTCCTGCATTATGATGGTTCGATAGTGCACATGCTATGGTGTTAATGGTATTCATTTGTGAGATCAGTTAAGCAAGACTGCAAAGGGTCTTTTATAATGTACAAATTGATTGTCTAGTAAAACACGTTTATAATATTCAATGTTTCAAGGTAAAGACAGGTGTTAAACTTCCGACATAATTTGTATTGATTGAATGATTAGTGAACTTTCCTTTATTAGATGCATACATGTAGGTTGAATGGTAACAAAACGTTCCTTATTATTTGCTGATTAAATGGTGAGTGCCTTTTCTTCAAACATATCATATGAAAGCGTCTTGTGTTGTTAAATAATTGTGTGCTTATCATTTGTTACACCTCTATTCGATCATATATATCATTATATTATTTCTTAGCACAAAGATATGTTTGATTGCGCACTTCTCCATTCTTTCCAAAACATTGTTGAATTTTTGCAAATTTAACATTTTCTCACTTGTTCGAAAGTTTTAGTTATCAATCTCCATGTATAGACTGAAATGTCTATCATAGGAAAATACTATCACCCATATTTTCTTCAAACGTATTCCACATAAATCCTTTTCAAGAGTGCAAATATTGAAACTTATAAAATTGCATAGTGAGACTTATGGAAAAAAACAGAATACGTCTCATAATTCTTTCAAGGTCACTGCTTTTATATTGTAATATGGCGGAATATAAGAAACTATTTAGTCTTGCTATGACTCAAATTTAATGAGAAACTGAAAACAAGAAACAGCTGCAAGCAACAAGAAATTACATCAAATTAAGTTAAATAATTGATTATTTATTGGTTGCTGAAATAGATTGAAGTATTCATTTATGATTACATTTCACTAAACTAGCCCTGAGGTTGAACTTCCTATCTACACAAAATCGTATTGAAAATAATAGGATAAATAATTGATTGTCTACCCGCAGCTGAATTATTTTGAATCAAGGGCAATATTCATTTACGAAAATATTCTAATCAGACTAGCCCCAAGGATCTATCTACACAAGCTTGTATCAAACAAGAAGAATACCTTCTACATCTCATACATGAACATCATGTTTTTCTCACTCTTGTAATTTAGTGACCTTGTATTTCAGTTGTCATTATTATCACGAAGTAAAAGTATAAACAGGGCACGCTAATCATCAATGTACAAGTTTCTATATGGACCTTCAATGAAGAGGAAAATATTGATGACAACTTCTTTATTCATGGTATGTTCAATGTGGGTGAGGTAGTTGTTTTTATTGCCTCGTCTCAATGTTGACATTGGATAACTTCTTTGACGTCTAAATACTTATTTTTCATTCATATATTCCTCTTCATTTTTGTCCTCCCAACTTCTAAAATGCCTCTCAAAAAAGTTAAATGGACCTTTGTTCATAATATTTTGACATGTGTGAATATATTTTGTTTGCCGGATAATTTCGATGTGATTCTTTTCTGGAAAACATATTTAAATGCTTTCTCATCCTCAAGCAATGTCCGCCACTTCATGTAGTAAGGTTGACCTTAAATGTGTTAAATGATTTCCGGCTCAAAATGTGAGATCGAATTTCGTTATTATAAATCATATCCAGGTCTGGTTTGTGCCCTCCAAAATCAAAAGTATGCTTTTTAGATTCAAGTTTCCCCTCATTCGTATAACTCTTGACTAGAAATCGATGATATGAGTCATGAATAGTTTGAAGCGAAGAAGTTAAAAGATAGATAATGCAAATACACATAATTAAGATATGTCAGTATGTTTATCATCATCATCATCATCACCACCACCATCATCATCATCCATAACGATTCAGTTTCAAAAGAACAGTTTTTTATCTGTTTTAATCCTGTCTAATCATTCCAATTTCAGCTGTTTGTTTTAAACAAACATGTTCATTTCTTTTAACTTGTCCAGTTGAAATTACAAAAACTTACTTTATTTTTCAAATCAATTTTCAATCATCCTAGCGCTTCCCCGTTTCTTTGCAGGTTCATTAAATTTCTCTTGCTTTTAAGGCTGATAAGCCTGGTTGCATTGGATAAGGTTTTTATCTGATCAATAATGTACTTTTTAAGGGACACAAACCAGACTTTAATTAGACAATAAAAGGGTCAAATATATAGATTATAATGTTGTCTACCTGTAATAATTTTCCCTGTCAAAATGGTCCATAAATGAAAAGATTATTTGCATGTACAATGTGTAGTTGAATTTTCGTGTCCCACCGTTTAAGGTAATGGCACTTTATAAGGTCAGATTCAGAAATTTAAGTTAATGCCACTTTATAAGGTCAGATTCAGAACTTGCCTGTAACTTTTGTTGACATGGCTATGATTACATGTTCGATATGACATGAACTACATTCGGTTAAATTTAGCTTTAGCTACTAATGTACTCATAGATGAACCAGATAAACAACTAAGTAATTTGGTTGTCCTTGGTCTGAACGCAGCTGATGTTATGTGAATTGACAATTAGATTTGTTCTTATTGACACATGAGACACCTATAGTCTTTTTTTCAATAAGAGCAAGACGAAAGATTTCTATTCATAATGAAGAACTGCAGTTCATTAACCTCTGCCTTAATTATCCAACAATTTGGAGACTGTATATTGATTGACAAAATAAACAACCTCAGGAACGTCAGAAACAATTTTCGCGCTTTGTAAATGGTTTTAAGGTGACTTTATCCAATCAAACTCCAGGTATTTTACTAATTGGATTGTCTTTAAGCTGCAAAGAAGACATTTGGAGATTTTCTTGATTTATTTTCAAGGTTGTTATTTATCGTATTTGGAGATTCGCCGGACGTGAAATTGGAAACCTTCACTGCAGTTTATTAACTCAGCAATTTGTCGATATTAGTTAACTATAAAGTTATGCACATTAACGAGTTGGGATTGTTTGATTTTTATTGTGTGCTGTTTGCATTGCACACTATATACCTTAACCTTTAAAGATATGGGTGACAACGGCGTTGAATTGCATGATAAAAATGTCCTCATTTCATTTTCATTTTTGTTTTGATTATTGATGCTTTCATGATACATGTAGTCCATTAGACTTACTGAATAACGACTTTCCATGTTTGCATCACGAGGCGTATGGCTTGATAAATATACAGTTATGACCATGTATTTAGATTTTTTTAAATCATTAATACAGTAGGGATCATATTCTAACCAAAGAAACCAAGGATAGTACACTCATGGCAAAAATGGTTGTCACCCCCAGACTGAGAACGCTACGTCAAGTTTAACTGAGTGTTGACAAATAATCAAACATGCAATAACTGTCAGAATGATTTGTGTGATTGGGAAAAACATTCGTAAAACATACCAGCTTGTATTTTGGTCTTGTGCTGGCCAATTTAAGAAATTCTACTAGGATATGTATGGTCCCTGTGAAAAAGGGCAATTTTTTACAGTATCCATATAGTATCAATTGGATGGGTATCAATAAAACAAATTACATTTTCAAGTTCAATTGTCGGTTTTATTTCATTCTGCAGTCATGTAAGAGTATATTTACAATCCTAATATCGGGTAGCACCGCCTCTGGAATTTTCAAGGGCGATAATTCGGGCAGGCATACTGTCTATCAGTGTTGATGTTTGCAACAGCCAAATTGTTTCATTCATTCACAAGAGCAGCCCGCAATTGCTGTAAATTTGCAGGAGCAGGGTCCAGTCTTCTAAGTGCACGGTCAAGCTGATCCCAAGCATGTTCTATCGGATTCATATCCGGACTTTTTGAAGGCCAGGGCAATCTTGTTACTCCTTGTGCCTGAATGAAAGCGTTCACTGTACGTGCACGATGGGCTGGTGCATTATCGTCCTGCAACAGGAAGTTGTTGCCATACACTCTTCTTGCATGTGGGAGGCAAACGGTTTCAAGAAGACGTCTGTACGACCTCTGGTTGACGTTTCCTTGAAGGACGACAAGATCCGTTTTACCGTTATGGTGTATTCCTGCCCATACGTGTACAGAACCGCCACCGTGGGCAACCTGATGCTGCAGACAGTCGTCATTGAGCCTTTCCCCACGTAAACGTCGCACTCTCATTCTCCTGTCCACCTTATGCAGTAGGAAACGAGACTCGTCAGTAAATATGACGTGACGCCAATGTCCAAGTTGGATTCTGTGGTGCTGCTGCGCCCAAGCAAGCCGTGCCCTGCGGTTGGCCAGTGTCCAGAATGGTTTGATGGCAGGTCTTCTTGCCTTATATCCATGCTGGAGCAACCTGTTCACTACAGTTCTCCGGCAAATGGGCGTATTAATATGAGCCCCCCATCTCTGTGCAAGAGTCAAAGACGAAAGACGTCTATGACGTCGGGTCAAACGAAGAAGAATTCTATCCTGACGAACCGTAGTTTTCTTGGGACGGCCTGAAGACTTATTCGGAACAACATTTCCCTGTATGGCGTGCAGTCTTTTAATCCTTTGAACAGTTCTAACACTGACGTTACATGCTGCAGCAATGACACGATTCGAAGCGCCACCACGACTCATGCCAATGATTTCATGTCTGATTCCTGGTGGAGTGGGACCAGGCATGGTCTATGCTTTTCAGAAACTATAGTCGTGAAGCTGTATCTTATGAAAGAGGTCTATAGTAATCGATGGAAATGACAAACCTAAGGAGACAAATTTCCATCATTTCAATGAAATGCACGTGGTCTACATGAAACCGCTGACACTGTTCATTGTAAAGTGTGAGTTAATGTAACTTCATGCCTGTAATGACATTTCCATGGAAAACCAACATTGCCATGCATACAATGTGATATAAACTCCAATTTAATTAAATATTAGGGGGTGACAACAATTTTTGCCATGAGTGTATATTAAAAACCAGTATATTAACTTATTTATTATAGCAATGGATGTGTTAAAATTGTTCAAATATTTCCTCGCCTGAGAAATCCTGTAAAAGTGAAACATAGTTTAGAATTGAGGTAAATTAATTTCCGTTCGATAGAACAATTAATTGAAAATCCTAAGAACACACCTTTTCAATCCTTGTCGTGATTGGTTTGACAAAAATCGCCTTTGGTATCCAAGAATAGATTATCATGCATTCAACTGCAGGAGGGCAATCAAGCGTCGTTTGTTCACACGAAAGAACTACGACTGTGTCAGTATGACCCGAAAAGTGTCAAGAAACTATACTCTTCAAAAAAAGAAACTCATGAATAATGTTTCTTAGAATATGTTATCATTTAGTTGAGAGCAAACATATCACATAATTTCAATGGTAAGAAAGTGAAATTTAACAAGGCTGTAGACAAAGTGTTGACTAACGCCGTTTCATCAGTTTTTGGTATGTTCTTGTGTGTTATTTATCCACAATTTGGCGCTAAAGTCAGTTTATTGTTTTGTTATAATATTCTTGATTGACATATTTCTGGCAATGAATGCAAAAGGTAAAAATATCTCCTTTACAAAGTTCTGCTTCACCCTTCCCGTATTGTGATTGATCGATGTTGAAGTGTCCAAAACGAAATATGACGTTGACGTGCACGTTTATAAAGTTCATAACATTTATGTTCTAAAGGGGTTTTGATCTTGTGTTTGAGGGAGTAAGTGCAGGATTTTGACCTTGATCTTGACATAGACGTAGACCAAGCAGAGTTCTGTATGTTTTTGAACGTTCTCATGCTTGAAAACTCCCCCTATCAGTCTAAAAACCTATTGCATTTGATATTCGTGAATGTTGTTGATGTTAAGACTAGCAGTCAAAATCTCTGAAAACAACGAATTAAGCATATCTTGCATGCTTATTATAGAAACATACTTTATAACACCCTCTCAACCAACTCTGTTGACCTTTCAAATAAAAGTATAGGCCAAATTTTAATTTTCAGAAAGTAAACAATACTGAGAAACGCTGTTTTTCATTTCACAATTTTGGATGATAGTGAGGTTGATCACCAAACCAGACTTTACTAAAGATTAAAAAATTAATCCTCCGGGTTTTAAAACACCTTTGACGGCGATTGAACATTTTGAAGTTTCTCAAAACAGGGCCGATAACTAGCTCTCTTGGTCGAATATCCACGTCAGGGAAACTGCTCCCTAAAGTTTTGTCGACTTTTTTTTCAAAAAATATGTATATTTTATGTAATCTGTATTGCTGAGGGAAGACCATGACGCAAGTGCATGACGCGGATGTAGATAATTATGGCTTTGATAGCACTCTTGGTCTCACAAATATTGTCTTCATTTTGTCGAAAATGGGCCTGGAGGAAACGACTAAATATGACTAAATAATGTGCCCTAATGATCATTCTAATTTAAAATGAGAGCAGATTTTGAAACTGAAGTTTTAATTTGACGTACAGCGATGTTTCCTATTTCCTTCACTTTGACATTGTTTAATTTTATCCTTATTTCATGTTAAAAAAATAAATAAATTAAAATCATATTTACCTTTTGTTAGTTATTAGTTCCACATGCTTTTATGCTTTCTACATGGCGTTTTTGCTTTACAGATTTTCCTAAGCAGAGGTTTTAAAAAAAAGTTTTCAATTGCTTCTTTTAAGATGGAAATTGCTAAAATGTCTCCGTTTTTGCACAAAAGTGTTAAATAATCATGTAAGGATTACGTTCAGAGAAGAAATATGACAGTTTTAGTGTTATATTCATTTTTACAGAAGTCTACAAATTTCAAAATATTCTATGCGTTTCTTTTTTTAAAGGGTATATTAATGTTCTATGTTTAGATATCTCAAAATCAACCTTCTTTCTGTTTGTTTTTACACATTAATATATATGTGCTGAAATCTTTACTGTGAGTTTATTTATTTGTATGTATTTACATGGCTGAAATGTATATGAGGAAACGTTTAAGAAAGTGTGAGAGTCTCCCTCTCGGCTTTGTTCAAGTTGCTTCAGAATAGCCACTTCTATTGATGCAATGTTGTAGCAACTCCTTGCAGAGGGTAAGAAAACATTTATAGCTTATATATATAGTGTAGTGGAACGCTTAAATGAAGTTATATAATTTACTTCGAAATATGCAACATTTTATGTAGTTGATACCTTCACTCAATACACCAAAGATTAGCAATCAGAGAACATTCATGAAATGTTGGATGAGAAGCATCTGTCAATATATATTTTACATAATTATTATAATTGCATCCAATATGCGATGTAAGGTTGTATGGGAGTTTAAATTGTAAAATATTTTGGTATCAATATACTGAAAAATAACGAATAAAGATGTTGAGGCAGTTAATTGTTAGGATTTGAATGTTCAAGATTAATATTTCAGCCTTGTTTAAGATTAAATGTTCGCATAATTGCAGGAACATTAACTATTGATCACATTTGATTTTAGATATAAATTATGAACATGTGAAATATATTCAAAGAAATATGACACTGAATATTGATCAGATTTGACACCAGAATAACGCCATTACCAAGGTAACCTGATTGATATGTTACCCTCCCAGGGGCCTCTGTAATTCAATGAAAAAAAGGATCTCCTTAGTAACAGAGAACAAATGTAACTTTATCTTGTTGCTTCTGGAAATATGTCGTATTATTTCGGTAAAAGCCTCTAAATCAGTTCGATTTGCAGGAAAGATGATATAGCATTTCTAACGAGTTGTGTTCATTTCTGCTATGTCTATAATGTATGTGTCAAATCTGTTAAAAGGAAATACTTGTTATAATTAAAGTCAACGTCATATAGCATTTCTGAAGAGTTTGTTAATTCTATAATGAACATCATAGACTTTCGTTTTACCATAACAATCCATTTTGTTCACTCATGGAATCGCAAGTCATAAATTGAAAAAAATAAATTGTAGAATTTACTGATATAAGCGTCATAGCACCTTGAGATAAGGCCAAAATGTTTCAATGTTCTTTCACAAAAAATGCTAACATAGCAGTTTTAAGTTAATTGAACATAATAAGATCCGAGAGAGCATTCATTCAAGGCTTGAATTGGATCAATTATTGTACTGGAAGTGCTAATACTGGATTGACATCAAACCCAAAAATTGTTGCCAAATAAGGAAAAAACTACGTGGCTAGAACAAAATCTCATTGAAATGATAAATACTTTTAAGTTCGTATTTCTTACAGCTAAACAATGCTTAGCCCTACTTTACAGTATAATTGAAAATATGACATTATCAAATTTTGAGTCTTTAAGGCTCCTTATTTACATTAAATGCAATTTTCTTCAATGTAATCATTTAAAAAATAATCTGAATTTTACAATGTTTGCGAATTTTTTTCTTCTTTAAGCTTTAAAACTGACATTTAGAGATTTTCTTGATTGAGTAGGTTGTAATTGATCTAACTGAGATTATCTGGAAAATGAAATTGACCATTTTTCACAGAAATACGTTGATGCAGCAGTTTGTCAATACTTGTTTACAAAAGGATCGATTGAATACAGGCTTTTGGGGCTTAACATTAATAACCCTATGACACATTGTTTTGACCTCGCATGTCACTTCTCATTTGCAATTACATAATAGTAATTTCTTTGGTAAACACTGGTGTTTTCTTCATAGAAATAACCTGTTATTTGAAACTCGTAAATTATATTTGTCTAATCCAAATTTAAAACAGGTTATAACCGTGTGGACACACACTTTATGAAAACTAATTTCTTAAACAATTAATTGAAAGAGTAGCTCTTATGATTAATGACACCTTCTCACGTTAGTGATTCTACTTCACACATTATATAACATATTTATCAACATTCTAGACATAACCCCAAACTAAAATCTTTCAATCTTTTTTTAAAATTATTTTTCCCCTTTTTCAAACTTTTATTTTGTTATTGACTTTTTAAAGATATAGACTCTGTTTATTTAGAATACAATGTTAAAGTGTTTATACTTACACAGTGATATCCACTCTTACAACCTTTACATTTTCAAATGTTTAATCTTTAAAATGACTCTTTAACATGGCGGCTTTATGAAACCTGAGTACAAAAATACCTGTCCATCATTTGAATGTAGGCAATCAGTTAACATATCATAACGAATCTTACCACACGACATTTACATTTCAGAGACCTTAACACTCATATATTTCCAATGTCATAATGCCCTTTTGCCAACGTGAGAAAACTCAATAAATGGTATCATAACATTCTGGCTTCAGGCATTATACTCTCTTTAGAGATGCCCGTTGCGTAAAGAGCTGCGAAGATCAACTTTTGTTTTAACCAGACAGATCAATATTTGTTAAAAAGTTTGTTTGAAATAATCTAAAATTCACCTATCACTATTATTAAGGCAATGCCATCTTATGTTAGTTGTACAATTTGAATGAATTTTTGGAAAATCTAGAAATAGACAGGAAGTTAGATCATCGAAATGTGAAAGCCAGCATGTTCTTGTAATAAACAAATATACAGACAGCTATCTAATGTGCACTTGTTTTTACAGAAAATAGGGTGCAACATGCAGGGATAATGATTTCTAAGCATCATTTGTATGCCAAGAGAAAACAAAGCCGTGTCTGTCTTACCTGCTTTTGTAAGCGTTTAAAAAGCATTATTCTCTTTGGGTGGTCGAGTTGTGTCTAAAGACAAGCAAACACCACCACTAAACAAATATATTTCTTTGTTGAAGACAATACTGGCATTATCGAATATAAAGTTGTAAGTGAAGACGAAACATATCATGTCTGGTCCTCTGAAGTAAATGGTATTTCCGGATGTGAAATTAAAGGTTACCATACTATCTGATAGAGGTAAAAAAACTGGCATACAGCCCACCTTTAAACAAATTTCAACCTGTTAAAATAATCTGATAAATAGAAGGGGATAGAATAAAAAGACACAACTGTGTGCACTGTGGGTATGTATCATTGATGACATTATAAAACCAAACCCTGAATTAACCCTTTGAAACTCTGAAAATTATTGGTTGTTTCAAGCTTCAAGCTACAATGTCGGAGACACTTTAAGTATTAAGGTTCCTTTAAGAATACGAATAAAAATTGGAATCGAATGTGCATTCCGTCTATTAAACAGGCAAATTTCGAGCGTATATTTGTGGAAAGATCCTTATGGACGTCTCTTATTGAGACAAGACTATATATTATCTTTATAGTGTAATCGTCAGATGTTGAAAGCTTCTGTTATAGGTAAATTAAACTGATTCTATACAACAGCAGATTTATGGGGAGAGAAATGGTCAAAAAAGGTATCTTTATCTGCTTAATATAATCAACTTCGTTTACAAATACGATTTTAAATTGAATCAACAGAACTAATTGATAATTCATCAATATTCTAAATAGATTCTCTTTCTGAATTTTAAAGATAGTTTCTTTGACTCATACATCTTTTGATATTATCAATCAATAAAGTCTTCTTGTTTGGTACGATATATAATCTCCGCAATTCTCTTGACAATTTGCTTTTTGAATATCGTTTAAAAGCTTTTGTTTACAAAAAGCAAAGGTGTGTAGAATTTAAGCACATCAGTCATAGCTCGATAGCATAATCAAAAGGGTACCGCTTAAAACACACATAAGAGTCCTATTTTATCCTTGTCTTGATGCCGTATACAGTTTCGCTCATGGTATCAACGAACAGAAGACAGGAAGAGATAAGAATGCATATTGGCATTCCCTGCAGGGCAATCAAGCTTCGTTTGTTCACGCGAAAGAAGTACGGCTGGGTCAGAATGACATGACACCAAGGTACATTAACAGACTATTCGCAAATATATCCTTGAAAATGTATTGGCAAGGACATTGAGAAATCAATATGCTTTAAAAGTTTCTCTTCCCTGAGACATAAAATAAGATTTTTTTTATTGTTTGATGAGATAATATATATTAAAAAAATATTTTCTAGATAAAGGTGATCCAGGAATACTTGAAGTGAGGAAGTCTTCACATCAGGCCCTCTGTATGTTTGTTTGTACACATAAACATGATATGTGCTGAAATCTTTACTGAGAGTTTTTAAAGTTTTGTATGTTGACATGATTGAAATGTATATCGGGAAACGATAGAGAAGTAGTATTGGCAAAGGTTCTTGAGATTAGCCACTTCTTTTGATGCAATGCTATACCAACACATTGCAGAGCGTTAGAAAATATTTTTAGCTTCTCTTAACTATTTCAAGATTTGAAGGAGAAAGTTAAATGATCCAATAAAGATGATAAAGTAATATTTTCTTTGAACGAGGATCCACAAATGATTATAACATACTGTCTTACGAATCTGCACAATTTTATCAAACGCATCACTAACTCAATTGTATTTCGAATGGTAAGTAGTTGTATCGTTAGCATTATCAATCTTCACATAAATTTTTCCTTCGACCAGATTTATGTCATAAGCTTTATGCAACCAAGTGCGATAGAATGTGAATTCTTCATGATTGTCTGAATGTAATATTCATACATTGACGAATTAATCATTTTAAGCCAAACGTTTTGTTTTTCTCCAAAAACACATAAATGCAAACACAAATGGATTTGAAAACTATTAGTGGAACTTGTGGAATATCATCATTTTATATGTTGATATTTTACATATATGTTACCTTCGACATTTAACGAAAAATATGTATAATATTGGTTTATAACTGTTTGAACTACAGATTCGCATAGAAAATGTAGATTAAGTATAAAAGAAGTTAAAAATAATAGATAAATAGATAATAGATGAATTCACAATATCATAAATATTTTGTGATTTTTTAAATATTTGTCATCTATGTTATCATAGTATTACATTTAAAGTTTAATACATGTTGATTTAAAGGGGCAGTAGCACGTTTTTTGATAATTTTATATTTTAAAATTTTCACTGATAAATGTAAGTTTATGTTAAATGTATTATTTTGACAGTGTAAAAAATCTCATCACACAAGTCAATCACCCATAGTCAGAGGACAAAGTATGAAGATTTACACAAAATCCATTGGCGGCCATTTTTGTGTGAACACCTTTAATTCATTTTGTGTAAGAAAAAGGAATCGTATGGCTGAACTTTACATTTTATATTTGAATTATTACTGCTCCATTTAGTTTAAATACATTGTCTTTCATTTGGAACCATTAATTTTCATTTTCATGACATCACCTTATATTCCCCCTAAAAACGTGCTACTGCCCCTTTAAAAGCTTTTCAGTAAAAAAATAATTGTGAATTCAATGATAATGTAAGAAGATACCCTGCTCTTATAAGCATATATGATTAACTTAAGAAAGACGATCGCCTCAGCTGTCAAGGAACCAAGTTAACACTATCTGGTTGCTTCTAGGGTATATCATGTTCAGGTGGTGAAGGCGCTTCAATCAGCTTGATTGCAAAACAATGTTATCTCTTGAAAAGAAAAGATATAGCAGTTCTCTAGAGATGTATCCAATTCGTAAGTTCTATTTATATAATGTTTTCGAAAGGGATCATTCATATATTTTCTGTCAGCATATTCTATACTTACAGATTTAAAAAAACAACAAATGTCAAAATACGACATCGACATTTTACATCTCCCAACACAACGTTGTCAGTTGTTTAAGATGGGAAGTAACACACATTTAAAAAAAAACAACTTTTCCCCAATATTTTTGTGCCAAATGTATCATCTTCAGGAGTTTGGAAATCTCATTACTTAACACGATTATAACTAGCAAAAACTGTCCGCGGACATTTGGATATGCACACTTTTTAATTATATTAGTAAGGAACATGTTACATGAAGTGTCACGATATATGGTACTTTCGTTTCGATACAGAAACTTTTAATATATTTAAATTTATACAAACAAACACTATCAAAGGGTACAAAATTGTTCACTTTGTTTGACAAATATTTATTTAAGAAAATTATGTTCAAAGTGACACAAGCAGTTTTATTTGCTAAGGCAAGGCTTGTCATATAACGATGTGTAACTGCTGCATAAGATGTGTAACTGCTTCAAACGATCAAAATAGGTAACATCATTGAACAGAACAGAGAAAGCCTGCATAGATATTGTGACTGAATATCGCTTGTGAGCAAATGTTTCCTGTTGCAAACAACATTGTATCAAAAGATGTTATACGTGATCATTTACGATAATGAAATCTTTAAGAAAGATATGATATTACACATATTATAAACACTTTTATTATATGACAAGCGGTTAGAGACTGAGTTTTCTCAGTTCTAGAAAAGTGTTCTCGCCACTGAGTGTGATATCACTTTTTCAAGTCAGTTAAAATATCACAAAGAGGATGACGTCATGTGAAAAATGGTTTGACGTCACTTCTTCAATCAACGCGACGTCATCGCCCTCGCTAAGTTACGATCAACAATGGTATGACGTCGCCAAAAAACGCGCGAGTCAAGACCTTTTGAACGTAAATTACCACATGTTCGACCACAGAGACATATAATAAACAGAATATCTTATGTTTTGAGTGTGATATCACTTATCTCTCATCCAGTGACGGGGTAAAGCCTATATTTTCACTCGTGGCTGCGCCACTCGTGAAAATACTGCCTCTACCCCGTCACTCGATGAGAGATAAGTTATATCACACTCAAAACAAAAGATATCCTCTATATATTTCATCGGTTCTTTCTACATTTTTGCTTATCCATAATCTGGTTGAAATATGTTTTAGCAAATGAAATTGTTATCCATAAACATCACCGAATAATTGACATGTACGATGATATTATATTTTTAAATGTCTAAACACTCTTAAATCGTCAGCTAAAAATGGTAATCAGATTAAGTGTTTCAACACTAAGGCTGACAAATCAATCGAATTGTCACAGCAATTCCCATGGTGTCAGTTAATCTAACATAATTGCATCAGCCAGAGCAGTTATCAAACACTTAAAATGATTTCGATCAGCAGGTTCTATTTGAAGTGTTAGCATGGAATAATCACAGAGCAAACCCTTACCAAGTATTGGACAAATTCAATGTCTGGAAATAGCTCTTCAAGGGAATAATCAATACAAAGTTTGGGAAAGTTTGTATCCAATCTGACTTTCATGATTTATCAAGTGTTACTTCCCTTTGCAATTTCTTTGAAGCAAATAACCGACAATAAAGGCAATTCATCCGGTCATAACGTCCATATTTAGTGAAATTATGACAGCAATCGGTTGAATGTAGGATGTGTAGAATTTGTAAATGTAAATGTGATTCTTGTCATTTATGTTGAGAATGTAAGATATTTTAAAATATAATGATAAGAGTTATAAAAATATATATAATGAAATGCAATATATTGATCGAGAAGTTTAATTCCAAAGAAAACCTTTTCAGATTAAATTGTCGTTTCTGTAAAACATCATATACTGTCCTACAAATATGTTTCAATTGAATGTGTCGATTAATGCAACTTTGGGAAGGAAGGTGTCAGCATTAGAAATTTAGTAGCACATTATAATTTTAACATGATAACCAAGATTAGTTCAAATAATTAAAAAATTGGCTTTTGTAATTGATGGTACTCACTGTTAAACTTATTAAAACACAAGAGTATATTTATCGTCCTTTGTCTAACGGCCGTCGTGTAATTTGAATTGCTAATTGATTGCTCAAAGGTGTTATTACAGTTACTCTGAGGACTTGGTCGATAAGTGCAAGTTAATGATTCAAACCGTATGGGGCTACTACATGTTACTCACGTAAGTGCAAATCATTAAATACTTAGGGGAATAATTATATTTTATAATAAGCAGATTTTGGAAATCCTGACAGTTTCAGAAAGTTAATGAAGTGATGAAGTCATGTGTCTGCTAATTAACTTTCACAAAATACCAGGAATCTAGTCGGTAACTTTTAAGAGTTGTATAGTTAACAGTTGCAGGCTAATGATATACCTTTGATGTTCTATTCTGCATGCATTTGTCACTTCTTACCTTAACCTTAAATGATAGGTCGGACACAGGCGTTAAGTAGCATAACATAAATGACACCACGCCATATTTATTTGACAGAATATCCAATACCCCATGCCAGCATTTATATAAGACTGGATACGTAAACTACATAGTCATCTTTAAATCAACAGGAGTAATTTCTAGGTAGATAAATGGACAGTAAGTTTTTGTGTATTTTAGAGAGATTTATCTGTTGATTCGTTTTCACAATTTCCCTGCCGTCTTCGAATGGATGTTAAAATATTCATGAGTACGAAAGAACAGCATTCCAATAACTCGCCATCGATCACCTTCTGTTGGGCTTAGCAGAAAATATGTTTGATTTACCAACATGTAAAAAGAATGAGTTTTTGTCAGGTTACACACCATCAACGAGTTATCAGTAATGAAAAGTTTTCTCAAGATAAAATTTCAAACACCCCAACTTCAACAAACATTTTCGTCCGACGTTATTTTCCATGATTTGTGAACATTTACATGTCATATCTTATTCGGAACCCAATCCTAGAACCCACTTCATTATCTTGTGCACATATTGCAATGACTAACATGCTTGAAATACGTACTTCGAATTCAGTACCTCTGTCACGATTGGCATTGGCTATTGGACTTAAATTCTTATTTGAATTGATGATTCCTAAGCTTCTTTGCAGACAACGAATAACTGGGTCCAATATGGCCATAAGGGGAAAATAATATTTGAAAATTTAGTTTATATTATATATAAATGCTCTGAAATTGTAAGTTGATTGTACCTTGACCGTTACTTAACACATACAACTTTGATTTGTTTTGAATCATGTTGCTCACATGTGAACTACTTCTCTAGGTTTACTTCAGAAACCTAATCATGACGATTTACTGATTATTCGGGCACAACTTGAGTTTCTCAAGATACACACTTCTCATGTTCACATTTAAGTTTCAATTTAATTAGATCCAGGAACTCTTGAAAATATTGATTGTACCTTGATGTTTTTTACATGGGTTATTAAATGAGGCTGGCCAATATTCTTAGGCAAACATTTCATGAACAGAGGTGTAAAATTGTAGTCCCTTAAACTTAAACTTTTGCTTTATTTATTGTATATATTGCAATATTCCCACTTTATCTCCTAGTAGAGGAACATTTTTTTAGAAAACAACTTAATGTGTACATTTACAACTTCTTTTTATTTGACAACTTTGTAATTGACCCTCGTTACTTCTCTACTGATACCTGAAGATATATATGATGGCTGTAAACTGTCAGAGAGCAGGAAATTTACTATCATGAGAAAAAAACTCTAATGGCATCGCACCATTTCGGTCTGAAGGTACTTGCACATGAAGCTGAAGCTTTGGTAAGTTTTCGTTATTAGCCTTCAAAGTTCGGATGACTTAGTACAAGGTGCCACTTTCAAGGGACGATAACTAAAAAAACCTGACAAACCTGACGGACAAACTTCATGATTGTTTGCATGAGAGTTTGACATTAGCAAGGTCTTTAAGATATAACAATAAAATCGCTCGCGAACAGTCAAAAAGTTAGGTTACTTTTTACAAGGTTCCATTTTCATAACTCATATAACTCGAAAAGTTCAAGTGATAATTGCGCCATTTTTTAGGACTGACAGACAACCAGCTAGGGTAATGGAGGAAGGAGAAAAGAAGTCAAGCAAACACTTGCAGTGAGCAACTTTATGTTCTAAATACAAAATGGAAGGGTATCATTATTGAAAGTAATGTGAGCGGTGAAGACATGTCATCCTTGAGACGATGATATTTACTAATGTTAAATGATAGGCAATTGAAGTGTCACCATAGCTATATACTTCTGATGGCGGCAAAGCACCCAGTTATCAACGTCCACCTGTCAAAACAAGCTGGGGGGAAGGAGAATTTTATTTCACAATTCAATTGAAGCTGTTTTGATCTTATGTTCTTTTGTTGCTATCTCATTGAATCTTGAAACTCAAGACAGGCACATTCACGATTCAAGATTCTATTCCAAGTATGAATGAAACGTAGTAGGTAACCTGTGTTTTATGATGTTACTGACATTTAGTTAGATACTATAATAGATCCTGGTTTGATACATAAAAAAGAAGGGGTCTGCTTAGGTTAAATATGTTTACAATAATTTAAGTTGTTAGGTAGCTTGTGTTATTCTTTTACAAATTTCTTTTGTATTGCAAGTATTTCAGGAAGTTGACGATCAACTGAAGTAAGCAAATGAAATTAGACACTCAGTCAAAAACTAAAAATACTTCATGAATAATCTCACAATGTTGTCCGCATTTTTTAGTATGAATCAAGAAAGTTAACCATGTACATGTAGTTGGAAATGTTTTTATTCAAAACTCGATTCTCATAAAATGCAGAGACCTATATTTTATTTTCCTAAATAGCATGATTGAACCATTCACAGCAATACTAATGACATCTTATTCAAAAAAATATTTTAGTGTACCACTAAACTGTATTAGACTGAAGAAATCTATTGTAGAATAAGGAAGCTGAGTACATACAATTGACCATCAACTTCTTTACAATATATAGCAATATTTCAGTAAATATTCTTTTACCCATTTGTGTTATAGTTTTGAAGAATGTTCTTTTGCCCTTAAAGCTTGTTAAAGTTCATAGCAATAACGCCTTATACTACTGTGCGCAAGACGTTCGCCTTGATTCACTTGACAATATTCCAAGTACATGTAGCTATCGATTTAAAAAATCTGTTTAGATAAGAAATACAACGTGCAGAATTGAAGCAAATCAGTTTCAGTTCGTTTGCACAATCAACACAGTAAAACCTAAAATACAAACGAGATGCCAATGCACTCCTGTCTTGATGACTTTTACAGTTTCTCTGTTGGTATCTAAGAACAGCAGGCAGGATGAGATTAGAATGCATATTGGAATTCCCTGCAGGGCAATCAAGCTTCGTTTGTTCACGCGAAAGAATTACGGCTGGGTCAGATTGACATTACTGTACAACGTACAACGTGTACATTAACAGATTGGTTCGAAATTTATCTATGAGGACAAATTTGTAAGGGTGTTGATAACCAAATTTGCTTTTTATGCGTCTGTTCTGTCTACTTAATAACTCTATTTCATGATTATAGATTGATAAGAATACACCTTAATGCAAATATATCATTTTTAAACATAAATAAATGTCAAATAAAAGCATTTTCTTGTTAGCAATTCCACATATTTCTGCATGTTCTTTATGAGACATATTTTTAATAACGTATTCTTGTTACTGATTTAGGAATTCTGTACCTGCTTTGTGCAGAAATCTCTGCATCATACCTCCTGCCTGTTTGTTTATACACATAAACATGATAAAGATTAACTGTGAGTTGTAGTTGTTCATGTCATAGATTGAAATGTACATGTATATGAAGAAACTGTAGAGAAAGTGTGATACGCCTCTACTTGGGCATTTGCCACTTCCCTTTATTCAAAGCTGTACGGAAATATTCATACATGTAGGTCCTTCTTTATAAAATATATGATGGAGGACGTTTAGTGTTACATTTAAAGGGGCAGAAGCACGTTTTTTGATAATTTTATATTCTAAATTTTTCACTGATAAATGTTAGTTAATGTTAAATGTATTATTTTGACATTGTCAAAAATCTCATTACACAGGCCAATCATTCATAGTCAGAGTACAAAGTATGAAGATTCACATAAAATCCATTGGCGACCATTTTGTGTAAACACCTTAATTCATTTTGTGAAAGAAAAATGAATCGCATGGCTAAACTTTACGTTATATATTTGAATTATTACTGCTCCATTTAGTTTAAATACATTGTCTTTCAATTAGAACAATTAATTTTCGTTTTCGTGATATCAACTTATACTCACCCTAAAAACGTGCTACTGCCCCTTTTACAAGATGAAGTAATATTCTAAAGGTGACAAATGCGCCACATTGAAATGTTATGATAATGTATTTCATTCAGTCAATTGCATTTTTCAAGTCATATAGCACATGTTGTACAAAAGTTAAAGACTAAAATATTTTGATTATATTACACTCAACGGGATTGAACAAAGAAGCTGATTAAGTTGTTGTTTAATGAATTTTACCTGTTAAGATAAAACTCAATCGACGCCATTAATGAACTTTGAATAATACTAAATCCAACTGATAATAGATAAATACTATGATAATAATTACTGATTAATAACAAATAGAGGATATTATATGAGTGTCCATGACATACTATGTGTACGACACGAATGGTTGAATATTAGTATTTCCCGAGCGAGAGCGAAAATACTCAAAACCTACTTCTCAGCATAGGCGCCGCCCCCCGGTCCGTGTGGAATACGACGTCATAGGTGAACCGTGACGTCAAAGCATTATTTATAACACAATGTATAACATATGAAATATGAACTTCGATATGACTGCCCTTGTAGGTAATAAACGCTTTTTATTAAGGACAAATGTATCATATAATATGTGAAATCAATGCGTATGTAAGAAAAACTACATTCCTCTCAGAAGCCTTTATGATTGATTGAAATACTATCTCCTTAACTGTTTGGTTACTTCTGGGAGTATGTTATGTGGAGGTGGCGAAAGCTCTTTAATCAGTTTGATTGCGGGAAAAACTTCTCTCTACAGAATAGAACAGGATTTAGCAATTCTGTAGATCTGTTTTCTTTTGTGCGATTTTCTATATTGTGGTTGATGGTTTCCATCTTATTAGTATTGCTCGACTCACAAAGACCGTCTTTGGCTTAAACAGAACATCACTCACTTTGTTTTACGACCATGTTTACCAAATAAAAGATAAAAGTGTTGAAAAGAGTTCAATGTACAGGGACATGGCGATTTGTCGTTCAAGGATAGTTATAAGTTCAATCTGTATCCAAAAGGGTAATAACAATGTGCAATGTGCTGGTATAAAAGGACACTATTGACATGCAAAGCTAACAAATTAAGATGAAAAACATAAAGAAACTATAAGAATATAATGACAGAACAATTTTCATGAACAGTAAATCAGTTCACAATGATAATTTGTGCTCATTCAAAATCTGAGGAAACTGCATTTTTGGAATGTGAAATTGCAATTTATACATATCCCTGAAAGAGTTTGATTTAGATAATTATTGCATACATGTATGGCATCCCACCTTTAAGAATAATTGATTACGTTGATCAAATTAAGAGTTTCGACACTCTTTCTTTGAAAAGGCTAACATATTGATGCGGTTTTCACAACATCCTTCATGGTGTCAGTTAATCGAATGTAATTACATCACTGGGACCAGTTATCGAACGCTTAAGGTGAATTGGATCAACAGTTGTATTTGAAGTGTTAACATGGGGTCGACACAAGATCAAACTGTTGCTAAGTATGGGACAGATTGCGTGCCTGGAAATAGCTCTTCTAGGGAATAATCAATATTATGTTTACAGTTAAAACAGGTTTGATCTGTTTTGACTTGCATAGTGCCTAATATTAGATTAATTAATTTTGCCCTTGCGATGACATTTTACGAAGGAATTGATAATATCAGGGCCTAGATTCCCAAAGCTTTCTTAGTGCGAAGATAGTCTTAAGTACAAAACATTAAAATTGGCCAATTAAGGACTGTCTTGGCAGTTATGGACATTAGAAAATCTAGGCCCAAAAATTTCGATGTTTCAGAGTATATGCTTTTTTGCATCATTATTGATATCGTTAATATAACAAATCGACAAAATTAAAGATGGATCAAGATCTTTTTTTATTATCCAACTAGTCATAGATAAGAGCTATTTGAGTGTGGTTTTTTTACACCTTTCCGCTGCACAAATCAATTACTAGACCAAACATTTATCACAAAGGCTGTTACTGTTTTCAGTTGGAATTCTTTATAGGTTTTGTGCCCAATAACTTTGGTTTATCAATAAATGACATCTACAAAATTTAATTTTTTTTGTACATGTATATCATTTTATCTATAAATGTTCTTCTCCAATTTTTAGATGTTTTAAAACTGAATGTTAAAATTTGTTGAATATAACTTGATAAGATCCATTATTGTAGGCATAGTGAGATAATCGTTTCAGTTGACTGTTTGAGTGGTATTCTCAATTTGACAGTGTAACAAAGACAAAGATATTCTATGAATGTACAAAACAAGTAAAAATAAAGTTGTTCATTCATAAAATAGCATGGTCTTCATTGACACATGATTCATTGATAACAGTGGTTTATGTTGAAAATATTCCTTTTTCAGATTATTCAAAACCAACGCAGAACTGAAGACAATGTTCACTGGATTTAAAGACTTAGATGCGGAAGATGAGTTACGTGAAAACGAGGCTCTTGAGCATCATGCAACTCTTGTGATGACAACTCTGGATGAGGCATTTTGTCATATTGATAACTACAATTTCGTAACGGATGTCCTGCAAAAGACGGGATCAACTCATAAAAGGTTTCAGGGATTTAGATCTGATGTATTTTGGGTGAGTAGTGTCACATTCGTCAAAACAGCAAAAAGTGTTTCCATGTTTTCATAACAGGCGAGAGTGTTTTCATGTCAACGTCACGGTAGGAAGTGTCTTCATGTTTTTATATTGCTTTATGAAAATTTATGCTTTTAGATGATGAATTTGTTTTATATTCTTCAATCTGAAATCAAATTGTCCATTTCTGTTGAAGTATTGATTTTCCTTAATGTAGTTTCTTAATGCTTGTTTGTCAGGTTGATAAAATATCACAAACAAAGAAGATGGAAACAGGAATAGTTTACTTTTTATTCAACATCTTTAAAAAAAAATATTAAAAGGTGAACTAAACTACTGGCTGAACATCGATTTTCACGTTACAATGCACCCCAATATTGTATTGAGTTATTTTTATGAATAATGGTATGTTTATATGATAACTAGGGTCATATGTATATGCTGATCAATGCTCAATCTTATGTGATTCAAGTGAAAGCAAGTTGAGAATATGTTTTTGATTACAATACCCGGAACTCTAACCCGGAAGGCCAAAATAAAATGTCTGTTTCAAAGGCACTTGATGATTAGCAAATGCCAAACTTTGTTACTGATGTACATGATTGTCATGAGAGAAAAACGGTCTACAGACTTCGTGTTAGCTCTCTTGATTTTCGGTTATGTGTATACATAAACTGACGATGACAACATTCTTTCTGGTTAGATACAAGTTAATGATATAAATAATACATATACCAACACTTCCCGAGGTGTATCGCTCAATATACCTCCTGTTTGAATCGTGGTTTTCCGAGGCGTAGCGTAGCGGAAGTGAGGTATATCCTTTGATAACCATTTGTTTACCTATGTAGGACAAATTACCTGTTTTCGTCATTCAAACTGCTGGATTTTCAACATTTTAGAAATAATCCTTTGTCTAATTTCTCTTGATTAAGTTCACAGGATGAAGTGAATCCTTTAGGGAGGATGTGGAACCGTGGTCATTCCTTTTGCAAACAGATGACCAAGTCACATCTTAGACTATTGATTTTTCCTAACCTTTCAGGCAGTTTGATTGGGGGTAATTGAAGAAAGATACAGGAGGGACTCGGATAATAACCAGATGGGGCGGAGAAGACTGATAGTTCAGAAAGAGAATAACAGAGTAGATTTGACATGGTCTTTCAACCTCATTCATTGCTTTCTCCACTTGTTTAGTTATTGACAGGAGGAAATCCTCGCTTTTAAACGCTTGACTGATACGATTACTCTTACTTCACTCTGGATAAGGTTTTACTAAATGGTTGATCTTAATCAAAAATGTGTTTGAGAATAAGTTTCAATATGAACGTAAAAAAGGATATGTTACAACATTATAATGCCAAAAACTTTATATCTGGTTATTGGAACGATTACACAAAAACTCAATATTCTCATATCTAATATTCCAGTGATTGCTGAACATCACATAAATATCTCGGTTAATAAAAAGTTAATCATTAAGCAGAGAGATAAGGGAAACGTGATTGGTTTTGATGCGTTAGATATAACAATGCAAGGATAAATATTAACGTAAAAAAGTATAAATGACATTATGATGCCAAGAGCATTCCTGGTTACAGGAATGATTACTCAATGCTGCAATATCCTTATCTAATATTTAAATATAATTTATTCTAAATACTTATAATATATAATACATAAGTTTTACATACAGGAACTTATAAAAGTGTCAAAATCTCATATTTTGCAAATTAATGTGTAATTGGAGATATCACAAAGAAAGCATGATGCATTTACATTATGTATTTCAAATGAATGAAGCGTGAACGACAAATACCGGCATCCTGAATTTGTAAACTAAATTTGTTAAGCTTTAATGAGATCGTTTACTTATTAGGCTATTTACTAAAATAAAAATGCATTGCATTTTCTTTCTAAATGTGAAGAAAGAACTTCAGAAATCCGAAATATTATCCTGTCAATTTCAACGTGCACATGACCTCTGTAAAGCAGGTTTTAGATGTGAATTTTACTCGATAGAGAACACAACAGTATTTAAATGGAATGTATGATCGACTAACCTTTTGATAACATTTAATGGAGAAACATAAACTTGAAATACAATTGCAATTATTTAACATCATACATTTATCGGTGCTGCTTTATTTGATATCAATATTGCATGCGAGAAATCCGAGTTTTTGACTTACCGTAGAAACCGCCAAAGCGGCTGTATGGAAATTAAATGAGTCGTTCACATTATTCTTGGTGTTTTTG
This sequence comes from Steromphala cineraria, assembly GCA_916613615.1. Classification (NCBI taxonomy): domain Eukaryota; kingdom Metazoa; phylum Mollusca; class Gastropoda; order Trochida; family Trochidae; genus Steromphala; species Steromphala cineraria. The sequence goes on along the minus strand of OU744724.1, from coordinate 52,751,175 downwards.
TTGGTAAAAGGGTATTTTGATAACTACTGTTGGGGATGATTGGATCAATAAGAGCCTTTTTTCATTAGAATTTTCTCAATTTGATTTTATGCATTGATCAGCAGTCTAACGTTCGTTTGGCGACCTGCGAAACTTGGCAAAAAAATTGCTGATCGCTTACGAGATGACCCTGACTGTCAATCAGCTGGAAAGTTAAAATTAGTCTGTCACGTGATGCAAATCACATGATGTTGACTGGAAGGTTACGCTCTTCAGTCAAAATGAGTTTCACAGTTCTCAAAATATTTGTTTTGAACTGTGCTCGCTTTAGAAATATGACTGTGATCGATGTTTATGGCGATCTATGTTTTCATTGCACTGATTACTTATTCTTGTATTAAAATCTGAAATGTAGACTTATACACAAAATAAGAATGTATCCGATAATTCGGGACATTTCTCTCTAGTTTTCGTTAGAAAGTTATTATAAACAGGCGTATAGAATGCACCCCGGGCCAGTTTTTCAGGTGCTCGAAAAGATGTGATGCTCGAAAACAAGTAACGTGGGAATACTTATGAAAAACAAGGTTTTAAAGTTTCAAAATGTTGAATCTATCCCTCAAACTGTTTCATGTTGGGGAAACTCATTCATCTTCGTTTATTATGCAAGACTTGACTTTCAAAGAGTAAATCTTTATCGTTTAACGAATATCCAATCTGAATTGAAAGCAAGCAGCGAAAGAAAATCAATTTGAATAAAAACTGTAGGATAAAAACTAATAGTGAAGTTTCAAGTGGACCAACGAGTATTTGCAAAGGGCTAAGAATATGTTATTGATTTTAGATTTAAAAAATTTAATTGTACTAATTTGCATATGTATAACAGTTGGTAGACGTTATCTACAAATTGGTCCTGTATTCAAATCAAAACTTAAGTAGAATTTATCTGCTTTCGATTCTAAGTGTCTTAGTCTGTTACTGCTCTCGACAATAAAACCACTTCCATCCAATTTTATCCGGACATAAACATCAACATTAAGGGCAGCACTTCTCAATCAGTAATGTTGTCTGTGATACCTTTATTGCACTGCTACAGGGGTTTTGACTATAACTGATCCGTCAAGCAATGACGCTGTTGGCATGTCGTTAGCACAAGCAAGCGTTGTACTCTATTCACACTTTACATCCAAAAGAAGACAAACTCTTTCAGACTGTCAAGGCTAAGTATAATGAAGGGATAAACAAGGTCTGTTCTGCTGCAAGACATAAACTGTCTCCAGGGCTTCAATGTATGCCATTGCTATGTCAGCATGCCAATTGTTTGCCCAGGGTTGTTTATAAGATTTCTTCAATTAAGATAATGCTTTCTCATTGGCAATTCTAAAGATGTTCTGAAGCGAAAGGGGTCCCGAATTTGATTATTGGAATCCATTTGTAGACTAGTGAGAGATAATTAGGTACACTTACACGTTGCTATCTATTTGTCTAAGTCTATTTGTCTTTGAAAATGTTACTTTTGATAACCAATTGTTTACCTTTAAAGAAGACATTACATGTTTACAACATTCAAACCGCAGGATGTTTCAGCATTCTGTCTAGAGAAAGAAACCTTTGTGTATTTCTCTTGATTAAGTTCACAGGATGGAGTAAATCCTTTAGGGAGGATGTGGAACCGTGGTCATTCCTTTTGCAAACAGATGACCAAGTCACATCTTAAACTATTGATTTTCCTAACCTTTCAGGCAGTTTGATTGGGGTAATTGAATAACGATACAGGAAGGACTACGATAATAACCAGATGGGTCGGAGAAGTCTGATAGTTCAGAAAGAGAATAACAGAGTAGATTTGACATGCTCTTTCAACCTCATTCATTGCTATCTCTACTTGTTTAGTTATTGACAGGAGGAAATCCTCGCTTTTAAACGCTTGACCGATACGATTACTCTTACTTCACTTTGGATCAAGTTCATTCCGAATGCCTTTGAACTAAAAAAGGTTTTTCTAAATGGTTGATCATAATTAAAAAATGTGTTTAAGAATATGTTTAAGATAAGTATGTAGGGGAAATAATTGGTTCCTTTGTCAATCTATTTAAATCTAGCTGTAATGTTTCCGTCCATGTAAGTCTATATTCTAGCGATTTACCCCAATGGTCTGTGTTGAGCATGCAGTTATTAACCAATGAATACTAAAAGGCCAAGCTCTTAAAACGGGCGATGTTAATAAAACTAGCTTTTAGAATGGTGCAAATTAGTAGAAACTAGCTCTTCAGTTACATAAGTCCTACATGTGAATTATTTGTATTTATATTAACATTATTCGCAAAATGCAATTTTTATCCCAAACACACCTGATTCGATTTTCATATGTTCAAATCAAGACATGTGCCACATTTCAGACATTTATAAAATGTAAATATGTTTGTGTGAATATAAATTTAATTTCTTACCCATGTCTACATCAAACCAAATTTATCAACCAAAAACAAGAATAATATCTTAATTCAATGTTTCAATCGCCTCTAAATATATAAAATATACATAACATAATCATATGAAATACTCAAAGGAATCACATATCTTTTAAATATTGAATAAACTTTGCTACAACTTCATTTTGTAAATCAGTTACTTAATCAAAATCAACCATTACTTCTGGTCTTTGATAAGAAATGGAAAACTTTCATCAAAGACATTTCTCATTTAACATGTTGAGAGGATATAACAATGCAATCAATATGAACGTTAAAAAGGATCTGTAACGACATTATAATGCTAAGAGCTTTATATCTGGTCATTGGAACGATTACACAAAAATGCAATATTCTCATATCTAATATTCCAGTGACTGCCGAACGTGACATAAATATCTCGGTTATTAAAACGTTATCATTAAGCAGAGAGATAAAGGAAATGTGATTGGTTTTGATGTGTTAGATATAACAATACAATGATCAATATGAACGCCCAAAAAAGATTTGTTATGACATTATGATGCTTAGAGCATTTTACCTGGTTACTGGAACAATTACTCAATAATGCAATATTCTTATATCTAAGATTCCACTGGTTGCCGAACACATTTTGGTAAAACAACGTTTAAAACATGTCAAGTAGAGTACTTCAAAATTTGTTTTGATACGCTGCATGAGACAATGGGATTTAAATGTCTTTTACCACCTAAATTCTTTTGAAATTAAATAACTTTGACTTTGTTGCGAAATACATATATGACATACATATCTCGGTTTATACAATATTATTATTATGTAGAGTATTCACCGATAAAGGAAATGTGATTGGTTAGTTATGCGGTAGTTAGACAATGTGATTTAAATGTCTTTTGTTGTCTTTAGTCTTTTAAAATTAAATAACTTTGACTTGCCTTGAAATATATCTCATTTGGCATATTTTATGTTTCTTGTGGTATCTTCAGTATACAAGTGTTAATTATGTCTAGTCACATTGGATAATATATCATTTTTGTGTAATACCACGAAATATAGTATAATTATACGACATTCACTCTTAATTATTCCCGTGATTGATTCTTGTTAAATGTTCAAAAGGTTTAGGAAGGTTGAATGATATATTTGTTGTTAGTACTTAAGGGGTGTTGGTGAATTGAATTGAATTGATTGTTTTCAATACTTATCCCAAATGACGTTAAGGAAGGAGATTATCAATGCATGAACTTCTATATTTCTTTTACTCCCGGGTCGAGTCTCAAACGTTACTTATCAATTGTTTTAACAACGAAAAAAAAGCTATCAGTTGTTTTGTTTGAATTTGTTCTTTGAAAACGCTTCTGTATATAATGTTATGGTATAGCGGTATAATTTTTCCAGTTGCGTGATTAAACAGCATTTTGCAGTCAAATTTACATAATCTGTCACATTCTCAAATCGATTTTGAAATGAAACGTTGCTCGATTTATTGTGAGGTTTTGCATGAGGAAAGATCATTGAATTTACAATTTTGTATTGCTCCCTTTAATCAAAATACTGCAAAATTGCTAAGAAATGTTCTCGGTTGATGTTAAGGTGTTCTCTATTCATAAGCATAATATGTCTGATGGTCTTCTTAAATGGCGTTTCAGTTATGGAATTTCTAAAAATTCTTTTAAAGTTTAAAATGTTCAATTAATCTCTCAAATTGCATTTAGTTTAATATTGAGGAAATGCATTCATCATTGTTAATCAAGTGAGACTCAACAATATATCTTTATCATTACATTTAATATCCAATCTGAATTGAAAACATGCAATTCTCCTGAAGAAAACCTAATTTAGCAGCGAAAGCAAATCAATTTGAATTAAAACTTTAGGATAATAAATCTATTGTGAAGAATATGACCAAAGATTTTTTGCACATGGTTTTGCAAGACGCTAAAATAAGTTATTGATTTTAATTCAATTCAATTTAATTTAATGCAACCAATTGACAAATGCATGAAAGTTTGTAGACCTTATCTACAACATTCGAATTATAAGTCAAATAGTATCTGTCTGCTTTCAATTCAAAATGTCTTTGTCTGTTTTCCACTCTTTGGGATAAAACCACTTTCAGAGACACACGATTTCGAATTGTAAACACTTAGTACAGTGAATGGATGTGCTGCTGCAAGACACAAACTGTCTTCAGGGCTTAAATGTATGCAAGAAGAAGTTATTGATTTTAGATTTTCAAAATTCAATGCAACCAATTGTCTCAGTCAATAACGGTGCATGTGTCCTTTATTACACTGCTACTCAGGATCTTGAGCATAGCTGATCCTTGAGCACTGACGTTGTTGGCATCTCGTTAGCACTAGCACGAGTCGTACTCCATTCACTATTTACATATACCTGGAGACAAACTATTTGAGACTGTAAAGGCTTAGTATAGTTAAGGGATAAACAAGCTCTGTGCTCCTGCAAGACATAAACTGTCTCCAGGGCTTTAATGTATGCAAAATGCTAAGAATAAGTTATTGATTTTAGACTTACAATCCTTAATTTACCCAATTCACATATTATGAAAGTTTGTAGACTTTATCTACAAATTGGTCCTGTATTCAAAACAAACGTCAAGTAGTTTTTGTCTGCTTTCAGTTCAAATGTCCTAGTCTGCTTGCCTCTCTACAGGATAAAGTCACTTTTCTCTAGCCACAAACATTACAGACATCTAATTTGGCAGCACTTCTCAGTCATTAATGTTGTCTGTGATTCCTTTATTGCACTGCTACTGGGGTTTTTGACGATAACTGATTCTTCAAGCAATGACCTTGTTTGTATCTCGCTAGCAAAAGCACGAGTCATACTCCATTCAAACCAGGAGACAAACGATTTAGAGCTGTAAAGGCTTCGTATAGTTAAGGGATAAACAAGCTCTTTGCTCCTGCAAGACATAAACTGTCTCCAGGGCTTTTAATGTATGCGATTGCTATGTCAGTGTGCCAATTGTTTTCCCAGGGTTGTCCATTAGATTTCTTCAGTTAAGATAATGCCTTCTCATTGGCAATTCTAAAGATGTTCTGAACCGAAAGGGGTCCAGAATGTGACTATTAAAATCCATTTGTAGGATATTTGAAGATAATTTAGGTTCACTTACACATTATAAGTTTGTCAGTAAAATGATAAATCTTGTTGCTATCTAAATATCTAAGTAGAGTCTCTGAGAATATAACGTTTGATAACCAGTTGTTTAACTTTGAAAGAGAAATTACCTGTTTACAACATTCAAACCGCAGGATTTTTTAACATTCTTACTAAATGACCAAGTCATATCTTAGACTATTGATTTTCCTAACCTTTAAGATAGTTTGATTGGAGGTAATTAAAATAAGATACAGGAAGGACTCAGATAATAACCAGATGGGGCAAGAAGACCGATGGTTCAGAAAGAGAATAGAGTAAATTTGACATTCTATTTCAACATCATTCATTGCTTCTCCACATTTACCAACATTTACTTCTGGTCTTTGATAAGAAATGGCAAGCTTTCATTAAATACATTTCTCATCTAAAGTGTTGAAAGGATATAACAATCCAATCAATATGAAAGTAAAAAAGGATCAGTTACAACATCATAATGCTAAGGGCTTTATATCTGGTTATTGGAACGATTACACAAAAAAGCAATATTCTCATATCTAATATCCCAGTGATTGCCGAACGTGACATACATATCTCGGTTAATACAAAATTATCATTAATCAGAGAGATAAGGGAAACGTGAATGGTTTTAATGGGTTAGATATGACAATACAATGATCAATATGAACGCCCAAAAAGAAGATTTGTTATGACATTATGATGCTTAGAGCATTTTACCTGGTAACTGGAACGACTAGATTAGCGTTTGCGGGATACCGCAAAAGCAGAGCAGCCCCGGAACTTTGGGTTTCGCCTTACCCTGTTCCGCCTTTTACAGGCCTCACCAAATTGGGAATTTTCTCGTGACCTTGACCTTTGACACTCAAGGCCACACAATCAATGAACACATTTCATTGAGTATAACATTATTGTAATGAAATAAAGTGTTAAAAATTAAATTTATCCATTTTCTCCATATATGTTAACCTTGCTGTGACCTTGACCTTCGACAGTTAGTACCCAAAACTTTTTTAAAATGTTGTACTTCTCAAGAGATAATATATACAAAATCTAAACTTCATAGCACAAAAACTTTTTAAGTTATTGTGTTTACAAGGAATTGCAAAAACTCATATCTCATGACCTTGACCTTTGACCTTCAAGGTCACACAATAATTGAACACTTTTCATTGAGTATAACAATCATGTATTGATTAAAAGTGATCATAGTTAAAATTAAGCTTTTTCGCTAAACCATGCTTAAGTCATGACCTTGCTGTGACCTTGACCTTTGACAGATGGTAGCCAAAACCTTTTCAAAATTTTTTATTTTTCCAAGGATGATATATACCAAGTTAGAGCTTCATAGCACAAAAACTTTTCAAGTTACCGTGTTTACAAAGAATTTTGTGGTGATTTTATAACTCGTGACCTTGACCTTTGAACTTGAAAGTGAACATGTCATAATGATTCCCTGGAAGTATTAACATTTAGACATGTTCATGAGTTCTGAAAAGCTAAATGGGATAAAGTTATACCCAAATTTAGTGCATTTTGTAATAACTCATATCTCATGACCTTGACCTTTGACCTTCAAGGTCACACAATAATTGAACACTTTTTATTGAGTATAACAATCATGTATTGATTAAAAGTGATCATAGTTAAAATTAAGCATTTTCGCTAAACCATGCTTAAGTCATGACCTTGCTGTGACCTTGACCTTTGACAGATTGTAGCCGAAACCTTTTCAAATTTTTTTATTTTTCCAAGGATGATATATACCAAGTTAGAGCTTCATAGCACAAAAACTTTCAAGTTACCGTGTTTACAAAGAATTTTGTGGTGATTTTATAACTCGTGACCTTGACCTTTGAACTTGAAAGTGAACATGTCATAATGATTCCCTGGAAGTATTAACATTTAGACATGTTCATGAGTTCTGAAAAGCTAAATGGGATAAAGTTATACCCAAATTTAGTGCATTTTGTAATAACTCATATCTCATGACCTTGACCTTTGACCTTCAAGGTCACACAATCATTGAACACTTTTTATTGAGTATAACAATCATGTATTGATTAAAAGTGTTCATAGTTAAAATAAAGCATTTTCGCTAAAACATGCTTACGTCATGACCTTGCTGTGACCTTGACCTTTGACGGATTGTAGCCAAAACCTTTTCAAAATTTTTTACTTTTCCAAGGATTATATATACCAAGTTAGAGCTTCATAGCACAAAAACTTTTCAAGTTATCGCGTTTACAAGGAATTCTTAGAGTGAATACATAGCTCGTGACCTTGACCTTTGACCTTGAAAGTGAACGTGTCGAAATCGTTCCCCCGAGGTATGAGTAGTAAGGTATGAATAAGAGTTCTGGAAAGCTTAGTGGAAAAAAGTTATAGCTAGTAGTACGAGTGCGGCGGCCGCGGCGATGGAAACTTCACAAAAACTGATAGCAGCCCCGTCCTTAGACGGGGCTGCTAATTACTCAATAATATAATATTCTCATATCTAATATTCGGAACATATCTCGGTAAACATTGTTATCATTAACATGTTAAGTAGAGAATTGAAAACGTGATTTTGTTTGATGTGTTGGATGAGACAACGGGATTTATGTGTCTTTTATTGTCTCGATTCGTTTGTAATTTATTAACAGGGGTGGTGGGTTCATTTAATTGAATGTTTTCAACATTATCCCAAATGGCGTTAAGAGAAGAGGAGATTAACAATGCATGTACTTCAATATTTCTTTAACTCCAGGGTCGACTCTCAAACATTACTCATCACTTGTTATAACAACAACAAAAAAGTTATCAGTTGTTTTGTTTAAATTTGTTCTATGAAAACGGTTCTGTATATAATTTTATGGTATAGCGGTAGAATTTTCCCGTCGCGTGAGTAAAAGCCATTGTTCAGTCAAATTTACATAATTTGTCACATTCGCAACTCGATTTTGAAATCAAACGTCACTTGATTAATTGTGAGGTTTTGCATAAGGGAAAGGTCATTGAATTTTGTATTGCTCTCTTTAATCAAAATACTGCACAAATGCTTAGAATTATTAATGTTTTTGGTTGATGTTAAGATCTTCCAATGTACTTTCTAGTCATAAGGCCAACAGGTTGATTATTCACACAATGCTGTTCTTGAATGGAATTTAAGTTATGGAATTTCTAAGAATCATACCTCGTTTATGAAAGACAAGGTTTAAAGTTTCAAATGTTCAATCTATCTCTCATACTACTTTTAAGTTTCATGTTGGGGAAACGCATTAATCATCGTTTATTATGCGAGACTCGACTTTCTCTGAATAAAGCTTTATCATTTAACAAATATCCAATCTGAATTGAAAACATGGAATTCTCCTGAAAAATGTATAATTGAGCAGCGAAAGAAAATCAATTTGAATAAAAACTGTAGGAAAAAAAATATAGTAGAGTTTAAATTGAAGCAATGAGTTTTTGCACATGGTTTTGCAAAACGCTAAAATAAGTTATTGATTTAAATTCAATTCAATTCAATTTCATGCAACTAATTGACAAATGAATGAAAGTGCATAGGCTTTATCTACAACATTCGAATTATAAGTCAAATAGTACCTGTCTGCTTTTAATTCAAAATGTTCTAGTCTGTTTTCCACTCTGGAGGATAAAGCAACTTTCATCCAGCCACAACCATTAAGGGAATCAAATTTGGCAGCACTTCTCAGTCAATACTGTTGTCTGTGATTGCTTTATTGCACTGCTGCTGGGTGTTTTGACGATAGCTTATCCTTCGTGCAATGACGCTGTTGGCATCTCGTTAGCACAAGCTAGCGTCATACTCCATTCATACTTTACATCCACCAGAGGACAAACTATTTCAGACTGTAAATACTTAGTAAAGTTAAGGGATCAACTAGCTCTTTGCTCCTGCAAGACATAAACTGTCTCCAGGGTTTCAATGTATGCCATTGCTATGTCAGCGTTCCAATCGTTTTCCCAGGGTTGTTTTAGTAGATTTCTTGAGTAAAGATGATGCCTTCCCATTGGCAATTCTAAAGATGTTCTGAACCGAAAAGGGTCCAGAATTTGATTATTGAAATCCATTTGTAGAATAGTAGGAGATAATAAAGGTACACTAACACGTGATAGGCTTGTCAGCAAAATGATGACTTCTGTTGCTATCTAACTGTCTTAGTACAGTCTCTGAGAATATGACTTATTATAACCAGTTGTTTACCTTTAAAGAGGAAATTACCTGTTTCCAACATTCAAAAATTGGGATTTTTCAGCATTCTGAATTTTGTAATTTCTCTTAATTAAGTTCACAGGATGGAGTGAATCCTTTAGGGAGGATGTGGAACCATGGCTATTCCTTTGTAAACAGACCAAGTCGTATCTTAGACTATTGATTTTCCTAACCTTTTCAGCAAGTTTGATTGGGGGTAATTGAAGAACGATACAGGAAGGACTCAGATAATAAAAAATTGGGGCGAAGAAGACTGATAGTTCAGCAAGAGAATAACAGAGTAGATTTGACATGCTCTTTCAACCCCATTCATTGCTTTCTCCACTTGTTTAGTTATTGACAGGAGTAAATCCTCGCTTTTAAACACTTAACTGATACGATTACTCTTACATATGTCCTGATTATTGGATCAGTTTCATGTTGAGGAAACACATAAATCATCGTGTATTATGCGAGACCTGACTTTCTCTGAATAAAGCTTTATTATTTAATGAATATCCAATCTGAATTGAAAACATGGAATTCTCCTGGAAAAAAGTATAATTGAGCAGCGAAGGAAAATCAATTTGAATAAAAACTGTCAAATAAAAACCCATAGGAGAGTTTAAATTGAAGCAATGAGTTTTTGCACATGGTTTTGCGAAACGCTAAAATAAGTTATTGATTTTAATTCTATTCAATTCAATTTCATGCAACTAATTGACAAATGAATAAAAGTTTGTAGGCCTTATCTACAACATTCGAATTATAAGTCAAATAGTACCTGTCTGCTTTTAATTCAAAATGTCCAAGTCTGTTTTCCACTCTGGAGGATAAAGCCACTTTCATCCAGCCACAAACATTAAGGGCATCAAATTTGGCAGCACTTCTCAGTCAATACTGTTGTCTGTGATTGCTTTATTGCACTGCTGCTGGGTGTTTTGACGATAGCTTAACCTTCGTGCAATGACGCTGTTGGCATCTCGTTAGCACAAGCTAGCGTCATACTCCATTCACACTTTACATCCACAAGAGGACAAAATATTTCAGACTGTAAATACTTAGTATAGTTAAGGGATCAACAAGCTCTTTGCTCCTGCAAGACATAAACTGTCTCCAGGGTTTCAATGTATGCCATTGCTATGTCAGCGTTCCAATTGTTTTCCCAGGGTTGTCTAGTAGATTTCTTGAGTAAAGATGATGCCTTCCCATTGGCAATTCTCAAGATGTTATGAACCGAAGGGGTCCAGAATTTGATTATTGGAATCCATTTGTAGAATATATTTGAGATAATAAAGGTACACTAACACGTGATAGGCTTGTCAATAAAATGATGACTTCTGTTGCTATCTAACTGTCTTAGAAGAGTCTCTGAGAATATGACTTATTATAACCAGTTACCTGTTTCCAACATTAAAAAATTGGGATTTTTCAGCATTCTGAATATTGTAATTTCTCTTAATTAAGTTCACAGGATGGAGTGAATCCTTTAGGGAGGATGTGGAACCGTGGCTATTCCTTTGTAAACAGACCAAGTCGTATCTTAGACTATTGATTTTCCTAACCTTTCAGGAAGTTTGATTGGGGGTAATTGAAGAACGATACAGGAAGGACTCAGATAATAAAAAAATTGGGGCAAAGAAGACTGATAGTTCAGCAAGAGAATAATAGAGTAGATTTGACATGCTCTTTCAACCTCATTCATTGCTTTCTCTACTTGTTTAGTTATTGACAGGAGGAAATCCTCGCTTTTAAACGCTTGACCGATACGATTACTCAAGTTGATTCCGAAAGCCTTTGAAAGAAATACAGTTTTCCTAAACGGTTGATCTTAATCGAAATATGTTTGAGAATAAGTTTCAAAATGAACGTAAAAAAAGATATGTTACAACATTATAATGCTAAAAGTTTAATATCTGGTTATTGGAACGATTACATAAAAACTCAATATTCTCATATCTAATCTTCATTATTAAAAGGTCATTATTCAATATCGCCAATGTGCTTTCTAGTCATAAGCCTAACATGTTGTTTATTCACATAATGGTCTTCTTGAATGGCTTTTCAGTAATGGAATTTCTAAAAATCATACTTCGAAATACTTATAAAAACAAGGTTTAAAGTTTCAAAATGTTCAATCTAGGCCTCAAACTGCTTTAAAGTTCCATGTTGGGAAAACGCATTCATCTTCGTTTATTATGCGAGACTTGACTTTCACAGAATAAATCTTTGTCGTTTAACAAATATCCAATCTGAATTGAAAACATGGAATTCGCCTGAAAGGAGAATAATTGAAAATCAATTGGAATAAAAACTGTAGGATAAAAACCTATAGTGAAGTTTCAAGTGGACCAACGAGTATTTGCAAAGGGCTTAGAATATATGTTATTGATTTTAGATTTTAAAAACTTTAAGTGTACCTATTTGCATATGTATGAAAGTTTGTAGACGTTATCTACGAATTGGTCCTGTATTCAAATCAATAGTCAAGTAGAACTTATCTTCTTTCAATTCAAAATGTCTTTGTCTGTTTTCCACTCTGGGGGATAAAACCACTTTCATCCAGCCACAAACATTGAGGGCATCAAACTTGGCGGCACTTCCCAATCAATAATGTTGTCTGTGATTCCTTTATTGCACAGCTACTTGGGGTCTTGACTACAACTGATCCGTCAAGCAATGACTCTGTTGGCATCTCGTTAGCACAAGCAAGCGTCGTACTCCATTCACACTTTACATCCACCAGAAGACAAACTCTTTCAGATTCTAAAGACTAAGTACAGTGAAGGGATAAACAAGGTCTGTTCTGCTGCAAGACATAAAATGTCTCCAGGGCTTCAATGTATGCCATTCCTATGTCAGCGTGCCAGTTGTTTTCCCAGGGTTGTTAATAAGATTTCTTCAGTAAAGATAATGCCTTCTCATTGGCAATTCTAAAGATTTTCTGAACCGAAAGGGATCCCGAATTTGATTATTGAAATCCATTTGTAGAATAATGGGAGATAGTTTAAGCACACTTACACGTGATAGGCTTGTCAGTAGAATAATGAATGCTGTATTTTTTTATATGTCAGGCTAAAAAATTACGGTGTTTTTGTATTTCCATCTTAGTCTTTATGACATTATTCTGCTCTCTGGCATTTTTTTAACATTAAAACATTCAGTAATTGTTACTTTAGGGAAATCAGCTTTATTGATGCTTGATGGTTGATTAACTTCAGCCAAATGGAATTAGCAAGGATGAAAAGGATGTTTTTTAACGTTCCGGTACATTTCATACATGTGTCTATGTTAACCTGCAGATTTTACATTTCTTATCAAGAACAAGAAATCGATCATTTACAGTTAATATGTTACTTTGTATACATATGTACTTGTACAAAAAATGATTGTTTTTTAACAGCATGGAATGACGAGCATACATCATTTGGTTCGAGTTAGTTGTGTTTCAGAAAAATATTACATTGAATAACTTTCCTTAAGAGTATGAGGGTATTTTGAAATGATGTACTCCTAGGTTCTTCGATAAAGAATCATAAATGTACCATCAATGATTATTCAATCCATCTTTGACACAAGTTTTTATTTACTCTAGTTTGCTGTACAAATCTGTTAGAGCACACATTACCAGTCTGAATTATGCAATTTTACTTAATGCTTTGTACCTGAATAAGAGGTAAATATTCATTTTGGAAATTCGATTTTCTTATCACATGAAATGCAATCATTCAGTGTCATCGTATGAATTGATAAAGTGATATTGAATGTTGAACGCATGCATCATTCCATATCATTCAAAATTAAATCTATTACATTTAAATCAATATCAAATTAAGTTTTAATACATAATAAATTGTGAAGTTTACCTTAAGGGAACAATTCTATGCCAGGGAAAGCAACTCATTTCTGAAAAGTTTGTAATTGATCTCATAAGTTTTGTTTTGATCAATACTTCTTGGACAACAGGGTTATTCTAACTAACTATACTACTAAATTAAGTTTGTAAAGTTTGTAAATAGTGATACTTGATTTGAGATTTATAAAATTCAATTCCACCAAACAATGGATTATTTCTACTTTCATTCTCTATCAATTTTAACCTGTCTGCCTTCGATTATACACATTTAGATCAGTAAACAGTGATATTTGAATTTAGATTTACAAAATTCAATGCTACTAATTGACTTTTGCATCGAAGTCTGGAGACCAAAACTTTATCTATGAAATAGTTCTACTTTAGTTTTATTTCAGGTTTAACCTGTCTGCCTTCGATTATACACATGTGGGTATGTTGATCTCTGCAAGCCACTGTTGAAAGTACAAAACTGTGCCACTTCTTAGTCAATATTATTTTCCTTGATGACTTTATCAAAATGTTTGGGCCGGATGGTTACTGAAGCTGCGATTATAACCACTTTGACATCTTCCACTTGCTAGTACCGAGACCCTGACAAATATCAATACTTCACGCTCCCTAGAGATTAAAGTAACTTTAGGTTGTAAGACTTTGTCCATGGAGCTGGAGCCGGAGGGAATGGACAGCTGTCTGCGATATACACTGGCTCCGGAGCTTGAATTACATGTATGACTGCTGTAGTTAATGTATGTCAAAAGCTTATTGTGCATCCAGGATTGTGGTTTTTCAAGTTCATTCACTTTAGTTGTTCTCAATGTGATTTGAATAGGAAAAGTTCACAGCTTGGAAGAATTATTTGAAAAAAAGATGATACAAATACTCTTTCTGGCATTCTGGTTGATTATTCTAAAACAAGATAAATAGACATTACTCATCTGGCTACAAAAGTCCTTCCACTAAGTAAAGTTATTCCAATTTTATCATTATAACGAATACAAACACGAATGCAAACATGCTACGTTCAAACACGAGTTATATATCAATTATCTTTAAGCGACATAAAATGATAATGCAAACGGTGGTGTATATACATATGTTTAACACAATTTACCCTTTTCACATGTACTTGTTACTAGTTGAGTGGCTAAATGATTTTCAGTGGTCTGCCATGCTTCAAATCTGTTATAAAAGTAATAAAATTAAGCTTAAATGTATAATCCCTGTAAATATTAAAAATGATTATTTTTTACATTTCATAGGGAGTATGTCTAACCTTGATTTCTTTTGTTATAGTCAACGCGAATCTGAGCTTACAGATTTGCAGATCGTTGAACGGTCGATTAGCAATGGATTAAATACGCTATCTGCTTCGTTTCTAAGTACCAAGGTGTAAAGTTAACGTTTTCAATCATTATTAATCGTTTATATTTTCTTCAAAAAATACTGTTGAAATTGTGTATAATCATCATACAAGGTTTAAGCTTGATCGATGTAAATTGTTTTATTTCAGTTAACATTAATTGCACATTCTACACTTTCAAAATTGTGCAATTGTACCAAGCTGCGTGTCTAAACTGAGAATGCTCCTAAGCCTTTTGTATGAATGTACCTGCATTACATCAAATTAATCACGAGGTAAGAAAGTCTTGGTACGATTTAAAACACCCACCTGGCTAAATTGTATGAAGCTTTACTGATATCAGCAATAAATCAAAGTACGAACGATACGTTAGAAAGGACTTTTGATTGAGAACGATCTAATCGAGCCACGGGAATCAACGTTTAACCGTAGAAATGAGCGGCACTTCTCAGTCAACAATGTTTGCTCTGATTTCGTTAATGGACTGCCACACTTAACGGTATGACGGAAGCTGAGCAATTGTGCTTCATATTGACATCACCCTATCTCGAGCACCAAGTAACTGACAAACATCTTAGTTCTTTATTCATAGTTTACGTCGATCTGAGGTCAAACTAATTTTGAATTGTAAGGCTTTGTCGCTATTTGTGACTACAAAACAGACACTAGCTCCAAATCTGTGTTTGTTATCAGTCATACGTGAAGCATATTTCTAGCTGCGTCAAGGATTGCCTATTCTTTTTAATTTTCTATGGTTGTTCTGAAGATGTTCTGTTCCAAACTCCGTCGCATATTCCATCACTAGTAGAATAAATTAATGGTTCAGATACACTTCCTGCCATTAGGCTATATTTGATTAGCCATATCAGCAAATTATTGCCAGCAAACTGTTTCCTCAAATAACCTATGTTTTCTATGGTTTTAACATTAAAGACACTCTCACGAAACAAATGTGATTCTTCCAATTTAAGAATAACTCATGTAAATTTTAAATTTAACTAACCAAATCAGGTCTACTATCAAGTAAATTTTTAAATTCATCTGACTTCATTAGGTCTATTAGATGTATCAAGTAAAAGCATTTGAGGTGATAAATGTGAACGTACATTCTCGAAGGTACAATTATCAAAAGATATTGCTCCATAAATAGCACAACGTACTTAAATAAACATTCTTGGACATTCATTAAAATGTTTATTATTCGATTCATTATGACAATCTAATCTCTGTTTGTAAAGGCTGTTATCGATGAAAGGAACAAACAAACTATCTGACACTGCATCGCATAAATTAGTCCTGGGAGTAAGTGACTCTCAGTAGTCTGTCAAGCACCAACTGTGTGCATAATATTGTCCATTGGATTTCTTCAGTTAACATCTTGTTCTTGTCAGTGGATATTCTAAAGGTGTTCTGAGCTAGAAGTGACCTATTGTTATTATTCGATTTTTATCAAAAATGATTTTAATGCACCTCCCGATGAACAATTTGATGACATCAACAATGGGTGTAAAAAAACAACTGCTGTACAATACCTACTTTGTTTGCTGTACTGTCGAGTCAACCAGTTAAATCATAAGAAAGGTAAAAAAAATATTATAAAGGATTGAATTAATGTATCCAATTAGTTTCTTATGGCAGATCAATGACGTTATAAATAAGGTAATTTTTCAAAAACTCTAAAGTTCTATAAAATAGCAAAAACATTACAAAAGTAGTACTGCAGGGTTTATCGGCATCGTTTTATGCTGAGAAACAGTTCTTTGGGAAATGTCCCTTATTGGGACTAACAGGATGAAGTGAATCCTTTCAGTAGAAAGTGGAGACATCTATATTTAGTCGTGATCATTACAGTGACATATACATGACCAACTCACATCTAGGTCTATTGATTTTTCTTACTGATTGTCGAGTAGTTTCTAGATTCTCAGACCAAAATTGGGAGCTAATATAGAAGTATACGAAGGTCCATGTGTATTAGAAGAAGAGGAGGAGAAGTGTGATACTGGAAAAGATTAACAGAGAAGACTAGACATTTTCCCGACGTTAAATTAATTGACAGGGGGAAACACTCGCTTCCATATGCTTAAAAGCATGGCAATCCACCGGCCCATTGGTCACTTCAAGTCCTTATCGTGCCTACTGCATTTTTTAGACGACCCCTCCATTTCAACGCGTTCATAGTTAGATAAGTTTTTTCTAAATTTAACAATGACGTTCTTGCTTTGTTCTGTGTTGATAAGGAATAATAAGGAATTCGTAAATTCACTTCTATTCACGAGTGCAATTGATCTTGAAATTTGAATTTGATCAAGGTTATTTAAACAAAAACGTTTTGTAAACCTTTTGTCTTTTATTTTGATTTAGGATTTGTAATGTTTTTATGTTCTTAAATCAATTCACGTGTATGTGGAATGACACTTTATCTACAAATTAGTACTACTTTCGATTTGTGAAAGTAAATGTCTATTGGAAATCATACCATTCTACATATCCGAGAGCGCCTTTTAGATGACTAAGCCTGTTTTATCCTGCCACGACCATCAAGATTAAGTACACACAAATTCACTGTATGTCAATAATGTTTTCTTTGAATTTGAGTTTGGATTTCTTTATCTTGTTGAACCTTCGTTATATTGCTGTTGGCATTTTCCTGTCTATAGAAACGAGTCCCTGAACACCCAGATTGTCACATGTTACACTCACCAGAGGGCAAACTAATTTCACAGTGTAAAGGCTTAATAGTCCGATGAAGGGAATAAACAAAATCTTTGTGATCGCATGGCATAAACTAGCTTCATGACCTAGCGTCAGTAAAAGTCTTGTCAAATACCAGGCAAATATTTTTTTGTGATGAGCATCTTCCTTGTCATTGGTTATGCAGAGTTTAGTCAACAGAATGGTGACCAAATTTTACTATTAGAATTAAATTTTATGGATAAGTATGATTTCATCCGAACACGTTCTGCTGGGAGTTGAGTGATGTACATAACCATGACAGCAATTAAATGACTTACATTCATTCTTTGATAAATTATATAAAAATGAAATAAAATAAGATGTCAAAATAAAGACTGACTTTTAAATTATAACAGTAACGTATGCTAAACATGAAATGAACAAATATTTTTTACAGTTATTTAGGTTAAAGCTAATCAGTAAAACGTTTGTGGTCCTAGGCTGAATATATACGCCTCACAAAAAATTAAGCAACGAGGATGTATTTTCAGAAAAACAGCGTACCCATTTCTAGCTAGCCATTAATGAAGATTTAACGAAGGCACTTAACTTTAAGGATACATAATCGTAAATCACTCCATCTAACACATTTCTAAACATGAAATTTGGTAAGATGGAAATGGTCCAAATTTGACACGTTGCCTAACTTTTTGTGAGGAGTATAGATGTTTATAGTTGATTGACATTGATTGATGGGTAGGAGGACGTGGGGACGTCTATATCTGGACGTGATCACTCCTGCAGCAAATTGATGACCAAATCAGATCTAGGACTATTGATTTTCCTGACCAATTGTCGAGTAGTTTCTAGATTCCCCGAATTGTAGTTAATGCAAAAGTATTACAAGGACTAAGAAAATGATGAGGTGAGATGGAAAAGATGGCTAGGGAGTAGAATAACAGCCCGACTTGACATACTCGTACACCTTATTTACCGTTTCTTTTCATGCTAAATAACTGAAAGGAGGACATATTTGCATTAATAAACCTTGACCTTTTCAGCTTTGTCAGATACTACGGTTCTTTGTTAAGTTAATGTTGGTGTGTATTTCTGACTAAGGTTTAATATGAGCGTTTATTTGAGATAATAGGATCTTTATATTTTTATGCCCCCGAATCGGAGATTCCGGGGGTATATTGTTTTTCACCTGTCCGTCTGTCTGTCCGTTTGTCCACAAAAACTTTAACCTTGGTCATAACTTTTGATTGGTCGGAGCTAGGTCTTTGATACTTGACATATGCATCCGGGGGCATTCGTGTTTCACAAACACATCTTGTTTCATTTGTTGAACGGAACGAGTTTGTTACATATTGGTTTTTAAATCAGATTTTTAATTCAATATTGATGTACTTCTTATATAATAAAACATTGAAACCGGTTAATCATGAGTTCAGTTACATTTGATGCAAATACTTTGTTTTATGAAATTTGTCATTTAAACAAAAAAGAAGCATTAACTTCATAAGCAAGAAAAGAGTACCCTTACCTTATCCTGTTGTTACTGTTATTGTGTACATATTATCATACCAAACCGTATAAATTGCTGTACTCTTCATTTTTCGCCATATGCTTGAAAACGGTATAAGAATCTATACCGAAACGTCGCTACTGTCCAATAAAGAAGTTGTTCATCAATGCAATTACTCTTGTCTTCCTTATATCATCAACTTCTAGAAAGCCACTCAAACAGCTCATTAACTTCATCTAACAAATGTTAAAAGATGATAGAATGATGTCAACGAAACGATGTCTTTTAAAACATTTAACATTTGTATCATATTGCCAGTCTTTTTAAACATATTTCTTGTTTTATCACTGACACAGTTAACAATGTTACTGTTTGCTTTAAGTTTGAATCGAAAGAAAACTGTATTAAACATTTTCTTGTTTATGCATGAAAAGCATAATTTGTTTCACTCAAGAATGCTTTTAATACTTCATTGCTTGTTTTTACTTGAGTGATGGATGAAATCTAAAAAGAATTTAAAATGTTTATAATTTTGATTTAAGAAGTCAGAAAATTCGGTGTAAATTTGTCGTCCTTAAAACCAGCTTTTACTCATTCTCGCGTGAAGAAGATAAATTTAATAAACCAATATTACAATCTACGAACATATGACCTATCTGTCCATAGTTATGTTTGTTATCAACCGTATTGGATCGAATACAAATATTGCAATATTCTCAAATCTAATAATCCATTGATTGCTGACATTTGTCAATGTGACCGATGGCAAACATGAGTAATCTCAGGATAATAGGGAGTTTTTATTAGTTTTTCAATAATCTAGCAATACATTAATGGCTTTGTTTCTAATTGTATGAGAAGTGTTTGAGACAGGAAGATTTATATGTCTCTTTACAACTTACAAGGGGCTCTAAATTGATTAAGCCCGACAGTTTGAGACATATATATCCTTGGCACGTTCCTGTCACGCTGCATATCCATTGTTTTAACATGATTACTTTAACGAATGATTTAATCAAATCATATATGGTTTCAAAATGAAAGACAGCTTGTTCTCTGACATCGTATTTTGTCATTGTACAAATCAATGAAAAGTCTGTCTAGTGGAACATCATGTGACAAGAAACATTATCCACACATATATGTAAAAACAGATTTACTTTTACTCCAACAGTAAAATGAACTGTGGCTTGTTTCTTGGCTTCAGTATTTGGCCCATGGTTATTGCTCACTTCTTTTATCTCGTCTTCAAAATTGATATCATTTCAAGCCTTTTATAAAACACCAAGTTCAATCTATCGAGCTGCGTGAAAAGTTATGGACGTTTTAAACTCATAACTTGTTCTGAATAACAAGTTTAAATTAAGTTTTCATACTTTCGAAATTAATCCTGTTATGAATAAAAGAATTTATGGATTAATGAATTGCATTTTTACGCCATGTGTCGTTTTAAAATAACTTTTATGTTTCAATTCATTTTTTAAAATCCCTTTAAATTACGGTTTGTGGAAACGCATCCATCATCCCTTGTGATCTAAGGCTTGCTATACTTTGACTCAATCTTTCTCCTTTGAAGGAATATCCATTTGAATTTGAAACACTTCTGAAATGATGAATTTATCCCTGAAGGATCCAGCGGCACTGAAAGCAAATCAATTTTAACAAATTTGGTAAAAAAAAAAATTAAATTGTATTATTTTGTATTCAAACATGGTTTTAAATATGATATTGATTTAAGATTGTATTTGAAACATTCAATTTCCAAGATTTCCTTATTCGCCTAAGTATGTGGACAAACACTAGTATAGGTTTCAATTTGTTAACACATAGGTCAAGTAGAACCTGTCTGCTTTCGATTTAACACATCTGAATCTGTTCGTTCCTTTGGGCATTAAAGCCTATTTCATCCAGCCACTGGCATCAACATTCAGTGAATACGAATTCCCAGCACTTCTCAGTCAATAATGTTTCTCTGATTTCGTTATTGGACTGCAGTACCTTGGGGGAGTTTTGACAGTAGTCAATCTATGTGCGATAACGTTATTGGCGTCTCTCCTTCACCGGCAGGGAGTCCTTGACAAGCATCTTGGTACTTCATTCACACTTTGGACCCATCAGGGGACAACCGAATTTCGAATTTGTAAAGGGTCAGTATGGTGAAGGGATAAACAGACTATTTGCAGATACAGAATATAAACTTGCTTCAGGGGGTACATGTCTGTCAGCGTCATGTTAATTGCGAATTGTCTGTCCAGGATAATCTATTAGACTTCCTAATTTGAAATCTTGTGAATTTTCACTGTCTATTTTGACGCAAAGGGTGTCCCTTATATAATTACAAGTTTTATCTTATCCGGAATTGGAATTGAAATAACTCAGATAAATTTCCATATGAAAGGCATGTCAGTAAAAGTTACATCTTTAAAGAAAGATGTAATTTGTTGTGTTTAATGTAAAGTGTAATAAAGACTTTGTGTTATAGAGATATGTCAAACGTTCAATATTCTAAAATTTCAGAACAATTTATCATAGATGACGAAATGTTACTCACTACGGTAGACAAATGAGTTATTTATTTTCAATATGTGTAAAACAAATCTAGCTTTATTCCTGGACGTTGCTTCTGTTTAACCAGAGATTTATTATTCATATATGTAAGATTAATTGATTCATTAATCTGTTGCAAATAATGATGTGCATGTGTTTAACACGCAAGTATATGGTAAGCATATCATTGTTATTTAAATTCAGTTAAATCAGCTGTAATTATTTACTAAACTTTAAAACAAATATTTGTATATTTTAAATGCAGTAATCAGGCAATCGAATATCTAAGTGATATAATGGAGTTAGTTCCCTTTGATTACTGATTACATGTAGGACACTTGAATAATCCAACAACAGTTGTATCTCAATGCAGAAAATCATGTTTGCATAATTACAAAATTCAATTCGCCGAATATCCAGGTAAGCTGTTCAATTTTATACCATGAGGCAGGAATCCTGTACGAATATTTATCTTAGTAAGTTTTGCAAAGTATTTATACGTCTCTGTATCACTTCTATGGCAAATATCATTGATTTACTTTGCTCATTGTCGAATAGTATCTATGTTTCAAGAATATGATTGGGAGATAATTCAGAAGGATATGAGAGAATAATAAAACTTACAAGATGACACTAAAGAAGATTATTCATTGCTTTCTCCACGTGTTAAAAATTTGACAGGAGAGGATCATCCAGCCAAAGGGTTTCATTTGAAAATTGATGTACTTCATATACATTCATCATTAATTTGTCCGAAGACTGTCCTGTATCAATTTAGATATGCACTTTAACAATGTATTCGTTTATCGGAAAAAAAGCAAAATGAGCATAAAGAATCATTTGTGAAGATGTAAGTTGCATTTTTAACATGCGTAATGAATTCATTACCTGCAAAAAATTTCGATTCGTTTGGGCAATTAAAAATACAATTGTTTCAAAATAAAGCAAATATGTCAATTAAATTTGACTTAAGTTTTGATAAACTCAGTTATTGAAGTGGATTTTGAAGAGATCCGATATTGACATGTACATTACCAGAACGGATTATTGTTTTTCTTGACTTTATGTCTGACAAACATAGTGATAGGTCTGAGGTATTGATTTAATGTTTTGAATCACGTTAAGATTTGTTTTCGTGTGGCTTTGGGGCCATAATGACTGTTGACACGCATTCATCATCCAAAATCATGACAGATTTTACCATGCCTGATTAAGTCTTTTTCATTTCAATGAATATTAAATCAAGTTTTCAAGTCTTCCTAAATTGTGAATATTACTGCAAAGGAATTGAACGAGGTTAAGGGAAGCAAATCATTACCAGAAAGTCTTCCAGACAAAAATTGACCCCAAAATTTCATTTGGATTCAGAAGACATTTCAAACTTGATTTCAGTTAAGCTTGTAAAAGGAGACTTTTTATTTCAGAATTATAAAACTAAATTCCTCGAACAATTCATCTGCGAATTGGTTTTACTTTTGATGCATAAGAGTAAATGTCAAATAATACATGTCAATTATCCAAATCAGAGTTGGTCCCTGAAGACGACAAAGTCTAATTTTTAAACCACTGGCATCATTATCAAGTGCTCACAAATTCCTGGCACTTCTCAGCGAATAAGTGCGTGATTTGACTGCAAGACTTAGGGGAACTTAGCTGAACCTATGTGATATAACGCTATTGGCATTTCCCTGTCACCTGCAAAGTGTCCGTGACAAACATCTCTGTCCTTTATTAACACTTCACATCAACCAGAGGCCAAACTAATTTTGTATTGTAAAGGGTTTGCACCACGTAGAGAATAACATCCCTCTGTTTACTAGAAGACATACATTGGCACTGCAGCTTTAATGTCTGTCAGTGATATGTCAGGTGCAAATTACGTGTCATTGATTTTCTCTAAGACTTGCTCTGTTAAGACGATTTTGATTTTAATCATTTGTTCTGAAGATGTCCATAATTAAACTGTATCCTTATTTCAAATAAAGAAATCGATATGTCGAAGAGAGACAATTAAGATTCCTCTAATGGGATAAGCCACTTCATAAAAATTTATGTCTTGCATCAACTTTTTTTAATCGTATGATGTACATGTATGACCACTAAATGATAATAAATCGATGCTTAAACCTTTATTTTGATTTTATGTATCATAGAGTCAAGTCTTAAAGACAAAATCGAATTTCATGTCTGAATAGATATTCTATTACAATTGAATCTGCTTCCAACATCAATAATTGTTATATCCACTTTATAACAGAATACTTGGATGATTCACAATGAAATGTTACATCTATTTTGGCTCAATTTCAAGTAAATGTTACTACAACAGGTCAATTGAATACTTCATCAGTCATTAGTTCCAGTCGATGCTTGCAGGTTTCGGCGCAATTCATAGCTACACTAGTGTGGCGGACTTTGCCATGCAATAACACTAGCAACTGCGATATTAATGAGATACTCTTGAAAGCGGCGTGAAAAACCATAACACCTCACCTCACCTTAACTTTTTATCCTGAGACGGCAATGGAATTGGTGATGCCACTTTATTAAGGTCAACAGGATGAAGGGAATTCTTTCAGGAGGAAGTAGCGACGTCTGTATTTGGTCGTGATCACTCCCATGGCAAATGGATGACCAAATCACATCTAAGTCTATTGATTTTCCTGACAAGTTCTTGAGTGGTTTCAAGGTTCTCAGAATTTGATTGGGGGTCAATGAAGAAAGATAAAATAAGGCAGAGACGATTGATGGTTTAGGAGGAGAATACAGAGTAGACTTGACTTGTTGTACACCCTCTATTCACTTATTTATCCAATTGTAAAACAATTATAAAGTTGACCATGATAAACGTCCTTGTTCCATAAGTGTAAACCTTCTAACCAAAGCACGTTTATCTTACATTGTGATTCTCGAAGTTAGTGTGATGAACAGGAGATTTGTTATGGATAAGTAACTACTTTATTTTGTAAAATGACATTTTGACATTCTAATGTCTTTGTCAACTTCTTGTTTAAACACATGATTGAAAATAAAAAATTAAAAAATATCCAGATTCTGGTTAATCACGCTTGGTAATAGCAATTTTGACCAACATTATGCATATAGTGACAATTTGAACATGTGTTAATATTTTTTGGACGTGAGTACAATTTTTAGATGTAATTTATGTTGTCTCAAGAAAAAACAACATGTACTTCTAGCTGTAAATACAAAATGTCAAGCTTTGGAGTAATAACTAAATGTTAGGCAGATTGACGATTTATGAAACCAATATGATAGCTAAATAAAACATATTTTACGGTTTTACATTTCTTACCATATCTGTTATTGGACTGATTACACGATATTGCTGTATTCTTACTGCTATAAACCAATGATTGCTGACATTCGCCAAACATCACTGACAGCAAACCGAAACAATCTCTTGGTTAATATGAAGTGTTTATTAATTTTCCTACCAAATAGGAATGCATTATTGGCTTTGTACTAATGGTACGAGATTTGTTTCAGACAGGGAGAAGTATGTGTCTCTTAACAACTTAATAGAGGCTTTCGAGATTAATTAACCCTGGCTTATCTGACATTTATCTCATCACGAAGTCTCATGGTTGCGTATAAAAATCAACCATAGTCTTCTTAAGATACGTTATATGTGTTGTATAATATTATCGAGATACGTTATATTCATTGTATGATATTGTCAGTTGATTTAAACGGATTCCCATTGTGTAATTGAACTAAAAGGAACAAATACACATCAAAATAATATTTAAAAATCAGTGTCATTACCAACTAACCAAAGAATTTGGAAATTTATTATCCCCGGCTTTATTGACATATATCTCATTTGGCATGTTTGATGTCCCATATGGACGCCAGTCATGTATAATCTTTGTCTTATTAATGCAACTGTCATGCGTCGTATTGTACGGGCAGTTGAACTTGAGCAAGTGTCCCTTGGTGTTCCAGTGGTACTGATCAAGAACCTCATTGAAGTCAATTATGCTTAATGAAGTACCATTGGTCCGAATGACTGTAAAAAAATGTTTTTTTATTCGAATTGGATTTTGTAAGCGTGTATGTGCAAAAGAGGACTCTTTGGAACATTGAATGATTCAACACCTGTCAGTTCAGAGATAGTAGCATTTCCTCACAGGACAAAGTAGGAAACCTCAGGAAATTAACTTATTATAACTTTCTGTTTGTATACTTTTCGCTATTAAGATGTTTTATGTCTTTGTTCGTGTGATTAATAAAAATGTTGTTTTCAAATTTACAAGGGTTTGCTATTTTCTTGTTCAAATACCTAACTGAATATCTGTCGGTTAGTTTTGACTTTCTTTAAATGTTTACCTTTTCCAAATGTATGATCATAAGAGTATAATCAGAGGAAATAACAGACTTTGAACGCATCTTTTATTTTCTATTTATCAAGATTAATATAACATCCTGTTTAACATGGCCGAAAAGGGATTTTTCTCTGTTAAGAAGTGTTTCTGAATAACAAGGTATTCAGTTGATTACAAATTCTCTTATGGCATGTTTAAATTCAATTATGATAAATGATCTTCTTAATCATATCATTCTTCATTCCATATTGTGGCTTTACTGTGTCAGATGAAATCTTTCAAATTTCAATTCACTTCAAAGGAATATCCTTCAAAAGGAACATTCCTCACAGAGTAAAGTTGATTTGAAGATTCAAATGAGCATTTGAATAGGACGGATTTGTCAAAACGTTAATCAATTTATATTAACAAATTTACATCAAAATGTGATAATAGGTCTACTTTAAATTGATAAACGTGATGTTCAGCATTTCTGCTTTTTCATATTTAAATCCAAGTTGGTTCCTGTTTTTCATTGAAATCAGTTTGAGATTTCTGATGAGTACTTCTGATTTCTGATGAGTACTTCTGATTTCTGATGAGTACTTCTGAGTACTTCTGATGAGTACTGCTGACTTCTGATGAGTATGATGAGTACTTCTGATTTCTGATGAGTACTGCTGATTTCTGATGAGTACTCAACATTTCTGATGAGTACTGCCGATTTCTGATGAGTACTTCTGATTTTTGATAAGTACTGCTGATTTCTGATGAGTACTTCTAATTTCTGATTAGTACTGCTGATTTCTGAAGAGTACTATTGATTTCTGATGAGTACTTCTAATTTCTGATGAGTACTTCTGATTTCTGATGGGTACTGCTGATTTCTGATGAGTACTGCTGATGTCTGATGAGTACTGCTGATTTCTGATGAGTACTGCTGATTTCTAGTCCGAGTACAGCTGATTTCTAGTCCGAGTACAGCTGATTTCTGGTCTTAATTCAACAAGCCAACATTAAGTTCATACAAATTCGTTAAAATCATTTTTTTTAAATCATATAAATCAAGAATGATCTACAGGTTTTATGCCTAATAGCCAGCGCGAGCACTGCTCATTGGCTGTACATTATCACCCTGACGGAAATCTACTTGCATGTGGATGAACTGCCTTGCCCAGGGACGAAACACAGTATAAAGCCTTGGTCTCAAATATTTGATGTCTCCACCTGGATTCGAACCCGGATCTTTTGTGTGACAGGCCAGCACGCTAACCCCTACACCACAATGCTTCACAATAACAGTGCTCCAGGAATTGTTGGTCCCACCAGACTGTCGGGTCTTTTTCATCAAGGCTTAAGTACATACATATTCACAGCACTTATTAGACACAATTGGCAATCTCCACCAAGAGCACTGAGTCCCTGACACACATCATGGTCCTTCATTCACACTTTACAACCACCAGTGGGCAAACTCATTTTGGACTGTCAGGCTTTGTCCGATAGTGTGAATAAACAAGCCCTCTGTGGGTCCAAGATATACATTGGCTCCTGAGCTCAACTGCCTGTCAGTAAGACGTCAACTGCCAACTGTCTGTACAGGATTGTCTATCAGAATTCTTCTGTTAGAATCATGTTCGTTTACATCGGTTATTCTGAAGATGCTCTGAAGTGAGAAAAGTCACATAGTTTACAACATAAGAATTCCTAGGAAAAGAGGA
The DNA here is from genome assembly GCA_916613615.1 of Steromphala cineraria. NCBI lineage: Eukaryota > Metazoa > Mollusca > Gastropoda > Trochida > Trochidae > Steromphala > Steromphala cineraria. The sequence continues at coordinate 52,723,388 of OU744724.1, read as the reverse complement.
AATCAATATGCAGTTTCTTGTATAAGCACGTTTAATGTCCTGTATCTTATGACTTTTATCTGCAAATAGGCACTTCTTTGCTGTAAATCACTTTTTAGTAAAATTGCTTCGTATCAAACTAATTTGATGTTTCCAAGTTCAAGATAATTCTAAAAGTGTATGGATCTCTACTCTCTACATTAAGATGATATTTAGAATATTCCATTAAATTGAAGTTTTATTATTGCGTGAGTGTGGTTTTGTGAGTTAATTTTCAGGTATGAATCACGTGCAAGAATGCATACATGAATGGTACCTAAATACAAACATATTGCTATTATATAGCAACTAACATTTCAATTGACACACAGAGTATTGCTTACAATGGTATGTTTGGTACTTTTTCTACGATACAAGAGTTTTTGGTAGATTCGCTTATGCCATTTCTTTTGTTGGTAGGGTCTCAAAGATGTTCATTGAAATGTTGAATTTGTCAAATGTAGTGCTATCAAAAACATGATTCAAAATTGGGAATTTCCAAACATCCTATTATTTCATTATTTCTAATTTCACTTGGGCAGTTTATCAGGATAGGTAAGTCCATTTAGGAGGATCCTGAAAGGCGATTTGGGGGCAAAGTCAATGGCTTTCTATTTTCCTTACTGAATACTCAAATGTTTCTAGGTGATAGTGCTTTGTTTTGGCTTCCTACTTTTATGCATTAAGTGGAAAACGTGATGGTTTACGAGAAGAAATACAGAATTGACTTGATAATACCTTACATCCTTTAATCACTGTTTTCTAAATACATTTTAAAAAAAAAGACCTTTAACATCCTTGTCTCACTACAATTAAACTCTTCTTCAGCTTGATATCAGGTTTTGCGTTGCGCTTTGCTTTCATTTCATATTTCTAGAAAATTATTAAAAAATTTCCCCCCTAACAGGTCCATATATTTTCTAACCTGATAACATGATACATTTACAAAATCAGCATGAATGTGTGAAGATTTTCAGTTGCTCATTTATTTTGTATGTAAAGAATGCTTATATGATACTGTTAAGATCGGAATAGTTTCACATCAAATAACCTACTGGTTGTTGAGAATGAGTCAACATGACAAAATGTATAAGGTGACTGATTATTAGTCGAAGGTCTTTTTTTTAAAAACAATTTTGATTGATAAAGCACTATAAATGTATCAACAATCTTTGTGTTTTTTATCAAGACAAAGGGTCCTATATACTGAGAGTTGTTGTGAAATGGAACATTTGTTCTTTTGTTCTTGATTATTGTTTCGAAATCTAAAAGGCTTTTAAGTTTCATTTAAGTACAATTTATTCCATGCGTAATAAATTCATTATCCATCAAATAATTTTGATTTGTTTTGGCCATCAAAAATAATATTGTTTCAAATAAAACATATATGTCAATAACATTTTGACTTTACTTTGGAGTTACCTCATATATAGCTATAGATATTTAAGAAATCTGATGTTTAAATGTACATTACCCCAAACCGATTTTTGGATTTATTTACTTTATTCTGAAACAAAAAAAGGCTGTTAATTTTGAGTTTTTGGATATAAGGTTTTGAATCACGTTAATGTTTGTTCATATAATTCAGCTTTCGACAAAATGCCTGCGTTTATCCATTCATTATCCAAAAACATGACAGGCTTTATCATGTCAGGATAAATCTTTCTTATTTCAATGAATATTAAATTAAACTTTAAGGCTTCATAAATTGTGCAATTGGCTGCTCAGGGAACCAAACGAGGTAAAGGAAACAAATCATTTCACAGAATGTCTTCAAGGCAAGAATTGATAACAACATTCTATATTGAACAGTTGGTATTTGAACAAGGTTTCAGCCAATATTTCAAACTTGTAATTGATATCAGTCGTAAACTTTTAATCGGTGATTTTATTTCTAAGATGTACAAAATTCAATTCCTCCAATGCCTGTAAGACCAACAATTCATATGAAAATTGGTATACTCTTGATGAACACGTAAATATCAAATTATACTTGTCAATTATCCAAATCAGAGTATGTTTGTCCCTGCAGACGATAAAGTCTTTTTTAAACCACTGGTATCCTTATCAAGTGCACACGAATTCCTAGCACTTCTCCGTCAATAACAGCGTGATTTGACTGCATTACTTAGGGAATTGCCGATAACTGAACCTATGTGCTATAACTCTATTGGCATCTCCCTGTCACCTGCAAAGTGTTCGTCCTCAACCAGAGGCCAAACTAATTTTGGATTGTAAAGGGTTTGCACCACGTAGAGAATAACAACCTCTGTTACCATAATACAAACATTGGCGCTGCAGCTTGAATGTCTGTCAGCAATATGTCAAGTGCAAATTACTTGTCATTGATTTCCTCTAAGACTTCTCCTGTTAAGACGATTTTGATTTTAGTCATTTGTTCTGAAGTTGTCCTAGACTGTGTCATTTATTTTTTATATTTTAGATATTGATATGTCGAAGAGATGATGATAATACATTTAATTAAATAAGCCAATTTATCAATTGATGCATTGCATCAAACAATTATTATTCGTATGATAAAATTACACTAGAAACTGCGATCTAAATAAGATACTCTTGACAGCATGAAACACCAGATCACCTCACCTTTCCTTAACTTTTTGTGTTGAGACGGCAATGGAATTGGTGATGCCTCTTTATAAAGGTTAACAGGATGAAGGGAATTCTTTCAGGAGGAAGTAGCGACGTCTGTATTTTGTCGTGATCACTCCTGTGGCAAATAGATGACCGAATCACATCCAAGTCTATTGATTTTCAGGACCAATTCTTGAGAGGTTTCAAGGTTCTCAGAATTTGATTTGGGGTCAATTCAGAAAGCTAAATAAGGCAGAGAAGATTGATAGTTTAGGAAGAGAATCCGGAGTAGACTTGATATGCTCGTACACCCTCTATTCACTGCTTTATCTAATTATAAAATAATTAGAAAATTGATCATGATAAACGTCCTTGTTGCACAAGTGTAAACCTTCGAACAAACAAAGCACATTTATCTTACCTTGTGATTCTAGATGTTGGTGTTATGAACATACATGAGATTTGTTTTGGATAAACAACTACTTTATTCTGTTAAAGAGACGTCTCGACATAGATTCTAATGTCATTGTCAACTTCTTTGTTGAAAATGAAGAAATTAGAAATAAAAAATATCCAGATTAAAGATAATATTTAGTATCACAAGATAATATGTTTTGGTGTTAAATTGCTTGGTAATAAAATGTTGATAACACCAGTCAAGATTTTAGACACATTGAACCAATAGTCTGCATAAACTCACAATGTTATCAAGGGTCAATTTCTTTGGAGTTGAGTATAGTTGAGGGATATTTGTTGCCTCAATAAATAACAGCTTATACTCCTAACTGAATATACAGAATGTCAAGCTTAATATGTTAACTTAATAATGCATCTGTTATGGTTCGACATTTCTTACGATATTTGTTATTGGATTGATTACACGATATTGCAGTACTCTCACAGCTATAAACCATTGATTTCTGACATTCGCCAAACGTGACTGACGGCAAAGCGAAACAATCTGTTGGTTAATAGAAAGTGTTTATTAGTTTTCCTGCCAACAAGGAATGCATTATTGGCTTTGTACTAATGGTACGAGATTTGTTTGAGACAGGGAGATGTACTTGTCTCCTAACAACTAAATAGAGGCTTTCAAGATTAATTAACCCTGGTTTATCTGACATTTATCTCATTATCAAGTCTCATGGTTGGGTATAAGGTCCAACCTTAGACCGTACATGTACATTTTTGATGTTATACATGTATGTTGAGATACGTTATATTTATTGTATGATATTGTCAGTTGATTTCAAACGTATTTCCATTGTTGTATCAGTGTCTCTGTGACACTTTGTTCTTAAGACTCACATTCTAGAGTAACGTTTAAGTAATAGTTAGACCATGAGGGCCTGTTGTCTAATCGTTTAAATGGTTAGTTAGACCACGAGCGCGTAGCGCGAGTGGTCTAACTAACCATTTAAACGATTAGACAACAAGGCCCGAATGGTCTAACTTACTTAGATCATTGCCTACAAACGTAATTCATAAAACGCTATGTTAAATCAAAAGTTGATATTTTTGTTGTTGAAATGATTGCGAACTATTTGACGGCGACCGTGTCACACAAGTAATTGACATCAAAACAAAACCATAGAGCTCGTGAAATTTGCATTTAGACGCATCCTCACGAGATGCACGTAAAATCAGTTTTATGTAATAAAATGCATGTTTTTGTTATGTTGTTTCTAATAGAAGTTTTTTTATCACGACAAAGTCTTGCTCATAAAAAGTAGTTCCGACCGTGGTCTAACTGAAAATGAGGTTGGTTAGACCATGGGTCAAAACAAAGCAGCCATGGTCTAATTGAAACAAAATAACAGATAACGCAATATTAAAATAATGTCTGACAATCTGTGTGGTTACAACTAACCAAAAGATTTGGAAATTTATTAACCCTCGGCTTTATTGACATATATCTCATTTGGCATGTTTGATGTCCCAAATGGACGCGAGTCATGTCTAATCTTTGTCTTCTTAATGCAACTGTCATGCGTCGTATTGTACGGACAGGTCTACTTGAGGATGGGTTTCCCTTGGTGTTCCAGTGGTACTGATCAAGCGCCCTTCTCTCCATAAATTAAATTCATTATTAAGTTGTCATAAGATAGATATTCTTATCAACTTAGCAAAGTTTGTAAAATAAGCTCTTAGGTGAAGATGTATTTAAAGGATGTATGAAACCATTTTGTCATATCAAATTTTGCTCAGTTTTGTACTTGGGCCTATGGCCTTAATACTGAATAAAGAATTGAATTGAATTGAATCAAGGTCTCACTGCAGACAGTTGTTCTTTATGTAGAACCATTGGAGTGAATGACTGTACATTTTTTCTTTATTCGAATGGGTTTAGTAAGGATGTATATGTAAAAGAGGACGCTTTGTAACGTTGAATAATTCAATGACTGTGAGTTCAGAGATAGTAGCGTTTCCTCACTAGACAAAGTAGGACACCTAGGAACTTAACTTATTATAACTTTTTGTTCATATACATTTCGAAGTTGAGGTGTATAATGCCCTTGTGTTTTGTTGGTGTGATTTGAAAATGATTGTTATAAAATTGTCAAGTATTTTCTTATTTTAACTCTTCAAACTGTGTCATTGAATATCTGTTGGTTGACTCTGTCTTGTCTGCGACTATTAATAAGTACGGTTTCAAAATTAAGCGTACATATCAAATCAGTGGTAGAACATACTTTGAAGACAGTTTTTATTTAGATTAATCATGATTACTGTGTTATCCTGACGCGTACCCGACAAAAGGGATTCGATATTTTACAAAGGGTGTTTCTGAATAACAATAATTGTATTCCAAAGTTCTGCAAACGTGTTTAAATCAAATGATCTTTTTAATCGTATCATTCATCCTTTCATATAATGGCTTTACCATGTCAGATGAAATCTTTGTACTTTCAATTTACAGCAAAATAAATTTACAACACTTTCAAAGTTGCACAAATTTCAGAACACAAAGTAAAGCTGATTCTAAAATTCAAATTTGCTTATTTTAAACACGGATTTAAACTTACAAATTTATATCTAGCATGGTTAATCAGAAACTTTAGACCAAAATTTGCAAATTAGGTCGACTTTCGATTTATAAATGTTAATGTCGGGTTAAACATAACTGCCTTTACATATACTCATCTAACTCAGTTGTTCCTCTTTCTTTGTGAAATCAGATCGAGTTTGTCACTCGTACTACGCTGACATCTAATTTGATTACTGCTCCGACGAGGTTGTTTATGATACCCTATGTAGTTCATCAAAACAGCGATGAAATCCCTTGCACGATTAGATATTTGGCGGGCCTCTTGTTCAATTTTGGAAGATGAATAGTTTCCTGACAAGTACTCAGTACTCAGATCAGAAACACAGTGAGGTACGAGCGATAGGCCCCAACAGGTTTCAGATTCAGATTTATTACAACAAACCAATTTAATAAACATATAGTTCGTACACAATCGTGGCAAATCATTTTAAAGAAAGGTCTTGAAATAGGGAAGTAAAGACAAGTTTAAACCTATATCCAGTGCGAGCACTGCTTGGCTGAACATTATGACCCTGAATTAGGGGATAAATCCATTCTGTTTTTTATTTTGGGGTTGTATGTCGTGCATTCTTTACCCCTAAATATAATTTCAAACCGAGCTTGCGAGGTTTGAAATGTTTATTTAGGGGTAAAGAATGCACGACATACAACCCCAAAATAAAAAACAGAATGGATTTATCACCATTCTAACATGACTAATTAGTAAAAAAAAGTGGAACTATTTTGACTTGCGCAAAAGCAATGTGATTAGGTCAAACCGGTGCAGACCGGTTCCACTCACTTGCAAAACAACGGTACAGTCCACTTTCATAAAGAACACATATCAATTAAAATGTCATTACATACAGAAAACACGTTTTTAAATAGACTCATCTGTAATCTATTGAGCATATTATCAATAGAAAACAGTTTTCAATGTCGTCAAAGTTACGAATTTTTACCTAAATCCATGGGTCGACCCATCACCCCTACAAGAGCGACAAGGACTGACCAAATCAAGGGAGGTTACTCTGAAAATAGTTGTTCACTACGTGTCGGTGAACTGTTTCAAACTTTAATATAGTGGAAGCTGTCAAGAAATTTATATTTTGTGTCATGGTTGGGGAGACTGTGACAGGAAAAGTGGTCACTTGTACATTAGAGGTAGGGGCAGTGACAGCATTCAGCGAAATTAAAGAATAAAGTCGCTTCCGTTCATTTGACGAATGTCTGTATGAGAGGTGTTGCGATCGTTGATTTTGTTTTTAGATCTGTGGACTATGATTAATTTACATCGCGAAGCAGTAAGAAACACTTCAAACAGGAACACAAAAACCTGGTTATTCGATTAAAATTTGTAGGTGTTTCAAAATGTCGACAAGTTTCTGATATTGAAATTTAAAGTGTCGTCGCCAACATGTCATGTGTAAACAGAAAGTCGCTGAGTGCAGATTGTTTTCTCGTGCGCGGAGGAATGTGAAGCGGTCGTAAATATTTAGAGGTGATTATCGGCGAAATAATTACTCCAAAATGTTTATGAGTAACCAATCAGAACGCAGTATTTTCAAACTAGTTTTGGTGTCATGTTAGAATTGTTCTTTCAAAGCAACTGCTAGGTGCCACGCGTGACAATATAGGTCCATACTTCCGGTATTCAGGTACCCAACTGTACAGCTAGGTGTACACAAAACAGTATAATGCCAAGGTCACAAATGTTTGGTGTCTCTATCTGGATATGAACCTGGGGCTTTGATGTAACCATTACACCACTGTGCTCCATAGTCAATATTCTCCAGGAGTTTGTCGGTCCCTTGAGACTGTCAAGCCTTTTCCATCAAGGCTTAAGTACATACATATTCCCAGCAATTATTAGACGCGATTGGCAATCCCTTTCACGAGCACTGAGTCCCTGACACACATCAAGGTCTTCATTCACACTATACAGCCACCAGCGGGCAAACTCATTTTGGACTGTCAGGCTTTGTCCGATAGTGTGAATAAACAAGCCCTCTGTGGTTCCAAGACATACATTGGCTCCGGAGCTTAACTGCCTGTCAGTAAGACGTCAACTGCCAACTGTTAGTAGAGGATTGTCCATCAGAATTCTTCTGTTAAAATCATGTTCGTTTACGTTTATTACAATATTTGAATTTCTTGGTACAGAGAAAACCAAGATGCACTTTCTCGCAATAGGGTTAAAGTCAGTTTATTGTATGACTTATATCTGCAAATCAACACAAAGTTCACTTCCTTTGCTGTTTCTTTTTATTGATTATGATTCGGATCTCTACTTATGATGATAACAAGAACAGTCTAATGAATGGAAGTTATATGATTGAGTGAGTTGGTTGTTTTTTTTCAGCAATGTTTTAGGTATAAAGCACGTTCAAGTGAAGATTGCATACATGAATTGTACCTACACGTATATACAAACATATTGCTATTATATACCAACTAACATTCAGTTGACAGTTGTAAAACTGTCAGTAATTGTATGTTTGTTACTTTTAACAAGAAATAAGGGTTTTGGTGCATTCGTCTTTGCCATCTCTTTTGTTGGTATGGTGAAAAGTTGTTCGTTGAAATAAATGAGAGGTAAAATGATATCAATACAATGACAGTTTGTCAACAGAAATTAATTAGAAAAGGATAAAGGATATAACAATGTATTAACCATATGTCATGAAATAAGCCATGACATAAATTGCGATATGTTACACATGTGTAATAAACCTTAGCGGTAGTTTCATTGGTCGGCTTAAAACCATGTGACATCCGAATGTATGACTACATGTACTTTAGCAAACGTTTTGCATTAGCACGACAATGAGCTTCCAGGTAGCACGCGAAAAGCGTGCAGCACGTGCAAAGTCGTGTCAACTTACATAACAGGTGTGTGATCAGTGCAAACATGTCAATTCATTTGCCTGACCAGTATTTTGACACAAAGACCTCGAATAAGGAAACATGTTGATTTTGCTTTAATTGATGTTTGTTTACGACGAAATAATTAATTACATCAAAATAGTAATTTCGGCCCCGTGTTTGCAATCGGCGCTATATAATTATATTACCGTTCTTCTCGTGACTGAGTTAAAATGTACGCGTTGACACGATTGATTTCAACGTTGACGCCGCTTTTAACTTATTTATCTGAAATATGCCATTCTGACGCTATGGATGATAAAGGAATCAACACTCCCACGAGCTGTCATATTGTTTTAACAACACTCCTGCAAGAGAAATTACATTACCCTCGCGCTACATGTAGCTCTGGAAAATATCATTTTACACACTAATGCAGAAACCGTCTGTAGGTACATTGTACACTGTAGATATTCCTGCATATTCTTGCTATATCTTATCTTAAAAAGCAGACTTCATTCTGTCTTGGATACAAATTTTCAACGTCAAAGAATTTATGCTCGAAGGGTTTGAGAATATATACGTTAATCCAAGATATTTTGCTAGATGCAAACGTACGGTTAATTCCTAAACGCAACATTCACAAACATTGACTTTGAAGTTCTTATTTTGATTAATCTAACGCTTACTTTAATCATGTATTAATCAGAACTTTGAGGTGAAGAAAGTCCTCATAAGGGGGACTTTATCACAATCACTTATTTATTTTTCTTCTGTCACTCCATTTATTACGATTTGTCATATACCATGTTTCTCATGTACGACATCATATATTAATGTCATTCGTGTCAATATCTTGATTAATTATGTGACAATTATAATTTTTCATTCACAACATTGTATGGTCGCCCGATTTTTGCATTCATGAATATGCAAAAATAACTCTAAAATTTAGGAATCTGACGGTGAAGTCAAACTCGTTACACTTCATAGTGCGATGATTGTTAAGCTAGTCTTGACAGAGTTGCTTCCCTTTCACTGTTTTAAACTCAGCCGACCTATGTTATGCACATGCATCAAAACAATAACGGGAATGTAACAATACCATTACAAATTATGTTCATCAATATGTAACAATATCATTATTGATCACGGCGCTACACACTATCTTAATATTAATTATATTAATGCTTCGCTATTTTCTTAAGTTTCCAAAGAAGTGTTAGTAAAATTCAACACAGTTTTACCTCGAGAGGGTATGGTTATTTTATAAAACATTCTTATGTTGGTTTATATGGATGTATGTTCATTCTATCATTTTAATGGGAAATGCTACGACTATGTAATAGATATACCCACTCTTCCCGAGGTGTATCGCTCAATATACCTACTGTTTGAATCGTGGGTCTCCGAGGCGTAGCGTAGCGGAGCCGAGGATCACGATTCAAACAGGAGGTTTATTGAGCGATGCACCGAGGGAAGGGTGGGTATATCTGACTTATACCCCACTCTGGTTGAGTAATATTTGACGAAAAAGAGTTGTCCACCATTCTCTGTGTAAATTTATCTTAAACCTAACAAGATCAATAAATGTTAACAATACTCTTTTTTTACGTTTTTAAAAACATAATCTAACTTCATTACATTAAAATTTGGTACAAATTAGTACCTATACATGACATGGCACAACAAAAAGTACCACCACCTACATCGAGCCTCAGTAGCTCAGTGGATAGAAGCGTTGCGTCGCAACATTAAGGCCCCTGGTTCGATTCCCACTTTGAACATTAAAATTTCTCAAAAATTCTAAATTTTACAACTTGGTTAATTTGCCTAAGTTATTTGGATGTTCAAAAAAGAATAGGTGTATAAGAAAAGTTGTGGTGTATCGGTCAATATACCTACGGTTAGAACAAAAGAAACCATAGCAACGAGACCGGAAGTGGGGTATAACATATTATGTATAATGATTTATGAAATTTGATGATTTGAGTGAAATGTAAACAAGTATTTTAGAAAACTCTTGAATTTATCTTTACGAATTAATCGTGATCAACTTTTCTGTAAAGTGTTACGTGTGATATTCTATGAATATGTAGCGCTATCATTTCGGGATGCCACCAATCTACATAAATTTCGTTCAATAATGGTTTACATTGTGACTTCAGATAAAAACCTTTTGATCGAAATTTATTCAGAACGGGATGCCACTTTATCATTAATTTCAGGATGTTTGTCGTGTCTGAATACCTGATTATTCATATTGAATTCCTTTTAATCTAAAATAATGTTTTATCCAAAAATATGTAAAATATTAATATTTGGAGAACAGACAGAACAGAATGAAAGATTTAAATGAAAGCTTGTCATATGAAACCACAAATATTTCAACGCAATTCATAATTTTCTGATGATTTCATATTATACTTTATATAATTATCTCGATTAAAAACTGCATCATTTACAGTATACTGTTGGCGAACCTTACACAAATGTGCCACCCCTTAACCACGACCTATATTCCATGTTCGAAGATATTTGCAAGCTCTACTGCCCGGGGCCAAATGCAATAAAGGGGGCAACCATTCTAGTAAAAGTACTATCTGCTGGTGCCAACACGTGGTGTGAGTTGATCGAACTGACCATTATATCTGTTCTGCTTCCTAGTATTAAGACAGTAATTGGACACAGTTCGCTCTTCTATTGATTGACCGGAATATGACAGCATTATGGTCAGCTGTGCCAGAGATGAAAGGCAAAGTCGTAAACGTCTCTAATGAACTGCAGTGGAACGGTGATGTTTGTACTGCTATGATAAACACCATGTTGGTGATGCTTGTACAGCAGGCAATTTAGTCTGCAGTCATTCTGTGAAATGATGATTTTAGGATATTTACTGTCAATAATTCGTATTTGTTTGCAAAGGTTGTTTGAAAAAAAGAAGGTATAATCTACAACATGAAGCTGTTTATGATGTTTGTTGAGCAGGCAATTTACACTGCAGTCATTCTGTAGTTTTTACGAGATTGGCCTTATATTGGTTTTATTTGGTAGCAAGGGTTTGTGTAAAAGCAAAAGTTAGATTGAACATAAATTCTACAACATTCAGCTGTTGGTTATGCTTGTAAAGCAGGCAAATTGGACTGCAGTCATTCTGTGAAATGATGGTTTTAGGAGATTTAATGTCAATAGTTCGTATTTGTTAGCAAAGGTTTGTTTAAAAACAGAAGCTATATTGAATATAATTTTTACAACATGAAGCTTTTGGTGATGCTTGTTGAGCAGGCATTAGACTGCAGTCATTCTGTGAAATTTAAATAGTTTGTATTTGTTAGCAAAGGTTTGTTTAAACTCTTAGGTTATATTGAATATACATTCTACAAATACAGCTGGAGGTGATGCTTTTAAAGCAGGCAATTTAACTACAGTCAGTTTGTGAAATGATGGCTTTAGGAGATTTACTTTAAATAATTCGTATTTGGTACCAAAGCTTTGTTCATAAAGAGAAGTTATATTGAATATAATTTCTACAACATGAAGGTGTTTGTGATGCTTCTAAAGCAGGCAATTTAGACTGCAGTCATTCTGTGAAATGGTGGTTATAGGAGATTTACTTTCAATAGTCGTATTTGGTACATGTACCAAAGGTATGTTTATAAAGAGAATTCATTTTGAATATAATCACTACAACATGCAGTAGCTTGTGATGCTTGTAAAGCAGGCATTAGACTGCAGTCATTCTGTGAAATGGTGTACTTTAAATAGTTTGTATTTGTTAGAAATGGTTTGTTTAAACACTTTGGTTAGGTTATATTGAATATAAATTCTACAACATTCAGCTGTTTGGATGCTTTTAAAGCAGGCAATTTAGACTACAGTCGGTCTGTGAAATGATGCTTTAGGAGATTTACTTAAGACATGAATTTCACAATATAGTTGTCCACACGGTTATAACCTGTTTGAAACTTGTAATATAAACGTGTATAATTGGCGAGCTTGCCTAACCAATTATGCTAAAGTTCATATTACGAGTTTCAAACAGGTTATAACCGTGTGGACAACTATATTATGAAATTCATTTCTTATAAATTCCCACTTTGTATTTAAAGCCAGAAGTTGTTTTGATATCATTCGAAATGCGATTCTGTAGTAACTTCTAAGCTGCTTGTCGCACTGACCTAGATATCAGTTAGACCCAGGCGGGTCTCTACCGGGTTCAAGCACATGCAAAAATAGTTCATAACAAAAAAGGAAAAGATGCACTTTTTTATTCCACAAATAATCCTTTATGGGTATCATGTTAATAACAATAAAATGTTTTAGGAAAAAAAAATAAAAAATATGTAAAGTTTGATTTGAATATTCCAAAATTAACAATTTGCACTCGCGTATTGATACTGTCCTGTATCGAGTGTAGAGTATCAGCTCTAAAAGCTCGACATGCTATGGAAAGTTGGGTTGTTTGTTTGACAATGAATGTAAACATAAAGTTATTTAAAGTCCCTCGAGAAATAATGCCAATTGCAGGCCCGCCGATGTTAGACACTGATATTGACAATGACGAGTACATGTTTTCAAACACGGCAACATCGTTTTGATCATCGGGGGCCTCGAAACTGTCTATGAAGGCATGCAGAGAGCGCGCCTCGAATGGGGTGCCTTGAAACTGTGTTGTCGCAAGTCAGGTCATTCAGAACGGAGCTCAACTCATGCTTTTGAAATGATGTACATTACATTGTTTAACTTTGCCCACTATCCTAATTTCTGTGAGATGAACATGAACAACTTTATTTATCTACAACTTAATGTTTATTCTTCAAACATCAAAAAAAGATTATTAGGGCGAGTGTTGCTAATAAACAGAAAAATGATATTTGCAAAAAGTGAGTCTCAGTGATGACCATCAAGACTGGGGTCAGGCTGGAATGTGGCTGTAAGATCAGGGGAATCCCCGAGAAATTTAGTTCCGGCGCGATATCGTATAAACTTCATTTACTGAAAGTTATTTTGTATAACCTGCGATTTAGGGTTCATTGAAATATATACTGATCACATGACCTTGTAAGATCCAATCAGAATCGAGCATATCGTTTACATTTCAAAGTCTGAATTTATTTTGAATAGGTCGTATTTGGTAGCAAAGGCTTGTTTAAAACAGAAGCTACATTGAATATTTTTTCTAAACATGCATATCTGATTTCAATTGTTCGCTGATAATGCTATAAGAGCAGCACATTTGTGGTGAGCTTCTTCGACAAACTCTCCACGAGTAACTTTTAATAATGCTTCCAAAATAGGCAATTTGAACTAAATTGATTCTCCGATATTGTGATTACACGAGATTTACTTTAAAATCCGCCCTTATTTGTGAACATAGATTCCTTTTAAACCGTTGCTGCATTGGGAACTCGATTTCTATAATGTGGTTTTACGCGATTAAAATAATATTTTCATATATAATGAGTTTTTATTGTTTTAATTGTTTTATCACTATGTCGAACGATTACTCAAAGTCATTTTTTAAAAAACAAACCGTATCCATATGAAGCTTTCGCACCTTTATGTTCTCGGTTGACCGGGTCAGTGTCAACAGATATTCAGTGTGAAAGTGTAGAAAATAAGCTTGCACTACCAATGTCACTGCTATGCAATGAAACCACAAATGATATTGAAAATGTGAACGATGAACATTACCTTACAATTAATTACAACACATACATTACCTTACAATATATAATTTACCATCCAATAGCTCTTTAAAAAAAAAATATTCTTTACAATTCTCGAATCTTGAAGATTTATGTAATAACTAAAATTATTACATATACTCATACCGAGTACGAATGCACTGAACTGTTTTTCATGAATAGTTGCTTTCACAAGAATGACTGCATCACTTAGTTAAATGAAGGATAGTATATATGCTTCGTCAAGATCATCCAAAGATTTACGATGTCTTCGGGCTAGCCCACTAATTAGATTGCTGACTGTATATTATCAAATTGTAATATGTTTGCCTTGCGGTTCCCCGCCCTGTTTGTAGGCTCGCTTCCACCCAGCTCAGAGCGGTCAGTCGTTCCATATTCTTAATCATTGATCACTGACCGCTTCGCGATGGCCATTAGATCACCCAACCTCTCCATGACGTCACAAATAGTCAATCAATAACCCGATCTAGGCGGTTAAGAATGAGCATGGAAATGCCAGATGCTTACATATGAGTAAGAACAAAGGACAGAACGTGACTTGACTTTTGTTTTCAGAGGGTCAGTTTCGTATATCACTTTAAGACATCGGTCCTGGAAATATTAAAAGGGACAGTAGCAAGTTTTAGGGGGAGTATAAGGTGATGTTAGGAAAATGAAAACAGATGGTTACAATTGAATGACAATGTTTTAAAACTAAATGAAGCAGTAATAAATCAAATATAAAATTCAAAGTTAAACTATGTGATTCCTTCATCTTACACAACACGAATTGACAGTGTTCGTACAAAAATGGTCGCCAATGGAATTCGTTTGAATCTTTATAATTTGTTCTCTGACTATGGATGATTGGTTTATGTGATGATATTGTTGACAGTATCAAAATATAACATTAAGCATAAACGATCAATTATCAAGGAAAAATTGAAAATATAAAATTTCAAAAAAACGTGCTACTGCCCCTATAATTCTATGCAACTGAAAATTTAGGTTCGACACTAGGGGTAAGGCCATTTACACTGCAGTCTTCCTCGATATCAAAATGAAAATGATTCTGTTTTACGCTTCTGTTTTAAATTTTTTCTGAGGAGACGAAGTCATGGAATAACGAAACTTATTTTAGATAGTTCAAATGAACTGTTTTGACACTTTAACTTCGCATGATATTCAGGAATTATTTATCAACTTTTAATCATGGTGTAAGTACTCTTGACATCGTATGATGGGACCATTTTATGGTTGATATTAGATTCAGTCTCTCTTGTCAAATTATGACCTAGTTCTTCAGCAAAATAGGAAGATGACAAACCGTGTTTACATTTCTCCCTTGCCGTTCAAATTTCAAACATTCAGTTTAAGTAAGAAAACTCTCCCGTACACTTACGACAATAAAACTGAATATACATTGTTGGTTATAAATATATGGTTAAGATGTTAAATTTTTTAATGGAAAAGAAAAGCCAGGAAATCTTCTTTTTATTATTCAATTGTTAAACGAAGAAGTCAATTAAAACATCTATTTTAGGTTAAACGTAGTTGCATGATCCTCTAAGCACTTTTAGTTTTAAATGCTCGACACAATTTACCTTACATAATTTTGTCCAAAACGGGGTTAAAAAATATTCATTTCAAAATAATCAAATATAACTTAATATGTCCTATTCAAGATGATGGCATTTGTGATCAAAAACATCCTTTCCTGTAAATCAATTGCTCTGCTTAGCAAAATGAAATACACCATGTCTTCAATATCATTGTGCTGAACAGCCATGATGTCCTTTTGGTAATATATATTTCTCAAAATGGCACCAACTAGCATATCCTTGAGTCTTGAGGATAAAATCGATTGGTAACATAACCAATGCATTCACGAGCTATCTAGTATCCTTTGCAAGCTTGCTCATTCTGTAAACTTAATGAAAAGCCATCTAACGCAAGTACTGTACAGTGCCATTGATGGCAATCATTATCTGCCATTCAGATGTCAGAATGTAACGAGAAAGGCCTACTGAGTGTACTAAATCGATCGGGAGGTTAGTGGTTTGACCCCGAGTGCTATGCAATGCTAGGTGAAGAGAGTCAGTTTGTCTCTTCCAAGCCTCTGCAGACTTGCTCTCTTCCCACCTCAGAATTCATCCTCATATCAATTTTGAAGTATTCTTGACTAATTGTATCTAGCCACGATCTTTTACTTGCATATGGATGATGGAGGGACATCGATTTTCTTTGCAGAATATCCTATATCTGTGTATCGCTTTTGTCTTCTATGCACGTTTGAGACATCTAACGATGGTTTAAAGCATTTGGGAAATATTTGATATCAATAGAAACCAGTGTTGTATTGGTAAAATATTGAAGTGTATGTGCTACCTATGTGGGCGATGTAATGTACATCTTTCGTCAAATATGACTGATTAAATTGTGATTATGTGGGCCTAAAAAGGTTTAGTTGCACACCCGTTTCCCTTAAAATATAGGGAAGTTATCATATTGGAATATGCCCGCATTTAGATATTGGCATCAAGTTGAAAAATCATATATAAAAAATGTATATGACTATAGGCAATTTTGCGTTGATTCTCCAAGAACTAAAACTTGACAAAATAACACACTAAGATAAAAGAAACAGCTTCCACTGAAAACAACAGTAATATTTTTTCCTTTTAGTAATCGGTAAAGTTTCTAGTATATCTAATTGCTGCTCTTTTCGTTAGTTAAGCCTTTAGCTTTTACATTTCAAGATTCAGTAGTGATAAAGATTAACTTCGATGGCTAAAAATTGCCTTGAAAAGGATAAATGTATAAAAAAAAAGTAAAACAAGTGTATACTATAAACACACAGTAAAATACACAATTATAGTTGTCAAAAACATTCACAAAAAGCACACATGGTATTGACGAAGGTCACAAGGAGAATAACTCCAACCCCTCAATTAGCGCGTTCGGCTTCAATCAAGAGGTCCTTGGTTTGAATCTCGTCAGAACCTAGGCAACTTTGTCTGCAGAAGAGAACTTTTTTGAACGCAGTAAGGTTTTGGTACAATGCTACACTGAATTTCAACGCAATGACTGCTAGTTGCAGCCGATGCTCGCAGGTTTCAACACAATGCACAAAAACAATAGTGTTGCGGTCTTAATCCCTGCAATAATACTAGGAGCCGCCATATAAGTGAAATACTCTTGAAAGCGGCGTTAAACCCCATATCATTTCGCCTAACCTCAACCCCTCAAGGCATTTGAAAGTGAACAAATTTTACAGCTCATATTAAATATTTATATAAAAAAACATAACCGTCTTTGTAGTTAACTCTTAAATAACGTGCATAAACGTTCATCCCGCAGAGCAATTTATGACTTTGAAACTCCAAAAACAATAATCCGAAACGTAACTAAACACCCTTTTAGTAAAATACATTGTAAATGAACGTCCATAATGGTAACAAACACCACACATTCGATCGAACGTAGGTCAAGTTCCAATGCGGTTAACTTCGATTTCTCAGGGCAATTTTTGACTTTGAAACTTCAAAAACAATAATCCCAAACGTAACTAAACACCCTTTTAGTAAAATAAATGAACGTCCATAGTCGTAACAAACACCACACATTCGATCGTACTTAGGTCAACTTCCAATGCAGTTTACTTCCATTTCTCAGGGCAATTTATGACTTTGAATCAGTTGCTTGATGTCAACAATACTACAATTACAAGATATCGACTCAAGCGAACAACGGAGTCCATTAGCGCTCTTCTCTAGTGCCGATAATCCGCTTAACAGTGCATTTATGTGCTAGTGAAGCTTGTAGATACAATTATCACAGATTGGACAGGTGGAAGCCAACATTAAGAGAACTTGGGGCAAACTCTCTCTGTAAGAACGCCCTCATTCAAATTGAAGTATTCAAATCGAGTTTTGGAGAGAAAATGCAGTTTTGATTTATGCACAAACAATTTATTCCGTTATTATATAATAATGCTGTTTATTACTATGGAGGGAAGTCATATCGGGTTATATTTCTGCCAGAGGGCAAATATCACTTTATCAAAATGACGTCACGTCTTAAGCAATGCTTTCACGTCACAGTTCTGATATTACGTTGCGTTCCATTTGCGCCGGCGGCGTTAAGTCCGCCTATGCTTTGATTAGATTTTGGGTTTTTCATTTAATTTCGCGAATTTGGTGAATATAATACTCGTATGGCATACTATTTAACGAGACGTATGCCTCTCGTTCGGAGAATACTGTTATTCAGGCGCTTGTGTCGTAACTATGCAATTTAATTTCATACCCTCACATATCCTGTTTGAAATTTTGGTGATACAATAAGTGATAGAGTATTGTTTCTTACACACCTATTCATCCTTGAATCATTGCTCCTATTATTTAAATACTTCACTTGATTTCTTGTGTTAAAATTCCTATTCGGTGATTTGTATTGATTTTTCTTCAGGGCTATACGAGTTTGTTTTTTTTTAAACAGGAACTACAATTTTCAAAGTATTAACACGTTTCATGAAACTCGAACATATGTATAACTTTGTTTTCTGGTTCTATTGTTTCAAAGGCATCAATTTGAATCTAAAACGAAGAACGAGACGCGAAAAATACTCTAACTCTTAAATGTTAAGAACATGCATAAAGAAGCTATTACAACAATGTCTTTTGCTATCCTGGTTCTTATTCTGTCTTTATTGGAAACCAATATCACACAGGGCGACCAAGAGGATAATCATTGTTTCAGGAAGAAAATTGTTTTTTATTCATATTGTGACAAAACGAAATTGCCTGAAAATAATGTAGATATTTTGTTATCTACTTACAAGTACGACATATCTAAGTGTGACATTTTCAATATCTGTAATGGCTTGTAACAAGATGACATTCTCTTCTTTTTATTATATCAGTTTCGTTATGTTTTAAAATTGACATCAATATATGTTGTTAAAACCATGCCATATATATTTAGAAGGAAGTCCTTAAAATATGGCATGTCCACAGTTCTTATGGTCATCATATCACTTCTGTATCTCATTAAAACAGCATTTGGCAGTATATTCTAGTTCTATTCTATTTTCTGAATCCGTAACAGAAAGCGTGGGCATACCTTTAGGGAATTTTCTCTTGATTTAACGGATATATGGCGTTATTAAATTGTTTTCCGGAAAGTTTGGCCAAGCATATACCGACCAATGCATTTATTATCAACTCTCAAAGTATTTGTTAAGTTTTACATTGGTTATTGTGAAAATTGAATATTTTTTTATCGTATTTCCTTCTTTTAGACTAGAGAGCGTTTATCAAGTAACGAGACCACAGGCTCATAACACATTTCATAATACATGTCATATTTTGTTTTCATATATCCTCGTCGCTAATAATTGTACTACATCAGAATTAAGCGATGATAGCAATTTGCTATAATGCCATCACACCTAAGTCCGTATGATAAGTTAGTAGAATGCTTCTTAAATCATTGCAAAACGAAGATATACAAAACTGGTAATCTAACTCGATATATGGCATGATGAAAGGGGTTAAAGTTACCATGTGCTTCCATTGCCTTCTTCTCTTCCTTCTCTGATAAAATTATGGTTAGAACATCTTTGTTTTGTGAGAATGAAGTTGTAATTTTAATATCAGCCTAAAACAATTTCCATCTAGTTTCCCCAATCCCATTATATAAACGCTCTTCAAAACTCAATACTCCAACATTGTTTTGCCACTCGATCAAAATCTTGTTTTCCTCGTTTTGTATGTTGTAAGCATCGTTTCTACTTATCTATATGATTTTCTTGTTTCTTGTCTCATATACAGTCACCTAATTATCGACTTTCGACAGTCGTTGGAGATAATGAAGACAAAGGTGTAAGTAAGAGAGACAAGAAGACTAGAATGGACCTATACGTCTTAATCATTAGCGCTTGTTCTCCTTAACATGTCAGTAGAACACATGTTTAAATCCTTCAAGAACTAAAATGCCCTTTAAGATGCCCGTGTATAATGATATATTTCTTAAAGCTGCTATCTAATTTTTCCAGCACATGCAGACCCCTTTCCTTGATGCTGTGAAGATCACACTTGGAGATCGTTACACAGACAGTATGGAGACTATCTACCAACAAGCCATCAAGTTTGTTCTTCAGAACCTTGCTGACGGATACAGCGACTCAAGCAAACCCAACAACCTTTCCCCGACAATAGAGGCGACAGAACAGTGACAGCTTCCCGATAACATCTGCCTGCAATGTGTCACTTGCCTTGTAATCAAATCCCTGATGTATCTTCTGGCTTTAATCATGTCATCTGCGGTTTATGAGAGTCAATGAAATTTGGGTGGGCAATGTGTTGTGAATTGCCACCAATGCCGTGGCACCAGAAGTGTGTCTTTTGCATTAAGATGAAAGCACGAAAGTGTGTCTTTTGCATTATGATAACAGCAGCAGAAGTGTGTCTTTTTCATTAAGATAACAGCAGCAGAAGTGTGTCTTTTGCATTAAGCTAACAGCAGCAGAAGTGTGTCCTTTGCATTCAGATAAAAGCACGAAAGTGTGTCTTTTGTATTCAGATAAAAGCACCGGAAGTGTGTATTTTGCATTAAGATAAAGGCTGTTTGTAATAAGACGGAGGTGCAATATTTCTTTTGTGATTCCAGGCGATGGTTATGTGAAAGAATGTTGTGTTCTAGTCCAAGGAGTTGTACAAATGCAAGCTCGTGGAAATAGGGATGGTGATGTAAATGGATACTGACAACAGAAGACTACAATACTTATTAGTATCGGATAGTGTTCAATATTAATTATGCAAAGTTATGTTTGGATGTTAAATACAGTCAAACATCTATGTCAATATAGTCAACGGAGACCTGAGTATGTATAACATCAATCCTTAATATTAATGTAGTGAAATATATGTTTGTAATGAATCCTGTTCAAGTTCATAATTCATGTTCATGTTCATGACACATTTTATAACAAGGTAATGGAGATATAACAAAATTTGATTTTATGATCTTGGTGTGTATATATATATGTAAGCCAATCAGAACAATACCATGTATAATATATCATTAGTGTGGTATATTGGTATTTATCACTCCTGTAGAACATCTTAAAGGGCAACGATGTCAATATATGGTCATCTGAAAACTATACCTCTTCGTTGATACAACACGTTATATTTATCATTATAGTCGATATCAATTATGAATAATATTTTCATGATCAAAACTACTTTCTCTATCACATGTCTCACTTTTTTTAGATTCAGGCCGTCATTTATTTGAGTATATCCATTGGTTTGGAAATGGTATAAGATGACAATAACATCAATAAACTGTTACAAAATTGAATTTACATAGAAAGTTATATTTGTGCACGTTTTAAAGTTTCATAGTGAGAAATTCTGATATTGACTTACTTTTTCATACCACCATTGGCAACCTGTGAAAAGTAAATTTATGATATGCGGCCCAAAACCGCATCCCTTTATAACAAAGTTGACATTTCATCAATATATACACAAAGAACTTAATTAAGCACCCCCACATTTTCAAACAGAAAAACACTGCTAATAATAAACAAAACAAATGTACAGGCAAACAATAAGGATGTTTCAATAGAATGGTCATCTACCAGTGTGGAAATGAAAAATTCATACGGTTTACGATTCACTGTGACTGAATAACTTGTTTTACAAAAACTTGGTATTTTTTAGTCAAAATCCAAGTTACCTTAAAATTGAACATGAAAGTCAATATTGTTTGCTGCAATGTGATTATTATCATTCTCTTGAGTGAATTAATGATTTTTTAGTAAATAACCCCATTGCAAAAGTCAATCGTTAAAGCAGTATGAACATACAAAATCACAAAATTATCAAATATCGAATTTAAAGAAAACTGCACAAAGACATTAATTGGTCCTTGTCACAGATTATGGCTTATCTAAAGGAAGGAGAAATGTTTAATCAACAAGTTCAACTCAAGAAATCTCAAATTGCCTTACAGATGTTTAGATTGTAGGCATTTTATCAATTTTTTATGAAAAAAGTACTGAAAATTCAATGTCTTGCTAGCTTCTCATCATGCATGATAAAAAGGGTTTTAGTGTATGAATGTCAACTAGTGATCACAAATGTTATTTTTAATTCATAACATTCAATGTTTTATGTGTAGTTTCCCCCCTGTGACAATAGTTATATTTGGCCAAATTTCAGTAGTCTCACAGTTTTTCGCATATTTTCATTATTTTTGCACATAAGCGATTTTTATTACAATTAAATAGTCAATAACAAATGAATCGTTATATCTGGAGTGGTCAATACATCAAAATAATCCAAATAGTCCAAGTGCACCCAAGTTCATTTTACAAAATAGGGGGGTGCTTAATTAAGTTCTTTGTGTATATTTATATGGAAATTATAATCAAATTCCAATATTAACGGCATCCCTAAAAGTAATTAACTATTTTATCCAAAGATCATGAACAACGATTTAGCTTTGTATCTTTGATATCCTTGTGGAAAGGTTTAACTGACCCATTTGCGTTTTTCTTTAGTAGAAACAATTGAAATGCTATAGCATAACCTTACGTGTATTTCAGATATGGTTTTTCAGCCACTTAAAATATCATAGGAAACTGATTTTATTCATTGTCTATTTTCATTTTCAAGCCTAGTTTCCCTTCCATTCCTAAATGCAAAACCAAAGCAAGAATTAGTTACAACACTCATTCATTGTAGTTGTAATGCAATTCCTCTCATTCCATTCATGATTTCCCAAGCTCTATTGCACATTCTATAAGGGGAATAAAGTGATCTTTCGAAAAAAAATACGAATGGTACCGACATCATTTTAAAATCAAATCATGGGATATCTTTAAGAAATGTACTAAGGTCGACTAAGATTTACGAATGAACTTATTTTTTAATGATTAAAATGTGTTAACACGAACAACATTTTTGGGGATATTTGATGGTTAAAACATCGTAAAAGTAAAAGTAATTCTTATTTGATAATGGAAACATTTAAACAAGGGAATCAGACTAAAACTAAAAATTAGGAAGGAAAGGGAAAAACCGTAAATTGTATCAAAAGAAGGAATTTGAAGGTTGGTGAAAACAGTCGTATCTAATCTATGAAAATTGTCTGTTTGATCGGAAATCCTTTAAATCTGGTTTGATACCTACAACCTGCATTAAGCGTGTAAGTTTTAATACTTATACACAACATTACCAATAATATAATCCACAATTAAATCATTTTGAAAACAAGCAAAGTACTTTTGAAACAGTCAAAAACATAACTTGTAGGTAAGTTAATAGTTACATTTGAATGGGATAACGGAACACTTCAACTAATGAAAATATCCAGCAATTGGACAGTTAATACAATATTAAGGAACTTTCCGAAACTATATTCTTTGATCTTGTAATGGTTTGTAAAGGTGGGTTTGTAAACAATCTTATCAAATATGATCTTTATCGCTACACTTTGCTACGCATGTAGCTATAATCTGTAAAACAAAATATTGAACTTATTTTAATGATATTGAATGTAGAAGTTCAATGAAGGCATTCTTTGTAAATGTATCATCACTATTTGCCGTTCATTGGTGTATTTTCGTTTGTACATTTCACTGAGGTAGACGGGTTTAATATGTACCAAATCGAACTCCTTAAATCTTCAGAATCTGTGCATGGCAGCGATACCTCATATAGCAAGCTGTTACCTTGTTTGTGCCTTTCATGTCTTGTCTTAATAGTTGGACAACGGTACACGTGTAGAATGAAACCTTAAATGAATATGCCGAATGTTGAATTTATGCCCTTAAATGCAAAAATGACTATTTGAAATTGTATCATAAGCATAAATGACAAAACGGCATAATTCTTTTAAAGTAGAATTCCTTTAAGTTAACTTTTCTGAAACCGTTTAATATTATTATTATATAATATTAGTAACCATGATTGAAACAAACTCAAAACAACGGCATATTTTATTCAGCATTCATAAACAGCTATTTACAAATACAGAAATGCATGTATATATACATAATGAGGTGCGTATGATATTCATATATCTATTCTGCAGACATCCTATTCATATTATGTCTATGATTCTTATGTCATTACCAACGCATTTGACCTTGTTATTGGACAGGTAAAATGAATAAACTGAGACGACGTTATCATAACATAATAAATATATTGTTACACAAAATATTGTCTGTCTTTATTTATATATTTGCATAAATGTCTTCATCCTAGCACGCAAAACGAATGTTTTTAACCAACTGTTCCCATGTCGTTAGAATAAAGAGATCATATGTCATTTGGATATGATTGTACAATTTCAGTTGATTGATACAATATTTTGCTTAAAACATACATACCCAATGTTGAAAACGAAGTCCCTATCAAATTGTCTTATCGATAAATAAGTGTTAAATTTCAGTCATACACCATTGTATCCGATGGTGCATTTTATTGTAGTACGTTATTATGTAAAACTTACATATACAATCAAACAATAGTAACTTATAGATTGAATCCAAAATGCAGTTCCACTGTAAACGCAACCCTTTTCTCAACTAAATACACTGTAGGACAAAGTTTAAAACTCTCGAACAAATATTTACATATGCCTCAATGTAGGTAGGGAAAAACATGGTAATCGAATTAGTACAATGACACTTTTGTTATCATCAAATGGAATGAATATCCAAATGCAACATGAAAACACTCCAGCAAGACATTAATAGAGTCCTTTTGGAAAAGAAATAGTACTTTTACTAATTAACACATATTTTTGTTATCAGGAACGACGTTTTGAAGCTTTTTGCAATATATAACATGCATTTTGAGATATTCTATAACATAAAAAACAATTACTCAACAAACATATATTGCTCTTAGAAAGGATACCACTAAACACGAAACAACTGTACACTAAGTTATGTCTATACCCGCATAAACCTTATTAAAACAACTTTCTAGATTTATCTAAACGTATCTAAATAGTATTTTAATACTTGTAGAACTTTAATGACCATTTACACCATAACATAGATTATTATCTCGTAGGTATAGCAGAATCACATCATAAAAAGTACATGTGTTAGTAAGCATGGGAATAAGAAGATTATTCTTTTCTCATGAAGTTTTTATACATGACTTATCATATTTTAAACATGAAAATCATATTTCGCTGAACAGATCTATTGGCCTGAAAATCGTGAAAAATTGTTATTTGTACTCGATTTCTATATTTTTCCTTTGTAGTATTTACGTAGCGAAATCCAAAGAGAACAAATATCCAATCGTTTTCCGAAAAACAATTTTTTATGGATTTTTATATCGTTGAACTTGCAAAACATGAAAATATTCAAAATATCCACAAAGATGTAGAAGTCATTACATTGATTATGCAAATAACTTTAGACCTTTAAATGATATGTTCAGTGTATAAGGTTAGGTGTATTGAAACGTGTGTTACAATAGTTAATAATTGTGTAAATATAAGTTCCATGAACGATTTGAAGCTTCCAAAAGGAAAATACAGAAGAATCTAAATTTCACGATCTCTTAGCACGGACCCCACCATTCATTTCAACATCCATTTCTGTTTCTATAGTTTTCCTACAGGTTTGGTTTATCAAAAAGACATATACATTTTAGATCTTTGGAATATCTTAAATGTCAATAGTTACGTCAGTTAAAGCAGCAGTTCGTTTTCAGATCCTATTTCCTTTAAAAGATTAACCCCAAAACACCAGCAAGCAACCATTTTAAACCAAAACAAAACAAATTTCGAAATAGATTCTAAATCCAAACCAATCCACAATTATGGAAACATCACGAGAGGACTTAATTAATGAAGCTGTTAATGAAGCTTGTAACATATGGAGATAACAACAAATTCAAACTAGTTAAAAGTTTACATAATGAATAGGTCGTCACTTGGGATAATAATAAGTCTCGTCAACTACCACCAGATTATTGTGTTAGAGTTAAAGGACCACTAGCACGTCTTATGGGAATGTCAGGTGATATCAGGAATATGGAATATGGTTCCAAATGAATGACATTGTGTTGAGACTAAATGAAGCAGTAATAAATCAAATATATAATGTTAAGTTCAGCCACACGATTGCTTTTTCTTACATAAAATGAAGTTAAGGTGTCCAGATTAAAATGCCCCCCATTGAAATATATGTGAATCTCTATATTTTGTTCTCTGACTATTGATGATTGGTTTGTGTAATGAGATTTCTCTCAACTATCAAAATAATACATTTAGCAAGTACATACAGTTATAAGTAAAAAATATTATATATGACATTTTCAAAAAACGTGCTACTGCCCCTTTAAAAAGACTTAAACCTGAAATGAACAGTGGCAAGGAGACAACACTATACACGTCAACCTTTGTCCAAAACATACATATGGTTTCTGAAATAACATACACTCACGAAAATGGTTTTTATGCAATAGCTATTCGCAAAATTAGAAAAAATGATTATTTGATTTGTAAATGAAAGAAATAATTATCTTTTGCAATCAATAAGACCGTAGAACGAGCCCCAAAATACTTCAAATAACTCTTATATCTATATAGTATTAATAAGTATTATTGATCTATCAAAAACACCTTTGTGCGCGTTCATCAAACTTCCGTTATCGACTTTAATGCATTGTTTACATATATAAATAAGTTAAGATTCATATCGAGATTAGGTGTACCAACCTAGATCAACGGAACGATACATTGATTAAATCTCTAAAACAATGTTTTAATTTGTTGAGTTGCTCATTTAGATAATAGTTCAAGACAAACACATTTGAAACAAACATCCATAATGTAAAAAATGAATGACATTAATGGATACGACAATGATGAAGTAAATCACACCAAGAAGCTTGTATACGCTACAAGCTGATAATCATCTCATTGTATTCTTGTATATTAAGTGTCTGTATCTTGTATCACTCGACGCTTACCGATGTTTCCATCGCTATATAAACCATAAACACATATACGTACATGTATATCCCATAAATGCTAAAATGGACACAACGCCGATGATCATTACACCAACGCCTGTAACGGTGTCTTGCCCAAATGTAATAACTGTATGATACAAATTGGTCCACAGATGACGTCACTTCCAAGAATGATGAAGTAGAATTGTATTTGTTAAATGTCAAAGCTTTCTTCACCTCAGGTCAAAGGAAGGGTTAGATTTTAACTCCATTGGTCAGCTGTTGATTTTTGATCACTGTCAGATATCATCCTTTCCATTTGTCAACTGATGAAACTGATTTCAACGAAGAATAACATTTATAATTGGAACAGTAAAGACCATGAAATAACTCCTTGTGTCAACGACTGATGTTGTTGGCTCGTAAGATTGAAATATAATTTTATCCGTTTTAGTCATCTCGATTTGCCAATGGATGAACAAATATTCAAGAATTTGAAAATTCAGAGTTTGCTAAAGCTCGATTGGTCACTGAAAAGAATAAATAACACACTCCCATGGTCAATGGCAGAGCTTATACAAATGAATATTCCAATATAATGAAGTCAAAATTCATTAGTTTTGAAGAAGTCTCCTTTTCCAAAATATCAATATGTTCGAAAATGTCGAAGCATTATCAATGTATTTTGATTAAGCTTAAAGGAAGCATCACTTCCGGTTTCAACGGAAGAAGAACATCATATCCCTGGAATCTCGGTTGAAGTGAAGAAATAGTCATCCCACGTCACCTTCTCTCATCAGGAACAATGGCAGAAATTCCGATTTCGATTTCAATACTCTCAAGTTTCAAAGTACAAGTGGATGTATTCGGCCTCTGCGATCAGTTGAAGTAGGATCCATGACATATCCATTGGTCAACCGGAAGTAATTAATCCAAGAATGACGAAGAATGATATATGTCCTTGATTGTCTTAAAGATACAATAATCTCAATCATCAGCTGAAAGGGTACACCTATATCATCCTTCGTTCTGAGTGGCTTCCATGACGTCAGTTCCGTCGGTCAACAGTTGGTACATATTCCAAGAATGATGACGAATTAGAAATGTTTGGTGATCAATTTTGAAAGAGATCGTGACTGATGACAACACAGAGTCCATCAAAAAGGTAAATCTTCAGTCTTAGTATGATCAAATATGAACACCACACATGAACGCCGTTTTCGCCTCGCAATGGACGTTTAATGATAACCTTACTTTCATACCAATAGTCACACATCAGGATTTTACACTCTTGTTCCCTTTAACCATTTGTTCTAAGATAAACTTGATAGTTATTTTGTATATTACGTCCATGTTATCTGTGTACCTATCTCCCAGGGTTTGTTTCACTGCTTTCAAGTACGGAACTTCCATCCACTGCAAAAGAAAGAAAATGCAATGTGTTTATCATTACCATAGTAATTCAAATTGTCTATTAACTATTAATGTGTATGTTTAACATAGTTTTTCAATATTGTCTAAAATCTATTCTGTCTCCGTCCATGCCACAACTTTAATCAGGATTTGTAAGTGCGTTTCCTCAGTTAAAGTGACACGCATCATTTATTATTGATAACCAAGGTAGAAATATTGATTTATTTGCATACGCATTGAGTGCTCTTAATATACTTGCTTTTTTCCGTTGTTACGTCCTATATTTTAAAGGAGCTAATGTTGACATATACAGTTACCTAATAAAGATAGTACCATGTTTCGATAAATAAGCACAGGTTCCTTCTGTTATAGATTAAAACTAATGCGTATTGCTTAAATTGTTCTGTCGAGTAATTGAGCAACTATCTGTGTGAATCATGATATTCTTTGCCCCCATTGTTGTTGTCTTTAATGTAAGTGGTAAATATAATTAATTGCTTTAAGTATAAACAGATACTTACAATAACATGACAAATCATCAAACGAATATCAATTAAATACTTATATCAATATATAACAAACAGTCTTCTAGCGTGTCAATTTCATAACGTTGGTGATGCCCTTTTCTTATTTGGATTACCTTGACACTTTGTATTGAATTGGAGATTAACGATCGAAGCCAGAAGAATATTCTTGGCAATTTAAACGATAAATTTTCACCTTTGACTTTCTGTTGCCATCCTATATATCTAGCCTTAATTATTAATTGTTTTATTTCTTCCCTTGACAAAAGGATTTCTACGAATAACGTCATTCACTATTATTCAAATTCTTATGGCCATACAGAGATATTTTTTGTTCTAGAATTGCATCTTGCCAACAGGAATCGATGATAAAACTCCTTTACTTGACATTTGTAGATACAAGTATGATATATATTTCTAAAGCGCCGACAGTGAAACGCCATTATGGTGTTGTCAACCGAACGTTAAAATCAATACAGCACGCAAACGTCCAAACAGAAGATATAATGACAATGTATGAAATAGATTATAAGTATGTTTTATCCTGGACTAAAATGACCACCAAAGGAGAGGAAATCACGTTAACAGTGGGAGACAATAGAGTGAGCTTATAATGCTTTGATGATAACAGGTAATCAATCAGGAAACTAATAAGGAGTAACTAGTCAGCTATTAACTTTGTTCTTTTCTTTTCTGAGGGTACCATCTGCCAATCGTCACTCGACTTTGATCGCTGAAAAAGGCTGTATTGATCATGTCAATAGCATAGTCAATAAGCTCATATATATGATGCTCTTTGTATCCTACCTGCTGAGAAGACTATAATACACTCAGGGGCAAAAGAAACGATACTAACTTTTAAACGAGTACAAAACAAAATCCTGTTGTAAATAATATGGGACTACGAATCGAAGTAAAGGGCACATAAGAAGAAGTACTCACAACTTCAAAGTTCAGAGTATGATACTTTTAATTGTATGACTGTAAGTACACTAAGGGTCCTAAAACAGCTTTTGCAATATTAATTTTGGATTGAATGTTTGAAATTGGAATAAAACAATTATGGAATATATAAATGCAATAAATTTAAGAATTATGAATATAAATAACCTTGATATAAATCAATTTGTTCACTCATTGTGTCTGTAGGTGTGTTTAAAACAAGAAAAAAGGCCATTTTCACTATCCTATCTCGTCTAGTTAAGGAGATTAGTTACCGACGTTTTAAAAGGCGTGTTTTTCATCAGCGTTTACAGATATAGCTATACAATTAAAACTTAGTTAGATGGCCCTTAAAGACATGAAATAACACTATTTCAGTCGTAACTATCCCTCATAGGTAAATCTATCATGCATTTATATGGTATCGTTTCTTTTGCCCCTGAGTGTATCTACCCGACGTCGAACTGCATTTTGACTTTATATCAGATGTGTATTGACTGATCCTAACTTCATAACATTTAAAGGGGCAGTAGCACGTTTTTTGATAATTTTATATTTTAAAATTTTCACTGATAATTGTAAGTTAGTGCTAAATGCATTATTGTGACAGCGTCAAAAACCTCATTACACAAGCCAATCATCCATAGTCTGTGGACAAAGAATAAAGATTCGCGGGGACACATAAAATCCATTGGCAGCCATTTTTGTGTGAACACCTTTAATTCATTTTGTGTAAGAAAAAGGAGTCGCATGGCTAATCTTTACGTTATATATTTGAAATTTTACTGCTTCATTTAGTTTCAAAACATTGTCTTTCAATTGAAACCATTACTTTTCATTTTCCTGTCATCACCTTATATACCCCCTAAAACGTGCTACTGCCCCTTTAAGGAATTCAGAAATCATTTTCCTCCTCTTTGTTCTTTGTAAATGTTCTGGGAAATGATCCATTGACAATGTAGTCAGGGATAGAATTAAAGGTTACTTTTATATTTATGGTATTCATGAATTTTATTTTGAATCTTATTTTCATTTTTTGGGGTGGATTTCAAAAGAGTATACATTGCAATATGTCGACAAAGATATGATGCATTTACTATGTGGTCAAAAGAAATGTAGAATTTTGAGACGTGTTATTTATTTTTAGGTTTAAAGATGTATAGAACAAAGGCGTGACAGTGTTCCCATAACCTTATGACCTAGGTAAGTAAGACAAGGCAAGGTATTAATAATTTATGACTTAAGAAATGAATCAATAATGACAACGAATACACAGTAGAGCCCAGAGCTGGTGAGTTGAGATGGCCCGAACTTTAACATTAAACCATAAATTTCAATTAAAATAAGGCAAGAAGAGAAAGAGAGAATTATATATCAAGCGCATATGTGATTTGCTTGTTCTATTTTTATTTAGACTTCCAATGATAGAATGCTATTGTGAAGGAAGATACATGAACAATCTCATATAATGAATTAATGATGAGCTTGAAACACAATATTTATGCTGATGGTCATGAGAGAATAAAATAACGTAACTGATATCAGGTAGGTAAAGACAGAGTATATGTTGGAATAAAAACACATACAAACTACATACAAAAAGGTCCTGGCAAGTGAAACAACTTAAGGCAAAGTCCTAACGAAAATAGTCATTGTAGTGGTTGATATGGAGAGAGATATAAGGGAAGGAGCTGACCAGGAAAACAAGGCAATAAGCTGGTAAACATATATGATAGGAACTCTTCGGGACCGGATAGGTTATGATATAAAATTACAACTTATATTTCCTGCGACAGGGAAATAGAGGGTTTGAATGGAAGGAACTTATGACTCATGCTAGAGGAAAATCAATAATACGTTAGAGCTTATCATCCTCATGTATGGCATTTGTATCAGTAGGGGGTCATTCACAGTACCTTAAAGAGTTCTCCTACGAAGCCATCGAATCTTGTATGTGATTTGCCAGCCCTCTGTAAGACGTCCAGGACATAGTCGACGTTATCGATGTTGGAGATGGCCTCATCAAGGACTCCCATCACAAGAGCTGCATGCTTCTCTAAGGACTCATTAACCCTGAGTTCATCGTCACTCTCGATGTCCCGAAAGTTGCTGAATAAGTTCCTCAGTTCCCCGTTTATTTGGAATAAGCTGAAAACGAAAATACAATCATGAAGGTTGTGATGGAATCTTCATTAAACAGTTTCTTTTCAAGTTACCGTTGATATGGAATAAGCTGAAAATTAGGACGCAACGATAAAGATGGTGATGGAAGCTCCACTACAACATTTTATCTGGCATAAGATGACAAATTAAATGCAATCATGGTGGTGGTTATGAATCTCCAATTACAACATTTTGCTCCTCCGTTCATCGTTTATATGGCATAAGCTGAAAAATTAAATGCAAACTTAAAGGTTGTGATTGAATCTTCATTACAACATTTTCAGTTCACCGTTGATTTGGAATAAACTGTAAAGTAAGGCAACGATCAAGGTGGTGATGGAATCTCCATTTAAACATATATATCTCCTCAGTCCAGCCTTGGTTAGGAATAAGCTGGAAAGTATAATGCAATCATGGCAGTGGTGTTGTCATCTCTCTCACAACATGTTTCACCTCAGTTCGCCGTTTATTTGGCCTTATCTGACAAATTAAATGCAATCATCAAGGATGTGATGATAGATTCATTTACACTGTTTTGTTTGAAGGTGATGTTTAATTGGCACCAAAAGCATATAAATTCGCTGCAATTAAGGCACGAATAATGACAAACTGCGAGAGTTAAATTTGCAGGGGAAGTTGAATGCTAACGTTGAAAAGTTGACATGAATGCTATTCAAGGATATGAAACATCATCAACAAAGGTGACAAAAGGCTTGTTACTTTCAAATCAGAACACGTGTAGACAGTGTACAGCGGATGCCATTGGAATAACATTATAAATTATTAAACATAGTGATTAAAATTTCAACGTTTAACATTTTAAAAACCTATTCGATGTTATGGTGATACATTGTAAATACTACTAAATCATTTAATTCAGACCTTCTAAAGCAAATCATATATCGAAAGTCAATCTCTCAATTCATTCTCTCTCTAAAGCTAAATAACAACTAACTTCTCATATAATATTGTGATAAGTTGACCATATTTCTCACTCTTTTCATAAAGATAGAATACGTTCGTTCTTTTATCCTATCTCATGTAACCCAACACCACCAATGAAGGTCTTTGTTTCTCTTATCCGTGAAATAACTTTATGTGTAATTGAGGTACTCATGGAATAAAATCCGAGGAACATCAGTTCGCAGGCAATGTCAAGAAATACATCGATTTCAAGTGTATCAGATAATGATAAAATAATTGAGAACCGCTAAGGAAAATCCAAAATTTAAGTTAAAGTTATGGTTGCTTAAATCATTCTTGAAAGTAATGTGATGAGCAGAGACTCAAAAAATACCACCACACCAAGAACAGCTCACTTGAGGTAATCATGGAAACAACATCCAAGGTACATAAGTTCGCAGGCAATGTAGAGAAAGACATCGATTACAAGTGTATAAAATAATGATAAAATAATTAAAAACCGCGAAGGAAAATTCAAAATTTAAGTTAAAGATATTGTTGCTTAAATCATTCTCCAAAAATGCCAACACACCACGAAACGATTCCCACTCACTGCTGGAGGAGAGGAGTGAGGGCGGACTCTGAAGGAAAACATCACAATTATATCCACAAGACGTTGATCACACTTGATTACTTGCTGGGAACTAATGGGAGTCAGCGAGTTTCTTAATGAAACGGATAAGTCTACTTGTCATGAGATTTCTATTTGACACTCAGGCCATTAAAGAAATTGAGGCAAGTTTCCCAATGAGACTGTTGACCTATTTGCTCGTAAGGTACTGAGCACAATTTCAGAGTGAGAAACTGTTTGTCGATGCCTCTGCAAATAACGTAGGAGATTGATGCATTGGACAAAGCCAAATGTCGGAGCACCACCATTAGTCGACCACTTCTTTAAATAACAATCTTGGATTGTACGAATTAGGACAAGATACTCGGCAAAACGTTGGATCGATCGTCAATCTACATATCATTCTCTTCAACCAGAGACTCTTTTTGGGAGGTTCAGTCAGGTCATACATTTCTCTAAATAGTTGAATTAAATAGCTGGTTCAAAAGAATAAATTTGTCAATCGAAAAAAGTGTTTAAACGACATGAAATAATGCAGGCCCGAGCAAACGTTTAAGAGTTTGGATTCAACTTATTTGAATAAAACTTTTTTAGCGCAAAAAGCCCTATGCGTAGTGATTGATCAAAATAACACTTAAGAAGAAAGCGTGATGGAACAAATAACCCTGTTGCAGACCTCATTTGAACAGCCTATCACGAACTCGCAATGTTGTTTATTGCTAACCAGTTTTCATATAGAAGATATTTCAATTACAGTCTTGTATAAATCGTACAGCTGTGTAAATCAGTGGTCAAAATTTCAAAACTATTATTTTTCTGTAAGATCTAAAACAAATCACAAAACACTCCATTTTCTATAATTATGTGTGGTGCAAATGTTCCATAAAGATATTTTAATTACCAAAATTACCGAAGTGAATAAATTGTATAATCATATTTGCAAAATTGCTGAAAATCCGATTAAAAAAACCGGTATCTATGTAAGAACGTGACAAGGAAGCAATCGCACGATTAATAATGTTTTCTTCTTCCTGATTCCCATGTCTTGTAGTAACTACGTTTATTTGAAGTCTGTAACTTTATCAAACAGGCCAAAGCGACCTTGCTCTAGCTCATTACTCGACTGTCTTTGATTTTGAAAGAAATCGATGCTTTGTAATGGATTTTACAAAACGCAAACACGAGGTTTTAGGGACGACATTCAAAATGGAATTAGCCAGTCGATAACGAGCTAATTTTCCAGTTAGAATTTTCTGTCGAGTTGCGAGTTTATCTCTAGAGCAACGCTTGAAAAATCCAATGCGTGGACGTGAATAATCGATGATATCCATGACCTAAATCATCCTTTTGATCCCAACTATCAGCCACAACCACAACAATTAAAGGTGCGAAATGATAGGGTTTTAGAGTGTATCCTTCAAAATGAGTCTGTTCAAAGTTGGAATGATTTACATATACCCTAATAAATATATGTTGTTTTCTACCACAAAATGAAGATTAGAAACTTCTTTATAGAAGCCATAAACGACCATTATTGAACATTTTCCCAACACAACTGAAACACAATTTATTGTCGAATTAATCTACTTGTTGCTTGGAGTGAAGTCCTAATGGAAAGTCCATCTGAGCCAAACATCCGGATTCGTGCATTTTATGCTGAAAGTAGATAAATCAGCGACTGTTGAGATTCTAAGCTTAATTCATCTTCCATTAAACCTCTGGTAAATGACATTAGCTCTGCCCCGGCAGTTCTCTCACGTTCAGCGAATGTCATCAGACCTTAGAGAAGGTCAGTGTGTATAAAGATAAAAACAGTAACAAAATGCATAAAAGTGCTTGATGAGTGGACAGTTTAGGGGAAT
Organism: Steromphala cineraria; assembly: GCA_916613615.1. Lineage (NCBI taxonomy): Eukaryota > Metazoa > Mollusca > Gastropoda > Trochida > Trochidae > Steromphala > Steromphala cineraria. Next base: position 52,687,756 of record OU744724.1, on the reverse strand, counting down.
GCGGATTATCATAATTCTTTTGTTTTAGATTTTTTTAGATTTTAGAAATGATGCATGTTTTATACCTTTGAAAGGCGTATATCATTCAATATAGTTCTAATAAAACATTAATAATTTAAATTCTCCTTATTGCCCTATAGTTTTGAGTACGAAAGGGTATTTTTGAGGAAATGTTCCATGATGAAGTACGATCGTTATCAGTAGAAATAAACTCCATTATCCGTTTTCCAAGAACCGATGCAGAGTAAAAAGGTGCTATTCTGCTCATTGAATTGTTTTCATTCACATGACGTCATCAGTGACGTCATTAACGAATCCATTACTCATACGATAAACATGGTGTGGCTGGTCGATCTCGACACTTCATTCTTTAAATCAACCTTGTCTTGGAAATGATAAATAGATAATAATACACATATTTGCTAATGGTATTCGACATGAACTATTATATTTTCTCTGTATAACATTGTACTTTGTCTTACAAGACATCTCGTTGAACAGTGCATTCAAATTGATTGATTCAACCAGAGTTGTAGAATAGATTGGCATTAATCATTTATTCATAGAGATTCATTCTTCTTGTTTATAAAAGGAGAAAAGGAGACGATCTACTGTATCTAACAACAGGAATCAATATAGAGATTCTTTTCTCGGAGATGTAACCATCCTTGTAACAATGATCATTTGTGGTGTGAAATAACCGTTAATATTTATAGAGGAGTGCAAACATTTGCGTTTGGTTTAAAGCATTGCTATCAATGTCATAAACACGTACATTGGAACAAAGTTGATTCGGCAAATATAATTTTTCTTAGAAAATACAATGCGTGAATGCGTGAAATGCATATCCTGAAGCAGATACGAAATTAACAAAATTTAACCATATATTTTGTTTGGTCAATCCACTAATAATGTAAAAGGGGTTAATGCAAGTTTCCAGTTTTTAAAGAATGACACTTAACACAGAAACACCAAATTGACTCCATTAGGAAACATGCTCTCGACAAATTAAAAAGAATAATCTTGATTATAAGTTATTATTGATGAAAAAACAATAGTATTGTTGAGAAACTATTTTAATGCAAGTCAATTACCTCAACCTAATCATTCAACTATGCTAATACTATAGAAAATGACACGGATACTAACAGGAGTAAAAGTAAATATACTTTTACTTTACCTGTTGGGGTGGAGTATTTAACTTCTAGGAATAAAAGTACTCCTGTAAGTAATTAGTTTTTGGACTGTTTACATAGCACGTTTACTCCCTTTAAGTATATTTACTCCTATGTATGCATGCAAAAAGGGCTTTAGTGTTCCTGAAGCATGCGGAAATGACCAAGGCCGATTGCGGTACTTACTTTGAAGGATGTTATAAGGGTGACTTACCTCTAATCCCGAAAAGTGTTCGTATATAGAAGAAGGTTTGTTTAGGATTTTTAGTGGCGAAATATTGCACGAAATGCAGAGTCTGTATATTAAATCGGGTTTAAAATACCAGCTTTCCACCTTTTCGCCTTTAAAATTGATGATTGATTGACATTTACAAAGACCCGACATTTGTCGAAAAACACATTTCTGGATATTTTTGATAAACACGAAGCAATCAAGGCAGGTAATTACCGTAAAAGCTGCATGTCAAATACATCACCACAACTCTCGCTTCTTATCAGAAATACATAGTTCTAATATTAACGCATCTAATTCCCATGTTTACACACTTCCCACTACTGGCGAAGGTAATCGGTGAAGTTAGTTTGCAATAGATTCACCTGATATTTGATGGGCTGTGGTTCCGTTCCTCGATTAGATAAAAGGGGAGGTCGAAATAACTCCTCGCTGGCCTATCGACCAATTAGTGTGAGACTAAAAATACCCTGAACGTTTCATTACTTCTCCTGCATAATGCGGAAAGCAAATGGACACAACGTGAACTCATAAACTGTGCGGGTACCCTGGAGCGCAAGCAAAGGTACAAAATGTTAATGTTGTATAGACAGACAATGATGGCTTCAGCTGGGATTCTATAATGTAACTGTAAATCGTCGTGCATTCAGGCTTGCGGAAAACAGTTTTAAAAATAATTATTTGAGTTAAAAAAGGGACTTCTATAATGTAACTGTGATAGTCGTGTATTCAGGCTTGAGGGAAAAAAACAATATTGAGTTTTAAAGAAGTGGTTAATTTAATAAAAAAAATGATTTTTTTTCTAGATGTGGATAAAATATATTTACTTTGAAGACGTTATTTTAAGTTCAAATGGTATATTTTTGTACAAACTGACATACGGCATACCTACATGATTATTTAATGTTTTCTGAATGTCATTTTTGTGTTCAAGTGACTATGAGGCCATATCGCATCAGTAGTGTGGCATTTTAATGTCTCATGAAAATATCATATGAACTTTTGTGTCTGTTGAAAACTGATTTACATACTTCAATGAGATCCGAAAATATGTAAAGTGTTTACAGCAGTTGAGTGTACTTAAAAATACGTCATGAACAAGATACTTTAAATTTGTAAATTCATAACAAATCTTTCATTTATATAGAAATACGAAACAACAATTAATATCATGTCAAAAGAAATACTGGTATATATTCAGGACTTCATAACTAAAACATCTATCGTCAAAGTGTTTTATACTCTTTTTTACGACTTAAACACAATGTAATGTCAAAAGAAATACTAGTAAATATTCAGGACTTTTCGTAACCAAAAACTCTATCGTCAAAGTGTTTTATACTTATTTTTACGACTTAAATAATGTAGTAGCTCTTAACGGAAATGGTTCGGCAGTACCAACAAATGTAACGTAAATGTGATATAATTAGGTGAATGGGACAAAAAGCCGAATCTATGAGAGCGCCTCTCCAGTCAATTTGCCCACGAAGCGTCTGATAAACTCGCTTTCTCCACGTCGCAGATTGCAAGGTTGCTTATGATTAATAAATGCATGTATTCGGTTTGCAAATTAGTCACTTTATCGAGTCTACGGGAGCAGAAGAGGCTTTCCAATGGAAATAATAATTGAATCTATAATGGATGAACGGCCTAGAGCCATTAGGCACGGCTTGCTCGGGGTACGGTGTTTGTTTATAGCATTCTTCTTAATTATTTTGCATATCGCTCGTTGATCATAGGGCATGGAACGGGCAAACATCTTCATTCGGCTCCTAACACAAACATGAAGATCGGACATAACTAGTGAAATGTCAGATTTATGAAAGTTTATCCGTGCGACCTAAGGATTATCTCACTTAAGGATCTACATTTTGGCTTGACGACAGTTGATTTAAAGATTTAACTTTTGAATTGATTGAATTAAATTTTGTAATTGTTAAAAATCTCGGCCATTAGTATTTATTGCTTTTTCAAACAGGTGCGATTAAATGTGATTAACAAAAGCAATTACTTTCAAATTATATCATTAATATTTGAAATTCTGTCAATTTTGAAATTGCTATGGTTAATATAAGCTTACAAAATTGATAAATACGACAGGTTGTTTGATTTTAAAAAGAAACTTCATTAATAAATCACTTCTTTTTAAAATAGACTCATACATTTTTAAAGGTTAGCTAAATAAAACCATTAATGGAGATCACGTGCTTTTCAAAGATGAAATTCCATCTGTCATTTAACTTGGCTTTTTGCATTATTAATGACTTTAGGGTTCAACGAGGTTAAATGCAGCAAAAGAATGTCAAAGGAAATGCATCGCCGTAAAACCATTTCTTGCACTTAAGTTAAAGTAGAATCAAAGTATATTTCAGTGAAGGCGCACTGCTTTCATCCCTACTGCCCTCCCAGTGTTCACAATTTGTTGAGTCGAGCTTCTAATCTGAATCGATAATGAGTACAATGTATGGCAATCTCGAGAAGGGGGTTATTCGGAGAGAATAATAAAACTGGCCTGGCTTGTCAGAACGGCAAACAGCCGCGTGCCTATCAAACACGGTCCTTACCATGCTAGAAAGACTTTCAATTTCTGTTATTGAGTTTGTTCAATCCAATAAACAAACAAACCATGAAAAAATTCCACAAGTGAGACCCGAAGTGTCAGTATGTACGAGGTCTACATTTACATCACACGAGGTTGGGCAGAACCAAGCTCGATCAGAGCGAACATATTGATCTTGAATTGGGCTAGGAGTCTCAAGTTGCATGAGGAAGAAGGCGAAGCAGGGTCGGTAGAGCGTTAGGGGATGGAATTTATTGTATTGATCGCAGCTCTGGATCTAGAGGTGGAATGGCGGACTTAGATCGTCTTCCTCTTCCTTAGCTTAGCCAGAAACTTAATTGATCACCCTGGAGACGAGAGCTGTTCCGCTGGTCTTCAAAGCTGCTCCACTGTCATCTGCAGAGGCACCTGATCTTGCCCAATATAACCCTGTGACTGTCATCATTATTGCTTTAAATCAAGCCGAAACTACAATGAGTACCTTCCACCGACCTGATGAGTACAGTGGATGAATGAGTTTGGCACGAAAGATGCTGAAAGGTTGGGGTTGCTTGAAAATTTAATAGGGTGGTCTATCACTTTCCTTTTGATGAAGGTAATAGCACTCATGGTCAGCATCACCTACCGTTGGAGCCCTGAGAAACTGAGTCAAGCCATCTGAGGGAAGAAAAATACTGCAAAGTATGGGATTTACTTGAAATTTACCTCAACTCACAATACTTGTACTCACTTGAAAATTATTTTCGGAAAGAAAAAAAAGGTTATGTCACCATTGTTACATGCTACATCAAATATAATGATTATGGGCTTCATATCGACTATCGAGTATTGTTAGAGAGCTGATGAGAATATTCTAGATAAAGAAAAAGCTAGTGATGAGAGATGTCCTCATAGTTAAGCTGTTAGCAAAAGATGCAGTAACAGGAGTGGTTACTAAAAAGTCATCATCATTGAAGAGCTGCTGAACTTGATTGACACACCAAAAAGGACCTCAAAAAGTCCAATAGAGATATATATTTTATATATTTTCATGTCAGACCAAAGACACCGTTGGTGAAATGTTTGAAAAGGAACCAAATAATAAATAGCCTTACTAGCCAGCCTATCATGATTGTAACCAATCATGTCAAACCTTCAAAAAACGGCAATCATCACTTCCAGGGAAAGCTTATGAGTAAAAAATTTTCATACAAAATGATGCAATGAGCTGATAAAGAAAGCTACTGAAGACAAGAGGTAATGGCCGAGTACTCTCAACAATCATCACATTGTCTTGACAAAACAATTATCATATAACATGATACAATGTACTATTATTAAGTTAAAAGAGATGTCTCTCAACGAGGACCATCACTAATCACCACGCCGAGGACAGTAAATGAGGAAAAACATCATACGATATGGTGCAATGAACTCCTAGGGAAAGCTGCTCAAGACAGGAAGTGATGTTTCTGATCGGGTATCATCACACATCATCACGTCAAGGGAAGTTTATGAGGGAAAACAGTTTCATACCATATGATGCAATGAACTCCTAAGGGAAGCTGCTCAAGACAGGAAGTGATGTTTCTGATCGAGTACCATTACACATCATGATGTTCAGGAAAAGTTAAAAACATTACCATATAACATGATGTAATGAGCACCTAAGGAAAGTTACTCAAGACAAGAATTGATGTTTCTTAGCGATTACATCACCCATCATCATGTCCAGGAAAAGTTTATGAGGAAAAACATTATCAGACGATATGATGCCATGATCTCCCAGGGAAAGTTCCTCAAGACAAGAGGTGATGTCTCTTGGCGATTACATCACCAATCACCATCGCGTGGGAGAGCTTATGAAACATTCTAATATCCATTGATAGACGAGCCCATAAAGAAAAACCTGATGACTTTGGAACTTTTTATATCAAACCTGTGAAGTGTAATAAGGTTCTAGCAGACTTTTGCTTTTTTATTCCTCGGATCAATATCGAGCTTTCTTCAATATTTGAAGAAGAGAAAGATAATTCAAAGCTTTATTGGGTAAACAAGATCCCAATAAAAGTAATTATCGCTGGGGCTCTGACGTTTAGCCCAATTCCCATGGCAGTTGGAGATGAAATGCGATCAGTGGTGATTAAGAGATAGTGCGCCTTTGGCTGGTATGGTAAACTGTATCTAGTGATGTATGACCCCATTATTGACATTATCATTAACGTTATTGCTTATAAATTCGTAAAATTGGTTACATATGTAAAAGCGCATGTTCATATGGAACATTTGTTTCCTCCCAAAGGAATACTTTAAGCGCAGTTTATATAATTACTCAGTCATTAGCCATGCTTTCATGAGCAAGTGTCAACTATCATTTTCACAATGTAGCTTTACTTATGCATTTTATCATTAGAAAAGCATTATCAGACACGTTAAACACAAATCCAAACTCATGGTTTGAATTTAAATCGAATTAATAATGTTATAACCCTGATGTCATGAAGTTTACATAAAAACATTTTCAGTCAAGGCATAAAAAGTGCTGTATTAACGAAAATATTCTCTTATATCGAACACCTTGTCAATCAAATAATTGAATTGCACTTAAGGCATAAATCACTTACAAAAGTTTTTATCCTATAAACGCTTGTACTCTTAAAGACAACATATTCGAAAGTACACATTCTGGAATGACAGTTAGCTTTATTTTCTAAACAAACACAGTATCTCTTGACTCTCTGAAGTATAACAAAATCATCCATCTTACTGGTCACAATAACGAGATGTTTTTCTACATTGCTTCGACACTGTTGCTTTATCTAGAAAACATCAATTGCTTTGTTTCAAACTGCTGATCCATTATTTACTCTATTTTATTGTTTGGTTTTAAATGAAATTGCTGGGTTTCATTTTGATTTCATATTTGTATCTGGTTCTTTAATACCAATTCACTATTACTTGCTCACATAACGTCAAGCTAGATATCATAAGGTTGATGTTGATGATGCCACTGCTGCGGATCTGCAAGTTTGATTAACCATCCATTCTTTTTGTCACTGGTTTATTGAGATTCCTTTCCAAATATTCAACATTTTCTCCCCATAGAGGCAGATCAAGTCATGAAATGTTGATAAAGCCTCTGTTCTTATCAGCCGAGTTTGTGAGGTAGAATGGGAGACGGTTATTGCAATCAATGCAATCAATATTAATTATGCAATCGGCGACGCTATTTTTAAAATTATCATTTTTGCTTCTGAATCATGGCTAAGGCACTGCGGTAAGAACCACCTTATCCATGCGAGAACTGTTGTCATTTACTAACAATATTCAAATGATTGTGGTGAATTTTTTGTCAGCCAGGGCAAATTGCCGGAACCCACGGATTTCGTCTGATAAGAACAGAGTATCGAAGAACATTGCATGACTTGATCCGCCTCTGTGGGAAGAGAATATATGTTCAACTTCTCATGTTAGATTAATGTTGCTAGCGTTAAACAACTATTGTGTTGGAAACGTTTAAGCTGTGTCACAACAGTAAACTTTAAAAGAACAGTAGCACATTTTTATTGTTAAACGATCACGAAATCTAAAATAAATGTCACTAATTGCAAGATATTGTTTTTGAATTAAAAGTACCAATTCTGGAACGAAAGTACCATAATCGATGAACCTACGCAAATCCATCTCCTACCTGATATGTTTAAAAGGCGTTTAAAACGAAATGGTATCAAGTAATTTTTACTTGAAAATCGATAATTTCTACGACGACCGATAAATGAATGGTGAACTGAGTTATTTTAACCCCCCAAAATACCACATTTGGCACGAAATATTAATTAATGTGGGAACTTTAAGAACAGGTTTTCCAAAAACGTGCCACTGTCCCTTTAATACGCAACAGTTCAGCAAGTTAGAAACAACGCGAGATTCATTTTTCATCCTGGATTCAACAATTTATCATGTTCCTAACAAGACGTCAAGTTCGTTCTATCATGTATCATTTCTCTATCTATCAAGTTGATCAGCGTACGGGAGGCACGTGTGGGATTGCCCGCAACTGATTACTGAAAGGTCATCCGCTATGCAGGCACACATCAGTGTATTACCTTCGCGGGGACGAGCAGAGTGAAATATCACGTATACATGTCGATAATCCCTAAATGCCATTAGTGGCATTTTCCAGTGCAAAAGCTGTGGCGATCGTTTGTCATTCGTTAGAGGTGATGATTGTTCCAAGCAACATCCAGAAGAAATATGATAATATGTCAGTCAGAAAAAATCAGTCAGCAAGTGAACGGCATGGTTCTAAAGGAAGATTACATATCATCAGTAAGTAAACGGAAAATAAACCGAATGGTTCTAAAGAAAAATTATTTATCACCAGAAAGTAAACAGAATGGTTCTGAAAGGACGATTATATATCTTCAGAAAGTAAACGGAACTTTTCTGAAAAAGACGATTATATATCAGCAAAAACTAAACAGAAAGTAGTAGGAATGGTTCTGAAAGGACGATTTTATGTCATCAGAGAGCAAACAGAAAGTAAACGAAATGGTTCTAAAGGAAGATTATATATCATCAGTAAGTAAACGGAAAATAAACGGAATGGTTCTAAAGAAAGATTATTTATCACAAGAAAGTAAACGGAATTGTTCTGGAAGGACGATTATATATCTTCAGAAAGTAAACGGGATTTTTCTGAAAAAGGACGATTTTATGTCATCAGAAACTAAACAGAAAGTAAACGGAATGGTTCTGAAAGGACGATTATATATCATCAGAAAGTAAACAGTAAACGGAATGGTCCTGAAAAGACGATTATATATCAGCAAAAAGTAAACGGAATGGTTCTGAAAGGACTGATATATATCATCAGAAAGTAAACAGAAAGAAAACAGAATGGTTCTGAGAGGACGATTATATATCAGTTTTTATTTTTTATCACTCATCTTCATTTGTCTTTATGGTCGACAGTCAGAAATTAAAATGTACGTTCAAGTGACAGTCAGAAGGAAACATTATGGCATTTTGCATTCATAAGAATCGGTATAACCGTTTATGCCTTTATGCCGTAGTCATTTATCAACAGAATTATCCGACATAAAAGAATTATCAGACAGCTGTCGAGTGTTCAATCCCATACAAACCTAATGATAAAACATTGCAAGAAGATATTTCCCGACTGAATGTGCTGCCTGAACCTTAATCATGAGCTTATATGATTATGATTATAAATCACAAGCATTATATAACGGTTCGTTCATTAAATGCTAACCACCGTCGACTAAATGCAGACAAGTGATGGCAAACCATACAAACCAATTAATTATTAAACGAAACGCTAATGAAGAAATCGAGTGTATAAGTATTATATAAATACATTATTAGTAATATTTGATCACATGATTACTCTTTTCATTACTGTCAAACTGGAAATATTGCTTTGTAACAAAACGAAATAATTTATTGATTGGGTATATCGCAGATCGATATACATGTGAGTCAATGACACTGTATCAATTGGTTTCACAAAGCTTTTTATTTCCTTTTGATTTCAAAGTTGTAAGAATTATGGATATTTTAATTTGTTTTCAATATGACAATATCAGCTTCACAATCAACCACAGAATATGACAGAAGTGACTTTGCAAAACCAGATCTCAATATTATCTTAAAGGGCCAGTAGCACGTTTTTTTGATAATTTCATACTTTAAATTTTTCACTGTAAATTGAATGTTAATGTTAAATGTATTATTTTGACAGTGTCAAAAATCTCATTAGACAAGCCAGTCATCAATAGTCAGAGGACAAAGTATGAAGATTCATATCAAATCCATTGACGGCCATTTTACGTGAACACCTTTAATTCATTTTGTGTAAGAAAACTTTACGTTTGGCTAAACTTTACGTTATATATTTAAATTATTACTGCTCCATTTAGTTTACATATATTGTCTTCCAATTGGAACCGTTAATTTTCATTTTCTTGACATCACGTTATATTCCCCCTAAAAACGTGCTACTGCCCCTTTAAACACTGTATCCTTCTTCCCATGTATGAAGAATACAAAGAACCGTTACCACCGTCTGCATAGGTTTTCGTATCAGTATGCAAGTTAATACTTATCATCAACCCTTGTAAAATAATGCAGTGTAATATATATACACAGAAATATTGTAAACCGCTGTACACAATTGCGCAGTTGTGACGTCACATTGTCAGTACCGCCGTCACAGTGGCAATGACATAGCGGTATTGATATAAGCATTTGCTTGTTTACCAATCCGGTTCCTTCTTTTTGGAAATGAATATATTAAAACCACAGTGGCAATCGACTTGCGAAAATCTTAAGTCTTAAGTCAACTGTGAGCAATTCCGCTGGATTAATGTTGTCAAGTCATACCCAGAATACTTTCATTCCATTTAGTTTCATTTTATCAAACTCGTAAAAGACTTGGTATCAAATCGCATTCGCACTGGTTCTATACTTTAGCGATAAAAATAGTCTTAAATGGAAGGTCGTTTAGTATCTTCTACATATATATCCTTTGTTGTTCCAAACAGTTTCATCTCTTATCTATTCACATACAATACAAATTAGTTCCATCATCAACTAAACCACGAGTAGTCCATTGACCATAACTATAGATTGCACGATACAAGTGACACTTTATCGAATTATTTCATTATAGGTATAGAAGAAGCACTAGACATAACATCGATTGTAAGCTTCTAAGGTACAAAATACCATCACAATATTCGTAATTTGTGTCAAAGACTCCACAGAATGAATATTGTTGATCTATACATATATATCTAAGACAGTCTTGCTCCTACAAATGATCGTCATTTCATACAATTAGTACTGGGACTAAACATCCTTCACAACCCGAGTACCAGTTATGGCGGACATTTCTAAGGCTAATAATTGTTTATTGATAATCTACAGACAATCCAGCCAGATAATCGAAGACCTTGTCTTGCATGGAGACCATAAAGTAAAAGAACATATTTGTTTCTCGAAAAAAATGCATTTTTGTATAATGGCATTTTCATACTTTGTCCCATTATGTTCGGAAGGATAAAAATGGAAAGGTACCAGTGAATCGATCGTAGCCTTCACTGTGGAATTTCAAAAGCTTTCAGCAGTAATTTATTTTTAATAGGATTTGATGACATATTTCTCATCAGATCTATAATATCAGACACATGGTGAAGGTAATGTGAAGATCCTTCTCAACCTCGTGACTTTTATCAGTGTCTGCACTCCTTGCCATAAGCAACTGGAAATGTCAGGTACTTCCTCGAGGTGAAGGTATACAAGCAATGTAAGAGTGAGGTAAAGGCCATGTGCTGCCTGCAAAATGCAAATGTGCTGGCATTTACAAATACATTGTTTTGGGTCATTGCTTATATCGGATGAAGTACACAAAAATGAAAACGCTTGACAAGATAAAATCAACTTTTCTCATGTTTCATGCGAGCTTGCAATATACCCAGATGGTGGTATTTGTGAAACTTTGAAAGAACATGCATTCATGTATTTTAATATCTCACTATTTCCCCCCACATCCCACCTAATAATGTACGTCGAAAGATTGTTATTTTCACGAAAAAGGTGGTTTCCAAAATATCTTGCTTTTCCTAAGTATAGTATTTCTCAATTCAGACATGTCATGTTAATATCATAATACAAATGATGTTTCGGAATATTTCTCAAAAGTTCTTGTTTATTACATTTTTCATCACCAATAGTCTTAACAATGTTCCTTAAAGTGCACTCTTTAATCAAACAAAAGTTACACATAGCGTTACCTTTGGGTAACCTAATATACGACTTCGAAAAAATAAATATGAAGAGTACGTTGAAGAGTACATATTGTTAATTAGTCATAGGTGAGAAAACAAGTCGACTTTGTAAATTTGGATTATTTTCTTAGAATCGTCTATCTAATATAACCACTGCAATATATTTATAAACCATTGATATGCGTCTAAAATCATCACTTTTCCATTAAACTAAAGAAAAAAGCGCATACATAATGTTCATTAAGAATTGTGCTATTATGGATAGAATAGTAATGATATCGATATTTATAGTAATAAAAACTGAATAATGTAGACCAAAGAACTATTATCTACATAAAATTATATTCCTCATTTGCAATCTGCTATGATTTGATCTGAAATCAAGTAGGCGTTATCACACTTGATATACAGAAAGAAAATACATCTGGCTTTCTGAAATTTTATATTTGTTGTTTCAGTTTTTCCTCCTAAATGTTTAATATATCTCATTTGCACTATATGACTCCCAGTATTGTACGATTGTTATGTAGACACAATATAATGCCTACATTTATAATAATAGAATAAATAATTACAAAACGTATTTCTGAAAAGCATAACTAACGAACGTTACGTTGTATAGTCTTGTAGGTTTAAGAACGCCACGCTCGTTAATTGCTAGTTTTCCTGTGACAATATGCTTTAAAGATTAACACAATAATTTGCGCTTAAGGACACATATTGGCGGCTTTGTTTGATCCCAATCCCTTGGGAGGATCATGGATATTGTTTGTGTTGGAGGAATGCTAATGTAATGATATGCATCGGGTATTTTCCCTATGTGAATATTGATTAATCCCCATCGAGATTGCATTCGTTAGCGTTACTACATTGTTGACAGAGGAATAAAGCATGTCTAATTTATTTATGGAAGAGTGCTTTATTTGACATTTTGCTTTTGAAAACTGACCTGCCATTCATTTAGGTCACCAACGTTCCGTCATAATCTTCTTCATATTGACTTATTTTATCATAATTCAAAATGTCTTATTCTTCTGTCAATTCATTCCTCAAAATCATTGTAACAGTCAACTAAATCGTAATCACTGGAAAAACACCACAACCACCATATATATCATTATTATAATTATGACCATTATCAACATTATCATAATCGTTATCATTATCGTCATCATCACCATCATCATCATCATCATCGTCGTCGTCATCATCGTTGTCGTCATCATCATCATCATCATCATCATCATCATCATCATCATCAATACATTCAAGACTAGCCTCACTGAAAAGACCTTCATTTGAATGTCACTATCCTCGTCATAATCACTGAACCAATCAACTACATCATCATCACCGAAAGTACAACCATTGTTATCACGTGTTGCTGTCATTCTTACTATAATTAGTACACAATTATCTAGATAATAACCACAGTACCATCAACTTCAACATCGTCATCGCAATTATCCCTAGCAGCATCTGTGCGGCTCAGGTGTTAAACCTTTGAGAAGTCAGTAATACAATTCAGGACGTTATTTGTGTCTAAAGCCCTGTTCGCATACATCATTATGCATGCTATGTAAAGTTACACATGTATGCAAAGTTTACAAACATATGAAGAACCATTAGAACACAATTGCACCCGTTAGTAATTTTGCAGAAGCAGTAAATTTACATCCAGTAAGAGGGTGATGTAAATGCAATTTAACACATTTTCAAATCTGCTATGTGTGCAAAAAGTGTCATGCGAACGAGTTGCAAGTACTTATATGTGTAACAACGTTGAGCAGACTATAAGAGTGTCATTTTGGTTAACCCGAAAATTGCTGTTACCGGATACTGTTTCTCTGTCAACAAAGCTAGACTCAAAAGCTTTTGCAAAATATAAAATCAGAACACAATGACTCAAATAAACAATGAACCTCTTTCATATCTGGCAACTATGTGCAAATATAATTGATAATCGCTCAATAAATTGTATTTAACATGCATCACTGACTTCAATGAACTGTGAATAAGCTCTTGTATATGTCTTTAAAATCATGTAGGATTATATTTGGAGATTATAACCGAGGAAGTGTGTCATATGACTTTTACGAAACGAGTGTCCAGTTTAATATTACCCGAGCGGAAGCGAGGGTTATTCACGAATTTGCACGAGTTTCGTTAAAGTCGTAGACACACTTCCACGAGTGTTAAATTTTATTACCCATTATATTTCATTTTATTTTCTTGGAAATGCTAGAGACGGCTTGCTTCCCTTGCGACGATCGGCTACAGTGACGGCATGAACAATGGTTTTATAACGTCACAGACGTAAATATACGAAACGTCGCGCTTCAATAATCGTTGCTTAGCAATAGCGATATGTGCATATGTGTCCATGTGTACATATGGAAAATATGTCACTGGTTATGACTCACCATACATGTAATACATTAGAATAGGTAACTATTGTTTGAATTGTCGTTCTTCGCATAACACCATTATCAAATATGAAATAAAAATAAAACACATCATACATTATTTCATTTTACTTGGGACATTCTATTTCAGTACGAGGATTCAAGTGTTGTTTTAATCGTTTTGGAGCTTTCTGTTTGAGGACGACACAATTGTCATCAATGTATCGACTTATGTCTAGTCTTCTGTTCAATTTCTTAATCCTTACATTCTTAATCCTCACTCATTTATCAACATCTCCATTTCAATATCACACACCTGAGGCGAAAAATGTCCTTAAATGTTAACCATTAAATATTGACTGTATATTAATTGTCTTCTTGTCGTGTAAAGGTGTCAATGTTATACTGCTTTATGAACATAAATGATTTATCATATATGCAACTAAACCCGCTTAAAAGGTCAACTCACCGTAGATCAGTATTTCACATCGATCTAGAGGGAGAGATCCAGAAAATGCCACCGTGTAAGAGATCACGTAAGATAGTGAGAAAGAGAGATAGACACAGAGAGAGACAGACAGTTAGACAGAGAGAGACAGAAACAGACTGATAGAGTATGAGAGAGAGAGAGACAGAGAGAGAAAGAGAGAGTGAGGGAAGACAGAGAGAGAGTGAAAGAGAGTGAAATAGAAAGATTGAGAGAGACAACAGACAGACAGATAGACAGAGATTAAAAGAGAGAGATTGAGAGAGAGAAAGAGGAATATCGAGAGACAGAGAATGGGGAAGAGACAGAGGCAGAGGTAGCGGCAGACAGACAGGTTAAGAGACAGTGAGAAAGATAACAAGAGACAGACAGAGAACATGTGAGACAGACAGTAAACAGAGAAAGAGAACGACAAGATAAGGGACGAATATTTACAGATACAGTAAGATAAAGGGACAGAGACAGAGACAGACAGAGACAATGTGAGGCAGAGAAAGAGACAGGAAAGGTTATGGGCAAAGAAATACAAAGACAGTAACACAAAGAGTGACAGAGACAGAGACAGGCAAAATATGAGACAGAGAAAGAGACAGGAAAGGTATTGGACAAAGAAATACAAGGACAGTAAGACAAAGAGAGACAGAGACAGACAGAGAAAAGGTGAGACAGAGAAAGAGACAGGAAAGGTAATGGGCAAAGAAATACAAAATAGCAGTTGTCCAAGAGGGCAGTCCGAGAAAGGCAACCAGTGGCTCAGGCCAACAGCAACTTCAAATTATAATAGTATGTGTCTGTCTAAGTGTCACATAGTGTCAACACATTCACATTTGCAATGTTTGATTAATGTTATTAATTAAATGTTAATATCACTTTCTAGAATTGAGAACGCATTGGCCATGCCACATCTGAACATATCACTGTCAAGTTTTTGTTTGTCAAATATGTCATATTCACAACAGCTGTTAAATTACTTTTAAATATACGGTAATTACATATCCTATTGCATGTACAATGAAAATGAAAATATAAAATATGGACATCGATATGGTAATGTATTTCAATTGGCAACGTATTGTATTGATTGAAATGTATATTTTATTTATATACATAATAAATTTATAACATGTAGAGTATTTCCAGTAAACCAAATCGTTTTCAGATAAACAAAACAGTCTTTCAAGCTTATCATGTTAATAAAATGGAAAATACTTGATAAAAAATACAACATTATCGTTACATTCATTAAGCATTAGAATGATTATAACCATTATTTAAATCGGAAGCCAGACTAAATCGAAATTAGATCCTTAAAAGTACATTAAAGATGTTAGTTGATTGAATGATTCGTGATATCTATAAAATGACGTGTTTTCAAACGCATACTAAAGGTGCATTAAGAATTAATCTTGTAATTAATGATAGAAAGACATAAGTTAATGTAAAACGAAATAATCTAATCAACGGTTATTTTCATCACGAAACAATATCTTCCATTGGAATCGGATATGCAGTAAGCGTGTAATTGTCAATGAAAACAAACGCCACATGGACATACACCGATTGGCTACCTCAGACAACAGAAACCCACGTGAGATATCTATAACTGGCTGACCGCCCCTGTGAACTTTCGGTCGATCAAAGCCAAATGACGATTGCTTTACGTGGTCGACTGTAGTCGCATTCTATCCTGTTCATTAAAGTTGTTCCAGCTGCTACCAATTAAAGGGGGACACGAATAGATACCTTACAACTGCAGTTCTACCTCGAGGTGCCAACTATCCTGTTTAATCCCCAGAAGGCTCTGGTGCCTTGTTACCAAAGCATGAAGCACCAGTGGAATATTTACATAACAGGGTCAGTCGAGTTAATTTATTTCGATTTAGCGTTGGAGGTATTTTACCTACATAATAGACTACACTAATATGGAACACGTTATGATAACCTTAGTCAGCAGGGATGAGGCTGGCAATGAAATACAGTCAGAAATGCAAAACAGGTGTGAAATAACAAGAAAAGGTCAATCGACATAAGACAGCATAATCCTCATCATTCTCCATAATAAATCCTCTAAATGAAATGACAAGGAATGCCCTGATATCTAAGGACGTGTCATGTGGAAGATTAAGCATCCCCGATAATGACGTATTGCCGGGGCATCACGCACTAAAGGAGACATCAACAGTTGACAACATATTGGACGAAGCAGACGACAGATAACAGAAGTGTACCTACTTTATGAACATCTCTACTCCCGTGGTTTCCATGTTGCGTTTGATACCTTTCCATGATTTCTTCAACTTGAACACCTGAAGTGCTGTTAGAGGTAGCCGTGGGTCCGTAGGGGCGGGCGGAGCTGGATCCTGGAAGCCGTCCGCCATGTCTGCTGTCGACTCAACCTCACTCTGGATAGCAGGCCTATCTCGTGACTGAAGACAGCCCATAGCCGCTTTATTATTGATCCGCGCTCAGCTCCGAGTACCATCCACTGCAGCAGTCAGAGGGAGCAAAACACGCTGGTCAATTTCTGTCATATGGCTAGACTCCTAGTTAGGGTACTTCGCAATGATTGCTAGTTTGTTTAGAATTGTCCCATGGATCTCATTGATTCATGTCATGCATTTGTTTGCATATCCACCTGGAAAGAGCAGAAAAATGAGCGATTATATTTAGATAAGTTAAAAGGCTTACATGCCCTAAAGGCTTTCAACCAATTTAGAATGACGCATTGGAAGATTGTAGTCAATTGTTGCAATTTTTTCTGCATTATTCCTGAAAAGATTTGTATAGATAAGTTGTTATTCTGGTTGACTTTAAAAACGCTTAATTTTGCAGACAAATCGTTATCTTTAAGAATGAAATGTTATGAGATTGATCATGAGAGAGACCCACAAAGTTAAAGATAGAATAACAGCAGGGCAAGTCCTGAGTATAATCATCTCCATCAAAACTGTTATTTTTTAATTAATCGTAATCAGTGAATAATGTATATGTTTGGATATGGAGAGTTTCTAAACAGCAAATTCATCAACGCAGAATATCAATAATGTCACTTTTATAAAATATTTCCCATCATTCCTGTAAAACCGACAGATGCATATACACGCATGTAAGCACAGATAAGTGCAGCTGTTACCAGTATATCATATTAGCATGTCTATCCATCTTCTATTCACCTGCTGTTTCCCTTATTTATGTTATGCAGTTATACGAATTATAGTTACTGTACCAACATAATGACATTTTTATTACATTTCCTCCATTTAAATTCCCATTATGTATTTTCCTACACAGAATAGATGAATTGACAATAGTCGTGGGACTATGCAGTAACTGCAAAACAAATTATCAAAAACATAATTATTCATTTCTGTTTTTCTAAGAACAGGCATTGAGACTATGCAAAGTTAACATTGATTGATCTTTTAAAACTCTTATTTGTTTTCGATTTTTCTGTATAATATATGTACATGTACATGTGACTATTTATAAATTGACATTTGAATAAGGTATTCACAAAATTAATGTTACATAGGTTTGTTTCTGTAAGGGGTATTTCATTCGGAAGTGAAACCATGTTTGCCATTATGGATGTCAAAACAAGAAAAATGTCAAAGAAAATTATGAAGGTTATGAATTATGAATGTCTGAAGGGTTGACGATGTAAAACAAAATTGCAGCATGTTAAAACGTTAGGTATATGTTAAGAATCAAACACAGCTCAAGAATCTCTCTCCTTATCTAAACTGGTGAAAGATGTTCACACAAAAATGGTCAAATGTAGTTTGTGCTTGACGGTGTGTTTGGTCTGTTTGAGAAATGTATGTTTTATTTTTTAAATATATTAATATATAAAACTATCTTAAATAAAGACAAAAAAGAACCACAATCCCAAAACACGAGTCACAGTGATTAATGTCGGTATTGTCTCGCCTTTACCACGATGATTGATATCTTACACATTTTTTCCATTTACATATATCATACAGCATCATCATTTGCTTATCATAAATTACATCAGATTTTGCAAGAAGGATATCATTGTAGATCAAACTTTTTAGACTCGCCGATGTCTTCCGTAGTACAAAACAGTTGATACCTTTCAATTTTTGTCATTATTCCCTGCAGACAACCTTAGTTTCACCAAATATATGACTTGCAGTAATGTTATATCCCGAAGCCGAGGTGTTTCAGCTTTTTATAACGATTTTTGTTATCAAATTCTTGTTCCCCGGAGATCTGAGTATGCACTTCAAACCTTAACTTTATTCTGACGTTATCATGGGAATTACACAATTACAAAGGGATTTTCACCGGCTGCGAGTTATTGGTTTTTCTTCACATTAAAGAGCGGGAAGTAAAAACTACTTCTCCAAGATATAACATGAGAGTTGTCTTTTCGCTTTTTGTCATTTTCAAAAATCTTTACTTTCTTATGATGTCTTGGAAATTAGCGGACATGGAATGGTATAAATAACAGCAGCAGAACCTATATATATACGTGTTCCCAAAATACCTGTTTGAAATAATAAACTTTACATGATTTCAACTTTTTAAACATTCGCATTATTGAAAAAAAGGTGTTAAGAACGTATATTACGGAAGGTATCAACTATTCTCCTAATCTTAGAAATATATATCAAAAGAGCTCTGTAATATAATTCCAATATTCTTGTTCTCAAGGAAATCCTAACTTTGTTCAACTCGTGTTTTTTTAGCCCTTGAACAGCAGCGATTCACCTTTGAAATGTAAGTACTTAGGACATAGGACTAAAACAGTACCGCATTTCCTCTAATAATTAATTAGCTTTTATTATTTTTTCAGTACTCCTTGACCCTCGGCGCCTATTTAGAGGAGCGGCGGCAATTAGTGGTCCGGCCCCAATTTCTTTATAGAAAATTGAAGCTTGTTTAAAGTCGTCTATTACAATGGATATAAGTTAAATTGTAACTCAAGGAGCATCAATTGTATGGGTTAGACCCGGCGCTTATCACGGGCCCGTCGCATATTTTCGCAACTACACTTGACCCACGGCGCTTATTAGAGGTACGGCGGTTATTGGAGACCCGGAACGTTATTAAAGGAAATACGGTATTTCATTGAATGAATTAACTTCATTTCAAGGCTGACCCCGCGTCTGAATGGTATAACGAATTTATCTAACAGAATGTTTAAACTAAACGCCTATAATATGAAAATATAGGATACATAAACTGCGTAAGCTCTTTAACTATAGTTTGTTTAAAGCTACATATCGGTTGATCAAAAGTAACCAGCTTGATCATGTGATCGAGGTAACATACATTGTACATTTCAAGACGCTCAATCTGCAAACTTTTTTCATGCTTTTTATGTGCCGGGGTATAAATAATTTATCATCCCGCTCACGAGGGTGATATCAGTATTTATCCAGGGTCCTGTGGACCAATCATATATCGAGATTCTTACATGAGGTAGGATAATGGCTTTTTAAGATAACTGTAGTTGATTCTTAAAGGTTAGACTGTCTATTTTAGTTCCGTACAAGTTTTAGATACAAAACATACAGTTCATCGTTACCATGATTTCTTGTTAATATGCTAAGTAGGCTTCACGCTTTTGTCAATTAACACATTTACTTTCTACGTCAACTGTGAAATAGTCGATTGAGTATCTACAAAGTCGCGCTGTCGTGTCACAAACACACTTAATCCTTTTTACATGTACATGTATTAAGTTATTGATTAAATGCACAATGAATTCAAATCTAGGTACAAGCTTATTTTAAATACGACTTGAATTTCATTTTGCGAAAGTCTATCAATAATCTACACAGTTTAAACACGTTTGATATCAAAACAAACACTTACGTCGTAAAGTATTAGTTGTGTGGCAAAACAGTGTGAATACATGTATTATCATAGTCCTTTTATGAATAAAACTGAATAAAATTTAACGATTTAAAAGGGATGTTTACTAAACGGAAATGAATATAAAAATATGAGAAAGGGATGAAATGAAGTTATATCATACAATAAATAACCTTGGTTTTTGTTTATTATTGTTGAAATGCGATCTTAAATGATCAGCAGCACATGTTTCACGAAAACTAAATAAAACAAGCTGTCCTTGATGTCCTCGACGCCAAGGGCAAGGTCACGAGGTCAAAGGTTATGACCTCTTCTGAAAAAGTTTTATCATAATAGATGCACATGTGAAATACCAAAGGTCTGTCCCTAAGCAATCACAAGTTATGAGAAAGGTTAAAGTTTTTTTCGACAGACAGACAGACGCACAATAGGAGACAATATTTTTAATTGTAAAGCAGAATTTCGAAAAAGAAAGTTTTTTGTTAAAAAAAAGCCACGTGGATCAAGTACCTTTCCTAAAATGGATAAAATGTGTTCACACAAAAATGGCTGACAGCAGGTTTCCCTAGTCCTTGATAACTTCATCTACAAATACGAACGGGTTTTTGTAAATGCATGTTTTAGCCTCTTAAGGTTATGCATATAGCGTTAACTAACATTATGATGGGAATTTTTTAGATATAAAACTTCATACCGCGATGACTTCCTGAGCCTGTAAATGTTATGACCTGTAATGCATTATTTGAATCGATACATTATAAATGAAAAGAACAATCTATTCACATGATTTCTAGTATAATGCTCCCATGACCTTTGAGTTTGATAACATCCTTTTGTGGTATACAAGAATAAACTCAAAACACATAAGCATCATGCTGACATCATAATTAATGTAGTTCCCTTCAACGTAGAGAGTTCAATGGCTCTAGATGAAGAGTAACGTACATGTAGAGGTTAAAGGGGCAGTAGCACGTTTTCTGAAAATGTTATATTTTAAAGTTTGACTGATAATTGTACGTTTTTGCTAAATGTATTATTTTGATAGTGTCCAAAATATACTTTCACAAACCAATCATCCATTGTCAGAGGACAAATTATAAAGATTCACATATTGCCGGTCATTTTTTGCGAATATCCTTAATTCATTTTGTGTAAGAAAATGGAATAGCATGGCTGAACTTAACATTTGCTTTATTACTGCTTCATTTAATTTCGATAAATTGTCTTTAAATTTATTAAACGTGAACAATTTATTTTCGTTTTCCTAACGTAACCTCATACTCCCCCTAAAACGTTCTACTGCCCCTTTCAAGGTTGTTAAAATATGTCATTATTTTCTCTAAACTACCTTGACATTTAAAAGCATAGCATGTATTTTTAGTCTAAATATTTACAAGATCTTTTATCTGCGATATCAAAGAGGCCGTGAAAAAATCGTTGCTTACATTAACATTTACATTTACATTTTACACGTTCTAATAGCTGAAGATGTTTTATAGATATAACGAATACACATTTAACCAAAAAAAACCAACTTTATAGCATGAGGGAAATTAAATCTTAATTGTTTAAAACAATGCAAGCTGTTGTCACGAAGCTAGCATACAGGAACATGTTCATCAACTGAACATTCTTTCAGTTTCAAATATTAACCGTCAATATGATTATAGTAAATTATTGTTTACTACCTGTACAAATACTTCCTTGCATCATGACTATCATTTCACCGTGGTACAATCATATTTTTGTCGCAATTATCTTCTCACTGTTTGGTTGCGGCCATTCTCTCCCCACAGAGGCAACTCAGTTATACCCGAATTAGCCTCTGTTCTATAACGCCTAGATCCTCGGGTTCCGGCAGATTGCCCTAGCGGCAAAAAGTTGTAACTGAAAATATCTCCCTTATTTGCAGCCAATGAAAACACCTTTAGGATATCCATGACTTGGGGAGTTCTTAACGGTCGTATAGTGAGATGGAAAGTATTATGTCTTTATGTTTATTTTTCATTAACAATGTGAGAGGAAAACAATTTGAAAATCAGATATGGATAGGGGTTTTAATTAGAAAGAAACTGTTTTATAATTGTGTTAATTATTATTTGTTTTATGATAGATTTTATTTTACTAACCAGCCAATGAGAAGGTAAAAGGCGATGGTTTGTAATAGGAAGTGGCCGAGGTTTTGCGACTGACCACTTTTGAAATGGCGTCGCTGATTGCATAACTAACTTCGATTGCCTCCAATCAGATTTCTACTTTTCTATCCCGTGTATTAGCCGTAATAGAACAGTGGCTAATTCAGGTATGACTGAGTTGCCTCTGTGGGGAGAGAATGGTTTGCGGCAACAAATTGAGGGAAAAAACTTGAAATCCCATTGATATTTTAAGGTTAGCAAGGTAATCTCAGCTATAAATAGCATAGGGTAGGAATTCATTTATCGAATAAGTAAAGCTTGGATACTGTTACAGTTTAAATGTTAACGTTGCTCGATTATCAAGCACATCTTTGCTTTACTTATCAACTTACCCTCATTTCGATTTCTGTAAATAAGGATTTCACGACTATTCATTGCAAGTCAAGCGAAAAACTTACCAATGCTTTAGCAAAGTGATATAAATTGATCGGATACGTTGAAAATAAGCCATCAAGAGATAGGTATTGTTATGAAACAAATTGTATCAATATGACATATTACATCCCAGTATACTTCAAGATATATATAGTACGTTATCAATTTATAGTAATACTTAAATGAAATGAATTAAGTACGTTATTAACATTTAGTAATACTTAAATGGAATGAATAAGTAACGAAAAATGTACTTTGAAAAATTGAGCCATTGATAAGGAATACACACAGGCTTTATTATGACACAAATTGTATTAAACAGAAGCCTGTTTGATACCTTTTCATAAGCTCAACCGAATACTGGCCATGAGTATACTTTGTTTTCGTTTGACTGTATCCTCACGGGAAGAAAAATGCTCGTATACTGGACCAGTATACGTCAGTAAACCACCCTAATATACTGAGGTATACTAATTAGGAAACCACCCTAATTTACTGACGTATACTGGTCAGTATACTCTGAATTTCCATAGCTCAGTATATCTCAGTATATCTCAGTATATCTCAGTATATCTCAGTTTACGTCAGGAAGTGCTCATTTAAACAAATTCAAGATACATTTGATTTTTGTGTTATTTATAATGTAGAATTTATATATTGTTTGGTTTATTCCAGCTGCAATTCTTCTAATCGAACTTTTAGTTAGATAAATAGATAAATGTGATAGATAACGTACGACACCATAAACCCAAATGACCTACTCGTTTTTAAATGAGGTGTGTAGTACTGTGTACACAATTGAATTTATCGGCGGGTCAAAGTGAGTAATAACATTGATAGGATAGAGTAAAAACCATTAACAGTGAATTAGATTTGAAGGTCATAAACTAAATGATTTTGTAACAATGTTTCAGATTCTGTAATATCGTATGGAAACAGGTCTGAAGTATCGCTAGGGGAGAATGAACAGTTATGAAATAACACTTTTACTGATTTATTCATGACTTAAATAAGCCTTACATAGATATCATCATAATAGAAATTTAAATACCGATGGATATCTATATCAATGCGGCTTATTAAACGTTGTTCTTTAAAGGGGCAGTAGCACGTTTTTTGAGAATTTTATATTTAAAAATTTTCACTGATAATTGTATGTTAACGCTAAATGTATTACTTTGATAGTGTCAAAAATCTCATTACACAAGCCAATCATTCATAGTCAGAGAACAAAGTATGAAGATTTACCTAAAATCCATTGGCGGCCATTTTTTTGTGAACACCTTTAATTCGGGTGTAGGTGTTTTCGTAGGAGGAACCAGTTCGTAGGAGGATTTTTCGGTGATTTCGTAGGAGGATTGGACGGTGTTTTCGTAGGAGTAGATTTTTATGTAGAAGATTTGTTGATTACCGGCAATGTTTATTGTTGGCGTTTGCATTTATAAATAAAATTAAAGAGGTAAGTATATTGTTATACACTTATTGGAAGCGACTGGAAGATGCGAGTTTATTTAGCAATTGAATTCATCGGATTATCGGTAATCCCTTGTTTAATAGTTTGAGTTGTTGTTTTAACAAATAAAGTAATTTGGTAAGTATGGTTCTATGAAAGCTGATATATTTGATCAAAGATTGGATTGGAAGATTAACAAATCTCATCGGTGAAGATGAAAAAGGTAGGTCGCCGACAAAGCATTTGACAATCAAAACATCTCACTACATATAAACACATCTCATTACTTATCAACACATCATACCTTAAGCCGAGTAGACTAATTTATTATTATACACGAACTACGCAAACAAATGGGGTATATAAACTACCAAAATCCAAAATTTATCATTCTGCATCAACCATGGCCCTGTGCGTTGTATGTACGAGAGAAGTTAGACCAAGACAGCATGCGATCCAGTGTGACACTTGCGACCAGTGGCAGCACAGGCTGTGCGACACCGGTATGGACCTAGGAACCTACCGTCAACTGACCAAAGGACAGATCGAGTTGGATTTCGAGTGTAAGAGATGCCAGCTACCTCCACCGTCTCCACCGTCTCCATCTTCGCCGTCTCCACCACCATCACCCCCATCTTCGCCGACCCTACCCCTGTCACCACCCGCGTCACCACAGTCACCGTCGCCGCCATCATCACCGACCAACGACTCGTCCTTTGATTTGACAATGGCAACTATTCAAGCCCCAGATGACGTATTTGAAGAGTAAGTAAAATTATTTTCCGAGATGATTATAAATAAAGGTAAACGTAATAAGAATGAATAAACATATGAATGAAATATTAAAAGAAGTTTCGAGTTATGAATGAAAATGTAAACGTACCTATACCTAAATGTGGATGTTATGTTTATGGTTTATATTATTATATTATTTTAATTTGTAGTTCTATTGCTGACCCGGACCCACAGCCCGTGGAAGACATACCTGCACAACAGGAATGGACAGTCCTACCGAAGGGATCCAAGCGCGGGAAACCACTTCTAGTGGACAACTGCGGTTACTCTTACAACATACAGGTATATATGAATGTATATTTATGTATATATATAATTAATTTTAAAAGTAGGTAATTTTAAATGTAATTAGTTTTAAAAGTAGGTAATTTTAAATGTAATTAGTTTTAAAAGTAGGTAATTTTAAATGTAAGTTATTTTAAATGTAGGTAATATTAAATGTTATTTATGTTACAGAGAACCCTCTCCTATGCTGTGTACTGGTGGTGTTCTGTGCGACCAAAGGAGGGAAGATGTACAGCTACCGTCTCTCAGAGAGGAGAACGCTTCGTAAGAGGGATTGCCGAACTTGAATCTGGCAACATCTTACGAGCATGATCTTGGGACCAACAGGTAATTGTTTATATCCATATATATAAAATACATATATCAATACATTGGTAAATGATGAAATTATTTTTAAATAATTTTTATTTGTTAACATTCCACTTCCGATTACAATGTAATGTAATGATTTATTCGTTTTCAGATTCGTCAAGAAACTGATGGGACTTCAGTTCCTGGACGCCGCTCACATCCTCCCTGCTTTCCAGAAGGTCCGACTACAAGCTTCCACCCCGGACCTTGTGGCCCTCTGCGATTACTTCCACTCGACGTGGCTGAGTAGCACAGTTTGGAGTGTTGCAAGCTGGTGTGTGTTTGGGACAAGCATCCGCACCAACAATGACCTGGAGAGCTGGCACCGAAGACTGAACCAGCTGTCGGGGAGGAGGAACGTCCCTTTCTACCGCCTCCTCCCCCTTCTCTTCCGTGAAGCTGACTTGATCCCGCTCCAGGTCCGCCTCATCACCGACGGACAACTCGACAGGCGTCAAAAAGCTGGGCAGAAGAAGAAGTCAGACACATTCTTCAAGCTGTGGGACAAGTTCACTGACAATGAACTCACAGTGTCCCAGCTCCTGAGGGAAGTCGCCCGGATCAATGGCCCATTCATTAGGAAATGAACTTTTGATGTGTAGTGTGTGCTAGTGCTATCTGCTGATGATAATGCGATGATAATATATCTTCTTGTGTTTTTAATTTTTCTTTATGTATTTTGTTTTCAATAAAAAGAGATTAAATAAGATTGTGTTTTGGGATCGTAACAATCCTGCTGAGAACACTCAATTAGCTATCTGCTAATGTGCTATTTGGGAATCCTGTGCTATTTTTAAATGTGATGATATATATCTCTTGTGTTTTTAATTTTTCTTTATGTATTTTGTTTTCAATAAAAAGAGGTTATCATTGTGTTTTGGGATCGTAACAATCCTGCTGAGAACACTCATGTATGATAAACATGAATATGTGCTGCTTGAAATATATGGCTGCCATCTTGTTATATTTTATGACGCTTCATTATCCTGAATAAATGAAACAAAAATAACCACGTCTTTTTTTATCTTCATTGTTTTATTTAATACATCATATGAACTAATATAGTATATTAATTAACATTACAATGATTAAAACATTGTTTATTTTATAACAAAATCCATCCCTCCATAGTCGGCAACATATAAAGCTATGTGGAGTTTCGTATCCTGAAATCACAATAAAAGTCATTAATACAAATAGGATAAACCATAAATAAACCATAAATAGTTAACGAAAAGCAAAAAATACAAAGCTTACAACTAAACTTAACATGTGAATTATTATGTAAATTATCACTCCTACGAAATCACCTCCTACGAACTGGATCCTCCTACGAAAACACCGCTCCTACGAACACGAACCTCCTACGAAAACACTGTCTCCCTTTAATTCATTTTGTGTAAGAAAAAGAATCACATGGCTAAACTTTACATTATATATTTGAATTATTACTGCTCCATTTGGTTTGAATACATTGCCTTTCAATTGGAACCATTTATTTTCATTTTCCTGACATCACCTTAATATATTCCCTCTAAAAACGTGATACTGCCCCTTTAAGCGTAATATTGTGGACTATTCAATATAAAGTGAAATTCATCTTCAACATCGTCTTGGCAATAAACGTGTTGATCTGGATAACTGGCTAAAATCAAGAATCCTTTTTTTCAAATAACTCCCAATAAAAAGTCTCTAATAATCTAAACATTGCAGGATATTGTGAAATTGGTTAGAAATCCATTTCCTCTTATGAGGGATTGAAATGTAGAATTATATAACTATGCAATATATAATGGGCCGGTGGCCTAGTTACTGAATAAACTCTCTCTCTCTCTATGAGGGATTAAGAATCAGAATGAATTAGTTTACAATCTTAAAAATTTAGTTTTTGAAATACATGGCAACCATATATCATTTATACAGGGAACGGGCTAAAACGGCGAAGAACCAAAACGGCGAAAGGCGGAAACGGCGAAAGATTGGCGGAAACGGCGAAGGAATATCGGGCGAAAACGGCTATGAATTTTATATAGTGAAATAAAGTATAAAAGTATTATTTAGTTTGTTTTTATTTACGTTTTAATCCTTAGATGTGATTTAATGTGACTTTTACAGTATGGTTTAACCGTGTAGTGAAATTGCCGACAGTGTTATGATTAAAACAACACTGTTCGCTTGGATGTTATCACAAGAAAGTGGATGAACTCAAACTCCGGCTTAATGTGTAAGTGGATGATCTCAAACTTAATTAGGAAACTCAATGTCAAGTCGGTTTTATTTCAAAACGAAATGAATATAATTTATTTGTAATATTTTTAATATACAAAGTATACAGTGTTTGTAATGTAACAACGACAATTTTCTAAATATGTATACTTTTATCATATTAAAAGAAATGAAATTGTTATCCCATTCATACATTTAAATTGATTATGCTCCTAATCAGTAATGACTGCCCTCAACTAGAAGTGCTTAATAAATGAACTATGGCAAAGATTGACAAATATGCATGTGGTTTAAACAGGATTGGTAAACAACCAAATGTTTATATTTATACCGCGCGGAAATATGCATGTTCTAGTTCGCCTCTATAATGTAATAAAAAACATGTTATTGTGTGTATCTATGAATAAAAAATTGAAACTTTATTACCAAAGCCAGGGTCGAAAATGAAAGTTACAGGACGTCAGATTGCTCATGTTCAAAACATTGCGGTCTTGTCTTGGGTTATTTTAGTGCTTTAAATGTGACATCCCCTGTAGTGAAATCCCCTGAAGAAATGTGATTGAAAATACAGAAATTCAAAAACTAATCAAATTTCCACAAATCTGTTTTAAAATCATGTCAAAATCATGAACAACCATGTCGAAGGTACAAATATAAAAACATACCTTTTACAAAGTAAATGGATATAATTTAATTTTACAAAGTAAATGGATATAATTTAATTTTACAAAGTAAATGGATATAATTTAATTTTACAAAGTAAATGGATATAATTTAATTTTACAAAGTAAATGGATATAATTTAATTTTACAAAGTAAATGGATATAATTTAATTTTACAAAGTAAATGGATATAATTTAATTTTACAAAGTAAATGGATATAATTTATTTGTAATATTTTTAATATACAAAGTATACAGTGTTTGCAAGGTAAATATAAAATTATATATTTTTTGAATTGTGACAACATTGTTTTATGTTATTTATCTATTGAAAAATAGTATAGACGTTTTCGCCAGATAGTTTAGACGTTTTCGCCAATTTTCGCCGTTTTCGCCAGATATTCCTTCGCCGTTTTGGTTCTTCGCCGTTTTAGCCAGCACCCATTTATACATATTATGTGACATCGGCATTACAAAGTATGCCAAAAGATCGGCTGCATAAACAACATGTGAAACTAACCTTATCGAAAATGAAATCCTCTATATTAAAGCACATAAATCCATCAATGAATAGTGATAACACTATGTTGCAGCACCTTGCAGTCTCTGTCTTACTTCAACAAAAGTTAGGTACAAATGAATATGCAGAAATATAGGGAAAGAAACTTTGCATTGGGTCTTGGTTAACCTCTGACATCTGATTGGATAACTAGATAAGAGAGACCAGTGACAAACAATGCCTCGAGTATTACTCACCTGTCAGCGTGGATTGTCAATACACGTGTCAATCTGTCTAATTGACGCCATAAGCTAATGAGGAAATGGTATCGTCTAATTGACACCAATAGTTAATGACGGCTGAATGCTACAAAAACAGATTCCAATATACGGCTTACATTGATGAGCTTGTCTTTGAAAAGAGAAATACATTACTGAATATATAGATACAGATATACAGCAACAGATATATAAGTGAAACATATTTCATTACACCAAAAGTGCCAAAACCTGCTATCATTGTGTTCATATTCAGTTAAAATTTTGTTTGCGGTTTTAAAGAAAGAACACATAAAAATAACCTCAAATATAATGAATATTTCCCTTTTGTTGCTTATATCTTTAGCCCAGGTTTTGTTTATAGTTTTGTACAAAAAGACATGACAACCTCAAATGAGTTAAAGATAATGCTCTATTTTGATGACTGTATGCATCCTTGAAATAATTATTTCCACTAGATTATTATCAAACAAGTTTTAGTTAAAAAAGTTAAATGTATTATTTCGAATTAACTGATTAAAAAATTAAAAAGGCAGAATGCATGTTAGTGCTAAGGGATGTATTGTTTGTCTCTTGTGCCAATTTTGTTGAAGATGAAACATAAAGAAACAAATTCCCTCTCTCTGTTTGATTTTTAGAGGAATTATAGGAAAAGTTTAATGAAATTTAAGACAAAATTACTTTTGTGACTTTGATATTGTTGAAATTGATGAAATTTGGAATTTAATTTTTAACTTTGATGCCAATAATACTTTAACGAAGAATTTTTTTTATAAAGATTAATGTAACACCGACAATTCTCAAAAGATGTATACTTTTATCATATTAAAAGAAATGAAATTGTTATCCCATTCATACATTTAAATTGATTATGTCATACCCCTTAATGACCAGTTGTAATGCTCCTAATCAGTAATGACTGCCCTCAACTAGAAGTGCTTAATCAATGAACTATGGCAAAGATTGACAGGATTGGTAAACAACCAAATGTTTATATTTATACCGCGCGGAAATATGCATGTTCTAGTTCGCCTCTATAATGTAATAAAAAACATGTTATTGTGTGTATCTATGAATAAAAAATTGAAACTTTATTACCAAAGCCAGGGTCGAAAATGAAAGTTACAGGACGTCAGATTGCTCATGTTCAAAACATTGCGGTCTTGTCTTGGGTTATTTTAGTGCTTTAAATGTGACATCCCCTGTAGTGAAATCCCCTGAAGAAATGTGATTGAAAATACAGAAATTAAAAAACTAATCAAATTTCCACAAATCTGTTTTAAAATCATGTCAAAATCATGAACAACCATGTCGAAGGTACAAATATAAAAACATACCTTTTACAAAGTAAATGGATATAATTTAATTTTACAAAGTAAATGGATATAATTTAATTTTACAAAGTAAATGGATATAATTTAATTTTACAAAGTAAATGGATATAATTTAATTTTACAAAGTAAATGGATATAATTTATTTGTAATATTTTTAATATACAAAG
The DNA here is from genome assembly GCA_916613615.1 of Steromphala cineraria. NCBI lineage: Eukaryota > Metazoa > Mollusca > Gastropoda > Trochida > Trochidae > Steromphala > Steromphala cineraria. The sequence goes on along the minus strand of OU744724.1, from coordinate 52,656,638 downwards.
TATACAGTGTTTGCAAGGTAAATATAAAATTATATATTTTTTGAATTGTGACAACATTGTTTTATGTTATTTATCTATTGAAAAATAGTATAGACGTTTTCGCCAGATAGTTTAGACGTTTTCGCCAATTTTCGCCGTTTTCGCCAGATATTCCTTCGCCGTTTTGGTTCTTCGCCGTTTTAGCCAGCACCCATTTATACATATTATGTGACATCGGCATTACAAAGTATGCCAAAAGATCGGCTGCATAAACAACATGTGAAACTAACCTTATCGAAAATGAAATCCTCTATATTAAAGCACATAAATCCATCAATGAATAGTGATAACACTATGTTGCAGCACCTTGCAGTCTCTGTCTTACTTCAACAAAAGTTAGGTACAAATGAATATGCAGAAATATAGGGAAAGAAACTTTGCATTGGGTCTTGGTTAACCTCTGACATCTGATTGGATAACTAGATAAGAGAGACCAGTGACAAACAATGCCTCGAGTATTACTCACCTGTCAGCGTGGATTGTCAATACACGTGTCAATCTGTCTAATTGACGCCATAAGCTAATGAGGAAATGGTATCGTCTAATTGACACCAATAGTTAATGACGGCTGAATGCTACAAAAACAGATTCCAATATACGGCTTACATTGATGAGCTTGTCTTTGAAAAGAGAAATACATTACTGAATATATAGATACAGATATACAGCAACAGATATATAAGTGAAACATATTTCATTACACCAAAAGTGCCAAAACCTGCTATCATTGTGTTCATATTCAGTTAAAATTTTGTTTGCGGTTTTAAAGAAAGAACACATAAAAATAACCTCAAATATAATGAATATTTCCCTTTTGTTGCTTATATCTTTAGCCCAGGTTTTGTTTATAGTTTTGTACAAAAAGACATGACAACCTCAAATGAGTTAAAGATAATGCTCTATTTTGATGCCTGTATGCATCCTTGAAATAATTATTTCCACTAGATTATTATCAAACAAGTTTTAGTTAAAAAAGTTAAATGTATTATTTCGAATTAACTGATTAAAAAATTAAAAAGGCAGAATGCATGTTAGTGCTAAGGGATGTATTGTTTGTCTCTTGTGCCAATTTTGTTGAAGATGAAACATAAAGAAACAAATTCCCTCTCTCTGTTTGATTTTTAGAGGAATTATAGGAAAAGTTTAATGAAATTTAAGACAAAATTACTTTTGTGACTTTGATATTGTTGAAATTGATGAAATTTGGAATTTAATTTTTAACTTTGATGCCAATAATACTTTAACGAAGAATTTTTTTTATAAAGATTAATGTAACACCGACAATTCTCAAAAGATGTATACTTTTATCATATTAAAAGAAATGAAATTGTTATCCCATTCATACATTTAAATTGATTATGTCATACCCCTTAATGACCAGTTGTAATGCTCCTAATCAGTAATGACTGCCCTCAACTAGAAGTGCTTAATCAATGAACTATGGCAAAGATTGACAAATATGCATGTGGTTTAAACACAAAAGAAGGAACCGGATTGGTAAACAACCAAATGTTTATATTTATACCGCGCGGAAATATGCATGTTCTAGTTCGCCTCTATAATGTAATAAAAAACATGTTATCGTGTGTATCTATGAATAAAAAATTGAAACTTTATTACCAAGGCCAGGGTCGAAAATGAAAGTTACAGGACGTCAGATTGCTCATGCTCAAAACATTGAGGTCTTGTCTTGGGTTATTTTAGTGCTTTGAATGTGATATCCCTTGTAGTGAAATCCCCTGAAGAAATGTGATTGAAAATACAGAAATTCAAAAACTAATCAAATTTCCACAAATCCGTTTAAAAATCAGTAGCCCAACGTCAGGAATGCATGTGGGTATGAATTAACAGAGACTATATTAAAATCTCGAGTGTTCCTTTGAGTAGTATATTACAATTGCATATCACACTTTAAGTTCTTAAGAAAATAGACTTGATCTACGTACTCTGATTATAGGGCAGTAAATTGTTTTATCTTTTTTTTGTATCAAAATGTTGGAATGTGTTATTACAACACATTAACTGACATATAAGGTTATATGAATTTACAAATGTATTAACTAAGACATTTCAATATTGACGAATTAAATATAATCCAACAATTACCAATACAAGTGCCTGTACCTGAAAACGAAGTACCTGTAGGCAATACACATTTAAAGGGCAGACCCGCGTGGGGACATATTTACTAACGAGACTTTTATTACAGGGCCATAAAAAGTTCAAAGATACAGAGATAATGACTTGTTGGGTTGAGGTGTTTTCTTGACATATGATGGAATATTCCAGCATGGTTAAAAATCTTTACATATCTATTATCGTAATGTGTCTATATCCGTTCCTATTACAATTTATAAACATGAAATAATTGTGGTATTTTCTTTTTGTCACTTGTTCTTTTTGTCACTTGTAACTTGTTTATGAAGAATGTTCACGTACCACAAAAAGGAATAAAAAAGAAAAAAAAGAAATGTCCACGTTATATAATCTTAAACGGTTCAGACATAAAACTATATTTATAATTAGAATATGTGATAAAAGAGATGTAAATTCAGGAACAAATAACTGACATTCTCAGTAAAACGCATTAAAATGTAATAACTTTACAAGATAATAATTACAAATAAAGATTCATATATTTGTTGGTCTGTTTTTATAAATCACAGAAAATATACAATCATAGAAAAACAAAACATCATTCACATTCTATTTGTTTTAAAAAGGCATGATTCTGTCTTAGAGATATTTGAAATATTTTGAAAGATAGTTTAAATATATTTCTGGAGTCAGCGTTTGCCTTGATATGTAAATTCATGTGTTTACGTAAGTTAATCACAGGGAACCATACCTATAACTATATATATAACTATTAAGACCGTTTATAAAAAACATTTTTAGCAACAAACCTTATAGATATAGAGATTCAATATGAGGAAGAAAAAATCAATTTGTATTACATCAAAAGAAAAGTTTTTTTTTCTGCCAAAATATATGTTAAAATACACACAAGTATACACTAGTGAAGAAAGTCTAGATAACATTTGCTTCAGTGAGCTTATCTTCACTTCTTTATTATCAAAGAGATTTCAGTAAAACAAACATCAAAGACAATCATTTATCATAGTTATTTGATAGTCACTTATTATGTGAATTGCATATCACCCTTGCTTTTTGAGAAATTATTTTTTACCTACTTCATAAATCGACAAATCAAGTTTTGAATTTGCAAGAAAAAAAATCATAATTTTGACATATAAATCGAATTCAGCAACTAAGTATCTGCATTTGCAAGTTACATGTAGGCAATACACAACTACTTTGCTGAACCAGGCGGGACACCTCGAGATTTTTATTACAGGGTGATAAAAAGATCAAAGACAGTGAAATTGTCTTTGTGGCGTTTGTGAGAAGTTTCTTAAATTATCTTTGAATAACTCAAAACAATGATTTATATTGATATATATAATGATATGATATTTAATATAATGTAAAAATAAATGAATTTCCTTATATAAATAATAGATACATGAATTTCGTTGTATAGATAAATTGATAAATAATATTCACTTATTCCATCTTGAAGTTGCGTGAGATCAATAAATCTTTATTTCAGTACTTATAAGGCCTCATGCCTGTAGAAGTTATTTACTTTAAAGACATTTGTTCTAAATAAAGTTGCATAATATATGTACATGTAATAACTGAGTATTGCTTTTTGTTAATAATAAGATATTTTCCCGTAGATTATACTTGGAAGATGCATCGTCAAGTTAAGAATTAACAACATCCTTCATTATTCTCAGTTTTAAGAAAAATAATTCAAACATACAAATCAGTTAAAAACACTATTGTACATAATAAATGTTTAAATGTATTTTTTTCCTCTCCGATGAGATTTATCTATTGCTGTAAATAAATAGTCAGAGGGAAAGAAAATGACATTCACAGTTCATTTGTTTTAAAAGGGTTCATTCTGCATTATAAACGTAAGTCTATGTTACTAAAGTTGAAAAAATAAAAAGTAAAAAACTAGACGACGCATTCAAGGGCCTAGGTACATGACATCAAATTCGAAAGTAACATACCTTTTACAGAGAATGAAAATAATTAATGCAGAAACCTTTCAAACTGTATGTAACTACGGGACAACACAACTTGGCACATGAGAGAAGAGGAGTTTGACAATGAGTCATTAATGACAGCAAGCAATCAGTCATGAATGGGCACCAACTGGACCCCTGTCAACACACTATGACTAAAACAACATAATAAACGCTCTTGGAAGTCTCTTATTACTATAAAAACAGGTTAACATCAAAGATATTGTAAAAAAACATAGTTCGTAATTAAGATATCAATAATGATGTTGTGATATCTAAAGATGGATTAATTAAGAATTAAGGAAATGTGAGTTTGTCTCCATCTATTGAATCAACTGTGGTATTAGACACAGATTAATCAAGAGTATTCATTCATGAGGTGTGAGTCTCAAAGAGTGCAAAAACTCATGATGTTAGGTCAGGGAGAATGTGTAAACAGTGTTTAGAGATTATATTATCAAATAATTTCATTGGTGTATATGAAAAAAGTGTAAAACAAGTAGTTGTTGGCTATCAGCCAAAGAGATCTCAAAGATTCAATTCCAGTGAATATGTAATCATTGCTAAGAAACAATGAACATTTGTATATATCTATGATTTTTATTAATGAAAATGGATCAGCACAATAAGCTTTCAGCATATTTAAGTGCTGTTCCTTTAGATCTCACAAAAAAACAACATCAAAATTCACAAAGTAATTAGATAAGTATTTACACGATGATAAAATAGTGGACAGCAATAAACGGTAAACAATCAACAATGATAAATTGAATTTAGGAGTTTAATAATTATTTGAAATGTTGTGAATCGTGCATAATTGTTCTAATTGCATAAATTCTGATTAAATAATATGCTTGAATATTAGTTAACATATAGAATGGTATACAAATGCCGTCTATAGACAAATTTATTAGAACTTATCAAAGTATGGGCAATAAATAAATATTCATATATGTATTGTATCATGTTATTAAATTATTGCATCTAAATAAAGTGAATAACAACCAAATGTTTTTTCGTAATATATGTAAATATAAAGTAATATAAAGTCATTAATAGGACTTTTTTTCCAGGGGACTCTTTTTTCTTGTCAAATTTAGGACTTTTCTTCTGGTAACTTTCTTCCAAACACAGATTTTTGGCCAACGGTCGCTGTATATAGAATACAATAGGAAATAAAGGAAATAGTCTTCATGATTACGACAACAAGAACAAGCTGTTCATGGAGATATAACCGTCCATTCAACTAAAAGACGACAGTGCATTTACAGATGATAAACGCCACCTTGTTTTGCATGAATCCAAAACTAAATTTTAAAAAAAAATGCTGCTTGCACATATTGCTTATTTCATACGACAAAAGTGTTTATATATGGACACTGGATAACAATAAACACACATATTGAAAAATGTTGGATTAACTATACATGTAAATTGCACACAAAAGTTTATTTATAACTATGAATAAAATAGGGTAATTTCACATGGGCATTTAATAGGTCACTAAATATATAATTCGGTTCGCTGATCTTTTAAGCTTGGATTCTGCATTTATCCTTTTTCATTTTGTATAAGTAAATACTTTTTAATTGCATACTTCATTGAGAATAAGTCACTTGAGATCAAGCTGGAAGTGAATCTCAGGCAGCAAATACTTGCTTGTTTTCGTGTCCTAATTCATGTATCATTAACATGAATAATATGTTTAAACCAACTTAATGTTTACCAAATCTGCCAGTTTGTTAGATGTAGCAATGAATGGATTCTAAAAGTTTAGAATTTTCTTGGATGGTTGCTGTAATATTTCCAAACATGATAGATTTAATGTGTTAGGCATGATATATTTGATATGATAAACGTAAAGAAATACATAAGAATTAACTCAGATAAATATTTTGCAAATGAATTACTTCACAGATATTGTCTTTTTCACAAGGATACAAATGGCCATCAGATGAATGTGTTAAGCTACAGTAATATTACGTTCTTACTAAATGCAAGTTTATCCAACAAAGTTAGCTGTAAATTTAAACATATATTATTTCAAATTATGTACTGTACGCTTCGTTTAGGCTCTAGTGATCTAGATTTTAATAAATTTGAAAGGCATATTTCAGATGATCCCACCTGTTCATGAGGCGCTAATCTCATTATTTACTGGTTTTCCCAAACTTTTCTCACTTAAGAAATGGTGCATTATACTACCAAAAAGGTACAGCTTAAAACAATCTTATATGGAAACCATGATATATCTGATCTTGGCAACTTCACCATTTTAAAATCTGTTAACCTCTTCATCACCACTTCTAATAGATTATTTTGATTTAAACATATCTTATTCAGAAGAATAGGATTGGGAACAAGTTGTCCAATTTAGAACACCCTCTCCATATAATCTAATAGATTCGAAAAAAGAGTTTAAGATGTTTACTTCCAAGCCATTGAAAGGAAATTTCTATTTTTATTGTTGATTGTATTATTGCATTTCATGTCATCAGAATGTCATTTGCTTGAAACATCACATTTGTATCGGAACGGTATTAATATAAGCCCCTGGCTTGTTTGTCAGTCCGTTTCATATTTCCACGAATAATAAAATATGTTGAAACCATTTCAAATAATGATATTGTTCAATGTTTAAATTCACAGTGGTAGTCATTGAGGATTATTTGCACCAATAACATAATACAAGATAAATAATTAACTGAAAATAAACACAATGATACAATATCAATTAGTCCAGATTAATTTTTTGTGTTATGAGGTATATTTTACTTGCATTTCAGGGTTTTATTTTATCTGTATAAAAATGTAATTTGTCTTGGGTTTTTTTTTTGGTTTCTGAAAAGTTTAAAGCTTTATTGGTTGTTTTCCTGGATGCTTTTGACAATTAATTTTCTTCAATTTTGCATATGTCAGAGTGTTCAACATCAAGCCTATCTATGTTAGCCGTTAATTGGGAACTGTTATTGTAACAATCAGCCCTCGTTAGCCCCTGCTGTCAAGTTGACAATATATCACAGATTGGCACCTGCTGTGTATACGGACTTACAGGTGGGCATACTCAAGCCATTGCTTGTCACGTGTCTCTCTTATAACAATATGATGCAGTATCTGATTATTGAAATCCTAGTGGTTAAGAAAGAACCAATGAGATGATTTTAGCTAAAGGTCTGCATTGACCTATGTACCCGACCTGAACATTGTTGAAATGACCTATGAAGACAGAGGCCAAAATGTGTTGCTTAATCTGATCAAATCAGTGATGGATTAATGTGCATTTGATGGAATATTGATACTCATATTCGGAAAAGGTAAGTTTCACATGCTTTTGCAGCCTATCTTTTGGCAAACTTGGTCATTTGATATGTAGTTTGTATATATGGTTGCCATGTATTTCAATTGTTTGATATCGAAATTTGTAAGATTGTTACTATGTCAAATACGTTAGATTACTTGTCCCTTTGTAACAAAAAGTTAAGGAAGAACAATGTTTGTTTCAATTGTATATTCCATTGAAAAAAGCTGCCAAATGCATCCAATAGTAATATTTTACAACAAATTGTATATAATCAATATAACTTTATCATTGTAATATATAATGTGATTGAATTGTAAATATTTTGTTTTGTACATATACCGGTACATTAAATGATGTAATAGCATAATGTTGTTGTGTTTTATATGTTATTTAAAGAGGCTGTCTCATGGGCATCTTTTTTGCTAGTAGGAATATTGATGATTATTTTTCTCTAACTGGTATGTATGTCGCATTATGCAGTGTTAGGGGCATGGACCATATTACGATAGTTTCCATACTATCACTGTTATTTATTTCAAATCATGCGAGAATTAGGAACATTCTACAGGATAACACACTTTTCAAGACTAATCATCAAGGAGATAGTATTTCTCTTTTGCATCCCTGTTGCGTTGGAAAACCATACATATTATTATTATTGTATTGTTAGTTAAGTGTTATTTTGGTTCGCCAAGTATTCATCAGATTGGACGAAGCATGCATAAAACAGTGATATTCTTTTGAAATAATTATCATATCTTGCGAGAATTAAGAACATTCTACAATATATCAGACTTTACAAGACTTAATCAGTCATTCGCATTCATAAAACACAGTGTTATTCTTTTGAAATAATTATCAAAATGACGCCTAAAAAATAAACATTTTTTAAATCTTGCGAGAATTAAGAACATTCTACAAGATATCAGACTTTATAAGACTAATTCAGTCATCAGAGATAGCAGTTGTCTCCTGCATGCCTGTAGCGTCGAAAAACCATCAATAGGTGATATTCTTTTCTTTTGATACATTTAAATGTTGAGACAACACAAAACTTACATACATATACACAAATATACAAGAGTATAAAAAAATAAACAATAATATACAATAGTAAACAACAATATACAAGAGTAAACAACAATATACAAGAGCATATAAAAATATACAATAGTATACAAAAATATACAAGAATATACAAGAATATACAAGAGTATACAAGAATATACAAGAGTATACTGGTTTTGGAAATTCGGAGTATACTGACCAGGAAATTTTTTGAAATCCTAAGTATACTGAGGTATACTATTTTGTATATTCGGGGTATACTGATCAGTATACCTCATTAAATTAGGGTATTTTGTCCAGTGCCTAGACAGACAGATGCCAATGTTTGTAACCAAATATTGCAGACGTTATTATTGATATATAATACCTTGAGGGAATAGTTTTGGATTGATTGAGTGTTGATTATATTATCGTCACAAAGGACTCTATTAATTTGATTAAAATAGTCTCAATCTATCGTGAAGCTAGAGCCATATATTATGCATGAATAAAGGTTGCAAAATAGCAGATGCAGAAACTAAAACATATCATATTTTCATTTCAGCTGATATTCCAAATAAATATGCATAAGAAATGATAATCAAAATAAAATATATGAGTCACAAAAATGATATTATTTTTAAGGATTAATTGATCCGTTGCCAAGGCGACCAGATTCAATCGGTAATAAGTATTGTATCAAGTTACACTGTACTAAAGGACCCGATGTTCTGACTAAATATGAAAAGCAAGAATGATTGTAAATACAGCAGATGCCATTAAAACCAGCCATAATGAAAATAATAAAGTACACTAGTAAACTATATATATTTCGTTTGAACCTCAGAATCCGTTTTCAGAATCTGAAATTACCCATTTTGTTCACTTCAGGATACCATTTGTTCATTCCCATCAATCCGGATATAATGAGACTAAACAACTAGTCAAAACAAAATTTAATGTGAACACGGCTGAACACCATGAATCAACATTGCTAAGATGAGTTACTTTCATGACCGTAGTATCTTAGATTTAAGCATTTGAATTAAAGTATGTATAGGTAAATTGAGATTACAATTACAACTTCTATCTATTAAATCTATTCAACATTGTCATGCATTGTGAAAAAAGAAAGGTATAAAATTACAATTCTGATTGAGAACCGGACAATGACGCGCCTCAATTAGAAATTATAGAAACTTATCTCAGGCAGTCAGGATGACAGTTACGAGTTAATAATATTTAATAGGTTATACATTTGATATTCATGTAAATATGACGTGTAAATTTGGCTTCCTGGAATATGTACAGCTGTATGACTGTTTTAAGATTGTCAACGAAAACAACTAATATATTTATCATTTAATTGCAATTAGGGATGGATGTGTGAGATATTTTGAAACTGTATCAAGAATATTGCAAAGAGCTTCGTTGTCAAGGTAAAACAGTATGTGATGGAAATCACAGAGTGACTCTTTAAGTTAAGCTTAAGGCACAAATATACATAATTAAAAAAAATTTATATTTACCCTGCAATATTACAGAGATAGCTCAAGTAATAAAATAATTTATGTTTAATGCGAACCCCGATTGATAAGATGTTATCATTTCAAGATGTCTAGTAATTAGAAGAAGAATTTTTTCCACTTGTACTTTTTTTGTGCCAAAACAAGTAACGGGGCGACAGAAGCATGGCATACAATTCAGTGACAAAATTATGCTTTCAGTCCAACAAGTGGTTTTTATTGCCTACAATTTTACAAACTGTTTTTTGTGTGCATTTTTTGCGGCTAGAAGTCTTAGATCAAATAGTATTGGAATTTAAAAGGTAAAGCTGCTCCTATTCCTACATATTATATATATGAAGATAATGATAATTTTGATTTATGACGTTATTTCATTTAACACTACAGATACCCCGTATTCCATATGAATCTTTATATGGTAGGTTTTCAAATAAAGTAACGGTAACACTAAACGAACACAGTAGATGAAGTTTTAGAACTTTGAAAATCTAAACACATGTCTTAAAAGATGATAAAAATGTATTTGTTCAATAAAATGTTGTGTGTTTGTTTGCATTAAAACTGATATTATCTTAATTTGTTTTGGTAAAATTTGACATCAAATTTCTATTTCTTGGTATGTCAAAACCTTCCTATCAATGAATTTGCAGTTTTCTCCTCTCAAGAATGTTTTGAATACATCTCAATGAAGTTTCACATATCTATCCCTTGGGTATTTTCTCGGAAAATTATCTTTATATGGCAGACTTACTCTCCATAAACTACGTTTTCAATAAAGAAAGGCATTGCATGGTGTAAAAATGAGAGGCATTTGAATACACTGTCTATGTTATCTGAATAATAATAGTGAGTAGAACGGTTTAGCATTTTGGATTTATATCAAACATGAAACGCTCCACCTCTCAAGATTTATTTTCAGTAACAACTTACGAAAAACAATAACAGAAATTGCATAACTTGTTTAACTTAAGACAATCAATTGATAAATAGATTTATAATGTCTTATGAAAAATGTCAAAATGTATCTCTATTAACGCGTGGATATGTATCCATTTGTATAGGATACATGTATGTACGTTCGTCCAGTGTTTGATTAACATGACTATAACGTGTTTTAAATCCCCTAAAAAGACTTTGATCTAACAGTACAAGATGCGACTTATGACGCACTTCGAAACTGTAAAAAAGAAGTGTTACCCAAATCTGCAAGCATTCAGCTATTAAACTTGTCTTGTCTATCACATGTTATCGGTACAATCGGCAAGCATTCAGCTATTATCGGTAACATAGTTCCAAGGAAACTGGACTTTGGGCTCTGGACCAGTGTTCTTTCTGAGAGTATGAACTCACGGGATAAATTTCGTCTCTCCAGCAGGTGTTCGTCAAAATTGCAAAGAACGTTATAAGATTGTCAGAGCTGCAAAGATTTCAAACCATGCCTTGGGGGATCAATAATATACAAAATTTAATATACATGTAGTAATGTTGAGAGTTGTATTTCTCATCCTGATAAAATTACAAACTTTATAGAGCAGAGAACTTGTATATATTTGCACATAAATTCTTTGTCTTCAAAGTTAGATAGTTGTACTTGTGACATCTATAACGCAAACCTCACCCAAATGAAAATCCTGTATCTTCTTCCGTCATGTTAGAACTTTACTCGGAGCTATATGTTCGAATGTGCATTACAAAAAGTAATTTTTGAAATGTGAAATTTACCAAGTTTTTGTATGCAAATTGACCTGTTTATTTGAGTTACATTCTAGTTTAATGTACGTATGTTATATGTAAGCATACTGTTATACTATATATATGAGAGTATGAATACCTACCAAAGCCACCAAACTACATGTTAACATAAACGTAACTATGATGCAAATATACTAAACTATTTAGACATTTCTTGTCATGTAACTCAAATTCACATATATAAAGTACGTATTGACACAAAAATCAAATGTTGAAGATTCATTTTCCCTAAAAATTTACAAAGGTTCGTTTGAATGTAATTGAATCAATTTGCGTCATCATAGACAACTCATGACGTTTTCCTATTGTTTGATGACGCCAAACAATAAGATTCATAGTGTTGTTTCACTTGATAAAAATAAGTATGTTCTACATTGACTGCATTGACATATATCAAAATGTCTGCAAGAAATGGAATAAATCGAGTTCTTTAAACGATTTTGATATCATATCAATTATACTAATTTTTTATATCTGATTCTTAAGCTGACAGGAATCAATTGTATGTACCAAAACACTTCATTGATGATTGATTACATTCTTGCGGATAGAAACATATTATTTTTCATTTTGATTTTCGAATAATTGATTTCTGTATTTTTAAATGTTATTTTAAATGTATCCCAATTCCTTTTGCTGACAATTATTAAACGGTAAATATTCAAAGCGACGGAGGAATCAATGAATCAAAAATAAGTAAAATATACACTCTTATATCAAACAATCCTACCTGAACCATCTATACTCATGTGCAAAAGAAACGTCCCCAAACATTTTTTATTTGTATTTTTTTATCTAATGACATTGAACCTAACTCAGTGTTAGGAGTAGGTCACATAAACACTCAAGTTATTGACATGACCACAAAAGGACAATAAATGCACGTTTTTTACGAGAAAAATGAGTTTTAATCAGTGAACTTTCCTAAATGTACATAAAAATACCCGTATGGTCTTGGGGTATAAAGCCCCCGCCAAAATGTTTTTGGGCATCAGTTACATCATGTTGACAACAAGAACATGCCGCAATTAACTTCAAAGCAGAGAGGGTGAGCAAAGTGGATGCTTCAACTTGGCGCTACAAACGACCATGTCGCTAGAATCTTGAACTGCTCGAAGCAAACAATTGGTAGGCTGTTGATGCATTTTGGACAGACTGGCAGGACAATAAACAGGCCCAGGAGCTACAGACCGAAGGTGACCACCCCCATTGAAGACAGACATTTACGGGTGCTTCCCCTGAGGAACATTTTCCTGACTGTGACGTCATCAGCTGCACACAGCCTGAATCATCGAATCAGCAGATGGACAGTGACCAGACGACTGCGTTAACACGACATTTGAGCAAATCGACCTCTCAGAGCAATGAAGTTAAAGCATCAAATTTGACGTCGAATACTGGCTTTAGGGAGTACTGTTCGTCAATGTTGTGAATGTCTTGGTCTAGCCAGCAAGATCTCCGGATATGTATCCAGTAGAGCATCTTTGAGGCTACCTCAGGCGACGTATTCGACAACGCCAACAGCCTCCACTGACAGTGCAGGACTTGAGTCGTGTTTTGCAGGGGAAAAATGGCACCATATCCATAGTCGTGTTATTAGGCGATTTATAAACCATGTCCGCGGTCGTGTTGCGTTACTTGTTGCATCACAAGGAGGCCACAGCCGATATTATGACGTTTAAGTAACTGAAGCAGTGTGATTTGTGTTTTGACAGGTGATCGAATACCGGACAATACACCCCTAGTCAACTAATCATCTTGTAAAACGGTAAAAAAATGTCTTTATGTTTCATGAATTCTTGCAATTTGATAAATATACAACAAGTTTATAATAATAAATGTCAGAATATACAAGTGTTTTGAGATTTGCTATTTATAGTTTGAAAACGTTTGGGGACGTTTCTTTTGCACGTGAGTTTATTTGTAATATTCAATTCGGCTCATGAACCGTAAGTGAACATGATAGATTGATAATGTAAATGTTTTTGTGCATGAGTGACCAAAACAAATTATCAACCGCAGCGCATAATATCAGTTAAAGTATTCTTCAAAATGCAGAATTAATGAATAAATAGTATCACCACTTGAAGGACTATTTCGGCATAAAATTTGGTTTTACATTTGATACAATTGTATATTGAATTTCTGAAGTTTCATTGTACATACATTTGAATACGGACATGTCAAGACTTATAAAGTTATTCAGTTAGCATATATAAGAATCTGAAATCATTTCATATCACAGATCACGTTACCCTTGATGAGACAGACTCTAGTTCTAATTAAATTTGCTGTACAATTGGTGTCATTCTTTCATGTCATTTGAAAATCCTTGCAGTTAGTATACAAACAGGTATAGAAACATAATTAAATATAAACACAGTAACTTAGGTATTAAACCTAGCATTAATCTTTTCGTGATGGCCTCAAGTCGTCAAATACATATTCACTACTGCGATGTCTACATGTTTGAAGTATTGATAACATGGTTTGAGCGGATACTCTTGCCACTTTCATACAAAAGATCATATAGGTATAACTATTTTAAACAAAGGTCATGTTGGCACTTGTTAATACTAAATCCTTTAAACTGTATTTACAAGAACAAACTTAAAATCAATATTTATCAAGTTTATTTCATGTATTATTCAATAGTAAAGTCATTGATTATAATGTTCGATAAACGATTTGATAAAACAAATGATTAATGTATCTCCTCTTTTTAATAGATACAGTCATAAAATATTCAACAAAGATAACCTTCATTTTCCACACTATTGAACGATATAGCATTTTCATTTCTGATAATATGATTCACCAGTTTGGAAATTAACATCATACAAGATTTTAAACCATTATTCTTATAGAAAAATGTATCTGGTGTCAGCAAGAGAATGACGCTACAGAAATCTCAATCCAATTTATTTTAATTTTACATGTATGCTTGCCATTGGATAAGTAATTCAGCTAAATGTTTCATTGATTTAGAAATAATCTTCAAAAGATTTATTGGTAATAATACAGCAATTTAATTCGATTTAGTGATAGCTAAACAACAGGATTAAGTGTATAAATGGGGAGGTAATAATCGAAAGAAACTGATTAATACGTCATTTTGTGGATAAATTATAAAACCATTCTTCTTGTCCTGAAATTATTTATTTTGAATAATTAAAACATGAAGAAGGATATCGAATATAGAATCGACCAAGTTTCAAAATCTATGCGACATCATTATCCAACAGCACATCTTAACAGATACATTGTAGTTACTGAGAAACATTTTTCATCTCTAGAGTTCTACACGTAGTAAAGGTCACAATCGATATTTTAAAAAACTATTCATCTTCAGAAAATAAAATTTGTTACATGAGAGCATTGGGTTTCAATTTTCCTTCTTATCAAAATGACATTTTCAAATGATTTGACTTTCTCAATATATGATAAACTTACGCAACTATAATTCAGACTGTTATTTGTTTTTCGTAATGACTTTCGAATGACGAAGAGCAGATTTATTTGCTTTTCGTCATTCATATTGTTGTGCTATGTAAATGACGAAAAGAGAATTTATTTTCTATTCGTTATTCATATTGTTGTGCTATTCGAATAACGAATAAGAAATAACAATCTAAATGCTGATTTACCAAATTCAATGATATTTTCCATATTTTTTATATTTGGAACCGGTAGTACAGATACATAGGATGGCTAGATCATACAAAATGTTTTAGGTATAACTATGAAGGATGTACTACTAAGGCAAAATATATAGAAATTTGAACTTTTAAAAACACAACTAATACCTTTGTCAATCCAATCGTGTAAGTAAAACTTGAATTATGAATTACAAAAATGTGTAATAAATCGTTTGAATATACAAAGTCAGTTAATTCCAATTTGTCTTTTGACAAATAGCTGAGAATTTAGATCCAAAATAGCAATTTATGACATAATGTCAATCCTAAGTAAACCAACCAAATCAATTATTATGTAAACGCATGTGACGGAAAACAAAATAATCCAGCAAGTAGATGTTGTTAGCAGATGTTTAAGGTTTTTAAGATGATTGTCACTCTCTGAGGGGGAGGAGGGAGAATCACTTTTCTTGAATGGTTGTTTCTTCAAATTTGTATTAATATTGTTTAAGTCAAATGCATTTTCTTCAGAGAATGTAACATCTCATTGATGAACTCAATAATTTTTAGTTAAATAATAAATTATCGCTGATAGTTTTGTTAGATCAATCTGATGACCTAAAAACATGATACAGTCCTTTTTTAGATTCTCTTTGTTGTAAACTGACATTCAATGATTAACCCATAAAGATATATTAAAGGGGCAGTAGCACGTTTTTTATTTTTTTTATTTTAGAATTTTCACTGATGATTGTAAGTTAATGCTAAATGTATTATTTTGACAGTGTCAAAAATCTCAATACACAAGCCAATCATCCATAGTCAGAGGACAAAGAATGAAGATTCACATAAAATCCACTGTCGGCCATTTTGTGTGAACACCTTTAATTCATTTTGTGTAAGAAAAAGGAATCGCAAGGCTAAACTTTACATTATGTATTTGAATTATTACTACTCCGCTTAGTTTAAATATGTTGTCTTTCAATTAAGACCATTAATTTTCATTTTCCTGGCATCACCTTATATTCCCCCTAAAACTTGCTACTGCCCCTTTAAAACCTCATCCTCAATTTCTAAGATGTTCACTATCTAAAACGCATCCTTATACTCTAGATATGGACAGTTATGAGTTCAAAAACTATTATTATTAAGTTGTCAGACAGCTCAATACCCAAAATGACCATAATACATGAATAGTACCAAAATGATAACGTTTACCAAAACTACTGCTTGCATGGCAAATAACATACAGATTCCCTGGAGAACATTTATTTTTTCCTTCAAAAATTTTCACAGTTTTTCTTTAAAAAATTCATTGTATATCTTGGAAACTTTTCGCATATTGAATGGCAATCACAACAATCATTACCCTAAACGGCCATTTCATATTAAATATCAGCTCAAACAGTCTATGATGATTAATTAATTAATCAATTTAATAGCTTAATTCTAAACAAGCTAAAAATTTTATAATAGATATGACCAAGGTCTTTTTTCAATCAAGATTCCAAAATTTGAACTAAAAGCGATAAGAAGTTCAGTGACATATTTCATTAAATAATTACGTCCATAAAGCTTACGTGAACTGTTTTTAGTCTTGACAAACGCCTAATGGAAAATATTAAACACTTTGATTTAACAAGAAATGGTATTGAATAAATTCTATAACTAGTATATAATAAACATTGTATCTTCAAGGAATAAGTCATATTTTGGCACCAACTAATAATTTTAAAAGTAGAATATATCAGCAAGAAATGTTATTAAACATGCAAATGATGTAATTGATTATAATCTTCTAGCTTAGTTCTATATTAAGATCCACCTACCCTTATCATACAGATATATATGGACATTATATTTTCATTGAGTCTCAAGTCTCATGTGTATAATATTTCTTTGGATTGTCAATGAAGTCTTTGGGGATGATATCATTTGACAAATTATTTGGTTATTGACAGAACAACTCTTAAGGGAGTAATCAATTCGTTCTTCTTTATCATATCCACAGAATCCACCATATTGAAGTTATATTAGGGTCTCTTATTTATCTCATGTATTGCCTCTGATGAAAAACAACTACTATATATAAAGATTTTTTTCTGTCAAACTTTCAAGTTTTCTTTTTCAATACAGCTCTCCTTTAGCATAATAAAAAGATAAGCAATGAATTCAGACGAAAGGGTAATTTCAACTGATCAATTGCTAAAGCTTGGGAAAAGGACACTTTGACAGATTGTTTTTTAAGGGATAATACAACTATGGTGATGACATTGTCATGGTCTTTTTACGACTACTTCAAAAGCAAACTGAAGTTTTGAAAAGCATTGAAGAATCTATAAGCTAACTGTTTCCTAATGATTTTCAAAACTTAATACCTTACAACTCATGCTATGACAGTTTAAGTTTGGGAAAGTGATATATCAATGAATTTGACATTCATATAACCTTTAAATTTGTTCTTTCGTCAACTCATAATCATTAAGCATAAAACATGGTTCAAATTATCCTGATATATTGATTTAACTGTGAAAACCAAAATTTATTGTATTATTACACTCCAATATATTAAAGCGTCTATCATGAGGTTGAATGTTTGTATGCGTCGTAAGTGCATTGTAAATTGTAATTTGACAAACAAAGACAATGGAAACGTGTGAGCTTAACTGGATGTCATTTTGAGGAAAGTGAAATATGTAATGTTATTTTTTCTATGCAGATTCCTGTTCAAATTTCTAGGCTGATGCTCCCATAACCTTTGAGTTTTATATGGTAAACACAAATAAACTCCAAACACATAAGCATCATTCTGACAATAATAAATCACACCCTTGCTCTTTTGAATGCTACCTCTTAAATATGAGCGTTACAGTTCTCATTGTAATTTGAAAGATACATAAGCAAAGTGTTATAAAGTTATAAGAAGAGGGTCTTGTTTTTTTAAACATTTAGGGGTAGAATCACTTACAGGTTGCTTCTAACAAAGCAAATGTTTTCAAGCATTTGCAAGACATGTTCCTTATTGAAGCACAAGTAGTCATTATTTATACATAGTTATACTTATGAATAAAATGAATATAGTACATTATTAATATATAGCAATGCTTAAATGGAATGAATAAGTATCGAAATATAAGACATGTTTGTTTTTGAAAAATTAGGCCAATTATTAGGATTAGACATGAAACAACAAAACAACAAAACACACCTTGATAGCTCGTTTTATAAGCTCAACCGAATACTTGCAATGCTTGAGTATACTTTGTAACGTTTCACTGTATCCTAGACAGACAGATGCCAATGTTTGTAACCCAAAACTGCCGACGCCATGTTTGATATGTAATAGCCGTAGGGGATAGTTTTGATTGATTGAGAGTTGATTAGATTTATGTTATAAAGAATTCTATTGAATACTTGATTAAAATTGTCCCAATCTATCGAAAACTCGACAGAAATATAAAAAAAGTGGCAAACTACAATTGATGCACAAACTACTTAATTTTTTTTATTTCAGCTGATATTCCAAATAAATATGCAATCCGAATTGATAACTAAAAGAAAAGATGTGAGTCATAGAAATTATAATAGTTTAAGGTATTAAATGATCCGTTGTCAAGGTGAGTAGATGAAAATGGCAATAGGTATGGTATCAAACTACTTTGTAGGACCAGATGTTCTGATTAAATTTAAAAGCATAAGTAATTGTAACAAAGCGCAGATGCTCGAATGTCCATAAATGCCAACCATCATAAAAGTAGTTAAAACTATTGTTTATCTCGTTGGAACCTGTTAAACGAATTGGAGGCTCCGTTCACAGAATCTGAAATTACACAATTTTGCATGTTTTTATTACCATCAACTATTCTCTAAAATTTCAAAAAGCTTTTCTACCATATTTTGTCTCTATATAAAATGAGACTGACCATCTTAAACATGCTGATTTTGTATTTTAGATTTAAGCACTGACAATGAAGTAAAGTTAAAATGAGGTTACATTCAACATTTCTTGATGAAATGATACTGTCAGCATTTGCCTTCAAAATAGCTAAATTCGTTTTGAAAACGATTAACATCAAGCTTAAGGTAACTATTGGGAGGCACTCCGTGAAATGTGGGGGGTCATTCATGTTTATACCAAATTTTCCACTATTGTCATCTGACCGAATGGTATCGACTGATGCAGGGAAGAGTCCTTTTAAATCTTTTCGACGTCAAATGAAGGTATGAAGTCGCGATAATGATCAAATCCAGGAAATGACACACGTCAATCAGTTAAACGGAATTTTGGAAACTAATTAAACACAAAAAGAATGTCAATTATGGTCTTGTATAGATTTGAAATTGAATCATTCTCTCTTGGTATGTCCAAACCTTTCACTATCAATAGACCCACAGTTTCTTTTCTTCAGAATAGTTCCTGTGTTTTGAATACATATTTATATTTATTTTCACATATCTATCCCTAGCGTACATGTATTTTCTTACGAAGTAGGCAAATCGAGAAATGATCTTTATTTGGCAGACATTTCATTCTCCAAAGACTACATATACGTTTGCAGTAAAGAAAGTCATTGAATAATGTAAAGATGAATTTAAACATGACTATAACACGTTTTATACCCCCGAATAAGTCTTTTATTTAACCTAACAAGATGTGATTTATGACGCACTTGAAACCTGTGAAGTTGAAGTGAAACCCAAATTTTCAAGTATTGAGCTATTATACTTGTCTTATCAAACAGAAGTTCTCGTAAACGTGGTTCAAAGGAAACTGGACTTTGGGCCCGGACCAGTTTCCTTTCTAAGGGAATAAAATCATGGGATAAATTTCGCCTCTTCAGCAGGTATCAGCAAAAATGCAAAGAACGTTATAAGATTGTCACAGCTGCAAAAATTTCAAACCATGCCTTGGGCCTTAATAAAGTAATGTTGAGAGTTGTATTTCTCATCCTGATAACACTACAAACCTTATAGAGCAGAGAACTTGTATATATTTGGACATACATAGTAAATTCTTTGTTTCAAACTTCGATAGTTGTACTTGTGACATGTAAGGCAAACCTCACCCAAACAAAAAATCGGTATCTGCCTCCGCATGTTCGATTTTTTAAACTGATTGATTTCTCTATCTTTAAATGTTACTTTAAGTGTGACTCAATTCCTTTTGCTCACAGCTATTAAACTGTAAATAAATCAAAGCGACAAAAGAATCAATGAATCGAAAAATAGATATGCACTCGAATATCAAACAATCCTATCTCAACCATCTATATATAATATTCCATTGGGCTCATGAACCGTAAGTGAACATAATGTATTGATAATGTAAATGTTTTTGTGCATGAGTGACCAAAACAAATTATCAACCGCAGCGCAAAATATCAGTTCAACTATTCTTCAAAATGCATTCATATAATGTTTATTAACCTACATATTTGATACCATTTCCGAAGACATCTGGTGCCATTGATAAAAGTCGGAATAAATGAATAAATAGTATGTCAACGTAAAATGACTTGTTTGGCATACAATTTGTTTTTACATTTGATACAAATGTATATGGAATTTCTGAAATTTCATTGTATATGCATTTGAATAAGGACATGTCATCACTTATAAAGTTTTTAAATTAGCTTATATAAGAATCTCAAATCATTACATATCACAGATCACGTTACCCTTGATGAGACAGCCTGTAATTCTAATATGTTTGCTTTACAATAGGGACCTAATATCGAGTCATTTGAAAACCCTTGCAGTTGGTTTGCAAACTCCTTAGTAAACAAACAAGTATAGACAAATTCAAAACAAAAACACAGCAACTTTAATGTTAAACTTAGCATTAATCTCTTCCGATGGCATGAAGTCGTCAAATACCGGATTTGGAGACTGAATCAACGGATTAATGAATCAACATTTAATGAGTTTATATAGAGATTAGTTTGGTTACAGCTGGCTACCGTTCGGATACCGCGGGATTCGGATTTTCGGTGGACGGATTATCGAGGTCTGACTGTATTCACTTCTGCGATGTGAACATGTTGGAGGTACACAAAATACTCAAATATTAGAAAACACGGTCTTTGTAATCTGGTGTGGACATGTTGAAAGTATTGATAACATTTTTTTGAGCAGATACTCTTGTCGCGTTCATACTAAAGATCAAAGGCATAACAAGGATAAACAGAAGTCCTTTAAACATTACATTTAGTCTGTCAATCGGAAAAACGGCTACATTTTCTTCTTATTTCTCCCCCTCAATATATATACTGGTACTGAAACTAGCATTTCTCTCCTTTGGTTGCCATATTGTTGGCGCTACTAACATGTTGACATCACATCTACAAAATAATGTGACGATGTACATGCAGCAGTAGAATAGTGATACTGAAATTTACAACGCAATTTATTACAAGGATAATAATCGATTATATAACAAATGATTCTTTTTTAAATTCGGTCTTCCCTGAAGAAAAACTTAAAATCAGTATATGTAAAGGTCATTTCATGTATTGTTCAATAGTAATGTCATAGATAACAAGGTTCGATAAACGATTTGATGAAATAAATTATTAATGTATCTCCTCCTTTAAATAGATATAGATGTAAAATATTCAATAAAAATAACCTTCATTTACCCTACTATTGACATATATTCATCTTACTAAGGCTGCTTTTCTGACAATATGATTCACCGTTTTGGAAATCAATATAATACAACATATTCAACCATTATTCTTATGAAAAAATGTAACTGGAATCCTTAACAGAATGACCTTACAGAAATATCATTTTGATCCAATTAGTTTACATATTTTACATGTATGTGCTGTCAATTGCATTTTCTTAAGATACGTAACTATTACAGGTAATTGTTTCATTGAGTTAGAAATAATCTTCAAACGATTTATTGGTAGTAAAACAGCAATTTTGTATTCGATTTATTAGGTTCCTAAGCAACAGGATTAAGTGTATAAATGGGGAGGTAATACTTGAAATATTGAGCTGATAAATAGGTCATTTTGTGGATCAATTTTATAACAATTCTTCTTGAATTGAACTTATCGATTGTGAACAATGAAATCACGAAGAAGGATATCAAAGGCAATATTGAATCGATCAAATTTTAAAATCGATAAGACATCATTATCCAAACACAAAGAGTTTGCTGAGAAGCATTTTTCATCTCTAGCCTTCTTCACGTAGTAAAGGTCACGATCGATATTTCATTCTTTTTAACATTTAAAAAGTTTTCAATCTTCAGAAAATATGATGATAATTTGTTACATGAGAGCATTGGGTTTCAATTTGCCTTCTTATCAGAATGACATTTTCAAATGATTTGACTTTCTCAATATATGATAAACTTACGCAACTAGAATTCAGACTGTTATTTGTCATGACTTTCGAATGCCAAAGAGCAGATTTATTTGCTTTTCGTCATTCATATTGTTGTGCTATGTACATGACGAAAAGAGAATTCATTTTCTATTTGTTATTCATATTGTTTGTGCTATTTGAATGACGAATAAGGAATAACAATCTAAATGCTGATTTACCAAATTCAATGATATTTTCCATATTTTTCTATTTGGAACCGGTATTACAGATACATAGGATGGCTAGATCATACAAATGTTTTAGGTATAACTATGTTGGGACGTAGTACAAAGTCAAAATAATTAGAAAAACAAACTTTTCAAAACACGACTAATCCCATCATGTAAGTAAAATTTTAATTATATGAATTACAAAAATGTGTAATAAAACTTTTTATATATACGAGGTCAATAAATTCTGTGTTTGTCTTTACACGGAGGAGTTTATAATTGAAATCCAAAATAGCAATTTGTGACGTAAAGTCATTATTTCGCAATCAACCAAATCAATTATTTTGTAGACGCATGCGAAAGAAAACAAAAAAGTCAATAAGTAGATGTTGTAAGCAAATGGTTTAGGCCATTGGGATGATTGTCCTAAATTATCAGTTTATTATTTTGCTCTCTGAGGGAAGAATTATGCTTCTTGAAATGTATATTAATATTGTATAAGTCAAATGTATTATCTTCGGAGGATCATACATCTACCTGATAATTCTTAGTTAGATAATAAATTTTCACTTACACTGCTGACCTAAAAACATGATACTGTCCCTTTTGGATCCTCTTTGTTGTTTACGGACATTCAATGATTAAAACGTAAGGATATATCAAAACCCTATCATCAATCTGGAAGTTGGTAACCATCTAAAAAGCATCCTTTTACTCCAGATATGTAAAATTCTTTAGTTTCTTCGTATTTCGTAAAACATTACTTAAATGAACAACAAAGAATTATATTTCTAAAAATCACAGTATAGACTAAATTAAAATAAAGTATCTATAAGCGAAACGAATTGTAAACTGATGATATTTACATGATAGATATCATAAAAATGATGGTATTTAGTTTTTATAGACAGCTCTATAGACCCAAAATGACCATACCTGAAAAATTTACATTATTTCGTATTTCGTAACAACAAGGTGCTTGTGAATTATATTTCTAAAAATCACAGTGTAGACTTAGTTAAAATAAAGTATCTATAATCGAAACGAATTGTAAACTGATGATATTTACATGATAGATATAATAAAAATTATGGTATATAGGTTTTATAGACAGCTCTATAGACCCAAAATCTTCATACCTGAGAACTTTACATTATTTCGTATTTCGTAACAACAAGGTGTTTGTGAAGTATATTTCTAAAAAACACAGTCTGGACAAAATTACAATAGAGCATCTATAAATGAAAAAAAATGTAAATTGATGATAGTTTTTATGATAGATATCATAAAAATGATGGTATATAGGTCTTGATAGACAGCTCCATGCCCAGATGACCATAATACATGAATAGTACCAAAATGATAACGTTTACCAAAACAATTGCTTGCATGGCAAATAGCAAACATAATTCCCTAAAGATTATTTTTATTTCTTCAAAAAATTGCAACAGTTTTTTTATGGAAATTCATTTTATACCTTGTAACCTTGGTCGCATGTTAAATAACCATCACAACAATCATTACAACAATAAACAGTGATGACTTTTTGTAATTATTTTAATAGGTTAATTCTAAACAAGCCAAAAACATATTATTTGTATAAATAGATATGACCAGTGGGTTTTTTCAATGTTCAATAACAAATTTAATAAAATAATTACGGGCATGAAACTTAAGTGAAATGCTATTAGTCTTGAATTTAAACCAAATTTTTTAAAATATTAGACACTTTGTTGACATGATTCAACAAAAATGCTATGATAATTAATTATATAACTAGTATATGGCAAATAACAAACAGATTCCCTGAAGAACATTATATTTTTTTAAAAATCGGTAACAGCTTTTTTATGGAAATTCATTTTATACCTTGGAACCTTGGTCGCATGTTAGACAACCTTCACAAAAATCATTACCCTGAACGACCATCAAACATCACATATCAACTTAAACAGTCTATGATGATAATTATTGTTATCATTAACTTAATAGGTTTATTCAATACAAGCCAAACATATATTATTTGCATAACTAGATATGACCAGAGGATTTTTTCAATCAAGATGCCCAAATTCGAACTAAAAGTGATTTGAAGTTCCACGACAGACTTTATTGAATAATTACGTCTATGAAACTTAAGTGAAATGCTTTGAGTCTTGAATGAAAACAACTTTCTTATGGTAAATATTAGACACTTTGATGACATGATTAAACAAAAATGCTATGATAATTAATCCTATAACTATAATATAATCTAGATATGGACAATTCTGAGTTCAAAAACTATTATTATTAAGTTGTATATCTTGGAAAATTGTCGCACGTTGAATGGCCATCACAACAATCATTACCTTAAACGGCCATTTGATATTAGATATCAGCTCAAACAGTCTATGATGATTAATTAATTAATTGATTTAATAGGTTAATTCTAAACAAGCTAAAATATATATTATTTCATAAATAGATATGACCAGGGGCTTTTTTCAATCAAGATTCCAAAATTTGAACTAAAAGCGATTGGAAGTTCAGTGACATATTTCATTTAATAATTACGTCTATGAAACTTAAGTGAAATGCTTTGAGTCTTGAATGAAAACGGAAAAATTTCTTATGGTAAATGTAAGACACTTTGTTGACATGATTAAACAAGAATGCTATGATAATTAATCCTATAACTAGACTATAATTAACACTGTGTATTCAATGAATTAATCATAATTTGGCTGTTTTGTACAAACTAATAATTTTCAAACTAGAATATGTTAGGAAAGAACTTTTATTAAACATGCGATTGATGTTATTGTATATTATCTTCTAGCTTAGTTCTATATTAAGATCCACCTACCTTTCTCATACAGATAACTATGTATGTTATATTGTCATTAAATCTCAAGTCTCAAGTGTACAATATGTCTTTGGAATGTCAATGAAGTCTTCGGGGATAATATCATTTGACAAATTATTTGGTTCTAGACAGAACAAATCTTGAGGGAGTAATCAATTCGTTCTTCTTTATCATATCCACAGAATCCGTCATATTGAATTTGTTTAAGTGCCATATTTATCGCATGCATTGCCTGTGATGAAAAGTGTACTTGATGGAATTGTCTTTCTCCTTTTCAATAATAGCTTGTCATTGTTACCATGTTATAATAATTGAGAAATAAGCACTTAATTTAAGACTGAATGGTTCTTTCTGCTAGTCATTTTATGTTTGCTTGAAAAAACGACCCATGACAGTTTTCGTTTTTAAAAGATAATACTAGATAATATATTTCTGGTGATAATATTTCCATTGTCTTTTAACGACCACTTCAAAAGCAACCTGGAGTTAAGAAAAGCATTAAAGAAGATACTATAAGCTAAATGTTTCATAATACTCTCCAAATAACTATATACTTCATCATTCATGTGATGACAGCTTGAGCTATGGAAAGTGATATATCACTGAATTTCACATTTACACTACCTTTGATTTTTTTCTTTCATAAACTTAAAATCATTTCACCTATAAATTTGTTATTTAATGATCCTTATAACTTGATTAAACTATGAAAACCAAAATCTATATGAATTGCATGCAAAAAAGAGAGCATCTATCAAGATTTTGCATATTTTTATTTGTCTTAAGTGCATTGTTATTTATTTAACTCAAACACACAATTAAAACGTTTGAATCTAACTGGATCCTATTGAGAAGGTGACATGATCTTTGTATTATTTATTCGAATTTGATGATGAAGCAAGGGCAAGCAAAGGTTTACCTTTCACCAAAGCAGGGAAATGATTAGACTAATTTCTATCCTCTGATGATTTATGTGCAGACAATGTCATTATCAAATCTGTGTTAACAGAAAATCTGACTTTCTGTCATTATCCTTGAGCCATATATGTTAGAGTAGATAATGTTCGAAACCTTTCATTTGCAATGTGTAAATGTTGACATTTCCTTTTTGTCATCTCTTAACCGAAATTTGTTTTTCAAACAACTTTGTAAGAACTTATAAAATGAATACTTAGTCTTATTATCATGTGGATCGTTGCTATGTGTTTAGTCTTGTTTAGAAGATATTTACAATGACGCCAATGTCAGGAATTTTGAAGTTCCTGTTCAACTCCTTAAACTTCCGTAAAATAATTCTCATCTTTGCTGGAAGCATTTTTATAATTGCCGAAAATTAGATAGTTTTATTTGATATTTTGTTAATATCAGATGTCCTGATTTATGAAAATTGACAAAAATAGAACACATTTTCGAAATTTGGTAACCGTCCTACAAAACTTCCTGCTTGTTTGTCTTTCAAATCTTGCTTCCATCGACAAAACAATAAGTCTGTCCGACAAGGCTGGAAGCTTCAGGGACTCAAATCCTTTTCAAGAACCAATTGCGTTCTGTCATTATAATTGACGTAATAACCTTGTGGTTTGACTCTATTTCTGTCTAGCTAAATCTGTCTCGGCATAGGAAGTCTATGGATTTTAGTGTATTGGACTCATTCAGTCTTAGTCAATCTTATTCTGAAACTTTTAACAAAAGCAAATATCAGGTATAATATGTCAAATTTTATGTACTCTGTTATATCGAACTGAATGGATATATTTTATAGAAGGAACTGATACATATGTGTATGGTAAATGTAAAGAATCATCATTTTTTTATTCATGAAATCCCTGAAAGATGATCCAAAAGATACTTTTGGAAGAAGAACTTACATTATTAAACTTTTCAAATTACTATTTCTGATTTTGGGACAACTGGGTTTACTAATCACATTAAGAACTTCTATTGATTATTGAACAAAGCAGCGTTACACTAAGTTTGAATGACTATCAACAGTGTTTAAAATATAGCCTGTCCACCAGTCCTTGACTGGCTACTTTTTGCAAGGACTGGTTACTTTTTGGTCAGGACTGGTAACTTTTCAATGTTTTTCTCTTTTTCCCCTTAGAAATTGGCCAATAATTTTTCAGGACAGGCTAAGTTTCCAATCTATTTTATACACTGCTATCAATCTTAATGACTTACAAATTGCAAAGATATTACCTTGGGTGTGTTCAGTTAACCAGAACCGTTCAACCATTTAACTATGTTATAACAAATAGGGTGACATCTGACATTGTTATCTGTAATCCCTCAAAATATCGTTAAACAGGAACTTGAATGACTTTTTCAGTTTTCTTGTTAACGATGCAAATGCTATGAAATATTCATCCAAAATCATTGCATAACCTTTACAAATTTAAATTTAAAAATTATTTAGGAAACAATAACATGAGAGGTCATAAAGATTTAGGGATTTAATTTTTACCATTTTACATGATACCATAACTCATGATATTATATCAATCAGCAGCCTTTTCATACAGCCAACATATGTAATTTTTCTTCAGTGGGCTCATGACTATTGATGGAGTTTTACAGCTATTAATATACAACTTTGTATGATTTTTTTAAGAAACTACGACATTCTGATAGTTGAAATATTGTTCAATCAACATATAATTAAATCGGCTCCCTATGTCAGTTAGATAAGTTTAATAACTTAAACAAAATGAAATGTCATTGTTACATCGATAGAAGACATAATGTAACTATAACCTTTCGAGGTTATAAGATATGTTCTATTTTTAAAAAGTATTTTTAACCAAACTACAAGAAACACTGAAGGCGTATGATTAACAAGGCCATCAACAATACAGATATTTAGTTTGTTCTTAAAATAACTGAAACGCACTTGAATAACATTCAATCAACAGTGGCGACTTTATGGTATCTTATTTTTGATTACCTAGGTTATTTAGAATCTATCGATCGTGGTTTGAATTATATCGTTTTACCCTTAAGCATAACGGTTATGTATTAACCTTATAAGGTGAAGGCCAGCAAGTTATGTCACTTATGCAACACAGCTAAAAAGGCTGGTTCTTACATAACCTTGATCAGGGAAATCGATGAACTTTTGGTTCTGAAAAACTTGTTTTGTTCCTTTTTTTCATATCTTATTTTACAGTATAGTAAAGTTATGTTCCTTAACATTTCGACAAAGACGATGTCAGAGACACAATACTGAAAGATGAAACCATATGGTTGATTAAACCGCTTTCATTGAACTGTTCCATATATTTTAGAAACTCTTTTACTATGACAAATACATTTGTCTTTAATGCTGTTATTTTTGCATCAAATGATTCTCTTCCAGCTCGTCAACGATAATGTTCTTAAAATTTTCATGACATATATTTTTAATGTAAATAAATAAAATTTAATTATTTTTCCATTTCACACATTTCACAATATAGATGTACACACCTTAAATCTTGAAAAACCTTATAGAATGTCTTTTTCTGTAATACCTATAATTTAAATAATTAAATATCAGAAACAGAACCTAGCTCCTTCAAACATAATGACAATATATGAATATATGATTCTTGAAACTTCTCATATTCAAATTCTAATATGATGACTATGGACTGTTTACAACACTATAGAATATTTACAACAAAGTTTGATTGCCTAATCTGCCTCAATCTAATATTTTAATGAGAAATTAATATAACATATTTGAATATGAAACATATCAAACAAAACAAATTCGATTATTATGTATGAACACTTATCTACTTACCTTGAGCCTTGATGAATGACAAGTAGAATTGTACATACAAATTTAACAAATATGTGATGTCATTATTGGTATTTATTAATAAAATTATATTCAGATTGTGTTGCTTGATATCTTTTCAATTAAACAATAAAGAAAATTACTAATGCTCAGTGACATGCTCTCTTTGATTCTAAACCCCGTTTAAACCAGTTTTGATTAAACAGTAAAACAACAGTTTAACCAAGGATAAATCTGCCATAAAACCCAAAGATATTTCTGTTAACATGTCCTAAAGATTAATTCAACTGAAACACTCCATAGATCAGAATTAATGTTAAATACCAAAAAGTCAAGGGCTTAAAATGAATTTTCTTACCAGTTCAAGGTTTCAGTTATGAGCTTATCATTGCAGTGAATATTCATGAGTCATGAAGTCTTTTTATTTTTTTCATTCTGAATGATAAGCACAGTTATAAAGCTTAAAAGGTGACAAAGCGTTTTGAATAATGAATACTGGAAATCTTGAATGCCATTTTTATAACAGTATCTTTTGAATAATTACGAGTAAATGTAAACATTAAGTATTGATATTATACAATAATATGATTCAAGTTCATAACATTTATAAACTTAACTTTTCTGAATTCGATATTAAATTATTATTCAATGTTTTGTTGAAAATGGATACCACGTCAGCATTACAACAAAGACAGGTCCAATTCCAAGTCCAAGTGTTGTCATAAATAAACTGATAAGAGTTGTCGCTGCCTTTCTTGACACAGCTTTATAAGGATATGATAATACTTCATCACAACTGTTGAAGAAAATGCACATTAATCTTTTCCCCACAAAATTGGCATGGATTTTCATGGCCTCTTCATAAACTAGAGTAATGAATGCACTGCAGAACATGAAAATAAGCTAAATGTTTCCTAGCAAACGCCAAAAAGAATATCTCATCATTCATGTAATGATAGGTTAAGCTAGAGAAAGTTTTACAATGAAGATACAATAACGTTTATGTTTTTTTCACAAAAGCGTTCATTCTTTAAATGTGAATAATAGGTTTAAAGTATGAGTTGATAAAACCAAAATTTTTGTGATTTTTCATGCCAACATAGTTATTAATCTATCAAGTTGCATGTTTGTATTTGTCGTAAGTGCATTGTGAAATAATGATAGAGACAAACATTGAAAAGTTTGAAATTAAAATAGTATAGTGAGTGCAAATAGTAGCTAAGAGAAAGACAGGTCTCAAACAATGAAAGAAAAATTCAAACATATCACGTTTGCTATGAACTTGAAATGCTTCCAATGATCCATGGATCACGTTTCACCTACAGACTTCAATTTGATTGTAAATGAATGGATGTATCAACAACTGATTGGGAAATGTGACTCGTATTTGTCTTCTGATATAAGTTGCATGCATTGTTGTGTATACATATTTTTTTAAACAATTTCTTACAATGTTTATTTGGAATAAGATACATTAGACCATGAAATAACTTAATTATCATGAATTGTTATGATTTCTTATGATATTAGGAGGCAAACGGTCATGTTCAGTTCAAAGATCACAAAAAAGCTGATACTTATCTAGTAAAAAATTCAAACCATTATGAAAATAGGCTTTTTCAGCCTTTTTGACTTTGGCCTTTCTGACCTTCAGTTATATCTCTTAGCTTATTGTTGATTTATGATTTATGATTTTTAATTTATATGAATTAACTTGGTATCCTTTATTTTAATTTTATAAAGAACCAGCATCTACATGAACATAATACTCAGGAACTGAACAGGCTAGCCTAATATCTGTCCCCTGCTGATTTTGTGTTCAGTAACAATCATTTAGGCTGTGTAAACAAAAGTGTCGGGATATTCAATCATATCCAAAAACAATATAGGTCAGATTCAATTTTGGCAGAAACGTTTCATTTGCAACGTGAATATGCTGACAAAGCTTTTTCGATTTTCTTTAGAAAAAAATCGAATTATTTCAAAAACGACTTTGCAAGAGTTCCTTAAAGTAATGAACGTCAGAATTTATAAATGGAGACTAAATATTTATTTCTGTGTGGATGTTTGCTTTGGTGTCAGTCTCGTTCAGAGAATATTCTCAACTATGTCAGCACAAGACAGGAGCTGTTGTCCAGTATTTATTGTCTTATTCCTACAATAAGGAAGCCCACAACACATTTTTTTGTTAAGCTTCAACCTCTGAAACTTATCATATAACAAGTGTCTTGCCTGGAAACGTTTCGTAAATTAAGAAAAGGATATAAACTTTTCAAATTTTGTTAGCATCAGACAAAATACCTGGCTTGTTTGTCTTTCAAATCTTTCCTCGATCGACCAACAATAAATCTATCTGCCAAGTCTGGAAGCTTCAGAGACTCAATTCCATTCCAAGAACCAATTGCGTTCTGTCATTATAATTGACGTAATAACCTTGTGGCTTGAGTCTATTTCTGTCCCAGCTAAATCTGTCTCGGTATAGGAAGTCTATGGATTTTAATAGTGGATTGGATGCTTCCGTTTTACTTAGTCATATTCTGAGCCTTTTATCAAGAACAGTTAATAGAATGTATTTTTTTAATTCAAATTTAGCTTTGATAACTTCAGAAACATATTTGTTGAAGCGGGAAAAATGAGAAAATTGATTCAATAATTTCAGAAACATTTTTGTTGAAGGGGGAAAAATGAGAAAAATGATTCAATAGTATCCTTCCCGTGGTTAAAATGTTAATACTACGTATTTTATAGTGTTAAGATACAATTCTTTAGGAAGAATCTTTCCATTTATGAATGGTTAACATGTTATCATTGTCTATACTTTTATATTCTTGAAAACCTTCATCGCTGATTCAGATGATGAAATGTTTTCGATAGAAGAAATTACATATTATCTTTCTGTTTTGATGATATGTATTTGGCAAATCTCATTTATGAACTTTGATTTATCAAACAACATTACTCATTGTAGTTAGTTTAAGTAACAAAATAAATCCTAATAACATCATACCAAATAACATTCCCCTTGTTTGTGTTCCTTAATACGGGTACCCCTCAACCATTTTACGTTGTTAACAACAACCAGATACATGTATATGGTTCATTTAAAAGTTCACTCAATGACATTTGTTGGAATTTCTTTTATCGAGGCAAATGTCAAGACGTGTATCAACATGTACATGTATCAAAAACTGGATCATAGATTATCTTAAGAAACAACTTACTGCTAAACTTAAGATAATTAAATCATGGTTATGTATTGTAGCTATTTTAGCATCAGAGCATGTGATATAAAACATATCTAGGACATAAGACATGTTACATTTTTAAGACTCATTACTAATAAACAATTCATGAAACAAGAGCTATTGAAAAACTGATCCTTGACATTTTCTAGTCGTTATATTCAAGGGAATTAACAAAACAGTTTTGTAATTAATTCTGAAAATAATGAAATTGCTCCTGGGTGACCTTCAGTCAATAATGGATACGTCATGTTATCTTTTTTAATCAAAACCTTATTAAGAATCTATTGATCGCGGTTTGAACTATATCTTTTTCACCTAAAGCACAATGGCAATGTATTAACCTATTCTGTGGAAGGCAAACTCTACGTCAAGGTCACTTATGCAACTGCTGTGGAAGCTAAATATAATAGCCCATTTCATCGATCATTGTTAAAACTTGGAATAAAATATGTGCAGTTGATGTTTGTATTCTAAGAGTTTGAAAATGAATCAATGAAATAAAATAAATAGAAGTTTCATGATTATAGATATTATATTTCTTAGAGATTCTTTGATATAACCTAATAATTAAGCATATATTGCAATCTACTGACATTGTCACCAAGAACGTTATTTAAATAAAAGGAAGCATGTATCTGTAATGAAATTTTTCTTCAACATCAGTTCTACGCTTTCAACTAACACAATGCAGAACATTACACATTGGGAAAATTTTGTATTACCTTAAAAGTCCAAAACAAGTGAAATCATGCCAAAATTAATTGTTTGTTTTAACCAACCAGTTACAATGTAACACGTTTTGGCATGGTTCTTGGTGACAATGTCATTAACAAAACTAGAGTATCATGGTAAAGGACTTCAAACCTAATTCTCATGTGCCTTTGACATCATGGGTTTATAAGAATTAAATACTGTTTCTAGTGTTACGCAATTTGGTATAACATACACTTAAGAATTGTAATGATCATAAGGCAACCAAACGAAAACTGTCATTCTTTTACTTTGACATGTACGTGGCATCATTTAGATAAACAAAAGTAAACTGATGTTCCAATGATAAGGAAATTCATGAAACATTGAGCCATATATATGTTCCTGTTGTCATAGTTGTACAAGGAATTTTTCACTAAAGGGAAAACGTGGTACTCTAGTTTTGTTAATGAAACATTCTTTATTTCATAGTTCTTAATAAGATACTGACGGGTTAAATCGAATTAATATATTCTAATTCTTTTGAACAATCTATCTGTGCTAAAACAATAACTATTTAAGAATGTCCAATTGAATTCGCCCGTCGTCCAAACAAACTAATAATATGAATATTGGTTTGTTCATTGTGTATTCACTGCCATTCGTCTAGACCAGATCGTATTTGGTATCAAACAAAATATTCTGTCTTTAATCTTACATTTGAACATCTGTTTTAACAAGTTTGTCACTTTCAAAACACACAAAAATGCTCATGAAATTAAACCGGCTCAATCAAGACGTTTCCAAAATACGACTTTCCAAAATAAGTTTCTAAAAGTGATATATACTTTAATAAATCAAATGCATATAGTGCGTCATATACATGTAGCACTTCAGATATACGTGTTATGAACCTTGAAGAACTAAATCAAATGTCTCCTCCTACAGACCTTCAATATCTTGATTTAGCCTAGACAGAAATAGCACTAAGCCACTGGGTTATTACGTCAAACATATTGACAATATGCAATTGATTCTGCAATTGCCTAAGATCTCACATGTTCACAGCAGAAGCCGATGGCTTAAATGGTTACATGGCTTACTATGGAATGATTGCAACACAGTTTGGTCAAACGAAAAATCAATATAAGCATTTGTTCTCTATTTGAGGAATACATGTAACCTAAATTGATGAAAACTTTTCAGACATAAAACACTTTACATGTTACATATACTTGATCGCATGTTTAAGGTCATAAGGGCACAACTGCACATTTATCGAAGTAACTATAAACAAACATGTCCAACCAATTAAAACTTATTCAAGGGATATTCTGTAACGAAATAAAGGTTATTCATGTTTTATTACTGGCGTCAATGTGCCCTTACTCCTTTGCTGTGTAAGCTACCTTAGATGAATTATGATACATTAACAAGTTTGCATTCATCTCAATTTTGAATGAAAAACAGTATAAAAATTATGCGTAATTTTGGAACTAATGATGATAATGATAATGATAGACATAAATATAATAATGAATATAACAATAATAATAATAACCAATTAAAATCATTAAATCATAAAACAAAATATATCATATATACATATAATGATAAGATATGATAAGATATGTAGCATTCTAATTTGAAGTACCAAAGTGCCTTCAACTGAGACTACTTTTTTACAAGAACAAGAACAGCAAGCAATCAGTATACAACTCGATAAGAATAGGCTAACAACATCAATGATTTTCAAACTTGTTCTTTTATTTGTAATTCTCAATCGCAAACCTTTACATAATGAAGTTCAATCAAGACAATCATTTAAAAAATATGACCCTTGTTACATTATGATATTCTGCTATTTGATAATGTCAGTGTGGAAATGGAAAGAGGACAAAATCCCAATCAACACTGTCACTTGTCAAACAAACCCTCGATGTCATTATTTATTTCGACAAAACCTATGACTAGAGGATGAATTATAAGATAAGGCAATGCGTTGCTTTTTGACATTTGGTAAAAACTTATTATTATATACTCATGTAATGTTAGGATAGTAATACAAGGGTGCAATACGGAATACGTCTTCAAATTCCGTATTGCACTCCAGAATCCGTATTGCACGCCTGCCGGTTCTACTTTTTTTAAGCTTCGGCAATTCTCGGAATTTTCCGCAAATAACAATCATTTTTCTAATTAAAACATCAACATCAAAGTATCTACATGCATTGGTAAAAACCTACTTTTCAATATGACATTGAAGAATAAGATAGTGAGAAACTAAGAGTTAGCATTAGTAAAGAAACTGCAAAACACTTTGAGAGCACTTCCGAGAGCACCGCTAGCGATACTCGTCATTATGACGTCATAGCCGACAACGATTATGACGTAATTGCCATTGTGACGTCCTTTGAATGAAGCCCGTCGCTCGATACCCTGAACTTTACGTTTTTCATATTCAGGACTATATAAATAATGGCTATGGAATTACTTTTATCACGTTATTTTGTTTTCACACTTGAAAACATTATCCTTGTAGTTTAACTACGCAGAATAATGAGAAAATAAAAAGATAATTGAGGTATGAAATCATCAGTCGAGCGTGTTCTGGGTCATCGCCTTGTTCGCATTATGTATAAATGCGCAGTACGCCTTTTCATATTATTTAAGTTATTCAAAATTACTTGTTAAAGGGTTAAATAGAGAGTATATAATAAATACAGAACGTCATACGTGTGCATTTGGGTCGTTTGTATTGAACTCGAAGATGTCATGGACGCGGAGAAACAACTCGTTCTTCGAACTCGTTGTTCCTCCGCGTCCATGACATCTACTCGTTCAATACAAACGACCCAAATGCACACGTATGACGTTCTGTATATATATTTACCATGAAATATTACATAAAAGTACGATAATTTAAAGAGTCCAAACATGACTTCAAATTTCACAATATCAATTCTGCCTTATAAGAGACATATTGTTTTTATATAAATATCATTCCTCAACCCTTTTATCCGCATTCGAAGAATAAATTATCAAGTATCAAACAAAGTATGCTGGAAACCTTTATATTGTGACTTTTGTATCATTTGTGTTATTTTAATCGATTTGCGTAGCTGTACTGAACTCTCTACGTTGGTTAAATGACTCGTCTTAATGTTTGAAACAGGTTGCTTTCATTTGGTAACATTTGTTCTACATTCGTGAGATACCCTTGGCTTAGTTTACTTAAATGATCGTGCTATTGCTTCTTTAACATATAGATTGAAACAATAATTTTTTTAGGACGTTACTTCTAATTTGCTTCCCTCAGACCATCAATCTCATATAATATTTAAACGACCTGTTAAAACTAAGACACCGTTATGTTCAAAATAGCTTTTGATGTTTGTCGATGTTCTTGCAAATGAAAGCTGCTATTGAGCAAGACTCAAATATCTTATTGAGTTTCTTCATCGTTTTTTGTCATTTTATCCAAACACTATGATAATGGTTTCTGCTTAAAGCTTAAAAACGTATGCTTTGACATACTTCATAGCAACTGGAAAGGTCAAATGTCTTCAAATACAATGTGTGTGTTCAATCAATCAGTCCCGTTCAGCCGATTGACTTCAAATCATGTTTGCAGTATAGTATTATCTCTGATAGGTAAATTAATTATTCAATGAAGACTGATAGTATTCAATAACAAATATGTGACCTTTTTGTAGGATTTATGTTATCAAATCACGCTACTCAAAAGGTTATTGGAAACCATGTTTTATCGAATAACAAAACAGCATTGAAAGGTCACTAATATACTTCATTTTCAAACAACCTCTTGACAATAGGTACATAACATAGCAGTATTAATGAGCCGGTAGGCTGATCATTTAAAGGAAATATTTGAAGGAATATATTTCCGTGTATTCTTCTTTTCTGCATCTTGATCATGTAATTTTCTGTACTTAGATAGGTCCGAGTTTAATCCTCTCCTCGATCTCATATGAATTTGGTTGCAGGGTAAAAATTACTAGGACATCCAGCATTTTGAATTATTGTTCTTGAATTTCTTCCGTTGCCAAATCTATGCACGGCAAGTGACTTTTAACTTTTCTTCCTACATCATATATCATTATGTTGCTGAGAATGGTATTCGGTTTCTTAAACCATTTCTAATTGCCTAACTTGTTAAAAAAACGAAAACACCAGACAGTAGTCAAAGGAAAGAAAACAGTACCACCACAGTTTTTGATATCAATGTATGTAGAACCCGATCAGAGTTGTGCTTGCATTCATAATATATTAACCTTACTTTCGCGAACGTTTCAAAATTTCTGACACCATTGTATTTCATAGTAATGTTGCATATACAGTCATCAATGATGATGAATGGATAGAATTCATTTGAAGACAAATAATATTACAGAAAACATTTATTTTGTGAAAGTTGATTGAGACGTATACACCTATGTCAACATTCCTTACCAATTTAGCAAAAGAATATAATCTTCACTTGGTCACTTTAAGTTATACTAAAGCGTCTTTAAAAGCTAAATCGTTGAAAGTAGTTTTTATCTTACAACAGAGGCCATATAGTGATTTCCCTAAAAACATTAATCATAACATCAAAGGACACTTCTTATGACCTGTCTTGAAGATTCATTTAACACAAACCCTCAAAAGATAACAATTTACTCAATATATCATCACTGTTATGACAAAGAGAGTTCAAACTGGCATTATGTTACTTATCGATCGATCCACTGCAAGTTATCAAATTAATGGCATATGAATGAGTAATGTAGTCATAATTTTACTTTTTATCATTTTCAAATCAATGAATAGTCTTATCTGTATCCATAGTCTTTGGCGTTCTTCAAGTTAAAAATGACTCAACACATTTTGCATAATTGATCGTAAGAGCCTTAAAGCTCTAAACATCTAAAAGGTGTTAAAGGTCAAATCCAATCTAGTTAAAACTAGCTGTAATGTTATCGTGCCCTAAGTCCTCACGTTACATCTAGCTACTAACCCACCTGATCCGTGACACACATGCGCGGAAATCAACCAATGGAAAAAAGAACTGGCTTATCTCTTTGATTTGGATGTCGTTAGGAATTATATTGCATTTTACACATTATGAGAAAAAATATCAATGATTTAATGTATGAGTTATTGGAAATAAACATAACTGCTGGTTTTAAATAGATTGGCCGATTCTAACAGCTTGTATTCACTAGATTGTCCGATTCAAAGGGATCAGCCAGGTTTTTTTTCATTGGCTAATTTCTGCGCATGCGTGACACGGACCAGGTGGGTTAGTAGCTAGATAAGGACTTAGGGGACGATAACATTACAGCTAGTTTTAAGTATATTGAGGTCAAATCAAAACAACATTAATAAATTTGTTTTCACCATGTTCCACCTTTAAACTTTTTTATGAATCATTTCATATTCAACATTGTTTTAAACCATTGGCAATAAACATATTAAACGAGTCTATAACACTTTGCAATAATTACCTGGACTATGTTTATTTATTATAATAAATCTGTTTCATTAAGTTATTATTAGTTTGATATAAGACAACAGACTATATGAATTCTGAAATATTTTTTCAAATACATTGAGCTGTTGAGTGTTGAAAATAATGTGATAATCAAAATGTGGGAGGAAAATTATTTTTTCGTAAATCGTAAATGTTATGGGATGGTGATTTAATTTGTTGAACATATGCAAACACCATATTATATGATATCTTAGTTAAAAGGTTATGAATAAACATGTGTTAGGAATATGATTAGTAAATTCAATATAGTCCCACGAACAAGAACAAATAATTAACTTAGGCTTGATATGGAAACATATGGTTAGACGATTTCATTTTCTGTCTGAAGATCATATTCATTTGGTACCAAATGTTGAAGGTTATAATTCGTCCCCATACGATAAAAACCGTTTTAAAACGGTTTTGAAACAATTCCTATGAAGGTGAAGGGAGCAATAATGTTTTTAAAGGGTACATATTTCGGAATCATTTTCCGTTTTTTCCGTGCACAACAAATCTTGTTGTTACGATTTTAAAGGTATTCACTTACTTCCCTGCTTTACCTACATCACAATATGTTCAAAGTATGAAATGAGATTTTCAAAATAAGATGTAAGTATAACATTGTAACTGTTGAACTCCAACCCTAAATATCTAACTGATGCTAAGTTTTGGGAAAAATGGAAATTTGAAAACCAAAGGAATTAAGCTACACCATGTTTGAAAAACAGAAATAAACCAATTTGGAAATTGATAAACGAAATTCAAGTAAATAACAACGCATCTTACATTTCGAGTTTGGAAATTTGAAGAACCATTTCTACCGCTTACAATTTTCCATTATTGAAACAAAGTTAGATAGCACAGAAATAAACCAGGTCACCGAGTTATTAATCAAACATATGGAAATTAGGTTGAGCCTTCACACTGCTTCATGTCTCAAATGTTCACAGTCTAAGTTATTAACTGCTTTTGAATGATTGCAACACGGATTACTATCAAAGTTAGATTTTTCTAAATCAATCGTGGCAAAAACAAATCCCAGTTAAGGAAGACTATGTAAGACTTAAGTGATTAAACAATTACTTGTGATAAAAAATATCTAACCTTCGTTTCATGTTTTGCAGTTTTCCAGGGTCATCCTATTCCGACAACATTTTGGCACAAATCCCTTAATAGTGTCTCATTTGTATGATTTGCCATTACAAATATTTTTTCCTTGTAACGTTCAAATTAGCAAGTTATTGTATAGATATAAGTCACATTCTTCAATATTAATTCATTTTTCAAAATGCATATTGTCTCTATTCTATTCTTATTGGATTCCAAGAGATAATGATCTGTCATTCTTTAAAAGGCATTTAATCTTCGCTTTGAAGTATACATATACATTTAAATACCGTTGAAATAGCGAGACTTATAAAGATCACTTTACTTCTAATTATGGGTTTTTATTAAGGAAATGATTTGTTGCATATCATATACATTTCAAATATCTTTCATCCTCGCAGAAAACGAAGCAATATATGCATCTCATAAAGTGTACAGACCCGTGATATTTATGTCCAATCTCATTCAAATCAGATTGAAACTACTCCTAAGAAACGTAGCGACGTAGGAGTAGTTTCGATCTGATTTGAATGAGATTGATTTATGTCAGGATTAGCGAGTAGACATAATTCTCATCACCGTGGACGCTAAACAAACAAATTGCTCCAAACTTAATCAATATGACAAAACCCACATTGTACACAACTCAAAGCTGCAAAATCAAATAAAAAAGCTCGTAGCAAACGGTCATCTGACTGATGACAATTGAACTAGGTTTTCCTTTGCATTTCGCGAGTTGTTCCTGAACTGTTTGATATGAAACCAG
Organism: Steromphala cineraria; assembly: GCA_916613615.1. NCBI lineage: Eukaryota > Metazoa > Mollusca > Gastropoda > Trochida > Trochidae > Steromphala > Steromphala cineraria. The sequence goes on along the minus strand of OU744724.1, from coordinate 52,615,709 downwards.
TAAAGGTAAATGTAACATGGAACCAGTTTTTTGAAAGCAAAGGAAATGAACATATTCTATAACCTATTTTCAAATGACCTTAAGTTCTCCGCACTGCTAATAACCATTCATTATCGACTCGATAAAACATCCTTACTAATATTCATCCATTTTTCATCACAACTGGATGGGTCTTGTTGACAAAATCAATCACAACTATTTGCCAGTAATATTCGTTTCTTCCGCATTATATTAAATCAATCAGTACGGATTGGCCGGCTGACTGTCTACTGAAATATTGTATTATCTGAACAATGTTATCTTTGATTATCCTATTAATCATTCAATAAACAATTGCCACATTCGGTGACTTCGAGCTATTGAAAAGACCAACATCAGAAACCATGATTAACCTAATTTTGTTTTAGTGGAATTGAGATAAATAAATTAGAGAGGCAATAGCATGTTATGCAAAAATTCAGATTCTCAAATGTTCATTTTTGTCAATGCCAAATGTTTATCTTCATAGTATAACCTGCAATGCAGTAGTCATAAAAACAATTATCACGTATTTAGTTTAAATTGCTTGCGACCATGTTTGTGGTAACAGCTTTCAATCATTAGATGTAGGAAAATGGATTTGTGTAGCTAAACCAAAAGTGTGACGTTCGTGTGAGATCTGCCAATTTTGATTTAGAAATATTGATTTATGTTCGATTTTGCATAGACTGTATTTTGCAAGACACCGTTTATACTAAAAAAAACGTGATACCCATCTAAAGCATAGTAATCCTGTATATCATTTTCTTCTGAGAATTCGATATTTTGATTTTATACATGTATCCTAAATAAAGACTGAAAGCAATATTAACGGTGTTTTGTTTGAGTTACATACTGTTGTCAATATATTATTTTAGTAATCGTTTTTATTTTATGTGATATTGTGGGGGCGACCTGTAACCAAAATGTAAATAAAAGTATAATGCAATTCTAAATAATACAAAGACAAATGTTATGGACAACAACTTCTTTATTGATTTCTCACGACGTTTTTGGCCAATTCTTGCCCCTTCTTCAGGTGACTGATGGCCCAGAAACGTCGTGAGAAATCAATAAAGAAGTTGTTATCCATAACATTCGTCTTGTATTACCACACCAACTTCTAAATGCCTTTGAAGAATTTCACTTATAAATAGATACAGATTAAACATCAATAAATATTTAAGATTCCCGATCGCGTCACACCGTTAAATTACCATCATGTGGCCTTTTAGCACGTTGCTTTCAAGGACGTCACATAATACAGTATCTAAATACATTAAGCACTCTAAAATGTGTAAGTATGTTTAGTCGACAATACTTTGAGAAGTGACTAAATTTTCCTTCTGACCATAAAAGGAAACAAGTGTATTAGAGTTGATTTGTTTCATGTTAATCTCATTTTTAATTCATACTTTTAAAATATTACATTCCTCTCTAACTGACTTATTCCTAAATGATAATTTGATATCCTTTCCGTCATAGTTTTTACTTGTTATATCATGCAGGTGTTTAGACCGTATATCATACCAAATAACTTCCTCTTCTTCTTCCCTATACTTTTCAAACTGAATGTTAACTCTCCGCCATTATCAACCTTTGCCTCTCCGCCAAGAAACTACTGTTCTGTCTTCTGTTATGCCCTCCAGTAATATTGGTTTCGTCTGAGTAAATAAAGGCGTAAATTGTTTGTTTGCAAAGTTGGGACGTAGCTGTTTGCCAAGAAATATATATTTACTCCTGCAGATTTAACCAATGTACTCCATATTACATAACTTTGAAAACCTGAGAGACTTTTTAATTTTGACAAATTCATTGATTAAAGAAATAATGATTAAAAAATTTTTATAAAGAAACTTATTTTACCTTTTTTTAATATTTTGACTGATTATTGTGTTTGTGTTCAAGGAAGATATTATGTCAAGCATACCATTAAAGGGGCAGTAGCACGTTTTTTGATAATTTTATATTTTAAAATTTTCAGTGATAATTGTAAGTTAATGTTAAATGTATTATTTTGACAGTGTCAAAAATGTCATTACACAAGTCAATCATCCATAGTCGGAGGACAAAGTATGAAGATTCACATAAAATACATAGGCGCCATTTTTGTGTGAACACCTTTAATTCATTTTCTGTAAGAAAAAGGAATCGCATGGCTAAACTTTACGTTAAATATTTGAATTATTACTGCTCCATTTAGTTTAAATACATTGTCTTTCAATTGGAACCATTAATGTTCATTTTCCTGACATCACCTTATATACCCCCTAAAAACGTGCTACTGCCCCTTTAAAATATACAGGCAATTTGCAAAATATTGTGTAAATCATTTACGAATATTGATACTCATGATAAGATATCGAGGTATAATTACGTTCAACAAACATTTCCTTGGAAACATTTTAAAAGGGCATGTAAAACATATATACTTATATTATTCATGTGAAACCGTATACCTAAAGAACATTGACTAGGACTTAACAAAAATATGCCACTTTTATTTCAAAGTTCAGGTTTCAATTTAACTTTTATGATATGATCGACTGTCTAATTTCCCTGATGTATTTACCATTATTGTTTTTGTACAACAATACTCAGACTCAGAACAACCTTGGCTATGTTTGATTAAGAACAGGTAGGAGTAGACAGTCATGAGCTTTTTTATCTAAATCTTGATGCAGTCGCACTAAAGAACAAAATCTATTTGGCAAGGCTTTGACCAGCAGCGAGTCCAAGCAGTTTCAAGAAATAATAGCTTTCTGTCAATATAATTGACTTAATAGTCAACTGTCTCCAATTCTATTTCTGGTAGCCAAATCTATCGATATATGGGGAGTCTGTTGAAGATAGTGAACAAAGGTATTCCAATTAACTTCAGATGTAGATCTCATTCCTACAAATTAAAGGGCAGGGTAGTTTCTGAAATACTTTACTTTAAAGAAAAGTTAAGCTTATATCCTTTTGAAAACAAATAATGAATAATTGAAAACCTTTGTTTCCTCAATTTCAATTTGAAAATATCTCTATATAAAGGAATTTAAGTAAGATAATTACCTCATATTCACAGGAATGATTATGTTCAGAGAAAAAGTTCTTTTATGAAAATTCCTAATACACTTTTACAACTGAGTGAGGAGAGCAAGGAATATTAGTAATTACTAAAAAAGACTTTCGTACATCTCGAAAATATTTCATATATATTTTTTTAGATATTGATATTTCATTTCCAGAAAAAAATAATTTAAACTTCTGTTAGTAATCCAACTTGAACATACACAACATCAAATCGAAAAGATTAACAAGTTTATAAACTAAAAAATTTTCATGTTACGTTCATAATGTAAAGTATAATGGAAATAATAATTTTACAATGACTATTACAGAGTTAACAGTGTTTTGAAAGAGGATGAAATAAGATTTAAACAAAATTTTAACATTGCGTGTAACCTTTAATTGAATATTCGTGTGTTATGATAAGAGTTCTCTATTTCTTGTACCATAGCAAGTATATTCATTTTTAGTTGTACAAAGTAAGAGAGAATGCATGCTGGGAAGCACTACAAATATAAAAGTGTAAAACAAATCTTTTGTCAATGCCTTACTTCATATATATGTATGAGAATCAAGTAGTGTAAATAGCTTGTGGACATGCGAAGACAGTCATTTAACATAGCGTAACATTAACATACTTTGGATCACAATATTTAACATAAGTGGATCGGAACACTTCCTAAGAGTCAGTAACATCGCCAGCACTGAGTATACCAACGGCATACTACACGGCCACAAGGCCTCGAATTCAAAAGATTAAGGTCCAACAATCGATACCAAAGCTATTTTAAATTCAGTACTCCCTAGATACAAGTAAACTGAAACAGTCCTAACGGATGAATATGTTTGAAATACATGCCATTGTGAACATACTCTATTATTTGAATCACACGAACTTCAACAGCAATTTTCCGGGACGAGATCCTTTTCGCGATCCCGAACCCAACCTCATAGAAAGACTCCAAGTACTTTACTACACGACCACCAAGCCTCGGCAACAAACTAAGTAACAGAAAATCTCATAAAGATTGAAATTGGCTTTTTCAGGGAAACGATGATTTCTAATTTAATTACTTTAAAGGGCAGTAGCACGTTTTAGGGAAATATAAGGTGATGTCAGGAAAATGAAAATAAATGGTTTCAATTGAAAGACAATGTATTTAAACTAAATGAAGCAGTAATAAATCAAACAATTATAACAAAACTTCAGCCATGCGATTCCTTTATCTTACACGAAATGAATCAAAGGTGTTCACACAGAAATGACTGTCAATGGATTTTTTGGGGACATATTATGTGAATCATTATAATTTGTTCTCTGACTATGGCTGATTGGTTTTTAAGTGACATTATTAACACTTTTAAAATCATACATTTAGCATTAACGTACAATTTTCAGTGAAATTATTAAAATGTTAAAATTTCAACAACAACAAAACTAGTGCTATTTTCCCTTGATAGAATTTGTCTTCCATGTTCCATTCCAAATATATCTGATATATTTCACTTCAAGTACTCTCCATTTGGACTTCGTCTCTTCAAACTGCGTGCCGGACAACGTTATCCAAGATGTTAATCAAACAAATGAGACAGAGAGAAAGGAAACTGTATAGACAAGATGGTGTAAGTAGATGCTTCCATTTGTATTACTGCTTTTGTCTTCACTAGTAGAATGATGACAGCAGCTGCTTCGCTTTTAACGATGCTACATTTCATTTTGTTAATGTCAGGCATACCTAATGCACTTATTGACCTGCAATAACATGGAGGATTACAGATTCAGCACTTGCCTTTGCTCCGAATTCATCCGATGTTCGTTGTCACATTTACAAGTTGTAACCTTTGACAGCAGTAGGTTATAAATTGCAACATTTACTAACAATATCTAATATGTTGTAAGATTAACAATATGTAAATGATAGGTTGTAACAATTGCTAGCAGTAAGTGATAAGTTGTAACGTTGAGTTGATGTAATGCTCCGTTTACACTACGTCCACGGTCTCCACGTTCGCCACGTTTGTATCAAAACGGCAAGTACGTAACGGAGCGCAAGGGAACATGAAGGGGTACCTTGACATAACTTGATAAACGGGGCTACCGTGGCGGCACTTGAAAGGTGCGTTTTCTGCAAAACATTTTCCCACGTTCGTCCCGTTTGAGGACAGAAACGTAACAGAACGTGTTAGAACGGGGGTAACGTAATAGAACGTAACACAACTTAACACAACCTAACACAACTTGGAGGCTTCCGTAATGGAACTTGTAATAATTATAATCTAGGTCAGTATCACGTTTTGACACGTTTTGTTACGTTTTGGCACGGTTCCAACGGTACCATGGGATTGTTTGATTTATTTTAACCCGTTTTGTCAAGGCGTCACACGGCGTCACACGGCGTCATGCGACCCAACCCGGCTTGATAGGACGCACTTCAAGGACAGTCACGTGCTATTATGTCATGAGACGTTTCCCCCGGATGCATATGATGCATTTATTGTAAACTTTCATGCCATACAATTTCAAGTCATTCGAAGATCATCAAGTGAAATGCCTCCAAGAAAAGGAAGAGGTCGAAAGCGGACTGCCCCAAAGGACTCCTTGAGAGATAATAATGAAATCTCTACTTCACCAGCTGTCGCAGAAGCAGAGACGTCTGCTATATTGCATGACTCCCCAAGATCACCAACCCCACCGCGGGATGACCGAGTGGAGGAAGAAGCAGCATCAAAATCTGCCGTTGATGCAGTAGAAAAACAAAAGAAGGCAGTGCCAAGAACGGTGACAAATTTTTCTGAGACAGAAAAGGATGACATAATTGAATTTCTAAAGCGTAACCCTTGCATCTACGAGAAGAGACTCACCGATTACACAAATAGTCTTCTGAAGGAAAAACTATGGGCTGACCAAGCCATAGCTATGAATCGGACTGCCAAAGAGCTTCAAACTTGGTATGATTCTATGCGGACAAAACTTGGGAAGTTGAAGAAAGAAGTTAGAAAATCTGGACAGGCTGCAGACCAATTTACACCAACAGAAAGATGGGTGTGGGAGAGATTCAGTTTTTTGGCCTCGCACATTCAGGAATGTGTCAGGAGAAATGTTGCCAGCTTTAACGACAAACTCCAACCAGTGGCTGAATCACTCTCCGAGACTGAAGAGGCCAGAACACCATCATGCACAGTCAGCATATCACCATGCATTGACCCATCCCCATCTCAAACAACATCAGCATCAGCATCTCTGCTGCCCCCAACTAGTGCAAGATCAGATGCCCTAGCCTCGCTTCTTGAAAAGTTTATTGGACAGCGTCAGTCAACATCCAATTCGTCCACATGCTTTGGATCTTACGTAGACAGTTCAATCAGAGGATTCCCACCTTACCTCCGCAGAGAAGCAGAGATGAGAATAATGCAAGTCCTTCACGACTGTCAATCAAAGGCCGACCAGAACAACATTCAGGCACCACCTCAGACGTCAAACCAGGCACCAAGTCAGACGTCAAATCAAGCACCACCTGAGGCATCATATCAGCCTCCACCTCAACAGTTTAGGCAACAACTACAGCCACAGTTCAACATGTTCCCATTAAAACAGCAGAGGTCACTCGACTGGCAACCACCCCCAGAACAGTGGCCAACTGCAGTTCAAGGTCCAACCAGTGTCTGGGGATCTCAGGACCGTAGATGGATGAGTCAACAGTTCCCACAACAGCGATTCCTCGGTCACTCGTCCTTGCCGGCATCATTTAACACAGATCAAACAAAGCCAACCACATCATCTCGCATTGGTACTTACAAAGGATTACTCAACAGTCAAAGTGAAGCCAATCTCAGCCCCTTCAGCATCTCTTCTTTCTTTGAGACGGTAAACAGCGGTGACAGGTCTATCAGTACACCACCCCAAGCAGACAGATTGTCTGATGAAACAACTGTGAACGTCGATGACATTGAAGTTGCTGATACTCAAGAGGATGACAGACAGTGAAAAGGCTATTCCCATTTACCAGTTTCTGTGAACGAACATTCTTTGAATTGATAAATTTAAACTTATGAAAGGACCCATTTTTTATTTAGTTTCAACTTAATTTAAGTTATCAAAAGGACCCATTTTGTATGAAGTTTCTACTTTTTAAATTTTGTTTATTTTTGTTCAGTTCAAAGAACTCTGTTACACAGGCTTTACATAATAGTGTAATGCTCATGTTATGTATGTATTTCTTGTCTAGGAAATCGGGTGTTTCGTATTTTAAGAATATTTCTAATTGAGACCAGAAGGTTTTTTTATATGTTTACAATAATAATACACTTTTTCTACATCTTCTTTTTCTCCTTTACAGAACGAACATATACCATCTTTAACAATTTTCAATTACACCAACTTATCTTGGTGTAACTTATCTGACGAATGAATCTGTATTGGAAATTGTACTGGAAAAGTTTCCTCTTAAGTTTAAGATATCATTACAACAAAAAAGCTCTTATCTCCTTCAGTTTGCGCAAAATGCCTTTTATGTAAAGTTTATAAACTTGGTGTTTTTACTTGCAAAATAAAACTTTTGACTATCTCTTTAAGTTTTTATATTTTAATAATCAACGATTCGAAACAGATCTTGTTTGGTTGATGGCCTTTATTAAAGGTATGTGTAATATATGTAACTATTACACATTGTAAACAACATAATCTTCATCAACAGTATATTGACATTATTATTTGAACTTTAAAAGCAAGTTGGCAATAACATTTACAGAAAACCTCTTTGATTTGTGTTTCTACTTCAATGTCTCAAGCAAGGATAAACCGCATCTTCTAATAATCTAGATCATGTAATATTACACAATTCAGATAGTGATGCTAGGCGCAATCATCCTGTCCTGCCATTCAACAGCACCTGCAGGGGAATTGAAATAGTTCTTCAAGTATTCTCTCTGTTGCTTGGAATCTAGAGTGTACCTGTTGGTGTTCCTTTAATGTGGTGTATCCACATCCATCCAGACGACATTATCCCTCCAATTCCCAGGTATGAGGTTGTGTTGCTCATCCTCATGGTCAACATCTTGAGCAGGGATGACAGGAATCCTTGTCCTCAGTAAGTTGTGCAGTACTACAGAAGCCTCAATAACCTCTCGCACAGTATCAGATTCTTGTTCCATTGTCCCCAGGAAACATCTGAATCGTTTGGCCAGGATTCCGAACGCATTTTCTACAACTCGTCTTCCTCTGGAGATTCTGTAGTTGTAAATAAGATCTTCCTTGGGCATGGCTCTCCTTGCATAGGGCTTCATCAAGTAGCTTCTCAAGGCGAATGCGTCATCAGCGAGAATAAAGTAAGGGATGTTCTGGTTCCGGTCATCGTTAGGCAAAGGACATGATGGTGGTAAACCTATCTTGTCATCATCCAGCAATTCACACAATTCAGACTCATTGAAGATTTGTGCGTCTGACATGTGTCCCACGCCCCCTAACTCTATCCAGATGAACCTGTAATCTGCGTCCACCAATGCCAAGAGTGGAATTGAAAAGAATCCCTTATAGTTATGATACAGGCTGCCTGTGTTGGCTGGCTTTGTTATGGCTATGTGTTTCCCATCCATAGCTCCAACTGCATGTGGAACATTCCATTTAGTCTCGAACAACTTGGCAAGATCTTCCCACTCCGCAGGTGTAACGGGAGAGGAGAAAACTTCATCTTTATATGTCTCAACGATTGCCCTACAAACCTCTGGAATCATGTGGCAGATTGAAGATTTACTGCACCTGAAGGCGTAGGAGAGCGATGAGCAATTGTCACCAGTGGCGAGATGTCTGAGTGTTAATGCCAGCTTAAGTCCAGGTGACAAGGCACAGCGGAATCTGGTGTCTAGTCTTGCAATTGCCGGTGTTATCCTTTCCCTGATTTCATCAAATACGTCAAGAGGCATCCTGACATAGTTGCTGAAGGTGTCAGCATCCTCAAATCGGAGTTCTCTCAGAAGAGTGTTGTATTGGCCAAGTTGTCTTCTTCTAGTTTCACTCATCCATTCTCTTACCCAGGTTCTTCTTAATCGTCTTCTTCTTCTCCTACGTGCGCCTCCTTGGTCTAGCCGGACTTGGTCCATTTGATACTGTTGTTCTTCTTCTTGCGTTGCTTGCATGTAAGCATACAACATACACGCAAATGCCACGTCCTCCTCATCTTGCGTGAACATCTTTCTCTCTGAATACATTAGAGAATAGTGAATAATACTCGTTGTGCCTCAAGTATACATGTACCGAACGGGACAAGAAACGTGCTCCAAGAGAGCACTTTCCCTCACGTTTATGCGTAACAGACCGTAATATAACTTATTGAGACTTTGGCAACGTAGGGTAACGTGCATAAAACGTAATGAACGTGAAGGAACCTAATGGGACGCAATGGAACGCAATACAACGTGATGACATTCGTGGCAAAACGTGACAGACCCTGCTCTTTCCGTAGTGAGCCTTTGCTTTACTTGGAGATATTAAACCCCCGTTTCTTCCGTAACAACACGTTCACCGTGATAGGCCGTCACACATCGTATTAGAACGTATCACAACGTGGCAGAACATGATCAGAATGGCAAAACAAATAGAAATGTCCCGTTTCATTGCGTTTCAGACAAACGTGGCGAACGTGGAGACCGTGGACGTAGTGTAAACGTAGCATAAAGAATATGTTTAAATGACTGACAAGTTGTAACATTGACATGTACTAGCAGTTAGCGATAACTTGTAACATTTGCTAGATCTAACTGATAAGTGTTGTTTATTGTTTGCCAAGGTTACCACTTGTATAGAAATGTATGAAGAAATAATATCATGAATTCATTTGTTCATATTGTCAGTAGATATGTAAATGTGTCAATAAAAATTGATATCACCCCGTAGATTCAGTGAATATACTTGAAGATAAGTTTTAAGCATTTTACAATTCATTTAAAAGAGACAAGATGACATAGTCTCCTGCATCCCTCACCAGATTTATTATTTATTTATTTATTATTTAGAACAAGGGCAAACATGCACTCTAGTAAAAATAAATATACACACACACGGACTGGCGGAACTCAAACCCGTTATCCCCCTTCCACTTTATGGTGAGAGATCAGAGGGACAGGGTATGATTGACGAGCCATAACTCAACACCACATACAAGTTAATGTAATGGATGACAACTTCTTTATTGATTTATCACGACTTTTCTGGGTCAACACTACATGTATACAATCCTTTGCATACTGACAACTACATATTCACCCCGACAGATAATGATCAGTAAAGGTAGGGGGGGGGGGGGGGGGGGGGGGGTGGGAGAGAGATCGAAAAAGTGACAACAAACATCCTTTACATGCGATAAGGGTTGTCATGGATAGACATTTTTAAAATGATTTTTGGTGCATTTGTTTGCTGTTAGGAGAACCTACCGAAAACAAGAGATTGGATTATAGTTTGAGAAACCTCTATGAAGGGGGAAAGGGACAGTCGCAGCCAAATTCTAGAAGAGTAAAGTTATTGCTTTTTTTATCACCAGTATACTTATGGGGTTAAAGACAACTACAATGTACTGTACAATATTAGCAAGACTAAAGACTAGATAACATATATCATATTTGGCGTCCTCTTATATCATAAAGAAACAGTATATCATATATCATATTATATCGTAATGCCAATACACAAAAGAACGTACATTCGTGACCACATCATTAGTTCAACTGTTCTTCTGTACCGCAAAAAGAAACAGTTTATCACATTTGACACCTTAATATATAATGGCGTAGGATATCACCAGTTTGTCAATACACACGAACATTTAAGTACGTTCGTGGCCACATAAATAGAAAAGTTCAAATGCTCTTCTGTGCCGCAAAAAGAAACAGTTCATCATATTTGACACCTTAATATATAATGACGTATGCTTTTGCCAGTGTGTCCTTGCACAAGAACATTAATTTTCATGACCACATAAATAGAACAGTTCAAATGTTCTTCTGTGCCGCAAAAAGAAACAGTTTATCATATTTGACACCTTAATATATAATGACGTAGGATATCACCAGTTTGTCAATACACAAGAACATTGAAATACATTCATGACCACATAATTAGAACAGTTCAGCTGTTCTTTTGTGCCACAAAAAGAAACATATTTGACACCTAAATTCCTCATGAAGTATGATATCGCCAGTGTGTCAATACAGACGAACATTTAAGTACATTCTTGTCCACATAATAATAACAGTTCAAATATTCTTCTGTGACAAAAACAAACAGTTCATCATATTTGACACCTTAATATATAAATTATATGCTCTTGCCAGTGTGTCATTGAACACGAAAATTTTCATGACCACATAAATAGAACAGTTCTATTTCTAAATGTTCTTCTTTGCTGCAAAAGGGTCTATGCTATAATACTTGATTAAACAAATCAATATTTCTGCGATGAGATACCCTCCTGATACTTTGTTAATGCTTGGCGACAAAACCAATGTCATTTTTGTTTATTATCTGTTCCGGAGTCGTGGCTGGAACATGAAATCGTTTGAACGCCGCATCATATTTCAAAACACGATACCGTAATTGCTATGTAGCGCTCTCATTTTGCACATTATCTCAAGAATCCATCAAATACAATACCACATTTTTCATCATTATGAGATAAAAGCTTTGTTCCTGTTCAAAGTGGCGCCAAATTGCTTGCCAAACTCTATTTTTCGAATATTGGATATCATTGATATATATAATTCCATAACTTGCGAGCTTTCATGCAATAACTACATGATTTTTGTCTTTGAGACATGTGTTTTCTGTTATGCAATTATGTAATTTCTGGTTTTCATCTTTTTAGAGTCAATGTTGTTCAATGTGTGATTGTGACACACAAACATAAATAAACCGCTGTTATTGAAAATAGCACGTTTCTTATAATTTCATATTTTAAAATTTTCATTAATGCTAAATGTATTTTTGATAGTGTGGAAATATCATAACACAAACCCATTATCCATAGTCAGAGGACAAAGTGTTTACCTAAAATCCCTCGGCGGCCATTTTGTGTGAACACCTTTAATTCATTTTGTGCAAGAAAAGGGAATCGCAAGGCTAAACTTTACATTATATATTTGAATTATTACTGCTCCATTTAGTTTAAATGCATTGTCTTTCAATTGGAACCATTAATTTTCATTTTCCTGACATCACCTTATATTCCCCCTTAAAACGTGCTACTGTCCCTCTAAAACATGTACACTTTTCTACGATGTCTGAAGACGGCCAGTAGAGGAATTGATAGTTAATACAGTATAAAATATCATCAAAACACAAAGTTTGAAATATGAATTATAACACATTCTTGTAATAACGTTATTGTGATGTTTTCAATGATTTTTCACCAATAGAAAGACTCGAAAATATAACATACATGTATCAGACAGCGGTAAAAGTTTTCCCTTCTCAAATTTTCCAAATGTTGAGGTGAGGTGATTTGGTAACGCTGCTTTCTAGAGTATTTCACATATATCACGGCTGCTAGTTTTATTGCAGGGAGAAAGCCCGCAACGCTACCGTGGCTATTCATTGCGGTGAAACCTGCGAGCAAATTCTGGAACAAGCGAACCATGGGTGGTACTGCACTGAAATTCAGTGTAGCATTGCACCAAAAATGTACTGCCAGACAATGTTGCCGAACCCACTGGGGAATTCGAACCAGGGACCTCTTGATCCGAAGCCTGCTAACCACTACCCAACCCGCCTCCTCTAAATGTTGAGTAAAAGCATACAAAACAAAATTGGTTTGTAAAATGTATTGCCAAAAATAGAATAACGCGTACTTTACTATTCTTATCTTTAAATTTGTCACACATCACTCGTGCAATTTTTTTTCTAAAGATAAACGATTTTTTTTAAAGTGTAATTTAACATAATGAAACTTCAAGTGAGAAACAGTTTTCAAAAATATCCGGCGCTACAAGGTGAATTTACGAGTGTCAAATGTCATAGATTCCTATTAACGTATAAAATAACATATAAATAATAAAGCATTTAGAAGATTTATTAAACAAAGGAAAAATACCTTACTAAAAGTTCAACCCTAAATAGGTATACGCTAAATGTGTCTAATCATAGGTATAGTAGGGTCGATTAAGATATAAATTCAGAGATATGCATCATAAAAGCACCTATTTTCATATATATAAATTGATCGCTATGCTTGATTTACGAGCTTTACAATTTTACTTTTTACAGTCCTGCAAATACATATATCGTTTTAACCTACAAAATATTATTAAAATCAAAATAATATGGTTACTCTATTTGAGGTTTCTCTTTTTAAGTACAAGATATAATTTCAATGTGATTTTACCTTTTTTCACAGTATAAAGAAATATCAATAATTCAGGAACTTAAATCACATAACACGTGTCAACAGCTTCATTCACGCTAGTGATAAAAGCAATATCTTAAAGGGAATTTTTTCCGTGCAAATAATGAATGTTCTCCTGTTCGAAATTGAGACAAGATGTGGGAGTAGGAAAATTTAATTATAGTGAGAAAAGCAATATTTTGCAAGGAAAAACGTTAACTTTTGCGGTGCAAATTAATGAATGTTCTCCTATATGGAATTATCAGAAGATGTAGTCGTAGGGAGAATGTAGTGCTGTTTGTAATAGCAATATTTAATAAGGGATACAATTTGCCGTGCAATTTAATTACACTTGTGACGTCAGCCTATTGTTCTCTCAGTAATGGAGCGTTGTATTTTACATCAAATTTTTTTTACTAGAATTTTTAACTTTTTATATTTTCAGTTATGTTTTCGAATAGGCAGTAAGTTAAGTGTAATTTAAGTCGGTTAATATCTTCGTAACTCTTCATTCCTAAAACATAATGAGCCCTGGGGTCCTCGGCTCCATTATTTTTTAAGAATTGGGACATCAACCTATACCTAATGAATGTTCTCATTTTAGAAAAATTGAGACAGGATGTAGCCGTGTACTGCTGGTGAGCATTGCAATATTTGTAGGGAAAACATTTTTCCATCAATTAGATGGATAATCCTCCTACTTTTAATTGTGACAGAAAATAGTCGTAGGAATGGTTTTTTAAGGGCGAGATTTGGACCAAAATGATTACGTACATGCGCTCGGAATGAACTTGATGTTTATGTTGAAGATTGAAATTTAAAGCAAAACATCACATAATTGAAGTGTTTTGTGCAATTTAAATGTCTCTTTTGCCTTGAAAACTATAAAAAATTGAAGACGCTTGATAAATGTCTCTTTTGGGTCTTTTTATGATTATCCATCACTTACTGAAATGTCTTATAACATGACCTCAGCGAAATATATCTTCAAAACACGCAAGACTGGAGTGTTATCCCTCAAAAGTTATCTCCCTTGTGTATATTTCATTTTCATGATGAGGTTATATAAAACTAAGTTAAAATTTAAAAACAAACGAAACTGCTGCCTTTCATAAGGCATTAACCCTCACGCAGTATCGTTAATGACGCCAACTCTGCGGCCATGTGGGCCTCAGAGGCCAAGGCACATGCGAATGCAATTCAGGAACGCTGTCAGGGCAAAATGGTCAATATTATCTATGATGTTATGTATAATATGTCATCTCTGTATTCCAATCCTCACAAACTGGTCGGTGATATGTTTATTCTAGACTCATTTGCAGGTTTCTTTGATAAAACATTATTTGAAAAAAATGTAAAGCAGAATTCACGTAAGAGTAAAAGCTAGATCATGTGGGACCTTTGACCAACCGAAGGCAATCATTGTTTCAAATTTTGTTAGTTTCATGATTCACGGTAGTCTGACATTATGATATTTATTACTGCCATATTGCGTATTGTTGGTACATGGTACGTTCCTACAGGCCAAGTCCGACCAAAAGAGCTTAAGATACATGTGTGCATTAAAGAGTAGCCACCAAAACCCAAAATCTCTACATCCGGGTTACAATTTTTCTTCATTCTCTTACCACAGGGATACAGATTATTCACATCATCACTGATTAGGGTTAAAAAGTCCACCAAATTTAAACTTTAAGAAAGCGTTTGCACGAATGGGTTTTTTTACCATGAAGTCCAGTTATCGCACCTGGTTTTGGTGGCTTCAAAGAACTCAATCATATGAACTGGATTTTCACGATCATGATCTTGAACCTTAAAACTTCAGGAGAGTATAGTTTACCAAAAACTCGCAAATTCAACAATAACATAAAATAACGTTACTTTGGATAGTTTTCAGTTGGAAAAAGGAAAATGTTGCCCATACTTTATTCCCCAAGTCAACAGATTCGGTTGAGAAAGTGTGATTAAGCACACACAGATGTGATAAATTGATGGTATTGAAGAAGTTGAGAGGCAAATCATTATCAGATTATTGACCGACAAAGGTAGAGTTTCATATAACTCGTATTTTCTTGCAGAACGTCAGATGGCTCATTACACTGCCTTTTTAAGTAAAGAAGTTGCCTTCTCACTAGATTCAAAGCGAAATAAAACATCAACGGTATGAATTAAATATCAATTTGTCCATTCATTTCTAAAGGAAAGTCAAGCAAGAATATTTGCAAATGCCATGAATTCATAAGACTGATTTCAACGCCATCTATCTTGTGATTATCAGATACGGAAACAAACCTAAACATAGTGTTCTTGTTTTGGCTTAGTCTTTTACTTTTGACATGTGAAGTTGCGCTTTGATATCATTGAAATTATGAAACATTTTCGTTTTTAAGACGAAGAAATAGATTCTCTGAAAAATTACATATGCGTTTCAGTTTTGGGAGAGTATTTTATTTTTGCTATTTCAGCTTTTTTCGGAGTTTGGTTTATCTACATCAGGAAGTAATCTCAAGGTGTATCTTTTACATATTATTTTATTTCGATTCTGTATACATGTATTTTGTACTGAAACAAGGGTTTACCCTGGGCCTTTGGGGCCCGAGCTTACAGCAAACATATGTATTTTCTTAAAACGTCAATTAAAAAAGAAATATCTTGTCTACAGTTATGACACCATAGGTAGCCTTAGAAAACATCACTGTGCGTAAACCGATGACCGTAACTTTAGTTACGATCATCCCAACATGGCGGCAGATAATACGCTTCGGAACTTTTCACGCGATATTCCAGTTGTTCAGCTACATTCAGATAAATTCAATAATGCGCTTAGACGCAGGTTGACGTGGAGACGAGATTCTAAAAATATTACCTTTTGTAAATGCATATTAATGAAGATATTCAAGTTTGAAAAATCGGGCATGATGACGGTAACTGGAAAAGCATTAATGAGAATGATGACAGTAACTGAAAAGGATAGATGACGGTAACTGCATACATTAAAGTAATTAAACGTGTATTAGCGTGTAGGAAATAGCAAATTTTCATTATTGAAGAAGTCACAGAGGGTGGTTAAAGTCGGAATCACCAGCTGATCATCTGATAACCTGTGTAATGATTTGTATTGTAGGTTTTTGTTGTATTTTAGAAGCACTAAACAACGTTCTGGACAACACAATGCAGGTATATTTTTAAAGATATATAATACACTGTTTTAATTTTGTTACCAGCACTGTATAATATCTTTAATTCAAATGAATTTTATCTAAACATGATGCGGTTTTATTTTCTTATGAATGTTTCAATTTGATTTTAGAGTTCATTTGAAGGTGTGGGATAAGTAGATCTATATTAACAACCGTTAGCAAAGCATTGTCCTTGTTTGTTGATTGTTAAATTTTAGAAAATTCATGTTTGAATTATTAAGAAATCGTAAACATTTTTGAAGATTATTTCCTGAAAATAATGTTTCAAGTAATTTAGGAAATCCATGGAAGTCCATTTGATCACTAGCAGGTGTTGATATTTTGACAAATAAAGGAAACCAATAAGAACTCCATATCAAGAGTTAAGATGACCCCGACCCAACCAGGGTTGCACCTATTTAAGCCCAGGGCCTAATTACGGGTTTTACGTATACCTATTTTGATGGAGAAACATGAAAAACGAATTTAAGCCCTGGGCTTAAAACGAAATATGACTATAACATAAGGATATTTGTATTTTTATGAACATATAATTTCAAGGGGTAGTAACACGTTTTTAGGGATAATATAAGATGAAGCCCGGAAAACAAAATACATGGTTCCAATTGAAAGGCAATGGGTATTTAAACTAAATAAGGCTATAATAAATCAAATATATGATATAAAGTTCAGCATATGGCTTTTGCGATTCCTTTCCTCACAAAAAATCAATTAAAGGTGTCCACACAAAAATGGCCAAAAGTGAACCGTATAATTTGTTGTCTGACTATAGATGATTGGTTTGTCTAATGAGAATCTTGACACTATCAACATCATACATTAAGCATTAACTTACAGTTATCAGTGAAAAAATTGATTTATTAAATTTTCAAAAAAGTTCTACTTTAAGTTTCATAGTTGTTATAGAAATTTGATTAATTATCAACCGCTGGGTTGCTATTTCACAGAACACAATAATTTTGTTTTTATACCTATATTTATAATATATATACTTAGTATCTATATACTTATAATATCTGCTTTTGTCTCAGCATTGAAATCTTCAAAAAATATATCTGTGTAGTTCCTGTGTGCAGTAAAATACAATGAGCTGGTTACTATCAGGAACTTAATTTGTTACTATCAGACTAGTATATGAATCATCTAGCTATTTTGTTTGTTCCGGTATCCCGGGGTGCAAATGTAATTCGACCCTTCTTTTCTGTGACGTACTTTAGAGTCGCATTGAACATAGACTTTGTAAACTCTAAAGTATTGCTTCAAATCTTGTGAATGAGACCGGTTTAGAGTTTTATTCTATTCAGTGTCTTCATGTGAACCAGACTACATATCACAATGCGATTAATATTCTCTGGCTACAAAATCCAGGACAGTGGATGCTTGCCGGAAAATACAAGTTTTTGTAAAACTATGGTTTAGCAAAATCGTTTCTGATTTGATTCAGGGTGAAATATTTAAGATAGAATAATTAATAATAGATTTTGACAACTATATTCTTTGTTTTAAATGTTTTTTTAATTCAATTATACATTTTAATGTTCGTAGTGAAATATGTTCTTGTTATTCGGTAACTTTACAGATTATTTCTGAAATGAATCGTTTTCAAAACAAAAATGCCAGCAATTTCGTCCAGATTTTTTTTTATGTAAATGGGATCGATGTTTTTAGATTGTTCATGTGCTGTTGTTGAGTGAAGTACATAGGAATGAATAAGTTATGTGGCTTCATGGGCACTAGTATAAGCAAACCCTTTCTCCTGTAAAAATGATACAAAAATATACCATCAACCTTCGTTTTGAATTACTAAAAGTTATGTCCTTTAACGAGTGTTTTCATTGAAAGTTATACATACTGATCTCGAAAATGCTCAGTTACCGTCATCCTAGCAATGGCAAACATTTCAGTTACCGTCATCATCATGTTTCAGTTACCGTCATCATGTCCGATTTTTCAAACTTGAATATCTTCATTAATATGCATTTACAAAAGGTAATATTTTTAGAATTTCGTCTCCACGTCAACCTGCGTCTAAGCGCATTATTGAATTTATCTCAATGTAGCTGAACAACTAGAGTATCGCGTGAAAAGTTCCGAAGCGTATTATCTGCCGCCATGTTGGGATGATCGTAACTAAAGTTACGGTCATCGGTTTACGCACAGTGAACATACTAATGGAGGAATACATGAAGTAAGAAGTCGCTTATTTCAAATGTGTTGATTCAGGGTAATGTCAAATGTAACCGGGCCTCAAAGGCCCCATGATACTGCGTGAGGGTTAAAATTATAAAAAGAGATTGTAATATATTGGATGTCTAAAGAAATTGCATTGTTCTGCACAAACTTTGGAAAATTTGAAGATATTTCTGGTTCATTTTTGTGAGTGCAAATACAGAGATTTACCCAAAACAGGACATGTGAAATATTTATAATTTGCATCTACATTTACCTAATCAGTCAATGCTTCGTCAAAGTAATACATCCACACTATCTCTCTCTATGACATCATATCAATCGAGGTTCTATTGCACTTAATGGATGAATGCGTTGACAATTTAGACAGTTTGTTGTATACGCATCATTTTATAGAAAATCAATTATTCACAGCTTAAAACAATTGTGAAAAACGTATAGCTATAAATTTCGAAAAAAAACCATAAATATCCATAGCAATTTTGAAATATCCCGAAGTAAAAACTGTGTATGACCCACGCTTTACGCTGTATGTCAAATAAAAAACTGTGAACATTTGCAAAATTACTCCTAACTTAAATAGATATTCGTGATAAAGTGGGGCAATGACCTATACTTCTTGACCCGCGTTCCTGTTTATTTATATTTCTTGATGAAGACAGGTGTCGGAGTGGTTTTATCGGCAAAAGAGTAAAATATATCGAAATATGATATAAATAAAATCATATCACCTAATTAACTATTTCTAAATATTACTTAAATACTGTTCATAAATGCTACTTGCCGCTTTCCGAGCATAAAAGAACAAGTCGATCTTATTAAAATATGATATAATTGCTTCACTACGCTAGTCTGCGTAACGCAGTGAAGAAAATTATGAAATCATTTTAATAAAATTACAGAACAAGTACATATAAATTAAAGCTTCGAAACTGTGTAAACAACAAACATTATTGCCTTGTAAATGAAAAAAACATATCTGTTTTAACCATATCAGAAAATAGATAAATACTCAATTTGTTCAAATTTCCACTATTGATAGCCTTATTTTAAATCGTTATCAAACTTTTACCATTATAATATTTGTCTCCTTGGGCGTATATGAAATATTTTATCGGCGCTTCATTTCCAGTACCCCAAACGCCTCTATGTGTCGTGTCACGTTAGTGCATTTGATGCTAACCATAAAAAGACACAATAAACATATCTTAATCGAGGAAATATATAATCATGCTTTAATGGCATTGTTGCCGCTCCAACCGAACACTACGTTTCATACAGTAAAAAATAGAGTGCTCTTCGAATTTCAGAATCGGAAGAGTTCGTTTTTAACAAATTGAGTGCGGAAAACGGTGCAACTCTTTTTAGTTTAAGCTGTTCAAGAATACTTGAAAATTTTAACTAGATTCAGAGAAAATGTGCATTTTTTTTATATGTATCTAATACAGAAATCTATTCACGATATAAATAAAAGATGAAGATTCTTTCTAATGTGTTATATGTTATGGCCTAATTGCAGTTTCTTCATGTTTTAAAGGAAAATAAGTGCACACGTTATTCTACCCATAGTTTTATCCGTCCATCTTGCAATAAACTTTGACTTCTGATGTAATGCATAAACATAACTGTGAAGATTATGTACATGTACATTCTTTTTATTTAGCACACAAATGGTAAAAAATCGATTGGCTTCTATCAGAAAGACATATTGAAATAGTGCAGTTTCTTGTGCATGTCACGGTGTCCTTTAAAGGGGCAGTAGCACGTTTTTAAGGGGAACATAAGGTGATGTCAGGAAAATGAAAATAAATGGTACCAATCTTTAGACAATGTATAAAAATTAAATGGAGCAGTAGTAAATCAAATATACAATGTAAAGTTAAGCCATGCGATTCCTTTTCTTACACAAAATGAATTAAAGGTGTTCCCACAAAAATGGCTGCCAATGGATTTTATGTGAATCCTCATACTTTGTTCTCTGACTGCAGATGATTTGTTTGTGTTATGAGATTTATGATACTATCAAAGTAATACATTTAGCATTAACTTATAGTTATCAGTGAAAAATTTAAAATATTAAATTGTCAAAAAACGTGCTACTGTCCCTTTAATATTTGCAATTTATTTATAGAATTCAGTATTGGTTGATCAAAGTCGTTTTTCTCGATGTCTTTTCATGGTTTATTCATTGAATTATTTATAACATACATCCTCTTTTTCTCTACACACATTAAGCCCGTTAATTCATATAAAACGTCGGCTACACTGAATTTATTTCATGACAAAATGGTAAAATTAGAATGAATATTAACGCTCGTATAATATTCTCCTTATTTCAATTTGAAAATATTTCATAACTGACAATTATATTGTGTCCGTTCTTTATAAATGTGTTTATTCTGTACAATAAATTATGATTAAAATATTCCGTATTTATGGAGGTAGATATTCGGGGAAATTATCTATTATCACGCTGTGTTGACCTTCGCATATCTATATGCATGGATAAGTAACAAAAAGTGTAAGAATTATTAGTGTGGTCATTTATACAATATCTTTTATTCATTTAAGTTCTTGAGAGTGAATCTTGTAATTACGGCGGTGTCCTGTTCATTATTGCTACGTTTCGGATAACGATTTATTTCGTCGCTGAATAAGAAAATTTTTAAAGAGACTTTTCTTGAGTTTTTTAGGTGAATTCTCCAAACTTTATAGATGGTGTATTTTTATAAAAACATAACGACTTTACCTGGAAAATCTCACATTAGAGCAGGTGGCACTGTCAGAGTATGAAATTGCGATATTATTGGAAAGCGGATAAAAGCTCGCGTCAATTTGTTAAACGTAATTTATCTAATGTATCTAAAACAGTAAGAAAACTAGTCTCGAGCTGATAGTGTTTGATTAGATACTATTATTTATATAAATGTGTGTGATTTCAGCTGTAGTAATTATCGTATATTTGTCATTCTGGGACTATATGAGATAATTGGAATTGATATCTCCTATATATTTTGTGTAAGTCAGTAAGTGTTATTGTCTGTAATACGTCGTTTACCGAACTTGCGCTGGACAGTTGGACATTTGGTCCAGCAATAAAATGTTCGGGCTTTCGAATTATTCTTTAGATAACTTGCCCTGCACCAACTGGGATGCGATAGCCTTATCGAAATTGACCTGTGACAAGCGGTTGATCATGTGCGTCTATTTCTAAAGATTTATTTATTGGTAGCAAACCTTGAATTCATCTCGCGTACAAAACTGTTACAGGAAGGACACCCGTCGCAAACAACGTGTTACTGAACGCTAAGCAGCTATAGGTCAGAAAAAAGCAATCGATGCCATGCTGCACGTGATCAATGGAATTCTCGAGTACAGAATAAAACAGCTTGTATATGTCATCGTGAAGCACGTGCAGATACTGATTTCACAGTTTGGTAAGGTTTGAACTGCATTTCTACCCATTGGCTGAGACATAGTATCTCTGAGAGAAAAGGTATCTCACGAAAAATAAAAAATGTTACTTGATGCAATAGAATCATTTTATAATAAAAGATGTATGAAATGAATGGTAAGCAATTCGATTCCTTATCAATTTGACTGCATGCATCTTCGGTTAATCGCCTTAGAGGATTGTATAGATGTCATACCATTGGTAATTTCATGAATTGCTCAACAAGCAAACAAGATATGAACGAAAGAAAGTTTTTCAAATTCGAAAGATATCTTGACACTTCACAATATTAACAGTTCCATGCAGAAAATATTGGAACAATTTTGTTTCGTCATATTTTACCGTTTTTTACTTCTTTTGTTGATATATGGGCTCGTTTTTCATTGCTATGTATATAACAAATGTTTCAACTTTGAATGAATATATTTTCCGGATGAAATTGCACCAGGGAAGGGGTTGATGACTTTATGGATATTATCAACACATTCATAAAACGGGCTGGATTGCCTTAAAATGGTATTTCAAATGATAATCTAGAAGATATATAGATAACACAGTTGACTGTATCTTTGCATTTAAGTTTTGTTAATCATAAAAAGACAAGTTCCTAATATAGTTTGGTCTGATATTATCGAGCATGATAGGGGGAAACCTTTGAAGATGAAAATGGGAAAGGTTTGTTTTAGAAATGATTAATACTCGTGACAATAGAATATGAATATTGACAAACACCAACTGATACATGACAAGGCGGATAAATCAAAAGAAATCTTTGTATCGTACCGTTTTCGTTACATATTGTATAAATACAATTTACTGGAGCAGTGCTCAGACACAAACACATCTACCCTACCTTAATAATTCACTGCAAATGCCGCCGTGTTGTATTCTGCATAATCTGTTTTAGTCCCATGTAATCCCCTTATCGAGCTCATTGTATTAAATATAAGTAATGCGAGGTAAGTGAGCTATACACCGATCTATGATTACATAGGCCTAAATAATGACTCTAAGCAGTGAGAGTACATACACTCACGGGCAAAAGAAACGAGGCCATAATAAATGCAATAGAGTTTAATCCATCAGAGATTATTACGACTGAAACAGGATTTATTACGTAACATAACTAACATATGGATTTGAATTAAAACTGTTCACCTTTTACAGATAACACCCCCGTAAATAATTGTGGTTTGAAATCTCTTTTACTAAACGGGATAAAAGAGTGAAAGAATACCTTTACTTGTTTTCTGGCGTCATACAGTAGATATGCAGTAACATGGGAGTTTCTTTTTGGGTTATTTATATTGATAACATGTTGTACACTCAACGGTAATAGAAACGCAATTTGAAATCTAGCCATTGTTATAAAACGTAACTAACACCTCAGGCTACATAAACCAACAAATTATTGTTATTTAGACATCAGTGCATATCTCCAAAGAAAAATGTTCGACTAACATCATCACATGGGACGGCACAACAAGGAAAACACAGCAGGGATGGTTTCAAATCAGTATATTGCGTGTTGCCCTTGTGTGCTCAGTCATGTCTGCAATCGCACGTGCTTTGAAAGACTCTGGCATCGCTTAAAATGTTGTGGGATGGTCCCCAAATGTTGTTAAAGACTTCGTCCCACAAATGTTCGATGGGACTCATGTACAGGGAATTTTCACCTCAGGGGAGTCAAATGTCCTCCAGCCCATCAGCAAAGGGGAGATTGAACCTTGATCAACAGCGTTTATGACATTATGCTACTGTCTGGTGACAATATTGACCTGTAATTGTCCGTTGCTGTCTGTCAAGTCGGTGAGGGCCTTGTATTGGAAAGGATATCAGCAGCGGATATTGTAAGCAACAAGACATCTGCGTACGATTTGACAATCGATTTGTCATCTGTTTGTCCCAATGGTTCTCTTATCAGTGCCATATGCCGTTCGGAATCTGTATTGTTATAAGGTGTGAAAAGCTGAAAAATGGTCCTGCAAAAAGATGTCACAGGTGGTGTACCAAGTCGAGGACGATCTTTGAATGTTCCAGCTGAGCGGTATCGATTTTAGTCAAGAATCGGTGGACATATTCACATGGAAATGCCTGAAACTCGCAAAATCCCAACAGCCCTGGGGTGCCATTCCCATGGCCTTAGTCTTCTTTTTAGTTTATTTCTCTGTTTCCATCACCATGTGTTTGTCTGCTAAAAATGGTCTTGGATCCGAACTCTATATGAATCATTCTGACATTCTCTGAACCATAGGTCCTTATTCCTGTTTCAATAAATATCATCAAGTGACCATGATAAGATCTGTGACATTAATTACCAATTGCGTTTTTAATGCCGTTCAGTATATTTATCAATTGCAAGTATTTACTTTTCACCATTGTTTAATTTCAATTTCAAACATTCTAACTAAAAACATTTTGAAAAAGCTATCACGTGATCCAATATGTATTTGAACACACATAAATATAATTAAGTATAATACTAGGATTGTGAATACTTCTTCACAACACACATGCTTATGGTATTGATTCAAAGTGACCTTCATTGACAACAGGATTTTGTTTTTACCTTCTAGAAAAGTAGGTATCGTTTCTTAGTATATACGAAACACCACGTAGTAGCAATATCAGATTAAAGCATGCAATTATAACAATTTAGCAATTTAACAGTATTTCGGTATAACCATCACATATTGAGCATGACATTTGATCTGAACATATTTTATTCATGATATGTATATATACATGAACGGATTTGCCAACAAGCTCCGAAGAGCTTATTCCAAGGCCGCATCGGTACAGTTAGACATATATAAATATATACCTAGTTTTGTAACACAGATGTGTCATGTTCTGAATTTCCTTGTTTGAGTTCTTGTGTATTTTGTTTATCATGTTTTGTACCGGTGAGGTATTCAGATAAGCAAAGAATTGCTTGTTTACCGAACTGGATTCGTTAATGAATAAAAATATGTTTAAACCATATATACATGTAAATATAAAACTAATAGTAGTTAGTGACACATGTCAGATTCACAACTTAGCTTCACGGATATTGGTTTTACATGAATATCATGTTGTTTACGTGGCAGTCATTACAATTTCAAATGCTTATGAGATATCAAATCGATTGTTTCGCGTTAATGATTTACTATTTAACGGCTACTCACTGAATGAACTTGCAAGATTGAATTGATATCATAAAAACCAGGACCTGGTATAAAGTTGATGTGCATACAGTTTCATGTAGACAGCATATTTGGTCATATCACCGTCTCACTTTTTACTAAAACATAAAACATTCATGTGAACGACGCGTTGCAATTTCAACAGTAAATTAATCTTTTCGGACAGGATTTTCTTAAATAAACTTATTTTTCAATTTCAATCCCAAGCTTTAAAGGTTCAATAATTATGTTTCTCGACTTCAATAGGAATTTTTTTTTAAAATTGTAATAAGATTTAAAACTAGATGACTGGTACCAAAACCCTTTCATGTCGCATGTGATGTACTTCATGTATTATATGGTGAATCGATATCTTTTAGTATAAAAGCATATGTCTACTTTCACGTAGACATCTTATTGATATGTACAATAAATCAAATCTATGTATACTGGACAAAAAAATATGGAGCATATCTAATTAAACAATTATGACTAGTGATGCATTGTATGAAACTGTTAATAAAACAGATGTATTCAAAGACATGCTAATATTATTCATATTCAAATGACCCTAATTTTGGAATCCAGGACCGGGGTTCTAGCTCAGTCGGTAGAGCGTACATTCTTTACCCGGAAGACCGTGGTTCGATTCCCGACCGCGTCATACCAAAAGACGTTTAAAGATGGGAGATGTTGCTTCCTTGCTTGACGTTCAGCATTGTAAGGACAGAACATCGCCTGAACTGGCGCTGCATGGGTGCCACAGGCATATAAAACATTTCCGAATTTACTATGTAATGAGGACAATAACGAATTATTATAATAATAATAATAGCTTTCTTATACCGCGCATATATCCATGACAGAGCATGCTCAAAGCGCCATGAGTATTATTACCCTGGAGGGATAGTACTTTCGGTGCCGCCAATAACAAGCGCTCCGCGCGACCGTATAGGTCCATACTTCCCCCTTCTTCAGGTACCCATTTGCACAGCTGGGTGAACTGAGTGCAATGTGGATGACGTGTCTTGCCCAGGGACACAACACAGAATGAGACCGAAGTCACAAATTTTTGGTGTCTCCACCGGGATTCGAACCCGGGTCTCTGGCGTGAGAGGCCAGCATGCTAACCACTACACCACTGTGCTCCATTATTAATAAAACAATCACGATGTTCATAAAGATAAGAAATCGAACATACCGGATTAGCACTAAGGTAAACTGTGTAATGTGAAAAATAAAGAATTATTATTATCATAATTATTCAAACATTCACGATGTCATAAAGATAATTAATCGAACATATCGGATTTGCGCTAAGGTAGACTTTTAATGAAGACATTGAAGAATTATTATAAAAATTATTGTTAAAACAATCACCATGTCCATAATGATAAGAAATCGGACATACCGGATTTGCACTAAGGTAAACTGTGTAATGAGAAAAATAAAGAATTATTATTATCATAATTATTAAAACAATCACGATGTCGATTAAAATAAGAAATCGAGCATATCGGATTTGCACTAAGGTAAATTTTGAAATGAGGAAAATAAATAATCATTATTATCATTATATTTAAAACAATCACGATGTCCATAAAGATAGGAAATCGAGCATATCGTATATGCACGATATAACCGTGTTATGAAGACAATAAAGAACTATTTTTATCATTATTATCAAAACATCCACGATGTCCATAAAGATAAGAAATCGAACATATCGGATTTGCACTAAGGTAAACTCGAATCAATACATTATTCCCGCAACAATGCGTGTCGGTTCCGAATTAGTCACACTGGCCGTAAGCCAATACTGATTGCAGATATACCACGCTCTGTTGCGTTTAATGCATGTAGATTAGCTACGTTGTGTGCATTTTGCAAGGTCCAGTTAACGTCACATAAATCATTTCTTAGGTTACATCGAACAATCAAAACACTAATACCAAACTGGCACTCTGTCTTTAAGTCGATCAACGACATATGAACTATTCTAGATCTGTTCCACGCCATCGAAGGGTTGATCTATAATCGAGATTTATGTAACACAGAATATGCTGTTGGAATGGATTATAAATACTTTTATTAATGGTGAAATGTTTTCAAGAAGTGATTTTTCTTTAGTAATATAAAGTTTAGTGCTTTTCAGTTCAGTAGAGTGACAATAAAGATGTTATTTTCAATATCCCTTTGGCACATTTTGGAAACAGAAAAGCGAGTGCCAATATCATTATGTACGTGACCGTTTCCAATAGACTATGCATAGACGTGACAGGCTAATTAGCTGTTACGAGAAACATATCATAAATTCAGTTAAAATCAAATCGCTGTCATATTTTGTTGGCAGTTTGAAGATCATCACAGCTACAGACGCATAATTTCCACCAATATATCTGGTGTTTGGGACGACAACTGCAGCTCATTTCAAACGCATATTCAACACACCAGTCAAGTTAAAAAAGGCCCTCAATGGAGCATCTGAATCATTTTACGATGTTTAAACAAATGCCATTTAATAACCTATCAATGGATAAACAAAATTTAAATATGTACTTAAAGCTGAGATGATTTCCATGCTGTAAAATAGGAAAGCAATCGAATCATTACTTGATTTGCAATAAATAGTATCGCAACAGCTAATTGACACGAAAGTCTATGAGAATAACGTCGCATGTACGTTATAATATGACCACCCGTTGGTAGATTAAAAACAAATGTAGGTTGATAAGTGTTAAGCAGGGTGCCGCTCCACTAAGTAGTTGTAGAGTTACGATCGACTGAAGCCCATTCTTTTAACATTGATTGCAATCGACCATGTCCTTACATTGAATTGTGAAGTGTTTTGTGTAACGGGCCAAGGTCATTATTTCTTGTATACATGTATATGTTTAGGGGATTTGACATTATATCCCCTGTAGATTTTCTAGCCGATTTAGATTGTCATTTAAAACAAAAACAAGTAAATGTAGTAATTTATTTTGTCATTTTCGGTATTCAATGCAGGTTACCGCATTGATCTGAACTCATGAATAAGGAAATCTGTCTTTTATGGATGTCAAAAACCTTATGAATAATACTCTGGGTCACTTAAGGGCTGTTAAATAACCTGCAATCTGAAGCCTAGTATTAAGCATTGTTTTTCATAACTTTAATAGCAGTATTCAAATTAAGTAACATAACGTCTTAAACACAATGACAGACAGACTTAAATGTAGACATTGTCACACCACAAATACAAAATGTTGTGACGTCATACGTGTTTAATAACGTTTAGTCTCTTGAATGAAAATATATCTAATTGTAATTATTAAATATAAAATTAGAAAGAGCCCACTAAAGCTGTTTATCTTAAGAAACATCAGTGGACTAGATTAGCTACACTAATGTAGACTTGCGTGGGCGATTAAAGATATTTTGATCCAGAGGCTGTTAGCGAGACCATTTATAAATCAGCTTCATGTCAGGAATTCATATATGAAGAAAACTGCTAAAGCCTAGTTTCCACTGAGCTGCAGATATTTAAAGATATTGCAGTAAACAAATGTTACCTGTGTGTTCCTGATATACTTTGAGAGTATATTTAGAGATATTGAACCAATCGCATTTAACCAACTGAAGACAGGTGTTCTGATAATACTTGAGCTTATCACAACCATGGCTTGTAAATACAAGTTCAACGTCATGGTACGTTTTTTAAAAATAATTTGTGTTGCTATGAAGATGCCTCGTGCAAAATCAATGGATCTTGAAAAGGCATGTATGTAGGTCAAACGGAAAAGTTTAATATTAGCAGCAATATATAGCAACATTTCTCGCAAGTGAGTATATGTAAGAACATAAGTACAAGTCAATGGATTGTATATTAACAAAATCGCTAGAATCTTAGAATTAAATAATCCTCGTTTGCAATCTTTTTTTAAAAATAGAATGACCTGAAGATGTAGTATTGGTAAATTTGGCACATCTAGGATTAGAATCGTATACAATATTTCATTTGGCAACTTAATAAACCTAGAATTGAAAAGATTATACAATATAATATATAATAAAATTCCACATGTTTTTATGCGTGATTGGGTTATAGATATGTTACTGTGGATCTGATTATCATACTTAATACAATACTTTTTTTACTACTGAATATTTGAAATATCGAAGATTGAAAGCTTGCTTGAGATTACACGTTAATGAAATTATCAATCGGTGAGCGGCCAATGCGAGACAGTCAATTTGTAGGATAATACGTTGATTAAGCACACTCACTTATCTTTGCTATGACCATAACTCAATTCTACGCGTTATGTTTATTCTCAAATTTATTTATAAGGTAATGTTCACATTTGGTGACAGGAGAATTTAAAAACATATATTTGGTCAATATTTTGTGTCACTGATTATGTCATTGTTTGAATACTATTCGAAAACCTTTTAAAGGGACAGTAGCACGTTTTAAGGGGGAATATAAGGTGATGTAAGGAAAAGGAAAATAAATGGTTCCAAGTGAAAGACAATATATTTGAACTAAACGGAGCAGTAATAATTCCAATATATAGCGTAAAGTTAAGCCATGCGACTTCTTTTTGTTACACAAAATGAATTAAAGGTGTTCACAAAAAATGGCCGCCAATGGATTTTATGTGAAACCTCATACTTTGTCCTCTGACTATGGGTGATTGGCTTGTGTAATGAGATTGTTGACACTGTAAATATAATACATTTAGCATTTACTTACAATTATAAGTGAAACATTTAAAATATGAAATTATTTAAAAAAACGTGCTACTGCCCCTTTAATGTTCCGAAGGCACGTTCAAACCGAAATCATCATCACAAACGTGAGGCATTTAAATTCAAGACTTAAATCGACGCTTACAAGATTCAGAAGATAGGAGAACTGAGCTAAGGGCGGAAATCAAGTTAAACTCCCAAGAAAAGAAAACATTAAAAGACCAAGTCCATGATCTTGAGGACCAGGTTATCCGTTTAAACTACCAGGTTGATGATAGACTCAAAACTATTAATGGTAAACTTGCCAGTATTGGCAAGCAAAAACCAACGTATGCAAGTGCTGTTAAATCACCAGCGAAGCAGAACACACATATCTTAACCTCACCTGTGACTATCAGTGATACACCCAGGGAATCACAGGCTTGTAGTGCAGCGAACCGCAGCAGTAGTGAACAAATATGTGTTGATGACATAGCAGATTGTACGAGTATACACAGTAAGCAGTCAGGTTCAAATAATAATGTACAATCATCTGGTGACAAAAATCAAACTCCTGTAAGCAAACAATCCAACATGGTTGATCTCTCCCAGAAGGATAAACTACGGCAATACTATGCAGACAATATACATGGTCTCGTGTTCGAGGGTGATGTGGATCCACCAGTACAACCTCAGCATCCTGAACAACTAGCTGGACAGAGACAACAGGCTCGCCATGCAGATAAGTCACAGTCTACAACGTACCAGATCAAATCCCTAGCAAAGTCCTACTCCACACTAGAAGGTGTACCGAGGATAAAGACTAGACGTGTAGTACTCTCCAGTATCAAAGCTGATAAACCGTTTGACAGTGTCAAACAGTTGATTTATGACTATGCACATGAACGCCATGTACGTGTGACGTACACGAGGCTGCTGCGTCAGCGCACACACTATGACGGCACAGAGACCTTTACAGTACAGGTCAATATGGCGTGTGATGATTACAGTGATAGCATGAATGACAACTTCTGGCCAGCTGATATAACATGTCGTGACTTCATACCTCGACAGAGGAGACGGGACAACTTTGGACAATATAGTGAAAATGGACATTCATACTAAAATGAGTAAGTTACTGTCGGTCTACCTCTATATCATGTCATTAAGCCTAATTACATGGAATATCCGTGGTTTAACCCATGACTGTAGAGATATTGCCAACATTATACCAGATGGTGTAGATATTGTCGCTGTGCAAGAACACTGGCTTAGTCCAGATACTGTTCATAGACTCAATGAACTTGATGGTTTTTCAGTGATTACTTCAATGTGTACCAAATCAACTTCTGCCCGGGGTGCTGGAGGAGTTGCATTATTACGTAATAATAACTCTTGCTGGCGTTTGCGTAGTATTGCAACAACGTCAGAATTCTTTGTTGCAGCTGTTGTGTATGCAAACGGATACCCTGATAGCTATGTGATATCATGTCGACTACCTTCAACCAATGTTCTGCACTCTGTGTATGTAGGTGCACTTGAAGAACTGTTTGATATGTATGATATGCTTAGTGGAAGAGGTGATACTCACATACTGGGTGACCTTAATGCAGATATCTGTAAAAGCACGTTATCACCTCGGGATAGCGTGCTTAACAATTATGTCACTAAACGGCATCTTGTACATGTTGTTAGTACATTACGTAACAATGGGCCTGGCTATACATGTAGAAGTAAAGATAATAGATTTACATCGCTTATTGATTATATACTTGTCCCGTCACACATGACTGATCAGCTTGCCCATTGTTGTGTAATGGATGATTGTAGTTACGATGTTTCTGATCATTACCCATGTCTTGTTACTGTATCTAGAAAGCGTGAAGAAGCCCGTAAATCAGATAGCCTTTACTTTCCAAAGTGGCGTAAAGCTGACCAATACAACATTGATTCATACAGGGAGGAAAGCGACCGCTTGCTCTCTGATGTCCATATCCCCACTCATGCCTTAACCCCCCATGAAATTGAATCATATACAAGTAATATAACAGATGTTCTACATTCTGCCACCTCAAGTTGTATTCCTAGTGGTGTTTTTAAGGCGCACTTAAAGCCATATTGGAAAGCAGATGGGCTACATGATTTGCACTATAAAATGCGTGTAACAAGACGGCAGTGGCTAGCTGATGGCAAACCAAGGGCAGATAACTCCGCTTTGTACTATGATTATAAATCGGCTAAGAGGGAATTTAGACGATTACATCGTAAGTCTAAAAGAAAACAGCGATCAGATATCAGTCAGGAATTAGAAAGATGCTCTGATGCTGATATTGGTACTTTTTTTAAGTCAGTTCGCAAAATGAGGCGACAGAGTCCTGTGGTTAAAGAATTAGTATTAGATGATATACGTGCAAGTACAGCAGAAGATATATGTGAACTGTGGGGAAATTACTTTGCAGACCTGGCCAAGCCACATTGCTCTCCATTATTTGATAATGACTTTAAAATATTAGTTGACAGAAAAGTTACAAGTATTAGCCAGGAATCCACCTATTGTAATAGCGATATTTTATGTAAATGTATTGAAGCAAATGAAGTAAAAGAACATATTAGTAATCTCCATAAGAATAAAGCCCCTGGTCCGGATTGTATTCAAAATGAACACCTCATATACGGCAGTGATTGTGTAATAAATGTGCTAACAGCGCTGTTTAATTCTATGCTAGAATCTACTTATGTCCCTAGCACCTTTAGAAAAGGTGTTGTTATTCCAATTTATAAAGGCAAAAAGCCAAAATACGATCCAAAAAATTATAGAGGAATTACTTTAACTTCTTGTATTGGAAAACTCTTTGAGAAAATCATTCTGGCAAGACTAGAAAGCTGGGTCCATGAATATGTACCCACATTTCCCGACAAGCTCCAGTTTGGGTTTAGAAAAGAACATGGTGCTACCACTTCAGTATTTACTTTAAATGAAAGTCTATCATATTTTATCAGTAGAGATTCACCTGTTTACACGGCCTTTATGGATAATGAAAAGGCATTTGACCGTATATGGCATAATGGACTATTTTTAAAACTATACCAAATGGGCATTAAGGGTAAAATATGGCAGCTCCTACATCAAAGTTATACATCAAGCTCTGCATTTGTGCAATATTGTGGCTTAAAATCAAATGAATATGCTATTAAGCAAGGTGTCGGACAAGGTAGAGTTTTATCTTCTTGGTTTTTCCTCGTTTTTATTAATGATTTAATATGTGAACTTAAAAACACAAACAATGGTATTCATGTTTATGGTATTGATATTCCATGCATTCTACTTGCTGATGACACTACACTTGCCTCTACCTCCCCTAAAGGTCTCCAATCATCTCTTGATACTGTTCATAGATATGCTTGTAAGTGGCGGTTAACATATAACGGCTCAAAAAGCACATGTATCATTTTCTGCAAATCCAAGAAACGCCTTGGTAATTACTCTTTCAAATTTGGTGGGTCAGACATACCAATAAGTGATAGTGTAAAATATGGAGGTATTCTTCTTTCATCAGATTTATCCTCAAAATCTAGAGTGCAGTTGTATTGCCAGAAAGCAAGACAATCTGTTAACTCTCTCAATAGTCTTGGCTTAAATAGTAAAGATTTACATCCTACTTCATCTGTTAAAATATGGAAGAGGATGATACTCCCCACGATCTTCTATGGCTGTGAACTCTTACCAATTCTACGAGGTAAAGATTTTGATATCGTAGAAAGCACACAAAGATACTTTGCCAAATGCATCCAAGGCTTCAGCAAACGTATTTCCTCTGCTTCTGTCCTAGGTAATCTTGGCTTGTGGACTATGGATGGGTATATAGATAAATGTAGACTTTTATTTCTTGGTAAGCTATGCAACTGTAAGTGTAATTCTATTTTTAAGGATTTATTTTGTATTCAATTAGCCACGTTTCAAAATAGAACAGCAGTATTACACTGTATATGTGATTCACTCATCGAAACTAGTATAAAATACAATCTTTTTAAATATCTAATTGATTATCTTGAAGTTGGAAGATTCCCTTGTAAATCGATGTGGCGCAAGTTAGTTATCAATTCTGTAAATGAAAGTGAAACCATAAGATGGTCTACTCAGGTTTGTGTAAGGCAAGATATGTCCAGATACCATAAAACTCATAATGCCTTTGGTGTACATAGATTGTATTATTTTATGCATGTGTATCCACAATTTAAAGATATTTTACAGTTTTGTGTACAAATCAACTCCAGGGCAAAATTTTCAAAATATTGTGAACTCTGTGAGAGACATTGTAATGATTACGACTGCCACATAATTCTTCATTGTGAACACTACCTGTACAACAGAAATAGTTTCTTTTCAAAACTAATAGATCTTTTTGATGTCAATATATATGTTGAAATAGAATTATTATCAGAAGATGAAATGCTAGCTCTCTTTTCTGGAGGTCAAATAACCATAACTGACGATATGGATGAAATGTCATGGAGATGTATGATTGTTCTCTTTTGTAATTATTTGTACTCCATGCACACGTCATTGAACTGTACATTTTAGGTCTTCTTCCTATTCCGCCTTTCTATGATATCTTGTTATTTGTAAAATTGTTTTTGTAAATATTGTATGTATTAATGTGTAGTGATCTTCGGACACACATCTGGAGGAAATAAAGACATTCATTCATTCATTCATTCATTCTTTGTCTTCTGACTATGGGTGATTGGCTTGTGTAATGAGATTGTTGACACTGTAAATATAATACATTTAGCATTTACTTACAATTATAAGTGAAACATTTAAAATATGAAATTATTTAAAAAAACGTGCTACTGCCCCTTTAATGTTCCGAAGGCACGTTCAAACCGAAATCATCATCACAAACGTGAGGCATTTAATTAATAACACAACTAGATGTCTCAGGTAACTGAAAACATAGAGACTAGCGTACGGCTTTATTCACTATAAATGAGATTTGTAGTCACCTTTTGTCCTCATAAATGTTTTTCGATTTTTAAGCGGGAGTTCTCGTCATGGTCGATGTTCAAAACATCTTGTATAATCAAACATATTAAAATTCCCAGGTGTAAGTGTGTATTATCATATATCCAACTTCCCGTTCTACTTATTGCTCAAATGATTGGATAATTGTCTAAGTAAACAATTAGAATATATAATATACAGAAATCAATCAAATGATCAAATAACATCATTCATTAAACGGTTTCATTCATGAACGTAAACATGATATCACACATTATTTAGTACCAGGTAATCAATTCCACTATTGTATTATCCCAGAATAATCTATATATTTTGCCTGACCTCTGTGACCTCCCATATGATGTCAGAATATACTTCCACATCAAATTATATACTAACACAAACGCGGTGGGGTTACGTGAGGCGAATAGGGGTTTATCGCCGCTTTCAAGAGTAATTCAATTATAGCACGGCTGTTAGTATTATTACTGGGATAAAGACAGCAACACTATTGAGGATATGCATTGCTGTGAAATCTGCGAGCATCGCCTGGAACTTGCAAAGCATGGGTGATACTGCGTGGAAATTGCACCCAAACCTGACTGCGTTTAGAACAGTTCTCTACTGAAGACAAAGTTGTCGAGATCCTGGCGCGATTCGAACCACGGACCAGATCGGTTTTATTCATTATTTTAGGTTCTCAATGTTTCATATCAATAATTTTGTCATTCCTGATCAACCACAAGTTGATTGTTTTAGATGTTTTGTAAATTTCTTGTAGAATATCCATAGCTGTTTCATGATCTCTTATGTTGCTTAACTAAGATAACCATATGCCTTTGCTTAAAGTAAAATCACCTCGTTTAACTTCCATGTTAATCCCTGAAATACTGAACTTATTTTATTTGCTTGTTTGAATGATAATCGTAAAACAGCCATATATACATGTGAAAGTCCAAATTAAAAGTTCTATGTAGTGTTTACTAGACGTATGATATGCTTAACGCTACCAAGACACTTGCCGTTTTGGGCTGTAAATAAGGTCCAAAATAAGGTTAATTCATTTGGCACGACATTGTCCGGATTTCGATCACGAATCACGGCTTTATCTTGTTTGTTGCCAGAATTTTGAATTCTAAACACTAAATAAGTAATTTTCAAAAATCAATTAGTCCTTGTATGTAAAATGACATTGTTTATAAAGTTTGACATATTTGACTACAAAAACAAACTCTTTGTCATGACATTTCTGTTCGTTTAAACATTGTCAGAATAAAAAAAAGGACTATGTCTATTGGCAAAGGAGTCTAGGAATGCAAATACAACTATTAAATTCATGATAGATCATGATGTTTCAGTGATAAAGTTGAATGAAATGAAATTGCTTATTTAAGATTGTGGCATACATATTATTATTATAATATCATTGCAAAAATGTATTAGCAAAGCGAAGTACAACCAAGCCTTCAGATACCAAGACGTATCGTTCTATTGGGCAGTACAACGAATTACACTTCTTCAACTACTTAAAAGTATTAGTTTATGTACAATGTATTATTGTCATGGTTCAAACATTTCATGACTCGACATAATAACAAGCGAAACTGTTGGCGACAATTTTAGTGTGAACACCTTTTAATCATATGAGGTACGGAATTGACTCGTGTACTTAAATGGACTATGATAGTCCATTATAGAACGGTACTTGTAATGAATATTTAATATCAATTTCTTGAAAACCGCCTTACCTACCTCAGCAAACGCGCCTCTGCTCCTTTAAAGATTCTAGATCAGTCATCGTAACACCTTTTTCATATTGTGGACTTCCCCCAAAATGAGCTTCCAATAGCATACTCTTATCAATTCTCTGCATACTGAGATCCAATAAAAGTAACTTCCAATATCATACTCTTCTTAACTACACTGCATACCGAGATTTACTAAAAGGAACTTCCAAAAGCATACTCTTATCAATTCACATATTTTCTTAAAGGAACTTCCAAAAGCATACTCTTATCAACAACACTGCATATCAAGATCCACAAGGAAAGTTAGGAAACATATCCGGTTCGTCCTTGTAAGCGTAATCAGTGAAATCATCCACAACTCATCGTCAAGGTGAAGGTTATTTCCTTATGTCAGTGGTATGCGGGGCGATTATGTATGAATTTTAACATTTTAAATTCAAATTGAATAAATTGATCTTTCAGTCATAAGTTTGGATTCATTTTTGTAAAAAATTCAAAATGATATCAATCATGTCAATCAATTGGTGCTGGTGCTAAATCACGTGACACTAAATTTCTATATCATTGCATAAATAACACCAGCCCCTAAATCGTAAAAGACCTACACACCGTATCAAAATATCGCACATAACTTCAGACAACTAACATATAAGGAACGCGTATTAACGTTATATACTGTTGCTACATTTCCCATGGTAACCCATTGTCTAAATACAAAGAAATGTGGGTAATCCAAAAACTGTTCCTGTACGCTGCACAAAGTCCCATATGTCTTTATGTTAGACCACCACCGATGGTCTGTAAGTGACGTCATATAGTTTCCACATCAATGGTCAGCTTGCCAGAAGATCTTGGACAGGAAATTAAAGCTGACCGATGCATATACACTTACTACAAACTTCGAAGGTTCGTTTGGCAAATCTCACGACGTTTGTCAAGCTCTTAAGGCCCTTCATCGATTGATTTTGCGTTGGTTCATATTTTATGTTAGGATTGAAACAGCCGTTAGTTATCAGTCATTGTAAGCCGTCTATCATTTTTTCATTACGTTTTAAACTTTCGAATTGCAATTGTGAAAAAGTATGCATGGCCGCATTCCAATGTTACTGTTAAACGCTTTGAATTAAACATATGCCTTTTGATCATACAACCAAAGCGACAAAATTTAGCAGTAACCACATATACCATAAGAAGTCATACGAAGTCTTAGTTGATCCCATGTTTTCATCACAAGTTTATTGGAAACTTTGAATATGCCATTGCAAAGTTAATATTTGTTTGAATATCGTTATTTCATCATGCATCGTCCTCGATTTCGAGTTGAAGGATGAAATCCATCTCATTCCGGTGTGGTTGTTTCTGACAGTGCCTGAGAACTAATGCAGCCGGGACTTACATTTCTATTGGTAGGGGTGTACCATATAATCTTGGAAGAAAATATATCTTAAGATTTGTCCTATACAATCTTGGAATATATCAGTATTCCAAGAATGTATAAACAATCTTTAGATATTTTTTCTACCAAGATTGTATGGTACAGGGGCACCCAGCCTTGGTAAGTAGAGCCAGATTAAATTTTAATCGTGCTTAAACCTTCTATCTTACCCCAATTAACCTATCTGGCACATGGTCCCTCACCTTTTCGATCCGTTCCACCTTGATCTACTCTTAGGATGTAAACATCCGCTTGTTACATGATGCAATATTTCTGACAGCACGACAAACCCAACTCACTCACTTCCTCAATGGTGAATTAAATCTTATATAAAATTTTATTTAAAAGTCTTAGGAACTTTTGTGCTAGACGAAGATGAGGCTCACTCGTGACTTTGAAAACATTTTATCAGGGTTTCAACGAAATCATAACATGATATTAGATTTGATATAGAACGGGAAGTTACATTGATTGAAACATGACTGTTGCGATACCCGTGTAAAATCATCAAATGTAATCTTGAATTATATAATTTGTCGTTCTGATTTGTCAACAGCTTATGTTTTAGGCTTTATTGGGTTTTATTATATATCATAGCACTGAATGTAAATGAAACGTGCTTATATTGGCTTTGATTATAGATTTAGAGATATCAATATATTAGAAGATTTGCGTGATGAACTTGTTTGCCTGGAATGGACAAGTATTGGTAGTATTTAAAGGGGCAGTAGCACGTTTTTTTATAATTTTATATTTTAAAAATTGCACTTATAATTGTAAGTAAATGCCTAATGTATTATATTGACAGTGTCAACAATCACATTATACAAGCCAATCACCCATAGTCTGAGGACAAAATATAAGGATTCACATAAAATCCATTGGCGGCCATTTTTTTTGTGAACACCATTAATTCATTTTTGTAAGAAAAAGGAATCGCATGGCTGAACCTTACGTTATATATTTGAATTATTACTGCTCCATTTAGTTTAAATACATTGTCTTTCATTTGGAACCATTTATTTTCATTTTCCTGACATCACCTTATACTCCCCCTTAAAACGTGCTACTGCCCCTTTAAGGAAATTTATGACATTTTCGGCACATTTATTTGTAATAAATCTGACTTTGTGCGTTTACAAAAAATGCTGCTTTCTAAATGGACGGCTCAGGGTCATGCGAACGTCAGTTTAACTTATGTATAAAAACGGCTCCAGTTATATGGAAAATACCAGCTAAGAAACTTTAAATCGTTTTATAAGGACTTACTTGAAAAAAGATCTAGGTCCAGGTTACCCGTATTCTGTGGATGGTAGGACATTTCCGTGCACGATAACACAACTCAGTTCTTGTCCAGATATGGGAATATAGATATGAAGTTATTTCAAAAGATAGAAATATTCCAAGCTCAACGTTTGAACTACAATATTAGAGCAACGTGCAGTGAAGGCCTTAGAATAGTCAACAAGAAATTTCCGTCTTATGCTCAACATAGAATAGCTTTTCCTTGACGACAAATAAAGGCAGTATAAGCTTGTCCTGACAAGTGTTTATTGACACATTGCAATATTCTTACACATGGCGGATCAGTGAGTAACGGCATCATCACCCTGAACAGCAAAACTGTTCATTGAACAGCATAACGTTCTTCTCTAAAAAGAGGCTTTTGAGCAGCAAAGGGTCTCACTGAGCCGGAGAGTATCTCCCTGAGCAACAACAGATGGTATTTCCATAGTTAAAGTTAGTATAGTATTTTCTTGACATGAGTTTGTCAGCGTAGCGCATAAATAAGCAAAGAATCTCAATGAGAAGCACTTTTTCATTTTAGCAACACATTGTCTCCCTGAGCAGCACAATGTTCACTGAGCAGTACAGTGTCTACTGAACAAAACAATGTCTCCCTGAGCAGCACAATGTTCACTGAGCAGTACAGTGTCTACTGAACAACACAATGTCTCCCTGAGCAGCACAATGTTCACTGAGCAGTACAGTGTCTACTGAACAACACAATGTCTCCCTGAGCAGCACAATGTTCACTGAGCAGTACAGTGTCTACTGAACAACACAATGTCTCCCTGAGCAGCACAATGTTCACTGAGCAGTACAGTGTCTACTGAACAACACAATGTCTCCCTGAGCAGCACAATGTTCACTGACCAGTACAGTGTCTACTGAACAAAACAATGTCTCCCTGAGCAGCACAATGTTCACTGAGCAGTACAGTGTCTACTGAACAACACAATGTCTCCCTGAGCAGCACAATGTTCACTGAGCAGTACAGTGTCTACTGAACAACACAATATATCATTGAGCAGAACAGTGTATCCCTTAACAGTACAGTGTCCTACTGAAAAGCTCATGTCTTGCACAATGAACCATTAGCATCAGCACAATGATTGATCACAACACAGTATATGATTGAGCAGCACAGTGTCTCATCGAGCAGCACATTGTTGACAGTGTTTCCTTGAGCAGCGCAGTATAATTGAGCATTACAGTATAATTGCACAGCACAGTTTCATTGCGCAGCACAATATATCATTGAGCAACCCAGTGTACATCGTTGAACAACACTGTATCATTGAGCAATTCAGTTTCAATGAGCAGCACGGTGTATCATTGAGTAGCACAATAGATAATTGTCTCTTTAGCTGCCTGATGTCTCTCTGAGCAGCACTGGCTCATAGTATGCAGCATAGTTTATCCTTGAACAGCACAGTTTATATTGAAGATACCTCAAAGCAGTACTGCTATCCGGATATATGTAGCATTACGCAGCATATTTTTCCTAAACGGTAGTTTGAATTTAGCTTACATGTTAACTTAACGGAGGTTTAAAATGTGCAAGTTGGTGTTTTAACAGTGGTTCAACATATTTCAACAGGTGTATTCTATTTACTCCCTGACACTTTGAGCAGCTTCCTAATCCAGATTCTCTTTACGGAAGTTATAAAAATACTTTCATAATATGAAACAGCCATATTGAAATTTTTCATAAATTCACCAGTGTGTTTTCTTATGATAACAATCTTAACTCGTCTAAGGTAAGTTAGTTTCATCGTTTGAGATCGAATAACATATAATCCTCACTACAGACTGTTTGCCGCTGTTTGACGTCTGTAGACGTCTACATGCCGTGAAATAAAGTCTTTCCACCAATACAATCCACACAATGAAAGTTGCATATTGCCGCAATAATACAAACCAACAGCTATTCACAACGCATATAATACACTATTAAGCATCGAAGACTACTTGCAAAGATTCTTGTAATTGGATCATCACGTGGTCGACTGTCCCATTGCAATGTATTTCTCACATTGGTCACGTGACTATGGACTAACAGTTTTCATATATGTTTAATTGATCCCCTTAGAAACAGATTGACGCATTCAGGGTGTTAATGTTTCCCTTGTCATAAAACCTTAAAGTACTTTTTTATCAGTCCAATGTTGACCCTTTGTGGAGATAATTCAATTTGGGGAAAGTGTTGAATTGGAAGTGTTATTAGTTGTGACAGATGCAGCTAATTTGATAATAGAGATGGGCCAGTGTGCTCCCCTTGCTATATGCCAATCTTAAGTATGAAGAGCGTCCAAAATGGATTCTGGTAAAGTCATACGATATTTAATTGAATGAATTCCATAAAGAAAAAAAGTAATTCGAATATGCTGCATTTCAAGGCCTTGAACGCAGACTGCCTTTGGAGGGTTTATTGAATTAAACTAGGTCCTTTATAATTATTGAATTAAGATACATTGTAATAAACTACAAGTTCTTGTATTAAGAAATTTACAAATTCGATTCAAACTTCATGTTGTATTCCTTTTCTGAAAATCACTATTGCTGAACTATTTGTTGAAAATACACTTAATGTAGTACAGTTTCCATTTATATCTCTGTCTTGATATGTCATGACATGTACCAAATTACAAAAAATATTTGACCTTTGCACCTTGACATTAGGGTGTTCATTTCATCTTCATTAACCCTTTCATCCTACAAGCAACGACTCACTGCAATCATTTCATCCTTCATTTTCCAGATCCGCCAAGGACGTTGCTCCATGTTTGACCCGGTTTTTGTAATCATCTTAAAGTTCCGCCTTTTACTGGTGTTTCCGGTGCTTTGGAGGACAATCACATCAATACTAACAGACATTCGCTGTCTAAGTCAAGGAGACATTGAATGATGGAGTCTGAGGAATTAGCCGGTCTGTAGATTGCTGTTGGCTCTGTTTATCACGGCAGTGTTATTTACAGTGATAAATGCGAAAGTCTTCTCACGTCGGTTGATACAACAACTGGCTAACTTCCTGCCCAGAATGCCTTGCTCCTTCAGAATGACCCGACTCACTGATAAGTGTTATTAGCTGATATTATCTCGCCTCATTTTAAAGCCGAAACCTGCTGTTGCTAAATTATCAGTTCAGTGCACAGTGAATAGGCTCCAGTTGCAATTACTGAAAGTTGAGGCAACGAATCGTATCGTGTGAACACACTTTATTTGGATTTATTGAAAGTTGTGAACATTGATTGTATCGTGTGAATAAACTTCATCAATAATTACTGAAAGTTGTAGCAACGAATCGTATCATGTGAATACGTTTCACGAATAATATATGATAGTTGTAGCAACGAATCGTATTGTGTGAATACACTTCATTTGTATTTACTGAAAGTTGTAGCAACGAATCGTATCATGTGAATACGCTTCATCAATAATTAGTGATAGCTGTAGCAACGAATCGTGTCATCTAAATTCACTTCATTCGTAATTATTGAAAGTTGTAACCATTCATCGTATCAATTCACTTTCTTACTGAAAGCTGTAGCAACGAATCGTATCGTCTGAATACGCTCCTTTCGTAAGTATACTGAAAGTTTTAGCATTGAATCGTATCATCTGAATATGCTCAAGTTGCACTTACTGAAATA
Source organism: Steromphala cineraria (assembly GCA_916613615.1). NCBI lineage: Eukaryota > Metazoa > Mollusca > Gastropoda > Trochida > Trochidae > Steromphala > Steromphala cineraria. Next base: position 52,572,421 of record OU744724.1, on the reverse strand, counting down.
GTAGCAACGAATGGTATTATGTGAATACAATTCGTTTGTAGTTACTGAATGAAAGGTGTAGCAACGAATCGCATCATCTGAATACAATTCATTCGTAATAACTGAAAGCTATGGCAACGAATTATATAATGTGAATATGCTTCAGTTGCACTTACTGAAATTGTAGCAACGAATGGTATTATGTGAATACACTTCGTTTGTAGCTACTAAAAGTTGTAACAACGAATCATATCATGTGAACACGCTCTTGTTGTACATACTGAACTTGTAGCAGCGAATCGTATTTTGTGAGTACGCTTCGGTCGTAAGTATTGAAAGTTGTGGCAGACAGACAGACAGACAAAGTTTATTGCATTCAAGGCCTCCGACCCGTATACAGGAGAGTTACAATTTCATGTTATACATAGTTATACAAAGTTCACGATATATTATACAAACTAGTGTAGTATAGACCTAGATTTCAGAATTTCGCTACGAAGATCTTGTGCATACTTTATGTACATCGCTAGATTTATAATAGTTGAAGTATCACTACAAGTTATAATTGATACAAATGCTTCCAGTGGGGATTTTGATAAGTATCTATCCGAAATATATTTCATTCGTAAATCTTTATACCATGGACAATGGTATTATGTGAATACACTTCGTTTGTAGCTACTAAAAGTTGTAACAACGAGTCGTTTCATGTGAATACACGTTATTCGTATAGTAATCACTGAGAGCTACGACAACGAATCATATCATGTGAACACGCTCTTGTTGTACATACTGAACTTGTAGCAGCGAATCGTATTTTGTGAGTACGCTTCGGTCGTAAGTATTGAAAGTTGTGGCAACGAGTCGTATCATGAAATCAGGCCTCAAAGCGCATTCCACTGGCGTTACGTTTAAGCTATATCGCTACTGAAACGTCATACATGATCTTTGTAAGGAATTTGAAAAATAAAACATGTTTAAAGGGTTAAAACATTTTACTTAAAAGCCATGAACTAGAGAGGCGTTCTGAATATTTACTCACAAGTTTGAAAAGACATCCTCTTTCATTTTGCAACGGAGACGAAACCATTTATCTCTAATTTCGCAAACTATATCACTTTCCTTGTTTAGACAATACAACATTATGTAATTTGTTACTTCAGTGTAATAAAGAACACACTTGTTATGCTATTTTACTCTTTTTTGAAATATTATGTATAGTTTACTAATACCATTAATCTGTATGTTGATATGTCGTATACAATGTATTAATGAAATGCTTGGAGTGAGTGCACTCAATCATTCGGTTAACTTACAATGCCTGCAAAGAGAAAGTTCTTTTAAGATTTAAAAATGAATTAATGTGATATTAGAGATATTAAGAAATTTAATGTAAGAAATTTAATGTAAGTAATACGTATATTAAAACATTAAATGTATATCAATTTTGTCAATAATATTAAGTACTTATCTGGATTTGATCTGTGTTATAATTAAGTGTTATATTACAAGTATTCTAATTAACCTTGTTTTGATTAGTTTATCATATTGTCTTATATTCCAGATTGCTTACACCAGAAACAATATTAGGAGTCATGAGAACTGAGTCGATAGACCTTATAACCTCAAACTTTCACTCTACAATCGGATCATACTAACACCTGTCATATAAACTCTGACTCTACAATACCTTAAGAAACACTATGCCATTTTGACAATGAGCATACATCCCATTGTATTGTCTGGGACCACACTCTCTACAATAATACATATTGTATGGTTCACGGTCGAGTTATTCACATTTGACAAGGGTAGCTCAAGTCCGTTGTATTACTAGAGAAATTCGGAGAAATTACTTTCGACTACCTTGCAGGATTCGACCCACATATTGAAGCGACCACCATCAATGATCGTAAAAACAGCTTCAACAAAATGTTGGCAAACGCTTCAAACATCTGATTGATTTGTCATTGATTTATTCCCTTTAAAACGTCTAAACACAAATTGAACCAGCTTACCATTACAAATATATCAATATATCAAATATCATAAAATAGAGTGACACAGTAACTGGATAACTTGTCCCACATACTTTTCTTGTGAATGAATTATGTTTAAACCAATCAAAATTAGTGACACACTGGAATATGGAAAAGTTCTTTGGTGTGCGGTCTTAATGTTTCAATGAATCAATAGTATATGGTTGATCTTATTTAAACCTGAGGATATTTGTTACCAGTTGTCTGTTTGTTGTTTCCTGTCGTTTGGAACAAGAGTAATCGAAATGTTCGTCAAGTTGCAAGGTTTTGAGTTCCAGTATTACTGTCTTCATTCATGTGAGTGGAAATCACGTTACCAAGTTTCATATTTTATACGATAACATGGTTACGTAGATTTATAAAAAAGTTCACGCTTAATCGATGGTCGTTAAGCTAATGTGATATATTCACATGTGTACATATGTAAAACACATATGATAGTATAAGGCAAATGACAATCAAATATTCAACTATTGTGAATTATAATTAGAAACTAAATGATGATGTTATTTACTTATTATGTACTAATCCATAGACATTATATGCCTATGCCATACGTGGTAGGCATTTTGATGTATGTATGTAATAAACGTATACACAAACGAATTATGATTGACTTAATTATCATGATACAATTATTTGAAGAATCTATAAGACATTATGTCCGTTCTGAAATCACATGTACAGTGTACAACCAATGTTCAGTCGAGTCCAATGGTTCTCTTAGTCATTGCAATGAAAATTAACTATTAACCATTGCATTTAATATTAACTATTAACTAGTGCATTGAATATTAACTGTTGGCCTTTGTATTGAATATTTACTATCCAATAACGCTTGTTAGTTTATTGAGGGCCTTTGTTATCATATGATATCCCAATATAAGTATCAATAATATTTCGAACTAATCATATCGTTAAATCTATTTTACTATAATATGCTGTCTAATCATTATCGACATAACGTAGTCAGCTGGAATCTCTTGTTCTTGAGTGTGATGTTCGAACCCAACTGGGTCATACTTTATCGTAGGATTTTGTTTACTATTATGAAAGTCTTGTTATAAAGTAAGTCTAATCAATCTGATAAAACCAATAGCATCTATCTCAGCATTATCCTGTCTTCTCTTCCCGGAGAGTTATAATATTAAAGAAATTCATTTTGAAAATGATTTTCGTTTTATACATATTTGTATTCTATGTAAGGCAGGTAAACATTCCATATTGTCAAATTACTTTGTATCTTAATTATCCTTATTAACTGTAGGTGGTTGAATAACATCAATATTAATTAGGTTAGGTCATTCATCAAATTGATTTTCATTAGAGTAATGAAATTTATCTTCATTGCTTCCTTTTGTTGAAATTAATCTATTAGTATAAATTGTTTAATGTATTTACCTTCGAAATAATGTCTTTTCTTCTAGGAGTCAAACGAAATCTGTAATTTAGCCAACTAATAGCATAGAAGTACTTAATCATAATTAAAGTTATATCGATCAGCTGCTAGCTGTGTAGTTTGCGAAGTCAAACGTACGATTCCAGAAATTAACCTGTGAACAACTTTGTTATTTATAAATATCTATGACAGACAAACGCTATTCCCAATGACGAAGGTATTAGCGTGTTTGAGATACTTATAGATATAATTAGCGGAATACACCTGTGAGCAATTATTTCTTATCAATAAAACCAATCAATCATAAATGATGTAAAGTCTTACTTACCTAAAATCCCTTAGAGAATCCAATGTATATCATTTGTCAAACTCAGGCAGTACTCAACGCCTTTTGGTCTTAACTTGAGCACTGCAGAAAATATATTCTGTGCACAAACCAACACGGTAGAGAAACACTGAAAAGCCTTTTCCAGTATTGTCAAATAGTCCAATTCAGAATCACTACAACAGGCCAGTATCGTTCAATTGTTAAGGTACACCAAACAAGGCTTGAATTGTAGAATAGTCCAGTTCAAAAACACTACAACAGGCCAGTATCGTTCAATTGTCAAGAAACACTTAACGAGGCTTGTTTGGTAGAATAGATCACGAGGTTAACCCTGTGTTGTATTATAATTGAGGTACACTAAACAACTCTAAACATGTACTGTACAACACTAAACAAGGCGTGTATTGTAAATACTCCAGGCACACTCAATAAGTCCTGTTTTGTAGAAAACCTCAGGAACATAAACCCTGTATTGGATAACACTATAAGGACACTAAACAAGGCTTGTATTGTAGAATAGTCAATTAACGTTAACTCTGTATTGTATAATCTTGAGGGACATTAAACAAGGCTTGTATTGTAGAAAAGTACTGGAACACAAGTCCTATATTGTAGAAAAATCCAAGAACACAAGTCCTGTATTGTATAAAATCCAGGAACACAAGTCCTATATTGTAGAAAAATCCAGGAACACAAGTCCTGTATTGTATAAAATCCAGGAACACAATTCTGTATTGTATAAAATCCAGGAACACAAGTCCTGTATTATAGAAAAATCCAGGAACACAAATCTTGTATTGAACAATGCTCAAGGAACACTAAACAAGTCCTGTAATGTAGAATAGTCCAGGAACAATAAACATGTATTGTACAATAGTAAAGGAACAATAAACCTGTATTGTAGAATACTCAGGAGCACTAAACAAGGCTTGTTTAGGTCTTGTATTGTAGATTAGTCCATGAACACTAGCACTGTATTGTACAATTGAACAGGAACAATTTACCTGTATTGTAGAATACACCACTAACAGTAAACAAGGCTTCTCTCTCCAACACCACCAACACACTGAGTCAATGCATTGCCTTAACAGCCGAGCTTCTTAGTTACAGTACAGATTCGTCATGTGGCGGCCGGGTCTAGAAAAGCGGATCACTAGGTATTACAGCACAAACGACTGATTACCTTCTAGGAGGCCACGTACTTTGTTAAGACAAAATGTTTTCTTCTGACGAGGAGAAATCATACATCAATCATAATGATCAAAACTTAGCATGAGTTGATCTCTTTCACTGGTAATGATTTTCCCTCACTAATTAAAGTATTGCCATCAGATTTTCTTATTGATCTTGAACACGGTCATAAGAACATCATGAACAACTTTGATGCTTTGTTTGTTCAATTTTCCTCAAGGTTCTTTCATTATATGCTATGATATTGTATGGTGATTTGCGATTGGGTGAAATTGGTTTTGTAATTATATTGGCTTTTCTGTGAATTGTTTCCAAGACGAATGTCTAAAATGTTTCCATTTGGTCAGTTGGGTAAGTTTTTGTATGCAAATATGAAATAGGGTACAAATTTGTTCCTTTAAGTAGTCTGGTTAATGGTCCCTAATATAATTACATGTTAAACGTTACACCTTACTGCTTCCATTGCCATGCAAATATGGTAACAATATCTTCTACTAGGTTAATAATGACAACATTTACAAACCTCGTGTGCATCATTAACCGGTCACTGCATGCGTTAACAAGATATACTCCAAAAATCAAGTTACGACCAACTACGATATTCAATTCATTTGTATTGATAGACAATTATTTCTATTGAATACACAAACCAACTATGGAACAAACCACCTAAAACCTTCCAATCTTAGAAGGTCAGTAGCTTTTTGTGAAGTAACTCTATTCCTATCTATACTAGAAAGTGTAAGATTATCTAAAGAAATTGAAAAGTTCTTGTACATTTTGTACAGTTGTGCAAATGGCGTGCATTGAATGACATTAATAACATGCTCCGGGGTTTAATTTCCGTGAATGCAACATTATCTGCAGAGGATAATCACATCTGATTGTAAATTCTTATTCCTTATATTTCCGCCAGTAGTTAATGTTTAACAGAGTTACTTATCTCGATGGAAAATTTAAAAAAGAGTTCTTCCAACAACTTCAAATGAAGTCATATGACATATTTCTAATTCGAATAGAGTTACACCATAATGTTGGTTTCATATCTGATGTAGTTGCCATTCCCACTGAGGATCAATGTCATAGTAGCGATATGATTTCATTAGGACGTAATACAAATACTCAACGTGGTGATAATGATTGATATTCAGTTTTCTTTGCTTTGTAAGATTCAATTGTTCGAAATGATTGTATTATATAAGCCTTCCCTTCATTCTAAAAACTTAAATGTAACACCTTTTTGCAGTAATGTACCATTTTATCTTATAACATAACAAAACACTCAGTCTTTGGAGAAATATTTTAACTGAAATAGTTAGTAAAAGAGTCCATGTATCTGCACAAATTTGGTCTTGAGCATGCTGTAGTACCCAAATGCATACACAACTGAGGTTTAGCTTCTCCAGCAATTTATTTCATTCATCATGACGTCACATTCATTCATAACCATTTCACCTGTGTTGATGATGATATTCACTCATTGGTTGTTCATAACTGATAAAAAATTACACCAAATATCACAAAACCTTGCATTGCCTAAATGACAAAAAAGTATATACATATAAGTTAAATAATAATTGCTTTCCTTAGATCTTTCCAAGGAGTATCATTTACATAATCTTGATACAACCTCTTTCTGAATATGAAATATTTTTCGCTCGAAACATTAAACTAAGATTTGTTTTCCTTATTTGTGTGGGTAATCAACCTAAATGTTGATCATAATAATAAATCGAATGATTTAATTTGGAAATTAATGCGATTTTGTCAACAAACATGTATAACTAAAAAATATTTCTTTTAACAGATATATGATGATTCGTTACTTTTAAAATAATAATTAATGATATATGTATACATGTTTTGCTCATATTTGAATATCTATAACCAATGCAAGTACAGGCTCAACAACATGGCCCTACCAAAAACAATTTTCTTTACAAAATCCTTTTCCTGCTGAGGCACAGTGCATAGACATGTCATTGATGCGTTATATACATTCAAGGATTATCATTATTATGTTCTTTATAAGTTGGAATAAACATTTCATTTCAAATTTCACTTTCCAATATAAAACTGTAAAACATGTCAAAACAGTATGTCATTTGAAAAAAGGTAAACCTGATAAATGTATATTTCTGACTGCAAATTGCCCTTTATCAGTGGGGTGTCAATTACTTTTCCCAGAGCCCCTTGGCGTATTATCAGGAAAGATAGATAGCTAATTCTATGTCAGAATTGACATGGCTCTGAGGTTAAGCAGATATCTGTCTGTGGTTCTCTGCTTAAAACCTTACTCGTGTTTGCGCTCTTGACACGGTTCACTTACCGCGGACCATGGTTTATCTATTCTAGGTGGGAGGGAGAATATCATTAAATAATAATGTGCCAATTCAATGGTCTAAAATAACACGCGAACACTATGTCTTGTGATCCTGGCGATATCATTAAATAAGCATTAACCAAGATGATAGTATGATATATCACAAACATTTGCAATGAGATAGCTATATTGACTTTGTATACGGTACCTTCAAAGATATTTTCCGAAAAGCACGCTACAGCCTACAGTCATGTTTTCACATGTAGATGTTTCAATACAGAGCAGTTGATAAATGAATATGTAAAACCAAATTATATACCGTCTGTTTAGGAGTCCCAGACAGCGGTTCTATGGTATATATCGCCAAAACAAGGGAAATGACCACAGGAATGCGATATCGTAAATAAAATGTAGGTAAAACGTAGATAGAGGGGGGGGGGGGGTCTTTCATATCTACGTTTTACCTACATTTTATTTACGATATCGGGTTCCTGTGGAAATGACGTATGTGGCTCAAATAGCAAGCTGTATTTTTTGGATCTCAAATTAAGAATATATGATTGATTGAGCATATATCCAACAATTTCATCACAGGGATAATTTAAATTAACAACTTTCAACTAACAAATTGAACAACTAACTCCCTAAAAGTAAATACTTCAACACAACGAAGAAAACTGAATAAACGAAACAGACTGTTAGCAATGAATATATTCACACATGTAGAATACATTTAACAACAATGTATATAACAATATAAGTTTCTTGTGTCACTTCAATCCCATTTACACCTAGTCTTTAGTTAAGTTACTCATTGGAACAAATCGGATACGGAATATCGTTCATATTTTTAACTATACAAAAAATCCAGGTAACCAAAAACTAATTGAACTCCTGTTTCATAATAATAATAATAGTGTATATTTATTAGGCGCACATTTCTAAACAAGCAGCATGACAACGTACATTTTACCTCCATCAAAGGGCGAGTGGCACGTTAATTCAGGCAAAGATGTCTTAAAAAATAAACATAGTGAACAGAATATATGTTCGTATTGCTATGTAGAAATCGATTAAATTTTTAAGTATGCAACCTTGTTTCCTCTGGTTATATCATACATGAAATTTGTCGATGAAATCAGTTCGGTTGTCATGACATGAATACGAAAATTCAGATGTATATGACAATTTAATGGAAAGATAACTGAAAGTTGCTTGTACCTATTTCAAATCATTTATATACATGTCTTATAAAAGAAAATTGTATGAAGAAATAAAGGGAAATTACAACCGTATTTTGTATTAATTTAAACAAATTTAATTATTCATTCTAATAGTTTGTGATCTGAGGCGAGGTGAGGTGATGTGGGGTTTATCGCCGCTTTCAAGAGTATTTCACTTTTATCGCGGCTGCTAGTATTATTGCAGGGAGAAAGTCCGCGATACAATTGTGACTATATGCATTGCGGTGAAAACTGCGAGCATCGGCTCTATCTAGGGAATCATGGATGACTGCGCTGAAATTCAGTGTAGCATTGCACCCAAACCTGACTGCGTGTAGAACAGTTCTCTACTGCAGACAAAGTTGCTGAGAGCCTGGTGGGATTCGAACCACGGACCTTCCTAATAGTTTGTAATGACATCCTCAATACAAAATTTGAGAAATATTAAAATTTATTAAAGGAATTAACTAACTTTCTTACCATGATAGATGTCTTTCAACAGAGGTCTGTCAGGAGATCAGTTGAATTTCACATTCTGTCAAAGGATTGCAAATTTTATAATTTTATGCCCCTTAAACGCTGAAAAAATATGACAACGTAGATGAACAAACGATTTTTATTTCTTTTGATTTCACATTTTAAACATTGGAAGATACACTGCACATCCAGAAAATACAAAATATACTAACAGCCGAAATTATTATGGCTCAGATATTTGACAAATTCATAAATAATTGTATATTACCATGATCAAAATGTATATATGAACACAGATTTTGATAACACTCTTTTTTGGTCTATTTTCCTCTTTCTGTGATAATAAGAACATCCATAAAATTCCATACATTCTCATTTCATTCTAAAAACTGAACTGTGAATTAGGTTAGAAAATTAATATCATATGTCAATTACAAAATACTTCAACATTGAATAACCACAAACACATCTTGTAACCTACTGGACTCCCTTGTATCAAAAGATAGTAGCATTCGTTTAATCATAAATGTTATCGATTTACAAATTAAGTAAAAAAACTAAATCCTTCGTTAAACGTCTTTTCATAAAGATTTATGCACACTAAAACTTTTATATGAAAGCTATACTTGACAAAATGCCCAAATAGGTGATCGAAAGAAAATTTAGTTTATTGAATATTTTTTTATTTGATAAAATAAGTGTAGATTCCAGCATGTGATAGTTATGGTATTGGGGTAGAACAGGAAACAAATACAGCGTTAAAATAAGTAGATAAAACATATAACGGAAAATCTATAAGACTAGTTATTGTTAAGAAGTTGAATGATTAAACTAAAGGATATAACATAAGGGCACTTATTCTCATGGTACAATGCATATAAAGTCTTTTGTTTTTGAAATCATATTTGTTATGTTAAAAAGATGTAAACGACTTCAGGTGCGATTCCACACACCATAGCATCCTTAAAGCTTAGTGTTTCACAAAACAATATACATAAAACAATGTTACTACTGAATATGTGTACACAACTATTGAAAAATTAGGATAAAATACAATAATTCTTTAAGAATTTATAAAATATATTTATAGTCAATTAGGAGTACTAGTATTGGTTTTTATTTTTATCTGTGTTCTTATAGAGTTATTGTTTTATTTATATAGAAGGAAACACAGATTTATATATATATTTATGGACAACTTTAATTGATAGTATAGCATGTTTACACACTTCTTTAAGAGGCATTTTTGAATGACAATAATGCAGAGGAATATAAAGATGAGAACTTCTTTTTTCATTGTATGCGACGTCTCGACACAATGAACAAAGAAGTTGTCATCCATATATTCCTCTGCATTATGTTTACACACTAGAAAAGGTAAGCGGAAAGATTTTGATTCAAACAGTATTTTTTAATCCCAACTTATATTGTGGCGTGTCATTTTGAATAAAATTTACATGAATAAGTAAATAGAACTATGTACATAAACATTGATAAAATGGTATATTTAAACACCCGATCCTTTTATTTTTGTACCGACAAAAGGAAGGTCGTGATCAAATAAATTTGATCGACGAAAAATGCTTACTTTTTAATAACACACATTACCTTTACGTATTCCATTTAAGTCTTCATTAAACTAAATCTGTAATGTCACTGCTCCTCTCTGTTTTCTTTGTCAACCAAAACCAATCAATGCTGTTACCTTACAGCTGATTTATCAGTTGCAAAATTCTTTTTCAAATGATCATAAACTTTACAAAAGTAATATGATATAATCAATCACGTGATTAGGTTTGACGTTATTTCGACATGAGTGTCGTTAACATGGCATGCACTGGGCACGAATACATGTATATATTCTGTTGATTACCGTAGTTGCAAAATGAAAGAAAATTCCAGCATAAGCGGACTGCGATGGCGCTGATAAAACTGTTATCATGACGTCACAATCATAAAGTGATATTTTATCCTAGGGTATCGTATGAAAAATATGAAGCCTGATATGAGTGCTCTCTTAAGTAGTCGATTATATATATTCATACATACATATTATATACATCGTGTACTTGAAAGAACAAGATTTTCAGCATTACTAGTGTTTTACTGTGAAAATACAAGACATTGCAGTCTAAGTAAACCTAGACCCAATATTATCCGTTTCACTACTATACTGAGTCAAAAAGGCCTAGTAGAGGGTCGCGTCAGCCCACGTATCAAATTGACCAATTAGAACTCAGCCTACCAAGCCACAATAGCCTGACTTCGCACGTATAACGTTGGAGGGTCAAAGGTCGCAGAAAGATCGGCCTTTTTAGACTCAGTATAGGAGTGAAACGGATAATATTGGGTCTAGGTATACTTAGACTACACGACATTGACGAGTTACACCTTCATCAGGAGGAATGTAGGAATGTACCTTTATCATAGCAACGAACGATATTAAGAATATTTAACCCTTTTGGTGTCCCTACATTACATCCGATAAAGAAGTAAACCTAATACCGCTGTTTTTCATAATCTGAAATAATCCATTTATTTCAGCTTTTTCTGTTAGTCTCTTTTTAGCTCAAGTCATAACATTCAGATGTAACCTCTGTTGTATTAAGCGTCCTTCAACCAGCGGCGAAATTCTGTAACACAAACTATCTGAAAAATTCCACTCAAGCCCGTTAAAGGCCGTCCTTTACAACAGAGGAAAGATCAGAATTTTCTTACTTAAGTTAGCCCTTTAAAGAGAGAGAATGACTTTTTAAATGTCATCTAAAAACCTTAGCACTTTCACCTCTACAGGAAACTATCGTCTATGCAATTATCAAGTTTATATGAGTGATTGCTGAACTCATGACTGTATATTCCTTTCCTGCCTCCTCTCTATCTATATTATAACCCGTTTCCTGCTGAATTTCTAACTGTATACCCTTCTTCTCCAGCCTCACCTATATCTCGAAAGTTAACCAGCTTCCTGCTGAACTCCTGACTTTATATCCTTCTTCTCCTGCCTGCTCTGTATTGTAAAAGTTAACCAGTCTCCTGCTAAATGTCTAGCTGTATATCCTTCTTCTCCTGCCTCCTCTTTATTGCAAACGTTAACCCGTTTCCTGCTGAATTTCTGACTGTATATCCTTCTCCGGTCTCCTCTATTTTGTAAAAGTCAACCTGTTTCCTGCTGAACTCCTAACTGTATATCCTTCTTCCACTGCCTCCTCTTTATAGTAAAAGTTAACCCGTGCCTGCTGAACTCCTGACTGTAAAGCCGTCTTCTCAAGCCTTCTCTTTAGTGTAAAAGTTAACCCGTATCCTACTATCTATATATCTATATATTAACCCGTTTCCTGATGATTATCTAACTGTATCTCCTGTCTTCTCTTTATTGTAAAAGTTAGCCCGTTTCCTGCTGAACTAACTGTATATCCTTCTTCTCCTGCCTTCTATTGTAAATTAAGTTAGCCCGTCTCATGCTGAACTCATGAACTCTTTTTCTTCTGCCTCTGAATTTCTGACTGTATCTTCTTCTCTATCCTACTCAAAATTGCAAAAGTTAACCAGTTTCCAGCTGAATTTCTGACTGTATATCCTTCTTCTCCTGTCTCCTCTGCCTGCCTCTAGGGGTAAGATAGGCCTCTATAAGTACAGAGCACGTTGCCCCGAAGATACCTATACCTACAACGTAGAAGGCACTCTGTAAGTCTATAAGCTGGATTGTTTTAGCTTCTGAAAGGAGTGAGCCTTTACACATGCTCTGTCTTGGCCACCAGCGTCGCTTCCATATCTGCAGTAAGCCGCTTTCATGGACCTTCAGCATCCTGAAGAAGTAAGAGGAGTATAGATTATATGCGTACGAGGAATATAAATCATATGTGTATCTATGTTTCGAAATTGAATGTAAACATTCTGCATTTCGTGTGAAGACAAAACAATAAACGATTGTTTGATGATGTCAATGATTGTAAAGACAAATCGTAAGGGTTGATAAGTAAATGGATTGTATTGAGGAACATGATATCGTGACCCTATCGATAAAGAGACACTCCGTGAGTAATTTGCGATCACATACATGTATGCCAAGTTCTAAAAATTATAAAAATATACTAGAAATTGAAAGTGTTCGATTGAGTAATACTATATAACTAGTAACCATGTACATTAGACGTATGATCTCCGCTTCTGTGCATATTAAACATGTTTTGCAGGTTTTATGAAAATTCGGTATTTTATGACATACGTGTCATTTTGGGGATACAAAATTTTGATGTTTTGAGTTATCATCAATACACATGGCATTTTGGTTCGTATCGATGTTAAATAATTAGAAATTAAAACCACGGAATGCCTCATTAACAAGTTGAAATTCCTTTAAGAAAAAAGACGAAACAGTATGACACATAATTCAGTTGGTCACTGTATGTGCATGTAACTGCATTGGATATGAAATAAAATACAAATTATAAATATAATTATATACATTCGATATGAATTCAATGTACTGGGAAAGAAAGAAATTTATGTCAAGTGAGAATGGCTTCATAAACAACATACATCGATGAAACTCTCAAATGGCTGAATTGTGATGATCCGAATATATTAACATTGGTAGCCGAGGCTAGAATGTCTTAGAGTATATAAATTATAAATTTAAGTGTTAAAGGGGCAGTAGCAAGTTTTTAGTGGGAACATAAGGTGATGTCAGGAAAATTAAAATTAAGGGATCCAATTGAAAGAGAATAAATTTAAACTAAATGGAGCAGTAATAATTCAAATATATAACGTAAAGCTATGCGATTTCTTTTCTTACACAAAATTAATTAAAGGTCTTCACACAAAATGGCCGCCAATGGATTTTATTTGAATCTTCATTCTTTGTGCTCTGACTATGGATGATTGGCTTGTGTCATGAAATATTTGACACTGACAAAATAATACATTAACCATTATTGATTGAATGATTGTCTTGTGTAATAAGATGTTTGACATTATCAGAATAATACATTCAGCACTGACGTACACTTATCAGTAAAGAAAATGAAATATAAAATTATCAAAACCGTTCTACTGCCCCTTTAAGTAGAGGAAAGACAGAAAAGATCTTACTATCTTTATGTTTCATTTCTTGGAGTTATGTTTAAAAGACGAAATCCTGAAGATCTTATCTCAATCTATAGCTTTTCTTAAACATCCTTTGTTAAAATGTTTTGAAAACAGACTTTTCTTAAAAAATTAAACTCTTTTATCAAACGTAGGCATTAAATCAAATCCTCTCTTATGTTACCGGTTGTTTACAATATGAATAATGCCATTATCTAAACAAACTGCGGGGTTTCTCGAAATAAATCAAATTTAATACATTAAAAGCCAATCGCTTCATCAAAAGAGAACATTAACTGCATAATTATTTCTTGAATAATGATTTATCAATTCACGTGTATATTAACACTGTTTACCGTACTTAAAGGGGCAGTAGCACGTTTTTTGAAAATTTTATATTTGATAATTTTCACCGATAATTGTAAGTTAATGCTAAATGTATTATTTTGACAGTGTCAAAAATCTTATAACACAAGCAAATCATCCATAGTCAGAGGACAAAGTATGAAGATTCCCGTAAAGTCCATTGGCGGCCATTTTTATTTGAACACATTTAATTCATTATGTGTAAGAAAAAGGAATCACATGGCTGAACTATACATTACATATTTGATTTATTGCTGCTTCATTTAGTTTGAATACACTGTCTTTCAATTGGAACCATTTATTTTCATTTTCCTGACATCACCTAAAAACGTGCTACTGCCCCTTTAAGTGTACTAAACTCGAACCATAGACGTTATCAATGTATGTCAAAAACCTCTTACGGGATAACAGCTCGCAGAAAGGTTAATCATGATTGAACTTTGATAATTTTCACTCTCTAGTCAGAACAAAAACATTTTATTATGTTCAGAAGCTATCTTAAAGGGGCAATATCACGTTTAGGGGTATATAAGGTGACGCCAGGAAAAGCAACATAAATTGTACAAACTGAAAGACAATTCAATTAAATGAAGCAGTAAAAAATCAAATAAATAATGGAATGTTCAGCCACATAAAAATGTATGTCAGTGGACTTTATTGGAATCTTTTAATTTTTTTCTCTGACTATGGACGATAGGTTATGACATTTTTGATACTATCAAAGTAATACATTTAGCATAAACGTACAATTATCAGTGAAATATTTTAATTATAAAATGTTAAAAAAACATGCTACTGCCCCTTTAATGCTAGAATAAAACAGACGTTTTTCTGTCAAAACTCATTGATAATCCGTATTTAAGTGAAATGGCTTGAACTTGCATACTTTTCTTAATATTTAATAGAAATCTTTATTTCAAAACAAAAAAAATTATCAAATAGACACATTCTTCAATCCAATAATACTACCGCATCAAAAATATGCTTGGACTTTTTTGGGTATTCCAAAAAATATAATTCAAAGAGCCTTCCAAATCCTTCATTCAGTTTTCGTCAAATAGAAACTCACAAGTACAGTATATTATATTATGTCAGTATAGGAGCTTAGGAGATACAAACTTTCTACATCCAAAATATAAAGTAAAATTATGTTATACATAGAGTTTAACTCTTATCAGAAAACAGCATGTCCGTCTTAGGAAACTCCAAAAAAATATAGGAACTATTTTTCCTGTCAAAGATTGTAAAAACCTCACAAACTTACTCATCTGAAAACAGCTTGAAGTAGGGTGAGTTGTTTGGCAAGGCAATGGCGTAATGGATGGGGTAGAAGACTTCTTTAAGGAACTGAAGATTGCATTTGCTTGATGTTGATATCTCCATGGCACTCTTGTCCGCGATAAAGCCATATCCCCCCTGGTCTACTTTATCCAGATGAACTTGTTGGTCTAAACTCAGCACGTCTTTATCACTTGTTAGGAATTCTTGAATACCTGTCCATAGACCTCGGAATTCCGAACGGTTGGATGTCTGTAAAAGATTGGGAATATTGGTATGCAGCATTCTGTAATAAGGAGCACACCAGAGGAACAGAGGTGATAGGTGGGAGATGGGAGATGGGAGATTGGGGGTAGGAGGTGGGAGAATTGGGATGCCGGGAGGTGGCAGAATGGAGATGGGAGATGGGAGATGGGAGGTGGGAGGTGGCAGAATTGGGATGCCGGGAGGTGGCAGAATGGAGATGGGAGATGGGAGGTGGAAGGTGGCAGAATTGGGCGGCCGGGAGGTGGCAGAATGGAGATGGGAGATGGGAGGTGGGTGATTGGGTACTTAGAACTCCACTATTTTCATGAACAAATAGTTATAATTCAGGCGAAGGTAAATTGAGAGTTCATCATCATCAACAAATGTCAGGGTTTCGACAATCATAAATCATATATATTTCTAATACGTATATATATTTATAACACAAATCAAACCATCATGGCAGAATAGATTGAAAGAACAATTTGCTGGAAGTAGGGATACTGTTAGATATACATTTTCTTCGAATAAGTACTTTATAAAAACGGTGAATTGATGAAAATCATGCTTTATTCATACTTTCCGAATGTATCAAATATAATAAAATAAAAGTCATCTATATAGAAACGCCTGTATCAACGGCAATTACATCTAGTGGTTATTATTTGTCTGGCTGAGTTTAACCATACGTTACAAAACACATTTATAACATGAGAGAATTTAATAGGCAGTGCTGTGAATAAAGCTGAATAAAAGTTTATGTTCTAGACAAACTTAAAAAAAACAGATCAGGACAAAAACATTTGAAATTATGATGAAAACCTGTTCCAAGCATGTATTCCATAGGCATATTGCTAGATACAAACAAACTACCATTTTGCTAACCCTGCAATCTGTGTGGTAAGGCCTTTAGCAATCAGTCTAAATACACCTAGCCCTATACTACTCATTACTCTCCGATATTGAGTCTAGTAGGACGCAGTAACTGGTCGCGTCACCGTACCTGTCGCATTGACATTGGGATGTTGGACCTCTTTACGAGCTTCGCAACGTTTTGTTGTAGCAGGCAGAGATATTCTGGTTACCACGCGAAAAGCGTGCAGCACGTGCAAACTCGTGTCAATTGACATAGCGGGCGGGTGAATCAGTGCAATCGTGTCATTTCATATGCATGACTTTTACACAATTTATAAAAAAGAAGAATGTCAATTCTGCTTCATTGGATATTGGTTTATTTTGAAAAAGATAGATAACATCAAAATAGTCATATTTCAATTTGAGTTTTTTTAAATGTGTTATACCATTGGTCTTATATACGTGTTTACCGTGTCCGAGTTAGATATGTATCTGAAAGCGCTGACACTTGTGATTTCGCCATTGACGCTGTCTTTAAATATTCCAATAATCGGAATTCTGATTTTTTACGTTATGGAAAATAAAAAGATTAACACTTTCGTGAGATGTCATATTATTTTTAAAACACTCGTGCCAGTAAAACGATATTTCCCTTATCTCTCGCTCGGGAAAATATCATTTTACAGTCACTCGTGTTGTAAAAACTATATGACATCTGCTTGGGTATTAATTTCCATAAAAATCCGTGTCATGGTCCTTAGCAAAAGATGAACAGTATTTATGTAAAGATTTAGATATCGTCAAGCAGTTCTCTTTTCAAGAATCGTAAAATACAGAAGTATGTAATTTATAAATATCACTACAATTAATCGGGAAAAATACGAAAAAGTTGTTAACGTTTTCAAAACAGCGCGATTTACACAGCTTCAAATTAAGTTTTGTATACAATTGGGGAGTTTACATTAATTCAATCACTCAACATTATCAATTCCTTTGTGAAATCTGCACAGAAGTAAAAGGCTCTGTCGGATCAATTTGCTCCCTACAGAGTATGTATTGAATATCTAAACAGTCTGAAATCACGCATTGTCCCCGCGTCAAGAATATGTCAGTTGAGCCTCTAAAGTAAGCTAATTGGATTGCTCACTCCAAGATTTTAGTTGGTCAAAGAGTTCGTTCTGCTATTGTTACGTCCCTTGGTACCTCGCCCACACTCATTTCAAGTCATGTCAAACAGGTTTTGTGATAATGTTTTTAGACATTTGTGATGACAGGCCGATGAATCGATATCCTAACTCTATTATTGTTTGAGTATGTTTTGTTTGAATGTTGAGTTTGACTTTAAAAAGATAAAAAAATGTTTTTTAAATTTTGACTTTTTGGAATAATTATATGTATTGATAAGCCAATGGTTATAATACAGGCAATATCGTCTTACTGGTATTGAATATTATTTAAGGGTTTTCTCTTTGAACTAAGGGATTTTCGAAGCTCTCTTAGTGTCAAGAGTGTCGTAAGCGAATGCTAAGGAATGGTACCTACGACATCGTAGGCCTTAGAGAACTTCGAAAATCTAGACCCTGATCTTTTATGATTTGTGAAGATAAGTAAATGGTTGTAGTGCATTAAATTTAAATTAAGTCTAGCTCCGAACAGTGGAAGAAGATTTGTTTCAATATTGTACTTGAATGAATTGAGAAATTCATTATGCGGCATAATGCCGATGCTAATACATTCTCTCCCCACAGAGGCAGATTAAGGGGCTCCGCAGGGAGTTCGGGGCAGCTCGACCTCGAGGTTCGGATGCCATAATTCAGGACGGCGTCTCCGGTGTGGCCACAGTGCCTACACCCGGAACGTCTGTCGGTGACGGTACCGATAACGGGACAGCCCCAGTGCTGCTCCCCGTCCCGGTGTCCGGAGCCAATAACCAGCAACCGCCTCCGAGCACGCCGGTCAATCCGGGTAGCACGGGGGTCGGTTCGGTACCCATGAGCACAGGTCCCTGACTACGATGCCGGGGCAGGGGCCCGGGTTTCGAGCTCCGGTTCCGGAGCTGGGGCAGCAGGTGATGCTAGTGCCTCCTCCAAATCGCCCGCCTCCCGTTCCTGCTCCGAGTCTTGATCCTGCCTCGGGTAATATTGGGGATCGGGACTTGGAGGAGGATATGGAGGATGGCGATGACGAGGATGACTCGCATTTGTCATACCATTTGGTCCTCGGTCAAGTGAGAGACAGACTTGCCTCTCTCCAGCCAGGGGTTGCTGCCCCTGCTCCGGTGCTGGATTCCTCGGGATTCCGCCTTCCCGGTGACGCCTTTGCTGCTGACAAGGTGACACGGGCCCAGCTCCGCCTTCTACCTACTATAGAGACGGAAGTAGTGAACCCTCTCCTGGATGGGGCGCGCTCTGTGTGGGATCTAAAAGATCTCACCAAGCGTTACCCGCTAGGGGAGGGGAATCTATGGGAAGTCCCTACGGTTGATGAATGCGTGCTGACTTCAGTCAACCTCGCTTCTGCCTATCAGGCGAAGCAGGATCGACGTCTGCCGCCCTTTTCCCAACAAGCCATTCATCTGAAGTCTGCATACACTTCCTTTCAGAATGTGTATAAAAATGCAGTTCAGAATATGAAGGTGGGGGTGCACGGTGCCTATGTGGCTGCGATGCAGACTCAGGCCCTTGCAAGGGAGAAAGTAGTCACGGATTCCATGAAACTTCAAGCGCAGTTAGCTAAGGTCTCTTCTCATCTGGCGAGGGACTCCATACGGAGCTCTTCCTCCCAGATGATTGGCGCAGTGATGGGTATGCGTCGCTTGTGGCTGGCAACTTCCTCTTACAATCAGGCCACCACAAGCAAACTGCTTGAGTTGCCCTACCGGCTCGGCTCAACGCTGTTCCCGGGGGCTGCTCAGGTGGTTAAGGAGGCCGCTGACCTGGCTGCTGCCACCAAGGAGGCTCAAGTCCTCTTGGAGGAGCCGCAGGTCAAGCGCAAGCGACCTCAACATCTCTCTACACCCGCATCTACCACGTCGGCCCGGCTAGCTCAGTCGATAGAGCACGAGACTCTTAATCTCGGGGTCGTGGGTTCGGGCCCCACGTTGGGCGCCAGGAGCCAGATTTCAGTCTGGGGTGGGGATGGTCTCCCTTTCCCCGAACAGAGTCTCAAAGGTTCAACTGACCACGCTACATTTCATGCAGTCCTCCATGCACTCCGCACGAGCTTGGCTCCAGTTGCTGGGGAACATGGCAGCGACAGTAGACGTGGTCTGGAGAGCTCGACTTCGTATGAGACCGGTCCAACAGGCGTTGGCAGGGCCTTGGTCTCACTCGGAAAGTCTGGAGAAGTTGTTGTCAATTCCGGAGTGGCTTTGTCCGCACCTCTGGTGGTGGACGGAGGACGTTCACCTGTCCAGAGGGTTGCCTCTAGACCCCCCGCAACCGACGGTGACGATTCAGACGGACGCCTCCCTCTCGGGGTGGGGCGGAGTCTTGAATTACCTTACGGCGTCAGGTCTTTTGACCAAGGACGAGGTCGCTCTGCACATCAATGTGTTGGAGATGCGAGCCGTTCGGTTAGTGTTCAGACACTTCCTAGAGCACATCAGGGGTCAAGTGGTTCGTCTCGAAATGAACAACCAGACCGCCATGACGTACATTCTGAAGCAGGGGGGCACAGTGTCCCCGACCCTGCTTCAAGAAGCCTGGCAGTTCATTCTCTGGTGCGACCAGTTTCGCATTCAGGTGAAGCCAATGTATCTGCCCGGAGTAGACAATGTGCGAGCGGATGCTCTGTCATGGAGGATCCTCGCTCCGCACGAGTGGATGCTCCACCGGGAGATATTCAGAGTCATTTCCCAGTTGTTCGGACCGTTCCAGGTGGATCTATTTGCGTCTGGAACGACGAACCACCTCCCAGAGTACTCCCCGACCCGAAAGCTCTAGCTCCGGACGCATTCGTGCTCGATTGGACTGACCGGGTGTTGTGGGCGTTCCCGCCACTCCCCTTGGTTTCGAAGGTTCTCTCGCAGCTGGCGTTACAGCCGCCCCGGCTACTGGTGCTTCTGGCACCGTTGTGGCCGGCGCAGAGCTGGTTCCCGACAGTACTCCGGTATCTCTCGATGCCTCCAGTTCTGTTGCCCTTTCGGCCCGACCTCTTGTCTCAGGAAGGGGCACCACACCCGAATCCCAGGATTCAGTGGGTGGCATGGCCGTTGTCCGGAATCGCCTCCAGGAGAGCGGTATTCCTGCACAAGTTGCAGACACAATACTGGCTTCGAGGAGGGATTCGACAAAGGTTCAGTACAATGATAGATGGGCCTGTTATGCGCGCTGGTGTGATGATAGAGAGATCCTCGATCCCTTTTCTGCAGATCAAGTTTCTGTTCTAGAATTTCTGCAGTCAAGGCTTGACGCCGGCTTTGCCGCGTCCACAGTTAGAGGCTACTCCACGGCAATATACACATACCGGTAGACGGTTCCCTTTTGGGCAATCATCCTCTGGTCCAGCGCTTCTTAGCAGGTGTGGACAGAATCCGGCCCCCAGTGCGGCGGATTAGCCCTTCATGGGATCTATCAATAGTGCTTGATTGGCAGCATTCAAGAACCTAGCTTCATTATCTCTCCAGATCTTAACCTGGAAGACGGCTTTTTTGGTGGCGGTTACGTCTGGCAGGCGGGTAGGCAACATCCATGCGATGTCTGCTGATCCCGAGCTGACTGTTTTTCATAAAGACAGAGTCAGCATTAGGCTGCCGGATTCGTACCGTCCCAAGGTCGCCCAGGCTTTTCATGTTACGGCTCCAATTGAGCTCCCGGCGCTTTTGCAGCCGGCGTCCTCGAGCGTAACCAAACCTGTCCCCCATGTTCTTGATGTCCGCAGGTGCTTAAGAGCCTATATCAAGCGGACTAAGGACATCCGTAAAGATAAACAGCTGTTTTGCTGTTACGGAGGTGGGAAGTCAGGCGAACCAGCCAGTAAGCAAACCATCTCAAGGTGGCTGGTGTCTGCGATTTGTATGGGCTATGTCCACAAGGGTCTAGAGCCCCCTGGTTAGTTGAGAGCTCACTCAGTCAGAGCAGTAGCGACCTCTCAGGCTTACGCTGCGGCTCTGCCCATTGAAGAGATCTGCTCTGCGGCTATTTGGAGCCGGCCGAGCACCTTTATAAGACATTACCAAGTAGACAAACACTCTAGTGAGCGTGCACGGTTTGGTAAGACAGTTCTCTCCAGTGGACAGAATCGTAAATCCTCTGACTGACTGAGTTCTCGAGGTTTTTACTTTTGTATGTTTCACTAACAAACTAACGAGTTTTATTCATGCACTTTTTGTATAAGTCCCGTCCCAGTTCCATTGCCGGCGGCAGCTGCATGCTCCGGGAGGAATAGCTTGGGATTTTACATTAGTTTTTGGACTCGTCTCCCCTAGATCTCCTTTCAAAAAAAAGGGAGGGGGTGGGTTTTACGCTTAAAAGTGTTTTAAAGGTCGTTTTTGACCACTCGCATAGCACCCAGGGTCCCAGATGTGTCCGCCACGACGCGGGGGGTCACGTGACTAGGTGTGTATGTCTGGTATATTTCTTACTTATTAGCGGACAGAATTACACTCCCGATAGCAATTATTTGGGAGTCTGGTTTTATGCTAATTAAGTACCCCAAGGAGGATACCCTTCTGAATAAGAATCGAACAAACCTGCAGGGGTTTCAGATTCTTTAAAGGGGATCCTCCTTGGGGTACGGCCACCCACCTCCCCTTATTCTGTCTGGCCTTGTCTACATTGATAAGTGAGGAGTTAGAGTTACCTGCCCCTGGGTTGCACTAAGGTGCTTGCCGCTAGGTGGTCGGGTGCTCGTCGAGGTGGTCATACACTTTTTTGTGAGTGTAAATTTTTATTCAAAAATAGTTGCAACCTGTCATATATGCAAATTCACGGATAATTATGCTAATTAAGTACCCCAAGGAGGATCCCCTTCAACGAATCTGAAACCTCTGCAGGTTTGTTCGAATTTTCCAATTTTGTCTTCATTTCCCATAGACTCCCATGTTAAAATTCTTACTAAGACATTGATCTTTGTTGTATTATATCTCGAAAAAAACGACACTTTCCCCCAATTTTTAATGTTTATAATTCAATGAAATACTCTAAACTTTTGAAACTACAAATTGAAAAAAAAAAATACAATAAATTTGAGGAACGAACACCCTTAATGTATTGAGACATTCGTGATGTCTCTGGCTCAAACTACGTAGTCAGCTGACTATTACACTTTGAAAACTTACATTTACATTCATTATGATATTCAAATTTGAACAAAAAGCTTAGATAATCAATCGTTTTCAACCCAGAACGGAAAGGTTAACACCTATCTTGCCAAAATAGTTGATAACTTGATACATCTATTCTGTCAGTGCCAAACGGAAAGCACCGAGTGTTCTCATCTCATTTGAAAACATTGTTTTTTTATATCAGGTTCGAACATTTATTTCTAACAAATTACGATAATTCCGTTTTAGAGGAGTACTAAAGATACATATTTTGTATTGGATAAACACGAATGAACTTTGCAAAGTGTGTTTAATTAAAAACAGTTCACTTTGGGCATATTGAATATGAGTTTTGCTACTTCAACTTAGTTGGTGTCCTCGGAACTCCGACAATACCCTGATATTAATCAAGGTAAGTGTCTCGTATCGCTCTATATAAAACCCTACACTAGGTCTTACCGCAGTCCCGAAGGTCACATATATTTCAAAATTGTGTGCAGCCGATATCTTAATATCTTATGTAATATACCTATAGCGCTGGTTAAAGCATGGTTCACAGGAGTTAATTGCCTCTATGTACAGATACCGAGGGTTATTTCGGACACCTTAAGATTGGTTAGCTGAGCTTACGTCAGAACATATTGTTATTGTTAAATTGAATTTTGAAAATTGAACGTTATGTGCGAATGCAGGCTATTGCGGCTTGGTATGATGAGCCCTGATTGGTCAATTCGATAAGTTTGCTGACGCGACCAGTTACTAAGTCTTGCTAGACTCAATTTAGGAGTATTATTGAGGCTAGGTTGACTTAAACTGCCGGAAGTCGCTTTATGCTACAGAATATATATCGATGTCATCAAGCCTATTACTCTAACCTGAAATCGCTGGACCCATATGCTCCCCCCGAGAGTCCCCCACTTGTATTCCCTCTGTGCTGTGAGTTCCTCCAGGGTCTCAAACGGTGGTTTGTCCTTGTTGACAGTAAGGAAGGCAATGAGGTTGCCACTGTATGTTGCCGCCACCACAATGGAGAACAGCCACCAGAAGGCAATGAGAACTCGTCCAGAAGCTGATGTTGGGATATGAGAACCACCTGAAATGAAAAAGATAAAGTGAGGCTGAGCTTTGATGTCGCTAGTATGGTTATGTCACTCCCAAATATAACCATTGTAACATGGATCTTGAGACTGATAAAAATCTGTCCATTTCCGAGGAATAAAAGTTTAGAAAATATTAACTCTATGGGAATCGAACACGTTACTTCGATAGGTATCCTCTCCACTGAGTCCTAGTGTAGGATTAAATATCTCCATGCAGTTAATATTTTGCATATTATATTCCTCGGAACAAGGCCGATTGTAATCAGACTTGATCTTGAGAGTCACTACAAGTAACGTTAGGGATAGCACACATAGTTAATTATTACTTACCTGCTACATTTCAACTAACGTTCTGTGCCAGTACTTCAGCGTACGAATACTGTACTTGATAGTAAAATGTCCTTAAGGTAACCCCAATAAGCTACTTAAACCTAGGTTTTTGTAGGAATGCAGCAAGTCTTATGACCGAGAATGGTAAGAATTCTGATTTATGGACGACGTTACTCTAGATGCAGTTTGTGATGTGTGATGTTCAAAGTTGCAATTAGTGTCATCAATTTGAATCGCTAGAGCTAGGCAAATTCATGAAATTTTTTAAAGATTGTTTTACTTTTATCAATTATCTTATTTCTTGGAGTTTGACACGTACCTAATGATGTAACTACCATTAATCATAATATATTGCAAAACTTGCAAAACAGTCTCTTTGTAGAGGTGTTGATACACTTATTTGTAGTAATCATTTTGCAGTCAAACCTTAACAGCATCTCAATTTTTTATTATCTGTGGAAATTAACTTTTATCGTTGACTGAAAACTGATTGATAATGACTTCATAGTCTAAGTTTTTAGAAATCTGGAAATGAGGGTTAATATATACTATGTAAGTGGGTATCCCTTGATCTTTTTCTAAACGATTGAAGTAATATTTCAACACCAATTGATCACAGAGTAAACTCCTGTTATACCTTGTTATAGGTGAGTTAGAAATATTGATAGATAGATATGATATGGTGAACAAGAACCACTTTATAATCAATTTTATATATTCAATAAATGAAAGAGCGCATCCTACATGTAACAATACAAGTTACCCTTAAAAACATTCGACTCTCATACATCAACATATCAAACAGATCATCACGTCGACTCCAGTAAGATATCAATAAATTGCCTGAACATATTTCATCTCCTTGGCGCATCCTTCGCGATTATACAACAACTGGCACATGAGCATCGGGAATATCACAGATCTAATCTTTAAAGATAACACGTCAGTGTTGTGTTCCCAAGGCGTTTGCCCTTTATGCTATAGATAAACGGATGCATGATAAAGCTCGTATTTGCTTTCATTCTATAAAACTGAGATAGGTACCTTTGTATGGCTTACAGTTGAATCGCAATGTTTCTAATGTTAAAGTGTGCATCACTTTTAACTCAGGAATAGCATACGTATATATATGTCATGTATTTGTTTTGAGATGAATTAGTAAACATAAATTCTAAGGTGGCTTTGGTCTTTTATTTAGAAGGTGACGTCAAAGCTCTAGATGCTTTGATAAATGTAACCAAAATTCTCGTAGTTACAGAACCCCCTGTAAATGATACATATCTATTTGCATTTGTTCCAACATCAACATTTATCGCCATTACTAGGGACGTGTACCAAATCAGAAAGTATCGATATTTATAGTATCAAAATTAGACTCGAACGTCACCATGGACTAACCGAACAGTATTTTCAAAACGGTCTAAACAAAATCGACATAGTTCCGAGGAATAACATTTTCAAAATGAGAATTCTATCGAGAATTGAACTTGTTCTGTGGGAGGTTTCCCCTCCAATTGGTCAGACTGCAGCCTCATAGAGCGCATGTTCTGACCTAAGCTCAGGTTACCAATCAAATTTAAGGTATCCGGCAAAAGCCTTCGGTGTCGACAAGTACATGTAACTCCCGTGAACCATCCTTTCAACATCTTCAACGCTAGTTGTCTTTGAAGCCAATGGTTTGATTGGTCCGTTAATGGCTAGAATGAACTCAAAACCATGCTTCTTACGGGGCTTCGTTCAGACCTAGTAGTAGGATCTCGTTTCTTGATTATACTAATATTTTGAAATTCTTATTACTCGAAGAGGTCGATTTTTAATCCAACTGAATACTCCAACTATATTATTCTCAACTTTATCTTTTTGAATAGAACATTTGGTGTTAAATTTGACAGGGAACTTGTTTGTGAAGAACAAGTCAACACATTTTGAATAATTATTGAATATTAACGTTTGGATAAACAACATTTCCTGTTAGATTGGTTTACCAGACACTTTATTAGAACCCACGGTGGTGTACGCGCCATAGTTCTACCGTTGTAATTGAATAACTACAGGAGAAAACAGAACTAAAACCAAACGTTAAAAGAATTTTCAATTCAATTTTCATTTTTTCAATTTGTAATGGGAATAAACAAACTTATTTTTAGAGGAACATTTCTGTGCTTCATCAATATGGAACTTCGACAATTCTAATTGTATCATAATCGAACGTGAACATATCAAAATACGTTGTGTAGGACAGATTATTAGTCATCAGTATCGTAATATGCATTGATATTTATTACCTACGAGGGCAATCATATCGAGGTTCATATTTTTTATGTGTTGCCTTAGGGCAAAATATCACTTTTTCATTGTGACGTCACGTTATAAACAATGCTTTGACGTCTCGGTTCATCTATGACGCCACAATCTAAACGGGCCAGCGCCAGCTAGGTCGCCTATCCTGAAAAGTAGGTTTAAGGTATTTTATTTAATTCTGGGAATTCGGTAATAAACAGAACAGTATATGAGTGCTCATGACATACTACATTATGTTTACGACACTCGTACCTAAATATCAGTATATCCCTCGCTCTCGCTCGGGAAATTCTAATATTTAGCCACTCGTGTCGTAAACATTGTATGTCATGAGCACTCATATATAGAGAATCTCACCCAAGTGTCTTCTGATATCAAATATATCAACACAAGTTGATAAAAGTAACAAATATCCGAGGCTTGCCGAGGATATTTTACTTTTATCAACGAGTGTTGATATATTTGATATCAGAAGAAACGAGGGTGAGATTCTATTTATCATCCAAAATCATTTTTTATCACATTTGCTTGAAAAATGTACATCTTTGAACACTGCATAGCTCTAAAACTCCTATACCAGTGATGTCATAGCACTGTGACGTCATGGTGCTCATAGCTTTGTGACATCATTGTGTTTATGATGTCATAGCATTGTGATGTCATTTCTGATGATGTAAAACGTTTGTGATGTCATGTCCCTTCTGTTAACAGGGCATTGTTCAAAATCTACTGTCAAAGCGATATCTCCTAGGAGATATCGTTTGATCTTCCACAAGCGATATCTCCTGTGGTACAGTGTTTTGGATGATAAAATATCCTCTATATATTAGATAGGTACCAAGGGATGTATTCGAGCCTAGGCGTATCCAGTCGAACCTGCCCGCGGCGTCAGTTCTTAACCTGGCTTCTTTTCAAGACACATCATTATTTCAAGGAACTACGGTTGCACGTGATGAAATCGTCAATATGCGCGATCAAGTCATCAAATACACCTTTGGATTATTTAGTGGAATCTCTAAATTCGCCTCGTATATAGATTCTCAAGCCCCGGTACCTATTGCATGGCTACATAGGTTATAATTTCGACTCTGAGAGTTGGCGCCTTGAGATCACTGGTAAAACATTAATCGGATAAATAGAAGCTTCAAAGTCGAGTCAGTCAAGCACACAGGGAAATCACGCTCAATTTAAAGATTAATTTTGATGCGATCCTTAAGTATTTCTGAATTAAGTCACATATGCTGATACCGGATCTGCAACTAAGTATACCTGAATTTTTAATATGGACCTTTTTTTTATCTGAATACCAAATTATCTTGTGAGAGGCAATTAACATTCCCCCGACGTTATCAATATTGACAGGTGAACTTAATGAAGTACTTGACATCGAGATTCGATAACCTTAGAGTAAGGTACATTTAACCCTTTGGATTCAAATCTTATAGGAGCTAATGACACCTGCTTTATGCCTAAAGGAACCAGCTGCCCCCCCCCCCCCCCCCTCCTATAAAAAATATGCCGCTGATACCCATGTTATTACAGACAGGAAGGCTTTTCGGACGTTACAATCGAGGAAACAGCACACCGTAAGGCCATTTGGATCCCTGCTAGTAGTGTTGTTCCTATCGTCTACGTTGTTACCATATCCTCCAAACCATCCCCCCCCCCCCCCAATATAACCCAAAAATTGCCCCCCCCCCCCCCCCCCCATCATCTTCAAAAGTGTTTCTACGCCTATGATAAGAATTCTTTGGAATTTTTTAAAAGATGTTTTCAACCGTTGACATTCGATACCCTGAGTTTGATATTTTGTGTTTGAATATCCATGATTACGTGATGATTTGTTGGTTACATTGTAGGCATCTGGATGGGTAAAATGTGCATGCATAGACTAACAGTTGCATTATTTAAAGAGGAGTGACGCGTTTTTAAACAATATATGGGTTTTTTTGCCAAATAAATGTTAGTTTTTGTCGAATGCATTTTTACAGTGGGTAAAGCACCACATAACACAAATTAACCTACGTGCATTATTGCATTGTCGTAAACCAAATCTCTAACTATCAAATACAAATAATGGCGGCCATTTTTGTGGGAACACCTACCTTTCAATCATTCGTTTCAACGTGATAGATATGTTCTTTGGAAACGAAATTATTTTATTTACAAACCAAATTTAACATATTTCTAGGATAAATGTTTTGGATGTTTGAGCTTTGACAATTCGATACAGAATAGAGCATAGAGATTCAAAACGGAAAAAAAGGAATGAGTACCTCCGATACTTTAACGCTACGAATGTTTATCAACAGAAATATTTAGTCTTAAACATTTTGAAATAAAAGACAACACTAAACTAATAGACACTTAGTTCACTTAGCGCCAAAAAATAAAAAGGCTTTTGTAAGGCTTCGACAGAAAAATAAATAGAAAAGATTTAAAATAGAGCCCGCACTTTACAGCTTCTTCGTGTTAATCGTTATTGATTTTAAAGGTTGTTAATAATAAAGTATCGAAAAAATATCCGCCCATTTTCAAATTATACATCCTCAGATTGATCAAAATATCGATTTAAAGTAAAAGTTATCAATACGCGTAGCAGCAATGACAGACAACGCTTCGAAATTTATTTTTGGAGTGGATATGCACCACTTATTTTTCGCTTAGCAATACGTCTCATGAATTAACGAGTGTTATCTTTTGTTCCACTGTCAACCATAACTACCATTTGTCGCATATTTAGCTGAGTTGATAAATATTCATGTATCAATAACCTAAGTGCATAACTCGATTTTGGTATCAATTACCCCGTTGGTATGGTCACTTTCAAAGGGACAGTAGCACGTTTTTTAAAACTTTCATATTTCCAATATTTTATTGATAATTGTACGTTAATGCTAATTGTATTTTTTTTATATTGTCAAAAATCTCATTTCACAAACCAATCAGCCATAGTCAAAGAACAAATTATAATATGTCTATGAAAAAGGAATCGCATTTCTGAATTTGACATTATTTACTTGATTATTACTGCTTCATTAAATTTGAATACATTGTCTTTCAATTGGAACCATTAATTTTCGCTTTCCTGGCATCATCTTATGTCCTCCTAACAACGTGCTACTGCTCCTTTAAGGGACAGGGACACATTATTTTTCTTCAAATGTTCAAACAAATCAATATTAGTTTATGACAAATGTATAAGTATCTTTAGAGGGTCAAATATCTTACAACTTAACCCGATTATCTTCAGTCGTAGAAAAAATGACCGAGTTTCAAGTGAAACCTCCTTTAGTGTGGATACGTTTTAATCCTTATGGAAATTGATTTGCATAGCTTAACCGAATTAGTACGATCATATTTAAGAACCCATTCAAATGTTTAAAAAAAGATTATCCTGAAATTATGTAAAGCACTATCCTATCGACTTCTGGTCAGCGATCTTGTTTGTTTTTTAAAGCGTCACAAAAATACACTAAAATGCTTTTTTTATTTTTAAAAATCTATGTTTTGAAATAATATCCACGTATTTGCTTCGATCAGTGATTCAACAAAACAACATTGCCTAATAATACTGATGCAAGGCTATTTACACTCGTAGCGCCGAAGAATGGCTTCACTCTTTAAGTTTTGTTTACCGAATGTGCGTTCTTATTTAACAAGATGTTAATTACATTAAAATCAACACAAATAGTACCCACAGTAACACGTTTTAATTGGGTTGTGTTATAACCTTTTCCTAATAACATTACATGTATAATTTGGAACTTCCCCTTAAAGTTCGTTCCACAAATTATACCCCCTTAGGACTGTCAGACAACGAGCGACAAGGTCGTTAAAGGGGCAGTAGCACGCGTTTAGGGGCCATATAAGGTGATGTCAGGAAAATGAATATGAATGGTTCCAATTGAACGACAATGTATCTAAACTTAAGCGGTAGTAAATCAAATACATAATGTTAAGTTCAGCCATGCGATTCCTTTTCTTACACAAAATTAATTGAAGGTGTTCACACAAAAATGGCCTCCAATGAACTTTATGTGAATCGCCATATTTTGTTCTCAGACTATGGATGATTGGTTTCTGTAATGAGTTTGTTGACACTTTCAAAAAAATACCTTTAGCATTGACGTACAATTATCAGTGAAAATTTTAGAATATAAAACTTCCAAAAAGCGTGCTACTGCCCCTTTGAAACACCGCAGTCTCACCTTGTGTCAGCAAGCATCCATACACGTACAGAATCGTATCCTCAAAGTTTTTCCTTCTTGGAAGACTTTTCCGAGATGATATTGCGTCATAAAAGGGGTTGATCTTCTCGAAGCCCCACACGATCATTCCCATTGAGAATAGTGAGATCCCTATGCACAACAGAACCTGCCATTTGAACGGGTCCACGAGTTGTCGCCATTTATTCCGGTTTGGGTCCGGAGTTTTGTACAACACTGCGGTGTAATCGTAGATGAAGGGGAAAATAAAGTCCATAATTTCTTCCCGATCTGATGAGATCCCTAGTGGAGCAACAAGCATTTCTACTTCCTGAAATAAAGAATTGTTATCTTATTTGACGTTATCAGATCACTTACAAATAGTCGTTAAGTGAAAATATTCTAAAGAGTATATATCATATTTTTCTAACCAAAATCAATTTTTTTTATTAATATCTAGTCTTATCTTAATTTTGTTAAGTTAACATAAAAGATTATAATAGTATCCATTATTTTTCTAACCAAAATTAAATCTTCTTATCATCAACTCGTCTTATCTGAATATTATTAAGTCCAATCAGTAGAGAGCCAAACGCTTAAATATAAAGTTGTATTTATTAAACAACTATATACAAAATATAGACAATTTTAGAATGAAACTGAGTTATTTTCGTAAGATTATATATAGGAGTAACTTGAAATTCATGCTCAGTCAGAAGACAAGTCAATTGTCTGTGTCGGGTTGATTAAGTCGTGCTGCACGTGCACCTCGTTGAAATGTACAGGTTACCAAAAAAGACAGCACTGTCGATGCCGATGCCAATACGGAGTTTACAGAAACGCGACACGAGTCCGATATATATGTTTAAGACATTTTGAACTCAAAACTGATTCAGATGCAACACAACTAATACAATATATTGTGATTTTATTCAAGGCAATAGTTTCATCTTAAACATTTTGTCATGAAAAGAATGTGTTTTCTGTTTTTGTTTTTTATAAAACTAATTAAAGAAGTACATGTATTTTCGACTAAATTTAAAATAAACAAAATAGATAACGTCAGTGTCGGAATAAAAACTTCATGATCTTACACAAGAAGTTCATCATAAGCAAATCTAAGGATATCGGCATATTTTACGTGCGACTCCATTTTCCTCCAACATGGGCTCGTCAAATCATTTCTTCCAATAGAGGTTCGAATCTCGGAGTGGACCTTTCAAAACAATAATATTCCAAAACTTAGACTTATGTATCGTTGTATATGTTGTGACAAACCTCAATTTCAAATTTGTAATTTTTGAATTGTATATCTATAGGGTCTGCTCTAAAATTCGAACCTCTGTGTTTTTTCAAATACAAAAGAAATCTCAATAGCGAAGCCATGATTTCATTCAAGCATGTATCTGCGAAGCGGCTCTAAAATCTGTAATGTTGCGATGTAGATGTTAGGAACGTATGAGATGTCTTGAATTTTTAGCGACTGAGTGACTTAACTGACAGACAATTCGTTCCTGTTGAAAAGGATTGTGATCATTGACCGGCGGTTTTTCTAATGCATTGAAAAACAGCATTCCCTTGTAAGTAGTTTAAAGGGGCAGTAGCACTTTTTTGGGTTATTTTAATATTTTTAAATTTTCACTGATAATAGTACGTGTGAGATAAAAATATTACTTTCATAGTGTCAAAAATTTCATACCACACAACCAATCATTCATTGTCAGAAGACAAAGTATGAAGATTCACCTTAAATCCATGGGCGGCCATTTTGTGCGAACACCTTAAATTCATTTTGAGTAAGATGAGGGAATAACATGGCTAAACTTTACATTAAATATTTGAATTATTACTGCTCCATTTAGTTTAAATGCATTGTCTTTTAATTGGAACCATTAATTTTCATTTTCCTGACATCACCTTATATTCCCCCTAAAAACGTGCTACGTACTACCCCTTTAAAGGGGCAGTAACACGTTTTTAGGGGGAAAATAAGGTGATGTCAGGAAAATGAAAATTAACTATTCCAATTGAAAGACAATGTTTATAAACAAAATGAATTAAAGGTGTTCACACAAAATGGCCGCCAATGCATTTTATGTGAATCTTCATACTTCGTCCTCTGACTATGGATGATTGGTTTGTTTAATGAGATTTTTGACACTATCAAAATAATACAATTAGTATTAACGTACAATTATCATTGAAAATTTCAAAATACGAAATTATCAAAAAACGTGCTACTGCCCCTTTAAAGTAGGAGTTCCTTTTTTATTTTCAATGATCGTATGATAGTATTACAAAACTTATTCAACGTATCTTTTGTTTGCAAACCGTGGCCATTTTTCCATACAGAGGTAAGACCTATACTAACAGTTTCAGCATTCCAATTCGAGCATTTCTCTAGAAATTAGGAAAACTGACTAGGTACTGTAACAAATAATCCACCTGCCATCAATCGTAAAGCCTCGTTTTGCAATTGTTTGCCTCTAGGGTAGTCTGCCTGAAGCCCGTGAAGTGTTTAAATCAAATCGAAGGCTTTCGCTAGAGTCTTGTGTAAGTGCACCTGGTGGATTCCGAAGCTAAAGCTGCAGATAATGCAATATTGAGGATTGACTGCATCGGAAAAATGGTATTCACGGAATGTCTAAAACATTACTCGGTCTAACCTTTCAGTCAAAAATTAATGGGGGAGAGAGTTTGACTGGACTTAATCTTATATTCAGACATTTTATTCATGGCGGTAATAACACAATAGACATCAACTTCTAAAACCTGTTTGACATCTTTCATGTTTTCCCCAAACATTAAGCTATTTCAGTTCGACATTTGATTACCTTTAAAGCTTTATAATTTGTCTTGGACTATGTCTTTGATGAACGATCGCCTTTGTGAGCATATAACAAGTACAAGTCTAAGTAAACCCATTCCCACACAGAGGCAGGTCAAGTCATGAACATTTCATTACTTCATATACCTCTGTGTGGAGAGAATTATGTAAACCTATTCTCAATAATATTCGCTACACCATATTGAGGCTAGGTTTACTTAGACAGAATATATACTTACCTTATCTTGAATTTGTCCAACTAAACCAGTCCAACTCCTGTTGATGATACGTCCCCATTCTCCGTCGTCCGGCTCCTTCCAGTAATAGCTGATGACACAAATCATTCATTATATAGATAAATTAAATAAATACGGAAGGGAAATTCTCAAGACTGACGAACGAAATTATAACAAAATCAATGACCATAAAGCAGGTTTAACTGTATCATTGTTGAGAAACTTGAAGATAGTATTAAAGTGACACAGAGTATCTCTCTTAAAATTTTATTTGGTTTTGATAAACTACAAAATATCTCATATGCTGATTGAAGTTCATATCTCATCACTGGACTTGCAAATATATGCATTTATGCATACTATCTCTACAATTCTTGATGTTATGGAAAAATAAAGAAAACATCTCAAATACGTTTAATAATCGAAATTAAGCATCCAATTAATCTACCTATTAGTTACAATACCTAATAAACACTATCGAATAAATCTTCCTGTCAGCTTATGACAAGGTTTCAAAATTACGTTTGGCGAATTTGCGCGCGCCACTCGAGCTACATTGTCCGGTTTTCGATCAAAATCCTGACTTTGAATGGCCGTATTTTCGCTCTAATATAATGTACTGACTGACCTTTAACTTGCTATTTTCAGTAACAGTTAGTGGTTCCCGATGTAATAACATCGATTTTAAAATTTGACATATGTGATCCTATCAACATATTCTGTGTCTTTTTAAAGTTGATAGGAATGCTTGATTGGATCTGAGAGCCTCTTTGAGATTGCGATTAGTCCAGAAAACATAATTGTTATATAAGGATGACAAACAACTTCTTTAGTTAGGACCGTAGCAAGCAGAGGCGATAAGAGCATCAGAGACACTGTCTTTGTTAGCTCATAGGGCTAATATTTTGTATATCACTAGTACTCTTGTTGAAATGATATAAAAATATAATAAATCAGTATCCTTAATATTCTTATCGACGCCCTCCTCCCAACCAAATGATCTACCAAAATGAAATACTGCAATCCCCTAGCATCGCCACCCCTCACTCGCTCACAAACAATCACTAACAACCCCCGCCGAGCTAGATAATCGAAACTTTGCGCCTCCCAAATTCGGAAATTGATACAATGGGACATTCTCTCCCCACAGAGGCAGCTCAGTCATACCCGAGTAAGCCTCTGTTCTATTACGGCTAATACATGGGATGGAAAGGTAGAAATCTGATTGGAGGCAATCGACGCCGTTTCAAAAGTGGTCATTTGCAAAACCTCGGCCATTTCCGTATGGTTCGGCAAAGCTATCGTTGAAATTTAACATCCTGTGGAGATAACTCTTCCTTTTACACATCATCGCTTTTTACCTTTTCATTATTTTTTATTTCGTTGATTGGTTAAATAAAATAAATAATTTACACAAGTATGAAACAGATTCTATCTAATGAAAAACCCTATCCATATCTGATTTTCAAATATTTTTCTTCTCAAACTGTTAAAAGTTAACATAAAGGCATGATCTACGACCGTTAAGAATTCCCCAAATCATGGATATCCAAAAGGTATTTCAATTTTAAGTTACAACATTTTTCCGCTTGGGCAATCTGCCGGAAACCCAGGATTTCGGCGTGATAGAACAGAGGCTTGCTCGCATTCAGCTGCCTCTGTGGGGAAAGAATGACAATGGGGATGATTTCAGAACAAAACATAATGGACGGAAACTGTGGAAAATCTTCATAGTTATTATTACTTTTTGTGTTAATACATTAGGTTGAGCCTAACTGCTAATTCCTAAAATACATGTAGATCGATATGCTATTTTTGATAACAAGAAACGTCGCATACAATGAACAAAGAAGTTGTCATCCATATATTCCTCAGCATTATTGTCATTCCAACTTCTAAAATGGCTCTCAAAGAAGAAAAGGGCGTTTAAAAATGCAGATATATGCATATTGCGTATAGGAAAATCGGGAACAGACTTTTCCAACTTAAAGTACATTGGTATTATTTCTATTGCGGTTTAAATCGGGAAAGATCGTTGTAATTTGTGACAATGCGGCGTATAGATAATAAGGTAAAACTGTGACAACCAACTGTGCATATCGATAAGTTGATTAGCTGATGCATATACCTGAAGTTGAGGCTTACTGCTAATTCCTCCAGTAGATCAATACAGTAGCCAACATAATCCGTTTTTCCCTTGTCCGTCTCACGTATGATGTAAGGGTACCACTGCAAAAATTAGAAATAAACATCACGTGGAAATTTTTAGTTATGTAGTGTTAATCATTCAGATGAATTATTTTAGAATATGAAATGCAAATGAAACAATGGTCTAGCCTTTGAAACTTGCTTTTATAGAGTGTGGCAACTCTACTAATTTGATAACATTATTTGGAATTAATATTTGACAAAAAGTTTATAGGTATTTATAGTTGCAAAACAATCAATAAAGGAATAAATGGTTCATAAAAGGCAGCAGTGGTGTGTTTTGTAAAAGATGTAATTCTTATTTTTTTCCAACACATATTTCTTTATAATGAACGTATTATCATCAGAAATCTTAACCCGATTATCCGTAGTCTTTGAAGAATTTATCAAGCATCGTGCGAAAACTGTCAGCCATTTTTGTGTGAACACTTCTTAACATCATTTAGGACAGATAAATGGATTCATGTTTCCTAACTGAACATGGATGTTTCTTTTACAACTGCTTTTCTTGATTCATACATAGTTTTGCAAATGGTTACATTTTATTTTCATTTTCGAGAAATTCCTCTTCTTACGCTTTAAACGTTCGACTGTCCCTTTAAGGTTATTTAGAGAAATGTGAGACCGAATATATACCGGTAACGTCCCAATCTTGAACCTCTTCTTATTGAAGCCCATCCGACTGTTCGGGAGCATGTCGCTGTACATGTTAACATGGTTCGTCTTGTTGATGGAACCAACATGTGCAAGTTCTCGTCCGTGATCCTTCCAGAGTAGAGTGAGAATGTTGCCAACCTGCTGTTCTCGCTGTTTGATAACCTGCAGGGAAAGTCATCAATGATAATACAATGACATTTCACAGTGTCAGGAAACATGTTATATACATTGTATACAATGTAAATGGATTAGAGAATACTGCCAACCTGCTGTTCTCGCTGTTTGATAACCTGTTGGTAAGTCATCAATGATATAAAAAGGAAATTAAATTTCAGTGTGACAAGAAAGCCTGTCATATGTATACATGCATACAAACAACGTTAATGGTAAAGTTTAAATTTTGAACAATGGAAACAATATAAAGTCAAAAATGAATTTTCGAACATTGGATAGTATTTTTTTCATAATTATTTAAGAAACAGGATAAAGTTGATCATCTTATAATATTTGTATTCAACAAGTACTAGAAAAACAAACGTATGATGTAAATGATGTAAATGATCAATACTTTATTCATTTATCTCACACAATAAGGATAAACATCTAATGTTGCCATCAATTGCTACTATATATTTTCGGATATCTGATGTCGTGAATGCTTTAGTGAAGACTAGGACAGCAAAATGCAAGCAGGATATCCATTATACATATGAACATTAGAGAAAAAAAGTACATGACTACAATGTGATATGTTTCTTAACAATAATGGCTACAGGCCAATTACAGCAAAAAAGTGGTTCGATTGAAACAAGATTTATATATTAGGTGAATATAATGCCATGTTTTGTATATCATATTTCTTATGTTACCTCCTGGGTCAAGTATAATACGTCACTCCTCTGGTCTGAAAGAGTTGTGTTCGGCTTTTCAGAGTTTCCAAAAATATTGAGCACTTCCTTTAAATACGTCCGGACCTTCTGTTGAATAGGAAAATTCAGAATTAAACAATTGAATTTCACACCTATAATTCGAAACATTTACTGTCAAGGTCCAAAACAGCAATATCAAAGTTGTTGATGTTAAAGTTGCGATATTTAACTACAAGTATGATATACAGTATGAAAACTATAATATATGGAGATATGATCTTGTGAAGATAAAAGTTGTCGTAGCTCTTCTGGGTTCTTCATCGGCTCAGATATTGATTTTATTTTGTTATTCAGTGTCAAATTAGCGGCTGTCTAGGTTAAATGGTATCATTCAAACCGTTAATTCCTGAATCAAAATCTATACTCACATCACTGATTACCATTTGTTGGAAAAGAAGACGTACTACCATATGCGTGCTCTAAGAACATAATAATTTGCAGCTGCGATAAACTTTAAATTTCCTATCCTGGTTCAGGAAAGAGGATGAATAACCTTTATCACCAGGAATACAAGGCGTGTATGTACATGTATGATCAACTTCTTTATTGCAGAATGTAGTGACGTTTCGGATCAGATTCTTACACTCAATGATCTACGTCGAGACGTCGCTACTTTCTAAAATAAAGAAGTTGATCATCCATTATCACTCGTTGTCGTCGTGATATTTCCAAGTTCTAAAATGCCTTTCAAACAACCTTTATCATCTCGGAAACCAATCATTCTCTATATCGTATTTAATGAACATAAAACAATCGAAGAACTAATTCAGAAAAAAAGCGGATCATGTAAATCTATAGAATGTTCAAGGTAGAAAAAAATCAACCATGCATCTGTTGTAAGACGCAATTACGATACTTCTTTACGTTAACTTACTGATTTCAATGCTTTCGTAGAAGTGGGTCCAGGTAGGTATATAAATGCCATGTTGTTGATGGTCATCTGTATATGAGTTCTGTCACACAGGTGTGGAGATTGCGTCACCACCAGCCAGGTAGAAAAGTAGTGCAGAGCTGTGCTACCTTCGTTCAGATCATCAAAAGCTTCTGCCTATGTCGCAAAAGAAAGAATGTGTGGATAATAATAAATTTGGGGGAAAATAGAGAAACTATTTTTTGGACTTTATATCGAGTAGATGGTGGTGCTTAAGAATCTAAGGGCCAAAATTTCTGGATAATTTCCATAGGTCTTCAGACTTAGGTCTTGAAGACTTAAAATGAGTTTCGAAATACAAAAACATATATGTTTGGTTTTTAAAAACCTATTTTCTGGTTCTGTCACACAGGTGTGGAGATTGTGTCACAACTAGCCAGGTAGAGAAGTAGTGGAAAGCTGTGTTATCTTCGTTCATATCACCGAAGGCTTCTGCCTATGACGTAAAAGAAAGAAATATGTGGGGATAATAAATACATTTTGGGGCAAAATCTAGAACAAATAATAATTGACTTTACATTGAGTCGATGGTACTTATGAAATGTAGGACTAAAACGTGTTTTGAAATACAAGGACATATATGTTTGGTTTGATGAAAATATATTTTTCGAGGATTGTACTTTGGTTTCTAATGGATGCTATACTGTATGTAACATTTATCAAAAAACCATCAAGGAACATAGAACATATGTGGTTGTGGAACGGAGTAAGTTTCAGTTGATCAAGGTTCTTTAACGGAATTAGGGTCCAGAACACAGAAGTGTTGTGTTGAAAAAGGAATTTATACAACGACTGAATATACGCATTTTAAAATAAAATTGATTGAATAAAACACACCCTATCTTGGTTAGTCGGTAAGTATCACAAATTAAATCCCTAGTTATAAGAGAATCGTGAAGTCTTTAATCCACATTTTTGTAATACAGCCTATCATGGAAATTGCGAGTCGTGACTTATTTATGTTACTCATATATGTTCTTAAACAGGATTAATAGTCTAATTTGCAACATCCAAACAGTAATGCAGTGCGTCTACAATCTTAAAGATGAAACAACAAGCACATTCAATCTAATCTTTAAATTCGCTTTATAGAAAACAAAAACAGAGAACTTTTGACGACGCCTTAAACCTATTTTTGGAGTTTAGAGATATATTTATTTCTAGAAATCAAGGCAACTTTGAAGTCGTTCGGTCTGTAAGTGATTGAATCACGGTTTACTGTGAAGAGTTACGTGTCAGAGAGAAATAAAATTTACGAAACTAAACGGATGATGTCGATTGCAAATGTAGTTTTATTCGAATTGATAGTTACACGATTTAGAGACAATGTCAGGGAACCTTTGATTGTTTTGCAAGTTTCTGTTGGTTATTAAACAACCAATTATGAGGTTTATCAATTATGAAATATAGCTATTGTGCAATGGGACACAATCTGCAACAATATGGTTGAAATATGTACCGCTTATCACGCATATTCGCAAGGTTGATATCATTATTTCACATACACCACATGGTTATTGTAGAAACCTCTTTGAATTAAAAAGTGAAAATCATACGAGTATGAACCTGTTGAAGATGTGTTTAAAAGTTGTGTAAATGGTGCCAAGCTATAGTAAACCCACTCTTAAACGTTTGTTTTATTTCATTTTTACACTACACGCATTACACGTGAAGACGCCGATTCTGTAGGCGACATTGTAAAAGAGGCAATCCTAAGCCATTTACCAACTGTTTTGATTCGTTTAGTCGACTATATTATACAAATACCACATTTAACTTTAATGTTACAAATTTGATGTTTAAACGCGCGTCACAGTATTTTATTTGGTGGCAAATAATGTTTAATGTTCTTTCAATTCTGTCAATATTTAGACTATGAAATTTATCTATCTGTATCAAGGAAATGGTGTTGCTGCACGGACGTTGTCTATTTCATCTCGTGATGCACGGACTTCATGTATTTCATGTTACTCCTTAAGTTTCACGTGCAGTACACAACCGAAAGCACATGGTTTCAGAACTTTAGGGAAACGGTCTGCTCTCCTGTGTCAAACAGATTACGCTGGTGTTTCGATGTCTTTCAGACGGCAATCAAAATGAGTTGGATCGTAAAGTATGTGCGGTTTTATGACATAATAGTATATATCGCCTAAAAGATATATAATATTTACAAGGAATAAAAACAAGCGTGTTTCATTTGTACGCATTCGTCTGCTTTAAGTTTACTCAGTAGTGATGTGTTAATGAAATGCTCAAACGTGGGGAAATTACCTTCATTACTTTGAGAAACGTATGTTATAACCTACAATAAATCACATATATATGTGAAAATATTAATCGTCAATTAAACAATTGAAATATTAGAAAAATATTAAGTCACTCTTAAAAAATGACGGTTCCAAAATTAAGTTGGTATTGCTGGAATATAGTGGTGATATAAAGCAATCTAAAATTAATGGAAATGACATAAAAACATCCAAAATTGTTTAAGGAAAGATATGAGTTTTAGGGACCTTTCTCTTCAAAACTGAAAACGGTAGGATTAGATTAAACGATTTTCTTTCTCCTACGTCGTATCCATTTCATCCGTAACAACAGTTTATGGGTTTAGATCGCCGATATTTTTACATCATTGATCAGTGGTTTAATGTTATACAGAAGCTTTCTTTACGTTGACCTGAACTCCCATACTGTTATATTGCAGTAAGGTTACCTTGAAGACCTACGGTCACAAACATTAAGGTTCAGAAAAACAACTTCTTCGCGTACGTGAGGTGTCAATTCAATCCCTAAAATACAGTATCATACAATTAAAAAAAGTCAAACCTCAACCCTACAGATACAGAACATGAGCAGGAAAGGTCTTCAAACCACTTTAATTTCATAATTGTTAATAATACTTGTCTGCTTAGGTTGATAACCACATACGGTCGATATTGTCTAAAATCAATTAAACACACTCAAGGTTGAAATACATTATTACAATATCACCACGGATTTTACCTCAAACTTGACCCTTTTTGTAACTCATACTCCATTCACCGAACCCTTGCCCTAATACCCGAGGAAGAAAATCAATATCACTTAATTAGCAGCCCCGTCTAAGGACGGGGCTGCTATCAGTTTTTGTGAAGTTTCCATCGCCGCCGCCGCCGCCGCCGCCGCCGCCGCCGCCGCCGCGTCCGCCGCCGCCGCCGCACTCGTACTACTAGCTATAACTTTTTTCCCCTAAGCTTTCCAGAACTCTTATTCATACCTTACTCCTCATACCTCGGGGGAACGATTTTGACACGTTCACTTTCAAGGTCAAAGGTCAAGGTCACGAGCTATGTATTCACACTAAGAATTCCTTGTAAACGCGATAACTTGAAAAGTTTTTGTGCTATGAAGCTCTAACTTGGTATATATCATCCTTGGAAAAGTTAAAAATTTTGAAAAGGTTTTGGCTACAATCCGTCAAAGGTCAAGGTCACAGCAAGGTCATGACGTAAGCATGTTTTAGCGAAAATGCTTTATTTTAACTATGAACACTTTTAATCAATACATGATTGTTATA
This sequence comes from Steromphala cineraria, assembly GCA_916613615.1. Taxonomy (NCBI): domain Eukaryota; kingdom Metazoa; phylum Mollusca; class Gastropoda; order Trochida; family Trochidae; genus Steromphala; species Steromphala cineraria. The sequence continues at coordinate 52,530,084 of OU744724.1, read as the reverse complement.
CTCAAAAAAAAGTGTTCAATGATTGTGTGACCTTGAAGGTCAAAGGTCAAGGTCATGAGATATGAGTTATTACAAAATGCACTAAATTGGGGTATAACTTTATCCCATTTAGCTTTTCAGAACTCATGAACATGTCTAAATGTTAATACTTCCAGGGAATCATTATGACATGTTCACTTTCAAGTTCAAAGGTCAAGGTCACGAGTTATAAAATCACCACAAAATTCTTTGTAAACACGGTAACTTGAAAAGTTTTTGTGCTATGAAGCTCTAACTTGGTATATATCATCCTTGGAAAAGTAAAAATTTTTGAAAAGGTTTCGGTTACAATCTGTCAAAGGTCAAGGTCACAGCAAGGTCATGACTTAAGCATGGTTTAGCGAAAATGCTTAATTTTAACTATGATCACTTTTAATCAATACATGATTGTTATACTCAATAAAAAGTATTCAATTATTGTGTGACCTTGAAGGTCAAAGGTCAAGGTCATGAGATATGAGTTATTGCAATTCCTTGTAAACACAATAACTTGAAAAGTTTTTGTGCTATGAAGTTTAGATTTTGTATATATTATCTCTTGAGAAGTTCAACATTTTCAAAAAGTTTTGGGTACTAACTGTCGAAGGTCAAGGTCACAGCAAGGTCAACATATATGGAGAAAATGGATTAATTGTATTTTTAACACTTTATTTCATTACAATAATGTTATACTCAATGAAATGTGTTCATTGATTGTGTGACCTTGAGTGTCAAAGGTCAAGGTCACGAGAAAATTCCCAATTTGGTGAGGCCTGTAAAAGGCGGAACAGGGTAAGGCGAAACCCAAAGTTCCGGGGCTGCTCTGCTTTTGCGGTATCCCGCAAACGCTAATCTAGTTCTTCATGTTAACGATAATTGCTTGTAAACTCACACGAAACTGTTTATAATCGTATAATTGAATCCTGATGGTTAAACAAGAGACAGAAAATCAATATCCCACTTAGTATGATATGCTTACTTGTATACGTAGTTGAAGGTGATCTATAGTACATAAAATACACAACGATAACCGCACAACATCACCACTATCAGTCCTCCCATTATGCTTATATGATATGAGGCACTCTGCTTGGTAATGAGGCAATTAAGATGATGGTCTTCATAAAAGTGACTTAATTGTACCATTGGGAGCTCGTAGCATGTGGTCTATGAACATTAAACTCGTACATGTAATGTCGAACTCCTTATTTCCAGATGTGGCACTTTGCAGTGGGGAATGTCATTATAGCATTATGCTGAATGACCTTGGAATTGATAAATTGCACGTGTAACAAATTGTAGTGTTTTATGTGGATATAAAACATGTGAAACAACAATATAGTCTAAAGTGTGACTTCATCACTATATGAAAAGGATTGTTTATTTCAACAACAAATAGGAAATAATATATAATCCTACTTGAAATGTAGACATTTTATCTCTGAAACATAGCGTTCATGACTAATGTTATCATTTTATTTTCCGATTTGAAATATGATAATAATAATAATAGTCCATTTATATAGCGCATATATCCATGCACATTGCACACTCAAAGCATTTATTGACATATTACCCCTGGTCAACGAGTACAGAACACTCCCTAAGGAGAATACAACCGGTCGCCTGTCAGGCGCTCGAGGTTCAAATTCAGACTACCATCGTATCATACCAGGTACCCAATTACTGCTTGGTGGACAGAGGCACGCTGCGAACTAAGTCACTAACCCAGGGTGACATCACAAGTTTCTCAACTCATGTCTCAGTGTGGCGCAGGGAATCAACCCTTCAAACTCTCAGATTATCCAGCAACGGGTTACCCACCCATCCAGCGAGCTGCGCCCGTTGTTGCTGAACTATTCTGATAGCGGTCGACTGAGCATTGCACAGGACCACGAGCCACCACCAAATGATGTCCTGAACAATACTTGATTTCAGTCCTACTGCTGAGGCTAGACCTGCCAACCTTTTAAGACTTAAGAAGGCTGTTATATCATGTTTCGCTTTGCTTTTGGGTCAGGATAGAAGATTTGTTATATTACGAAATCCAAATTTCAAGATGCAATGAAGAATATGTCGGAGCAGTATGCTGCATAACCATGAAATAAATGAATTGTTAATCAACATTTCTTTCCTGTTCGTGAATCAATTTCCTTGTATTTTGTGAATGATCATATTAACTTGACTCTGAAGAAAATAGCGAATTATAAAATAGATTAGGTATTCGTCCCATCACCTGTTGTCTGAGCTCAGCACAACTTATATGACACACACACACACAGATCTATAAAGAATATTAAATATTCCCTTGGAGACGAAAATGATTTCTACACAAATTATTTTTTTATTGATCAGATTTGTGTTAGAAAATAATGATAAGGAAACAAACTCGTTAAGTATACGCTGTCAAGTTCCTTCAGAATACACCATTTTTATGACAAAAATAGTTTTCAATACAAATCTTAAACAGGCATATATTTTTGCAAAAGCCATATTACCACACTCAGTTTCCATGAATACTTACATAAATAATAATAATATTTAACCTCAAGCACTATCACTGTCATTCTGCCTGTTTTAGATAAGTTTCAAAAATTTATTTTGACTGATTGACTCGCTTCCTTGACCGGTTTTCGATCAGAATCGTGAATTTATACCTTACTGTTGTCATTATACGACGTGGATTAGCTTTGAAATGACTCTTTCCTTCAACATTCGATATTTCTCGATCAGATTACACTATTTGAACATTTTGGTATATCTCATTCTCTCCCACAGAGGCAGATCAAGTCTGAAATGTTGAAAACAGCCTCTGTTCTATTACGCCGACTTTGAGGGGTAGAATTGGAGATGCCTGATCGGAGGCAATCAAAGTTAGTTGTGCAATCAGCGACGGTGTTCTATAATCATCATTTTGGCAACTGAATCATAGCAAAATCATTATGATATGAACCACCTTTTCCATGCGAGAAGCTTTGTCATTTGATAGAGAAATTTAAATTGATTGTGGTGCAATTGTTTTGCGTCAGGGGAAACTGCCGGAACCTACGGATTTCGGCGTAATAGAACAGGGGTTCATGACTTGATCTGCCTCTGTGGGGAGAGAATGGGCATATCTAAAAAGCCCGATAACTCACGGAGTGGCACTTTAAACTAGAAACAAACTGAAAAGATCATTACCTGGGCGACAACAGAGGCCGCACACTGAGTTGAGCACAAAAGAAGGAAGTTCCTCTGGTTGTCAAGCATCTCATCGTAGCCTGATCGGAGGATGCTGTGTAGCTGACCAGTGTCCAGATTTTGACCAACGTTGTACATAAAGGCTTGGGTTCCTCTGTCTTCAAGGTGACTAGATATTATCTTCGCTGCAATGGCTTTAGAGAAAATCCAAGAAATCACTTATGTAGAGGTAAATAATTATATTGAAGCTTTGTTTGTGATTTAGAGAATGATTTTTATACAATTTATATACGTGTATGAGTATATATCTTTCGATAATTAACGTAAATGAATTTATTTAGCAGTTGAATGAAAAAAGAGTACGAATCCTTAAATAATAAAATATTAGTTAGTGGTCGTTGTAAGCCATTATGGATTTTTAAAAAATCAACGTCTTTGGTTGAAATTATTCATGTCAAATTTCGAAAATAACCAGTCTAGTTTAAAGGGGCAGTAGCACGTTTTTAGGGGGATTATAGGGTGATGTCAGGAAAATGAAAATGAATGGTTCCAATCTAAAGACAATGTATTTAAACTAAATGAATCATCAATAAATCAAACATATAATGTAAAGTTAAGCCATGAGATTCCTTTTCTTACACAAAATGAATTAAAGGTGTTCACACAAAAATGGCTGCCAATGGATTTTATGTGAATCTTTATAATTTGATCTCTGACTATGGATGATTGGTTGTGTAATTAGATTTTTGACACTATCAAAGGAATACATTTAGCATTAACTTACAATTATCAGTGAAAAATTGAAAATATGAAATTGTCAAAAAACGTGCTACTACCCCTTTAAACTAGCTGTAATATAATTGGTTGAGTTCCGCGAATGCTCGACGCGGACCTAGTGGGTCAGTGGTTAGATATAACGTAGGATTTATGGGACGTAAACCTTACAGCTTGTTTAACAAGATTGGAAAAAAATACCAAGGTAGTACCGCAATTTGAAATATAATAAATTATTTGTTTATCTATCAATCTTACCTGTAGAATCGTCATATAGTATCATTATTGTGGACCAATGTAGATCAATTAGAACACTTGACAGTTTTTTTATATCCTCCTCGGAAATATCAAGGTCAGAAAATAGATGACTGTATCCTAATGAAGCTCCGGTTGGATTAAATTGTTGATTTGTTTCCACGGTAACTGAATCGATGTCTGGAGGGTTCACATTTTGTATATTCAGCTGTTTTTTAATAACTTCAGTCACACATAAAACAGGTTTATTCGTTGTTGAGAAAATCTCTTGGAAAGACCACGAAGAACAGAGAACATCTGATACGATGATGATGTCGGTGTTGTTAATCATTGTTGACACTGGAAAAGTAGATAACTTAGTTGTGTAGAAGGGATAACGAGTGAAAAACCTTAAAATGGAGATAAATATCAACTTATCGCCAACAGAAACTTTGTTAGATGAAATATCGTTTATTAATGTTGAAAGTAAACATTTTCTCCCAAATCAAATTGTTTCTTGTCACAAGTCAGTTTTCTTGTATTTCGGAAAAAATGAATTTATTAAGGTGATTCATAGAGTTGCATATTCATGATGTTATAATAACGGTCATCATAATTTTGAAAAAAGGTACACACACAAAAAACGTTTCTTACGCCTGAAAATTTACCAAAATCATACAATGGATACCAGCATCTGAAGGGGTGAAGATCAACTTTAAAACAAATAAAAACTTCTTATACGTTATGTGCCGTTAATTTTCAAAGCACAGTTATTTCCGACTCACAGGGACCCGAAAACGCTTTATCTTACACAGCACTGTATGGTACTCTGATACAATATGCATTTACACTATAATTGTACTTACGATGATATGGTAATCATACTAAATAATGCACATTATTGATACTCACCTGTCTCAACCAAAACAAATGGAGTATGGACATCGGTGTAAAAAACTGTACTAATAATGCTATATTCCTGCCCCCACGCCGATCTTATCTTCAACAATTCTGTCTCTTTCGTAGAGTTTGTAGAAGTCTTTGTTTGGAAAACAGCTGTAAATAAAGAAGACAAATGGTGATGATTTACAATTAATTGTAAATAACAGGATTAACAGATTTATCAATTTAAAATCAGTTTGCATTTGTTTGTGAGCCGTATTTGCCAATTTCTCATAGAATGAGTTCATATAAAAAACTGTTAATATAACGATGACCTTTAATATTTGATAATAACAATATTTTAAGAAACTCTTAGCAAATACCGAAATCCAGTAAATATGCATTTGAAAATTTTTACTGCAATCTAAATTCCTTCAGAAATATCAAGATTTTGGTACAAAAACACGATTATGAAAAATCTTGCAGCTTTTAACGTTTTGCTCATTTTATGTATAATGTCTAACAGTGGGACAATAGCTGCATCCGTACAGACGTATGCCTATCAACATAAACGCTGGGAAAAAACCACTTATTCCCTTGGGATTGACGCATATGTAGACAAGCAGATCAATGCTATAAAATAGAGAAAATCAATCTGCGTTGTCTGGTAGGAAATAGAAACACACAATCCTCTTCTATAAACACCAGACCATAAAAAAGTGCTTTTGATCTATTACATGAAACGACAAATGTGAAGTACGACCATCTGTGTTCTGACAGAATAACCATTGAAAAATCCTTGCTCTGCAAGTACCGTGTGAAAAGTTCACCTACTTATACTTTTCCCTTTCTTGTTTCATTAGTATTGTGTAATGTATAATAATGCGTTATTTGTTATGAATAATACTGTATAAGTAGAATTTGGCTCTTTCAGTTTGATGGCAGTTACGGTCACTCAGCGAACCCTAAACTGGACATACGACTAAACCGAAAGGTGGAATGTTGGGTAAAGATTGTATTCACAATCATGATATTAATTGTGCATTTGTTGGTACCAAAACTCCTAAAAGGGGTCGGCGCCCAAAATTCCTATTTTGATCTTTTTCTCGAGAAAGAAAATGCTTAAGAGCTAAAATGTTATTCACAGGTTCCTAACGCCTTTAAAGGCCAAGAGGCCATCCCAAAAACGTATCCGATTCTTTATCCTCTTCTCAAATGGAAGAGGCAAAGAAAGTATAGGACTGTTAGTTTATGGATAAGCTTATTCAACCAAGTTTTGTCAAAATAATCATTTTACTAAAAATATTATAAGCCTGTTTGAAAATGTGTTTTATATTGAAGTTGTCATATATACATCAATATGTGAAGCGTTAGCATTTTTGTACGATAAAGTAATACATAAATGTAAATATCTTAAACACATATTCATAATAAATTAGAATACGAGTTGTTTCTTCACTTGGAATTGATAATGGCAGTTATGAAGCTTCATCAGTTGTTCAAGGGGCAATCTAGAAGTTTGAAATATTTCAAGGATGATCATCATCTTTATAGAAGGCCGCTTCAACATGTCAGATCCATATATCCTACTTTCTTTTATAAAGAAGTTGATCATCCATATACAAGGATCCATACCGAAACGTCATTAATATAGTTAACAATAAAGAGGTTGATCATCCGTTAAACTGATTGTCTTCAAGATAAATAATACCTTATATACAATATCAACACAAAATGCCCTTCATCTAAATAAATTTCTAAATGAGTACTCTCATCATTTCGGCTTGGATTCTTCATAATTGCAGTTGGTTTTATTGCTTTCTAATTGTATCCAACCACAGCAATGCAATGGTCCTTTTAAAATGGATATCGATACTCCTGCAATGATCTCACAAAGTCATCCTTGAATTAGTGGTTTGCACTATGTACTGACGACAAATGTAAATCGGGAACAACTGCTGAAATTAGATTGTATGTAATGGAAACAAAGAAAATACAATTGAATCAAATACCGTATGCAACACAAGATCAAACTTATTTACATTGGGAACAAATGAGTATACTATCGACCCCTAAAAGCATTATACAACTATCCTTATCAAATCACAGTCTTTGGTAATGCATCTGTTCCAGGAGTTATTAATCCAGTTCAACAGCGATACAATAATTGTTACATTATCCTTGAACAATTGACAAACAAACCGTGAACAAGGAGATAGCACCGGAAAATTCTTAATCGAGGTTAAAAACACTGCATTAACTGTTACGCTATCTTTGAACAAGGGACAAATGAATCATGAATATGGAAGGACCATCGATTCCTCTATTGTAGATTTGTTTGTATATTACAGGCCAAGGTTTGTTTTCAATGGGAACATACATGTGGTAACGTCAAGCCCCAACTGTAGCATTATACAGTTATTCAATAAAGAAAGTACCAAGTTTCGCGAATTTCGTAATAATTATGTGTGCTTATTAATCTATTGCAGCAAACATTGGCATCTATTTCAGGAAGTGAGATTAGCTATGATACTGAATTCAATTACTTGGTGGTCAAATACATTGAAACGGGAACAAGAACTAAGTATCCTGCTACATCATCGATTCTGCTTCCGCTCGGGCTACAATCAAAGTCAAAGTCAAAGAAGTTTATTGTACTATAGGCCTCCCGCCCATATACAAATGATACAAAGGTACAAAGATATATGCATACATTATACAAATATAATTTACAATTCTGATAACAGATTGTTTCTTAAGATAACAGCATGTTTTACAAAGAGTGCTAGATTACGTATTACGTTTTCGTTTCTGGAGGACATAATTGATATAAAGGCAGTAGAGGGGTACTTGGAAAGATAGTGTTTTGGAATATATTGTTTTCTTAAATCAGCATAATGAGGGCAAACGAAGGACAAACGAACTTCATCTTCGACAGCAGCTTTACATAAAGGACATATTCGTAAGTTTCTTCCTATTGAAAGTCTCCTGCCCTTATTAACAGCTAAGTCTAACAGGCCCAATCGGAAACATACAAAAGTTCGTCTGATATTTCTTGATGTCAGTATAGAAAGGTTGGATTAGACTCTTGTGTGATCTATACAGTTGATAGCGTGTGCTATTGTCAAGATTTGAATTCCATTCTTGATGAAACATATTAACAGATTGTTCTCGAAAGTCTTTAAGAAACATCTTAACATTACCAACAGTTTGATTGAGCCACACGAATCCAAACCCATGAGAAAATAAAATATTTCTAATGTAGGATGCCCATGTTATCTTACCCATATCATCTAAATGAACAAGCATATTATATGCTAATTTTGGTAGTCTTTGTTCATGCATTCCCAGAATTCTCAACCAAAATTTTAAGCATCTTATTTGTGAATTTATATATATTGGGTATCTACCACATTCTCCATATACCATGTTATTTGGAGTTGCTTGTGCTACATTTAAAAACCGTTTGCATGCGAGGAGATGTAGTTTTTCAATACATTCATGACGTTGAAATCCCCAAATTTCAGATCCATAAAGCATAATAGGTTTGATTTGTGAATCAAACAATTTAAAAAATATTTTGGGATATAAAATACCAAAGTTCTGGGAAACTGACATGATATTTATAAGGGCCTTTTTCGCACGAGACTTCAAATCTAAAACACTTTTCTTAAAGTTCATAGTAAAGGGAAACATGAGCCCGAGATAGGTATAGTGACTGACAATAGATATTTGCTTGTTGTTTAAAAACCATTTTTCCTTCGAGGCTACAGGGCCACCCCTTCTGAAGATGACTATATTTGTTTTTTCAAAATTGACAGACAATTTCCACTCATTTGTATATCTTTCCAACACATTTAGCTGATTTTGAAGGCCGATAACAGTGTCTGAAACTAGAATTACATCATCGGCAAAGAGAAGAATAAAAATTTCTATCATTGCTGGGAACAATTGCACACCATGTTTACCTAAATTGGTTATATCATAATAAAGTTCGCTTATAAAGAAGGAAAACAATATTGGACTTAAAATGCACCCTTGTCGAACTCCAATTGGGCAATCAAAATAATCAGTAACACCATCATCACAACGGACACATGATTTGATATTTGAGTACATTGATCTTAAGATGTAATACATTTTCCCTTGCAAACCAGCTTTTCTTAAACAATACCATAGTTTATGACGATCCACAGAGTCAAACGCTTTTTTAAAATCAACAAATGCTATATAATGTTTATGCTTACTGCGAGATAAACATTTTTGTATAATTGCATAAAGTGTAAAAATATGATCGGAAGTTGAGTATTCTTTTCTAAATCCTGCCTGGCATTCAGGAATTAAGTTTCTTAAATTTGACCAGTTTGAGATTCTGTTGTTAAGGACTGTTGTAAATATTTTTCCAATAACACTCATTAGGGATATTCCTCTATAATTGTCTGGATTTCCTTTAGACCCTTTCTTATGTATAGGGACAATAATAGAACACGACCAACTCTCTGGAAAGTAACCATTTTCAAATACCCTATTAAAACACTTCAGTAAGAAAGGCATTAATTGTGTCTGAGAACATTTTATCATTTCTATAATGACATGGTCTGGACCGGCTGATTTCCCGCTCTTTAGGCGACCTATGGCACTTGTTATCTCATCTTCTGATATATTTGTTTCTAAAATCATACCCTGATATCCATCGAGTTAGAAGTCGTGTACGGCCCTGACATGGTATAATCAGCCAATGAAATATCAGTATCCAGCAGTAACGGTGATGCCTGGTTATAAAATGTGCATGATATCGAGACACTTGCCTTCAGATTTAACGAATAATGATAAGTCATTAGCTGAAATGACGCCAATGTCACCTAAGTCATGAATTACCAACTGATCGCGAAACGAGGCATCTGACTTGATAGTGAGAAAACAATTTTGTAGTAAAATATAAAGGGCTGGAAACGGTCAAGAAAAAACGTGTCATTGAGAGTCGATCCAATATGTTTGTTCATTGAGATTCGATCCAATATGTTTGTTCATTGAGATTCGATCCAATATGTTTGATCATTGAGAGTCGATACAATATGTTTTGGTCATTGAGTGTCGACCTAATATGTTTGATCATTGAGGGTCGATCCAACATGTTCGGTTATAAAACGCATCGCGTGATTGCAGTCGCGTCAGCCTTAGTATGCGTTGCACATACAGCCAACATTTATTTGCAGGGGTACGCTGACACCCGTGATTTTCACTTGAGAATCGATTAAAAATCTCTAGATATTCAAAACAGCTACCTTACCCAAAAAGAAAATATAACCAAATAAAATATCGATCCACTCAAACTCAGACCTTTGTTATAAAATTAAATTAACTAACAAAGGGGATTCATCAGCACTGAACTCTGCGTTCGGGAGTGTGCACTTTCCGGGTTCATGACCACATAGAGGTAAAAACATTTGCAGATTGGTCAATTAAATTTGTGTTATTTTTCAAAAGTGATAGTTAGTTGACACTTTGACTGTAACAAAAAATCATGAATTATATCGTTGGGAAATAATTAAGATAATTACTCGGGGAGAGGTCATAAGTAACAAAAATGCCCGGGGCAGAGGACATTATCAAGCTATATGCCCGGGGCAAAGGGACGTTATTTAGGTAACTGCCCCTGGAAGCGAAATTGTATAAAACCTGAGGGAAATAACGTAAAAGAGTGTCAAGGAGAATAGAGTGACGACACTGGAGGGTTATAAGCAAAGAGTTTTGCTAGGCTACCTTGCTGACAAACATACACGGATAAAAAGCAACGATGGAGCCAGTCTCTTGTTAAACACCGCTTGGGCAAGATTTCACACATTAGCGGAAAAAGCAATACACGGGCTGATGTAAGCAACCTAATGGGTGACTAATGATGAGCGGATTCGGATGTCTTGAATTCCTTATTTCCACAGTCAATTAATGATAATGAAACAATATGGTTTCTGTGCTTCTTGCTAAATAGCCTTAGACATGGTCAGTAATTGTGTCATTAACTCTATAAGCTATAAGCTATAACCAGTCCGGACTCTCGTTGTCCAGGATTAAATCTGTAACCTAATAATTTATTAACCTGTTAGATTACCGTATGTTGTATGTTGCTATTGTGTTGCCATGTAATTATTGCCATGTATGATGCTTCAATATGATTGAAACCTCAGTTCAAGAGAAGATAGGGTGGAAGACTCGTTCAAGACTCCAGGCCTGGACAGAATGGGGGTAGCACGACGGTGTCATAGGTATGACTCAGTCGTGTACCCGTATGATGTGAATGTAACACCGGCCTGGAGAGTAATGTGCCATGGATAATAAAACCAATCTGTAAAACCCAGACATTGTCTTCTTGTTGGATTTGTGTTCTGTTGTGCCACAATAATGATTAATAACAATATCATTATTATTAACCATAACTCATAATATGGATTTTTGTAATGTATTTATTTGTCATCAAAGGAAACACTATCCATTTGAGCTTTCAATCGAGTATAGATAAGATGAATGTGATCGGATATCAAACTCCAAAAAATACCATTATGAAGGGTATTTATTTCTCGATTAAATAATTTTGATATTTTATCATCTAATGATGAAAACAAAACACAATGATCAATAATTGACTATTTGTGTATCCCCTTTGAATCGTTATCTGATGCTTAACAAAGTTCATATAAAACCACCAATGTATATTAAATTTATCTATATACAAATAAAGCTATATTTATAATTATATTATTGACCAAATTATTGACGCAATAACACAAAGTTTTTGTTCCACTAGGAAAACAGAACCCATAAATGAAAATTTCTTAAAGCTAAAAACATCTTGCGGTGGCGGGCAAGTAATATTGAATTCTTTTATATCGTTTGTATCCTACTAGGCTACGTAAATGATCATGAAAACAAACAATTTTCATACACAAAAACGTTATTCTAAATTCTAGCAACTGTAAATATATTATTTATTTAGGGTTCACAGTCGAAGTGCAGAAACACAATGAAGTAATCCTGAGGATCCGTTTCTTTATTTCTCATGTACCACCACGCGTGGTTTTAGAGCATATTGAATCTTGAATTTTGCTAGTTCTTCAAATAAAAAACGAAATGGCCATCTTTTATAAAGCCATGGCAGGGTTGAAGAAATATGTTGGCGAAAAATATTCATTTAATTATACTCTGGCCTATTGAGATGAAAGTGAGTATCAACCATGATTTCTCAGTAATATCGGGACACTTTGGCATAAGCCAGTAAATATTTCTTCATAATTTTCTAAGTTTTCCAGTTTTTCAATTCTTTTTTCAATGCTGATGAATTATCTCACATGGTGACTGTAGCGACAATTTCAACCTCTATTCACTTCCTGCTTGCAGTTATGTAAATGTCGAATGTCAATCATTCTCTCCTAGCATATGTAGTTCAAATACAAAATCCTAAAACATCGATATCTCGAGCTTAAAAACTGAAGATACCGGATCAGATGCGATCAGAGTTACTTGTGCAATCAGTGACGCCGAAATGAAAAGTTACCTTCCGAAAAGCAAAGTCGACCTTTAGGGTTAGAGTTTAAATAGAGGAGTTACGACATAGCAACCTCAGATTTTGACGAGTGGTTTCATGAACATACAGTCTATGATACCGAAAGAAATAACAACCGTTCTGGATAAGTGATATTGTTCTCCATCTTGATGATATAACTCATGACATTAAATACGATATGTTGAACATGTGTAATGAACCTAAGCGGTAATTTCATTGGTTGGTTAAGAAGACTGCGTGACATCGGAATCAAGGCGTTCTTAACGAGCTACTCGACTTTTTGCTTAAGGGCGATAGAGAGCTTCCAGGTAGCACGAGAAAAGCGTGCAGCACGTGCGAAGTCGTGTGCTATACCATAGTGTACGGGTGAATCAGTGCAAACGTGTCATTTCATCTGCATGACTTCGACACCGAACACATACTTTTGAATTAAGAAGAATGTAAATTATGTTTCATTTGATATTTTTATGCCCCCGAATCGGAGATTCCGGGGGTATATTGTTTTTCACCTGTCCGTCTGTCCGTCCGTCTGTCTGTCCGTCTGTCTGTCAGTCTGTCTGTCTGTCTGTCCGTTTGTCCACAAAAACTTTAACCTTGGTCATAACTTTTGATTGGTCAGAGCTAGGTCTTTGATACTTGACATATGGATCCCTTGTGATGAGACCTTTCAGATGCCACCATGACATTTGACCTTGTGACCTTGACCTTGACACAGCGAGCCTTTTCCGAAAACTTTAACCTTGGCTATAGTTTCTATACTGTCAGTGCTAGGTCTTTGATACTTGACATGTGTATCCCTTGTGATGAGACCTTTCAGATGACACCATGATATTTGACCTTTTCCGTCTGTCCGTCCGTCTGTCCGTTTGTCCACAAAAACTTTAACCTTGGTCATAACTTTTGATTGGTCAGAGCTAGATCTTTGATACTTGACATATTGATCCCTTGTGATGAGACCTTTCAGATGACACCATGACATTTGACCTTGTGACCTTAACCTTGACACAGCGAGCATTTTAAACTTTAACCTTGGTCATAACTTTTGATTGGTCAGAGCTAGCTCTTTGATACTTGACATATGGATCCCTTGTGATGAGACCTTTCAGATGACACCATGACATTTGACCTTGTGACCTTCACCTTGACACAGCGAGCCTTTTATGAAAACTTTAACCTTAGCTATAGTTTCTATACTGTCAGTGCTAGGTCTTTGATACTTGACATGTGTATCCCTTGTGATGAGACCTTTCAGATGACACCATGATATTTGACATTTTCCGTCCGTCCGTCCATCTGTCCGTTTGTCCACAAAAACTTTAACCTTGGTCATAACTTTTGTTTGGTCAGAGCTAGATCTTTGATACTTGACATATGGATCCCTCGTGATGAGACCTTTCAGATGACACCATGACATTTGACCTTGTGACCTTGACCTTGACACAGCGAGCAGGATACATCCGGGGGCATTCGTGTTTCACAAACACATCTTGTTTTATATTGCAATTACATCAAGGTAGTAGCATTTTTTCCTTCTGAGTATTGTTGTCGAAATTTGCGCTTCATGAACCCTCAATCATATAATCTACTAAATCATCGCTCAATTATCTTCGCATTACATATGTTAATTCAACTAACAGCGTTCTTCTGATTTCATCGTACGGTTGTGGTTAGACAAGATTAAAATCTGTTTACATATTTTACCATCAGTTATGGTCTACTACTCCTTGTGGTTATTATCTGACTCTGTCATCTACCTCCTATTACTGTCTACTTTCGATTTCAAAGTCTGTTTCTACTTTGTCTGCTTCATCAGCAAGTTATCATACTGTGCAACTACTTTGCTCACTTCTTTGAGAGACTGATTACGATCTACATAGCTAACAGGAAATTTGTGTAGAACATGTGATCCAGTACCCGGTATAATAAAAAAAGAATACGTACTTAGTATTTTGATGAGGTATTTCTCTTTGTTCAGGAAATTTTCAAAGGAACGTGATGTTGTTCATAGGATATCATTTGCGCAAATGATGATGGTTAGTATGGTTTTGAGCCCTTAAATTTATTGATGTACCATACGTCACAGACAACTCAATCAAAATAGTATCAAAGAAAGTTACTGTGTCGACATTGGAAAATACAAACCTCAATTAAAGAGATCATTTTGAAATATGTCAAACAAGAGCACAATCTTATTTTAATGCAAATCTATTTTATTAAGTGTTATCATGTGTCTATAGCCTCTCTGTTACCGTGTCCTCTATTAGCGTCTCTGTCTTATTAGTCTCATTTAGAAGGTTATCAAAATAATCATACCAATCACTCGGGGCAATCGACGAGCTCCTCGCATTTATTTTCATCTTCTTAATTTCCTTCCAAATTTCGATATGGTTATCTTTTATTTCACTAAATGTCTGCTTTATTTTGTGTTGATGCTGTATTTTCTTTTCTGCACAAATGCTTTTCAATTCTTTCCTGAGAAACACGAAACCATTAAAATCATCTTCAGTGTCCGTATGTCTGAAATGATCGAGCGCATCATACTTGTCGCAAGGTTTCAAGGTTTTTATTTCTCAATATCCACCAACGGTGGTACATGAGCATTAAGATCATTATTATATACATAAATACATACACCAAGATTGCATTCAAAAGTACAAATATGTAACGGTATTCAATACAATAATAAGGTGTAGAAATTGTATCGTGTACACATATGTTACAGTAATATATACAAATATGTATAAATATATATACACACATAGATGGCATTTCAAAGTTATATAACATTATTTATGTTAACAAGCGTCAGTATATTTGTTAATACAGGAAATAAACTTTGACAAGTTCTTAATATTTTTGGCACTTTTTGGACATAATAGTCTTTTAAGTGTATACAAATTAGGCATAGTGTTAACATATTGAGGGGTATACAGCTGCCGCTCCTGGTGAAGGGCTTGGCACCTGAAGAGGTAGTGAAACTCATCACAGCGGGTGAGTTACATAATTTACATAAACGTTCAACTCTAGGTGCATTTGTCCACCGGCCAGTCTCAACAGGTAGGTAATGATTAATAGTTCTAAATGTAAGGATTATAAGTTACCATGTGTTCGCGAGTTTGATATGGAGATTTATCATGTGTCCGAGTTAATATCAATCGAGAACGAAGTTGAGATGCCGTATGACTTGCTATAATGTATTTTAGCGGTACCAATCTTTTATTTGAAGAAAATTTTACTTATACCTTTAAAGTTATTACATAAAGATGACTTTAGCATGTAGGGGAATTCACCAAGCATACATGACGTTACAGCAATCGAGCGTAGCGTAGCCTTTGTTTACCGAACAAAGGGCAAGGGAGATAACTCTTAATTGACACTCCCTCGTTGCTTGTTACTAGGGGAGCGCGTGGCCCAGTTTAACATAGCTAAATATACCTACGGCACGTGACCGGTTTTGACCAATGGTAAAGCGACATTGCTGTGCAAGTCGAGATAAAGGTTGATATATTGCTCTGGACATTAAAATATAGGGTTCAAAAGATAAATCTTCTTTGTAGTATTTATAGTAAGGATCGAGAGTGACATTAACGCTGTGCGTCACATGACTGCACGTGCTGTATGCTCCCTCGGGAGTCGAGATGGTAAAAGAAGTGTCATGAAGACCGATATCCAATGATCGAGGAAAAACCAAAGCGCCTTTGAGCAGCGCTCTCTGAGCTGGATATTGGCGCTATACAAATGTTTAGTAGTAGTAGTAGTAGTAAAATTCCTTTGAACTTTGCTCAATGGAACTCCTCCAGTTTTGTAAATTTTGGTCCTTTAATATCTGTTCTACTGTTGAGGCGAGCCACATGGTTGAACAGAGAGCAGGATTATCCTATATTTCACTTAAGCCACAATCTGATAATTTTTTTGACAAAGGAAAACCACTTCAGTTTACCTACCATTTCTGGTGCATTGACATGGATATGATTAAACAATATGCAAGATAGTTTCCCAGTAATGGTGTAGGTAGCAATTGTATGCCAAAAGCTTATGACTCGTCTATATATTTTGTTATGAATAGGTTCTCTACCGAATTCACCGTAGAGAGTTTGGCGTGGTGTTTTGTAGGGATGAAATAAGTTTCAAGAATTTTAGGTGTAATTTTTCAAATAATATTAGGTTTTCAAATCCCCAAATTTCAGATCCATAAATCATGATTGGAACGATCATAGTGTCAAAAGCTGAAAGGACACAATCCAGTGGTAAATTTATGTTTCGAGCTTTTTTAAGTAGAGAATACATAGCTTTTGTTGCATTCTCGACAAGGGATATGATTGTATTAACATATCTACCATTTCTATGAAGTCTAATACCTAGGTAATTGTACATGTCAACAATTTCAATAATTTGATTTTTGTAAGTGAATGTGTTTTTGGATTTACTCGCAGGACCACTACCAAAGATCACCACTTTCGTTTTTTTTAGGTTTACTTGTACTTTCCACGTGGAACAATATTGCTGAAATGTATCTAGTGATTTTTGTAATTCAACCGGACTATCACTGAAGAGAACAGCACCATCAGCATATAGTAAGATTATCAATTTCAACATGGTCAATGTATCTATATCCTAACTGCCTTCGATGCCAACACCCATACAGTTGTTTTCTTGCAATACTCGTTCGATGTCATTTATGAATATAGAAAACAAGAGTGGGGACAAATTTTCTCCTTGTCTAACACTAGAATGACATTGGAATGTCTCGGATATTTTATTATCAAGCATGACTGCAGACTTGATGTCTTTATACATTTTCTTAACTAACTGTAGAAATTTTCAATGAATCCCGTTTCTTACCATCTTGCATCTTCCCAAGGCAAGGTTAAACGTATCGCGCAACTCCTCGTTCAGACCTTGCCATCACAAGGTAGAAAACTGGTGATCCGCAGCAGCGACACCTATCGTGATCACGAGTTACGCCCCTTATCAGCTCATTCAACAATAACCAATGAAATTGCCGTTTACATTCGTAACAAATTCAAAATACTAACAGACGATCTTTTTGAAAACTATCCGAGTGAAATGTAATTTTAAATTTCAGTCCGCATGGTTGTTTTCATGTTTTTGATGAGCACCGAGAATGCAGAGAAGACAAACATTATTGTATCACTCAAATAAAGCGTTTGTCTCCCTTGTAAAACGCATACGCATTTCAAATCGGTTCATTTAACATGCTGTCTTCTGATTGGACTATGCTACTTCCGTGCAGTGGGTTGAAATGCTAGCACAGAAATTACGGCCAATGATGTCAAGGGAGGAATGGGAAAGTTTAGAAACTTTTTCGTTTCGCCCGTGACGTTGTGAAGATGACCATCTTGTGCCACAGTCCGATTCGCCAAACTGAATCGAAAGCTTTTGTGAAGTCAATAAAGACGCAGTATAGCTTCTTCTTACTTATTTTCAACATTTCTGTAAGTATATGTAATACAAAGAGGTTATCAGATAGCGAAAAGCCTTTCCTGAAACCTGCCTTTTTATTTAGAAAAACGGTTAATCTGTTATTGAGAATAGAGGTGAACAACTTTCCAAAACAGGACAGTATTGTAATAGAGCGGTAAGAGTTCGGATCCTTGAGGTCTCCTTTGCCTTTATAAATGGGTTTTATCATTCCTTTAAGCCAACTTTCTGGAATAGAGCCTGAATTTAAAATCAGATTAAAAAGTTTAAGTAACAAAGGAAGATGATATTGCAACGCATCAATCATAAAGTCGTTTTCAACAAGATCTACACCGGATGATTTATTGCGTTTTAAGTTATTGACTGCAGCGACAATTTCATTCTCTGTTGTATTAACTAATTTATCATTCAGCATTTCATTATCAAACGAATCGTCATTCAATTGCTGATCTTCGTCAATTTGTTCGGTACAATAATTTTCCTTAATAGAAACGCCTTGTCGCACTCTGCGTCCCACCACTCGGGTTGGGAGTGAGAGACGGGTACACGGTCACGTGACCCGCCGTGTCGTCTGCTTATCGTCTGTGCTGCCCGTGCGTATAACTTGCCTTTCATAGCAACGACATTGTCAACATCTATTTCAACTTCATGTGATATCTTTGAAATCATGTCAATCGATTCATTATCCTTTATCTTTTCATGAAATTCTTCCTGGTAACTCAAATCCCATCTCAAAGTTACATAGGGGTATGTGGTTGAGTTTGTTATTACACACTCGCTGAAAGAAAAATCGATTTCACAAGCAATGGGAAAGTGATCACTTTCATCGGAAGCGGAACTTATGCATCGTGGGATTATCCAAATCAGCTTTGGTTGAAAATACACCAATCTAGATAAATTTAGATCAACAGGTTTTATATAAGGCCATAATGTTGACAAATAAAAATTCTGTTGATCTAAAGATATTTAGATTGAAAATACATTTAATCAGGATAAAATGAACCCAAACCATTAAATAACAATTTGTATGACAGAAAACAAGGACTATGTAAATTATGTTTTAAAAGATGATAGCAACAATATAAAACATAAACAAATAGTAAGATTCTGACAACAAAATATTTATTTAGATATATATACGACCCCTCCGCCTCCACAACAAATGCCTGAACAAGATACACTTAATCTTTCCCTGTGTTCATATTTCAACGGAATCGATCCCAGGAAGGACATCATTAGTTCCTGCAAACTTTGCCAGGGAAACGATTTTATTCCTGTTAGCATGGGGAAGTCAATAAATCGGTAGCTGTATCATCTTCATGTGATGTAAGTAAACAATACCCGTCGTATTGATTATTTTGTCAATAGTCAGGGGTCAATGTGCTCTCCATTCTATGCGTGATATGGCCTTGGGTTATGAAATGTATACATGATAATTGGTAATTTGATTATGAGGTTAACAAATAATAAATAACAAACCAATATTTCAAATAATGATCAATAATTCAATGTCACGTTTTCTTTTTTTCTGTACACACAATATTGGTAAACTATTGTGTTTAAATCTACTAACAATGTTATGATGTCAAAACTGGTATTTACAAAGTATGGACATAACTTTCACTGTAGACTTTATCAACCAATTAAAAAATGGCAAACAGATAGATGAAACAAGTTGAGAGGTATCAGTCAAAAGACCTTGTGATAACAAACCTAATGCTGTGTTTACACTAAACACGATTGGGTAACGATTATGCCGATCTGATACGAATCAAATATCGTAGTGAATCTTTATGATCATGGCACATTTTATAAACATTTCTGACCGATCTGTTACGTTTCCGTAGGCTCTGAACAGATTACGTTCGCACTGATACGCATTGATATCCGATCACTTACGAATATTTTGGCGATTTCTAGCGATCGTTTCACTTATGATCTATTGAGATTTATCATGCTCTAAAGGGGCATTAGCACGTTTTTTGATAATTTTATATTCTAAATGTTTCACTGATAATAATTTAGCAAGTTAATATTAAATGTATTATTTTGACGGTGTCAGAAATCTCATTACACAAGCCAATCATCCATAGTCAAAGAACAAAGTATGAATATTCACATAAAATGCATTGGCGGCCATTTGTGTGAATACTTTATTTTGTGTAAGAAAAGGCAATTGCATGGCAAAACTTTACGTTATATACTTGGATTATTACTGCTTCATTTTGTTTAAATGCATTGTCTTTCAATTGGAACAATTAATTTTCATTTTCTGACGTCACCTTATATTTCCCATTAAACGTGCTACTGCCCCTCTAAGTGTTCATAAATAATCTGTTACCTTTGTTGCCTTTTGATTGGTATAAGATGGTGGTAACTTTGGAATTTTCTCTTTTCATCCAGTGGGTCAAAAGGGGATTGTAGACACATGGAACGTACAGTGTTGTACCATAATTATGTCATATTTGACGTTGTTCCCACAGACTTACTTGTTATTTTGGTTTGCAAATATATTTAATTTGATATGGCTACTGCCTGTAACTTTTTCAATAGTTTAAAGCGATTCTAATTATGAATTTGTGGTATCTCCTTATGTTTATAAATATACTTGTCAAATTTAATATCAACAAGGAAGACATATTTTATTTGAAATCAATAAACACGCCATCCTGCTACATCAGCGTATATGTCTCCGCATATTACAACCTATCCCCTGATATCCTCCTATAGTCTTCTGTCGTATCGCTGACGGGTGGTTGCTCAGCGCTATTTATAGTCTGTTTTCAGTCAATCTATTTCGAACTCCATACACTGTTCTCTAGTAATGGCGCACATGGATATCTAAGAGCGAGCGATTTGGAGCTTAGCGGGAGACTGCAATGAGAATCAGATTTATTATCTCATAGCACTCCTAATGGTTAATTTGAATCACGAGGTGAGCACGCGGAACAAAGCCAAGAAACTAGTTTGCCGCTATCGCTGAAAGGGCATACTTTGATTGGCTTGCTATATATAATGATACAACAGAAGACTATAGGAGGATATAAGGGGATAGGTTGTAGCATTAGCGGAGACATATACGCTGATGTAGCAGGATGTAAACACGCTTATTTCTGCACATTAACAACAATCACTGGGTGAAATGAAGATATTTATTACCTTTACAAGATATTTATTTTTTTGTAAATATCATCTTTACAAGATATTTATTTCTTTGTAAATATCATCTTTAATCCTTTGTAAATTTTTGTAAATATTTGTAAATATTTGTAAATTTTTGTAAATATTTGTAAATATCATCTTTAATCTGTAATGTAGACTTTGAAAGTAAAAAAATTGGTAAATGTTGACTTTGAAAGAAATATTTGATGAAATGTTGACTTTGGATAGAAATAATTTGTGAAAGGATGACTTTGGAAAGAAATAATTTGTGAAATGATATCTTTGAAAGAAATAATTTGATGAAATGTTAATTTTGAAAAGAAATTAAGTTGAAATATTGACTTTGAAAGGTATTATTTTGAAGAAATGTTGGCTTTGGAAATTAATAATTTGATGAAATGTTTACTTTCAAAAGTAATAATTTGGTGAAATGATGACTTTGAAGAGAAACAATTAGTGAAATGATGACTTCGAAAACTAATATGTTTGGTGAAGTGTTGACTTTGAAAAGTGATAATTGGTAAAATGTTGACTTTAAAAATAAATAATTTGATGAAATTTTTACCTTTAATATCAACAATTTCATCATATGGTAACTTTGAAAAGTACAAATTTTATGAGATGTTGATTTTCAAAAGTGATGATTTCATGAAATGTTGACTTTGAAAAGAAATACAAGATGAATTTGTTGAGTTTGAAGAGAAATATAATTCTTCGAAATGTTGGCTTTGAAAAGAGATAATTTGTTTAAATGATGACTCTGAATAGGAATAATTTGGTGAAATTATGACTTGAAGAGGAATCATTTGATGAAATGATAAATTTGAAGAGAAATAATTAGTGAAATGATGACATTGGAAACTAATAGGTTGGTGAAATAGTGAAAAAATGCTTTGAAAAGTAAGAATTTGATGAAATGTTGAATTTGAAAAGAAATAATTGGTGAAATGATGACTTTGAAAGGAAATGATTTGATGAAATAGTGACTTTGAAAAGTGATTATTTTATTAGATGTTTACTTTGAAACGTGAACATTTTATAAGATGTTGACTTTGAAAAGAAGTAATTTGGTTAAATGATGACTTTGAAGAGGAATAATTTGGTAAAATTATGACTTGAAGAGGAAGAATTAGTGAAATGATGACTTTGGGAACTTATACGTTTTGTTAAATGTTGACTTTGGAAAGTAATAATGAATGATATGAAGACTTTGAAAACGTATAAGTTTGGTGAAATAATTACTTTGAAAAGTAATAATTTGATGACATTTTGACTTAAAAAAAGAATTATTTTGTGAAATTTGTGAAATGATGACTTAGAAAAGATATAATTTGATAATTTCCTTATTTTAACTAATATGAATAATAAATACAGTGTTGAAAAATGAAAACAGCTTGTTGGAAATTATTTCCAATCATTAGGTTGTAGCTTAACGAATACACTTGCTAAATAACTCATTAGTCAAGGTGTTGATTGTCTATTGAGTGACAATGCTGTTACATAATCAGTTCGATGTATTCATTACGCATTTAATGGGTGTTAATTTTTCAGATGGAATATTAACTTTTAAGGAAAATTTGATAATTTCAAATGTTGACCTTTTGTAAAACATAGACTTATAAAATCCATTGTGTTGTTGAATGAAGATTTGTAATGGTGATTTCGTTGAAACAATTTTTGATGGAAAATTAATCATGAGATACTGGAAATGTTTACTGTTGTCTTTAGTTTGTGAAATATTTTCTCATTTTCATAAGAAAAAGAAAAACTAATCACTGATTTGAGGAATCCAAACAGCTTACTAGAAGTTAAATTCCCCTCACTTGTAGGTAGCTTAACGAATACACCTGTTGGAATATCTCATTAATTAAGATGTTGATTGTGTATTGAATGGCAATGCCGTTAGCTCATGCTTGATATGCTTCATGGCTCAACGCCTGGATCAACTCTCAGCGTAAAAGCCTACCCTAGCACTGTTCATTGGGATCGACCATCTTGTATGCCGGGCAAATCTTGTTTTATGTATATGGTGCTAATTTTTATGTATACGACATGTCAACATTTGCGTGACACAATAATAAAATAATTTAAAAAATATCTCATTGCAGTTTTTAATTTCCTGTCGGTGAGGTGTCCATCAATAGTTTATTGACGTTTACATAAACACCTTACACTGCAATAGATCTTTAAAACTTGTTTGAGTGTAAATGTGTTTAAATGTTAAACATCATATAACCACAAACATATGTTGCTATTTTCTTTTGAATATAAGTATGTCTGATTAAATATTTTATAGTGTGTCAAAGGTTGATACTCAATTATGTTCAGTTTAGTAACTAAAGCCGTTTTTGAATGCCGACTTGATGGGCAGCTAGATCTGTCTCGCGACAGACCCGTGAATGCATGACTGGTCACACGCCATTTTTGAGACGTCATATATACAGAATGATTACAACGAGCTCTATACATCTGTCTTAACGAGATCACCAAATAAACCCATTCATTAACGATTTTCAGAAAATGTTTAACACTCAGTTGGATTAGTCATTTGACGATGTAACACTATTAAGCGTTTGAAGTAATAAAGATATCAACATCACTTGTAATTAACAATTATTTAGGCGGTATTTCAGTTCAATTAATGATGCGCTAATCTATATAGTCTGTTTATTACGTCACACCCGCGCGAGTTTTATGGCCCCTATCTCAGGTAGGTTTTTTACAGCCGTTAACAACGCAATCTTAATAAAAAGCTAATTGAAGGTGTTTATTGGACAAATTGACAAAAAGCACACCCAGTTCTTATTTAGTTGAAATATCTTTGAAAGTAAATCGAAAAGTGATCGAGGTTAGCGGTTGTTGCAGTTTTTAATTTCCTGTCGGCGAGGTGTCCATCATTAGTTTCTTGACGGATACATAAAACACCTAATACTGCAATAGATCTTTAAAACTTGTTTTAGTCTAAATGTGTTTAAACGTTAAATATATAGTAGGTATTAGAAATTGTCAATTTCAATTCAATTCAATTCAATTCTTTATTAACCTTAAGTTACACAACTTATCGGCGGTTACATAAAGTGATACAAAAAGTGATACAGGTGGACGGTGATTGCAGCGTAGATACATATGGAGAATGTACATTGTTATTTTAAGTACTTACTAACTAAGTAGTAACTAATGAATTAAGATGGTAAAGTTGATACGGCGCCGGATACCCCACCGGATCCTCACCCAGGCTTAAGAGTAGACAGTAATGAAAGAATGAAAGGTTTTTCGTCATTTGGTGCATTCTCTACCTGATGTAGACCTATTGTTAGAAAAATCAAGTATTAAATAGTTAACATGATTTATCTAATGATTTTGAGAAATAGGTTGAATCAATGAATTGATGATTTCATTTAATCAAATCATCTACTTATATTAATACAACATATTTGTTAATTAATTAATCAACCGTAATTGTTGATTGTTTAGATATAATCATAAGAAATAGAATTTCAAGATTTTATGTTCCAATCAGTTATCCTAAATGTAAAAGGTTTTTACATGTAGCTTTACACTTTTAAATAATATATTTATAACATATTTGCAAAAAAAGCGCAACCCATGACCTCACTGACAATGAAAAAAGAAGCAATGACAATCAAACATTGCCAAGATTCTACATGTCAAGGATTCAGCCAAAGGCTCGTTAAGTCTTCGTGCATGCATACCACTTTACTACCTAATAAACACAGTGTGTCACTGCACCTGTTATGTTATTGTTAGTGCAATAAACTAAATAATGAGAATCAAATATCTTTACCCATTAAAGGCTCATCGAATGTATAGTACAAACATCCTTTATTTGCCACACACAAAAAAATGAGGAGATAAATCCTAATTTCGTAAATAATGATTCTATTGAAATGTTGACTTTGAAAGCAATTAGGTTCAGTTGAATATTAACTTATTGTTTATGTTATTGTTAATCATAGTAAGGGTATTGATTCTGTGTTGTTTAACATTAGTGATCAGCAAGATATACTGTAGTACTTGTCTTTGTCTGGGTGACATATTCACATTGATAGTATATTACACTATATCATGTTACCATGTACATCATGGTGTCACTGATATTTTGATTATGAAAGACATACTGCTTCATGTGTAAAATTTACCAATTCAAATTCAACAATATAATGTTGAGGCCACTTTGTCCCGTCAAAGGGATATCAATGCTCTTAGCATCAATCTATAGTCTGCTACCTGCTCTGACTCCAATACCTGTCTTGTTATGTGCCAAAAGCTGCTATAATATCCTTTTAATACGTGAAAAAATCTTGTATAGATAATGTTTTATCTTATGCTTTCTATTCTTATTATTCAGCTCATGTATATCTATTTTTATCGTGTCAATTATTATATTTTATTATGTCAATTTTATGCTGTATATCTCGTCTCTCATAACTCCATAAAGGAGTGGCATATATACTATTGCCCTTAATGTATAGTTATTTATGTACGAGTTTTATATGTATATATGGTGAGACGTAAATAAAAATTCTGTCTGTCTGTCTGTCTGTTAAGTTTAACGACATTCAATCAATATATAAGATGATAATACAAGAATATACAAACAATTTAATGTAACTACTTGACAATCAAGCTTGGAGAGTTTTAATCAATGTTTATCTTGGAGAAGTTAACGCTCAGATAAAGTGAAAATTTTAAATTCTGACTTTCCAATATAATTGAATTTGGTGTACATTATTGGCTCTAAAGCTGTCATATTGTTCAAAGGTTATTTCCAAAGTATAGCCCATATGAAAAAGGGCTATTTTGAGGGTTTATAATTTTGATGAAGTGTTTACTTTGAAGTATAGTTTGATGTTGTTGACATGCTAGTTCAGAAAAAAATGTTATTTGTGAACGTTTAATCTATTTTTATTATGTAACCAGCGAGTGCAAGTTGAATAGATATCATTGTCTTTCAGTTTGTCTGTATTACAATTGTTGTGATAACTACTTTGTGAACATATTGATGATGTATTTTTTAAAGTTCAGCTTCATGGGCAAACGTATTGAGTAATTTTCATTTCATGACTGCATATTTTTGAGAAAAATATTCTCAATGAGACTTTTTATTTGCAATGTTTCTGAAAGAAAGTTTACTTTGGATTATTTTATTTTGTAAATATGTAGCGTCAAAAACATTTTGACCTTGATAGACATATTCATTATTGTGTAAAATCTACCAATTCAAATGTTACCATATACTATTTTAGGCCCCTTCGTCCTGTTCAAGGGCAATCAATGCTATTTGCATCAATCTATCATCTGCTACATGCTCTGACTCCGATACCCTCCTCGTTAAGTTAAACGACATTCAATTAACAATAATCTCAGATGACTATACCTGAATATACAAACAATCAACAAGCAACTACCCGACAATTAAGCTTGGCGAGTTTTCACTAAATGTATATCTTGGATTATAGAGTAACAATTATCAATCTATCGTCTGCTACCTGCTCTGACTCCAATACCCTCCTCGCTAAGTTAAACGACATTCAATTAACATAAAGTTCACATGACTATACCTGAATATACAAACACTTAACAAGCAAGTACACGACAATTAAGCTTGGCGAGTTTTCACTAAATGTATATCTTGGGGTTAAGAGTTAAAATCAATACTCATACAAAATGAAAATATGAGTTCTGACTTTCAAATATATTTGAAATTAGGAAGTTGTTGACACTGAAGTTGTTATATTGTTCACAAGTGATTTCCAAAGTAGATGCATCATAATTATTGGCTATATTGAGAGATGATACTTTTGATGAAATGGTTACTTTGAAATAAAGTTGATGTGGTTGACATGCTAATTTTGAAAAATATCTTGTTATATACGAATGCTTGTAAATATATCCTAAATCTGTTTACACGTGATGGGCGTGTTCTATATTTCTGGTGAGCAAGTCCTGTAACTTTACAGCTTAAACAGATTGACTTATTGTAGTTATATCTATATCCTTTTGTCCCTGTATGAATTCTGCATATGATGTAAAATATGTATTTTGTATTAGTAGGCCTAATGACAGATCCGAGATGGTGTGAGACATTCAACAAAAGATAAAAACAAAATTTTGCTTTAATTGACCTATTGAAATGTTATTGAACCCACAAACATCTTATTAAACCTTTTATGTAGAATGTCACATTATTACATACTCAACTTAAAAGGGAACCTTTATGATACATTTTACGTACTTCAATCTCTACTTTGAAAAATAAATTCAGAATGCAAAAACAACATTCCACCTTCACATGACAGAATAACAGATGCAAAGTGGATATTGTGCAAAAACGCAAATATTAAGTAAAAAAAGCAAACTGTGGGCATGGAATAGACGGTGTTTCAATTGGTATTGAACAGAGGTGTGGCTACATGAAGACTTTTGTCCGATGAAAGCATATGCACGTGTTTGTTCTACGATTGCTATGCTTCAATCAGTGGCGTGCATCTTGAGACAGTGTTATTTCAAGGTCAATCTATTATGATAGTGATTTAATTTTTAGAGTCTGATTAGATATTTATTCGCGGGAGAATCAAACCCGTAGTAAAATCTAGATTCGACTTTTATTGATGATGACACTGAATTCAGTTGATGACGATGTGGTAAATACATCAAACTACATCACCGAAGTGACCTCATTGCAATACAAGTAGAAGCGTTAAGACAAGAGGTGCTTTCCTAGGGGTGGGTAAATACGCTCCAAACGTTGCTGTAAATGGAGACATGGGCTGGATTCCTCCAATTGTCAGACAATGGGTGTGCATTTTTAGACATTATTGTCGTTTCTTAAATATGCCTTTTAGACTTAACAAGCGTATTTTTATGTGGTCGGAGAGATGTGCGAATGGACGTGTGAAAAATTTGAATTTTAGAGTGAAAGTTAAGATGAAAGAATGGAACCTGAATGTTGAGGCTGGTGTTAGTGTTAAACGTGTCTGTGAGAGTGTGCAAGATATTTGTATGCAGAAGTATGTTAGCGGATGGGATGAATCATTACGTCAGCCAAGCGGTAGACAGGGAGGTAATAAATTACGAACTTATCGAATGTTTAAGAATGAGTATGGGTGTGAAAGTTATGTGAGTATGACTATGCCCCGTTCATACCGCTCTGCCCTCTCCAAATTCAGATCAGGTACTGCTCCTCTGCATTTGGAAACTGGCAGATATACAAATAAGAGTGTGAATGAGAGAGTATGTTTTCAGTGTAGTGAGAGTGTTGAGGATGAAAGACATGTACTTTTATATTGCCCTTTGTACAACGATTTGCGAGAGAGTTTGTATGAAAATGTCTGTTTTAGCTATCCCAACTTCTTAGATTTTAATGATAATGATAAATTAGTTTTACTTTTTACACACCATGTATATTTTACCGCCAAAACCTGCTTTTATATCTTACAGAGAAGAAAATATATTTTATATGGATAGATTTATATTTTATTGTTTACATATACTGTTTACATAAATATTTAGTTTAGTTTATTAAACATTTTATAATGTAGTCTCTCGTAACCCTTATAGGGTGGCTCAATTGAATGTTGTTCTTATATGTATATACCTTTTAATGTATTTATGTGAGGTGAGACTGTAATAAAACATCTGTCTGTCTGTCTGTCTGTCTGCTTTCAAGCGACTTATATATGTGAACTTTCTTATTGAGAGATATATGGCCCTCACGAGGAGGATCACCCTAATTTGCCACATATATTTCGGAGGTAATGAGTAAATTAATGAATATTGACGGATGCATTGTTATTATTTGTTCATTCAGAAAAAGTCATCTAAGACTATGCTAACTGCATGTCGTTTAGGTATTGGAGAAAGAGAGGGTGAATAACAATCCATAGATTGATGAAAATAGCATTGTTTGCTCGCTAACAAGACAAAGTGGCTCATCTTATTATGGTTTGTCCATCTTTTAGCAATGTATAATATTCATTACTTCCATCTTTAGATACGTTTATATCACTGATATCATAAGAACATAAACAACTGCAGTGGATATTTTGAAAGAGTGTCAAAACCTGTCTACGCATGCTCCCATAATCAAACATGTTTATTTGTTTGTTTTTTCTATGTCATTTTTTGTGTGATCTTCATGGTAATAAACCATTCATTCACTAATCGGTATAGCGTATTGTTTAACTGTACACTTACAATAATATACTCAATGAAGGATTATTTTTCATTGGGAATGTTAACTGAATTCGAATATCTTTAAATATATTCTAAAAACATTAAAAAGAGACAACATACTTTTCATATTTATCAAAGTTAACTTTTAAACAACATCAAACTAAACTTCAAACTAAATATTTCATGAAAGTTATCATCTCCCAAAATAGCCAATAATTCAATAATAATTTGATATTAGAATAAATTGAAAATAAACTTTGATCAATTTCAGAACATTTTAAGAATTTAAAAAAAAAATGAAAGTCGGAATTTCATATTGTCATTCTGTATGAGTGTTAACTTCTACTCAATGCTCCAAGATAAACATTTATTGAAAACTCGCCAAGTTTAATTGTCGGGTAGATGCTTGTTAAGTGTTTGTATATTCAGGTTAGTCATCTGAGATTTATGTTAATTGTATGTAGTTTAACTTAACGAAGAGGGTATTGGAGTCAGAGCAGGTAGCAGATGATAGATTGATGATTTCTATTTTATGCTCCAATTAAACTTTTATTGAAAACTCGCCAAGTTTAATTGTCGGGAAGCTGCTTTTTAAATGTTTGTATATTCAGGTATAGTCTTTGAGATTAATGTTAATTGGATGTAGTTTAACTTAACGAGGAGGGTATTGGAGTCAGAGCATGTAGCAGACGATGGATTGATGATTTCTATTTTATGCTCCAATTAAACATTTATTGAAAACTCGCCAAGCTTAATTGTCGGGTAGATGCTTGTTGATTGTTTGTATATTCAGGTATAGTCATCTGAGATTATTGTTAATTGAATGTCGTTAAACTTAACGAGGAGGGTATTGGAGTCTAAGCAGGTAGCAGACGATGGATTGATGATTTCTTCTCTATGCTCCAAGATAAACATTTATTGAAAACTCGCCAAGTTTAATTGTCGGGTAGTTGCTTTTTAAATGTGTGTATATTCAGGTATAGTCTTTGAGATTTATGTTAATTGGATGAAGTTTAACTTAACGAGGAGGGTATTGGAGTCAGAGCAGGTAGCAGATGATAGATTGATGATTTCTATTTTATGCTCCAAGATAAACTTTTATTGAAAACTCGCCAAGTTTAATTGTCGGGTAGTTGCTTTTTAAATTTGTGTATATTCAGGTATAGTCTTTGAGATTTATGTTAATTGGATGAAGTTTAACTTAACGATGAGATTATTGGAGTCAGAGCAGGTAGCAGATGATAGATTGATGATTTCTATTTTATGCTCCAAGATAAACTTTTATTGAAAACTCGCCAAGTTTATTTGTCGGGTAGTTGCTTTATAAATGTTTGTTTATTCAGGTATAGTCTTTAAGATTAATGTTATTTCTTTTTAAAGGGGCAGTAGCACGTTTTTTAATAATTTCATATTTAAGATATTTCACTGATAATTGTGAGTTATTGCTAAATGTATTATATTGACAGTGCCAAAAATCTTATTACAAAAGCCAGTGATCCAAAGTCAGAGGACAAAGTATGAAGATTCATATAAAATCCATTGGCGGCCATTTTTGTGTGAACACCTTTAATTCATTTTGTGAAAGAAAATGTCATCCCATGGCTTAACTTTACCTTATACATTTGAATTATTACTACTTCATTTAGTTTAAATACATTGTTTTTCAATTGGAACCATTAATTTTCATTTTCGTGACATCACCTTATATTCCCCCTAAAAACGTGCTACGGCCCCTTTAAAGTCAACATTTCATCAAATTATATATTTCAAAGTAAACATTTCACCAAACTATTACTTATCAAAGTAAACATTTCACCATTATTTCTTTTCAAAATCAACATTCCATCAAATTATTAATTTTCAAAGTCAACATTTCATCAAATTATTACATATCAAAGTAAACATTTCACCATTATTTCTTTTGAAAGTCAACATTTCAAAAAAAATATTTATTTCAAAGTCACCATTTCATAATTTTTTCTCTTCAAACTCAATATTTCATCAACTAATAACTTTTTAAAATCAACATTTCATCAAATTATTTCTTTTGAAAGTCAACATTTCACCAATTATTACTTTTCAAAGTCAACACTTCTTCAAACATATCAGTTTTCAAAGTCAATATTTCACCAAATCATTACTTTTGAAAGTAAACATTTCACCATTATTCATTTTGAAAGTCAACATTTCAAAAAAAATATTTATTACAAAGTCACCATTTCACAACTTTTTTCTCTTCAAACTCAACATTTCATCAACTAATAACTTTTTAAAATCAACATTTCATCAAATTATTTCTTTTGAAAGTCAACATTTCACCAATTATTTCTTTTCAAAGTCAACACTTCTTCAAACATATCAGTTTTCAAAGTCAACATTTCACCAAATTATTACTTTTGAAAGTAAACACTTCATCAAATCATTAATTTCCAAAACCAACATTTCTTCAAATTAATACCTTTCAAAGTCAATATTTCACCTTAATTCTTTTCAAACTCAACATTTCATCAAATTATTTCTTTCAAAAGACATCCTTTCATCAAATCATTTCTTTCAAAGTCTACATTTCACAAATCATTTATTTACAAAGTCATCATTCACCAAATTATTTCTTTTCAAAGTCAACATTTCATCAAACATATCAGTTTTCAAAGTCAACATTTCACCAAATTATTACTTTTGAAAGTAAACACTTCATCAAATCATTAATTTCCAAAACCAACATTTCTTCAAATTAATACCTTTCAAAGTCAATATTTCACCTTAATTCTTTTCAAACTCAACATTTCATCAAATGATTTCTTTCAAACGACATCCTTTCATCAAATCATTTCTTTCAAAGTCTACATTTCACAAATCATTTATTTACAAAGTCATCATTCACCAAATTATTTCTTTTCAAAGTCAACATTTCATCAAATTATTACTTTTCGAAGTCAACTTTTCACCAATTGTTACATTTCAAAGTCAACATTTTTCAAATTATTACTTTTCAAAGTCATCTTTTCACCAATTGTTACTTTTCAAAGTCAACATTTTTCAAATTATTTCTTTTCAAAGTCAACATTTTGCCAATGATCACTTTTCAAAGTAAAAAATAATCAAGGTAATAAATATCTATTAAAGATGATATTTACAAAACTTTACAAACCTTTACAAACCTTTACAAACATTTACAAAATAATAAATATCTTGTAAATATCATCTTTAATAGATATTTATTACCTTGATTATTTTTGTAAATAAGTTCTTTAATCTTTGTAAATATCTTGTAAATAAGTACTTTACAAGATATTTAATCCTTTGTAAATATCTTGTAAAGAACTTCTTTTCATGCAGTGAATATTTCAACATGTTGGGGATCATGATAGTGTAAACTCTATTACTTACCACTGCCAACATTAAGAGTTCCTAACTTCCATTTTATCTACATGTATACGAGAAGAAGCATATTCAATAAATGTTCAAGCTTCAAAAAACCTAGTTTGAGCAAATTAGGAAAACCAAAGACAAGTTAGGATACTTTTGCAACCTAAACCTTTTAAATACTTGTACGAAATAGCAGACTTTCTCCAAACAAATAATTAGTGGAGTCTTTGGATTTCTATATAATGTATTTTGGTGCTAAATATAAGAAATCGAAGTATGCTGAAGAGAGCTCATCTTAAAAAGCCTGAAGAAGCATGTTAATGAGTCAAGCACTAGAAAAACCTGAAATAATCTAATTATGTTTTCCATATGTCTATGATGTCAATAAGTTCTAAAGAAACTGCAGGAATAAAACACTAATTGCCTCATGTATACATAAGGAATTTGCCTGCCGAGAAAATTACCAATTTGCATGACGTGATTTCATCATGGAAAATGCAAAAGTATCCTTTGATTATTTTTTAGCATTTGGATATTTTGATTTGACATTGAAGGGGCAGTAGCACGTTTCTAGGGGAACATAAGGTGATGTCAGGTAAATTAAAATAAATGATTCCAATTGAAAGACAATGTATTTAAACTAAATTGAACAGTAATAATTCAAATATATAACATAAGTTTAGCCATGCGGTTCATTTTTCTTACACAAAATGAATTAAAGGTGTTCACAAAAAATGGCCGCCAATGGATTGAATGTGTATCTTCATACTTTGTCCTCTGACTATGGATGATTGGCTTGTGTAATTAGATTGTTGACACTGTCAATATAATACATTTAGCAATAACTTATAATTATCAGTGAAATATTTAAAATATAAAATTATCAAAAAACGTGCTACTGTCCCTTTAAAGCAAGATCCCTTTTCTTAAAGAGTAGATCACGTCATACATGTATATAACACTTTTGTTGAAAACGTTTTGTCTCTTTTCCTTTCAGGGTAATGCTTGCAATTGTATCATTGTATTCAATACAATAATGTCTTGAACTTAGTAACATAATTTTGATTTGCTATTAGTTGAGGTCCTTTTTTTACTTCAAAGATATTCCAAGCGTCTATAAAAAAAACTATAAGCATAACAGCCTTGTGTGTCGATTGAGCAACTTTTTTCTCTTTTCTTTTCAGGGTAATGTTACACAGTTTGTAACGTATATTCATGCTCATTTCATGTGTTAAATATTATATAGTTTCTGAAAAAAAAGATTTATTTTAGGACGGTTAAACATCATTTCGCGATTCGATGTTCCTTAGTGTAGCACAACAGCATAGAAATGCAACAAGAAGGCCATGTCTGGGTTTTAAAAATTGGTTGGCCGGTGTTACATTCACATCTTACGGGTACATGACGGAGTCAAACCTAGGACCCCGTCGTGCTACCCCCAGTGTGTCCAGGCCTGCTGTCTTGAATAAGTCTATCACCAAATCTCCCTTGAACTGAGGTTTCCCCTCTATTTCAGCAACCTACATGGCAGCAATTACATGGCAACACAATAGCAATATATAACATACAGGTTTATAAATTATTAGGCTACAGATTTAATACTGGACAACGATAGTCCGGATCAGATGGTGAGCTTATAGCTTATAGAGATAATGACACAATTACTGACCATGCCTAAGGCTATTTAGCAAGAAGCTTAACACAGAACCAATAGTGTTTCATTAGTCGAAATCAGATGTATCAAGCGACAACTGCATGCGGCTAATTTAGTGAGAAAACCTTTGAATCATTCGCAAAGCTGAGCTGATCATGCAATGCTTGTATAAGATGACATTGTATTCAATAAAATTATGTCTTGTACTTAGTAACATAATTTTGATTTGCTAAAAGTCGTACCCTTCATATACTTCCAAAACTTTCAAAGTGCCTTTAAAGAAAAACTATAAGCACTTCAGCCTTGAGCGTCGATTTATAAGTTCAGAAGTACTCAACGGTACTCAGACAGTAACAACATCATAATATGGATATAAGTTGTTGTCTGTACGAGGAAATGAACACTGCATGTCTAATATCTATGTCCTAGCCAAATGTGGTATAATTGCAACAACAAATAATGAAACAGAAACAGAGTTAAGCATTACAGAGTATTACAATTGCTCTCAAGTATCACTCTACTGAACTGATAACGTTAACTTAATCATTTTCAGCAAGGTTTGACATATTTCACAGCAATATTTTTTAACTTTGACAATATTTGCATTTTGAAGATCTCGAAAATGATTTCCTAATAAGATACCAATTAGTACGAATTGTTTATACCCATGAAATTGATAATAGAATTAATGAGATTAGATCAATACAATTAACAACTTATTAAAACAATTTCCTGAGCAATTTAATAATCTGTTCATAATTGACTTGATGCCTTCGGCCCTCTAATTGATTATTATATCAAATTAGATATCTAATCGATATATTTATGGAACATGATGCAGCATTATGTATCTATTGCTGTAACCAAAACAATGAAGTTATCCTATAAGCTTGGCTATCAAATCACCTGCTTGTTACACATATAGTAATCTTTCAATTAGTAGTTTCTCTATGTAAGAGTACGAGAACGAATTGTTTATTCCGGTGAAATTGATAATATAATTAATGATCTTTGATAAACACTATTAACAATGTATCAAAACAATTCAATAAATGACTAATTAATAATCTCTTCATGTAACTGACTTGTCGCCTTCGACCTTTAATATTATGTAATTACATCTAATAAGATAACTAATCGATATATTTATGTAACAGTTTGCAACATTGTGGTTCTATTGCTGCTTCCTAATTGTTGAAGTAATCCTATAAGCTTGGCTATCAATCACCTGCTTGTTATACATATAGTAATATTTCAATTAGTAGTTTGTCTATGTAAGATAATTCCATTTCAGGGATTATTATCGTTTAGGGTTTACATGCCCTCACAGCTGCTGAGACATGAAAGTATGTCGTAAAAGATAATACAGTCAATAAATGTATTTCAACAGCTTTGTATATTTTGAAACTATAGTAAGGGGCAAACGAATTGTTAACATACGGTTCTTCTAACACTTTTTAGGCCTCTGATAAGGAATCCAAAAGATTGTACCAAAACCAATGGAACAAACAAATTTAAGTTCTTTTTTAAATATCCCAGTTTATCAAAGTTTGTATTTTATAATTTACCTAAGAGACCTGTTGGATGCACCTTATAAGAACTGCGTTTGTGCCAGAATTTTTTCAAAGAGATGGGTGGTTCTGATCCTATGTTCAGTGGTCAAAAGTAACAAACATCTATACATATTTGAAAAGAATAACCTACAATTTTAATACTTTCTTGTTGAATACACTATAATAGTGCCACATACACATTCTTTTAAATCTAACCTAAAGACCTATCTCTTTCACAAAGCCTATGATAGTCACCAGTGAGACCCTTGAACAACTACTGAACTGCCAGTCTGAAGCTTGGTAAAGCGCTTTTGAGTGGTGTTACCAGATCCTAGCGCTCTACAAGTGTTTCTATAGACCGATAGATACATGTAGATATATAGATAGATAGATACATGTAGATAGATAGATAGATAGATAGATAGATAGATAGATAGATAGATAGATAGATAGATAGATAGTTAGATAGTTAGAGAGTTAGATAGTTAGATAGATAGATAGATAGATAAACACATTCTTCTGTATAAACTTTGTGTTGGAAAGGTGTTAATCATTTACAATAACCTTGATCATAGAAATTAAAACAAGGCAAGCATGCCTTCCTGATGATAGGTTTTTATTGTAAATGTCTATATGCTTACTGGAAATCATATACTTTATTAAAAGATAGTATAACCATTGTTTTGCCATTTCTATGTCTTTCTAATTTCCCCCCTTTATATCATATGAAAAATACATCTTCTTCGGAGTGTCTGGTTTCTCAGCCTAACTTACTTTACTTAGTTTAAGCAGAATATACATTTTATTTTAGTGTGAACACAATTTAATAATTTCATTTTTTAAAATAAAAATGCTGTTTTTTCCGAGGCCGTTATATTCTTATAAGAAACACTCCTATTGGTTTAATTTGGTTTGCATTTGATAACATGTTTTTGTTTCAGATCAATGTATTTATTTAAGAAAACGTGCCACAGTCCTTACAGAGACTAGATTGTTTTCGAAGGAAAAGTTTTAATTACATATGAATTAATTTAAGTGTGAATTAATGTAAGGAATGAAAAGAAAAACTGCGTGCAATAGACCATGTTTAAAAGTATGTCACGAAGCATGAGTTTTCTAAATTTAACACACTGTTTGTCACAGAAGCAATTTGATGAAAATACTTACATGTATATGTCTGAGCTGTCAAACATCGATAAAGAATATCGAATTGTGCTCTTGATATTGCTTGTCATCAAAGGACATACAATGCAATAATGCTTTTAATCGAGTATTGACAATATATGTAAGTAATATTATTGCAATCAGATATCAAACGCAAATAAAAGAGATGTTTTTAGCAATGTTTTATCGCATGACTATGCAAACAAAACAAAATTAATGAATCAATCATTTAATGTTCATGTGTTATCCTAAATGTACTGTTGAGGTAATTGAATGCCTCCAATCCTCACTATTCCACCTTTATTTTCTTTATAAATATACTTTGGCAACAGCCACTACGGCCAAGAGAAGAAACCTATAACATGCCATCTTAAGTTGCACCCAAATGAGAACTCTTTGTCATGACAAACATTTCATAAAGGTGGCGCGTTCATTATCAACAAAAAGACCATTTGGTCCAAAACGTCTTGATATCTGATAGGGGATCACGGTCTAACTAAATCAACAACAACAGTTGATTAAACAACGCAAGTTAACATTATAAATGTCTCTTACGTTGACAGAATAAGAATATTTGTTTGAACAATTGACTTTTGTTTTACATGTTGCCAATGACAAGAACATTTAAAAAAATAGTAAGTTGAGGGACCAACACAAGATTTACTAAAATTGATGAAACAAATATGCAAACGCTTATTATGAATTCTCATCACGAATAATGTGCATGTGCAAAGAACATACAATAGCCAAAGAATTTTTAATCAGGTTTATATTTCTTTTAAACACACATTCAACCTTGCGTCAAAATTAAAAATTAGAAGAGGACACTTCGTGCAGAACATATTTCCTTCATATATTGCCGATATATACTAAATACGTCAACAATTATGTTGGAAAACGATTTTTATGAAATAGCAAATTATTTTTTCTCCTTGTGTTTGAATTAATAAAATTTTAATTACCTTACCATGAATAATTTCAGTTAACACATTTCTATTCCTCATAAAACAACTCATCGCAATTATCAAATTCAACTTGATCCTTACTTTTACTATTTAGTTATTGGCTTTCCATAGTGACATTTCTGATGCACATTTTAGTATAACAGGCTTCAACTATCATTGGGTTAGGCTTTTAGTTTTTAATTTTCAACACATTATATTCAGGATTTTTTTTTTTCTAAATACAAACAAAATTCTCGCCGGTTATGTTTTGATAAGTTACAACTTTGTCGCCTTAGACTAAATAGTAGTTTGTTCTTCAAAATAACATTGCACTTTCAAAATAAATCTTTCGAAAAATAATGCCATGTCAGTTAATTTTGAAATTTCCATTCAAGGTGTTGCCTGATTGCATAGTCATCTAACAGGTCAAATAACAGCCTTAGTGAATCATGATATAACAACCTCAACCAGTGCATTTGAGATACAGTTATCCTAATTAACAAGTTTAAAGTGTCGCAAATTCTTTGAAAATAGACACACAGGCGAAAAGAATAATTCCTCGCATTGTACAAATAGTAATTATAAGCTGTGTTTAAGTATCCATCAGGATGTAAATGGACGAATATATAACCAATGTGACAATATCAACCATTGCATAAAGCCTTTTATTATTGTATTGTTGAGTGAACAAGTCACATTAAGTTGAATGAGACATACATACAATGGCGTTTCACCTACAACATCATTACTAATTTCAATAAGAACATGTGTGTGTCTTGTTTGTAGTTTTATCTCATATCAGTTAACTGTGACAATGAATAACAACGAATCTGTTATCTTGTATACTATTAAGGACATTAATGTTTTGTTGGCAGAATACAACAAAGTTGGCTATCATTACATCGTAGATGATTGTAATGTCAGTGTGTGTATTTGTATATAAATAACAATAACTGACACTATACACACGCATGTCAATGAAGAGTACCTGGCCAATACGAACGTTACTTAAGGTCCTTTAGCATAATCCACTTTAGATAAAATTTGATTATATACATATAAATTTTATATATTTTACTTCTGATTCTTGTGGTCATATAGTTTTAATTCGATCACATTGTCGACTACCTATAACAATCTACTTTAACATCTACTTATGATTACATTAACTTAAACTTAATCGAAATTCACAAATAGTAAGATTCTGACAACAAAAGGCAGTTTCTAATTCAATTGTATATACGACCCATCCACCTCGACAACAAATGCCTTAACAAAATACACTTTATCTTTCCGTGTGTTCATATTTCAATGGAAACAATCCCCAGGTACATCATTAGTTCCTGCAAACTTTGCCAGGGAAACGATTCTATTCCTGTTCGCAAGGGGAAGTCAATAAATCGGTAGCTGTATCATCTTCATGTGATGTAAGTAAATAATGCCCGTCATATTGATTATTTTGTCAATAGTCAGGGGTCAATGCGCTCTCCATTCTATAAGTGATATGGCCTTGGGGCGTAAAATGGATATATGATAATTGGAAATTTGATAATGAAATTTACATACAATTAATAACAAACCAATATTTCACATAAAAATTCAATAATTCAATGTCACGTTTTCTTTGTTATGTACACAAAATATTGGTTAACTATTGTGTTTAAATCTACCAACAATGTTATGATGTCAAAACTGGTATTTACAAAGTATGGACATAATTTTCACTGTAGACTTTATCAACCAATTAAACAATGGCAAACAGATAGATGAAACAAGTTGAGAGGTATCAGTCAAAAAACCTTGTGATAACAAACCTAATGCTGCGTTTACACTAAACATGATTATGCCGATCTGATACGAACCAAATATGGTAGTGGATCTTCATGATAATGGCACATTTTATAAAGTTTTCTGACCGATCTGTTTCTGTACGCTTTGATTAGATTTAGTACTCACTGATATGATTTGATATCCGATCACCTACGAATATTTTCGCGATTTCTAGCGATCGTTTACGACCCTTACGATTGCACTTTACAATCTATTGAGATTTCTCAGGCTTTGAGACGTTCATAAATAACAGAAAGCATTGATATAACATGGTGGTAACGTTGCCATTTTCTCTATTCATCCAGTAGGTCAAAAAGGGATTATAGACACATGGATAGTACAGTGTTGTACCATAATTATGTCATATTTGACGTTGTTCCCATATAATTACTTGTTATTTTGGTTTTGCACAGATATTTTATTTGACATGGCTACTGCCTTTAACTTTTTCAATCGTTTGAAACCATTCTTATTTATGAACTAGTGGCATCACTTTATGTTCATAAATATACTTGTCAAATTTAACATCAAAAAGGAAGACATATTTTATTTGAAATCGACAAACGCGCTTATTTCTGCATATTAACAACCATATTTCAACATGTTAGGGATCATGATAATGTAAACTCTAATACTTACCTCTGCCAACATTGAGAGTTCCTAACTTTCATTTTATCTTATGAGAAGAAGCATATTCAATAAATGTTCAAGCTTCAAAAAACCTAGTTTGAGCAAATTAGGAAAACCAAAGACAAGTTAGGATACTTTTGCAACCTAAACCTTTTAAATACTTGTACGAAATTGTAATAAGCAGACTTTCTCAAGAAAAAAATAATTAGTGGAATCTTTGGATTTCCTTATAATGTATTTTGGTGCTCGTCTTAAAAGGCCCGAAGAAGCATGTTAATGAGTCAAGCACGAGAAAAGCCTGAAGAATCTGATAATGTCTTTTCGTATGTCTATGATGTCAATAAGTTCTAAAGAAACTGCAGGAATAAAACACTAATTGCTTCATGTATACAAAAGGACTTTGCCTGCAAAGAAAATTACCAATTTGCATGACGTGATTTCATGATGGAAAATGCAAAAGTATCCTTTGATTATTTTTTAGCATTTGTGTATTTTGATTTGACATTAAAGCAAGATCCCTTTTCTTAAAGAGTAGTTCACGTCATATACTTAAGAGCAGTTTAGTTTTTATCAAGAACAACACTAATGTGGAGAACTTTGTCTCTTTTCCTTTCAAGTTAATGCCTTGTGTGTCGATTTAGCAACGTTTTCTCTTTTCTTTCAGGGTAATGTTACACAGTTTGTAACGTATATTCATGCTCATTTCATATGTTAAATATTATATAGTTTCTGAAAAAAAAGATTTATTTGAGGACGGTAAAACGTCATTTCGCGATTCGAGTATCCTTAGTGTAGCACAACAGCACACAAATGCAACAAGAAGGCCATGTCCGGGTTTTACAAATTGGTTTTATTATTGGTGCTACATAACTCTCCAGGCCGGTGTTACATTCACATCTTACGGGTACATGACAGATTCATACCTAAGACCCCGTCGTGCTACCCCCAGTGTGTCCAGGCATGGAGTCTTGAATAAGTCTATCACCAAATCTCCCTTGAACTGAGGTTTCCCCTCTATTTCAGCAACCTACATGGCAGCAATTACATGGCAACACAATAGCAATATATAACATACAGTAATCTAACAGGTTTATAAATTATTAGGCTACAGATTTAATACTGGTCAACGATAGTCCGGATCAAATGGTGAGCTTATAGCTTAAAGATATAATGACACAATTACTGACCATGTCTAAGGCTATTTAGCAAGAAGCTTAACACAGAAACCAATAGTGTTTCATTAGTCAAATCAGATGTATCAAGCGACAACTGCATGCGGCTAATTTAGTGAAAAAACCTTGTATAATATATCATTGTATTCAATAAATTAATGTTTGTACTTAGAAACATAATTTTTATTTGCTATTAATCGTATCCTTTATTTACTTAAAAACGTTTTTAAAGAAAAACTATAAGCACATCAGCCTTGAGCGTCGATTTATAAGTTCAGAAGTACTCAGTAGTACTCAGACAGTAACAGGATCATAAAATGGATATAAGTTGTTGACTGTACGAGGAAATGAACACTGCATGTCTAATATCTATGTCCTAGCCAAATGTGGTATAATTGCAACAACAAATAATCGAAACAGAAACAGAGCAAATCAAGATGGCCGACGAGTGAAGACATGTTTGAATTTGCTCTCCACAATTGTTTGAATAATGGTCTTTATATCAGGATTTCTAACACAAAGACTGCATCAGTATACAACCAAAAGGTATTCTTATCGATGGTGATATTTTTTGGCCAAAAAATCCTTTAATTGGAGAAAGTATAAGGGAAAACATTGATATATGTACAAATATCATTGCCCATATGTCTCT
Organism: Steromphala cineraria; assembly: GCA_916613615.1. Taxonomy (NCBI): domain Eukaryota; kingdom Metazoa; phylum Mollusca; class Gastropoda; order Trochida; family Trochidae; genus Steromphala; species Steromphala cineraria. Next base: position 52,487,670 of record OU744724.1, on the reverse strand, counting down.
GTGAAGAGTTACCTGAAAGCCTACAAAATTGAATAACAATGGAGTCCAATCAAGAGGAGAGCCCTGATAGCTTGTGCTCAAGCGAGAGGACAATGGATGATGGTGAACTCATACACCTAACACAACCAAGCGACGAGACAGACAAAGCTATCTACTTGGAAATAAAGAAGAAGCTTGGGAACAAGGATAGGCAGAGTTTTGTTGATAGCTTGCTGGATATCTACAGCCACAACGCCAAGGACATTCATCACACCAGAGCAAGCCTTTATGATTATGCAAAAGAGAACTGTGACGATTTTCCGGAAGGACAGTTGATCAGACGCAGACTAACTAATGGTACAACTGTGACAATGTTAGATAGATATGCCCACGATGTCTACTATCTCTTTCACTTCATCGAAGGGGGGATTCCTGGTCACGTGATCCAAAATAAAGTCCTGAGTAGATCCAACACTCAATTCCTGTCAATCACTGGTACTGGTGGCGACGAAACAGAGGACGAACAAACAACTCAACAGGAGAACCATTCAAGAACATCTCAACAGACACACAGGCAAGGTGACACAGATAAACTTGATTTATTAATGACTCATATAATACAATTGAAGCAATGTGTCTCTCAGAATCAGGATCTAACAAACAAAAAAATCTCAAACATAGAGGACTATCTTAACCAAGAAACGCTACGGAAAAGCAAGATAATAGAAGAAAAGAATAAACAGATACAAGATTTACACCAACGATTGCAAGATTCAGAAGCTAGGCGGACTGATTTGAGAGCAGAACTGAAGCTTACCTCTCAAGACAATAAGATGCTTAAAGATAAAGTCCACGATCTAGAAGACCAAATAATTCGCCTTAACTTCCAGGTTGACAACAAACTTAAATGATAAACAGTAAAATGGGGAATATCAGCAAGCAGAAGTCAACCTATGCAAGTGTTCTCAAATCACCGATCCAACAACAGGACCCCACAGCCGAACAACAGAGCACCCCGACTTTACCTATGATACCTATTGATAACACATCAAGTACATCTAAGAATAAACATCAACCGAACTCTAATGCTGACACAGCGGATGTAGAGATTCTACACTCCACGTGTAAACAACCTGGACAAGGAAATGATGTGAAGACAGATACAAACAGAACACATGTGAACAAACAGGCAGTAATGGTGGATCTTTCTGACAAGGATAAGTTGCGGGACTACTACTCAGATAATATCCATGATCTTGTGTTTGAAGGTGTGGCAGATAAACCTCCTACAGTGCAACAACGTGATCCGATGCAACCAAGTAGACAACCTAAATCTACTCATCGTTCTCGTGACACAGAAAAAGCAGAGTCGGCAACAACTTATCCCATAAAGTCACTAGCCAAAACCTACTCTACACTGGAAGGTGTTCCAAGAATAAGAACCAAACGCGTTGTTCTCTCAAACATAAAAGCTGATAAACCCTTTGATAACGTGAAACAGTTGATCCATGATTATGCACATGATCGCCGTGTGCGTGTGACGTACTCACGATTACTACGTCAGCGGTCACATTATGATGGATCTGAAACCTACACTGTTCAGGTTAACTTGGCCTCTGATGACTATTATGATGACATGAACGAGTGCTTCTGGCCAGCTGACATTACTTGTCGGGACTTCATACCCCGACAGAGGAAACGAGACAACTATGGACAATATACTGATAATGGATATTCGTACTAAAGTGAGTAAGTCTGTGTTTCTCTGCCTTTATATCACCTTTATGACTTTAAGTTTGGTAACATGGAATATCCGAGGTATATCAAATGACTGTCGAGATATCTTCAATGGTTTACCAGATGGTGTAGATATTATAGCTGTCCAAGAGCACTGGCTTAATCCGGACAATGTACATAGACTTAAAAATCTAAATGAGTTTTCACTTATTGCAGCAAAATGTAACAGAACTATCTCATCTCGAGGTGCAGGTGGTATAGCATTATTACATAGCAATAACTCTATGTGGCGCTTTAGCAGTATTGTCACCACATCAGAATATTGTGTAGTTGCACTTGTTTATGCTTATGGATATCCTGATATGTATGTGATATCTTCTCGACTCCCTTCAACCAATGTTCTGCACTCTGTCTATGCAAGTGCCGTTGAAGAAATATTTGATATGTACGATATATTTAATGAAAAAGGTGATACATTTATTCTTGGTGATCTCAATGCAGATATCTGTAAAAACGTATTGTCATCACGTGATGGGCTTCTTCTCAACTATATTACTAATAGGAATCTTGTACACACAATTAGTGCATTGCGTAACGATGGGCCTGACCACACTTGTAGAAGTAAAGATAACAGATTGAAATCATTGATTGATTATATACTCCTCCCGTCACACATGATTGGTCAGCTTGCCTATTGTTGTGTAATGGATAATTGTAGTTATGATGTTTCTGATCATTACCCATGTCTAGTTAATATTTCAAGACAACATGAAAATGTACGCAAATCAGACAACCTATACTTTCCAAAATGGCAAAAAGCTAACCAATATGAAATCGATTCGTATAAAGAGGAGAGCAAATGTCTCCTATCAGAAATACATATACCATCTATTGACCTAACTCCTTATCAAATTGAATCCTATACTTCAAAAGTAATAGATGCTTTACATTTGGCAAGCTCCCGGTGTATTCCAAATGGTGTTTTTAAAGCACACTTAAAGCCGTACTGGAAAGAAGATGGGTTGAATGATTTGCACTATAAAATGCGTTTAACTAGAAGGGAGTGGATAGCTGACGGAAAACCAAGGTCAGATAACTCCTCTTTGTACTCCGATTACAAAACAGCCAAACGGGAATTTAGACGATTACATCGTAAGTCTAAGAGAAAACATCGTTCCAACACATTTGAAGAATTGGAACGTTGTTCTGATGCTGATGTAGGTACTTTCTTTAAGTCAGTACGCAAAATGAGGCGTAACAATCCTGTTGTTAAAGAACTTGTTGTTGGTGATAAGCGTGCAAATACAGCAATAGATATTTGTGAACTCTGGGGTGAATATTTCGCTCATTTAGCCAAGCCCCACTCATCCTCAGTATTTGACAATAGTTTCAAATTATCAGTTGACAGAAAGGTTGAGAACATATGTCTGGAAACTCCCTCTTATGAAGAAGATGTTTTGTGTAAATGTATTTCACCAGACGAACTAAGCGAACATGTTAATAATCTTCATAAAAATAAATCTCCTGGCCCAGACTATCTTCATAATGAACACATTATCTATAGTAGTGCTAGTGTCAAAAGGCTTATAACTTCCCTCTTCAATTCTTTTTTGAGGTCGGCATATGTCCCCAACATATTCAGAAAAGGTGTACTCATTCCAATTTACAAAGGCAAAAAGGCAAAAAGCGACCCTAAGAACTATAGAGGTATTACTCTAACATCTTGCTTAGGTAAACTATTTGAAAAGGTAATTCTCAATAGATTAGAAAGTTGGGTGCAAGAATATGTACCAACATTTCCAGACAAACTCCAGTTTGGATTTAGAAAAGAGCATGGCGCAACTAATTCAGTATTTACCTTAAATGAATGTCTATCTTATTACGTTAACAGAGATTCACATGTATATACGGCCTTCATGGATAACGAAAAGGCCTTTGACCGCATATGGCACAACGGTCTTTTTGTAAAACTATATGAAATGGGTATAAAAGGTAAAATGTGGCACCTCTTATACCAAAGTTACACATCAAGTTCTGCATGTGTACAATATTGTGGTGTTAAATCAAACGAATATGATATACAACAAGGTGTTGGGCAAGGCAGAGTTTTATCTTCATGGTTTTTTCTTGTATTTATAAATGATTTAATATGTGAACTTAGAACTTCAAACACTGGTATCCGTGTTTATGGTATAGATATCCCCTGTATCTTGTTGGCTGATGACACCACACTTGCTTCCTCATCTCCAAAAGGTCTACAATCATCTCTTGATACTGTGTATAACTACGCCTGTAAGTGGCGTCTTACATACAATGGCTCTAAGAACACTTGTATTATATTTCGTAAGTCTAAAAAACTGCATCATAAACATTCCTTCAAATTTGGGGAGGCGGATATTGCAATATCTGACAATGTTAAATATGGTGGAATCTTACTTTCATATGATTTATCCTCAAAATCAAGAGTACAAACTTATTGTCAAAAAGCACGACAATCTGTCAATTCTCTCAATAATCTTGGTTTAAATTCCAAAGATCTACACCCCTTGTCTTCTGTAAAGATATGGAGGAGGATGATACTTCCAACAAGCTTCTATGGCTGTGAACTACTTCCTATTTTAAGAGGTAAAGATTATGATCTGGTAGAGAGTACACAAAGATATTTTGCAAAAACCATTCAGGGATTTGCTAAACGTGTTTCATCTGCCTCTGTGCTTGGTAATCTTGGTTTATGGAGTATGGATGGCTATATAAATAAATGTAGACTTCTATTTTTTGGGAGACTTTGCAACAGTAACTGCAACTCTTCTTTTAAGGATTTATTCTGTGTACAACTGGCAACATTTCAAACTAGATCATCAGTGCAACATAGTATATGCGACACACTATTAGAAATTGTACTCAAATACAACATATTTAGATATGTTACTGATTACCTTGAGACCGGAACATTTCCATGTAAATCCGCGTGGCGTAAAATAGTTATAAACTGTGTCAATGAAAGTGAAAATGTAAGATGGGCTACTCAAGTCAATGTGAGACATGATATGTTCAGATACCGCCTCACCCACACTACCTTTGGTATTCACAGACTATATCGTTTGATGTATGTCTATCCACAATATAGGGATATATTATTATTTTGTGTACAAATCAACTCAAGGGCAAAGTTTTCAAAACATTGTGAATCATGTCACAGACACTGTAACGATTTTGACTGTCATACTATTCTACACTGTGAACATTATATGTACAACAGAAATCAGTTATTTTCCAAACTGATAGATCTTTTTGATGTTGATATTTATGTACAAATTGAACTACTAACAGAAGATGAAATGCTCTCTCTTTTTTCTGGAGGAGAATTACCTATAACTAACCAAATAGATGAAATGCCATGGAGATGTATGATAATCCTTTACAGTAAATACCTATATTCCTTGTCATCCTCGCTCAAATGTACATATTAGATATTTTTCTTGACCTTGCTTTGTACATATCATTTTCTGTGGACATGTCATAATTATGTGATGTAAATTGATATATGTACAATGATCTTCGGATTGATATCTGGAGGAAATAAAGAGATTCATTCATTCATTCATTCAATAGTGTTTCATTAGTCAAATCAGATGTATCAAGCGACAACTGCATGCGGCTAATTTAGTGAAAAAACCTTGTATAATATATCATTGTATTCAATAAATTAATGTTTGTACTTAGAAACATAATTTTTATTTGCTATTAATCGTATCCTTTATTTACTTTAAAACGTTTTTAAAGAAAAACTATAAGCACATCAGCCTTGAGCGTCGATTTATAAGTTCAGAAGTACTCAGTAGTACTCAGACAGTAACAGGATCATAAAATGGATATAAGTTGTTGACTGTACGAGGAAATGAACACTGCATGTCTAATATCTATGTCCTAGCCAAATGTGGTATAATTGCAACAACAAATAATCGAAACAGAAACAGAGTTAAGCGTTACAGAGTATTACAATTGCTCTCAAGATTCACTCTACTGAACTGCTAACGTTAACATTATTATTTCCAGCAAGGTTTGACATTATTTCACAGCAATATTTTTTAACTTTGACAATATTTGCATTTTGAAGATCTCGAAAATGATTTCCTAATAAGATACCAATTTGTACGAATTGTTTATACCCATGAAATTGATAATATAATTAATGAGATTAGATCAATACAATTAACAACTTATCAAAACAATTTCCTGAGCAACTCGATAATCTTTTCATAATTGATTTGATGCCTTCGGCCCTTTAATTGATTATTATATCAAATTAGATATCTAATCGATATATTTATGGAACATGATGCAGCATTATGTATCTATTGCTGTAACCAAAACAATGAAGTTATCCTATAAGCTTGGCTATCAAATCACCTGCTTGTTACACATATAGCTATAGTAATCTTTCAATTAGTAGTTTTTCTATGTAAGATTACGAGTACGAATTGTTAATTCCGGTGAAATTGATAATAGAAGTAATGATCTATGATAAACACAATTAACAATGTGTCAAAACAATTTCCTAAATGAGTAATTCATAATCTCTTCATTGTAACTGACTTGTCGCCTTCGACCTTTAATATGTAATTACATCTAATAAGATAACTACATGTAATCGATATATTTATGTAACAGTTTGCAACATTGTGGTTCTATTGCTGCATCCTAATTGTTGAAGTAATCCTATAAGCTTGGCTATCAATCACCTGCCTGTTATACATATAGTAATATTTCAATTAGTAGTTTGTCTATGTAAGATAATTCCATTTCAGGGATTATTATCGTTTAGGGTTTACATGCCCTCACAGCTGCTGAGACATGAAAGTATGTCGTAAAAGATAATACAGTCAATAAATGCATTTCAACAGCTTTGTATATTTTGAAACTATAGTAAGGGGCAAACGAATTGTTAACATACGGTTCTTCTAACACTTTTTAGGCCTCTGATAAGGAATCGAAAAGATTGTACCAAAACCAATGGAACAAACACATTTAAGTTCTTTTTTAAATATCCCAGTTTATCAAAGTTTGTATTTTATAATTTACCTAAGAGACCTGCTGGATGCACCTTATAAGAACTGCGTTTGTGCCAGAATTTTTTCAAAGAGATGGGTGGTTCTGATCCTATGTTCAGTGGTCAAAAGTAACAAACATCTATACATATTTGAAAAGAATAACCTACAATTTTAATACTTTCTTGTTGAATACACTATAATAGTGCCACATACACATTCTTTTAAATCTAACCTAAAGACCTATCTCTTTCACAAAGCCTATGATAGTCACCAGTGAGACCCTTGAACAACTACTGAACTGCCAGTCTGAAGCTTGGTAAAGCGCTTTTGAGTGGTGTTACCAGATCCTAGCGCTCTACAAGTGTTTCTATAGACCGATAGATACATGTAGATATATAGATAGATAGATACATGTAGATAGATAGATAGATAGATAGATAGATAGATAGATAGATAGATAGACTTTGTGTTGGAAAGGTGTTAATCATTTACAATAACCTTGATCATAGAAATTAAAACAAGGCAAGCATGCCTTCCTGATGATAGGTTTTTATTGTAAATGTCTATATGCTTACTGGAGATCATATACTTTATTAAAAGATAGTATAACCATTGTTTTGCCATTGCTATGTCTTTCTAATTTCCCCCCTTTATATCATATGAAAAATATATCTTCTTCGGAGTGTCTGGTTTCTCAGCCTAACTAACTTTACTTAGTTTAAGCAGAATATACATTTTATTTTAGTGTGAACACCATTTAATAATTTCATTTTTAAAAATAAAAATGCTGTTTTTCCCGAGGCCGTTATATTCTTATAAGAAACACTCCTATTGGTTTAAAAACATTGTTTTGCATTTAATAAAATGTTTTTGTTTCAGATCAATGTATTTATTTAAGAAAACGTGCCACAGTCCTTACAGAACCTAGATTATTTTCGAAGGAAAAGTTTAAATTACATATGAATTAATTTAAGTGTGAATTAATGTAAGGAATGACAAAAAAACTGCGTGCAATAGACCATGTTTAAAGTATGTCACAAAGCAAGAGTTTTCTAAATTTAACACACTGTTTGTCACAGAAGCAATTTGATGAAAATACTTACATGTATATGTCTGAGGTGTCAGAGCTGTCAAACATCGATAAAGAATATCGAATTGTGCGCTTGATAATGGTTGTCATCAAAGGAAACACAATGCAATAATGCTTTCAATCGAGTATTGACAATCAAGTAATATGATTGCAATCAGATACCAAACGAAGATATTAATGTTGTTATTTGCACAGCTTTAAAGTTCTAAGCAATGTTTTATCGCATGACTATGCAAACAAAACGAAATTATTGAATCAATCATTTTATTTTCATGTGTTATCCTTAATGTACCATTTAGGTAATTGAATGCCTCAAATCCTCACTATTTCATCTTTGTTTGCTTTATAAATGTACTTTGGCAACAGCCACTATGGCCAAGAGAAGAAACCTATTACATGCCATCTTTAGTTACACCCAAATAAGAACTCTTTGTCATGACAAACATTTCATAAAGGTGGCGCGTTCATTATCAACATCAATATCTTTTGGTCCAAAAGGTCTTGATATCTGATAGGGGAAGCGATGTAAAACTAAATCAATAACAACAGTTGATTAAACAACGCAAGTTAACATTATAAATTTCTCTTAAAGGGGCAGTAGCACGTTTTTTGACAATTCTATATTTAAAAATTTGAATTACTACTGCTCAATTTAGTTTAAATACATTGTCTTTCAATTGAATCCATTAATTTTAATTTTCCTGACATCATCTTATATTCCCCCTTTAAAACGTGCTAATGCCACTTTAAGTTGTCAGAATAAGAATATTTGTTTAAACAATTGACTTTTGTGTAACATGTTGCCAATGACAAGAACATTTTTTTTAAAATACTAAGTTGAGCCACAATCACAAGATTTACTAAAATTGACGAAACAAATACGCAAATTCTTATTACAATTTCTTATTACGAATAATGTACATGTGCAAAGAAAAAACTTTCCCATAAAGAACATACAAAAGCCAAAGAATTTTTAATCATGTTCATATTTTTTGAAAACGCACATTTAATCTTGCGTCAAAATTAAAAAGAAAATACACTTCATGCACAACATATTTCCTTAAATTAATATTCATTGTTTTGCCGATATTTACCAAATATGCCAAACATTATGTTGAAAACGCATTTTGAAATAGCAACATTTTTCTTCTTGTGTTTGAATTATTAAAATTTTAATTACCTTACCCTGAATAGTTTCATTTAGCCCATTTCTATTCCTCATAAAACAACTCATCGCAATATTCAAATTCTAATTGATCCTCACTTTTAGTATTTAGTTATTGGCAATCCTGAAACATAGTGACATTTCTGATGCACATTTAGTATAACAGGCTTCATTTATCATTGGGATAGGCTTTTAGTTTTTAATTTTCAACACATTATATCCAGGATTTATTTTTATCTAATACAAAACATTTTTCTCGCCGGTTATGTTTTGAGAATTTACTGTGCGTTTGTTGATTTCTCGAAAGCTTTCGATAATGTCTGGCGTGCCGGACTTTGGTTGAAATTACTACGTACGCGTGTTGGAGTAAACGGACGTTTCTTGAACGTTGTACGGACACTGTATCAGAATAATAAATCATGTGTGGCATCAGACAATACATTCTCGGATTTTTTCCCTTTCTTAAATGGAGTCCGTCAAGGAGAAAATTTGTCGCCATTATTATTCTGCATTTTTATAAACGATTTAGAAGAGGAATTATCTGAACGAAATTGCAAAGGCATTAGGATACAGTGTTTGAGTGATACTAACGAACTATTCATAATACAATTCCTAGCACTTCTTTATGCAGACGATACTGCCCTCTTTGGCGATAGTCCAAAAGCATTGCAGCTGTCTATTGATCATTTTTATGAATATTGTAAAACATGGAAACTAACAGTAAATGTCTCCAAAACTAAAATAGTTATCTTCGGTAGTGGGGCAACAAAATCTAATAAATATTTATTTAAATTTGGCAATCAGAATATCGATATTGTTGATAATTATACCTATCTCGGGTTAACTTTTCATAGAAATAGACGACTCATATATGCTATGAAAAACCTCGCACAGACTGCTATGAAGGCAATGTTCTGTCTTATAAGACGAGCTAGAAATATATTGTTGCCCCTCGATTGCCTCATAAAAGCTTTTGACATAATGATTGTACCAATCTTACTATACGGTTCCGAGGTATGGGGCTATGAAAATATAAGTATCATTGAAAAAGTTCATTTAAAATTCTTGAAGATGATAACTGGATTAAGGAATTCTACAGCGAATTACTTCGTTTACGGCGAATTAGGTCGCGAGCCACTAAGTATACAAATATACAAAAGAATTATATCATTTTGGCATAAGACCTCAATACAAACTGACACCGTCAAGTTATCTCATACAATTCTAACATTTCTAAAACTTGATCAGCACACTGCCAATAATAAATGGCTGAAGAAAGTTGAAGAAATCCTTAACAATTGTGGACTTTGTAGTTATGTTTTCAATAACCCATCTGATTATAATACAAATTGGTTCATTTCAAAAGTTGATCTTGTATTAAGAGACCAGTTTATCCAGTCATGGAGAGAATCTATCCGATCGAGTTCTAAGGTACAATATTATAAGTATGTTAAAGATGGCCTGCACTTTGAAAAATATTTGTTACTACCAAGAAATATCTCGACACCAATTTTAAAGTTCCGAACAAGTAAACACAACCTACCCTTTGAGACAGGGAGGTGGCGTGGAATCCCAAAGGAGGAGAGGACCTCTGAGACTCACCGGCGGTTGCTGACGAAATGCACTATTTATTTAGATGTCATGCCGTAAGTAGTCTTAGAGCTAAGTTTATACCAGTTTATTATTCAAATTGGCCAAACCATCACAAACTTAATTTACTCCTTAAAAGTAACAAATTTCGAATTTGAAAGAACATATCTTTCTTCATCAAATGCATTTTTTCACATATGTAATAGTGTATATGCTGTTGTATGTTATTCTTTATGTTATACATGCGCAATCCGCATCTTTATTTCTCTACATGTAAAATTGCTCATGTACCACCGTGCGTGGTTTTAGAGAATAAAGAATCTTGAATCTTGAGAATCTAGAAGTAATAACTTTGTCGCCTTAGACTTAATTGTAGTTTGTTCTTCAAAATAACATGGCACTTTCAAAATAAATCTTAATTAGTTAATTTTGAAATTTACATTCCAGTTGTTGCCTGATTGCATAGTCATCTAAAAGGTCAAGTAACAGCCATAGTGAGTAATGATATAACAACCTCAACCAGTGCATTTGAGATACAGTTATCCTAATTAACAAGTGCAAAGTGTCGCAAATTCTTTTAAAATAGACACACAAGCGAAAAGAATAATTCCTCGCATTGTACAAATAGTAATTACAATCTGTGTTTATGTATGCATCAGGCTGTAAATGGACGAATATATAACCAATGTGACAATATCAACCACTGCATAAAGCCTTTGATTATTGTATTGTTGAGTGAACAAGTCACATTAAGTTGATTGAGACATACATACAGTGGCGAGTAACCTATTACATAATTTCTTATTACAATAAGTACATGCATGTGTGTGCCCTGTTTGTAGTTTTATCTCATATCAGTTAAGTGCGAAAATAAATAACAACGAACCATTATATTATATACTATTAAGGACATTAATGTTTTAGTTGGCAGAATACAACAAAAATGGCTATCACTACATCGTAGATGATTGTCATGTCAGTGTGTGTATTTGTTATATAAAAACCATAATTGACACTATACACACACATGTCAATGAAGAATGCCTGGCCAATACGAACGTTACTTAAGGTCCTTTAGCATAATCCACTTCAGATACAATTTTATTATACATATAAATTTTATATATTTTACTTCTGATTTTTTTGGTCACATAGTTTAAGTCTGATTACATTGTCGACTACCTATTACAGTTTACTTTAACATCTACTTATGATTACATTAACTTAAACTTAATCGAAATTCACAAATAGTAAGATTCTGACAACAAAAGGTAGTTGCTAATTCAATTGTAAATACAACCCGTCCACCTTGACAACAAATGCCTGAACAAGATACACTTTATCTTTCCATGTGTTCATATTTCAACGGAATCGATCCCAGGAAGGACATCATTAGTTCCTGCAAACTTTGCCAGGAAACCGTTTCTATCCCTGTTAGCAAGGGGAAGTCAATGAATCGGTAGCTGTATCATATTGATGTGATGTAAGTAAACAATACCCGTCGTATTGATTATTTTCTCAATAGTCAGGGGTCAATGTGCTCTCCATTCTATGCGTGATATGGCCTTGGGTTATGAAATGTATACATGATAATTGGTCATTTGATTATGAGGTTAACAAACAATTAATATCAAACCAAAATTTCAAATAATGATTCAATTATTCAATGTCACTTTTTCTGTTTTATGTACACAAAATAATGGTTAACTATTGTGTTTAAATCTACCCACAATGTTATGATGTCAAAACTGGTATTTACAAAGTATGGACATAATTTTCACTGTAGACATTATCAACCAATAAAAAAAATGGCAAACAAATTGATGAAACAGGTTGAGAGGCATCTAACATCAGTTAAAAGACCTTGTGATAACAAACTAATGCTACGTTTACACTAAACACGATTGGGTAACGATTATGCCGATATGGTAGTGGAGCTTCATAATCATGGCACATTTTATAAAGTTTTCTGACCGATCTGTTTCCGTACGCTCTGATTAGATTTAGTACTCACTGATATGATTTGATATCCGATCACCTACGAATATTTTCGCGATTTCTAGCGATCGTTTACGACCTTTACAATTTCACTTTCCAATCTATTGAGATTTCGCATGCTTTGAGACGTTCATAAATAATCTGCTACCTTTTGTTGCCTTTTGATTGACAACAGAGAGCATTGATATAACATGGTGGTAACGTTGTCATTTTCTCTGTGCATCCAGTAGGTCAAAAAGGGATTAAAAACACATGGATAGTACAGTGTTGTACCATAATTATGTCATATTTGACGTTGTTCCCATATAATTACTTGTTATTTTGGTTTTGCACAGATATTTTATTTGACATGGCTACTGCCGTTAACTTTTTCAATCGTTTGAAACCATTCTTATTTATGAACTAGTGGCATCGCTTTATGTTCATAAATATACTTGTCAAATTTAACATCAACAAGGAAGACATATTTTATTTGAAATCAATAAACACGCTTATTTCTGCACGTTAAAAACCATATTTCAACATGTTAGGGGTCATGATAGTGTAAACTCTATTTCTTTCCACTGCCAACATTAAAAGTTCCTAACTTCCATTTTATCTGTACGAGAGGAAGCATATTCAATAAATGTTCAAGCTTCAAAAAACCTAGTTTGAGCAAATTAGGAAAACCAAAGACAAGTTAGGATACTTTTGCAACCTAAACCTTTTAAATGCTTGTACGAAATGGTAATAAGCAGACTTTCTCCAAAAAAAAATAATTAGTGGAGTCTTTGGATTTCCTTATAATGTATTTTGGTTCTCGTCTTAAAAGGCCCAAAGAAGCATGTATAATTAATGAGTCAAGCATGAGAAAAGCCTGAAATAATCTGATTGTGTTTTTCCATATGTCTATGATGTCAATAAGTTCTAAAGAAAATGCAGAAATAAAACACTAATTGCCTCATGTATACATAAGGACTTTGCCTGCCGAGAAAATTACCAATTTGCATGACGTGATTTCATGATGGAAAATGCAAAAGTCTCCATTGATTAATTTTTAGCATTTGAGCATTTTGATTTGACATTAAAGCAAGATCCCTATTCTTAAAGAGTAGTTCACGTCATATACTTAAGAGCAGTTTATTTTTTTTCAAGAACAACACTAATGTGGAGAACTTTGTCTCTTTTCCTTTCAAGTTAATGCTTGTATCATTGTATTCAATAAAACAATGTCTTGTACTTAGTAACATAATTTTGATTTGCTATTAGTTGAGGTCCCTTTTTTACTTCAAAGATATTCCAAGTGCCTTTAAAGAAAACTATAAACATAACAGCCTTGTGTGTCGATGCAGCAACTTTTTCTCTTTTCTTTTCAGGGTAATGTTACACAGTTTGTAACGTATATTCGTGCTCATTTCATATGTTAAATATTATATAGTTTCTGAAAAAAAAGATTTATTTGAGGACGGTAAAACGTCATTTCGCGATTCGAGTATCCTTAGTGTAGCACAACAGCACACAAATGCAACAAGAAGGCCATGTCCGGGTTTTACAAATTGGTTTTATTTTTGGTGCTACATAACTCTCCAGGCCGGTGTTACATTCACATCTTACGGGTACACGACAGATTCATACCTAAGACCCCGTCGTGCTACCCCCAGTGTGTCCAGGCATGGAGTCTTGAATAAGTCTATCACCAAATCTCCCTTGAACTGAGGTTTCCCCTCTATTTCAGCAACCTACATGGCAGCAATTACATGGCAACACAATAGCAATATATAACATACAGTAATCTAACAGGTTTATAAATTACTATGCTACAGATTTAATACTGGACAACGATAGTCCGGACTAGATGGTGAGCTTATAGCTTATAGAGATAATGACACAATTACTGACCATGTCTAAGGCTATTTAGCAAGAAGATTAACACAGAAACCAATAGTGTTTCATTAGTCAAATCAGATGTATCAAGCGACAATTGCATGTGGCTAATTTAGTGAGAAAACCTTTGAATCATTCGCAAAGCTGAGCTGATCATGGAATGCTTGTATAAGATATCATTGTATTCAATAAAATAATGTGTTGTACTTAGAAACATAATTTTGATTTGCTATTAGTCGTATCCTCTATTTACTTCAAAAACCTTCCAATTGCCTTTAAAAAAACTATAGGCACATCAGCCTTGTGCGTCGATTTAGAAGTTCAGAAGTACTCAGTAGTACTCAGACAGTAACTGGATCTTCTTACCCAAGCGGGCAAGGATATGCCGGGTATTAAAGTTTGCATAATGGTCATGGGAATTACAGTTTTTCTAAAAATAACTCGCATTTTGATTGGTTGACAGAACTTTTTTGCATCCATTCATGAATTGCCTGGCACTTATATTTCAGTTGAGAGATATAGATGAAAAATCTTATACTTAAATTGCGAAAGTCACACATTACTACAACATGTTTAATGTAAAATCAAGACCTTCTGATGCTTTCTTTGCTGTAAATACAAGTTTAAATCTTCAAGGCGGCGCTAGGGGGGAGAGTCGCTGGCCGAACTGTCGTTACGTCATAGCTCTATGACGTCATTAAACATGATGTCAAACAGTGACGTCATACATTCCTCACTAGGCTTGTCAAACGAAAGCTAACGACGTCTTACTTTTTCTTTTCGGTTGTGCGCGGTCAACAAAAGTTTTTTTTATGATATGAGACATTATTTTTTATATAATGTGAAATCAATATAATAAAAGATTTCAAATAAGATCGTGAGTTGCGAACTACTTAGAACCGCCCTTCCTGAAGTAGTGATCAAAGTTATGAATGGCGTATGGGTACAATTTGTACTTTACCGACAGAGCGTAGTTTTAAAATGTTTCTCTTTTCCCCCGTTTTTACGCATCAAAATTATCTTGGGTAAGAAAAAGAATAACCAACTCGATGCTCGGAATTACGGATTATCTGTCCCTCGTGAATTATTGTGTCAAACTCCTCGCTGAAGCTCGGAGTTTATCACAATAATTAACTCAGGACAGATAATCCGTAATTCCTCGCAACTCGTTGATTATTCTTATAATAATATGGATAGAAGTTGTTGACTGTACGAGGAAATGAACACTGCATGTCTAATATCTATGTCCTAGCCATGGCCAAATGTGGTATAATTGCAACGGCAAATAATGGAAACCGATCGAGTTAAGCGTTATAGGGTATTACAATTGCTCCCAAGTGTCACTCTACTAAACTGATAACGATAACATTATAATTTTCAGCTAGGTTTGACATTATTTCACAGCAATATTTTTTAACTTTGACAATATTTGCATTTTGAAGATCTCGAAAATGATTTCCTAATAAGATACCAATTAGTACGAATTGCTTATACCCATGAAATTGATAATAGAAATAATGAGATTAGATCAACACAATTAATAACGTATCAAAATAATTTCCTGAGCAATTCAATAATCTTTTCATAATTGACTTGATGCCTTCGACCCTTTAATTGATTATTATATCAAATTAGATATCTAATCGATATATTTATGGAACATGATGCATCATTATGTATCTATTGCTGTAACCAAAACAATGAAGTTATCCTATAAGCTTGGCTATCAAATCACCTGTTCGTTACACATATAGCTATAGTAATCTTTCAATTAGTAGTTTCTCTATGTAAGATAATTCCATTTCAGGGATTATCATCGTTTAGGGTTTACAGCTGCCCTCACAGCAGCTTAGACAAGAACGTATGTTCTTAAAGATGATACAATGAATAAATATATTTCAACATATTTGTATATCTTGAAACTATAGTTAGGGGCAAACGAATCGTTAACATACGGTTCTTCTAACACTTATTTAGTGTTCCACTCATGGTTCTATTTTAGGCCTCTGATTACGAATCCAAAAGATTGTACGAAACCAATTGAACACACACATTTAATTTCTTTTTAAATATCCCAGTTTATCAAAATTGTATTTTATGATTTACCTAAGAGACCTGCTGGATGCACCTTATAAGAACTGCGTTAGAGCTACAATTTGTTCAAAGAGAAGGGTGGTTCTAATTCAATGATCAGTGGCCAAAAGTAACAAACATCTATACATATTTGAAAAGAGTGACCTACAATTTTAATACTTTCTTGTTGAATACACAACACTAGTGCCACATACACATTCTTTTGTATAATTTTTTTGTGGGAAAGGAGTTAACAATTTACATTTATCTTGATCGTAGAAATTCAAACAAGGCAAACATGCCTTCCTGATAATAGGTTTTTATTGTCAATGTCTATATGCTTACTGGAGATCATATACTTTATTAAAAGATAGTATAACCTTTGTTTTGCCATTTCTATGTTTTTCTAATTTCCCCCCTTTATATCATATGAAATATATATCTTCTTCGGAGAGTCTGATCTCTTAGCCTAACTAACTTTATTTAGTTTATATACTAAAAGAATATGCATGTTTATTTTAATGTGGACACCATTTAATTATTTCATAAAAAAAATACTGGCTTTTCCGACCCCGTTATATTCATATCAGAAACAATTGTATTGGTTTTAAAAATATGTTGTTTTTTTTGTTTCAGATCAATGTATATTATTTAGGAAAACGTACGATAGTCGCTTCAGAGACTAGATTGTTCTCGAAAAAAGAGTTTTATTTGCATATGAATAAATCCAAGGGTGGATTATTGTAAAGAATGAAAAAATATTGTGTGCAATAGACTATGTTTAAAAATACGGCACGAAACAAGAGCTTTCTACAATTTACACACTGCTTGTCACAGAAACTATGCAATTTGATGAAAATACTTACATGTATATGTCTGTAATCTCCACAGAGCTGTCAAACATCGATATAGAATATCGAATTGTGCTCTTGATAATGCTTGTCATCAAAGGAAATTCAATGCAATAATGCGTTCAATCAAGTATTGGCAATATATGGAAGTAATATGATTGCAATCAGATACCAAACAAAGATATTAATGTTGTTATTTGCACTGCGTTAAAGTTCTTAGCGATGTTTTATCGCATGACTATGCAAACAAAACAAAATTAATAAATCAATCATTTAATGTTCATGTGTCATCCACAATGTACTGTTGAGGTAATTGAATGTGACCAATACTCAATATTCCACCTTTATATGCTTTATAAATGTACTTTGGCAACAGCCACTACGGCCAAGGGAAGAAACCTATATAGCATGCCATCTTTAGTTGCACCCAAATGAGAAATCTTTGTCATTACAAACATTTCATAAAGGTGGCGCGTTCATTATCGACAACAAGACCCTTTGATCTAAAAGGTCTTGATATCTGATAGGGGAACCGAGGTTGAACTAAATCATCAACAACAATTGATAACAATAAAACAACTCATCGCACTTTTTAAATTCAACTTGATCCTTACTTTAAGTATTTAGCTATTGGCTCTCCTGTAACATAGTGACATTTGAAATGCACATTTTAGTTTAACAGGCTTCATGTATCATTGGAGTAGGCTTTTATTTTTTATTTTTCAACACCTTATATTCAGGGAAATCTTGTTTCTCGCCGGTTATGTTTTGATAAGTAATTACTCTTTTGCCTAACTGGTTAGATTTAATAGTAGTTTATTCTTCAAAATAACATTGCACTTTCAGAATAAATCTTTCGAAAAATAATGTCATGTCAGTTGATTTTGATAACCTCAACCAGTGTATTTGACGAGTTGAGATACAGTTGTCCTAATTAACAAGTACATGTACATAGTGTCACAAATTCTGAAAATAGCCACACAAGTGAAAAAATAATCTCTCGCATTGTACAAATAGTAATTGTAAGCTTTGTTTATGTATCTATCAGGCTGTTAATGGACGAATATATAACCAATGTGACAATATCAACCACTGCATAAAGCCTTTTATTATTGTATTGTTGAGTGAACAAGTCCAGTTAAGTTGATTGAAACATACATACAATGGCGTTTAACCTACAACATCATTACTAATTTCAATAAGAACATGTGTGTGCCTTGTGTGTAGTTTTATCTCATATCAGTTAAGTGCGAAAATTAAAAACAACGAACCATTATATTATATACTATTAAGGACATCAATGTTTTTGTTGGCAGAATACAACGAAGTTGGCTATCACTACATCGTAGATGATTGTAATGTCAGTGTGTGTATTTGTTATATAAATAACAATAATTGACACTATACACACACATGTCAATAAAGAATGTCTGGCCAATACGAACGTTACTTAAGGTCCTTTAGCATAATTCACTTCAGATATAATTTTATTATACATATAAATTTTAAATAGTTTACTTCTGATTTTTGTGGTCACATAGTTTAAGTCTGATTACATTGTCGACTACCTATAACAATCTACTTTAACATCTACTTATGATTACATTAACTTAAACTTAATCGAAATTCACAAATAGTAAGATTCTGACAACAAAAGGCAGTTGCTAATTCAATTGTATATACGACCCGTCCACCTCGACAACAAATGCCTGAACAAGATACACTTTATCTTTCCGTGTGTTCATATTTCAATGGAAACAATCCCCAGGTACATCATTAGTTCCTGCAAACTTTGCCAGGGAAACGATTCTATTCCTGTTCGCAAGGGGAAGTCAATAAATCGGTAGCTGTATCATCTTCATGTGATGTAAGTAAATAATGCCCGTCATATTGATTATTTTGTCAATAGTCAGGGGTCAATGTGCTCTCCATTCTATAAGTGATATGGCCTTGGGTTGTTAAATGGATACATGATAATTGGAAACTTGATAAGGAAATTTACATACAATAAATAACAAACCAATATTTCACATAATGATTCAATTATTCAATGTCACGTTTTCTTTTTTATGTACACACAATATTGGTTAACTATTGTTTAAATCAATCAACAATGTTATGATGTCAAAACTGAAATTTACAAGTAAGTAAGTAAGTATGTACTTAATTTTTACTGTAGACGTTGTCAACCAATTAAAAAATGGCAAACAGATAGACGAAACAAGTTGAGAGGTATCAGTCAAAAGACCTTGTGATAACAAACCTAATGCTGCGTTTACACTAAACACGATTGAGTAATGATTATGCCGATCTGATACGAACCAAATATGGTAGTGGATCTTCATGATCATGGCACATTTATAAAGTTTCTGACCGATCTGTTTCCGTAAGCTCTGATTAGATTTAGTACTCACTATTACAATTTGATATCCGATCACTTGCGAATATTTTCGCGATTTCTGGCGATCGTCTACGACCCTTACGATTTCACTTTACAATCTATTGAGATTTCGCACGCTTTGAGACGTTCATAAATAATCTGCAAGCTTTTGTTGCCTTTTGATTGACAACAGAGAGCATTGATATAACATGGTGGTAACGTTGTCATTTTCTCTATTCATCCAGTAGGTCAAAAAGGGATTATAGACACATGGATAGTACAGTGTTGTACCATAATTATGTCATATTTGACGTTGTTCCCATATAATTACTTGTTATTTTGGTTTTGCACAGATATTTTATTTGACATGGCTACTGCCTTTAACTTTTTCAATCGTTTGAAACCATTCTTATTTATGAACTTGTGGTATCACTTTATGTTTATAAATATACTTGTCAAATTTAATATCAACAAGGAAGATATATTTTATTTGAAATCAATAAACACGCTTATTTCTGCACATTAAAAACCATATTTCAACATGTTAGGGGTCATGATAGTGTAAACTCTATTACTTACCTCTGCCAACCTTAACAATTCCTAACTTCCATTTTATCTATACGAGTGGAAGCATATTCAATAAATGTTCAAGCTTCAAAAAACCTTGTTGGAGCAAATAAGGAAAACCAAAGACAATTTAGGATACTTTTGCAACATAAACCTTTTAAATACTTGTATGAAATAGCAATAAGCAGACTTTCTCAAAAAAAATATAATTAGTGGCGTCTTTGGATTTCCTTATAATGTATTTTGGTGCTAAATATAAGAAATCGAAGTATGCTGAAGAGAGCTCATCTTAAAAAGCCTGAAGAAGCATGTTAATGAGTCAAGCACTAGAAAAACCTGAAATAATCTAATTATGTTTTCCATATGTCTATGATGTCAATAAGTTCTAAAGAAAATGCAGGAATAAAACACTAATTGCCTCATGTATACATAAGGAATTTGCCTGCCGAGAAAATTACCAATTTGCATGACGTGATTTCATCATGGAAAATGCAAAAGTATCCTTTGATTATTTTTTAGCATTTGAGTATTTTGATTTGACATTAAAGCAAGATCCCTTTTCTAAATGAGTAGTTCACGTCATATACTTAAGAGCAGTTTATTTTTTATCAAGAACAACACTAATGTGGAGAACTTTCTCTCTTTTCCTTTCATGGTAATGCTGGTATAAGATATCATTGTATTCAATAAAAGAATGTCTTGTACTTAGTAACATAATTTTGATTTACTATAAGTTGTAGTCGTTTTGTTACTTCAAAAATGTTCCAAGTGCCTTTAAAGAAAAACTATATGCACAACAGTCAATTCAACCAAACAAGAACAGGATATATTGAGGTTAGACATGGATGCTATGGACGAAAGACAGCTTGATATTGAAAAATACTTAGATGATATTGAGGCTAGACAAGAAGAACAGGAACAGCGCAGTAGGCGTAATAACCTTGTGCTCTATGGTGTACCTGACACTGGGGAGAAGGAAACTTATACACAAACTAAAACTAAAGCACTCACTGTTTTGAATAAGGCTAGAGAAGTGAAGGGGTTGCCATTTCTGGTACCCCGGGATATCGAAAGGGCACATAGGTTACCCTCGAAGTCGAAGTTCAGGGAATCCAGACCAACTATTGTGCGCATGGCCCATTGGGAGGACAAGTGGCACTCGGTGAAAATGAGGAGTGTGTTGAAGGAACAAGGAGTTGGGATCGCCAACGATCTAACTAACTACCAACGCAATGAATTGTACCGACTCCGTTCCGAAAACCCAGATATGCGTTTCTACTTTAAGGGTAGTAAACTGATGGAGGCGCCGAAAGAGAACATTGCACATCCAACTATTGAGGAATCCCAACCAGCCTCACTCACAGCACGACCAGACACACCTTCTCTTCGATCTAGTGAGGACACTGGAAGACAAGATAGGAGTGATTCACCTAGGAGGGAGTCTTCCTCGCGCCATGCCAGGGACGAACCGACGCACAGGGGCGCGGCTAGAGGGCGCTGTACCCGGGGCTCTCGCCGGGGTCTCCGATCCGACTCGCATCGCCCTTACAGAAACCAACCCCGCTAGCGGTGGGGCCAGGGCCAGAATAGACATCATATCCCAGATCACAACCACCCACCATATACTTCAAGAGTTACTGACTGTTTGAGTTTCATGTTTTGGAACATTTCAGGACTAGTTAACAAACTAACTGGCATTGATTTTACAAGTTATATTTACCGTTTCGATATTATTGGTTTAACAGAAACGTGGTGTCACGATGTTGATTTAGAAAATAGCTTTCCTGACTATAAGCGTGTTTCAAAAGACGCAGATAAAATATAAAAATTGTGGTAGACTTTCCGGCGGGATAACAGTGTTGATCCATAGCGAGTATTTTAAATACATAAAATGGTCTAAATCAACACCAAATGCTGTATTCATATTATTTGATCAGACTTTGTTTGGTCTAGACTATGATTTGCTGTATTCTTGCGTTTATATCCAACCGGAAAGCTCTACCTGGTATGATAAGTTATCTACAGACTGTAAAAAATGGTATAATGTTATTTCAAGAATCGCTTCTAGAAATAGTATCTATTTTACCAAATGTGTATATAATCTGTGGCGGAGATTTCAATGCCAGAACGGGTACTAACCCTGACTTTGTTGAAGATGATTTATTTGAATTCACAAACAATCGCGATAACTCTTGTTGGGATTTCATGTTAGATTACTTCAGTCTTAAACGTTTTTCCGTTTGTAACAACGGTACCAGTGTTGTAGATTATGTTATTTCTTCTGCCCCAGTATTTGACTATGTAAAAGAATTCTCGATTCCATCTCGATCAGAATCATCACATCTCCCAATCACTCTTAAACTTCGATCTATTCATGTACGGGAAGACTCGATAGATAACATTGATTGTGGTAACAGATTCAAGTTTGTTTGGGATCATGATAAACTAGAAACGTTTCGGCAAAATATATTGTCTGATCCGGTACAAGAAATATTAGATAAGTCTGTTGACTGTGCATTAACATGTATCGACACTAGTATAGACTTTCTTACAGAGGCTCTATGCTTAGCAGGATCAGATATGAAAAAGACATGCAAAAATGTGAAACATCATGTTGATAATTGGCACGATTATGAATGCAGAAAGCTTAAGTCCGACCGTTGTAAAGCATTGAACAAATTCCGAAAACAAAAGGATAAACATTCATTAGATCAGTACAATATTGCAAGAAATAAATACAGTTCTGTGTGTAAAAAGAAACGAACCGACTATTATAAACTCAAGCAAGATATTATTGAACAAAATATAGACAACTCCAAAACGTTTTGGTATGAATAAAAATGTTTGAATAATAGAAAGACTGAACAAAACAATATACCCATCAGTGAATGGTTTGAGCACTTTAAAACTCTGTTTGAAGTTGATGACGAAAGAACAGGCGATAACGATAATTTCGAGAATTCATCTCATTCTGTAACAGATGAAAACCAAAACCTTACTCGAGAGATCCTTGATTCACCAATAACAAGAGAAGAAATACTAGATAGCATAGATAATCTCAAACTCAATAAATCCCCAGACATAGAAAACATAATACCCGAGCTTTTAAAGTATTCTGCTGATTTGATGTTACCATATCTTGAGCTTGTATTCAATTTAATATTGGAAAAAGGTACTTTTCCTCAAACGTGGTCGGCTGGACTTATAGTTCCCCTTCACAAGCAAGGAAACTTAAATATCATGGAGAACTATAGAGGCATAACTTTGTTAAGTATATTTAGCAAGGTATTCACTGCGATTATAAACAAAAGACTGATATTCTGGGGCGATACCATGGAGAAAATAAGCGAATCACAGGCAGGCTTTAGACAGGGATATACCACAATTGATGATATGTTTATACTACAGAGTGTTGTACAAAGATATCTTAATTCACAAGGAGGTAAATTTTATGCATTGTTTGTTGATTTTTCCAAAGCTTTTGATTCTGTAAAAAGGCACAAACTATGGCATCTATTTAATGCAGGGGGATTGAGTAGCAAAATGTCAAAATTATTAAACAGCATCTATGAAAATGTGAAAGCTGCCGTTAGGAATAGAAATGAAATATCTGAATCTTTTTATGTACAAATCGGCGTCCGACAAGGCTGTGTACTTAGTCCTTTTTTATTCTCATTCTTTATAAATGAACTTGCTTTACAAATAGAGAACAATTGCAGAAATGGCATTCAGCTACATCCAGATGTATTTCAAATTTTCCTACTGCTATTCGCAGACGACATAGCTCTTATTTCAAGCACTATCGTTGGTCTACAGAAGCAAATCAACGAATTAGAAAGCTATTGTGAACAGACTCACCTAAATGTGAATATGAGTAAAACGAAAGTAATTACATTAAAGAAAGGGGTGAAATTATCTCGACATAAAAAATGGTATTTTAAAGGTAACCTTCTTGAATCGACCAGCTCATATAAGTACCTAGGTGTATACTTTACTTATAATCTCTCTTGGTCAACCCATGCCAAGTACGCGTCTATCCAAGCACAAACAATATTGATAGGTATATTGAAAAATTAAAAAGTACTTGGGGACTTGAATTTAGCTATCTATTTAGGATATTTGATGTCAAGATTAGTCCAATTCTATTGTATGGAGCTGAAATATGGGGGTACCAATTCTTTGACCAAATAGAGAGAATTCATCTTTTGGCATGTAAAAAGTTTCTTGGGGTGAAAATGAGCACACCAAACGTAATGATATATGGTGAATGCGGAAGATATCCGCTCATCATTAACTCCCAGGTAAAAGTTGTTAAATACTGGTTGAGACTCCTAAGTATGCCCTCTTACCGTTTACCACAAAATGATGATTTTATATGACAGTCATGGACACAAAAACTGGGTATCGGACATTAAAGAGCTGTTATATAAAACTGGTTTTAACCATATGTGGCATGAACAAACTGTTGAGTGCCCTTCGAAGTTTTTAAGTGATTTTACGCAAAGACTAAAGGATATATACCAACAAAACTGGCTTAGTAAACTTACACTTTCTTCAAAATGTGACACTTATTTGGGTTTTAAGCCATATATTTATACTGAGTACTATTTATCATGTGTTGCTATAAAGAAATTTAGAGTAAGTTTATCACGTTTCCGTTGTTCATCTCACGATTTATGGATTGAAAAGGGCAGATATGTTAATATGAAAAGAGATGTTAATATGAAAAGAAAAGATAGATTATGTAAATTATGTACTACAAATGTTATAGAAAATGAATATCATTTTTTGCTCGTGTGTTCGTTAAATGATAAACTCAGAAGACAATACCTTAAGGAATTTTATTATGTTCATCCGTCTTTAGAGAAATTTTCATCCTTAATGAAATGTAATAAGTATGATGTAATAAAAAAACTTGCAATGTTTCTATACCATGCCACGAACATTAGGAAATCCCAATGTTAGATATGTTATGATTGTCATGACATGACTGCCATATATTTTTGTATTTTGTATTCTTATAAAATGTACTATAGGCCTGTGGCCTTTCAGTATTGAATAAAGATTGATTGACTATGAACAGTCTTGTGTGTCAATTTCGCAACTTTTTCTCTTTTCTTTTCAGGGTAATGTTACACAGTTTGTAACCTATATTCATGCTTTATATGTTAAATATTATATAGTTTCTGAAAAAAAGATTTATTTTAGGATGATGAAACGTCATTTCTTGATTCGATTTTCCTTAGTGTAGCACAGCAGCACCGATGCAACAAGAAGGCCATGTCTGCGTTTAACAAATTGGTTTTATTATTGGTGCTACATTACTCTCCAGGCCGGTGTTACATTCACATCCTACGGGTACACGACGGAGTCAAACCCAGGACCCCGTCGTGCTACCCCCAGTGTGTCCTGGTCTTGAACGAGTCTCTCACCAAATCTCCCTTGAACTGAGGTTTCCCCTCTATTTCAGCAACCTACATGGCAGCAATTACATGGCAACACAATAGCAACAAACAACATACGGTAATCTAACAGATTTATAAATTACCATGCTAAACTGGACAACGATAGTCCGGATCAGATGGTGAGCTTATAGCTTATAGAGATAATGACACAATTACTGACCATGTCTAAGGCTATTTAGCAAGAAGATTAACACAGAAACCAATAGTGTTTCATTAGTCAAATCAGATGTATCAAGCGACAATTGCATGTGGCTAATTTAGTGAGAAAACCTTTGAATCATTCGCAAAGCTGAACTGATCATGGAATGCTTGTATAAGAAATCATTGTATTCAATAAAATAATGTCTTGTACGTAGTAACATAATTTTGATTTGCTATAAGTCGTACCCTTTATTTACTTCAAAAACGTTCCAAGTGCCTTTAAAGGAACACTATAAGCACATCAGCCTTGTGCGTCAATTTAGAAGTTCAGAAGTACTCAGCAGTACTCAGACAGTAACTTGATCATAATATGGAAATAAGTTGTTGACTGTACGAGGAAATGAACATTGAATGTCTAATATCTATGTCCTAGCCAAATGTGGTATAATTGCAACAACAAATAATCGAAACAGAAACAGAGTTAAGCGTTACAGAGTATTACAATTGCTCTCAAGTCTCACTCTACTAACCTGATAACGTTAACTAAATAATTTTCAGCAAGGTTTGACATATTTCACAGCAATATTGTTTAACTTTGACAATATTTGCATTTTGAAGATCTCGAAAATGATTTCCTAATAAGATACCAATTAGTACGAATTATTTATACCCATGAAATTGATAATAGAATTAATGAGATTAGATCAATACAATTAACAACGTATCAAAACAATTTCCTAAATCAGCAATTCAATAATCTTTTCATAATTGGCTTGATGCCTTCGGCCCTTTAATTGATTATTATATCAAATTAGATATCTAATCGATATATTTATGGAACATGATGCAGCATTGTGTATCTATTGCCGTAACCAAAACAATGAAGTTATCCTATAAGCTTGGCTATCAAATCACCTGCTTGTTACACATATCGTAATCTTTCAATTAGGAGTTTCTCTATGTAAGAGTACGAGTACGAATTGTTAATTCCAGTGAAATTGATAATAGAAGTAATGATTTATGATATTTCATTTAACAATGTATCAAAACAATTCCATAAATGAGTAATTATTAATCTCTTCATTGTAACTGACTTGTCGCCTTCGACCTTTAATATGTAATTACATCTAATAAGATAACTAATCGATATATTTATGGAACAATTTGCAACATTATGGTTCTGTTGCTGTATCCTAATCGTTGAAGTTATCCTATAAGCTTGGCTATCAAATCACCTTCTTGTTACACATATAGTAATCTTTCAATTAGTAGTTTCTCTATGTAAGATAATTCCATTTCAGGGATTATCGTCGTTTATATTATGGTTTACGGGTTTACATGCCCTCACAGCTGCTTAGACAAGAACGTATGTTCTTAAAGATGATACCATGAATACATGCATTTCAACATCTTTGTATATTTTGAAACTATAGTTAGGGGCAAACGAATCGTTAACATACGGATCTTCTAACATTTATTTAGTGTTCCACTCATGGTTCTATTTTAGGCCTCTGATTAGGAATCCAAAAGATTGTACCAAAAACCAATTGAACACACACATCTAATTTCTTTTTATATATCCCAGTTTATCAAAATTGTATTTTATGATTTACCTAAGAGACCTGCTGAATGCACCTTATAAGAACTGCGTTAGAGCTACACTTTGTTCAAAGAGAAGGGTGGTTCTTATTCAATGATCAGTGGTCAAAAGTAACAAACATCTATACAAATTTGAAAAGATTGACCTACAATTTTAATACTTTCTTGTTGAATACACAACAGTAGTGCCACATACACATTCTTCTGTATAAATTTTGTGTGGGAAAGGAGTTAACCATTTACATTTATATTGATCATAGAAATTCAAACAAGGCAAACATGCCTTCCTGATAATAGGTTTTTATTGTCAATGTCTATATGTTTACTGGAGATCATATTGATTTAAACATATTTTATTCATGATGAAAAGGATGTGGAACAAGTTTTCCAACTTAGAATACCTACTACTTTGAATGTACATGGATACGTTACAATGTTTTGCAAGGATGACAGATCTAGAGCATGGACATCAAGACAGATAAGAAATTGAAAATGAAAATACAAAAAAGATAATCTACTTTATACTTTATTAAAGATATTATAACCTTTGTTTTGCAATTTCTATGTTTTTCTAATTTCCCCTTTATATCATATGAAAAATATATCTTCTTCGGAGTGTCTGGTTTCGCAGCCTAACTAACTTTACTTAGTTTAAGCAGAATATACATTTTAATTTAATTATTTCATTTTTTTTTAAATGCTGTTTTTTCCGAGCCCATTTTATTCTTATAAGAAACACTCCTATTGGTTTAAAAACATTGTTTTGCATATGATAATATGTTTTTGTTTCAGATCAATGTATTTATTTAAGAAAACGTGCCACAGTCCTTACAGAGACTAGATTGTTTTCGAAGGAAAAGTTTTAATTACATATGAATTAATTCAAGTGTGAATTAATGTAAGGAATGACAAAAGAAACTGCGTGCAATAGACCATGTTTAAAAGTATGTCACAAAGCATGAGTTTTCTACATTTACCACACTGTTTGTCACAGAAGCAATTTGATGAAAATACTTACATGTATATGTCTGAGCTGTCAGAGCTGTCAAACATCGATAAAGAATATCGAATTGTGCGCTTGATAATGCTTGTCATCAAAGGAAACACAATGCAATAATGCTTTCAATCGAGTATTGACAATCAAGTAATATGATTGCAATCAGATACCAAACGAAGATATTAATGTTGTTATTTGCACAGCTTTAAAGTTCTAAGCAATGTTTTATCGCATGACTATGCAAACAAAACGAAATTAATGAATCAATCATTTTATTTTCATGTGTTATCCTTAATGTACAATTTAGGTAATTGAATGCCTTAAATCCTCACTATTTCATCTTTGTTTGCTTTATAAATGTACTTTGGCAACAGTCACTACGGCCAAGAGAAGAAACCTATAACATGCCATCTTTAGTTACACCCAAATAAGAACTCTTTGTCATGACAAACATTTCATAAAGGTGGCGCGTTCATTATCAACATCAATATCTTTTGGTCCAAAAGGTCTTGATATCTGATAGGGGAAGCGATGTAAAACTAAATCAATAACAACAGTTGATTAAACAACGCAAGTTAACATTATAAATTTCTCTTAAAGGGGCAGAAGCACGTTTTTTGACAATTCTATATTTAAAAATTTTCACTTTAAATAGTAAGTAAATGCTAAATGTATTATTTTGACAGTGACAAAATATGAAGATTCACATTACATCCAGTGGCGGCCATTTTGTGTGAACACCTTTAATTCATTTTTTGTAAGAAAAATTAATTGCATGGCTAAACTTTATGTATGATATTTGAATTACTACTGCTCAATTTAGTTTAAATACATTGTCTTTCAATTGAATCCATTAATTTTAATTTTCCTGACATCATCTTATATTCCCCCTTTAAAACGTGCTAATGCCACTTTAAGTTGTCAGAATAAGAATATTTGTTTAAACAATTGACTTTTGTGTAACATGTTGCCAATGACAAGAACATTTTTTTTAAAATACTAAGTTGAGCCACAATCACAAGATTTACTAAAATTGACGAAACAAATACGCAAATTCTTATTACAATTTCTTATTACGAATTATGTACATGTGCAAAGAAAAAACTTTCCCGTAAAGAACATACAAAAGCCAAAGAATTTTTAATCATGTTCATATTTTTTGAAAACGCACATTTAATCTTGCGTCAAAATTAAAAAGAAAATACACTTCATGCACAACATATTTCCTTAAATTAATATTCATTGTTTTGCCGATATTTACCAAATATGCCAAACATTATGTTGAAAACGCTTTTTGAAATAGCAAATTATTTTGTCTTCTTGTGTTTGAATTATTAAAATTTTAATTACCTTACCCTGAATAGTTTCATTTACCACATTTCTATTCCTCATAAAGAACTCATAGCAATTTTCAAATTCATCTTGATCCTTACTTTTAGTATTTAGTTATTGGCTCTCCTGTAACATAGTGACATTTCTAAAGCACATTTTAGTATAACAGGCTTCATTTATCATTGGGATAGGCTTTTAGTTTTTAATTTTCAACACATTATATTCAGGGAATTTTTTTTTCTAAACACAAAAAAATTTCTCGCCGGTTATGTTTTGATAAGTAATAACTTTGTCGCCTTAGACTAAATAGTAGTTTGTTCTTCAAAATAACATTGCACTTTCAAAATAAATCTTTCGAAAAATAATGCCATGTCAGTTCATTTTGAAATTTCCATTCCATTTGATTGCATAGTCATCCAAAAGGTCAAATAACAGCCATAGTGAGTCATGATATAACAACCTCAACCAGTCCATTTGAGATACAGTTACCCTAATATCAAGTACCAAGTGTCGCAAATTCTTTGAAAATAGACACACAGGCGAAAAGAATAATTCCTCGCAGTGTACAAATAGTAATTGTAAGCTGTGTTTATGTATCCATCAAGCTTTAAATGGACCAATACATAACCAATGTGACAATATCAACCACTGCATATAGCCTTTTATTATTGTATTGTTGAGTGAACAAGTCACGTTAAGTTGATTGAGACATACATACAATGGCGTTTAACCTACAACATCATTACTAATTTCAATAAGAACATGTGTGTGTCTTGTTTGTAGTTTTATCTCATATCAGTGTGACAATTAATAACAACGAATCTGTTATATTGTATACTATTAAGGACATCAATGTTTTTGTTGGCAGAATACAACAAAAATGGCTATCATTACATCGTAGATGATTGTCATTTCAGTGTGTGTATTTGTTATATAAATTACAATAATTGACAATATACACACACATGTCAATGAAGAATTCCTGGCCATTACGAACGTTGCTTAAGGTCCTTTAGCATAATTCTTTTCAGATAAAATTTGATTATATACATATACATTTTATATATTTTACTTCTGATTCTTGTGGTCACATAGTTTAAATCTGATTACATTGTTCACTTCCTATTACAATCTACTTTAACATGTATGATTGATTACATTGATTTCGCGTGGTTTCATTATTTATATTCAAGATTACATTTCTACTTCCCATTCAGTCTAGTTCGGAAAACATTATCTGCAGTTGACTGTATATGTTACCTATTATTACATATTGTACTTGTTATAACAGAAACATCGGATTTCATTGTCAATTTGTTAATACAAAATTAATAATTGACAACATATTGTATATCCTATTACCTCTGATATGAAATTCTACTTCTGATAATTGTTTCCATGTTAAGTTGCATATCCTATTTCGGAATCATATTTAACGTTAACTCATGTTGTCATTGTCGTCTAGTGTTAACAATACCATAGCATATTTTACTTCATATGAAGTCTACTCTGGATCCAAAGGCCACTGAACGTGTGCTTCTAGAATTTATCTGCTATTGGGAACATACAGTGTATCTAAATTATTTACTTCAATGTTCATCGCTAACCTTAAAATATGCGATTAGCTAATAACGACCTACAAAGCAAAGGGGAAATTTTCAGAATCGGAGCCATAAATCGGCATAATCAAAATATTTTTGTTAAACGATTAAGTGCGGTTTCATGAGAATTTGCTCTTGCAAATTAATCAAAGCACGATGCTGGTGTTCATAAAACCGAGCACAATGACCAAAGGTATTATGGTATTGAGCCATTAGATCTATAAAAACAACCAATAAGGATCAAGAAAATGCTATATCAAAACGAACTCAAAGAAAAATAACGTTTTCATTATCCAGTTACCATCTTTAGGAAACAGTACATAAACTAAAGAAGAACCGCTTAAGAAAATTACTCCCTTATTTTTTCACGACAACAAATGCTTGAAGAAGATATGATTTATCTTTCTCTGTGTTCACATTTCAACGGAAACGATCCCAGAAAGTACATGAATAGTTCCTGCAAACACTGCCAGGGAAACGATTCTATCCCTGTTAGCATGGGGAAGTCAATAAATCGGTAGCTGTATCATATTCATGTGATGTAAGTAAACAATACCCGTCGTATGGATTATTCTGTCAATAGTGAAGGGTCAATGTGTTTTCAATTGTATACAAAGGCCTTGGGATATGAAATGTCTAGCACGATTATTGGAAAAGCAGATTGTTTTTAAAGTGGTCTTTATACAGCGCGTAAAAACTGAATTTAAAATAATGAATCAATTCAATTTGTATTAATTGTTTTGTATGGACAAAATATCGGATTTCTAAATATTTACAAAACGTGACCTGTTTCACCTTAAGAGCATACATATTTTCAAATTTAATTTTACAAAAGGCCAGATATTAAAATTAAATCAAAACACATCTGACCTATAGCTATACCTATTCCCATAGTTGCAGTTTGCATCATTTCAAATCCCTTCATATCACAACCTAAAGATACATATTATAATGTAGGTAAATAAATATCCGCATATTGTATAACATGTACACAATTTACTTTCTTTTAGAAAACCATCTAAGGATTCTAATCTATCCTAAGATTGTGTTTGTATTAGGAGGCATTGAATGTATACATTGCAATGTTCTAAAGAATAGTGCTATACGAACTTGAATTTCTTTAATATCAGTGTATGAAAAAGGATATGTTTTAAAGTATTTTCTAAGACATTAATAAACGGGGCATATAACTGAAATTGTATTCCTCTCGTGGTTGGTTTCTCGTATGGCTTCTCGTTTGTTAAATATAATCAAGGTTTTGATACGCAAACCAATAAGAGTTATTTTCTTGAAATCATGTTTCAAATCTAATGACAACGTACACATAATTATACAAACGGAAGGACATGATCAGGTTACACATTTCCGGTTATTTGTAGGGTCTGTCTCATTACCATGTTTCATATTGTGTGTAAAACGAGCTGTCTTTGACGTATCTTTCCTTTCACCACGCCAACCAAATACCTCATTAGCATATACAATCATTCTACTTAAGGGCTCTGTTTGGAAAGTCGGTTGATCAACTATAACCGATATTCACATTTCTCATGTAATGAGGTATTCGACTCAAAAGAAATTAATAAGGCTTTAAAATCATTTTGTTTAAATCAGGTTTCTTCAAAGCAAAAGCATTTTTGAAGATGAACCCGCGTTATATTCAGTTCGAAAACGCTCCCATAGTATTACATAACATACTCAAAAGGCTAAAATTTTAAGAAATGTATTTCAGTTCCTATTTTTTGGTCATTTGAAATCACAGATTTATTACTTAAAATCTCTTCCGCCCTGAAGTTTGATATATTAATGTGTATTAGAACTTAATTGAAACGGATAATACCACAACAGTTCTAAATAGACATTTATGATACTTTGAAGGAATATATGTACTACCTGGCAAAATAAACAATATGGTGGTATTGCTCATTTAAAACAACTATTTTGTGCAAGCAATGAATAATTCATATGAGGATTTTGTGTACAAATAAAGAACAATTAACACATAACAAAAACGCCGCCCTCAACACCGTTACGTCGTTGCTTTAAGGTGGCAGTAAACAAATCTTTTTATGCACCACGTGTAGAACATTAGGACAATGTAACGTTGTTACACGTTTCATCGTCACTTACCAAAAACACATATATACAGTATTGCCATATCTAGCATAAGAGCGGTGAAAGATAGTCACATGTATAGCAAATTTCACCAACACATAAGTCATGATCAATAGATGGATTTAAGGGCGACGTTGGGCCACAAATGACCTATATGCGCCCTGCATTAAAAGGTATTGTTAAAAAAGAAAGGATTAAAAGATTAGATAACATCATATTTGCCTGTGTTTTTGACAAAATCTAAAAGTGACCTTTGAACTTCGCCAAACATCAAATTTTCTCCTAATAAGGATCTAATTGAGAAGACGTTTGATAAGTCAATATTGCTAGAACGTTCAGTTTCACTCCCCTGACGATTTCAAGACTTTCTTGGTACTATACAATAAGGTTAATACTGTCCATGACATTAAGTTAAAATTACCGCATTATACCAAGAAAAGTGCAGGTCAAATTCGGTTAAATTCTTCTTTTCCGAAGCACATGAAAAAATCTGAAGTTACCCCCACGCACACGGAAACCCGCACATTTTGGCTCCTGTAAACCACCAGTCAGAGTTTACTTATCATTGAGGAACGGTTGCTGTAGTCATTCCTTGAATAATTATATTGCCAATTTACATTGACATTACATCCTAAGATTACTGTTGTTTTAGAATCTCTCTTCTTATTTTTAGAAAACATATCCTGTTCATTCTACAATTTCCTAATTAGTTCAAAGTTTCCGATGCTTTGTTATTGTATAATGTATTTTATGTTTTCATGCATGTCTGAATTTGTATATACATGAAGAATAATGAATAAATCTATAAACAAAATTGTTTTTTATAATCATTAATCATATTGTGTCCGATTGACTGAGTAATGCTTATTATAAAGTACATATTTTTCTCTAACGACGAATCAATCGATTCATATTTGCAGAATATACGACATTGTTTTCAAGTTACGGCACGTACATATCTACAAAATCATGAGTATATTTCTTAAATGTTGCACTAATTATCAGATCGGTCCCCATGTTAAAGGAAATGAGTGGTGTATTTACAGCAATCAATTCTAGGAATAATGATTTATTCCTTTATATCAAATGACATCAATACAAATGTAGGTATCCTATGTAATTAGTTTGTAAATGACTGACCCCGATTTTCTACTAATAAAGGTAGATCAAGTCATAAAATGTTGATTCGAACTCAGTTTGGATAAGCCGAGTTAGAAGGCTAGTGAAAGAAAGGCCTGATTGGACGTTATCAAAGTTAGTTCTGCAATGAGCGACGCTGGTCAAAACTCATCAATTTTGCTACTGCATCCATACATGTAGGTAAAAAAAAGTATAAAACATTAAGTGAACAATATCCCCTCCGGAAAGCCGCCATGTTAATTAGCGACACGAAATCGCTACCCTGCTACGTTAGATCATTTAAACTCACTTCCACACTGACGCTTATGCAATCTATTATCGTCAATTCTTTATTAGCTTTCATATTTATCACATATCGGCAAAGTTTCTCGTTAATATATTATGCTTTGCCAATAACTCTGCGATACATTGATTCGACCCAAACGCATGATCAGTTTTATCGCCAGACATCTGCCCAAGACGTGACTAAGCATATTTTGAAGATTAGAAGTCTACATGCAAGTTGAATATATGATTTAAATCGATAGAGACATTGAAAAAAATCATACAATAACTCCTGATACCTTATATTATTTATATGTGGTTTGATTATTGTGATTGATCTGCATTGTTACTAAATGTAAGAACTCCAGGTTTGAATTTGACCAATTGGAGTCACTTCCGTCTTTGGCAGTAATCTAGCAAGACGTTTTACATCATTACTGATGTCCCTCCTAACCCATATGTTATACATCCTTTTAAATATTGATTCATGTCAATTTCCTGTGACTGAATCATGGCAATGGCTTTGTGATAGAAAATGCCATTTCCATGCTAAAAGTGTTTTCATTTACTAAAATTTTCAATTGACTGCGGTGCAAAATTATTATTTGCTGCTAGGGGAAACTGCTGGTCATAGTCAAGCATTGGTCGGATAAGCGTTTTATGACTTGATCTACATCTGTGACTCTGTGATTCTTTATACCTACACGGGGTTACCTTGTGTATGATCTCCATCAAAACAATGCTAGGTGTTTTAAATGACTATATTATGTCATTTATGTTTGTTCAAAGCAAAAGAATATATTATAAAAAATACGGAGTGGCTCTTAAATTTATCATGAAGGCATCTTGTCATGAAATTCTGAAATGTACATGCTAGCTTCACCGCGACGATACACAAATCAAACATAAGTAAAAGAACTTCAAGGTTTAAATACAATTCTATATTTTGCAAATTGCTGTCTTTAACTACGTTTTTACCAGTTTCATTTTAAACAACACTTAATGTCATGGTTCTTCTCTCACACTCATTATCTCTAATTTTCAAGAAAAAATTAAATTTCAAACCATTTCAAAATATATCCATTTTAACTATGGAATAAGAGGTAATACATCAAACGTATACAAAAATAAATTTTGCATATATTTGCATAGATCGTTCATCGCAGTTCAAAAGTAAAAATAACGGAAGTTTATCAGAAGAAGAATGAAACTATCTATTCCAAAGCATTGCGCATGCTCATCCCTGATATGTGATTATATTTCTACCTAATAACCATTACAGTCCATAATGAGAATAACGGTCAAGGAAATCATCATTAGAGAATTGAAGATGTTCTCATGTTTCCTATCTGGAAAGAGTTTTTTTTACCATCTATGTCTGTAACGTATTCTATTACCAATCCATCATTCCATTATATTCCTTTTTAAGGTATGAGTAAGAGATATTTTGTGATAAGAAAACTCCCAGACTAAACTGTGTAAGTGTCGGTAGGATTATATATCAGGACGTACACTTAGAAAGTTATTTACGAAAATAATTCATCATACATATTGTGAAAAATCCGAGAAAAGGCACTTCCAGGGGCAATAGCACGTTTTAAGGGGGAATTTAAGGTGATGTCAGGAAAATGAAAAAAAAATGGTTCCAATTGAAAGACACCAATATTAATGTATTAAGACTCAATAAGCAGTAATAAATCAAATATATAATGTAAAGTTCAGCCATGCGATTCTTTTTTTCTTACACAAAATTTATCAAAGATGTTCACACAAAAATGGCAGTCTATGGACTTTATGTGAATCTTTATAATGTGTTATCTGATTATCGAAACAATACATTTAGCATAAAAAATATAAACTTTTCAAATACGTGCTACTGCCCCTTTAAATCCAAATCTATTTACATGCTAGTTAATATACTAAAAGTCTTGTAAGGTTGAAACAGAGACTCATCAATACAAGCTTGTGTCATGAGAGTGTTCATGTGGAAATCAAGATGAGTAATTAACAGGAAATAAATCGTTATACCTGATAGAGGGCGCAGCACGCCGATTGACTGGGTACTGGAAATGAACGGGGCCACTTAAGTAGCTTATTAATAAAACAGTGCCAGCAGATTAAAAGCGGTGACCCTGAACTTGCTAGATACGCGAGAGATGTTTCATTCTCTGGGTCTATTGGAATAAATGGTTGTACATTTCATGTGAAAAATAGATATCTAGCACGGATTATATACCAATGACGACGTCAAAATAATTTCCCCAGTTTATGATAAATATGATATGACATGACAGATAGACAGACATAACTTTGTTTTCGTAGAGTGGCTTTGAGTACTCTATTATGAGATTCTCAAAGCTATCATCTGGATATCAGTTGTGTTATTGCATGATGTTTTGAAGAAACCTCTTCAACGTCCCCACAAGAACATTTTCAATGGTAACATCAAGATAACTGATAACTTTGCTTCCAGAAGTATTTCCTTAACAAACTTTGTATGAAAGAATATTTTTAATTGCCTCTAGACAACATCACTTGACTTTCTCCGTTCACGTGATTAGCAGACAATGAGGCTGCATAGAGGTTTATGTTGGAGATTGTGAATACAGGCGTGATTTGATGTTCCCTTGAAACCAAACTCGTCTATCTGTTGTTCAAGACCCTTTGACGAGGGAGGCGTTGCCTCTGACGTCATTTATTACCCAGAACGGCGGCGGTATATATAACCTGGTGTTGTAAACACTTTGCTTTCGGAAGACCGTCACTTTCAGAAGATACCATGAAATCAATAGGTCAACAACTGATGCACAACAGGAAACGCTGCTTTGAGACTGTTGGTTCATTGTCGGAGCATTTTTTATTTGAAATAATTTACCATAAGCATTATATAATCAACACATCTATACACACATCAACTAATGCACAACAGGACTAACTTCTTTGAGACTGTTGTTCATTCTTGTAGAGTTCCCATTCTTAATAATTTACTACTTTTCACCCTAAATCCACAATATCTTAACCATTTTGCAGGAATGTGGTACCTAAAACATGCAACAGTTCCTTTTATTACCATCAACAAAAATGTATTTCGCAAATTGATAATATATAAACGATTTATGATATAAAGACGTTGAGGAAAACGAATATTGATTGGTATATTGCTGTACACGAAATGCACCAATTAACCTACTCTAAACATGTGAAGTACATGTATTTGTATTTCAATTTGGATATACGGGTTTATGAGACTGTAATGGATAATGTACGTCTAAACTTAAAACGTTATTTGTTAATTTATTCGTAGTATAGGAAAAATACTATAAGCATCTTATTTGGATTTTATGTACGAAAGGCAGATTTTTCCAATAATAACCACAATGGATAAGACCTCCCAAAACTAATGTACGTTGGTTATGAATCTAAGGACAGATTCCCCATGGACAAATTTGGTCACTGATATTTCTAGATATACATACGAGATTTTATCGAATCTCACAATTACCTAACATTGAAATGCATTGATGCATGTATATACTTTCATAGAAACACAATGAAATACGAACTGTATCGTGTATTTTTTAATTGTTAACACGCACAAGTAAACCTCATTGTCCTTTCGATCAATCCTTTGGAACCAAGAGCGATTTATTCAAAACGATCAAAACCAACTACGTCCAACTGCTTAAGACCATTCATTCCATATGTACTGATAAACTGGATTAAAGGATTGAACTACCAACCCATCCATTCAACTTTGATCAGGCAAAAAACTTCAAAACATTGTTTAAATGTTTTCTTTTAAAACAACTTTATAACAAGATATTTTGTGTTTTCTGAACAAGTTTAGTTTTCAAATAACCTTACAACACGATATATTGTGACATCCGAACAAGTTTAGTTTTCAAATAACCTTCTAACACGATTTATTGTGTTTTCTGAACAAGTTTAGTTTTCAAATAACATTATAACACGATACATTGTGTTTTCTGAACAATTTAGTTTTCAAATAACTTAAGCAAAGGGTATTTTAGGGGACAATATTCGTTATTGAGGATTAAACCCGGTTTAATATTCATGTGAATTTGGCATATCTTAATATAAAAGCAACTCGAAAATATATTTGGATGTACTTACCAATATTGAGTAGATTATTAGTTCTTCCTTCCACATT
Organism: Steromphala cineraria; assembly: GCA_916613615.1. Taxonomy (NCBI): domain Eukaryota; kingdom Metazoa; phylum Mollusca; class Gastropoda; order Trochida; family Trochidae; genus Steromphala; species Steromphala cineraria. The sequence continues at coordinate 52,448,504 of OU744724.1, read as the reverse complement.
TTGACATATTCATTTTGAAAGTAACGAAATAAATATTCATATCTTGATATCAAAGCAAATCGAAAATTTAGTTTTATGTACTTACCAACATTGAGCAGATTATAAGTGCTTCCTTCCACATTTGGACATATCCAGTTTGAAAGTAACGAAATAAAAATAAAGCACCGAACAGGCTTCAAATGCAGTGTATACTCCATTTCATACTTTCTGCTGCGGTGAGCGTCCACCTGTAATGATAGAGCTTTAATGCCCCCAGAATACGCTAACGGTAATGATTGAGTATCGACTGATGGCTCGTCCAATCAAATGCGCCCTTATATCTGAAATCATTATGACTGGAGTAATATCATTGTTGTCTTAAGCGCTTCTATACTCTTCTTGATTTGGAATCGTTATTTCTTGAGCATACTTAGTATCACTATAGGATTTGTCTCAATAGCTCTTCGGGTACTTAACGTTCTGTTACTATGGAAATGGAATGTATGTCGCATTCTGTAGTCGATGTTTATGATATGGATAATGTTGGGGCATGACAATATGTATATCGTTAACAGAGATGTACTGTTTTCTATAAAGCCCTTAGGTTATGATTAATAGTTAACAAGTCATAGGGATAAGTTGCTGCATATCTAAATTGTACGAAGTATGTGGATCTTATTTGGTAGAGGTAGAAACTTGTATCTCATGGACTTTGGTTGCGTTGTTCAACAAAACGTACTGAGTCAATGGTTCTGTAGGTAATCAGGCAATCGAGTTCATTATACAAGTGATCAGAGTTTCAACATATGAGGCTTAACAAGATAACAAAATCTACACATACTGACAGACAGATAATTCAATTAAATCTCACCTCACAGAAAATGACAACAAATAAAATATAAAATCCAATAAAAAGTCAGCCACCATTTCAGAGTAAAATGTAAAGTATGTACATGTACATGTCTTATATGCAAAGGTGTTTGTACGAGGTTTCAGCCTTTTTCTCCAGAACACGATGAAAATAGATTTTAGATCGTAGGCATTCGGACCCTTTTTAGGGTTCACATGGTCAGCAAAACTGTTAATGAGAATCCCCATTAGCTTTGTAGTCTGAACATAAGAATCAGCTTTCCGGGTCTTTAGCTTCTGGAGAAGAATATGAAACCAGGGCCTCCTTTCACGAAGCACTAAGGTGATCGTAAGTCACTAAGGTAGCCTTAGTGTAATGTTAAAGAATGGGAGTTAAGGTTAACCTTAGTTAAGGTTGCTTTGTGAAAGGAGGTCCAGGTGTATAGAGCTTGACCCCTGCTGGGGTCAATAATAAGGGTAACATGATAAAAAAATCTATATTAGATTCAAACGAAACTTCAGAATCTGAAAATAATAAAAAATGTCAGCTTCCTTGGCAATTTGCTTCTGGAGAAAAAGTCGAAATACCACAACGTTTTTGACGCATCGGATGGACGGACGGTCGCAGGACCTTTCAGTCTAATTAAATCTAATTATTATCATCATTAGACAAGATGAGTTTTAAAACTTAAGGTATTGCCGCGAAAGAAACGAGTTCTTTAGGCTTTTGACATTGATGTTTTTAAAATTCCACGGATCAGGTGACTGGACATTGAGAAAGGCGTTATTTAATTCTAAAGTATTAAGTAAACATTGTATTTAAAATTTCATTGAACTCAAACGTTGTTTTAGGTAATGTGTAGAATAACGTTTGGTAGTAAGTTGACGTCATTCCACTATCAACTTTTAAGATCTTTATCTAAAAGACTTCAAATTTTACACATTAGATTTATATAAAATACAAAACACATTCTTTTAAACCTCTTTTATTTTAAATGATTAGTATAAAAACGTTCTATGTGTCTAAGCTTTGTACAAAGGATAAATGTACATGAAACCTATTTTCTTGTTGATATTTTGTTTCATTACTTTATTTGTCTCAATTAAAAATGGAAAGTTTACAAGTAAAAGATTATACGTTTCAATTTGAAAAATATCCATACATATAATAGATACCTGAATACCTTAATATTAGGGAGTGAGTGAGTCATTGGCAATATTTCAGCCTTTAGCGGAGTGCTTTAATATTAGAGCGATTTACGGAGAAAATCAATGTGTATGGTTATTGTAAAATAATAGGATAATACGGTTTTTCTTGAGTCCTCAATTTCGGATTTTTTTTTTTTTAATTCTTGCTTTCGAAAAAATGATTTCGAAAAACGTACTCAACAAATGCGTTTTCTAATACCGAATTCATTTTCCATGTTAAAACACTTGTCATATAACAAATTAGTACCATACGGAGTGAATAGTAGAAAGCAATAGAAAAGGGAATTAATATAACTCTAAATACATGTTGTAATGCATATTGTTAACATGTTACAGAGTTGAAAATTTAATTCTAGTCATTTTGTTCAGTAATATTTTTGCTAGATTTACAAGATGTGTTTGTGAAACACGAATGCCCCCGGATGCATCCTGCTCGCTGTGTCAAGGACAAGGTCACAGGGTCAAATGTCATGGTGTCATCTGAAAGGTCTCATCACAAGGGATCCATATGTCAAGTATCAAAGACCTAGCTCTGACCAATCAAAAGTTATGACCAAGGTTAAAGTTTTTGTGGACAAACGGACAGACGGACGGACGGACAGACGGACAGGTGAAAAACAATATACCCCATAAAAAGAGTAAAACGCCCTATTTGACACCTTGAAATTGAATTGTATGTTACTAATGCAAACATTAGTATGTTTATTTGATGTTAATCTCAGTACCGTCACGGCAACTGTACACTTTTATTCTATATTATCAATTAAATATTTACTCTATATCTGTTCCCTTATAGTAATACTTCTGATGACATTAAAACATACAACGATTTTAATAAAATCACGTCTGCATTCCTAAAATTAAGCGCCTGTTACAAATTACTGTTTCTGACACGTTCGTTCGTGGAATTTGATGTCAATTTCGCAGTTGCTGTGACAACGCACGTGCATCCCGTGCAAATTGCTTTGTCGGTTTTTAGCTCATCTGGCCTGTAAGGCCCGAAGGGCTTATGGCATGGCATGGTGTCCGGCGTCCGTCCGTCCGTCCGTAAACTTTGTGGATTTTCGACTTCTTCTCCAGAACCATAAGGCCTAGAAAGCTGAAACTTTGTGTACAGACTCCTTGTCTAGTGAGGATTATAAATTGTAGCTTTGGTGACAGGGGTCACAACTTTAAAAACCTTTTTTCATCTTCTTCTCCAGTTCCAAAAGGAGTAGAGAGTTAAAATGATATGGGTAACAGGGGTCACAACCTTAAAAACTTACTTTCATCATCATCTTCAGTTCTCATCACAAGGGATCCATATGTCAAGTATCAAAGACCTAGCTCTGACCAATCAAAAGTTATGACCAAGGTTAAAGTTTTTGTGGACAAACGGACAGACGGACGGACGGACAGACGGACAGGTGAAAAACAATATACCCCATAAAAAGAGTAAAACGCCCTATTTGACACCTTGAAATTGAATTGTATGTTACTAATGCAAACATTAGTATGTTTATTTGATGTTAATCTCAGTACCGTCACGGCAACTGTACACTTTTATTCTATATTATCAATTAAATATTTACTCTATATCTGTTCCCTTATAGTAATACTTCTGATGACATTAAAACATACAACGATTTTAATAAAATCACGTCTGCATTCCTAAAATTAAGCGCCTGTTACAAATTACTGTTTCTGACAAGTTCGTTCGTGGAATTTGATGTCAATTTCGCAGTTGCTGTGACAACGCACGTGCATCCCGTGCAAATTGCTTTGTCGGTTTTTAGCTCATCTGGCCTGTAAGGCCCGAAGGGCTTATGGCATGGCATGGTGTCCGGCGTCCGTCCGTCCGTCCGTAAACTTTGTGGATTTTCGACTTCTTCTCCAGAACCATAAGGCCTAGAAAGCTGAAACTTTGTGTACAGACTCCTTGTCTAGTGAGGATTATAAATTGTAGCTTTGGTGACAGGGGTCACAACTTTAAAAACCTTTTTTCATCTTCTTCTCCAGTTCCAAAAGGAGTAGAGAGTTAAAATGATATGGGTAACAGGGGTCACAACCTTAAAAACTTACTTTCATCATCATCTTCAGTTCCAAAAGGTCTATTGAGCTGAAAGACTGCATGTAGACTCCTTGGCCAATGGGGATTCTTGATTGTAGATTTCGTGACCCCATGACCCCAAATAGGGTCACAGGGGTCACAACCTTAAAAACCTATTTTCCTCTCCTTCTTCAGTTCTAAAAGGACTAGAGAGTTAAACATGATATGTGCAGACTCCTTGGCCAATGGGGATTCTTAATTGTAGATTTCGTGACCTCATGATCCCAAATAGGGTCACAGGGGTCACAACCTTAAAAACCAATTCTCATCTTCTTCTCCAGTTCCAAAAGGACTAGAGAGTTAAAAATGATATGTGCAACTCCTTGGCCAAGTGGGATTCTTTATTGTAGATTTCGTGACCCCATGACCCCACATAGGGTCACAGGGGTCACAACCTTAAAAACCTATTTTCCTCTTCTTCTTCAGTTCTAAAAGGACTAGAGAGTTAAAAATGATATGTGCAGACTCCTTGGCCAATGGGGATTCTTAATTGTAGATTTCGTGACCCCATGACCCCAAATAGGGTCACAGGGGTCACAACCTTAAAAACCAATTCTCATCTTCTTCTCCAGTTCCAAAAGGACTAGAGAGTTAAAAATGATATGTGCAGACTCCTTGGACAATGGGGATTCTTTATTGTAGATTTCGTGACCCCATGACCCCCAAATAGGGTCACAGGGGTCACAACCTTAAAACCTATTTTCCTCTTCTTCTTCAGTTCCAAAAGGAGTAGAGAGTTAAAAATGATATGTGCAGACTCCTTGGCCAATGGGGATTCTTAATTGTAGATTTCGTGACCCCATGACCCCCAAATAGGGTCACAGGGGTCACAACCTTAAAACCTATTTTCCTCTTCTTCTTCAGTTCCAAAAGGAGTAGAGAGTTAAAAATGATATGTGCAGACTCCTTGGCCAAGTGGGATTCTTAATTGTAGATTTCGTAACCCCATGACCCCACATAGGGTCACAGGGGTCACAACCTTAAAAACCTATTTTCCTCTTCTTCTTCAGTTCTAAAAGGACTAGAGAGTTAAAAATGATATGTGCAGACTCCTTGGCCAATGGGGATTCTTAATTGTTGATTTCGTGACCCCATGACCCCAAATAGGGTCACAGGGGTCACAACCTTAAAAACCAATTCTCATCTTCTTCTCCAGTTCCAAAAGGACTAGAGAGTTAAAAATGATATGTGCAACTCCTTGGACAATGGGGATTCTAATTTGTAACTTTGGTGACCCCATGACCCCAAATAGGGTCACAGGGGTCACAACTTTAAAAACCTATTTTCATCTTCTTCTCCAGTTGCAAAAGGAGTAGAGAGTTAAAAATGATATGTGCAGACTCCTTGGACAATGGGGATTCTTAATTGTAGATTTCGTGACCCCATGACCCCCAAATAGGGTCACAGGGGTCACAACCTTAAAACCTATTTTCCTCTTCTTCTTCAGTTCCAAAAGGAGTAGAGAGTTAAAAATGATATGTGCAGACTCCTTGGCCAAGTGGGATTCTTAATTGTAGATTTCGTGACCCCATGACCCCACATAGGGTCACAGGGGTCACAACATTAAAAACCTATTTTCCTCTTCTTCTTCAGTTCTAAAAGGACTAGAGAGTTAAAAATGATATGTGCAGACTCCTTGGCCAATGGGGATTCTTAATTGTAGATTTCGTGACCTCATGATCCCAAATAGGGTCACAGGGGTCACAACCTTAAAAACCAATTCTCATCTTCTTCTCCAGTTCCAAAAGGACTAGAGAGTTAAAAATGATATGTGCAACTCCTTGGCCAAGTGGGATTCTAATTTGTAACTTTGGTGACTCTGTGACCCGTAATAGGGTCACAGGGGTCACAACTTTAAAAACCTATTTTCATCTTCTTCTCCAGTTGCAAAAGGAGTAGAGAGTTAAAAATGATATGTGCAGACTCCTTGGACAATGGGGATTCTTTATTGTAGATTTCGTGACCCCATGACCCCCAAATAGGGTCACAGGGGTCACAACCTTAAAACCTATTTTCCTCTTCTTCTTCAGTTCCAAAAGGAGTAGAGAGTTAAAAATGATATGTGCAGACTCCTTGGCCAATGGGGATTCTTAATTGTAGATTTCGTGACCCCATGACCCCCAAATAGGGTCACAGGGGTCACAACCTTAAAACCTATTTTCCTCTTCTTCTTCAGTTCCAAAAGGAGTAGAGAGTTAAAAATGATATGTGCAGACTCCTTGGCCAAGTGGGATTCTTAATTGTAGATTTCGTGACCCCATGACCCCACATAGGGTCACAGGGGTCACAACCTTAAAAACCTATTTTCCTCTTCTTCTTCAGTTCTAAAAGGACTAGAGAGTTAAAAATGATATGTGCAGACTCCTTGGCCAATGGGGATTCTAAATTGTAGATTTCGTGACCCCATGACCCCAAATAGGGTCACAGGGGTCACAACCTAAAAAAAACCAATTCTCATCTTCTTCTCCAGTTCCAAAAGGACTAGAGAGTTAAAAATGATATGTGCAACGCCTTGGACAATGGGGATTCTAATTTGTAACTTTGGTGACTCTGTGACCCGTAATAGGGTCACAGGGGTCACAACTTTAAAAACCTATTTTCATCTTCTTCTCCAGTTGCAAAAGGAGTAGAGAGTTAAAAATGATATGTGCAGACTCCTTGGACAATGGGGATTCTTAATTGTAGATTTCGTGACCCCATGACCCCCAAATAGGGTCACAGGGGTCACAACCTTAAAACCTATTTTCCTCTTCTTCTTCAGTTCCAAAAGGAGTAGAGAGTTAAAAATGATATGTGCAGACTCCTTGGCCAAGTGGGATTCTTAATTGTAGATTTCGTGACCCCATGACCCCACATAGGGTCACAGGGGTCACAACCTTAAAAACCTATTTTCCTCTTCTTCTTCAGTTCTAAAAGGACTAGAGAGTTAAAAATGATATGTGCAGACTCCTTGGCCAATGGGGATTCTTAATTGTAGATTTCGTGACCCCATGACCCCCAAATAGGGTCACAGGGGTCACAACCTTAAAAACCAATTCTCATCTTCTTCTCCAGTTCCAAAAGGACTAGAGAGTTATAAAATGATATGTGCAACTCCTTGGACAATGGGGATTCTAATTTGTAACTTTGGTGACTCTGTGACCCCAAATAGGGTCACAGGGGTCACAACCTTAAAAACCTATTTTCATCTTCTTCTCCAGTTGCAAAAGGAGAAGAGAGTTAAATATGATATGTGCAGACTCCTTGGCCAATGGGGATTCTTAATTATAGATTTCGTGACCCCATGACCCCAAATAGGGTCACAGGGGTCACAACCTTAAAAACCTATTTTCCTCTTCTTCTTCAGTTCTAAAAGGACTTGAGAGTTAAAAATGAAATGTGCAGACTCCTTGGCCAATGGGGATTATTAATTGTAGATTTCGTGACCCCATGACCCCAAATAGGGTCACAGGGGTCACAACCTTAAAAACCAATTCTCATCTTCTTCTCCAGTTGCAAAAGGAGTAGAGAGTTAAAAATGATATGTGCAGACTCCTTGGACAATGGGGATTCTAATTTGTAACTTTGGTGACTCTGTGACCCCAAATAGGGTCACAGGGGTCACAACCACATAAACTTATTTCAAGTTTCAAGTTCCAAAAGGTGTAGAGAGCTGAAACTATATGGGAAGACTCCTTGGCCAATGGGGATTCTAAATTGTAGATTTCGTGACCCCATGACCCCAATTAGGGTAACAGGGGTCACAACCTAAAAACTTTTTTTCATCATCATCTTCAGTTCCAAAAGGTCTATTGAGCTGAAAGACTGCATGTAGACTCCTTGGCCAATGGGGATTCTATACTGTAGGTTTCGTGACCCCATGACCCCAAATATGGTCACAGGGGTCACAATCTTAAAAATCTATTTTTCTCCATTAGATGACAGTCTATGGCAAATTTATTTCTCTTTGGATATTTTAGTGTGGACTTCTTTCACTGTCTATTATTGGCGATCTAGAAAGTGTTGAATAATAATAAATCATTTGGGTAAGGAAATTTATTCAGTAATCGTTACATTTGTTTTGAATTTTTTTAATAGGTTTTCTTGCAATAGGTAACAGTTTAATTTTTAGCTCATCTGGCCTGTATAAAGCAAACTTGATATGATGCCTGATGAGCTACAGAGCCAATGGCTCTATTTTTTAAATCTCGCATTGACATGGGCTATATCATGTCTCTAAATGTGTGGCAAATATTCTGTTATGCATCACTAGGCCCAGTTGTAAAAAAATAGTTATTTCAACACATGTAGCAGTTACACCATCCTAGATAATCCAGCGCTTTCATTCCGATAAATCTACAATACAAGCCCTGGAAAACTTTACGGGGTTTTACCTCAAATCCAATTACTTCCCTTAAGGAAAGAATCAATACCATACAATGACGATTGAATCCGGGGTTTTTTGCTTACGGACTTTTTTATACTGAATACAATTCCTTACATAAATCCATTTCTTTTTAAACGATTGAATAATACTCGGTAGTCTACATAAATACCAATACATTATATATACAAACGTAGTTTAGGATTATATCAAACCATATTCTAATAAACACACTTATAAAACTGTCAAAATTATATGAGGGGCTTCAATCCATACGAATGAAGACACAACAAACGTGTAGATTCAAATCGAACTAAAATTCAAAATTTAAAAGCAGTTATATATGAACAAGGACAATCGTTAAAGTAAGCATTACTTACTTCAATTATCAAACGCTTAGTTATTACCGTTATTTTTTTTAATTTAAACATATTTATTCACGAGAAGGGATTGGGTACAAGTTATTCCAACTTAATGAAACCCTCTCCTATTTAAAATATTGACATAATATATTGAAACGTTGAATACAATATGTACAGTGATATACATGCATATAGACGATGGGTATATTTACAAATGGACAAGGTATAGAAAGAAAAGAAAAAGCAAAAGATACATAATGTATAATACTGGGAAATAGGCAGGTTACATGTATGTTTTTATTTATCAAATCTCTCAGTAAGAGATATGTACTTTTGTACTTCTTTAAAAATGTGTACGTTATCATTATAGGAAAGATCTGGACATCCATTTAACAACAAATCTAAATTTACCTGTGCTCTGTTGTTGCAAATTAATCTAATGTTTCGAAACATTTGATTTCTTATATTATTATACATAATGCATTCAATGAAATAATGATGAGAATTTTCACAAGCAGCTTTGCAATTGCATTCAGGGTGGTCTGAGAGACCTATTCTATATAAATCATCATTTAATTTGCTACTGGAATATCGCAACTGTGTATGAATTATGTTTAGTTTTCTTTTACCAATTGAGAAATAAGTTGGTGCTTTAAATTTTCTTGGAGAAGTATATAATTTAAAACTATTAATAGAATAAGCTTCCCTAATGTACAATGGGAGGTTATTCCACAGTTGTGAGCATGATGGGAAAAATGATTGACTGTAGAGGTTAGTGCGGCAATACGACACGGAAAGATCACGAACGTTTCTAAGGTTATAATTAGTCCTAGTATTAACATGTTGTGGCATAAGGTCACAAAGATATGATTGAGCATTATTGTTATATATCTTATAAAATAATGATAGTTTACGATATATTCTTCTCTCTTTTAGAGACTGCCATCCTGTTTCATAAGTAAGAGATTCTCTCGTAGCATACTTAGGTAATCCCGTAACTATTCGGGCGGCCTCAAACTGAACTTTTTCAATTTTATCGGTTAACTCTGCTGAACAACCATCCCATAGTTCACAAGCGTATTCAAGATGTGGTCTTATAAATATTATATAAATCTTATTGAGGGTATCCCTATTTAACATAAACTTTAATTTTCTCATAGAAGAGATCATCGAGGAAGTTGTCTTCACAATGCTATTAATATGATTGTTCCATTTACAATCAGATGAGAATATAATTCCAAGATGTTTATGGGATTTTTCAAAACGTACAGACTGATCTTCAAATTCCAGGTTAAGATTTTCACATTTGTTCTTAAGACTAAACATAATTGCCTCTGTTTTGCTTGGATTGTAGGTAACAAGCCAGTGTTTAGCCCAACATGATAATGTTTTGAGATTGCCGTTATGATACACTGAACTCGATTCGATTTCTAAAGGTTTTAAAGGGGCAGTAGCAAGTTTTTTGATAATTTTATATTTTAAATATTTCGCTGAAAATTGTAAGTTTATGCTAAATGTCTTTCAATTTGAACTATTAATTTTCATTTTCCTAACATCACCTTATGTTCCCCTAAAACGTGCTACTGCCCCTTTAACTATCAATGAATACTTGATCACGATATGTTTAAAAACTCTGGTCTGGACTGATTCGAAACGACCTGACATTCTTTGAGGTCCTCCCCGATGCTTTTGTGTTGAAAGTCTATGAGCATACAGTTTCCTAAATGACGAGCGTAACTAAATCGAATTCATGCAAATCAAGTTCTTCCATTTTTGTCACAAATTGATATTCGACATGAGATTGCAGAAATGTACATTTACTTATAAAATGCAATAAACACATCAAATTTTTTTTAATTTCTTACAACGTGGAGCATGTATGGCAGTCTTTGCAAGGCATTACAGTGTGAAATTGTTTGCGACACATGTATGTAGATGGATGATTACCAATAAAACATCACCATCTAATACGGAACTTGCTGAAAGAGTGAGCATGGGATTTCGAAAACAATCCCACTTGAACAAAAAGTATTCACAAGTCGACTAAACATATCTGTAGTTTTGTATCATTGCGATGAAAACAGTTGACATTTTCTGCCCAGCATATAAAAAAAAATTATAATTTTTTATTTTGTTGCATTTTACAATAGATATGGTTACATCAATATTGTTATTCTGACTACAGAGTGTCTATTCAGATACAAACAGATAATGACAGGATGACCAGAACTTATAAAATCTATCTATTCCAGGACCAATTAGAGCTGCGGCTTTACTCAAAAAGTAATACTTGTGGATCTCTTCTTGCATGAACCGGAACACGGTACTTTTTTAGATGATCAATAATTGAAAATGATACAGAGAATAATGATAATATTGATTGGATCATTGTTTCGTTTCTGGAAACAAAACAGAACATATTGTTTTGTAAGTGCAAGCTTTACTTGAATCTTATCGAAGAGCCAAACTTCCAGTTCCTGCCAAATCGGGTTTACTTTGCTACAGTCATAAAGTATATGGGCGATTGATTCTATTTGGTTCGAACAAAAGCTACACATTTCAGATATTTCAGCATATAAAAATATCTGACCCATCGTGTTTTCTTGTGACAGTAATGAGATCGGATACGGGCTACAAATGATAGGTTCTTTATGATTCCAAAGAGAAAGGCCCTGTGTTCGGGTGTTCACAGTTGATGTTTCGGTTGATTCGTGGGATATGAATTGTCTCTATAAGTTTTGTTTCAGTACAGGCACGCACTAGAGAGCCCCAATTTTACTTGTGAAATATGTGAGCCATTTTCATCACAACTTCCATCAGAAGACAAATCCCAGCACAGGAGATGCCTGTTATAACCATTAAGGCAACGGCTGAAAGTTTTTCAAGCTCTATAGGTTTGGCACCCCTTTCATCATCTTCTTCACACATGTTATCATTTTCACTTGGCGACCACTTCCGCAACCAGTACTGCAACAAGCCGGTCTCCATCACCCTCAAAACCCTGTCAAAGTAGTAAAATGTTGATAATTTGAACAACTTAAAGGAACAGTAACACTGACGTCTTTTGAAATTTAAATTCTACAAATTTAACCTAGAAATAGTTGTTGATGCGTAATCATTATCTTCAGAACGTCAAACCCGTCTTGATGAAAGGGGTTTCTTTTGAATATTTGTTTCTACAATTTCTAGTAATTTTTTTAGTTTATGCCTAATTATTATATTCAGAGTTCCAAACAAATCTCGATTTTCCATTCTCGTAATCTCGTAATTGCAGCCAATTTTGTGAACATCATTTGCGGTGAGGAAATAGATTTCCGTAGCTTTATCGAGTAGATTAATATAACTTATTTCTCCATAGAGGTAACTCCAATCTTGATCCAACCTCTGTTGTTATACGCCTAGATCCTGGGTTTCCGGTAGATTCAACTAGCCCGATAACTTGTTTTGATACTACAGAGCTTGGATCAGCAATATATCAAATAGTTGAGCCTTTTTCGTTCGACATTCAAAGCAGTAACAATAGTGGTTTTGTCGATTGTAAGACTTATGGGTTATGTTAGGGTTAAAACACGAGAACGAGGTTATGCTTGGGTTTTCAATTGCAAAACCTGAGGAAAGAATGCTGAGCGGGAAGTAAGACCGAAAGCTCATTTATTAAACAAACGCAATCATTTGTCCATATTGTAGTATTTGTAATCATATTTTTAGACTGATCTTAAAAAACGAGAAAAAACAACAAATATCTAGGATTTATGTTTGGCCGTTTTGTTTTAACATTTATTATTGGATAACATTACTTTATACTGTCACTTTAATTCTGAATAAAAACGATTAAATCAGTTTCCTTCAAAATAAGCAGTGTGTTCAAACGACTTTTTGACATTGACATAGCACAAAATGCACGTGCAAAGCATTCTTCGAGGTGTAAGGTTTTACAAATGACAATCGACAAGTCACGTGGTTGATACCGTATTTTGATCCTTTAAATTTATCACAAGTTAAAAGGTGTAACACTGTTAATATCAATTATGAATGTTTGTATGCATTTAAAATTGGAATCAAGTGCAATTGGATATCATAATGCTTTAGGACCGACCTTTTTTTACCGAAATTTGAACTTCAATCAATAGATCGTTTAACATAGCCTTCACTTCTATCTGGCCCGTTAAAGTAGTGGTTAGAGTGCTTACTTACGGTTCAGAGGGTTGAGGGTTCGAATCCCGCACTTTGGAAGCATTGAAACTTTGTAGATTTTTTCAAGATAGTATGGACTTTGGGGTTAGGTTATACATTTGAATATAAACCCCTTTGACTTTGAAATATAAAAACCTTCCAACCCCCAAGTAGGTCTTACATATGAATATAAAAACCTTCCAACCCCCCGAGTAGGTCTTACATACGAATATAAAAACCTTCCAGCCCCCGAGTAGGTGTTACATGTGAATATAATGCCCTGACTTCCCAATGTTAACCCTCCTTGGAGGTTATTACGAGAAAACAAGAGACCTCCGAAACAACAATCTAGATAAAATTAGCTGTAATGTTATCGTCCTCAAAGTCCTTACGTTACGTAATGACTTAGAGGACGATAACATTACAGCTAGTTTTAACTAGATTGGCAAAACAATAGACGAAATCCCCGATAGGTTTATAAGAATACTTAAACATGTAAAACGTATCCTTCTACCTCAGCGTATTTATATTTGCTAAGTTATAATTACCGACTGTGATAGAAAATTGCAAATTTTGATAAATTTCTACGATTTGATCTGCAAAGCAAAATATTAGATCATATTAGATATACGTTGATTTTTTATAATAAATCAGCTTTTCAGCCATATCGGGTGTTCACGATGAACACACGAATGACTGATGAACACCTTGGCATGTGCCTTCAAAGACGATATGAATAAGTACGAATAATGAACATTGGAACAGAACAATGCCAAATGGATGGGTCAACTGCTTCATTTGTGGAAATAATTAGAGTTTGAAGGATGATGCCCTGCCCTACACTGAGAGACGAGTTAAGATACTAATGATGTTAACTTGGACGAGAGATTTCAATAAAAAATAGAGCCATTGGCTCTGTAGCTCATCAGGCTTCATCATCAATTATGCTGTAGAGTGTGGCCAATGTGATTCCCCCTTTGTAGAGGCTTCAGGGTCACCAATCATAAAGTTAAGTATATAGGCGACAATTTTCAGTTTTCTAGGCCTTATACTTTAGGAGAAAAAGATGAAAATAGATTTGAAGGACGTTCCTGTTGCCTTTATTAGGGGCAACAGGGTCACCAAAGCTACAATTCATCATCACTAGTCAAGGAGTCTGTACACAAAGTTTCAGCTTTCTAGGCCTTATGCTTCTGGAGAAGAAGATGAAAATAGGTTTATTAGGGCTTGGCCCCTGTGGCCCTTATTAGGGGTCACAGGGCCACCAAAGCTACAATTTAAAATCCTCACTTGCCAAGGAGTCTGTACACAAAGTTTCAGCTTTCTAGGCCTTATGGTTCTGGAGAAGAAGATGAAAATAGGTTTTTAGGGCGTGGCCCCTGTGGCCCTTATTAGGGGTCACAGGGCCACTAAGGCTACAATTTATAATCCTCACTAGCCAAGGAGTCTGTACACAAAGTTTAAGCTTTCTAGGCCTTATGGTTCTGGAGAAGAAGTCGAAATTCCACAAAGTTTACGGACGGACGGACGGACGGACGGACGCCGGACACCATGCCATGCCATAAGCCCATCGGGCCTTACAGGCCAGATGCGCTAAAAAATGCCTTTGTTTATCAAGCGTTCTCTCCCCACAGAGGGGGATCAAGATAATGACATCTCGATACAGCCTCTGTTCTATTATGCCGACTTTGTGGGATAGAATGGGAGATGCCTGATTGGAGGCAATCAAAGTTAGTTGTGCAATCAGCGACGATGTTCTAAACTCATCCTATTTGCCACTGAATCATGGCAAAAAATTGTGAACCACCCTTTCCATGCGAGAAGCGTTGTCATTTGATAAAGAAAATCAAATGTATTGTGGTGCGAGTTTTTTTCGGCCAGGGGAAGCTGCCGGAATCCAATGATTTAAACGAGTTAGCACAGAGGCTGTATCAACATTTCAGGACTTGATGTGCCTCTGTAGAGAGAGAATGACAGTTGTGTTGCAGGTGACCTTTTCAGGGTAAGAACACGAAAATACATTCGTAGCACCTTTAGCATTCATTAGTGGATAAAAATGTCCGCCTAATGAATATCAGATTGTACTATCAAGGGATCACTAACGCGACTAATTATGAACGTACTCAATGACCCTGTCATCAGCTTATCAGGCAGACATTTCCGCCAATATCAACATTTGGAACATATCGACCGGAAACTGTGTAGGCGACTTAGAATTAGGGATATCGGAGTCTTCGGTTAGTTCCAAAGTGGCTTCATAAACTCACATTACCACTGTGTATAACCGTACACCGGAACTAGCGAGGTGTACGGCGGAGAAATTTTGCTAGCGAGGAGCCGAAATCGGAAGTTAGGTAATATTTTACTTCATAACTTTCAAATAATCAACATCATGTGGTAACTTTAGCACATATACTTAGTAAAATGTATGTGCTTGTCATTCTGTATCCAAGGGACAGTTACAATGACAGTTGCGAGTAATGCTGTTGTTAGTAACATATTTGCTATCTCTGACTAAGAACAGGATTTGACATTAAATAGTTATGTTTCGGAAAGCTATTGACATGATAATAACATAGAAACAGTTGTTTGAAACAGCGATGATTGCTTTTTAAGTGATCCCGTTTGCGATCACGCTCCTCGCTAGCAACATTTCTCCGCCGTACACCTCGCTAGTTCCGGTGTACGGTTATACACAGTGATTACTCTACCTATACATATCTATTACCCGTTCATGTTTAGACTCACGTGTTTAATACAACCATGCACTTTTATATCCGTACTTACATAAAATAAAATATCTCTACAAAAAGACAGTCTGATTAATTCGACCGTGTACGGGGAAAAATTTCAAAATATTGATGGTACCGGGAATCAAACGTGTTCCAACAGAGAGCTTTTCCTCCACAAGGTCTGAATGCAACCGACCTACTCGCATGTTTCTATAACCATTTAGCAGAGACAACACCCAGTTATCAACAAACCAATCAAATCGAGTTTGACGGCTCACGTATCGAAGCAATATAGATCTTCATTAATTGAGATATCCATTTTTATGAAAACTTTTGAATTGAGATAAAGGGATATGTTTACTCAAAAACTTCTATTTCTACATCATCTACTTTAACAAGGTACTGCACTTTTAAATCTCTCCTGCAACCTGAAAAATATTTAACTTCAATTCAACCATCAAATTTAAGAAGGGCTTTAACGAAACTTGTATGTTCAAACGATTTTAAAGTAAATGGAAGTGGTAAAGATTTTATTGACGCTTTATGCGGTTTTTGTGGAAATGGGGAAGAAGATGAATACCATATTCTGTTGATATGTACATGTCCATCTTATCACCATCTGCGTACAAGGTATCTACCTGTATATTATCATAACTTCCCATCAATGTTTAAATTTATGGCACTTATAAATACACAAAATGATCAATTGTTATTTAAATTAGCTCTTTTTTTGTGAAAAAAAGTTTAAGTTACGAAACACCTTAAAGGTTTAAGCGCTCTTGTATATATATATTTATTTATCACATACATCACGACCACTGCAATATTGGTCTCATGGCCATATATACGAAATAAATTCTGTTCTGTTCTGTTCTGTTCTGTTCTGTTCTGTTCTGATATCCAATTGGCTAGATAAGCTTACGTCAGAAATATTTGAAGAGTAGGTGGGCGCGGTAAGACCTTGTCGGAGAAGATTTGAATTGAGTTTGAACACCGATAAAGACACTATTTCAACATTTTTATCCTCGGAGCACGGCAGATTTTGATAAGAATTCAAAGCAAGGGGGACAACTACAAACGTTAGAAGAATGAATTTTACAATTGAAACATTGAGAAAGTAAATGGCATCATTTAACAGTAAGCTTATTTTAAATGGATGGCGTACATACATGTATTGTAGGGTTTTTTACTCGGAAGCAAGCCAAAAAAGAAGATTTTTTACTCTAGAACAAATTAATAACAAGTTAGCCCTCGATGTTGCAGAAACTGTAAGAGAAAGGGAAGAAGAATTAATTTACTCAGGAGCAAACGAATAAATTAAAGGTGAACCCTCAATGAAGCAGAGACTGTAGGCGAAAGGTAAGAGGAATTCGTACTAAGGAGCAAACACATCAATAAAAGGTGAACCCTCGATGAAGCAGACACTGTGAGAGAAAGATAAGAAGACTTCCTACTCAGGAGTAAACGAATCAATTAAAGGTGAACCCTCAATGAAGCAGAGACTGTAGGCGAAAGGTAAGAAGAATTCTTACTAAGGAGCAAACACATCAATTAAAGGTGAACCCTCTATTAAGCGGACACTGTAGGACAAGGGAAAGAAGCGTTCTAAACTGTCTAAACTGTTAATGGGTGGTGTAGATATGTAGGATTTCTTACTCAGGAGCAAACAAATCCATTAAAGGGAAACCCTCGACGAAGCAGAGACTGTAGGAGAACGGTGAAAAGAAGTTTTACTCTTGAACAAATTAATAAAAGCTTATCCCTAGATGAAGCAAAAACTGGAAAGACTAGAAGAATTAATATGCTCTGTAGCAAACGAATATATTGAAGATGAACCCTCGATGAAGCAGAAACTATTAGAGAAAGCTAAGAAGAGTTTTTTCTAAGGAGCAAAGAAACAATTAAAGGTGAACCCTCGATGAAGCAGAAACTATGGGAGAAAGATAAAAAGAGTTCTTACTCAGGAGCAAACACATCAAATATAGGTGAACCCTCTATTACGCAGACACTGTAAGAGAAAGGTAAGAAGAATTCTTACTAAGGAGCAAACACATCAATTAAAGGTGAACCCTCTATTAAGCAGAAACTGTAACAGAAAGGTAAGAAGAATTTATTTACTCAGGAGCAAACGAAAAATTAAAGGTGAACCCTCGATAAAGCAGAAACTGTAAGAGAAAGGTAAGAAGAATTCTTACTAAGGAGCAAACACATCAATTAAAGGTGAACCCTCTATTAACCCTCAGACACTGTAGGACAAAGGAAAGAAGCGTTCTAAACTGTCTAAACTGTTAATGGGTGGTGTAGATATTGTAGGATTTCTTACTCAGGAGCAAACAAGTCCATTAAAGGTGAACCCTGGATGAAGCAGAAACTGTAGGAGAACGGTAAGAAGACATCCTTCAGACGAAACGTGTCGCAAGAGGTTAAATCATAGCTGTCCAATTCGGTAACATCGCTGACATAGCCGTAGTTTTCAGCCCTCACTTTTGCCAGATGTTCGTGAATGCTTGTACCCAACACTGATGGGTCCTCTCTGTATCCATCAAGGATCTTCGACCACAACGCTTTCATTTCAGTATCATTTGTATTCTGAAATTTTGAAAATATATGTTGATTTTAAAGCGGAGATGTAAGCTATTACAAAAATGATCAAAATATAAACATCAATGATATATTTTGAATAACCATATATCATGCATTTTTCATTTTTCATTCACTCTTTTGTATATATTTGAATATGTGTTTTTATGTAATGAATAAAGATTGGCGTTTTTAATTGCTTAAGATGATGTATGAAAATATCTATATTGGTGTGATGATTGTATTGATTGATTGTCCAAAAACACTGTCGATCTTTGATAATAGAAATTATCTGATACTTGAAATTATATTAGATGTCTATACTCAATATTGACTTATTACCCTTATGGAATCATCTATGTACATGTACCACTTAAGGGCCTGTAAATAACATGTATTAATCTATCAATTGTTTTTGAGATATGCAAATAAGTACTAAGCTTGATTATTAAAGTTAATGTGTATGTTCGAAATATTTTTAAGTGTTCACCGAGTAAACAAGGTAAGGATCAGAGATTCTCTAATCTGGTCGTTGGACAAATCAGACCAACCAAGGTACTGAGTAACATGGTCACATTTGTATTCCTAGCCTTAGGAGTAAACCATGCATACTACACTTCTATGCTTTAGGTCAAACTCTTGACATAATCATAACGAGAATCAGTCTTAAATACCACTGCAAAGTATAAGAATTCTAGCCTTTTGCATCGCCTTTTTGTGTCTTAAAGGCTTTTTTATTCTTTTACAAAAAATAAAAATCAGATACCTCCAAAGAGCTGTGCAAAACAGTTCCAGCCCACAAACCAACTTTCAAGGTGTCACTATTCAGTACTTCCTGAAGAGTTTGGTAAGGTAACTCCTCTTCCTGAACCGCTAGGGATGCGATAAGGTTGCCACAATAGGCCGCTGTCATTATCATGACATAGAGCCACCAGAAACTCACAAGGACTCTCCCAGCCCAGGATCTCGGCATATTGACACCACCTGCAATCAAAGGTGTCACACATTTGCTACCTCAATATAATATTGGCACGACTTGCAATCAAAGGTGTCACACATTTTAATACTTCATTATACAATTGACACCATCTGCAGCAAAGGTGTCACACAAGATTGACACTACCTGCAATATAAGATTTCACACAGTTTGATATCACAATAAAAGATTGAAACCACCTGCAAACAAAGGTGTCACACATTCTGTTACTTCATTATACGATTGAAACCAACTGCAATAAAAGTGTCACAAATTTTGATATTTCAATATAAGATTTACTCCACCTTCAATCAAAGGTGTTACACATTGTGTTACTTCAATATAAGACAGATACTACTTGCAATAAAAGTTGTCATTCATTTTTATACTTCAATATAAAATTGACACCACCTGCATCTAAAGGTTTCACACATATTGATACTTCAATATCAGATTGACATCACTTGCATTTAAAGGTTTCACACATATTGATATCTCAGTAAAGAATTTAAACCACCTGCGTAGAAAGATGGCACACATTTTGATAATTCATTATAGGATTGACACCATCTGCAGTAAAGGTGTCACACATTTTGGTATTTCAATATTATATTGACACCACCTGCAAACAAACGTCTCGAGCCCCACATTTTCATATTACAATATGAAATTGATTCCACCTGCAATCAAAGTTGTCATTCATTTTTATACTTCAATATACGATTGACAACACCTTCAATTAAAGGTCTCACACATGTTGATACTTTTACGATCGACACCAACAGTAAATTAAAGGTATCACACATTTTGATATTTCAATATAAGATTGACACCCCCTTCAAAGCTTTGCGGCTGACATAATAAAAGATGCCTACCTTGAAATAACGCAGCTCCGAAGAACAACATAATGGATTCAGCAGGTCCCGGTGACCTGTTACCTTCCTTCTCGTGCAGTTGGTAATAAGGATTGAGGCGTTCAATGATGACATACATAAGGGTAACGATCACAAGCGTTGCTCCACCAAATGCGTACACCTCCCATTTGAAGGGGTCGGTGAGAGCGCTTGATATAGATACGGTTTGCTGATTCTTCCTCAGTAAAATGGTGGTGTACGCCTTGTAGATCGGAGACAGGAAATCAGACACCTCATCACGCTGGATAGTCACACCAACAGGTATGGGCAAGAGATCAGCTTCCTGCGATTAAAATGAGAAAATGATAATCCTACACAGTTCGTCCTCACAGGGCTAAATGATTCGCAAAACTCTCAATCCTGCTACATCTGCGTTTATGTATCCAAATAGCCCCTACAATACCCTGATATATATCTGGCCTGATCTCTCGATTTCAGCCAATGAAATGTAAATGTGCACGAAGTTTGAAGCAAATATCGGTTTCAAGGTATCTCTCTAAAACCACCTTCGTCCTTTTGTTTGCACGGGGGAATAAACTTCGTTAAACCAAGAGAGAGAACACTCAGCTTCGCCTCAGTAACTATTGTGTGAGAGAATAAGTTGTTGGATGCCAATTTGAAGGCTTCTTTAAATGCAAAACCATCTTAAACAAATGCAACAAATAATCGTGATGAAAAGACCCAAGACTGTAGATCATCGGACCATTAACCCTAGGTATCCGAGGATGGCCATGTTTACATACCTCTCGCTGCATCATTCCAATCAATCCAGTAAACTGGCTCGGGTTTAAAGGGTCGTACCGACCCCATTCTGAGTCGGCAGGTTCTCTCACTTCATACCTGAATAAAGAGTTGGGACAAGAAGCGAATTCTTAATTTTTTTAATTTCCTAAAGAATTGGGTATCATGTGATTGCAAAGTGAAATATAAATATCTATAATCTTCTCATTAATCAATTATTCTAGTGCATATGTACTAGTGAGTAACAATGATGATTAATTTCTTAAATTGGATGATTTCTTTTTTGAAAACAATACTCACGTGAAGTTTAGAACTTGTGCCAGATAATTAAGCATATCAACCGAGGCGTGGGTGTAGTAAAAAGAGCCGTTTTCGTTTTCATGTCGAGCTGTGAAGGGGTACCACTGGAAAATTATAGAATTTGAATTTTTGTGCATTCGATTTAAAACGTATACATGTAGAAAACATTATTGATCGTCTAGTCCTGCTTCATGACTGTGTAGTTCATAGGGGCCTTTAATAGAGTCTAGGTCCTAGTTTTACAAGTCTTGATTGACTGAATACACATGAAATGTAAAGCCATTGAAATGAATTAATATATATGGAGGTACAATAATTGTTTAAATATTTAAACACTAAATTTTAGTCTATCGATCGTCCTACAGTGCATGTTAGTTACAGGAGTTTAAAAGCACTTTAAAAATATTGAAATAAAAACATAATATTCTCTCAAAGACAGTTAGCTTTACATATCATTATTTCATTGCTTTAGCTGGTATATTTGTTGTAACTCTTATACAACGTGAGGTACATATATTGAGTATTCTGAAGTACTTTTAGGCTTTCTTGTTGACTGCGATAACTTGTGTCATCTAATATAGGTGTTGTGCAAACAGTTGAACGTTACTAAGCGATTTGTTTATAACCAGAAGATGTAATTTAACAACAGTGACGTCATGTGTACTCTACTTTTGCTATAGGAACACGACTGCGATAACTTGTGTCATCTAATACAGGTGTTGTGAAAACAGTTGAAAGTTACTAAGCGATTTGTTTATAACAAGAAGATGTTGTTTAACAACAGTGACGTCATGTGAACTCTACTTTTGCATGCAATAGGAATCAGTTGATCTGGTGCAACCGAACTGCGCATCGCTTGAAAAGTTCGATTCACCATATGTTTTTTTGTTCTTAATTTTCCTCCGCTGAATACGCTGCAATATAACACAAATTAAAAATGTGAAAAGAAAATATTTCTACCATTCATTCATTCATTCATTTATATACCTTCAGTATTAATGTTAATCGAGTTAATTTGATGTTAATTTACTTGCCTCAAGCATGGCAGTGATAAGTTTCCTTTTATTCAAACCGAGCTTGACATTTGGGAATATCTGGTTGAGGAAATCTTTTTCGTTGGAATCGACCTCAGAAAATCCCCGCCCTTGCGCTGTCCACATCAGTGTATATAGTCTGACTTTCACAAAATGAGATTCCTTCTTGAATCGCTGAAACGAAATAAGCACCTTCATTAACCTGAAAACACGTTTGAAAGTTTTAAAAGTAGGTTCTATAGAGAAAGCAAGAATTATTTATTGATGATCAATTTATGTATTGAAAATGGTACCTAAACCCTGTAGAATATATATTTTTGATAATATACATTTAAAAAATAAAGGGCATTTATATTTAATGTTTTCTTGAGAGATATTAATGAGATAACAGTCATGAGGCATTATGTCATGTTTGTTCTACGTTAAACCATATCTGAAATTACACGTATAAACACAAACAAACTTCCCACTAATCATGTAGTATATCATTTTGAAGATACCCATCACAGTAACTGTCAAATTTAATGGACCAAAAACAATGGTGTAACAGATATGTCAGGTTAAATACAGATGTTGCGTTTAATGACATTAAAAGATTACTGACGATGAAAAAACAACAACAAGAAAGTAAGTTTGTGTTGCATTTGATTGCGAAAGTTTCTTATGATTTTGTATAGTTTGCAAGTCTCATTTCAGTGAATATTTTGATAATCATAATACAAAATTTCATCAAAACGTCTTTAAAATTAACTTACGTCCAAAGGATTAAGCGACGATTTGTCATGTTGTTTTAAAGTTGACAACGTCCTTATGGCGAAGTTATTTATGGCCTGAAAGAAGAAATATACATAGAAGTATACGGTACCCCAAAAAATGGTTGCATCCCCGTCTTAATTGGGAATTATTGTTTCGGTGTTTGTTGAAGATAACAGTACAATCGCATGAAACTTTAAGATGGAGAGATTAAAAAGAATTCTATAGACCATGAATTCGACTGTAAATGGTCACTCTCTGACTCTTGGTACATCATAATTTTTCACTTATTTGTGGTTTAAATGATCCTTCAGGGACTTGAGGTACAAAAAGGTTCAGTATCGCGAACTTCCACAATGCACTTCGATGACAGCTTGAAGTCTTCACCTCACACCCTCGCCAGACGTCGAAATCTTCCTTGTGGCAATCGCTGCTACTCCTCGTAATATGCCTCCTCTGAGGAGGTCGAGGATCTCTTCCTTGTACCAGTCGGCCAAAAGTGTCCCAGAAATGTTCAAGCGGATTAAGATCCGGACTCATTGCGGGTCACGGGAGGGGCGTCAGGGCCTAATAGCTCAGTAATGATGTGGCCTAACAATATCGTCCATGAATACAGGTCTTGTACAAGTGCCTTGTTGTTTAAATGGGACATGGCAACAGGTTCAAGGACTTCCCGGATGTAGCGATCTCGTGTCAAGTTACCGCGTATGGTCACAAGATCAAGCTTGCAGTCAAACGAGAAGCAAGTACTATTGGCATGATGTTACGTTGACATGTTGCATACGATTTTTGGGCGCCTAAAACCCTGTGCCTGCTTCCACAGAGTGCAAAAGAACCTCTATTAACTCGTGAATTTTCTTCCATGATCTTAAAGATCCATATTCAAAATGTAGTGACGTTCAATGCTTTTTAAAAAAAAATTTATTCATTGTATTATGTAAAATTATGCGACCGACTGAGAGAAAGTCAGACCAAAATATATAATACCGGAGACAAATTCCCAACATGACCGGAACGGCAGTCCCGGCATGTCGACATGAAGGCGAATCAAGCGTTGCCATCTCAAAACTGCGTTTCCTTTATATGTTCTTAAAAGCCGTCTTTGTCGACGTTTAGTCCATTTCTTGCATTTTGCGGACCGTTTTTTGCCATTGACGTTTTAGGTTTGTACTGGAAGCGAAAAGATACATTCTTACAAGCCTTAACAATGATCTATTCTCTCTAACGGTGGTGGTACGTGGTCTGGCTGGGCGAAAGGCCAAGGTTAGCGCTTGCGCACTGATAATGAAAGTAACCAGTTTTCCCTAAGTGCGAACGAAGTAAGTAAAGGGTAGCGACGACTCTCTCTCGCCTGGAATCAAAATGATTTGGTGTGAAAAAACCTATTTCTCCAAAATTTCAATATAGACATGTCTTCAGAATGTTTTGCTCTCTTGGTTAACACCTCAGACATTTCATTAATTAAACGTAAAATATATTAAATTGGGCATTTAATCGCTCAGCACTGCATCTCAAATCGTTCTTCAATTACCCACACCAACCGGTTTACGGAATGAATAGCAAAAACAGAATAGAAAAGGGACTTAACTCTAAATACATGTTGTAACAAGAAGACATGGTCATCAACATCCCCACCCAAAAACGTTTTCATCAAAGCTCAAAATATTTTTCTAAAAGGGCTGTAACTCTGTAATAAGTAATTGCATTTACCTCATTTTTGAACTCTATCAAGGTATTGATACCCTTAAGACACAGTACAAATGTTGTTATTCTCTCTTAAACAGGTTTTGAGAAAAGTTGTCCCCTTTGAGGACATCTCCCCTTTGAGGACATCTTCTAACAGAGTCCAAAACACGAACAGGCAATAACTCCGTAAAAAGTAATTTTGCGGTTCTGATTTTCGAACTTCATCAAGGTATTGATACAAAGAGGACACACAGCAAGTTTGGTTAACCTATCTAAAATAGTTTCTGAGAAAAGTTGTCCCCTTTGACGACTCCCTCAAACAAAGTCAAAAATCTCGAAACAAGGGCAATAACTCCTTAAAAATAATTTTGCGGTTCTGATTTTCGAACTCCATCAAGGTATTGATACAATGAAGACACACAGCAAACTTGGGGTTAGCCTATCTTAAATAGTTTCTGAGAAAAGCTGTTCCCTTTAACTCTGCCGGACGGACGCACGGACGGAGCCCAAACCTATATCCCCCTTCCACTTCGTGGCGGGGGATAATAAATTGGCATTCATATTCTTGACATGGTACAGAGTTGAACTTTTATTGTGAAATAGTCATTTTGTTCAGTAATGTTTTTTTGGTAAGATTTGCAGGAGAGTAAAACGCGTTTTTGGACACCTTGTTAATTTAAAACCTGAAATGTATAATTCTGATGCAAAAATTAGCATGTTAATCTCAATACTGTCGCGTAAAGTGTACACGATTTATTTATTACTTGTTCCCTACTAGTTATACATTTGGTGACATTAAAACATACAACGGGTCTTTTTTAAATCTCGTTAGTCATACATTCCCTTAATTAAGCGTCAGTAAGAAAATACTGTGTCTAACGACTTCGAACGTGGAATTTAATGTCAATTTCACCGTTGCTGTGACAACGCACGTGCATCCCATGCAAATTGCAACCCTTTGCTCACTTCGTTCGCGAATAGGGAAAACTGGTTACTTTCATTATCAGTGCGCAAACGCTTAACTTGCCGATTGTGCGATTTTTCACGCCATTTCTTTGTGCATGTTTTCTGGCTAAACGACTAATGGTAGAGTAATGACGTCCAGTTCTTCTTGAAATATCCTTGAAAGAAATTCCGGCTCCTAGAAGACCATTATCCTGCCACTTGACAGCCTCTGCCAGTCTAGTAAACGGCATTCTGGGTTACAATGGTTTAAACGGCTTGTATCAACGTTTGTATTACCCACATTACTGCAAATTTCGGGAATCGTGGGGAGCAAAGTGCACGTGCAGCTTATTGCGTTTGGATGAATAATATCCCAACAAAAACATAATAAAATCAAACCTACTACATAGCAGATTAATGGGTTCAAACAACATTACGGGCTTTGGTATGTGCCGAAATAACTAAGCTTTCATTTCACTTTCTTTACTATACTGAAAGGCAAAAGAAACGTCGCTCTTATGACTCAGTTCAATGACCTTGAATTTTATACGTCATTTAAACCAGATGTAGGATTTATCCAAATTTTTGAGCCATGAGTAAAGCACATTTCTTTACAGCCAATAATACCCATTCCCATACTTTGAGATTGTTTATAGTGATTTTTAACAATGGACAATGGAAGAATGTTAAAAAAGCAGGAAAGTGCATTTTTTGTGCAAGCATTAACAATCAGAATCAATAACAACAATCAGTCTCGTAAGTGTCACAGCGACTTGTGAAGCCGATTTCACAACATTTTGAAAGCGAAAATGACATTGAATGACTCGAAAAATGACGTTTTTCTGTTTACGTTGTAACCCAGTTGTTTTGTTTTAGCGGCAAGTACTGGTGCCTCTAATGATACAGAGATCGTAATGATGTTCTTACACGACCATCAACATGTTTGATGGCATTCAATGATGCCTAACAGGCCACAACGGTCTTCCAAGGTTGATGCTATCTTTTGTCAGACATTTTGTTTTTCACCGTGTACAAAAATTAGTTGGATGAGATGCTCATTTTGGGCGGTATATAACTGTAGAGTTTGATAAGAAATGCACACGCACTTTGATTTTCATCACAATCACTGAAAACCGTGTACCATCAAAACCATGATGAATTAAAACGGATTTTAAAAATTAGCATCAAAGATCATTTTTCCATTTGTTATTTTCAGAAAAATGGATTTGAACATGTTTCAAAATTGATTTTTGATACAAATATCAGTTTTACAATTATGTGAAACATGTCTTGAATCACTTTTGAAATGCGACGTTTCTTTTGCCTTTCAGTATATGTATACGTGATAACATCCGCGGTCGAATTGAGGCTATTTTACGAGCGCTTCGATACATATCTTGAATTGATGACGTTCAGTACTGGTCAGAGATAAAAATTGAATGCGTAAACAGATAATTATCGGAACTTATAACAATATTCTTTTTGTCTACCAAAATCGATTAATTCTAAAAAAAAAACTTTTGCAGAATTTGATCTCTGATTGTATACTCACTCCTTAGCCAAGAGTTGCATTTGCAAATTAGGTCGTCCAATTGTGTAAATAATCATTACTAGGTAAGGAATCGATCACGTTTTACGTATAACTTCAACATAATTGTTTAACTTTTAACTCATTGAAAAGATTTAGCTTAACCACACGTTCCTAGTTCGTGAAAATCGTGGAGAGCAAAGTGCACGTGCAGCTTGTCGCGTTTGGATGAATAATATCCCTATAAAATCACGTTTCAATCCAAACTACTACATAGCAGATTAATGGGTTCAAACAACATTACGGGGTTTGGTATGTGCCAAAATAACTAAACTTTCATGTGGGGTGCAAAACGTTCTTTACTATGCATACGTGATAACAACCGCCGTCGAATTGAGGCTATTTTACGAGCGCTTCGATAAATATCTCCAAGGCGCCCAGTGCTGGTGAGAATTGAGCGATTTGAACTGCTTAAACAAATCATTATTGAAACTTACAACATTTTGTCTACCAATATCAATTTATTATTAAAAACACTTTTGCAGATTTGATATCTGATTTTATACTCACCCCAATGAGCACAGAGTTGTTTACTTGCAAATTAGGTCGTCCAATTGCTGCCACATGATCTAGGTTGGAGTTCATATTTTCTATTGTTTGAAGATGATTTGGGTCAACAACAATCAACCAATGCGCAAAGTGCCGTAACAGCGATCTCTTACCGACTTCTTTGTCAAATAGTTCAGCCTGAAACAAAGAGAATGGTTGTAGTTTTTTTCAGCTAGCGAATAACACGATGTCCATCAGAGAAAATTGCAATTTGTCATGTTTCTGAAACTTTGTCAGACTAAGTAACGGGACATACCTCCGATACACTTCTAAAGGGGTGAATGTACATATTTATGAATATCAATTACGTTTGGTTTTGTTAGACCACTTTGTTAACTTAATATTGTGCTCCTTAGAGGGGCAGTAGCACGTTTTTTGAAAATGTTATATTTTACATCTATCACTGATAATTTTACGGTAATGCTAAATTTAGTATTTTAAGTGTGAAAAATCACATTACAAAAACCAATCATCCACAGCCAGATGATAATAATTGGGCTAATAAGATGGTCTGATCTAGGAATTTGTGGATAAACTATATCTCTCCTATGAGGTCAAAGGTTTAAAGATTATATTTAAGTTATATGTGAAACTTGACCGATTCCTTACAAAGTACTGCTTTAATATACTGCTTTTGCTTCAACCAAAACGGTTTCCGTTGTTGGATTTCAAAATCTGAATAGCTTAATAGTATCTATATTTCAGCATAAATCACTTCCGGTCACATAAATGTAACTTCTAAACTTAACATCGTCAATATATAATACTTTCCGATTAATTTATATGGTACATTACCAGTGCTTCAAACTCCTATTAGGTCCATGTAGATATTTTCTAGTTTAGTTTAAACATATTTTATTCACAAGAAAAGGATTGGGGACAAGTTATCCAACTTAAAATGCCCTCTCCTAGTATGTACAAAATTGATTTACATAATACATAGTGAATACAGACAGCAGACGGTGAACAAGAGTAGAGTAGAGTAGAGTATCAGAAAGAAACAAACATTATTGACAAGTAATTGACATCAAAGAAATCTGTTTGTTTCATTAATGTAAGTTTGTACCAACATAAATAAAGTTTTGTTTTGACTTATTGACAGGTCTGCACTTCCCTCAAGCAAAAGTTTAATATCTATTGTAAGTCCAGTAATGCGCCGTAAAGAAATCATAAGCTTTTCTCTCTGTTTGCTATACAATGTACATTGCAATAAATAATGATATACATTCTCAATATAATAACCACAAGAACAACTAGCAATTGTTGAAATTCCAACTTTGTACAGATCATAATTCAATGAACTCACAGCATATCTTAATTTTGAATGGATAATATCTAATTTCCGTTTCCCAAATGCATAGTATTGTGGGGCAAAGGCATGTCTGTTACCAAAACCATTTTTAAATGTTGATGCCGTTAGTGATTGTCGATGATTGGTTGGTAGAACATTCCAGGAACTAATTGTTGATGGAAAGTAGGAATTCCTTGAATGATTGAGTCTTGTGTATGGATAAGATATATTTTGAGAGTTACGTAAATTATAGTCACATTTAGAGCCGACACTGTTAGGAATTAGATCTGCAAGGTATTGTGGCGCGAATCCATTTTGAATCTTATACATCAATGTTAACTTTCTTTTCCTTCGACGTTCCTGTAATGTTTCCCAACCAGTTTCAAAGTACAGGAATTTACGTGAAGTATGCCTAGGTAGGCCAGTTACTATTCTTGCAGCTTGCAACTGAATCTGTTCTAACTTGTTTATTAGTTCTTGATTACACCCGTCCCAAACTTCGCTTGCGTATTCAAGATGTGGTCTTATAAACATCATATAAATTTTATTAAGTGTTTCTTTACATAACACATATTTCAAAAGTCGCAATGAGGATACCATTTTTGAAACTCGTTTTAAAATATCTTCAATATGGTCCGTCCATTTGCCATTACTGGATAGTGTTACCCCTAAATGTTTATGTGTCTCTACCATTTTTATTTCCACCCCATCAAAAAGTAACTTCGGTTTATTAATATGATTTTTTGTGGAGAATAAAACAGCTTCAGTTTTATCCGGATTGTACTTGATAAGCCATTTTTTACCCCATAAGCTTAATTTGTATAAGTTAACATTTAGTTTTTCTTGCAAAAGTTTATCATTTGCTGCAGAATAACCCAAAGACGAATCATCAGCAAAAAGCCGACTTAAACAATCCAATTCATCTGCCATATCATTTATATAAACAATGAATAAAAAGGGACCAAGCACTGAGCCCTGTGGAACACCAGCGTTGAGTAATTTTGGCTTGGATATTGCTCCATTAACAAACACGCTTTGACTGCGATTACTTATGTAACTAGCTAGCCAGCCAAGTAATTGACCTTTCACACCATACTTTTCAAGTTTCAACAATAATCCCTTGTGCCAAACTCTATCAAATGCTTTTGAAACATCACAAAAAACCATACAATATTGTTCTTTTTTGTCTAATGATTCACAACTCTGATGGTAGATTTCAATTAATTGATGTACAGTTGAATGTCCAGGTTGAAACCCTGACTGGTATTTATAAAGAAGTCTGTTCGATTGGAAATGATTGAATAAATGTTTGAAAACAACTCTTTCAAAAAGTTTACCAATGCAACTGATTAGAGATATTGGTCTATAGTTCGAGGCTAGCGTTGGATCACCTTTTTTGAATAGTGGCATAACATTTGCAGATTTCCACTCAGTTGGATATACACATGATTGCAATGACATATTAAATAACAAACATAGAACATGACTTATTGAATGGACAACATGTTTCAACAGTGTATGATTGATTCTATCGGGCCCTGAAGCCTTTTTAACATGCAAACATTTTATAATATCCTCAATTTCTCCAACGGTAACTATAAGACTATCCATAACAGCACCAGTTCTATTTCTGAAGCTTGGTAGACATGTTTTGTGATCCTCAATGGTTGAAATCGATTGGAAATATTCATTCAATCTTTCTGCCTTTTCGTGATCAGAGAAACAAGTTGGATTTTCGTGATCATTGTTTGATTTAAGTGGAGGTATACAGTTACTCGAGCCAGATTGCTTTACTAAATAGCGTAAAAGTTTCCAATACGAGCTCTTACTTTCAACATATGAGTCCAGAAGGAAGTTATCAACATTTGCATAAAAACTCTCTTTTGCAAAATATTTCATATTGTTAACCTTCTGTCGCTGTTTTTTGAATTTCGTAATATCTGATAATTTATTTGTTCTCGTCGCTTTTTTTCGCAATCTGTCTCTTTTTCTGCACTCTCTTCTTAAATTTGAATCGAACCAAGGCTTGTCATTTGGTCTTATCGTAACCTTCTTTGTAGGAACGCATTCTTTTACAAACGCATTTAAATTATCATAAAATATGTCACAAGCTTCATTGACATTTTCTTCATTGACATATTTTCTAACATTCAGTGCCATCGAACAAATCTAAATTTTGCACATAATTTGTGTCATTAACATCGTGTATTGAATTCTGAACACTGTTGTTTGTACCCAAACATTTAAACACAAGTCGACCGTTATGGTGATTTACTTTCTCCAAGTATTGTCATTATGTCCTGTTAATTATGCATTGGGACATCACAGAGCAAATTCCATATAATAGTTAGAGCTAAAATGTATTTACCTTAGTCTTAAGCGATAAAGAATAATATTGATCATAACAAATAGTATAACTCTCATGACGATCATTGTCAATGTACGAAATCAATTGTAATATTTGTCTTCACGATATAGCGTAAAAGGTAAAACCTACAATATTAATCGTCGTTGAAGATGAGCTGATATTAAAATGGGCAGTAACAATTTTTAAGTTTGAATATAAGGTGATGTCAGGAAAATGAAATAAATTGTTCCAATTGAAAGACAGTGTAATTAAACTAAATTGAGCAGTAATAGTTCAAATATATAACATAAAGTTTAGCCATGCGATTTTTCTTACACAAAATGAATCAAAGGTGTTCACAAAAAATGCAGCCAATAGATTTTTATGTGAATCTTCATACTTTGTCCTCTGACTATGGATGACTGGCTTGCGTACTGAGATTGTTGACACTGTCCATATAATACATATAGCAATAACTTACAATTATCAGTAAACAATTTAAAATATGAAATTATCAAAAAACGTAGTATTTAAAGGGCTCTTACGTCGATTAAAAATTTAAATACAATATAAGTACCTGTTGCAAAACTTCAATTGTATTCTGCAGCCTGCATACCACAACAAATCGTAGGAAAGGTTTAACTTGCGAAATGCCATGACGACTTAAAATATTTTTCAGAAAATGTAGGTTTTGTGATCCTTCTTGAAACAGGAAAGAATCAGAAGGGACACCATTCCTTGCCAGTTGTTCAGTTAGCATATTGGCTTCAATCACTGAAAGAAAATAGATATGGACTTTTTAGAGTTTTCAATTCTAACAAATAGTGCAAGAATTCGCATGTCTTTTAATTCTGGCACTTTTAACTTTTCAAAAATGTTCACATATTTAATGACTACGTTTTGATACGTGATACTAAAACGGAAAACAAATTAATTTTACCAAGTTTAAGTTGTAGAAATATTGTTAATATTTGTCATTAATTTGGCAAGTGGTAAAGGGAAATCATTCAATATCTCCGGCTTTAAAAACCGACTTGTTTTGGTCATACAAGAGGTTTAGTTTTAATATAGAAATTCAATTTATTATTTTCTTGTTTTCTTTTTTTTTGTGAAAACATATTACGTTCATTTGAAAACTATTTGTTGTACTGAATAAAATCCTCGTCATCGCATCATTTTTGTCAGTCTAGATATGTATAGTTTTATATCTTTATTTTCCTTAAATAAAAATTATTAGATTCAAATTAAACTTACCATTTACATCGTCAGTTAGAATGATGACAGATTTCCAATCCAACTTCTCAACAACAAACTTAATATACTCCACGAAGTGCTCATTGGTTGACAGTCGAATTTCATCAAATAGTAACTTGGAGTCCATGAATGACCCAAGTGATTGGTTTTCCGTTGCGATTACCTCAATTGGTGGATGTTTGGCGCCATTCGGAAATACCACAATGTCGAGTTGGTCCTGGAGCTTTTGAACTTAAATCGAAACCTTTTAAAATTATCAAATTTACTTGTTAATTGTTATTCAAAATATGATACCAGTTTCATTCAAATCTGTGTTTATTTTTAAACTTTATAAAATTAATTCCTTTTAGACTACAAAAAGAACGTAAACGATATTTAAAGATAATAAGATTTGTCATACATGTACCTCATTCCATAAAACTGGTTTTGGATAACAATTGGACGTATTTAATCCTAAAATCCAATTTAACTTCGTGCTTTAGACAATGACTTGAAATAATATATTTTAGAATGCATTTCAAATTCACATTTGTGTCAGTCGGCAAAATGCACAAACTTGGGTTGTAAGAGAATTTTGAGTACTTCATGATTCCTGACTTGAAGAAACGTTTATGTTGGCTCACCCATATAATAATTTACTTTGACGTCATATTAAATGACGTCATTTGCAAAAAGGTTGAACAAGACATGTCGGCAAAATGCACAAACTTAGGTTGCAGGAGAATTTTAGTACTTCAAGATTTCTGACTTGAAGAAACGTTTATGTTGGCTCACACGTATAATAATTTACTTTTACGTCATCTTAAATGACGTCATTTGCAAAAATGTTAAAAGAAAATTGAAATTGAAGTGTTTTCACCTCAATTGTAAATACATTTGAATTAACAAATCCTGTTTCCTTTAGTCACTTAGACACTTAGCATTTAATATAAGTTTCCTATATCATTATGACGCATTTATCTACATTGCATAAGTGCTAATGGTACGTTAACTTACATTCCATGCAGGTTTGGTATTCTGTAGAGTTCCGGAGACTCATCCATTTTATCTGGGCCGCGATCTCCGAGACTGTCACCAACTGACTTCCGGATATATCAGGATTTACAACAACTGAAATTTACCATTTCACATTTAAATGCAAATACGTATACGTGCCCAGCAAATCCATTTCATTAATTGCTACAACGGCATTTAAAACGATTCAGTAGAGGAGGAAGGGGTCTTACAAATCATTTGACTTAAATATCGCCAATAAAATTGACTTACACTCGAGACTGATAATATTTATACAACAATAAGGTTATTAGGTGTTTTTTTTATCCAACATAATCAAATATTTATGTTTTACGATTCTTGACAAATGCAACTTCTTTGAAAAACGGTGTTTTTAAACATAATGAATATCTTCTTTGAGAAGCATAATTAGCATATAAATATCTAAAAGTGTTATTCTATAGTTTCTACTCAGAACAGAACATTTCAGGCATTAAATATGTTATATGTCCAAATCAACTTGTCCGTCTAACCAAATAATCTGTTGAAAATATGAAAAAAAAATTTGATATAGATTTCCAAACCAAAACAACAAACATGTTTATATCAAATAACATAATTTTTTAGACAAAAATATTTTTAAAAAACACAACAAACATGATTAAAGAAAATATGTCAACATACCAATATTCAGTAGAATTTCAGCTGTAAAATTTGAAAATAAAACCACACCGTTTAACATACTCCCGGCCATTTTACTCGTCAGCATTGCAATGTAGAGATCACACAAGAGTAATGCTAACAATAATATACATGCGACTACCTCAGATAATAGCAAGCCGTAGCCGATAATGGAATGTAAATATGGCTTTCTATAAGGTTGACTCCCAAAAGTAAGAACGCCTTCTATCATTTATGCTACTACACATTTAATCAATGTTTAATAGTTCTATCTGATTAGTGCTTTAAATGACGTCATTATTCTGATATCGCATTATATGTCTTGGTAGCCTAGTTATTGACTCTTAATTATGTTAAACCTGACAAGTTTTTCACAATGTAACTTAATTCAATAAGATAATTAGGTTGTGAATTATATGCAATTTTTTCAAAAGTATCCAGAAACGATTGACACACACTATTTATTCATTAAATAATACAGCGATAGACACAATTCATTCTGTAGAAACAGGGAAATGTCAATGAAAGTTAAAATATACTGCAAATGTGTTCAAACGTTACTTGTCAAAGTAATCCATTAGATAGGTTTAGGTAAATATTTATATTTGATTCATCAGGAGAACAATAACGGCAAATACAATTGGAAATGTATTCAATAATGGCTCAATAATACTGGTATAAACCGGTATGACTGAGTATTTTATCGGTTAGACTGCAAAATTTATGAAAAGGCCTAAATGTACAGATTTTGTTGTGAAGCATCACTGGTGATACTGGTTGTATTGATCCCCGTTTTTTTCACTGCTTGAAATAATAATGCGGATATTTTATATCGCGCACTTTCCATCTTACAGTGAAGACATGGGGAAGAAAGGTTATATTTTGACGAGTGATAATATAAACTTTCAGCCTCAGGAAATGACAAGGTAATGTCAAGTCGGATGTTCTATTCATTGCATGCTTTTTCGTTGTATTTCTTTAAAAATGTAATCGCACTTACGTTGAGTCAGCTCGAAAGAGAGACCGTGACATAAGCAACAACATGACGTCATCAGCGTGTCAATGCGTCGGATCATTGTTATTAACAGTCACTAGTGATAGATAACACGTTCCAATCTTTTTGTCACTGATCGATGACGAATGATAACACGGTTTATTTTCATGGACAGATCTCGATACTTTACCGCCAATCATATAAAAACCACAATTTATCCCGTACTTTCATAACAGCCACCAAGCGCTAAGCGCGACAATGAAATGTCAGCATTCACTGTGTCCGTAGTGCGTGATGCGTAGTGTGCAATGCGTAGTGCGTATTCAAAACTTTTCACTAAAATAGTAAAAGTTCATTCCATGTACGCGTGATGCGTAGTGCTTGATGTGCGATACGTAATCTGTGATCCCTAGAACGCTCACGGAGAGTCCGAATACGCATCACACATCACGCATCATGCAGGAATACGTACACATAGAATGCCAGCTTAAATTAAGTCCCCAAATATGTAATTTTTTTTTTTTTTTTTTTTCGGGGGGGGGGGATATTAAACATGAACAAAATTTGAATTGTATAAAATGTATTCTTTGAATGAAAGCATTGCCACGGTTATAATGTTCAACCTCTCAACATTGTACATACTTCTTGATTGCAATTATAGTCCAGTCAATCTAAGATTTAACCTCAAACAAATTGCAAAAGAATTAATTTTGCGATATAAATGTCCTTTGACAATGTCTGAATAATATATCAAAAGTCTAATAAATTCGAAGGTGGGGAAACAATTAAAAAACTTGAAATGAATTCACCCCTTTGCCAAAGATATAGTTTGACCCGTTTGGGCCGTCATAAGGACGAAGGGGGACAACATTATTATTATTATACTACATGTATAAGGTGAACGCAATCTGTATTGTTTTATGAAATGAAATGAATACAATCCGATTATTTTCTAAAATAAATATATTATGGTTTTTGTGATATTGAAGATGAAGGTAAGACCGTGACAACGCCTCACCTTTACGAATAATCAATTATTCACCCCATTGATAAGCTTAGATTTTATTGAGTGAAATAGTGAAGAAGTCATTTAGTATATCCAGTGTGTCGGAACCCAAATGTTGATGTATGGAAAGTTGATAAGATAATACTGATTAACATACAATTAATGTATCTAAATATACAAACACATATTTTCATAAGTGCATGATAAATTTACTTTAAATATTGTTATCTGCTTAACACAGTAAGTCAATAAACAAAACTGAATACAATAATTGAAATCGCTTTTAGTGAAGAAGACGAAGTTTTTGTAAACATAAGAAGCGATAAAACATTTATTTGAAATTTTATTTTTCCCAATTTTCTCCAACTGGTGATAGTTTAAACCACATGTATCATCATAAAACATCTCATTACCAAATATTGATTAGTCGTTGAAGAAAGAAATGAGTATCAAGCAACCATGCGGCGAATTTTGTGTGAACATCTTACGTTGATTTACGGTAAGGCTGGATAAGGATTTGCGTAGCTTAAAGAGACAGTAGCACGTTTTCTGAAGATTTTATATTTTCAATTTTTCATTGATATAAATTTTGTACGTTTATGCCAAATGTTTTATTTTGATAGTGTCAAACATCCCATTACACAAACCAAACATCCATAGTAAAATAACAAATTACAAAGATTCACCTAAAGTCCATTGGCGGCCATTTTTGTGTGAACACCTTTAATTCATGTTGTAAAAGAAAAAGGAATCGCATGGCGAAGCTTTACATTATACATTTGATTTATTGCTTCTTCATTTAGTCCAAATGCATTTTCTTTCATTTGGAGTTATTTATTTTCATTTCCTGACATCCCCTTATATTCCCCCTTAATGGGCCCTGCCCCTTTAATAAATAATATTTTAATTGCAAACATAGATAAAATCCTTCCTGGATGCCTATATTACAGTCGTAATTTTTCATTCGTGGAGAACAATTTCGTTTGTGGTAATTTAACCGAAAAATATTTTTTTCGTTTTGGTGCATAAGGTTATGTTTGTTGCCGAAATTAAAAAAAACCCACTGGTTTTGCCGATGATTAAATTCCTGGGTCCCAAATTTGTTCACTGGCAACTATCATTTATAACATGTCATTGAACGCATTTTGGAATTAGGTCCAGTCCCTGTGAAAAATGTACTTAAACGGCTTATACAAAAGACTTGCTATGTCGCGCCATTTTTAAACCACGTAATTTATATGCAAACTAAATATCTCTCAATTCTTATATACACAAATATCAATAACAAAAACAGTGATTTTTTTTATCAATAGATGATATTAATCAATCAAGGACGTAACAGTGTAAAACATCAAGCTGGTGAATACACACTTTCGCACGGATCCACCCGCGCGCTTTGTCAATTGGCAACTCTGCACGGGATGCATGCTTTTCACGTGCTAC
Source organism: Steromphala cineraria (assembly GCA_916613615.1). Taxonomy (NCBI): domain Eukaryota; kingdom Metazoa; phylum Mollusca; class Gastropoda; order Trochida; family Trochidae; genus Steromphala; species Steromphala cineraria. Next base: position 52,410,673 of record OU744724.1, on the reverse strand, counting down.
ATGGGAATTCTCGGCCGTCCTTACGCAATAGAAATACCTTGGCACAATTTTCTTGTCAAATGTTTAGATATCGATTGCTTTAGAACCTCAGCAAATTCGACGTGAAAAGCGTGCAGCACGTGAAGTAGTGTCCGTTAACATAACGGGCGGGTAAATAAGTGCGATTAAAAAGTAATAATCCATCGTCCTGACGTTTTACATCATTCTTTCCCCACAGATGATTTGAGGTACCTCTGTTGAGAAAGAATGGTTTAAGACCAGCGTGACTTTTTATGTGGAAGAATGTCAATTTCTATTGGATTGATATCTTTGGAATATCTAAAAAAATATTTTGTATCCGAATGACAGAATAGAATTGTAGCGCTACAACATTTGCTTATTTTATTGTGTTTAGATCGATTGAGACTCCCATGTTGTGATCGATACGAGTGAACACTATTAATTTCACAATTGACAATCCCGTTTTCTTTCCTAATAATGTTTTATTCTTTTATTCAAACATTTTGAAAATATGGTAATAAAGAAATTATCAAACTCGCGAGTTGTCACATTTTTCTGTTGAAAGTTGTTCAAGTGAAATGATATTCCCTTACTTTCAATTTAATTTTTCAGTCACTGTTGGTTGCAAAAAAGACGATATTGTATTTATCTGTTTCATGTGCTACCGACGGTGGACTTTTTGGACAGTAATGTTTAGTGATGATGATGATGATGATGATGTTAGCGGCATTCTTTTTTTAGGTCAAGATCTTATTTACAGATTTAGCCTTTTTTAAAGTAACAGTTAACCTTAAATTAAGTTTTGAACAAAATCAAGAATATTGGTCAAACTGAAGATGTTTTTTAAGTGCTAGCCGAAAATCCGCTGTTGTTCTTACGCAATCAAAACAATATTAGACACAGTTTCCTTGCAAATGAAGCTTGTTATATACTTAGTCTGATTTCTTCTGCAAACATGATTGCTTGAGACAACTGCCAACTGCAGCTGCATAGAACACGCTCTGTTGAACCAGAATGTCCGCCACCTTTGCTTTATTGTCTGGTTTCACACATCTTACAGCTGGTAGCCATCGTTGATGCCAGACGTCAACTAATTCACTTTCTTTTATACAGAGCAACCTTAAACAGAGAACCTTCTTATTACCTAGCTTTCTAATTTGTCAACATCCTGCTACATCAGCCAAGAAACCAGTTTGCCGCTATCGCTAAAAGGGAATAATTTGATTGGCTTGCTATAAATAGCGATACGGCAGAATACTATAGGAGGATATCAGGGGATAGGTTGTAGCCTAAGGCGGAGACATATACGCTGATGTAGCAGGATGATTTGTCAATATTGTGAAAAATGTATATCCAACGATTAGACACTAGCTTATGCATTATTTGGTAAAACCTTAATTCCTGTGACTGGAATTGTTACGATTTGGGCTTGATGTTAATGAAAGATTCCTTATTTTCAGGGATTTGTTACCTACGTCGATTTCCTTGACATAATTATTTAAAAAAAGAAACGATCCATATTTGTCTTTTTGTCTACAGTATATTACTTTCTTACACTATATTTTTGTTAACCTGAGTATAGCTCTGCTGAGAATCATTGAAGCATTGAAATTGTAATTTTCTAAAACTTTTTGGTTCAATAACATCTTTTACTAAGTTTGCAATATTCGACTCCAACAACTCATTTGCTTATTTAAAATAAAATAATTTTAGAAAAACTAATAACAGAAATATATTGTACAAAAAAGCTCGTTTGTACTTTTTAAATGTATAATATCTTACTGGTTTGAGAAAATTTTGGTGTTAATGCTGTTGTTTGGAAGTCCGATTCCCGTAGGTCATAGGATAGAAACGATCCCCCAAAATATCCAGATCACACGACTTGTTCTGCCATACTTCCCATACATTCGAGTCTCCGATGTAAGCATATTTCCTAGTGAGAACCTGCTGAGATATAAAATCAAAGATTTTAGGTGTGCTTCTTTCAGTTTCTTCAATCAGAGTAGTACGCCTTAATGTTAAACCACATGTTTGAAAGAAAATGGCTGACATGCCGAATGTAGTTAATTTGTTATATTCAGTTAAAGACTTAGTTAGTAAAGGCTGGCTTCATGGCACAATAAAATCATCTGAAGGATAGAGGGTTTGATTGTAGCATTTTTGTCAAAATTCTTTGAATAAAATATCAACAACAGGTAATTACTTTTTGAGAAAAATAGAAGATATTTTAATAAAAGGAAAGTTCAACTCTGTATATCAACAGTCTTGGATTTGAAACAGTTCGTCTTGTAGCTCCTGCTCCTGGTCGCAATTTCTTTGAAAGTCAAAATGAAAAGTATTTGAAGGAATTAGTAAACAATTCTTCATTTGACACAGATTGTGTTAAGTATCACTTTGAACTCCTTGATATATCAATGAATATTTTCCCTACTGTAAATAAATGTGGAGGTTTACAGATTTGTTTATAGTCAAATGTACCAACTCTTCCTCAATTCATCGTTTAATAATTTCTTTACTGTCAAGAAATGTTTAGGCCTACGGGATCTTGCTATAGTCCAATGTACCAGCACCTCGATTTAGATATTTTACCTGCTGTCACGAAATGTGGAGGCCTTCTCATCTACAAACAGAACAGTATTAAGAGCTCTAGAAAAGGAAGAATAGAGAGTGATACACTGAAAATATTCCAAATACCTGAAAAAGGGCAACCATTGCTGATCCTCCAAGAATGCCCGATTTGTATTGCCCACCCGTCTATATCATTTCTGAGAGAGTATTGAAGGGAGAAATATCCGGGTTTACGATCAGGGAAGCAATGAGGTTTCCACTGTTTATCCAATGGGCGGCATATTTTCCTTTGATCTTTTCGCAATGGTAAATCATGTACCAAGAAAACTCGAGCTGATATCTATTACGTCACGAAAATATTACCACAGTTATTTCCGACATGCTTATTCGACAATCATGAAGGAGAGAGGCAGCTTGAGGGCGGAGCTAGCAATATCTGGCCGACGACCTTGAGAAAGTTCAACATTGTTGCAAATTCAAACATGTAGGCCAAGATCAAAGAAATGAAAACCGCTAAGTGCAGAAATTCGGTGGCTGAACTTTTCGTTCATTAAAAGTTAACCACTATCACAAATATTTTTCGAAAAGGACCAAAATAATTCGGTGAAAACAAACAATTCATGAAATTTAGAGCACTGGTTGTAAAACTTACATTTCCAATTAAATGAAATACATCTTCAGAAAAAAATAGTGTTACCTTATTTTAGTAAATACAAGTTGCATATGCCTGCTTAGATGAGAGAAGGCCAGGTCATCCAAAAACCATCTATTTATCATTTCAAATTAAAGAAGGAAAAAGGATCATTCCGACATTCTTCGCTGGACGATTTCTTCAGACTGATCTAAAAGATGATCATGCACGGAGTGTTGATGTCGGGTGAAAGGTCGCAAGACGTTTCCCATTGGATAAAACAGATACATGATTGACACACGGGGCGTATACGAAATATCAGCTTGCTATCACTCACTCGGGGGCTCCGCCCCCTCGTGAGATGATAGCTCGCTGATATTTCGTATACACCCCTTGTGTCATCATGTATCTATTACATATAGCTGCAATAATCACAGTGAAAATCCACCAACATGCCAGAATGGACGGCCAGAAACTGGGAGATAAAACAGATACATGATTGACACACGGGGCGTATACGAAATATCAGCTTGCTATCACTCACTCGGGGGCTCCGCCCCCTCGTGAGATGATAGCTCGCTGATATTTCGTATACACCCCTTGTGTCATCATGTATCTATTACATATAGCTGCAATAATCACAGTGAAAATCCACCAACATGCCAGAATGGACGGCCAGAAACTGGGAGATATGCTCCACCTTAAGGGGAAGAAGTTCAACTTGTTGAAGGAATGTGATGATGGCATATATGTTCATCATTTGATGATGTTTCCTCAATTCAGTGTTAATACACATTGTCGAGAATAGTATCAGTTCAAACAAACATTAGGATGGTTTTGTTATCTATTTCGGTGGTGCAAGGCTACAGTTGACCTATTTATGAAATGTCTCAATTATTTTGATAACAAAAAACAACAGATTTTTCTGTCGGATTCTAACGACGAACCCAACCGCCTGAATCCCAAAAAGTGGATGTACAGAAGCGCGAGCAAAGCTCGAACGTTACAGGTCAACACGACAGTCTGTTATTGATAGGAACAGTACCATGTTTTTAGACAATGAGAGAATGTGTTCTAAAAAAGGTTACATTTCCAAAAACAATTTTTAAATTCCGTCCAACGGCCTCAAATTTGCCAAACTATTGGCAGTTTTCGGACATTCACCAACATAAAAAACCCTTACAATTAGATTAGGTGAATTAATCTGAAACAATTTCTTTTCTCCTTTAATTGAAGAATTTATATACTCTGAATGAAGTTGTATGCAACTATTGTTATTTAACAAAACAAATTAAAAATATTGTACATGGATAAGAGTTTTAGAAATTTCATTGACATTAAAAGGTATGTTTTGCATTCAGTCAATCGTACCATTGGCCATACGTGCTCCATAATGGTACCAAGAGTATATATCTTCAGATCTTCTCCGTCTACACTTTGTTTGCCACCAACAGTGGACATCAACTCCGATTACAGGGAAATGTTGCAAGTGATAAAAGCCAAGTCCTGAAAGGGCAGATATTTGAGAGGGGCAAATATGGATTCAACAAAATGACTTTCATTGTTGGAATATTGCCGGTAAGAATCACATTACCTTTAACAAACATAGATATTGATTAAAAGATACCTTGAACTTTGGCGGCTTGAGAATGTAAACACTGAAAGATGTAGTTCCTACGATACAATATGAACTATCATCCTAAAAATGCATGCTTTGTTTTATCAATATAACTGAATATAAAAGCATCCGTCACTTTAACTAAATGTAAATACATTCCTCTATCCAAGAAAGTTACATAATTCACTAAAATGGTTCTGTATGTGATAGTTGGTGCAATATTTGCGAACTGATTTAGTGCCATTTATGAATAATGTAGTACTGCCAATGTAAACAACTGTCTGAACAATATTTGAATGAAAGAGTGTTCAAAATTTTGCTCAATCAATCTGTATAACTATTTAGTTTGTTAACACAGCAATGTTCCATTTCAGTGGCATCTGTTTGTGTTTAAAAAGGAAATAAATGGAAGGGTAGAATATAGTGGACTTTCAATTGATCTTCTTGAAGAACTGGCTCGAAGATTGAATTTTAGGCAAGTACATGTTTCACTAAAAGTTGTATCTACATGTACAAATACATAACTTCATGTGCTCTACTGGTTATGAGAAGAGGATATCTTTCTTTCTGCCTTCACAATATATTTCCACTACAGTGAAAAAAGTAGAACCGAACCTATGACCTTTTTTGAAACACGATTATCTCCCTTTGCGGAATCGAACGCAGGACTGAAACGGCTCTTTTGGGATGTTTTTTTTGTGTGTGACTGTTTCAATTTTGCAGTGTCTTTCTGTATCTAAATGCCATCTGAAGTTCATATCATATATGCTACTTTAATTGATAGTTCTTCATTTTAGCATGTCAAAGCTCTTTTCAATTTAATAAAAGTTATTTCAAACTAGCAGCTAGACTTTGCCTTTCGATGTCTGAAACTTGGTGTTCCATTATGATATAAGTATATGATAAATAGACTATTTCATTGTTTTTTCCGAATATCATTTTTATCTAATATCGTGAAGTAGGAAAGTCTTCTTTTTTCACAAGTGGCGTATTTATACACCTCTCGATGAGATAGAATGATATTCGGCAAAAGCAATGAAATAGTCCCTATACATGTACATGCTCGATCGTTCTTAACCTAGGCTAGTACATGTAAAGCAAAATTATCACAGCGAGCAACCAGTAAACGATATGTCTTTTTCCTCAGTTATGTCTACAAAGAACCAGATGACAAGGAATGGGGACGAATTCTCAATGGTAAATGGACTGGTCTTGTTGGAGAAGTATCAGAGAGGGTAAATGTTTTACACCTTATTGATAATACACCTATTAGAGCTGCGAACCTTAAGTTTGTTCAATTGCTGGTGCATTTTAGTGAAAATATCATTCATTGGGGTTTGTTTGGAGTTTAATCAACACTGACAAAGGATCCTCAATTGTCCGTTTCTTAAATAACTATGTTTAAACCATATTTTGGGAGTGTCTGGTCATTCGCTAGAATTGAAAGAGAAACAGATCTGGTCATATTTTTGAAATTCTATTTTCTAAATTTTCGTTTTAAAAAATTGGTATGAACTGACTGATAACAAGTCTGCACCCTTACATGAACTTAGTACAAAGAAACAAATATATGTCTTGGACATAAAGATAATTATCATTTATGAAGGACTTTGTAAAACGTTTAAATTAGTGCTTTCGTAATATTGACCCCTGGTCACTTCAATGACCTGCCAAAATTGTTACGATAAACTGATAGGTATGACTGTTAGGTACTTGCAATAAATATATAAAGAGGACGAAAGACTACTTGTCATCCTATCATTCAGATATGTTTTATGTCATGCAAACAGCATGTCAGAGTCAGATATATTTTATTGTAAAGCTGTCATAAATACAAAAAATGTTAATGCCTTTTGAGAATAACTAACTTAGGAGGTTCAAATAGTGAGTTTGACATGGACAATGATTTGAAATGTGTTAAACCTTACAATGTATATCAATTCCTTTGGCCAAAATATCATATCTATAGTTTTATTTAACTATGAAATGCTAACGCCCTTGAGATTCATGTATGTTTTTCCATTCACTGAAACTAAAAGTTAAGATAAACTAAAATGGGTACCATTTTAGTTTATCAGCTACATGTACCGTATATTTGTTTTGAAAAAGTTACTTTTAAAAATGCACAACAACTTTGTTTTTGCCACTCATATTGAGCATTAGTTATGTCATTAGGTATTAGTTCTGTATATATTTCAAATGTGTTCCCTATCCAGAAAATATACCTAGTTGGTTGTCCTCTAACCATATCATTCGACTGAGAAACTGTGATGAACGTTAAAGCCACAGCTACAGAGACCATGCAGTTTTCGTAGAAATTGTTTCAGGTTTCTTTGACACTCAAATTGAGCACTGCTTGATACTTTCCATTTGTTTCTTATCCAGAAAATAGACCTAGTTGGTTGTCCTCTAACCATATCATACGACCGGGAAACTGTAATGGATTTCTCATCTGGTTACACCTTTGATCACGCAATGATAATTTTTGAAAAACAGACCCCAAATGCAAACAAATGGCTGACTCTTGTTGCTCCTCTACGCTACGAAGTCCTCATCTGTATTTTCCTCTCCCTGATTCTCTGCACATTGTTCCTGTTCTTCCTGGAGGAAGTGAATCCTGCCAACTTCTTGACGGATACAAGACTGGCTTCAAGATGGAAGAGATATGGGGATATTCTTTGGTACCATTTTGGAGCACTGATGGCTAATGGTATGTTTTAATCTATATATAGAAGCACAATACCTAATCATAAATTCATTTTCTTATCTCAAACTGAATTTCACACATAGATATATTATTCATATGTAAACAAATTGTAATTGTATCACGTCAAAAGTTTCAATAATGTTGGTTGACATACTTAATGTAAATTAATTAACATCAAACCTAAAACATAAAGTCAGATAAGCATCGTAAAATGACACAATAATGACATCATATCTTGCAACATTAAACATCCAACTTTTGTGAATTGAAATGTATATTGCAAAACGTCACATTAACTTAATAAGCCTTAAAAATTTATATTTTTGTCACTATACTTTCAATATTTGTATTTCATTGACTAAAAGGAGGTGCATATTTACCAAATACAGTATCTGGCCGATCTGTTCTGGCGTGCTGGTGGATTTTCACTGTGATGGTGGCAGCAATATACAGTGGAAACCTTATTGCTTTCCTGGCAGTTAATAGACCAACCCAACCATTTACCTCAATCTCCGAAATGATAAAGTCGGACTACAAGTGGGGTTTACTCGGTGGATCAGCAATTGTCACCCTGTTTAAGGTACATTGCATCAGTTTTTTAGCAGCTTATTCAACTCTTGCAGACATCATGCACACATTTTGTTTACTAATGGTTAAAGGGTTAGTAGCACGCTTAAGGGAGAATATAAGGTGACTTCAGGAAAATGAAAATGAATGGTTCGAATTGAAAGACAATCTATTAAACTAAATGAAGCAGTTATAAATCAAATATATAAATGTTTCGTTCAGCCATGCGATTCCATTTTCTTACACAAAATGAATTTAAGGTACTCACACAAAAATGGCCGCCAATGGACTTTATGTGAATCTTAATAATTTGTTTCCTTATGGATGATTGGTTGTCTAATGAGATATTATATAAATACATCTAGAATTATCCTACAGTTATCGGTGAAAAATTGAAAATATTGAATTTTCAAAAAACGTGCTACTTTCCCTTTAAGATCAAGTATCTACATTTTCGTTCTGCACCTTAAGACTCAAAAGATAGTAATAACAAGGGATACAGCTATGTAATTGCATTTTTTATATTTCAAAAGAAGATAATGTCATTCTGAGTTAATTATGCTCCAATCTATGCTATCATTCCTTTAAGCGATATGCAAGTTATATCATACGGGATATACAAATGTCTTAAGGCATTTGCGGGTATCGGAGAGTATTTAATTTGGGTTTGAGGGTTCAAATTGCCAGAGCTGATTTACGTTATGGTAGCAAATGGTGAAGAATTATATACATATAGCTTTCCTATACTTATCTTAGGTCTTCCATTGAAATTAGATATGTTTCGTGGTTGCTATGCATCTTTAACAAACGCAAAACAGACTAACGTATAATATATGAAGAGAGTATATATAATTCTAATCCTAAGATATCTGCAGATGATGATACAATGTCCATTGATCAACAATATAGTCCATTGATCAAAATCAATTCCAGAATTCCAACGTAAGTGACTACAAGCAGATATGGAAGTTCATTGAGAAGGAATCAGCGATAGATTCTGATATTCAGAGTCTTGATACCAATGTTCATCTGAATAAGGTTCTCTCGGAGAAATATGCCTTTATTGGAGAGACAACGACATGGGATGTTTGGCAAAGGGAGTCCTGTGATCTCGTTCTTCTGGGAGAACGCTTCTATCCAATGACTTATGCTATGGGCTCTCCGAATAACAGCATCCATACCAAAGTGTTCTCAGATCAGTAAGGATTGCTAAGCTTCTTCTAGAACGAATGTTTAACTACATATTTGTTTGCAATTTGGGCTGTTAAATATCATAAGAAATGAAAACAAAATTGCATTAATGATATTAATTAAATACAGACTTACTCGTGTACACAGGATCGAGATTGAGGTGAATAAGTCAAGTTGTGTACAAATACCACTTTTTATTGTTTCTAATTGTTTATAACATATACACTTACCTTTCATTGACCTCGTTAATGAAATAATCTTGTTAAAATTATGGGATTGTTCCTGTCATCAGAAGTGCATTGGAACATCAGCAAGGTAAAGAGGACAATTAGTAGAATAATAACAAGTCTCATGGTTAGAGGGTAGTTGCACGTTTCAAGGGGAATATGAGGAGATATCAGGAAAATGAAAAAATAATGTTTGTTTCTTTCTAATATTCTTACTCTACTTTACGCTTGTTCACTGTCTGCTGTCTGTGTTCACTATGTATTATGTAAATCAATGTTGTACATACTAGGAGAGGGCACTTTTAAGTTGGATAACTTGTCCCCAATCCTTTTCTTGTGAATAAAATATGTTTAAACTAAATGCAAAAATGGTACGAAGTGAAAGACATTTTATTTAATAATATATATAATGCAACGTTCAACTATGCGATTCCTTGTTTTCACAAAGTTAATTGAAGCTGTTCACACAAAAATGGCCGCCAATGAACTTTATGTAAATAATTTTTATTTGTTCTCTGACAAGCATTTAACGTACACATTTTAGTGAATAATTGAAAGTATAAAATTTTCAAAAAAATTGCCCCTTCAGGGTTAGTAGTTACATTGTCCTTGATATAGGAAATTCTGCATTAACATTATGAAATAGAGAAAAACTATCTTTAATGAACCGTAACACTTAAGATAAATTTTGTTGCTACATGTATTACATGTTCTTATTTGTAATTATCTGCATACAAAATATATTGATACTCTCACCATTTAAGGTTACAAAGTATACAAGAAAGTGGATTGGTTGAAGTTTGGCATCAACGATGGTTACCAGCTGTAAGATGAGAGAAACCAGACAATAAAGCAAAGAGGGCGGACATTCTGGCTCTACAGAGCGTGTTTTATGCAGCTGGAGCTAATGTTCTACTGGCAATTCTCATCCTGACAACAGAGCACGTGTATAATAGGAGGTGTAAAGGACAACAGGATCTTTAATGACCCTGTTTGCGGAGAAGCTCACAATTACAAACTTGATAATGATTAAATGAGATTGACAACAAATTAAATTGGATCAAGGTAAATTCAAATAATGTACATGTATATCCTTCATCAATCAATTATTTTGTGCTAGCTAGAACAACGCTTCAATTAATTGAAATGAATATCTACGTAAGGTAATCCTTACTAGTATCAGTACCACGGATTACTGTTAAGGTGGGTTTTTTTTGTAGATGATGCTTCAGGAAGGGATTTACTTTTGGACGACGTTGTGAATAATATCTAAAATTAACAAGTCCTATGCGTTTCGGATTTTTTGACAGTAGACGTTTCTTCAGTCAGAAAGTCTCTCTTCTCTGAACAAAAGACATGTTTTAGTTATATTCATTTTGCAATCTCATCACAGTCAGATAGAACACGCTACCTAAACTTAATGGACAAGATTGATTTCTTAAACTGCTAAATCTATAATTAAAAAGCTTGTATTTTAAACTTTATATTGTTTCGTGAGATTCATCTTTTTCACGACTTTATACACTGGTAGTTCGTTTATTGCTAATTACTTGAAGTCTGAGAGTAGAAAGACGTTTTTGTTCTGTGACAATAAAGGGTGAAAAATACTAGAAATAAATGGATAATTTAAAATGTCCTTTTCAAAAAGACTCGTGACAGCCTGTAACATGTCGTTTTTAAGTGTTCAATCCCCCCCCCCCCCCCTCCCATTTGTAATACTTGAATCCACATACACGAGCAGCTGCATGTTTTCTGTCCACTTGTGTCAACTTATAAGTACATATTCTATGTTTTATAGATATGATTTAAACAAATTTTATTCATGAAATGTATATATACATTGATGGATTGGCCAACAAACTCCAAAGCTTATATCAAGGCCGCTCCGAATAGATATTTACCTGATAGCTTAAAAAGGTCTTAAAGATTAGGACATGTCTAAGACTCTTTGCATAATATAAGTTTGACCCTGTCCTTTTGAAATCGACAGTACTCTGGGAAATTGAATTGAAAAAGTATGAATACACCGGCGTTCGAACCTAATCCAACCAAGGTTTCCTCTCCGCCTGTTCTGATCTAAGCTCTTCTAGATAAACGCAAACATCTATATCAAAATCTTTTGGTACTTGTCTTTTGATAACTCCAATGTAGCATTCATTTTACATGATCGCAGCCCATCAGTTTTTTACAGTGACAATATGATTGGTTAGCTAATGACCACACGGACAAGTGAACTATAGAGGGGAAGCTCCCTAATGCAACACGTTCGATTCTGGTAACGTCAATATTTTGAAACTTTAATCCCCTGGAATACAGTTGATTTTTAATCAGACTGACATTTAACCTATGAATTTTTCCCCTAATATTACCATGATCTTATCAGATCCTACCTTATAACAAATGTTAAAGCATAAACATGAAATGGTTTCCATCAGGTTCCTGAACATTGCACATGTGATATACATTTTTACATTGTTTTTAAAAGAACTCCTGTTATAAATCTTGTTGTTCAAAACAAACAACTTCAGTTCCTTTTATTAGAATTTTATTAAAATTTATTTAAAAAAAGACGAAGCAAAAGAAGAGTATTCAATAACTAGATACAATTTAGCAATGACAGTTTGTTTCATGATTTGACAAATATTTTGAGAAGCGATGAATATAATAAATAATGTTTATATAATATCTACATATCTATCGACCTTACACAAAAGTTTTAGGAGCATTCTGATTGAAATCAATTCTTCACTTTTAAGGATTATTTTTAAAGGGCGTCGCCTTAATTGCATCTTATCAGACTTCTCATTTCTCGCCCGAAACAAAACAATAGATATATGATATAAAAAAAAACAGTTTTAAATCTAAGCATTCATATATACAAGTTAAAAAGTGACAACAATAAACATAAAATAATAAGCGGAATGCAATAAAATAAAAATACGGCTTAGTAAATTTATAATAGAATTAAGCCAACAGATTTAGAATACAAGCATTTCAACAATAATCATAAAATGAAATTGATCATTTGTTACAATAATGCAATGATTGATTATATTAAAAAGCATTGAACAAAAAACCATCAGATTATAATGCAAGCAACGAATGACTTGTAAGATATTTACAGACAAATTACATAAACTCGCTCTATTCTTGCGTTTTTCTTCTGTCTCAGTTTGTCTAAAATGTGAAGGGAAATTCAATAAAGCGAATATTACAGAACAGCACATAGTTTCCACAAAACATAATATTACACAGAGTCTTTGACCCTCTCCCTACATATACATGAATTGCATCTTTTGATTGCGTTTTGCCCTCATGTATCTCATAAACAAGTGACATTATCAATAGAATGCAACAAGCGCATCTCAAGATGTGTTTGACGCAATCTAATCTGTTTAATCATCAGTATCTCTGTCATCATCTTGTTCATCTCTTTCTTTTTGGACATCTCTTATTGCATCCAAGTGATTGTACGTACTATCCAATTGGCCGGTTCCAGGTTCCTGACCAGCAATGTTATACACATTGTCAACATCCGCCTTCAGATGACTGTAAATGTTGTCAACTACTGGTGATTCCTGGGCAACTCGTTTTGCACCCAAGTGGTTGTACGTGCTATCGAATTGGTCATTTTCATAATTACGACCAGCGATGTCGTAATAATTCTCCATACCCGCCTTCAGATGACCGTAGCTGTTTTCAACAACTTCAGATCCAACCTTCTTGAATTTACCTGCTCTGTCGTAGGTGTCATCATCATCAACACCTTTTGCTGAAGGGTTGTTGCTGGCCTCCTTGGATTCATCACTTTGATTTATCTTCATCTTTTTTGGTTTATTAACCTTACTGTACAAATCTGATACGGTATGAGGGTTCAGTGGAGAAGCTTGTGCAGCAGCAGCAGTAGTAGTAGCTTGTCCTACAGACATGTATGATGGCACTATCTCTGTTTCCTCCGGCCCAGGATCATGGGTCAGGTTTCCTGTTCCAGTTTGAAACCGCAGGGCTACCCTGTGTTGCTTTTGAAAGCACATCTTCTCTTTCCTGAAGTTCGATGTATAAGACAAACTAAATCACTTATGAAGATACTAAAGATAGTGTATTCTTAGTTAATTAAATTTATCTTTGTTCTTTTTTTGAATATTTTAAGATCCAATGCTTAGAAAAGATAAGCCATGCATCAATAGGAGAGTGGAATTATATGCCTTCTTTTAGAAAAACAAGCAAGTATACAGAGTCGGCTATGTCTCACACAAAGTGGGATAAGTGGGATGTAGGTCTCTACTTAAATTAGGACAATGATGCACATCAATTAGCAAAACGTTAATTTGGAAACTGATCGATAGCAGTCAGTCGGAGGTTATTTGGTTGATTAATATATTGTATTGTACCCTATTGTTCCAAAATTGAACAAATCTTGACAAAATTAAGACATCTTCAAATGAATTCATCTTTTTATGAACATGAACTATTTTCAATTTACTCATATTTCACAAATGATTTGAATTTGTCTTGAATGATTATAATTTTCAGTTGTGGCTAAATATCTTTGGTTTTTACTAAAGCAAATAGACGATCTAATGAGCATACCTCTTCAAGACGACAATAACAATGGTGAGTAAACCAGCCAAAAGAATAATCCCAAGAGCAGCTCCAATGTAAAGTCCTGAAGAATAAAGGTGCATGTTCAAGGATTGACTGTCCCACAAATGAAAAATCAGCTTCTATGATCATTATTATTATTTATCGACACGGCCATTGATCATTAAAGCCATCCCAGACGGACGGACAGACGGACAGACGGACAGACGGACGGACGGAGCCAAAACCTATATCCCCTTTCTACTCGCGGCGGGGGATAATAAATGGGTCCAAATGAAAGATAATGTATATTGATTAAATGAAGAAGTAACAAATGTAATATATAATGTAAGCCGACCAAAAGTGGCTGCCAATAGAATTTAAGTGAATCTATATTTTGTTCTCTCACTAGGAATGATTGATTTGTGAAATGAGATTTTTGACACTTTCAAAATAATACATTTAGCATTGACTTCCTATTATAAGTGAAAATTTGCAATATAACTTTTTTTAAATGTGCTTCAGCCTCTTTACAAATCTACCATTAAATTATTTTCAAATGATAACTAGGAAAAACATTCTAGTATACCAGTTGATGGAGATCGATGAACGTTGCTTGTTTCATGAAGTGTTGTCATTTGAAACTTTTCTGAAAAAGAGGCAAAGTAGTATGAGTCAACAGAAGATTCCATTTAACCAACTTAATTTATTTTATTTTAGCATTAACCTAAAATTCTACCTTGTTGTATGACGTAACCTTTGAGGTCACGTGAGATGAGCACACAGTTTGATCACTGTACCTAAGGTGATGCTGGTAACGATCGTTACCAACATCCCAAGATGGCGGAAGGAAAGGTCGCTTCGCGAGTATTTTACATGATTTAGCAGTTTTCTATGTGTTTTTAATCAATCTTCTATTGCACACATAAGCTCGTTGGTGGTGTAAATATATTTGATCCACTGAATTTGCATATTAAAGTCCACGTCTTTTGAAATGAGCAACTTAAAAATCGCTATGGGATGCTGGTAACTTACAAATAAGCTGGACACAAGATGTTGGTAACGACAATTGAACGATGTCGGTAACGACGAAGCAGTTTGGTTAGTTCTGTTCTTAGTATGATACGATTCTCGTTGTTTCAACGGGATAAATTATGAAATTCAAGTACATACTTGTCTATGCAAGTTTCAAAGTATCCCACTGACAAAAATTCAACGAAATGACATTGCAAAACAAATAATTTTAGCATCGGAATTGTTTTTTGATCAAAAGAAAATGTAAAATCTAGTTATCAAAATTTCGTTGAATTCAAACGAAAATCAATTTAACTCACGTCGCACAATACGTCTATTTGATTATTCTGTACTATCTTGCTTAGTTGGAATTAATAAAACAAGTTGGATACACAACTAATCACTTAAATTTGAATTTTAACTGATAAATTTGACAGATTTTTAAAGGAAGAGTCGAGCTAGATCAGTGAGTGTTTTGATTCAGTCCTGTCAAACGCTATCTAATTTCACTTTCCTCTGAACGTAGGAGAAAACTCATTTTTATTTTCAATAATCGGGTGTTAAATTGTCCAAATTGGTTTCATTTATGGTGCCATTGGTACAGACAAGTCACTTCAACTACTTGAGAACTCTCCCAAATTCCAAGGTTTTCCGATTCATTCATTACAAACTAAGTTTACAAACACAATTCAATTCTTGAGAAAAATTCCAATAATATTTAAAAGAAAAACAATCGTAAATGACATTGAATAAATGTTTTGTTTGCATGTACAACTTTTGAACCTCTTTTGTCATATCATATGTAAAGAAATAAATGTAAAAAACATGTATGTAATAACAAGTTTTCTATATGTTCGCGTGAACTTTTAGCTAGGGTATATGTACTCTTTTGTAGAAAGGTAAACAAAGCCTTTGATTTTGTTATTATTCGATGTCGCAATCTGTCAGAAAATTAAATCAGTTTGGGACTTGTATTCGGTCTCCATTATAAAAATTTGAACCCTCGCGCTATAATAGAATGCCCTAAATTTAAATAAGATAGTGTATGATGTGTTTTTGCATATACTTCATATTTGATTATAAGTATGTTTCATGATACTGTGTGAAGTATTACATTTCAAGCAAATTTACGTATTCTCAATTAATAATAAATAATGCTACATGATTTCAAGAAATTGTGGTTGTTCGCATGTTGGTGTCAATTGCGTATCATAATCCTGATGTAAATTTTTTTCTTTACAATATTTACACATTGTCAGATACGAAAGATTCATTTGAGTCATTGAGTATATACAAACTGATATTTAAAAACGAAAGGACCCAAGTGTTATGTTCCGATTTTAGATTGTAGCTCTGTAAAAAGTCAAGAATTATCATTTACACGTCATAGTATATATATTTTAAGGAACCATTCTGGCACACCTATATAATATCTTCAACTATCCGATTCTCTACTTAATTCCGTCTGACAAGCCTTACAATGAACTAATTAATTCTGCATTGTCGGCTTTCTCAGTTTTTGTTGGTAATTTTAAATAATACTGATATATGCATAGTTACACATGTGAATATATGATGGTATTTTTTGAACATGTGTAATATTGCATTTGCACCATTCCTTTACTTTATGTAAATTTATTCCTTGTGCAAAAGTACTCACGGGTGCATTTGCGTTTGCATGGCATCATCTAACTTAACATTGACTGTGTAAGGTTTCATTCATACACTGCTTTAGTTTTAGTTTTGCGAGCCAAGAGATTAAGCACTACAGGCAAGTATTCCATCAATCTTTCAATGACTTAAAAATGATATTTTGCCCGCTTTACAGTTCAGGTTAAGCTGGCTAATTGTCAGTAACAAAAAGTAAGTGAACCCTGTTAAAGTAACATAAGATCGCGATTGCGATATATACACAAATAATTAAGCACCCCCTACTTTGTAAAATGATATTTGGTGCTATTGGAATATTTTGATAAATTTGGTGTATTGATGTATGAAATAGTCCAATGATTCCAAGCGTCAGAGGAAAGATTGCTTACATAAAAATGTCTAAAAAATAACGCAGAGATTGGTTGGTTGTTTCGATCCCTTTTTACTTTACTTGGTTCTTAATTATGTAATAGAAAACTTTTACCAAACGCAAGTTAACAAACTTCCATCTTATCACACTGAATAATGCAATGATGTCATAAAAATAATAGGTTAGTAATGTATCTAAAGCCTACTTGTATTTGTGCTATAATAACCTGTATATTCATAACTGGTCGGTGACTTATATACTTGCATAAACTTGAATTATAGGCCTAAAGAGCATATATTCGCGTCGAAAGTCAAGTTGACAAGTACTTGTTTCATTATATTATTTTTGTACATTGATATGATTTAAGAAAACTGCAGATAAAGCGTTAAACGTAAGAAACAATGATTTGCCGTTACCAGCATCATTCACTTCATAAAAAGATACGTTACCAACATCCAGATTTGAAGTTACCAGCATCCCATAGCGATTTTTAAATTTCGAATTCTTCAAAACGTGGACCTTGATACGCTATTTCAGTGGATCAAATCTATTGGCACCACCAAAGTGCATTTATGTGCAAAATAAGAGTTGTCAAAAACACTTAAAAACTGTTAAATCATGTAAAATACTCGCGAAGCGATCTTTCCTTCCGCCATCTTGGGATGTTGGTAACGATCGTTACCAGCATCACCTTAGGTACAGTGTTGATGTCATTAGCGTGTTCATGCTGACCATGTAAGCACGATCGACCACTAGACAGCCCTTGAATTTAGCCCTAAATTGGGACAGGGAAGGGGATTGGGCTTTGTTTCTGTGATGGTATAGTGCGTGTCATTCGACTTGGCCAGGTCAGTCTCTACGTTGAAAGAAAATATTACCATTATTGATATGACAGGATCTACTTTTACTAGATTTTATCAGAAGAATGTGGAACGTTCGGACAGTTTTCCGAGAACTTGGTGGACAAAGTTCAAAGGAGTTGAATTCATTGTTACGATTAGTTTTAGACTGTGCATATATTTCTGTGTGTTATATAAATGCATGCGCAATTGGACACAAAATGTGTTGCCTTTCTTTTTAAGAGGTTCTGGGTTTGAGGTGATTGGATTGAACTTTGAACATTCAAGACAAAGTCTGGAAGACCTATTGTTTTTATCCGATTTCTTCAAGTTTATTATTATTTGTACTTTTTTTGTGAGAAAGATTCTGACCAAACGGCTGCTCCGATTTCGCCCAAACTTGACATGGAGATACCTCTTAACCTGGAATCGACGTGCGAAGCTTTTGGGCAAAATCGGTTCATTCATTAAGGGTCAAGGTCGAATCCAAAATCGAAAATTTAACATTGATTTTTTTTTCAAAATGCACTTAGAGACTTAAATGTATTTTTAAAAGAAGCGCAATGAAAAATAATGAAAAAAAGGAAATCACGGAAAATTCGTAGGTCACGTGGTTCGGTCGCCATCTTGCTTTTAGTGCATTTTCGACAGTTTCCGACCCCACCCACCTTTGACAATCTTCTCCTCTGAAGATACTTGCACTACAGAGCTGAAATTCATACTGAATGTAGCTGAAGTATTGTCGATTTGAAAAAGACCTAACCTTAATACTTTTTGTGCTGTGACCTTTCAAAGTTGACCAAAATCTCAAAATCGCAAACTTCAAGGGCAGATAACTAAGAAACCAGACCTTAGAACTTAATGATTTTTGCATGAGAGTTAGACATGAGCAAGGTCTTCAAGATAAAAGAATAAAATCGCTCGCGAACAGTCACTTCCGGTCAGGAGGAAGGGTCAAACTTTGCATTTCGATAACGGGTGTTTTGGTGGGTATGCTTGAAAAATCCTTGCTAACCAACGACGTATGAAAAATACTTGTTCTATATATCATTACAAAGCCAAAAGAACATACAATATTTGATAAATCTCATTAAAATTAGATTAAACATTAACATTGAAATTCGGAGCATTTAAATGTGGTCAATCCTACTTTTGGTTTGAATGATAATGATATATGAATGATTGACAAATTGTAGTTCATTGGCAATAAAACACTTGGCAATGTTTCAGCTATCATCAGGCAGCAACAAGACTGTATAACCTGAGATGATTCATGTTTGCAGTCATGATGAATTTTCTGTAAAGGCTTAAACGTTGAATATCAAGTGAAATGTGGTCATTTTGATAATGTATTAGTTACTGTTTACCTCTTAGACAAAAAGTCACGTGAAGGTCAAACACTGTGTTAAGGTCAAACAGCAAGTCTTGAAGACCTAAGTACTGCCGCGGCAGTCCTAGTTCTACCTTGCTGTTACCGAACTTAGAGGTCATGTGCCCTGCCAACCCTCCAATTGACAGGATTTGGTTCAATTGAGCCAAGCAGGCTTTAAAGTATAACATTAGACTGCATGCGCATCTCGCATGACCTCATGAGCTGGTCAGCAAGGGGTAGAATTACAATCAAACTTCGTGTAATCTAAGAATCTTCAGTGAAAGATTGTAAATAATTAATTTTCAAAAACGTGCTACTGCACGTTTAAAGATATACCATTTAATTATTGTCTGATGATAACTAGGATGAACATAATGGTTTACCAGTTGATTGAGATCCAGGATAGTTGCTTGTTTCACGAAGTGTTGTCATTTGAACCTTTTCTGAAAATAGAAAAATATAATGATTTAACAGAGGATTCTATTGGCCAACTAAATTTATAATATTGTTTTGAGATGGATTTGTAATTTTCATGCGAAATAAATGTGAAGTTGAAAGAAATGATAACCAACTATTCATAACAGTTACATTTCATGATTCCTTTATGTGCGGTACATGTATGGTAAATAAAGTTATCAACACCTGTTGGTAAAGTGATGGCACAGAGTGATGGATATGTTCCATTGCATTGTATCCATTTGTATTTCAATTCTATTCTGAGGTTAAGAGCCAGGCACATTTGACTTCCCGGATCCTCCGTTTTCAATTGATCATGCCCAGAAACGTTGGTTCCTTGTGAAAACAAAGACAAGGTATTTTTACAACTGTAATTATTCTACTAAAAAGAAGTTAAGAGTAAAATCTATTTTCTACCTGACATTATAAGATCTGAATTCAAATTTCTAAGCAGGAATCTTGTTAAAAATGGGTTAAATATACCATAATGACAACAACTATGTACAAAGCATATGTCAAAGTCAAAACAAAAGTCTCCTGAACAAGAATCAATTCATGCTCAAAGACGGATCACTGAAACTGCATGTATGGAGGTTGTTATGTCTCGGAAGGTGTCATATGAATTTGCAATGAACGCTCTCTCCGGGAAGTTTTTCACTTTTGTGATGTAACAACAACAATGTGCAACGTCCCCGTTTCGAACCAGACAATGATTCCTCCTCAATGAAGAGTTTTTGAAGAAATATAGGTGATATGGGTCATATAGGTTCATTTCATTAGAGTATTAATAAATACCAAAAAAATAATTAAAAAATACATGCATATCTAAATGGCATTGTTTCCTACGAAGATAATGTGATCCGTAAGTGATCAACGTAACATTGAAATGATTTGACATCAGTTGCATTCAAATCTAATAAAGGTAAAAAACTAGCGACAAAGCTACCAATTTTTTGCCGAGATATTGAAAGCCTTGAAGGTGACATGGTTTTTTTAAAAGTATAGTTAGGGTCCTCAAAGTCAACTAATGTTTGTTTAATCTGCCAATGTAGGCTTTGAACAAACATGACTCTGAGTGAAGCAGTCAAAACAGATTTGTTCAAGTTCTGTTTAGACGTTCTTGATCAATTGCACAACAGGCAACTGCTGTATTCCAAATGTATGACCAAATTTGAAGACTTTGAATGCAATTATTCATGAGATAACGTGTTTACACAAAAATAAAAATTGGTAAAAGTGCTTGAGTGACCTTGTAAATAAGATCAAGGTTGCACAAAGTGACTGGTGTCTGCGTTATGCCCCAAAGCTGTGACTAAATCTGAAGATATGAGGTGCAACGGTTTATGAGATATAGCGTTCACAAACGTTTCAAAATGGTCCGGACTTACCAATGGACACCACTGAAAACAATGTCCCTTGTTCTGCGTTGCAGTGGGGACAATTATCAATACTATTTTGACCAAGACTGGAGAGATACTACAAATTTGATAATATTTTGAAACGGACTAACTCTCATAACTGTTGAACCGCAATAGGTGAAGACATAAATAGCTATACATTTTCAAATTCAAAATATAATATGCACGACACATATATATAACTAGTATATATATTGAAAAAGTTAAAAAGTGAAAGTGTGTAATAAAAATGAGAAGACCTTCAAAATCATGACAATCAGTTTCCAAAATAAATATTTCTGCGTCTTGATTTGAAGCTTCTTAAGAAAATGAATACTTGAATCAAATTGAATCAAAGCACTAAAATAGTTTTTATTGCATCTTATGACAACACAATATACAGTAACGAAACAGTAATGGTCAGTAAGCTTTGCTTCAAGCATTATGCATTACTTCCCAAAAAATCTATGGCGATAACATAGTGAAATATGAATATTGGTAAGATTTTATTTAGAATAACCTTTATCAGAAAATACATACATACCATTAATCCATTTTTTCGTAAACCTTCTGTTCAGTCCAATCCAAAATGTTGTGTTCACTTTAATGAAGCCAAGCTTGTCCTTTGTTACATTGTTTCTTTGAACTAAGTTGCACTCCCTCCTGGCAACATGCCATATAGACTTCTTGTAGATGAAGCACAATCCATTTGTGCAGTTTATATTCTTCTTGTCAGCATCTGTGGATATAACAAGTATTGCTTTTTTGTTTGAATCATATGAGTTTCATTGAATTATTAATCTTTGGGTTCGACAAGAGAATGACAAATTGCCATTGTTATGACATATTATTTGTAATGGCCAAATTTTATTCATTTCAATAATTGGTTTCCTATCTCTTAGTTCTTTTCAATCATTTGTTTTCTAAAATATTTCATTCTGCAAAATGTATATTCCCAAAATTTTATCTTTTTTACTCAAAATCTCTTAGCCAAGGGCGGTTAACTCTGATTGTTTTCTGTTTGGACCATGCTTCAGAAGCTAGAGTCAACACTCCATGTTGAGTTAGTCAGTTTTTAGAAAGATAATCCCCAAACAATAATGGTAAGAAAGTAATTTAATAACCTTAAATACATTTCAAATGTTTATTCATTGTAAATTTTGTAAATTTTCCAGAATTTAGAATTTTACTTTGTAAAAGTTTTTGGTAGCACATATACAATTTCATTATTTACTAGTATTTTCACTTTTTCATTTTAATTGGTTGATTTTGTGAGTAATTTGACTAAAAAAAGACCTTTATTTTCATTTTATCTGCAAGTGTTTTGAGAATTGAATAGAAGTTTAGTGAAGAGTTGAGTCCATATACAAGTTGAATCAATTAGTTGAAGACTTAACACAAAGCAAATATGAGTAATAATGTCTTAGAAGATTAATGTTCTCATGTTTGAAGATGAAGAATAATCTGCATTAAGAAGTCGTCTGGAATTTATTTTCTTCTGAACATGACTGTGGTCATGCAAGGTGACCTTGAAATGATTATAGATCTGAGATGCGATTGAGAACTGAGAAATAACATATTGAGTAAAAGAATTGGAATAAAGAAGGACTTTTTATTTGACACAAACAGAATTAACATTATTTGGGCTAAAATGAGTGCCTTTAGAAAACCTAGGAAACAGACCGAAAGATGTCAAGTCTATTATATTGATATGAGACAGAAGAAGATAAGCAGTATTTTGGGGTCTGAGAAAGATATGTGACCAGATAAGTGAGACAATTGAGACATGTATTATTGACAGAAACACCATAGAAGATATTGGTCCATTTACAAGGAATGGCTGGATGGTTATGATGAACTATTTCATATTCGAATCCCTGTAGCTGAGATAAAGAAGTTTTCAGGAAATCCCACCGAATACACAAAATTCATGCGTCAGTTCAGAGTAAAGATTGTTGCCAAAACCGAAACAGATGAGGAAAGGCTTATCTACTTAGAGCAATAACAAGCGGAGAGGCCAATCAGATAGTGTCTGGCTAAGCCTTTATCAAGAGAACTGGCCTGAACTAAAACCTGATGACTCTTAAGCCCTTGACCAATACGCTATTTTTCTGTCTGAATGCCAGCATGCTGTAACAAGTATTCACGCTGTAAAGGTCTTGGATTATCCAAACATTGTTAAGGAGTTGGTTGCAGAGTTGCTCTTTTATCTGTATGACAAGTGGAGGAATGAAGTTCTGAAATGTCGAACACATTTCCAAAATATCACATTTTGCAAGTTTGTGGACTTTGTTAAGAGAGAGGAAAGAAAGGTCAACGATCCTATCTTTAGACGCGAAGCAATGAAGCAGATCAGAAAGCAAATAAAACAAGGTTCTCTATTAACAGAGGCAAGATCAGCAACAAGATTTGCTAAACCCAAGAGTGAGAAGATTGACTAGGCTATTTTCTCCAAGAATGTTTCATCCAAGTCACATAGTCAATATGATCAGCGCTATTATCTACCTTGACAACTGCCATTCCTCTACATAATAAGATGCTTAAGCAACGGAACCACTGAAGGGAATCACAGAATTGTGTAGCCAAAGCAGATTTCGTATCACAAAAAGGAGCAGCAATAGCCGCTAAATGATATTGAGTCAATCCCAGAAGAGCCTAGACCTTGAGAATGATATCAATGACCTTCCTTGTCAACGTGCACTAGGCACATACTGGATCATTGAGGATGACAAGTTCAGTTTCAAGATCTTTATAAGAGAACACTCACAGACCAAAGAGGAATCCTGTCTGTAACCAGTAGCGTCTTTGACCCACCAGGGGTTGCAGCTCCTGTTATACTCCTACAAGAACTCTGCAAAGAAAACCTTTCTTCAGATGAAAAAGTTCCAATTCCAGATAAACTGTTGGGAGCGGGTGATACGGTTGGGTCACCTGCCTCATATCGAGAAGCGGAACATTGATCGCTGCTAAAAGCCTCAGAACTTTGGACGTATCATAGACTGCCAGCTTCACCTATTCTCAGATTCTTCCCTGTTGCTGATCTATGTCTTGAGAATGAGAGGAATGAAATCCACTGCTCATTTGTCATGGCAAAGTCAAGAGTGCCAAGAATCGAACTGACAGCTGCCACAAGAGCAGCTAGAATGAGCAAGCTGATAGAACGAGATCTCAGATATACAATTGCAAGAATATTTTTTTGGACAGACAGAATGTCAGTAATAAGATACATCAGGAATGAGACGGCACACATTCACACCTTTGTAGCATTTGGACAAAATGAAGAGATCTGCAGCCTACTTCATCATCAGCATTGGGAAGGATGAATAGACTGAGAAATTAGAAGAACAAATTTTCAGAGAGATTATGTGCCTGAATCAGAAGAAATTATGCGGGACAGGGTTTAAATCCATGCCAAAGACAAGCACACTGTACAAACTGGACCCAATCTTTGAAGGTATTTTGCGAGTTGTCGGCAGACTTGATAGAGCTCAGCTTCAGCATGTTCGAAAAACCTCTCAACATGCAAGATTGCTACTTATCGCTATCAATAGATCTACTTGTCATTCTGGAAACACAGCCATGCTAGTCACCTTGAGACAGAACTATTGGCTCCCTGGTGCTTCCCCTCTAGTAAAAAGCATCACTTTAAAGTGCATCCTATGCCGAAAGTATAAGGTTACAACCAGATCCAAAAGATGGCTGACCTGCCAGCAAACCGTTTTATCCCTGGTGACCCACCATTTACAAAAGTCGGCATGGACTACTTCAGACCATTCGAAGTCAAGCAAGGACTAGCAGCTGTAAAGCGGTAAGGCGTAATCTTCACATGCCTTACCAGCCGAGCTGTACATTTGGAGGTTGCTCACTCACTAGATACGGATTCCTGCATTAATGCGACACTTTTCTGCGAGATTGAATCCATACTCAATGGACGACTAATTACTCGAAATTCTGACCATCCCTTACCAGCTCTAACGCCTAACGTCTTAAGAGTGAAATGTGTATACCAGGACAATTCTTTGAAGATAACGTGCTAAGAAACTGCTGGCAGAAAGTGCAGTATGTAGCCGACCAATTTTGGAAAAGATAGGTGCGTGAATATCTGCCATTCCTCGAGAGACAAAATTGGTTCAAGATACTGAGAAATACAAGTACGGGGGATATTGTGCTTGTGATCAACAATCAAACCCAAAATGCTTGGGTGCTTGGAAGGATAATAGGCGTTAGGCGTGATAAGAAGGGAATGGTTTGAATCACTGAAGTACGGACAAAGAATGGAACATTTTGGAATTACGAAGCTGTGCACCTTGCTTGAAGTAAACTAGCTTTAGGCATGAGAAAATGAGACAACTTTAATTTGATAGTTTTTCCTGAAAGTCTTTTTGGAACTAAGCTTAAAAGAAAATATTTTGTCTTAACTTTGACCATTTTTATGATAATATAGAAAATGAATTAACCCCTTGTTCCCAATTAAGGGCCGATGTGTAATGGCAAAATTTTATCTTTCTATTCTACTGTAAATCATTATATTTCGCGGGGGTTTAATTTTCACGCAATTCGCGCAAAAGTATTATGCGTGAATATTTAACCTCGAGAAAATATATACAGATATATATGACATGATCGTGGAAACACATTGAAACAATCACAGGCAAGTAAGATGGTTTATATCTTCCAGCCGAGCTAGTCAGGCGAGTCGATGTTTACATAAAAGCATCAATGTCATTTCAAAACAAAACTTGTAAAATAAATTACTTTAGTTTAAATGTTGCATTTTAATGAAAATATAGAGAGAAATGATAAAGAAAATGCAAAATAATGTATCAATAAAAAATATTCATGTACCGAACTACAGGAAATATTCAACACGTGTTAGCTGGCAATATCGATGGATAACATGTGTTTGTTAGTGACGGTGTCATACGAGATGAAACCTCGTGACATAAGGGTAATACATTTTACATGATGAAATATTACAAGAAATTATCAACGAAGTACTCATCTTAGTATTTTCTGTAACTACTGATAATGATATTGGTTTATTAATTTCTGCGTATCTTACCAAAAAATCCAACTGAAAAATAATTTTGGTTAGCCTCATCTTTTACATTTTTTAAGTAGGCATCCATTTCTCTATACACCGGTTACGTCATCTCCAGCTTTGTCAATAAGCTTTTTGTCCTCGACTAGCTGATTGGTCGATTTCAACTAATGAGCCAATGGAAAGGCTTGTAACAATAACATCATTACCGCTACGTTCACTGAACGTTTGTTTAGATATCTAGATGCAAATGATGTGTAAATCGGTTAAAACGAAGCAACTTTTGACAAAATGACATAAAAAGGAAATTGATTGACTGCCATATTGCTTTTACTGTGATGAAAATGATAATCGTTAAAAAATTAACAAAACACCGTAAGTAAACGGGTCCTTTGCTGAGCGGTTCCTTCCTCGTGCTGGAAGAGGGTCGCTTTATAAATGAGATTAATGATTTTGACAGCATTTTCGGAGGATGAGATATAAAATAATATTCAGTAGGTATGATTTGCGCGAAAATACACCGCGCGAATGTGTCACTTTTGATAAATGCACGAAAATAATGCCCAGCGAAAATAAAATGATTTTACAGTATTCTATTTTTGATTTTTCTACCGTTATAGTTTTTTTCATCATTTGTTTTCCAAAATATTTAATTCTGCAAAAATTATATTTCCCAAAATTTAGTTTTCTTGAACCCACATCATTATCTTTTTAACTCTTAGCCAAGGGCGGTTAACTCTGATTGTTTTCTGTTTGGACCATACTTCAGAAGCTGTAGTCAACACTCCATGTTGAGTTTGTCAGTTTTTAGAAAGATAATGCCAAAAACATAATGGTAAGAAATGAATTTGATAACCTTTTATACATTTCAAAAGCTCTTTCATTGAAGTAAACTTTCCATTTGCTTAATTTTCAAGAATTTAGAATTTGTACTTGGTAAAAGTTTTTGTAGCGCACATAAAATTTAATTATTTTCTAGTATTTTCACTTTTCAGTTTTAAATGGTTGGCATATTGTCAGTAATTTGACTCAAAATAGACTTTTATTTTTGTTCCGTTTATCTGCCAGTGTTTTGAGAAATGAATAGAAGTTTAGTGAGGAGTTGAGTCTATATTTACCAGTTGAATCAATTAGTTGAAGACTTAACAAGAAGCAAATATAGATAATAATGTCTTTGAAGATTAAACTTATCATGTTTGAAGAGAAAGAATAATTTGCATTACTGCAATTCTACTGGTCATGCAAGGTGACTTTGAATGATTATGGATCTGAGATGCGATATACAACTGAGAACTTATGAATAGCATATTGAATAAAAGAATTGGAAATAAGAAGGACTTTTTATTTGACACATAAATACTCAGGGGTATTCATAAGTTGACACATTTCAATACTTATAAAACCAATAATTTAAGTACGGAAACACATTTTTAGAAAGTTAAATACATCCAAATTAAATGGGGTGAATAAAGAGTTGTGGTCTGAAAGTTTTAGGTAAAAAGACATTTACCATCTCTTTATATATATATATATCCCATATCAATATTTATGACGTCATAGTGATAGGGACGTCATAAGACAAGTTCAAGGAAATCTACATTTTAGCATCAAGTAATGGTTTAAATTGCTTGATAAATCCATTATCCATCAGTTCCAACAGCAGCGGATTATCGTATTTCATTTTATAAAAAGGAAACACTTTATATTTTCAACCAGAACACTTTTCTAAGTGACTGCTTAAAGGGATAGTCCTATTTTCGGGCCAGTTGATTTGTGAACGATGAAGATTCATCCTTTCACTTAATGGTCTTTTTGTCTTGCCGATGTACAATTCTTTGCATCCTTCACACATTATAACATAGACGACATTTTTGGAATGACCATTCATGTTTTTTTTTACAAAGAAGCGTTTATCTTTAACACTGAAGTCGGCACCCTCTGTGATGTTTATGCAGGTAAAGCATCGTCCGTCTCCACATTGTGGAACTCTAGATTCACCCTGGTCTGAAATGTCAAATCTTGACTTTGTGAGAATATGTATTAAAATTGGTGGTTGCTTACGGATGTTTATGAATCTTGTCTTCTGTACAATTGACTTCATATTCGTACTTTGTTTTATAAGCGGGAGCTGGCTATTGATAATTTGAAGAGGGTTGATATGTGACGGGTTGAAGGTGGTCACAAGGGAAATCTCTCTATCAACAGTTTGAGGATTAACCGTTTGTTTGTCTCTTCTCAACACTTCAAAGCTTAAATTCACTGCCTTTTCAATGCAATCCTTAATAAGGTTTTCAGGGTAATTCTGCTCTAAAAGATAGTATTTCAATTCCAAAATTCTCTGTATCCGCCAGTCATCTCTACATTCTATAGTGCAGATTCTTCTTGCAAGGCAGTATGGAATATTTCTTTTTGTATGTGAAGGGTGGCACGAATTGAAATTCAGGTACTGATGACTATCAGTAGGTTTACAATAAAGATCAGTTTCAATTCTTCCTGCTTCGTCTTTAACAATTATCACATCAAGAAAATTCAGTCTTTTTTAATCGCTTTCCATGGTGAACTTCAGCGACGGGTCCAGACAGCCAAAACCAAAAGCCAGCCCCAACACGCAGCAACCCTAGATATAAAATAATATTCAGTAGGTATGATTTGCGCGAAAATACACCGCGCGAATGTGTCACTTTTGATAAATGCACGAAAATAATGCCCAGCGAAAATAAAATGATTTTACAGTATTCTATTTTTGATTTTTCTACCGTTATAGTTTTTTTCATCATTTGTTTTCCAAAATATTTAATTCTGCAAAAATTATATTTCCCAAAATTTAGTTTTCTTGAACCCACATCATTATCTTTTTAACTCTTAGCCAAGGGCGGTTAACTCTGATTGTTTTCTGTTTGGACCATACTTCAGAAGCTGTAGTCAACACTCCATGTTGAGTTTGTCAGTTTTTAGAAAGATAATGCCAAAAACATAATGGTAAGAAATGAATTTGATAACCTTTTATACATTTCAAAAGCTCTTTCATTGAAGTAAACTTTCCATTTGCTTAATTTTCAAGAATTTAGAATTTGTACTTGGTAAAAGTTTTTGTAGCGCACATAAAATTTAATTATTTTCTAGTATTTTCACTTTTCAGTTTTAAATGGTTGGCATATTGTCAGTAATTTGACTCAAAATAGACTTTTATTTTTGTTCCGTTTATCTGCCAGTGTTTTGAGAAATGAATAGAAGTTTAGTGAGGAGTTGAGTCTATATTTACCAGTTGAATCAATTAGTTGAAGACTTAACAAGAAGCAAATATAGATAATAATGTCTTTGAAGATTAAACTTATCATGTTTGAAGAGAAAGAATAATTTGCATTACTGCAATTCTACTGGTCATGCAAGGTGACTTTGAATGATTATGGATCTGAGATGCGATATACAACTGAGAACTTATGAATAGCATATTGAATAAAAGAATTGGAAATAAGAAGGACTTTTTATTTGACACATAAATACTCAGGGGTATTCATAAGTTGACACATTTCAATACTTATAAAACCAATAATTTAAGTACGGAAACACATTTTTAGAAAGTTAAATACATCCAAATTAAATGGGGTGAATAAAGAGTTGTGGTCTGAAAGTTTTAGGTAAAAAGACATTTACCATCTCTTTATATATATATATATCCCATATCAATATTTATGACGTCATAGTGATAGGGACGTCATAAGACAAGTTCAAGGAAATCTACATTTTAGCATCAAGTAATGGTTTAAATTGCTTGATAAATCCATTATCCATCAGTTCCAACAGCAGCGGATTATCGTATTTCATTTTATAAAAAGGAAACACTTTATATTTTCAACCAGAACACTTTTCTAAGTGACTGCTTAAAGGGATAGTCCTATTTTCGGGCCAGTTGATTTGTGAACGATGAAGATTCATCCTTTCACTTAATGGTCTTTTTGTCTTGCCGATGTACAATTCTTTGCATCCTTCACACATTATAACATAGACGACATTTTTGGAATGACCATTCATGTTTTTTTTTACAAAGAAGCGTTTATCTTTAACACTGAAGTCGGCACCCTCTGTGATGTTTATGCAGGTAAAGCATCGTCCGTCTCCACATTGTGGAACTCTAGATTCACCCTGGTCTGAAATGTCAAATCTTGACTTTGTGAGAATATGTATTAAAATTGGTGGTTGCTTACGGATGTTTATGAATCTTGTCTTCTGTACAATTGACTTCATATTCGTACTTTGTTTTATAAGCGGGAGCTGGCTATTGATAATTTGAAGAGGGTTGATATGTGACGGGTTGAAGGTGGTCACAAGGGAAATCTCTCTATCAACAGTTTGAGGATTAACCGTTTGTTTGTCTCTTCTCAACACTTCAAAGCTTAAATTCACTGCCTTTTCAATGCAATCCTTAATAAGGTTTTCAGGGTAATTCTGCTCTAAAAGATAGTATTTCAATTCCAAAATTCTCTGTATCCGCCAGTCATCTCTACATTCTATAGTGCAGATTCTTCTTGCAAGGCAGTATGGAATATTTCTTTTTGTATGTGAAGGGTGGCACGAATTGAAATTCAGGTACTGATGACTATCAGTAGGTTTACAATAAAGATCAGTTTCAATTCTTCCTGCTTCGTCTTTAACAATTATCACATCAAGAAAATTCAGTCTTTTTTAATCGCTTTCCATGGTGAACTTCAGCGACGGGTCCAGACAGCCAAAACCAAAAGCCAGCCCCAACACGCAGCAACCCAAGAAACAAAGAAACACATAACCAACACGCAACCAAAGGGCATCAATCAGCCAACAAGCCCAAGCGCACACACGTGACAAAAGTGGCCAAAATCTGACATAAGCTATCCCTTGACAAATGCACTCAGCATGAAAAAGACTTTCACACTATTCAGTGATCATCTTGGGGTCTTTCTGATATATATATATATATATAGGTAAAAAGATGAAGAAGTCTTTCGTAAAGTAAATGTAGATATGATAAATAAAATACTTCTGACGACACTACAGATACCTACAGCAGGTGTTGCCTTAAGTATTTTATTTATCATATCTACATACCTACAGCAAGTGTCGTCTGAAGTATTTTATTTATCATATATATATATATATATATATATATTTGAATAAGGAGAGTTGGTTTCTCACGTGAAGAAAGGTTGTATATAAGAAAGAGTAAACATCAGATGGTTCGGACTGGATCAATCTTCTTTAATACGATGAATTCTTTTCGACCATTATGTGGGTCTTGTCAATAATCATACTTGACAAGACCAACATAATGGTCGAAATGAACTCAAACTTAAAAATGATGCTTTGGCAAAGTTACGGTAGCGTAAATAAATTTATGACTCTATAACATGAAAATGTTGATTATGTAATAATTTCTTCAAAGAAAGATCGTCCATGTAGACATTTTATGAAAATCAATTGAATTAATTTTGTAATGCTACTGAAATTTCACCCAAAATAAGTATCGCTGTAGTGAAAAAACTAGGCAATAGACAATGGGTTTAAGATATCAAAAATAACATTAATGATACCACTTGACATAAAATTATCTCTTATCTTACAAAATAAGGAAGTAACTGGTCGTTGAAATGGCATCCCTTTTTTCAATAGTTATTGTCAATCATTGACGAAATGACTGGAAACATACGATTTTTTCTCATTAATTTCAAGGAGTCATTACAGTCTTTTATTATTAAACCATTTGCCTTGAATTTTAGTTTTAGGAGATTTTTCGACTTTGAAGGTTATTAGGGGTTCAAATAGTGACTTTTGACTAAAATTGTTATACTAAAATTTGACCTTAAGGCTCGAAAGAATTGAATTACCCACATCACAACTACCAATAACAACTTTCTTTTCTCAGAATAATGTAACTTGTTTTTTGACATAAAAATACAATACTTTTATGAATGCAAATATCCAAAAGATGTGACTAAAGCTTTCGGCCAGAAAGGGTAAATTAATCAGGCAATGTACACAATGACTAGGCAGAACAGAATAAAAAATGGTTTATTCATAAGAAATACAAAGAGTGATATATAGAACATGAGGCTCGTTAGGGAATGTGCACATTGGCTGGTAATGTCAAGCATTATAGATATCGCCTGATTGTAGACTTTGACTGTAATTTAATAAAACATAATATAACTTTTGTCTGTCTGTACAATTTTGGCATGGGCGGAAATTTTGACTGCAGAAAACAACTTAATTTCAACAAAGTAACACCTGATTTGCTAGTTTGGGCTAATGCTCGCAGAGTTTTTACCGCAATACATAACCACAATAGTGTTGCAGGCTTTCACCCTGCTATTATACTAGCAACCGTGATGTAAGTGAAATACTCTTGTATGCGACGATAAACCCCAAATCACCTTACCTTTTTCTATACACTCGGTAGTAACCTTGGGACTAGAGGTAAGGGCAAATCGTTTTCAACACAAAATATTCTTCTTGGAAGCCAAATTTGATGTAAGTAATAGAACTAAGGAAAATGCATTTGGTAGGTTAAGAGATACGTACCTGTCTCCTCACAAACTGAATATAAGTTGTCTGTGCAGTCGGATGCAACAAAAATTAGATATAATTCTGATTCTATGGTTTTCCAGTATCCGGATACACATTGATCAGTTTCATCAATCTGGAAACCAATATCTGAAACGATCCAATAAAAAAGGGTTAGTAAGTTTTCGTGAAGCGTGTTTTCAAAGATATTTCTGTTATTAAACACGTAAATGTTGTCATGCAACAGAGAATGATAGATACGTGAGAAAGGTTAAGTCAGGATAAAGAAACTACGAAAAGAAAAGCATAGACAAAGCATGTTGTAGACCCAGCATTTAACCTGCTATCTTTCTGCTTTCCGTATTTCCATCATTCCCTTTCTCACTTGTCTGTTTAACAAATATACAGCTTTTGGTTCTACGTTACAATATAAATTCACAAAAAGATATTGATGTACAATGTACATCATACTAATAGTCGATAAATTTAAAATTTTAATTCATATCTTCAATTTATTTATATTGTTTATATCTATCCATTTATAACAAATTGATCATTGCTCATAACTAATTGATGGTCCTTGCTATAACTTACCAGTTTTGTAAACAGACAGTCCATGTTCATTTCCACAAGATTCCGCGAAATTACCAGGGCAATGATCTTCGGTGCCGGGTTTTGTCAAGTGCTCAATTTCGTAGTAGCGCAAACAGTAACATTTTGTGTCCTGAACAGAAAGTTAAAATGTTTTCATAACAATCTATAGTTCAGTGTTCACATTGCTAAAGATCTATTATCTTTAGGACACGATTTACACATATTCATTCTCTGATACAATTTTAGATAAATAACTGGTTTTACACAAAACAAAAAATAATACATATTCATATTATGTATTTTTGAGCCATGAATTCTTCTAAATTCTGAATTAAATACTTCAAAATATGATATCGATACCTGTCTGGTTTTGTGTGTCAGTAAATAATAATTAATATTTCATATAATTACTAGAGAGAGCAAGAGAAAACAATTCTTTTTTCATACAATATAATGATAATCATAAAGTTGATATCTATATGGTTTTTTTTCCAAGCTACACACATCATTACCCTAAAAGGACTGTGCTTTACATACAAATCATTCAACTGTAGAAGAGGTTCTACATGGTAAACATACACAATTTAATAGAATTAAAAAGATAACATAAAATGTTATTTAGGTAGGCTTGTGATACAACAAGTAACACAGGTACGTTGAAAAGGATAAATGTCTTTTATCACTCGCCCGTGTAAGATACCACGGTGTAATATTTATAAGGCAATATTAAACTAGGGAAATACAGTAACGCAAGTAAGACGCCACAGTAGTTTGTTGCTACATGTATGACGTCACAATGTAAGCGTTCTGTGAAAGTGGCTGCCGAGTCGAGAAAATGTAAGTTTAAACACTCTATCAAGTAATAAAACATGTCTAACTTTCCTTCAATTTAATACTATTTTTATTAAACTCGTGAATTAACACAGCTTATTTATTTTTCATTGATCTAAATATTTTACCACCAATGTTATAATAATAAGTAGTATTAAATTGAAGGTCATTTAGTGCCCTCTATATATCCAACCGTCTTATATTTGAGGCTCGTGGTTCCTACACTATATCCAACAATAAATTGACATACAGATACGAATCTTGCAAGCATCTGAGAATTTGACGTTTTCATTACTATTCAAAAGCCAAACATATTTACACTTAGTCCAATGTAGATATAGCTTCGGCAGTGTCTGTAACATTGTGCCAATGAGTTCCCATCAAGGCTTCTCGACTCCCTAAACACTACATGCTCTTTCACAAGGTATCCAATATGTTGAAATGGTGAGCTGTTATCTGGAAAATAACAGGAGAGTGTGGTTAAGTATTTTGTTCCTTCCTAAAGGGGTAAATGTCTGATTCCTAGATATGCTCTCTTTGCCTTGTGGTCATCGTATTTCTAACTGTTTATTTCAATTATACCAGAAGAAATGAGAACGCATCACTGATAGAAGTTTCTTATGTCTTGCAAGTCCGAATTGAACATTGACTCGTACCTTTGGATAACCTCTCATAATTTTCAGAACTTAATCTTCTCTTTCACCCATTTAAGCGCTTAGTAAAAACTGTTTCCATGGAAACCAGAAACAAAATAAAAAACCCAAAATAGCAAAAGGCACCGTCTTCCTCTAGATCTAACCATATTCCAAGTATAAAAATAATATTGAACAAAACTGAAAGCATTTAGGAACAATGGAACCAAGGAACCACAAAACCAGGGACGGAAATGAAATCATTTGTCTCCCTCAGAGCTTTGAGGGGGACAGAATGACAGATGGAATCGAAGCAATAGAGTATTAACCAAATCCATTGCATATTCTCTCAAAGTAACCTATACTGTTATAAACAGCAACTGCAATGTAAACCAAGACATGATATTCTTTCTGAAAATGTTCTTTAACCCTGTATTAATATCCGATAGATTCCATAACCTGTTCTTGACCATTCATCGTCATGTGTAAAATAGCTGAAAAATTGCTGACATTACTTTAAACCCAGTCCACGTACTCAAACCTGCACTTACGTCTAAATCACTAGTTGCATTTTGGATATGATTTAATCAAAATACATATAAAAGAGCACATTCACCCTTCAGAATGATAAATGAAAATGTAGTTCAAACGAATCCTTAGTCCTACCTTCCCACCTCCACTCTGACGACGCAAAGGCGCCAATCCAATAGTACCTCTCTTGATGAAGGTCTTTCGCGTAGGGATTGAAGCCAGGCTTCGGTATAAATAGATCACCGTTGAACTCTGTCTTGCAGTTATCCCTTGCTTCCCACCAGCTCAGTTCTTTTGGCACAACTGTGATGTTTACGGATGCTTGAAAATAAATGTTAACTTTTTACTCAACCTTTAAAGAATAAATGAGAACAAGTTATATGGATTTACAACTTCTTAATTGCAAGAGTGCGACGTTTCGGTGTCGGTACTAACACCGTTTTCAAGCAAGTGATACAGAGCATGATATGGTATATAATCACGTCCATATCATGCTCTGTATCACTTGCTTGAAAACGGTGCAAGTACCTACACCGAAACGTCGCACTCTTGCAATAAAGAAGTTGTAAATCCATATAACTTGTTCTCATTCATCTTACCAACTTCTAAATGCCTCTTAAACAACTTTAAAGAATACATTTAGGTAGTATCGCCTTCGAAGGCTCCAGTTATTCTAGACATTGTAACAAGACATGGTCAAATAAACAGTGTCTTTAACAGACATTTCGACATAATCTATTTTCCAAGTTCGAGAAATTGACATGGTTTTTTTTCAAAATGCTTTTAGAGACTTTAAACTTTTTTGAAAAGATTCGCGATAAAAAATGAAATCATGACAAATTTGTACGTCACGTGGTATGGCCGCCTTCTTGGTTTTAGTGAATTTTCGACCATCTTTGACCTCACCCACCTTTGAAAATCTCTGAATATACTTGCACTAGAGAGCTGAAATCCATCCACAATGTAACTGAATCATTGTAGTTTGAAAGATATAAAATGAAAGGTCCTAACGTTCATACTTTGTTGCTGTGACCTTTCAAAGTTGATCAAAATCTAAAAATTGCAAACTTCAAAGGCACATTACTCAAAAACCTAGCCATGGAATTTTATGATTGTTGTATGAGAGTTAGATATTACAAGGTCTTTAAGACTAAATAGTCATTTCTAACCGCCACGTTGTGTCAAATTACATTAAATAAGTAAAACACTCAAAATGGTCGCAGAGACATAAATTATGTACAAAATGAACCGCAATGGCATATCAAGCGAAAACGTCTACTTTGACAAACTTGTAGGTAGCATAGTGTTTGAGTTTGGAGTGAGTTTAGTTTTCAATATTTAGCCAGCAATAATGCTTTCTAGTGTCAGCTGTGTGGGGTCAGGCGGAGGCCGAGCTTGCTGTGTATTGTAGCTTGACCAAGCATGTGGCGCTTGAGTGTTCTAGACTTGCTTTTAGCCTGCTTTAGTTATTCATGATTTTAAGTGTATGGTCCTTATATATACTTTGTTTATGTAATGAAATCGGTTGAATCCCTTTGTCGTTGCATGCGACTATATTTCTTTCTCATATAAGGAAAAATCAGGATGAGTATATCTGACTTCCAACTTCTATTTCATTTCCTGGTTAGGCCTGTTGCACAATACATCATATAATCTGTACACGAAAAAGTAATTTTCTCGAAGATGACAACAATTAATGGTAGCTTACATTATTTTTTTGAAATTTCCAATCTAAACAAATATGGATTAGTTAGAATTAAAAGACCTGCAGGACTTTTCGTTTTTACATTTCTACAAAACTTAAAAGGTTCAGATGGACAAAAAATTATTTTTCACATACACAGCGTTCATTAAAATATATATTATAATAATATACAAACATTTACTGAAAAGTGTTTATATATTCTCAAGTCATTCTTAGAAAATGATATTTTCAGTGTACTGCAATTTGAAAAATA
This sequence comes from Steromphala cineraria, assembly GCA_916613615.1. Taxonomy (NCBI): domain Eukaryota; kingdom Metazoa; phylum Mollusca; class Gastropoda; order Trochida; family Trochidae; genus Steromphala; species Steromphala cineraria. The sequence goes on along the minus strand of OU744724.1, from coordinate 52,373,364 downwards.
AGTTTATTATTCGCATCAACAAGCTATTTTAACCTAAACTCTTTGGAAGTAGTGAATTTCTTACAGAATTTATCTAATTGATGAGAACATTCAAATAATCAAGACAACATCATACATGTAACGTAACATTTATATGAACTTGCTTTAATATATAGCTTAGATATTGCAAATAGCTGCATTGGGTATATATCACATTCCCTATGCAGAATCGTATTGATTTAAATATCTAGATTTTTACTGGCTTTAAGATTTACGTTTTCGATGACGTCATACTACCATTTAAATCAAAAATTTTCAGCTCCAAGCGTTAATAATAGTTTATGTTTTCATCGATAATTTTAACATATGAATTTGTATCTATGTCTTTGAGTAAATTGATTTGATTTGAATATCTTTTCTGCCTGCACACAAGCATATAGCTATGCATTGATCAAGATAAAGAGTTACCGAAAATGTATCCAAAGTATTCACAAGAACTAATCCAGTCTAATTCTTGATTTTTGTACCGTTATTTCTATGAGTTCGCTTGAAATTGTAGGTCTCAGGCCCTTTAATAAGTCTTTGTAAACCTGTAAGGATCCGAGAGAAGAAGATTCGGTCCTCAGAGAGCAAAAGAAAATATGTACTTTCATTTGAATTACTATTTATTTTATGAAAAAGGAAGTTAAAAAGGAGTAAATACTCATCCTTGTCTCACTCCAAGTTTTACTTCAGAAGAATTAGAAAAAATTGTACACATTTGACACTTTCAATCTAATTAATAGAATACACAACTGTCTGTGGAATCAAGGTTGTTTCAAAATCAACACCGATGATATTATTTGATCCAGAATTTTTCAACTATTGCTGAAATAATACAAGTTGAAACAATGAGCTTACCACAGATGTGTTATGACTCCTAGACTTATATCATGAACAGAAAACTCACCTTGTACAGGCTGAAGACACAATATGATCAATAGTTTGAAATATCCATGATTTGTACTGCTCTCTCTTTTACAATAATGCGCCATGTTTACAAACCAAGAAGTATAATAGATGATTCTATGATTTCCGATTATGAAATGTAGCACTTGGGCTGCACTAGACGTGAGGAGAAGGATCCGTTTATTATCTACTTCCTTGATACATAGATGTCATAATGTGACTCATATAAATATCCCTTTCCTGAAATGATTTTTTCATATACTACAGTATTAAAGTTTTGTTGGATGGGAAAACATTTGGTCATAAAATGATGAAACAGAATTGAAGCATTTGAAATTGGAATGTACAACTAAGGCTTCAATGAAGGAACAAGTAGAAAATCTTTGAAATGTTGAAAAACACCTACACTATACAAAGTGTGTTCAATTGAAACAGTTAAAGAGGATTTATATATTTAACGAGAAAAAGGATTCCAGTCAAATATAATAAAATATTTTCTTTATACATGTATGTTTGTACTTGAAAAATTGAAAACAAGAGTCATCAGAAGATGACATATCCCACCGGTTTCACATGATCGTAAGATGTAAACCTTTGAAAGATAATTGTAAATTTTTCAAGCAAGGTTCAAAATAGTATAAGCTAATATATATGAAACGAAACCTTTCATGAACAGAGTCCAAATAAGAGCCGTTTCCATAGTAATAATAAAAAATAAAATTTTCAGAAATGTGAAAATATCAAAAGGCACCACTTCTGTAGGTGGGCAATACACATGTAAAGTTTCAGAAAGATATGTGGACTGGTTTTTGAGTTCTGCCCCGGCAACGAAACCTTTCATGAACAGAGTCCAAATAAGAGCCGTTTCCATAGTAATAATAAAAAATAAAATTTTCAGAAATGTGAAAATATCAAAAGGTACCACTTCAGTAGGTGGGCAATACACGTGTAAAGTTTCAGAAAGATATGTGGACCGGTTTTTGAGTTCTGCTCCGGAAACGAAATGATTACGGACGGACGGACTGACATACAGACGGACAGAGTGATGACTATATCCCACGGTATTACATACCGGTGGGATGAAAATTGAAAACATGTTGTGAAAAGCATCAGCTTCAAGTTATGTATACAACATTTGTAAGTTTGTTTTTTTGGTGAAATTGAAACTTATTAATCATCTTTACAGCAGTGTCACTCCACAACTACAAACTACAACCCTTACAAATATGGTACAAGAATGATTTCTCTCACTGTGTTTTTTACGTATGAGGCTAATATTCACATTCTGAGATTTTAAAAAAACACCATCAATAATCTTAGTACTTTATCAATTTGTTTGATAACTTAACTTTGATTAAAGATACTGGGGTTCTGTGGAAAATGAGAGGGTCAAAACCATATCAAAAAAATTAATCTAACACTAAGATCAAAGTAGGTTTCTGGATAACAGTCACGGGAACATTTTGTTAATGAATTTCCAAAAATATTTCTGAAAGGAAGTTGTAAAATGAAGAGATTTCATCCTGATCCGAAATGGCTTTTGACATATTCTGTAGGAGCAACAGCTGTTATAATTGTGATAAGAACATAACTAAATATATAACAAACACGTTGATTAATTGGATATGTCGGTTAAAAAATCAATCAGCTTCGCGATGTCTGATTCAAGTCAAAATACATAAATTCAGTTTTCTTTACAAATCACATTAGATGACTTACATAAGCTGTAAATGAGATTATATAATATTGACATAACATGACTTTGCTTTGATGGGTAAATGAGCCAATAATTTGATGCATATTTTTATCATACATTTTTAAAAAATATGATCTATTCAACTTACATGTACCAGAACATGTTTATTTCTTCATCTCATATGTCCATATCCACTCTGACACCTCCAAGCCACCAACCCAATAGAACATGTTTGGATCTAAGTTAAGGATCAATATGCTCCCTCATTCGGTCAATAACTTGATGCTTGTGATGTTTGATTAACCATTTCCCTACATTATCCTTAGATATTTATTTATGTTTATCCCAAGTATTTTTGTAATTGCTATATAGTCCTGAGGCCTCTTCAGTGCGGAAATAAAGCTTGATTGCACTTACCACTTTTGCCTACGATTGTTGTAGCGCAACTCCCCGTATATTTACGTCTGTGGCGTCATAAACCCATTGTTCGTGACGTCACTGTAGCCGGCCGTGAAAGGGAGGCAGGCTGTTTTCTCTCAATATCTTTGCAAGAATAAAATTGAATAGAGAACCCTCGGACGTATGTCATAAGACATAAGATGATTTCAATACTTTTTAAATATCGTGTACTAACTCCTCAACGCAAACATACTGTTGTTTCATTGACAATGAGTTGACTGGGAATAGCAATACAACAGCCGTGTACAAGGAATGCCAACAGAGACTACACCTTATGAGGAAATTAAGATCTGTCAATGTTGATGTTGTGAAATTGTCTGCACTTGCTTTGTGCAAAGCGTTCTTTCTCATGGAATGCAGTATTGGTACGGATCTCTCAGTCTTACAAATGGAAACAAGATAATCAAGATTGTAAATATTAATCAAAGATTGCTGGCACCAAACCTGAACATCCTGCGTCAATATATGATGAAATAAATTCTAACACATGCACAGCAAAATATGACTTACACTCTGAATATTCTCTTTTGCCATCTGGACAATGGTTTTAATGTTCCTTACCAAGGTCAAATCGAAACAGGCAATCATTTATTCCCTCAAGTATTTCAATTGTGAACAAGAGGTCTAAACTTTTTAGTGCTTTGTGCTGTTCGATCATTAATTTGGAATCTCACCCAAGTGTCTTCTAATATCAAATATATCAACACAAGTTGATAAAAGTAACAAATATTCTAGGCTTGCCGAGGATATTTTACTTTTATCAACGTGTGTTGAAATATTTGATATCAGAAGACACGAGGGTGAGATTCTATTTATCATCCAAAATCATTTTTAATCTCATTTGCATGAAAAATGTACAACTTTGAACACTGCATACCTCTAAAACTCCTAAATCAGTGATGTCATAGCACTGTGACGTCATGGTGTTTGTGATGTCATAACATTGTGACGTCATTGTGTTTATGATGTCATAGCATTGTGACGTCATTACTGATGATGCAAAACGTTGTGATGTCATGTCCCTCCTGAGGACAGGGCATTGTTCAAAATCTACTGTCAAAGCGATATCCCCTAGGAGATATTGCTTGATCTCCCACAAGCGATATCTCCTGTGGTACACAGTTTTGGATGATAAATATTAATATCTGTGTGTGTTGATATTTGTATCTAAGTATAATCAGTAATTCTTCTTGTTAAGTTTTACATGTATCGTGTCATGCTCTGTCGAATGTAAGAAGAATTCCCTTTAAGGTAATACAGTATTATCTTATATTTTCTTGCAATGGCTTAAAGTAGTGTTTGTACGCCATGTTACATTTGATATTGACACAAAACAAAAACAACTAGTCAATGAAATGATTAACGATTACTCTTTATTATCAACTTCAATTTTAACAAATATTTCAGCTGCTCACGACATGCTTTAGAATAGTGATTTACCAATATTGGTTCTCCGTTTATACAAATGACCTTATCTAAACTAACTCAAATAAGAGATACAAACAGGAGGCAACTAGCATTCTCTCTTCGTTATTCGTTATTCGTCGCAAAACAACATGATGGCTGTCTGCCTAAAGTCTTTACAAAGAGGAGGGTAATTGCTATCTACAATTACATACATGTATTTTTAATATTTACTTTGACCCAAGTGGCATGCATTTTACATTGATAAATCTTGAACAAAATATTATGAAGCAATTCTGATAAGTGTGCAAGTCCTTTGCGTTCTTAAGGACATAATAACACAGCATGTCCCTTGTATCGGGACAGTATTACATCAATGTTGTCAAATAAATGTTTTACTATTTATCAATATAATTTGTTCTGCATTTATGCTAAAATACGTGGATAAATAGAGGATATCTGTCTTTTCTTGACTAATACCATGTTTATCTCATCGAGTGAGGTAGAAAGGTTATATTTTCACGAGTGGCGCAGCCACGAGTAAAAATATTTATCTTTTCTACCTCACGAGATGAGATAAACATGGTATTTGTCAAGAATTGACAGATATTCTATTTATTATATGATGAAATCCTTCTAATTACGTCAAAACAAGCCAATTTCATGTTGAGCGGCCGCTTGGAAGAGCCCGTCACCGCGGTAACAGTGTGACGTCATAGGAGAATTCATGACGTCAGACCATTGTAACATGACGTCAAACTCTTGAACTTGACGTCACTGGAGTGGTGATAAAGTTTATCACCACTCAGTAGAGTGACGATAAATGTTATCACCACTGTAGCCAGATAGAGGGTTTATTTCACTGATAGAACAGAGTATCTCACCTTCAATCATATAATAAATGTCACTATTTCTAACGTACTTTGCAATAAACCAAGGACTGAGTCTAAACTTGCGTCCAATGGCATATGAACATACACTGTAAAGTTAACGGTACATGTACAGATTTTAGATAAATAATGTTTTTTTTAAATTTTTATCAAATATATTTTATTCAATAAAGAAAGGCATTATTAACAAGTGATCAAACTAAGGTAACCTCCTCCTAAGTATTTAAAAATTGATAGATACAGAGGGATACATGAAACATGGAAAATAGTATAATACAAAATAGTAGAAAGATATTTACAAAAGTAGGTATGTACCAGCTGAAGTTAACAGAAGCGTTTGCTGTTTAAAAAATATTGCTGGATTGCTTTGAAAATGGCCTGATTTTGTAACAATGAAGCCTAATCTAAATTTACGGCATCATCATTAACATATGATTTCAATACATTTAACATTCTTACGCTGTGTTCATCATATATAGAGCACTCAAACATAAAGTGAAAACAATTTAGCATAATAACCACATTCACATGTTGAATCCGCCTTAATGCCAACCTTCAATAAATCATATTTCAACTCACTTACATGATATCTTAAACGTGTATTATAAATATTTACCCTGCCTATATCTAAGGAAAAATAAGATGGTGCCGAAACAAATGGAAACAATTGGCCGGAATTAATTGTCCGATATGTTACTTAATAAACAAGTCTAATCCCAAGATCCATTAATTTCAGGTTTAGTTTAGTTAAAGCCATGTAATGATGCTTACGGTAGAGACATCGTAGTTATTGGTACTTGTGATTGTGATTGGGAAATTCTGACACTTATTCTTCTTCGAACATCACTTAATTACTCTCAAATAGTTTGCAGAAAACAAAACTGTCCATATCAGCTCGGAAGTCTCTCATAAGTTACTGGAGACACCAACCACAAAGAATATCCAAAAGAGGAAACAACATCTACAATTGCTACAAAAGTTTACGTCCTGTCAAATTCCACGTGACTTTTACGAAATGATGTGACAAAGTATGACAATGGGTCAGGGTAAAACGTTTTAAAATTAAGAATCAGAGTTTTAATTAAATCAAAGCCCGGAAATTGTTGAGTCACGGAAACAAAACCACTAACAAATACAGTCATATCATATTTTATTTCATAACATACAATAGCTAGAGACAATTAGAATATATTTTTTCTAAAATTTCAATTTAAGGTCTTAATCGCAAAATGAAAGAATAATATTTAAGCCCCGAGGACAGCCCTGAGAGTATTTACACAGTTCCTTGTCATTTTGATAGAATGATGCCTTTATGTTTGAAGAATAATGATGCTGTCAGGGGTAATCTTTTGCAATAATCTGCTTCTGCAAGCTGAAATACACAAATATTGTTTAGACAATTTCCTCAAATGATTTGTGAAGTGATGTTTTAATAGTTCGGTTCGGTTCGGAAAAAAGGGCCCATTTATATGATGGTGTTTTTATGGTGTATTTATTTTTGTGTCCTTTTTAAAAGCTCAAAAAAAAATTCAAAATTGCAACGATTTAGTTTCTGTTTCTGTAAAATTTAAAAGGAAACACATTCTTTTAAAAAATGAGATAAAGACAAAATATATGTACAAAAAAGTTGCCAGGGGGTAGATAAAAAAGGTTGGAAAAATCGAAACGTACAAGTTGATGTATGAAGCATAATATTAAAACATTTATTACTTATTACGAGTTTCAAACCGGTTTAAGTTAACAGGACCCCCGCACTTTGGCCTTACGGCCTCGGCGTTCATGATTCACGTGCGCGAGGGTTCATCTAACTTGAACACCTCGGTCTCAATCGATAACTATTACATGCCACTTATAGTATATAGTATATTTATATAAGCACCTGTCAATGATATAGTATATAGTATTTATATATAGAAATTATACAAGAACAAGAACACGAAGTTTATTTGTATATCAGGCCGTGTGGCCAAAAGTACAATATTTACAGTATATATGCACAGTTTTGCGCATGTACAGGCGACATTTCCATTATTTTACCCAGGAAGATTTCGTTTTAGATACAATGCAAGATTTTTTATTTGTTGTATATTTTAAGTTGAAAGTAATGTGAATTTCTTAGAGTTGGATATGTACTATGATAGTATGGTTTAAACTGTTGTCTGCTTTGTCTCAATTTTATCCCTTAACTGTAAAACCCCATATTTCGGATCCGTATAACAGTATTGGTGCATTCTAGCTGTCAAAAATTTGAGTTATAATCTTAAGTGGGAGAGAAGGGTAATTCCTGATAATTCTTAATATAAGTGAAATTACATATACAAAGCACCTGTTAATGATACAACTAAATTACATTGACAGAGGTAGGTAGAAGGTAAATTACTGAAGGACTATAGATAGATTGACTGACTACAGCGATAAGAGACATTTTGACTGATATGAAGCTTACATAGGGGTTTAGAGGGACCAAATACGTTTATGTGGAAAGAAAGATACACACAACGTTGGTTCATTGTATTCCCGGTTTCAATTCCTCTCTGTGTCTCTTCTTCATTAACAGGCTTGTTTCAACACTCAGGAACCTTAGAGATTCACTGTATCGTATCGTAGATGTGTAAACCTTCGTAAGGTTGCTCTATACCGCCATTTGCCCTCTCTGGCACTGCATAACGGGCCCTCATTTCTCTCTTGTCCTTGTTTTTCTTTCTGGAAAATGATAATGTGTCAATGATATATTAGTATACATAATCGACAAATTGCGTAATTTGTTATTACGAACCAATTAAAGCAAACGATATGAAGTACTGTGACCCATGCTGGAATCGTTTGTGTGGTTTGGGGACGTACGACATCAAATACTCTAAAAATCATGATTTTGCTGTATGGAATGAATTTGTTAAATTCAAATATATCAAAAAACACAAAACGGTACTGTGAACGCTTGTCCACCTATGATACACATTGGTATCATTTAATCAATGACTCATATGTGTAAGGCTTATACTTTTCATGATGGTCATTGGTCTGATGTTCTAGACCATATAACCCGAGGGAGATGCATACAGCGTAATTTTCTTAGCGACATGTCATTAGAAACTTAAGCTCAATATGTTAATTTTACTTTGACTGACTTAACGATTGAGCCATCACCGCTTGAACGACCTTGTCCCTTAATGTAAACAAAATGTCATCATCAAAATGCAATAAAATAAATCGTCTTCTACCTGAAACCTGCTTTAAAAATATTTTTTGTTTAGCATGTGCAAGTAATGCATTGCGAGGTTTGTAGAAAACAAAGACGGATGAGAAAAGAAACCTATGATTAATCATCTCAAAGACAGGGTGTGTCATTTTGGTAATGTCATCTTAAGGCTGTGCGACACCTCTTCTTAGAGAGGAGCTGTTGCATTTTTGCTATGCCAGCGGGGTTCATGAAATTTGTACACTGTCGGAGGTGAGACAGGGCACATAAGATGAGACAATCAATGAAAAATGTGTATTTTACTATAAGGTATGATAATGAAATTTGTAATTACTTGACTTAATAATTTCCTTTGATGTTCAAGCAAAAACTACCCTCAATGGGACAAATGAGCACTTTGCCCCGTGTCATCTAAAATATATCTATAGTAAAATGATTGGTGTCAAAGTTATGTTTTTGTATTAGTAAGCAAATGACGTAAAAGAGAGTTTTAATTTTCATATCATTGTTCTCTTAAATTTGATATAAACGAAATGAACCATTTTACATACATGTAGAGAGTTTTTGCTTTGTTATAGAATGCGACAATAAACAGTTACAAAAATTATACTTCATGTATTTTTAATGAGCTTTTATTCATTGTATACTATCTTTCAGCCCTAAACGATACATATATTATCCATTTCAGGTCATCACTACACAATATCAATGTGTTTTAACAAGCACGATTCTTCTTTTCACATATTAGTGTTTTAATAGTCAATGAGCTACATTGTCAACACCCTCTTAGTTCTTAGAAATCTGTATGAACGAAGCATAATGATATTGGGTATTTTAAATAAATTGTCGGAAGTCTAGGTCTATGACATCTTATATTTTGTATATTATTAGTTACACGGCGTTTTGACAGGGTGTACGGGACTGTAAGACCCTTGTACATTCTGTATTTTCCTGAGGCGGAGCCGAAGGAAATGCAGAATGTACAAGGGTCTTACAGTCCCGTACACCCTGTCAAAACGCCGTGTAACGAATTTATTACCCTTAAGATCTTTTTTTTCAACACAGTTTACTCATTTTCGACCAAAATAAGTCATAACTAAACTGCGGTTCAAGCTCAGCACAGTGTGAACATCAAGAGTCGCGGTACGGAGCTAACGGCAGTTATATAAAGGGAGATAACTCTGTGACTAAAAATATCCGAATTAAAAGTGTTGTTAAATGAAATATTTAAAAAGAAACTTGTGTTCATATTGAATGAATGTAATAAAACAATGGAAATTAACAATGACATAACATTAGAATCTCTCAATTGATGTTGGTCATTGTAAATTTTGATTCTGAAATTGTCAGTCGAGCGGCCGTTTTACTTCCGCATTCCATCTGAGGTCAAGGTCATCCGTATAACCCGTTTGGTATGTCATGTGACAAATTTGACGGGGTGTACACTTCGTACACCCTGCCAAATCCGACTACACGGGTATGTATGCTTTGGCTATTGACCAATCAGAATTCGAGAAATTTATCTTAAGGGTAATAATCTTGCATATATGCCAAGAAATATTTTCTATGCTTTATATGGGTTCATACGTTGCCCTGCATTATAAAAGTGATTACTTTTGACGATTAAACGTTTAAAATTTCTATCAGTTTCAGTTTCATTTTACTTGGGGCACGGCGCCCAGGGGATCGAGCACTTTATCGAAAACTACAGTGCAAAGCGTGCCCCCTTTGTCATATCGTATATTTATGTGAATATGTCATTAATGTCCAGAAATATATAGACTATTTAATTGTTTTTGCCGAATATCATTTCTATCTCATCGAGTAGAGTGGGAAAGTGATATTTTCACGAGTGGCGCAGCCACTTCATGAGATAATTTTAAGATTATAAAACGCTGTGGGAAGGCAAAGTTTCGCTATGGTGATGAATGACAGTCTATCAACTCCATTTATCCTTTCTCGGTAAAAAAAAAAGAATTTTTTTAAATAAAAACATATAATTTGTGAATGTTTATGAACATCAGATCAAAAATATGTTTTTGGTTAAAACTAGGTGAAACAAAGGCTCCTTACGTACTAGTATTTTGGAAAGTCAGAGTTAACGGGAACTGATACAATAAGTGAAGCGGTGTGACAGATCTCTCACTTCGTAAATTTATATTGCGATAAAATAAACAATTATCAACTACAGCAACAATATATGAACTTCCAGTGGTTTTCCGATAACGAAGGATACATTGGCACTGCAAAATGTTGACAATACATACCGAAAACATTGTAAGAGTCGTTTTTCTTTAATCCTAAACAACGCCGTGACGCGAGGCGTCCGTTCGATTTCCTCAAAGGGAGATAATCGTGTTTCAAGGGGAGGTAATAGGTTCGGTTCTACTTTTCTCACCGCAGTGAAAATATGGATTATATTTTCACCGCAGTGAAAATATGACTTTCTACTGCTTTTCTTAGAATATGGATTATATGTTCACTGTATAACCCTATAGTTCATTGCTATTTATATAATAAGAGATTATTATCATATGCCATGATCATGTTAAGATGCCACTGAAAAGCACTTATAAACCTACCTACAAAAGAAACTTTACACCTTGATATGCATACATAAAATAAATAATATAATGAGGTCGTAATTAATAAAACAGTTTGATGTCAATACCTAACGCTGGGAAAGAGGATTTGACCACCACCAACTTAACTTTGTTTGCGTTTTGGAGACTTATTTGGTAAAAATTGCAGTGCACGGGCAAATGTTCTAGAATGATATAAAATATGTTAGAGATCTCTGGTTTGCATCCATTACAGCAAAGGACGTGTAAAAGAATGATTTTCACTTCTTCACCAAGATGATATCAGACTTCATACTGCCAGACTGAATGTTATATCCTTGCCCAGTAAAACGTCAAGTCAATGTCTAGCCGCAGTCAAACAGTTCCCCTGAAAGGTCGCCAAGAGATCGTCCCTTGGGACCACATTGCCAAACAAGTAAGGAACCGATATAAGCCACCTCAAACCATAAATGACCTTGACAAGATGATTCACGAAGAGTGGAGACGACTACCAGATTACGTCATTTAACGTCCTATGAACTCCATCACAAGACGGATTATTGCTTGTGTAGAACACTCATGACACTGAAAGAGTTCCTATATTAAAAATAACGTTGACATTTATCCAAAAAGCAATCAAACATGTCCACCAAATTGCCCTACGAATTAATCAGACATTTGCATACCCCTTTAATGTATAAGTGACACAAACTATTCATTTTCGTAAACGATTGAAATGGAATGTAAAAATAAATAATTACCACAATACCTTTAAATAGACGTCAAATGGTTCGCTATTTTATCTTCTATCAAGTGAAGAAGTTGGGTGTAAAATTTCTTTTGTAAGTGGGTTTATGTTAAGGGGTGCTTTGCCCATACACAAATCAACAATACAATCTGTTAAACATTGTCAATCAACATAAATCTTACGGTAGTTACACAATATTTGCTCCAACAAGACTCAAATTGGCGTATTACAAAAATAAATTTCCACAGCTGCCTTCAGCAAGTTTTTCACCCACCTGCGTATACTACTGCAGATATCATAACTCTTAATTATGATATTGAAACTTAACAAGCTTAAAACGTTCAGGTTCATTTCGTTTTAATATTTTAATGTTATAACAGATACACGTATCAGTTTTTTCCAGGTCATCTTTGTGTCCAGGGTCAAGTTCAAAAACAGAAGTTATAAATTTTCTCAACCAAATCATTCATGAATGATCGACAGTTTAAAACACATATCATAATTGATCCGTTACACTAAGTCAATTCAACTGCACTGGGGCTTGTTCTTTAAAGATAGACTGGGCTGAGAATAAAATCATGGAAAGCAAAAATTAATTAGGTCACAGCGAGTCGGGTATTTCAATTAGCGTCATCCCTACTCAACGATGTTTGCTTTGCGCAACTCGCCACTACTTGTCGTACAAGTGCGATATACTCAACAATATGCGAGTGTCTAAATTAGCGTTGTTTTCATACTTTGCATACTGTTTTACTTTAAACTGAGCAACATTCAGTACTATTTCTTATGAATATGTTGAACAAGACAATGCATTTGAGCATATCGGTACCATATTGGAAATGTTCAATTATAAACATTTGTTCCGTACAATGAAACTTTCATTCAGTTACTGATTTTCATTAGACAGATATTTGTTCTACATCTTTACTTGGTTTATTAAGCTAGACATTCTGTCGGCGAAGGAAATAACTTTTAATTGGCGGCAATTGCCTTGTACAAATCTATTGTCAACTCAACCAGACACGATGGCGCCCTCAAACAGCGACCCGCCAGTTATATGACTTGTTACGACACATACCTAGGGTCAATGGACATCAATAAACTGACACCTTACACCTGTTATCTGTAATATCCGTCTCCATAATACACAACATCAACTGGCAGATTTCCACATGTTTCATGGTTCTTTTTAAAGACTATATCATGTGTGATTTCAGGCTGTTCAATTTATCACACAAATTTAAAACGATGTTTTTAAACCCCTTACCATTCCTAACTATCAGTTGTCTAGGCAGTTATTATAAGCAGCATTTTTTCAAAGTGGTTGTTTTAACATTATTTTATTTCAAACAATAAAACAAAAAATGGCGAACGGGCTTATTAGGCTGTTTTATTGTCGCTCTTATACACGATTCATTAACTGGACACTGAAGTGTGAAATGCTACGAAAAACAATTGTAAATGTTGACATGTAGGTATGTAATATGTTTTCAAAATTGCTGGGTAAGCCTCATATCGAAGCTGGCTGGTGATATTAAAAAAGAGGAATTATTTAAACAATCAAGAATGCGTTCATGATAGACAGTACTTTTTGTGTACAATTTCCTTTTAAAAACTTATCATAAGAGGATTCGTCAATACTTTACCGCTGTCATGTAATTCAGACATCAATTGAGATTGTATGAAAATAATATATTTAAAAATTTTTTTTTAGAGAATACGAAAATCCTAAGCTTATATTCACAGAGTAAGTTTTATGGCGGTTTGTCAATACTCCAGACATAAGCAAAACTTACATTGTCTTGGCAAGCGCCACTGTTTGGATATTATAATCTAAATGCTCTTACGAAACTAAAACGTTGTATATGTCATACTAGTATATGTTGAAAAGTAGTACTTAGACAGAACATTGTTGCAGTTGTAGACGAAATCGTCCGACTAAAAATGTTTTATTCTCTATGTTTATTCCCTAGAAAATTTTTAATAAAATGCAGCCCGACTATTGAAAATTTAGCTGATTGTGTTACGGAGAGCCTTTGAATATGCTAAAGGATAAATCAAATGATATTACTTTCATTAGAATTGCTTACGATATCGAGGTAAACAATATATTTTTAAGGGTGCGATCATGCTCGAAATCATCCTGTAAACCAAGTGACTTCATCCTTGGTGAAGGTTTACAGGATGGCTTGAACAGGTCTGGACCCAGTTTGTGCCACGTGAGCCCGACAGGCAACTAAATATAGTACTTAACGTGCTTATTACCCTGATTGAGTAGTGTTGACAGCGAGCCAAATTTGGACCAGCCTAGTCTTCCTTTAAGTGTCGATATCGAATATTATTATTGAAATTTAAGAAATTTCAAAAATGTTTCCACTTTTCTCTATTCATTGACACCACAATCTGCAATTTCGGACAAGACCAGACCATTCTTATACATAGTTAAAGAATTATTATTTTACACATAGAGACTGATTCATCTTTTGTCACTTGAGTAAGAGCTATTGACCTGCAGGCAAAACTTATATTATTTCGAAAAAATCAGTTAACTCATTCAAATATGAGTTTGCCGACAGTATTGATGAATTCATTAATGATTTTGAAAATTATGTTTTGGTTTATCATTAACTTATTCAGCTACATCTAGTCCATACACCTACAGACGCTGATGTAATTAACTTTGATATATTTGAATTCTTGTCTTTGTAAAAACAATTTCATAAGTTTCCATGCATTCGCTATCAGTCTTGATACAGTAATGAACAAGTGACTTTTTTGCCACGTACAACAATTTCAAAGAGAAGAGTAGCGGAAGTTCACACCTATGTGACGGAGGATAGTCCCATAGTTCAAACATGAGGAGATTTAAAGATTACATAACGAGTGAGTGTCGAATATCGAAAATATTTCGAAAGCAAGTGAATAAATCAAAACTTTGAAAATATTGAGTTATCAACTCAACTCTTGATTCACCAAGCATATTCCCAAGGTTGATATATCAGTAACACTGTAACTCTGAGCACCTGTGACTGAGGAAACGTTTCAAGGGTATCGAACATTCTACCATTGGCAACAAATGAAAGTCCAAGAGTTAACACATGTGTACAGTAACAGACGCTCAGGCCTTTTGAAAGTGATGTCTGTCCAAAAGGGTATATATGTGAATAAATAATCAAACATTAAGGTCCATAGAGAGTTCGGAAAGATACCAGGGGTTATCTTTTTGTAGCATATCGGTAACGTCAGCCAGAATGTCGCTTTAAGGAAAAATGACAAACCTCTTACCTAATTATTAAAGCCGCCACAAAGAATGCAGAAAGGCAAATGACGAATCCAAGACCAGTGCTGATTCCAATGTACAAGTACTTGTTCAAGGACATGCCTGCAGACAATGGAATTAGAATGTAGGTGAGAAACTAAATCAGTCAATAATGAAGACCAGTGACTACGATGCTTGTTGGGCAAGGTTACTGAATCGATAGTTAACGATGTGCAAGAGAAAACCAAAAGAAAGGCACTTTGACTTTTAACCAAAAAGACAACCATTTTAACCATCTGTCTGCAAACCGAAAGAGGTGATAAAATGCATTATTGGGGCTATGAATATCCAATATACATTGAATTTTGAGATCTTTGACGAGGAAATACATACTGGCTGACCCTAATGCAATATGTTAAGCCTTCAAAACATATACGAGCATGATAACTATTTTATCATAAATGACAATTTTCAGTCCTCGCGTAAAACTGGCTCATCATGTATAAAAGTTGAAGTTATCTTTTGAAACACAAAAGATCTATTGAAATGGATAGTTATTTTTACAAGAATTATTCCGTGTATAATAACATAATGTATGGATATGAAGGTGAGATGAGGTGATCTTGGGTTTAACACCGCTTTCAAGGGTATTTCACTTATATCGCGGCTGCTAGTATTAGTGCAGGGAGAAAGCCCACAACACCATTGTGGTTATGCATTGTGGTGAAATCTGCGAACCACGGATTCGAACCACGGACCTCTTGATCCGTATGGTTATGAACCATGCCAGAACTACAGGAAATGTTAAGATGTTATCTTATAATTGAAAAGTATGTGCAACCTTTGCCCTAGTATTTTGTTACTTATTTGTTACTGATCAATCTGTGTGATCCTAAATATGAGGAAAAACAACTCTCAGCAAAATTACCGATTGGGGACATTTTGGAAAATCAGATTTTCCTAAATTTCGATTTAAAAGAATCTGAGTGAATCTAATAACGTTTGTTTAGTACAAATGTACAAATGTGACTTTTCTTTAATGCTGTTTATCCCTTATTAAGGATTTTGTATAAACATTTATTAAAAAATTGGTTTTCGAATTCTGACCTCTCCTTACTTTAAACTGATAGGTATGACATTCGAATATTTTAAACTATAATGAATCTTAACTCCCAAAGTGAAATTATAACATTTATTTCGTTTTCGAATCAGTGCCAGAAATGGAAAGAAATGATAACCAGCTATTCACTTAAACAATAACAATAAACAAGGTGAGATAACTGTTACATGTCACGATCCTTTTATGTGCAGTACATACTTGGTAAATAGAGTAGTCTACAAACCTGATTGTAAATTGATGGCACAGAGTGATGGATATGTTCCATTGCAGTTTATCCATTTGTATTTCAATTTTCTTCCAGGTTTCAGAGCCAGGCACATTTGACTCCCGGGATCCTCGGTTTTTAATTGATCACGCCCAACAACATTGGTTCCTTGTGAAAACAAAAACAAGGTATTTTAACAACTGTAATTAAGTTAAGAAGTTAAGGGTCAAATCTATTTTCTGCCTTAATATGCATAGATAAGATGTGAATTTCTAAGCAGAAATCTTGTTGAATATGGGTTTAATATGTCATAACAACATATCTGTATACAAAGCATATGTATACATGTATATGTAACGTGCAATCTAGGAATGATCTGCAGATTGTTCGAACAATCTAGGAATATTTTTCATTCTTAGATTGTTTAAACAATCTGCAGATTGTGAGGCCTGCACAATCTGGGAATGATCACAATCTAGGAATTATTCGTGTCAAACTGACTGAGTAGCGTAGTCCATTCCCAGATTGTGAAGGGCTATAAGTGGTAAACTATCTTCATTTTATGGAGTATAGAGATCGATTCCTAGATTGTGAGGTGCTCTTAGCTGGTCTTGGCGTCCCTCTGGTGGGGCAGTGTGGTCTATTCCTAGATTGTAAAGGTCTTTGTACGCGACTTTGAATCGTAATGAACAACTTTAAGGGACGATTCCCAGATTGTGAGGGCTTTTAACCCGACTTTGAGTCCTACTGGTCGACAATGAGAGACGATTCCCAGATTGTGAGGGGCTTTGAACGCGACTTTGAGACTTAATGAATAACTGTAAGGGACGATTCCCAGATTGTGAGGGGCTATGTGTGCGTCTTTGAGTCTTTATTAACAAGTTTGAGAGACGATTCCTAGATTGTGAGGGGCTTTGTGCGTGACTTTGAATCCCACTGATCGACTTAGAGAGACGATTCTCAGATTGTGAAGGGCTTTGAATGCGACTTTGACACTTAATGAATAACTGTAAGGGACGAATCCCAGATTGTGAGGGGCTTTGTACGCGACTTTGAGTCCTACTGATGGACTTTGAGAGACGATTCTCAGATTGTGAAGGGCTTTGTACGCGACTTTGACACTTAATGAATAACTGTAAGGGACGAATCCAAGATTGTGAGGGGCTTTGTACGCGACTTTGAGTCCTACTGATCGACTTTGAGAGACGATTCTCAGATTGTGAAGGGCTTTTAACGCGACTTTGAGTCCTACTGATCGACTTTGAGAGACGATTCTCAGATTGTGAAGGGCTTTGTACGCGACTTTGAGACTTAATGAATAACTGTAAGGGACGAATCCCAGATTGTGAAGAGCTTTGTACGCGACTTTGAGTCCTACTGATGGACTTTGAGAGACGATTCTCAGATTGTGAAGGGCTTTGTACGCGACTTTGACACTTAATGAATAACTGTAAGGGACGATTCCAAGATTGTGAGGGGCTTTGTACGCGACTTTGAGTCCTACTGATCGACTTTGAGAGACGATTCCCAGATTGTGAGGGACTTTGTACGCGACTTTTAAGACTTAATGAATAACTGTAAGGGACGAATCCCAGATTGTGAGGGGCTATGTGTGCGTCTTTGAGTCTTTATTAACAATTTTGAGAGACGATTGCAAGACTTTACCAACATCCTCACAGGGTCCGTGTCCATTTCAAGCAATCACAGTGCTAACAAAGTACCAACAAGCCTGCATATCCTTGACAAAAATCAAGTTGATCTGCTGTTTTTTTTCATTTACTGAATTAAGTTGAGTCTCCTAGATGTAAATTTGTATGTTTCCCATGGCTGAATGCTTTTAGAAATATCAGCATATCTAAGTGACATTTCCCTTCAATGAAAGTAATGTGATCCTTTTATCCCAGTTGCATGTAAAGCTTATCAATGAAAAGAAAGAAAATACCTAGAAGAGTTACGATTTTGTTGAAAAGTACTTATCTGGAATATCTGCTAGATAAAGACACAATTGTGAGGCAATTACATGGCAATGTCCACCGCCGTTAAATATATCTTACCTAGATTGAAAGCCGTAAAGATGACATTGTGTCTTGAAAGTATAGTGAGGGTCATCACAGTCAACTATTGTTTATTGTTTATCTGCCAATGCAGGCTTTTAACAAACTTATTTCTGACTGAAGCAGTATAAAACAAATTTGTTTTGTTGTGAATGCTAAATAAGGTCAAGGGCAGTAAAGTCAACTGCTGTATTCTCCATTGTACCTGAGGACCAAATGTGAAGACATCGAGTACAACGGTTCATGAGATTACGCGTTTACAAAAGTTTAAAAAATGGTAAAAGTACTTGAGTGACCTTGTAAATAAGATCAAGGTTAATGAAAGCGACTGGTGGTCTGCGTAATCCCCCAATGTAGGATAATGAAGATATGAGGTGCAATGGTTGACGAGATATCATGTTAACAAAAGTTTGAAAAGTGTCTTGGTGACCTTGAAAGTAAGGTCAAGATCAACCAAAGTAAAAAGTGCATTTGTTATCCATTTATCTAGGCTGTGACCATATGAAACTTTGAGTGCAACGGTTAATAAGATATGAGATAGGAAAAGCCAGACGTGAAAGTTCAAATGTCAATCCTAGATTTAATAATAAGGGGAAGATTTTCAAAATCAAGACAATTAATATGAATACTTCTGCGTCTTGATTTAAAGCTTCGTCAGAAAATGTATGCTTGTAGAAAATCACTCTTTTTAAATAGTTTAAATTGCATCTTAGTAACAACATAATCAACAGACAACAAAGTAGCCAAACATCGCCGTGGGTCAGTTAGCTTTTCCTCAAGCATTATGCATTACTTCAAAGAAATATATGGCGACAAAGTAAAACAAATTGTCTTCGTAAAGTTTTCTTTAGCTTAACCTTTATCAGAAAATACATACCATTAATCCATTTTTTCGTTAACCTTCTGTTTAGTCCAATCCAAAATTCCATGTTCTCTTTAATGAAGTGAAGGTTCTTTTTAGTTACGTTGGTTCCCTTCACTAAGTTGCATTCACTCCTTGCAACATGCCATGGAGACTTCTTGTTGCTGAAGCACAATCCATTTTTGCATCTTCTATTCTCCTTGTGAGCATCTGTGGATATTACATGTAGTGCGGTTTTGTTTGAATCGTATGAGTTTCATTGAATCTTTGGGTTCGACAAGAGAATGACAAATTGCCATTGTTATGACATATTATTTGTAATGGGCAAAGTTTATTCATTTCAATAAGTGGTTTCCTATCTTTTAGTTCTTTTTAATCATTTGTTTTCTAAAATATTTCATTCTGCAAAATTTATATTTCCCAAAATTTTGTTTCCGTTCCTGAAACCACATCATTATCTTTTTTACTCAGTTAGTACTTACTCTTAGCCAAGGGCAGTTAACTCTGATTGTTTCCTGCTTGGACCATGCTTCAGAAGCTGGAGTCAACATTTCATGTTGATTTTGTGAGTTTTAAGAAAAATAATGCCCAAACAATAATGGTAAGAGTGTAATTTAATAGCCTTATATACATTTCAAATGCTCTTTTATTGTAAATTTAGCAAATTTTCCAGAAATAAGAATTCTTAATTTGCAAAAGTTTTTGGTAGCACACATTCGATTTCATTTTTTTCTAGTATTCACTTTTCCAGTTTGACTTGGTTGGTTTTGTGAGTAATTTGACTAAAAAAAAAAGACTTTTATGTTCAGTTTATCTGCCAGTGTTTTGAGAATGAAATAGAAGTTTAGTGAAGAGTTGAGTCTATATATACAAGTTGAATCAATTAGTTGAAAACTTAACAAGAAGCAAACATGAGTAATAATCCATTAGAAGATTAAATTTATTATGTTTGAAGAGGAAGAATAATCCTGCATTAAGAAGTTGTCTGGAATTTATTTTCTCCTAAACATGTGGTCATGCAAGGTGACCTTGAAATGATTATGGATCTGCGATGCCATTGAGATCTGAGAACTGAGGAATAACATATTGAATAAAAGAATTGAAATTAAGAGGGATTTTTTATTTGACACAAACATTATTCAATATTTATGTAAACATTTATATTATATTTACGTAAATATGAATAGTCCGATGTAATAACATACATGTGCGCACAAGGGTATTCATAAGTTGACACATTTAATAATTATAAAACAAATGATTTAAGTACGAAAGCACATTTTAAGAAAGTTAAATACATCCAAATTAAATAGGGTCAAATTTGTAAAAGTTCTGGTCTGAAAGTTTAAGGTCAAAAGACACCTACCATCTCTTCATAGATCTTGAAATATTTATATATACTGATACTGACTAATCGATTTATAAAAAGTGATAGTTATGATGTAAGATACATGTGTTACAGTAAAAGTCTTCAAGAACAGACAATATGTACATTGCCTAAAACTTTTTGCCAAAATTGGTACAGAACATGGTTTATTCTCAAGAAATACAAAGAGTGATATATAGAATATGAGGCTCGTTAGGGAATGTGCACATTGGCTGGTTATGTCAGGCATTATATATATCGCCTGATAGTAAACTTTGACTGTAGGTAAAAATAACATAATATAACTTGTGTCTGTCTATACAATCCGCAGAAACTTTGACTGCAGAAAACAACTACATTTCAACAAAGTACCACCCATGAATCACTAGCTCGCAGATTTCACCGCAATACATAGCCACAATAGTGTTGCACGCTTTCTAACTGCTATTATACTAGCAAACGTGATAAAAGTGAAATACTCTTGAATGCAACGACAAACCCCAAATCACCTTACCTTTTTCTATACACTAGGTAGTAACCTTGGGACTAGAGGTAAGTTCAAATCGTTTTCAACATAAAAATGTTCTCCTTGGAAACCAAATTTAAAGTTAGTATTAGAACTAAGCGAAATGCATTTGGTAGGTTAAGATATACTTACGTGTCTTCTCACAAACTGAATATAAGTGGTCTGTGCAGTCGGATGCAAAATAAATTAGATATAATTCTGATTCTATGGTTTTCCAGCATCCGGATACACATTGATTGGTTTCATCAATGCGGAAATGAATATCTGAAACGATCCAATAAAAAGGTGTTAGTGACTTTTATTTCTGTTATAAAACACGTAAATGTTGTCATGCAACAGAGGATGATAGATAGATGAGAAAGGTAAACTCAGGATTAAGAAACTACGAAAAGAAATGCATAGTGAAAGCATGTTTCAGACCTAAGTTTTAACCTGCTTTCTTTCTGCTTGTCCACCATTCTGTCCTTCCCTTTCTCAATTACCTGTTTTACAAATACACAAATTTACAATATCAATATCAATTCACAAAATGATGTTGATGTACACCATAGTTATAGTTGAAAAATAAAACTTTAATATTCATTCATTCAATCATTCATTCATTTATTTATTTATTTATAACAAAGTCTACCATGAATGTAATGAATACTAGATTCTGATTGGTTCTCCTGGAAAATCAAACATGATCAATTTTGGATTGAACGTCCTCTGATTTTGAGGCCGCTTCACCGCGCATTGATACAGCCAACTGGCAATTTCAGAGCTGGTATTCTGCTGTTTAATGAGATTAATCTTTTACAAAAATTTTTTATTAACATGTTTCTTTTTCATGTGTATATGGGGGATGACCAAATCGTTTGAGGCAGATAAAGTAATTTATTCAAAATATTAAGTTTAAGTGGTCAATCAGCGTCACACGCAGCGGGCTACCTTTGAATACGGCAAAAATACAGTGACATCATTTACGCGCGCTTATGATGTCATAGTGTTTTTCTGTTAGAATCATCTATTTGATTAATAGAAATGATTATACTGGATTGATAGCGATTAAATTCTAAATTGAAACCTCAAGCTGCACTGCGCGTTTGGTTTCAATTCAAAATTTACTCGCTATCAATCCAGTATAACATGATTTTCAAACACACTAGGTTTGTCTCCTGATTGATGATTGATCATAACTAATTGATGGATACTTGCTATACCTTACCATTTTTGTAAACAGACAGTCCATGTTCATTTCCACAAGATTCCGCGAAATTACCAGGGCAATGATGTTCTGTACCGGGTTTTGTCAATTGCAGAGGTCCATAGCCCAAACAGTAACATTTTGTGTCCTGAACAGAAAGATACATTTGTTCAGTGTTCTCATAAATAAAGATCTTGAGGAACCGATTTACACATATTCATTCTCCGATACAATTTTTAAAAAATGATTGGTTTTGCACAAAAAGAAAATAATACATATTCATATTACGTATCTTTGAGCCAGGAATTCTTCTTATTATTCTGAATTAAAGCGATATGGATATTCAAAGTCAAAATATGATATCAATACCTGTCTGATTTTGTGTGCCAAGAATTATATTTTACATAATAACTTGAGAGAGCAAGAGGAAACAGTTCTTATTTCCTACTATATAATGATAACCATAAAGTTGATATCTATATCCTGCTTTTCCCACGCTACACACATCATTATCCTGAAGGATTGTACTGTCACAGCTCCTGCGGCCAAGTTTCATGTAAGTCAATACTGTTCCATTTAAAAAGGCGGGTTGACTGAGTGCAATGAGGATGAAGTGTCTTGCACAGGTATACAATGCGTAATGAGACCCAGTTCACTTTTTTGGGTCTCCACCGGGATTCGAACCAGGGTCTCTGGCGTGCTGACCCCTACACTACAGTGATGCACATACATACATGTATCATTTCACCTATAGAACGGGTGTTCCATGGTAAACATACGAAATGAATAGAATTAAATATATTACATAAAAAGTTGATAGGTCATTTAAATGTAGGTAGGCTTGTGAAACAACAAGTAACACAGATACATTTGAAAAGCATAAATGTCTTTTATCACTCGCCCTTGTAAGATACTGCGGTGTAATATTTATACGGCAATATCAAACTAGTGAATTACATTAAGGCAAGGAGTTTGTTGCTACATGCATGACGTCACAATGTAAGCATGCCGTGATAATGGCTGTCGAGTCGCGGAAATGTAAGTTTAAAAACTCTATCAACAAGTTTGCTTGAATTTCAGGGCAAGTAAAAAAACAGAATGCCAAACTTTCCTTCAATTTAATACTATTTCTATTAAACTCGTGAATTAAAACAACTTATTTATTTTTCATTGATAGATCTCAATATTTTACCGCAAATGTAATGATGATAAGAAGTATTAAATTGAAGGTCATTTAGTGCCCTCTATATATCAAACCGTCTTATATTTGAGGCTCGTGGTTCCTCTATATCCAACAATAAATTGACATTCAGATACGAATCTAGCAAGCATCTGAGCGTTTGACGTTTTCTTTACTATTCAAAAGCAAAGTATATTTACGCTTAGTCCAATGTAGGTATGGATTCGACAGTTTCTATAACATTGTTCCAATGAGTTTCCATCAAGGCTGCTGGACGTCATATTCTCTCCTACGTGCTCTTTAGCAAGGTATCCAATATGTTGAAATGGTGAGCTGTTATCTGGAAAATAAAAGGTGAATGTGATTATGTATTTTTCTCTTTCCTAAAGGGGTAAATGTCTGATTGCTAGTTATGATCTCTTAGCCTTGTTGTCATGCTAAACTCTATCAAAAAGAAACGCAACCCCTGATTGTATGCAGTGTTGATATCAGTCTTAAACATGTGGCTTGTCGATTACGTAGGTGGGTAACCCGTATGATACGATCCTGAGCCCTTGTGATGATCCTTGGTCTACCACCCTGAGGACGGTCTTCGGTTGCATGGGACTGTCTGTAGCGATTCCAAAGTCGGGAGATCGTTGTTTTTTGGACATTTAGCTGGCAGTGAACTGTTCGAAAACTTTGCCCGACCTAAATCCGACCAATGGCAATGTGTTGATTTGCAATATTCATTCGGGACATTTTCGACCTTGATTTTCGGAGTAAACAAATTGAATATATTGCAAAACTAATTATCCTTTTATTAACCTCAGCTTAAATTGTGATTTACTTGATTTGTACGTGCAGTTCACTTTTAGCATTATGCACATGACTGTTTCGCACATCCTCGAAAAGAAATCGGTTAAAATGTCAGCGTGCGCCAATAAGGCTGCGTTTGGAAGCTATTACTAATCAAACAAGAACATATTAAGAATACATGACAACAAAATCCAATTCACATTCATCATTTTTGTTCGGAGGTTGTTGTCAGATATTGAAAGGGGGTTGCATTTCTTTTTTGAGAGAGTTTATTTCTTACTGTTTAATTCAATTATACAAGAAGAAATGAGAACGCAACACTGATAGATTAATTTGTTTTTAGGTTTCTTTTGGAGGTCAGAATTGAACATTGAATCGTTGCTTTGTATGACCTCTCATAATTTAAGAACCTAATCTTCCCCTCCTCACACTGATTGCTAAAACTGATTTTGCATTTTTTCTGGGGTTGTGATGCAAGATGGCCTGGACTTTGACTGCATGTGTGCTATTTGTTTTTCTAAACAATAATGACATATTAACTCTAGTCAATCGAGCATGAATCAAATCAATCAAAGGCAGCAAGGGCAATATAGACCCTACCATGAAATGCTCTTTAACCCTGCATACACGTCCTATCAAATCGTTGTCATGTACAACGTTACCACTGTTCTCAACAACATCTGCTTGCCAGATGACATAGTAAGTTGATCTCACATCAAGATTTTTATCAACAGAAAGCGTTTCAAATAGATTTAAAAAGCTACATATTTACATTGCCAAGCAATCAAGAACATACGATTTACAGAGAGACAGGTAAATGAAATTTCCAAATAAGATTTTAACTATTTTTCATTTTTAAATTTCATTAAATCGACATACTATGATGTCCTTCAGTAAATGTAAAGTAAAGTAATAGATAAGCGTTAACCATAATGTGTCTTCCAATAAAGTAGTGTTTTACTCTGAATTTTAATGAAGTGAGACCATCGATTTTTAGTTTTATACAATTATAATAGTTCAGGGTAAAGCTATATATTTTATTTCAAAACACTTGAGGTTAGAGCTACTCTATTTTTGAAATAAGGTACATTCACCAGAAAATAATAATGGACAATAGAGTTCTAGCGACACATTCGTCCTACATGTACCTTCCCATTTCCATTCTGACAACGTCAAGGCGCCTATCCAATAGTATGTATTTTTATGAAGGTCGTTTGATTGGGGACTGAGGCCAGGTTTCAGAATAAATAGATCCCCGTTGATTTCCTTCTTGCAGTTATCCCTTGCTTCCCACCAGTTCAGTTCTTGTGGCACAACTGTGATGTTTATCGATGCTTGAAAATAAAAGTTAATTTTTACTCAACCTTTAATGAATACATGTACCTAGTATTACCGTCGAAGGCTCCAGTTATTCTAGACATTGTAACAAGACCTGGTAAGTTAAAAGGAGCATTCATTTAATGTCGTACTCCTTGACCAGTTAATTTTTTTTATCCAATTTATTATAAAATGATTTTCTTCTTACAGAGGAAGTTCAGATCACGAGTAGAAGAGAATGGTTTTTGTGTTGTGGTAATGAAATTTAGATAACAGTGAAAAAGAGAGCTTGAAAGAAAACACTTAAGATGTGATTGAATAAATATTGGAAGTGAAATCAAACATAGTCTTCATAACATGCACAGTAAAGGAAATCCGTGTTTGGGTAAGACTGTGACACTGATTAGAAATGAGCAAATGATGTTATTTAAAATCCGGGTCTACAAATAAGACCAGCGTATATTCGTATATTCGAACAGACAGATGCATACCATAATTTTGAAAATCCGATTTTCTTAAGCTTCCATTAGATTATTCCATACAGACTCTCTGAGAACAAATTCAACTCTATAGCATTGACTTACTGCAGAGGAACAATTATTGCCAATGACCTGCTACGGAGTTCTATTACAGTAGGCGTGACATACCGATATGATAATACAAAATGGATCTTAACCTATGAAGTGAAATTTCAACTTTATCCGTTTACTTTTCGCATAGCTACATGTAGGTTGCTTAGACATTCAAAATTACCCGCCATTTGCACTAAAATATGCAGATAAGTGAACAAAAAAAGGTTGCAGCTGTATCCACAAAGCTTTTAATGTCATTTCAATGCAGGGTATTCGCTTAGATAAATACTTTCAACATTATTTTTTCTCATATAAGGAAAAATCAGGATGAGTTTATATGACTTCTAACTTCCATTTCATTTCCTGGTCAGACCTGGTGCACAATACATCATAATAAAAGTAATTTTCACAAAGACGACAATTCATTAATGGTAACTTACATTATGTTTTGAAATTTCTAATCGAAACAAATATGGGTAAGTTGGATTTCAAAGAACTGCAGGACTTTTCTTTTTTACATTTCTCAAATCGTAAAATGGACAAAAAATACTTTTTCAAATACATACCATGCATTAAAATATTTCATAATAATATACAAACATTTACTGAAAAGTGTTATATTCTCAAGACAGTCTCGGTTAAATGATGTATTTTAGTTTACTGCTGTTTAAAAAATAAGCTTATTATTCGAGTCAACAAGCTTTTCTAACTCTACTCTTTGGCAATAGTGAACTTCTTACAGAATTTAGCAAATTGATGTGAACATTCTTTTCATCAAGACAGTATCAAATTGTTACATGTATTGGAAGTTAAAGCCATCATCAGTTTCTAACATATACTTAATAGCTTCGATATTAGTAAAATGGTACATCGGGTATAAACAACTTTTTCCCTATGCACAATTTTTATTGATTTTAACATCTAGATTTTTACAGACTTTTAGATTTACGTTTTCGTCATACTACCATTTGAACCCCAAATTTCAGCTCCAAACGTTAAAATTGGTTTATTTTTTCACCAACTATTTATACATATGAATGTAAATGTATGTCTTCCAGTAGTCTGATTTGATTTGAATATCTTTTCCGTCCATAAATCCGTTAGGACGAGAATAAAACGATGCTATCCTCAGAGAGTAAAAGAAAATATGTACTTTGGATGCAGCTGTTTTCCTTATTAACAATTACTTTCATTTGGGTTGCTAATTTATTTATGAAAAAGGAAATTAAAAAGGAGTAAATATTCATCCTTGTGTCACTCCAAGTTTTACTTCAGAAGAATCAGAAAATATTGTACACAAGATGAACAGTTTCATAATTATTATACATTTTCAATCTGAGGCCGTGTTAAATTAATAGAGACCACAACTGTCTGTCAAATAAAAGGCTGTTTCGAAATCAACACCAATGATGCTATTCGATCGAGAATTTTTCAACTATTGCTGAAATAATACAAAATAAAACAAATAGCTTACCACAGATGTGTTTTGACTCCCGGACTTAAATCATGAACAGAAAACTCACCTTGTACAGGCTGAAGACACAGTATGATCAATAGTTTGAAATATCTTTGTTTTGTGCTGCTATCTCTTTTACAGTAATCCGCCATGTTTACAACCAAGAAGTATTATAGATGATAATTCTAAGACTTCGATTATGAAATGTACATCTTGGGCTGCAATATAAGCAAGGAGAAAGATCTGTAAATGTTATACATCCTTGATGCATATATATCATAATGTGACTGATGTAAGTATCCCGTTCCAAAATGATAACATCATACTCTTCAACATGAAATTGTCGACATGGATTATACGCTAGTCGTCAAAGGATTGACAGACAGAATTGAAAAGTTTTAAGTGAGTGTGTACCAATTTGGCCTCAAAAACGTTTCACGTAGATATCCTTATACAGATTTGAAATGTTCAAATACCAAAAATGTAAAAAGTGTCTGTAATTAATACATTTGAAGGGGATTGGTACGTTGAAGGAACAAATTATTCCAGGAAAACATTATAAGAAATAGAACTTTCATACTTTACTAATTTGAAAAAAATGACCAAAAAATGTACCAATTACAAAAGCACAAGTTTCAACATCTGTTTACAAAAAATTTAAGGGAATATTTTCTCGGTGAAATAGAGTCTGAATAACAAACTCTATAGCAGTGTCACTCAGTAGTACAAGCATGATTTATTTCGCCTCGACTGAAATATTATTACAAACTCTCTTGTTACATATGAGGCTAATATTCACGTCCTGAGATTTGAAAAACAAAAACAAAGGTAAACCATCAACTGAACATTCTCAGCAACCCAGGGCCAACTGATCATATATCACTATATCACCCCTTGGACTTTCATAAAAAACATCTATAGCGATAACACTCTTCCCTGCAACTCGTGATAAACAAAGATGGTACACAGATAGAACACATGTTCGTATTACTATTATTATTATCATTATTCAGGAGAAAAAAAACAACAAAACAACAAAAACAAACATATACTGTCAGACGAAGAAAAACACTTTATGCCTGTGAAAAAGAGTATTTTTCTGTAAGGCAATATAAACTTTCACGTAAGGCATCCTTGCATTGATTCATCATCAACTTGTGACAAGGAAGAATTGGAAAATTCATATGGGAAAAATTTAAGATTTTTAAGTTCATTAATGATAAAATTATTGTTGCAGTAAGTACAGTGCATCGAAATGCAATGCTTACTAATCATCAATGTTTTTACTTTGTTATCGAATCTACAGATAAAGTATGCTAAAGAGTCTTCATGTCTCTGTCTCTGATGCAACCATGCACATATGCTGTAAGTTCAATGAGATAGTGTTCATTTATTGTGTGACGTTGAATGTCAAAGTAAATATACAACTAGGTTTTGTTTTTTTGAAACTACAACAGCAACATATAACCCTCACTTTGTGCATTAAACACTTAATGAAAAGAGAAAAAACAAATTACCTGTATCCCTTGTGTTGTGTGTTATGCTGTATTTACTAATAATATCTGTTGAGACATTTGATCAATTACATTAATTATTGAATATTTCAATGAATTCTTACCTAAATGGGCATGATTATTCCGGGTATTTAAGTTTTCATAATGGTCTTGGGAATAATAGTTTTTCTAAAAGTAACTCACATTTTGATGGGTTGACAAAACTTTTTGCACCCATTCATGAATCGATTGGATCTTCTATTTTAGTTGGTAGTTAAAGAAGAAAAATCTTAAACCTACATTTTGAAAGTCACATATTACTACAACTTTTTAAAAAGGAAATCAAGCCCTTCTGACGTATTATTTGTTGAATAAAAAGTTTAAACCTCAAGGTGGCGCTGTATGGGAGAGTCGCCTACCAACTGCCTTTACGTCATAGCTCTATGCATATGACACCATTAATCATGACGTCAAATAGTGCCGTCATGACATTCTACACAAAGCTTGTCAAACCTTCGAAAGCTAATGATATATAAAGCTTATCCTCAATTCCCAAAGCATATACCACCAGCACCTCCATCAAGTTGTCTCCAGCACTGGGTTGGTAGAATGCAGGAGGTTATTGCAGGAACAGGGAATGGTGATTTGTACAAATCAACGTCGTGGCGACCAGACCTTCAATTCCCAAACTTAGATCCAAACATGTTTTATTGGGTTGGTGCCTTGGAGGCGTCAAAGTGGATATGGACAGGTGGGACGTAAAATAAATATGTTTGGGTACATATTAGTTGGATATGTCATTGATTGAATGATAAAAATATGCATCAAATTATTGGCTCATTTACCAATCAAAGCAATGCCGTTTTTTGTCAATTAGGGGATAAATCCATTCTGTTTTTTTTATTTTTGGGTTGGATTTTGTGCATTCTTTACCCCTAAATTTAATTTGAAACCGAGCTTGCGAGGTTTGAAATGTTTAATTTAGGGTAAAGAATCGACCTGTCACCCCTACAATACTGAAAAGGACCGACCCAAATCAAGGGACGTTACTCTAAAAGTAGTTGTCAACGTACAAGTGAACTGTTTAAAATCAGCCGATCAAGAAAGTTTTATTTTGTTTTATGATAGAAGACACCGTGTCAGGAAATGTGGTCACATGTGAATTAGAGGTAGGGGCAGTGGTAGCATTTTCCAAAATTATAGAATAAAGTTGCTTCTGTTCATTTGGTGAAACGCTTACAACACACGTACGATATTGTTTGTTTTTAAATCTGATTTTACATCTCCAAAAACCGTACTGCTCTTCATAGAAGCAGGCAGCAAGGAGTATTAAATTAGTTTCATTAATGTTTGATATTTAAATTCATATACTGTCGGCTTGCAAGTTTATTGTAAACAGAAAGGTCACCTAGTGTAGTTTGAATACACGTGCGCGGAGGAATGTGAATCGGTCGTAAAATTAGAGGTAATTATCGGTGAAATAATTATTCCAAAATGTGTATGAGGAACCAATCAGAAAGCAGTATTTACAAACTAGTTTTGGTGTCATGTTAGAATATTATATAATCTCATTTACAGAATACATTATCATCTTATGTTATTTGTTAAGATAACTGAATTCATGTATTTTGACTTGTATGTGACGTTGCAAAGCTGATTGATTTTTATATATTTTTGACATATCCAATTAATCATAGTTTTTGTTAATTATGTTCTTATTACAATTATAACAGCTGTTACTCTTACAGAATATGTCAAAAGCCATGTCGGATTAGGATGAAATCTCTTCATTTTTAGCTCATCTGGCCTGTAAGGCCCGATGGGCTTATGGCATGGCATGGTGTCCGGCGTCTGTCCGTCCATCCGTCCGTCCGTCCGTCCGTCCGTACGTAAACTTTGTGGAATTTCGACTTCTTCTCCAGAACCATAAGGCCTAGAAAGCTGAAACTTTGTGTACATACTCATTGACTAGTGAGGATTAAAAATTGTAGCTTTGGTGGCCCTGTGACCCCTAATAAGGGCCATAGGGGCCATACCCTAAAAACCTATTTTCATCTTCTTCTCCAGAAGCGTAAGGCCTAGAAAGCTGAGACTTTG
This sequence comes from Steromphala cineraria, assembly GCA_916613615.1. Classification (NCBI taxonomy): domain Eukaryota; kingdom Metazoa; phylum Mollusca; class Gastropoda; order Trochida; family Trochidae; genus Steromphala; species Steromphala cineraria. Next base: position 52,341,989 of record OU744724.1, on the reverse strand, counting down.
TGTACAGACTCATTGATTAGTGAGGATTAAAAATTGTAGCTTTGGTGGCCTTGTGACCCCTAATAAGGGCCACAGGGGCCACGCCCTAAAAACCTATTTTCATCTTCTTCTCCAGAACCATAAGGCCTAGAAAGCTGAAACTTTGTGTACATACTCCTTGACTAGTGAGGATTAAAAATTGTAGCTTTGGTGGCCCTGTGACCCCTAATAAGGGCCACAGGGGCCATACCCTAAAAACCTATTTTCATCTTCTTCTCCAGAAGCATAAGGCCTAGAAAGCTGAAACTTTGTGTACAGACTCCTTGACTAGTGAGGATTAAAAATTGTAGCTTTGGTGGCCCCTTGACCCTTATTAAGGGCCAGAGGGACCACGCTCTTGAAATCTGTTTTCATCTCCTTCTCCAGAAGCAATAGGCCAAGAAGGCCTTGTGAATATACTCTTTGACTAGTGAGGATTATGATTTATAGCTTTTGTGGCCCTGTGGCCCCTAAAAAGGGCCTCAGGGGTCACACCCTTTAACCTAATTTCATCTTTTTCTCCAAAAGCATAAAGCCTAGAAAGCTGAAACTTTGTATGCAAACTCCTAAGTTAGATAAGGAGGAATCCAAATTGTACATTTGGTGACCCTGTGGTCCAAAGTAAGGGAGGAACCACATTTGCCACACCCTAAATCAAAATTGATATGAAGCCTGATGAGCTACAGAGCCACTGGCTCTATTTTACAACTTCTCTTCAGGAGAATTTTTGGCAATTAATTAACACAATGTTACTGTGTTTGTTATCCAGAAGCCTACTTTGGACTTAGTGAAAGTTTGATATGATATCAACCCTCTCATTTTCCACAGGGAGTCGAACCCCATTATCTTTAATCAAAGTTAAGATATCAAACAAATTGATAATGTATTAAGATTATTGATGTTGTTGTTTTTTTAAATCTCAGAATGTTAATATTCGCCTCATGCAAAAAAAACTAGTTGACAATAATACTTCAGTCCTGGTGAGAGAAATCATTCTGATACCATATTTGTTAAAGTTGTAACTTTTGCCTAGTAGTGTGACTGCTATAAAGATGATTAATAAGCTTTAATGTCACCGAAAAAAAACAACTTACAAATGTTGTGTACATCAATTGAAACTTATGCTTTTCACAACATGTTTTGATTTTTTTTTCAATTTTTCAAGTACAAATATATAAAGAAGATATTTTATTATATCTAACTGTAATTCTTTTTCTCGTTAAATATATTAATCATCTTTAACTGTTTCAATTGTACACACTTTGTACAGTCAAAGTATTTTTCAACATTTCAATGAATTTCTACTTGTTCCTTCATTGAAGCCTAAGTTGCACATTCCAATTTCAAATGCTTCAATTCTGTTTTATCATTTTATGACCAGAATGTTTTCCATTCCAACAAAACTTTAATGCTGTTGTATATGAAGAAATCATTTCAGGAAAGGAATACTTACATGAGTCACATTATGATATCTATGTATCAAGGAAGTATATAATAAACGGATAATTCTCCTTCCTTCTATTGCAGCCCAAGTTATACATTTCATAATCGGAAGTCATAGAATTATCATCTATAATACTTCTTGGTTTGTAAACATGGCGGATTACTGTCAAGAGAGCAGTACAAATCATGGATATTTCAAACTATTGATCATATTGTGTCTTCGGCCTGTACAAGGTGAGTTTTCTGTTCTAGATTTAAGTCTAGGAGTCATAACACATCTGTGGTAATCTAATTTGTTTGAACTTGTATTATAACAGCTATAGTTGAAAAAGTCTCGTCAAATAACATCATCGGTGTTGATTTCGAAACAGGCTTTGATTCGACAGACAGTTGTGGATTCTGTTAATTAAACATGGGATATATAATGTCAAATATCTATGAAAATGTTCAGCTTGTGTACGATATTTTCTGATTCTTCTGAAGTAAAACTTGGAGTGACACAAGGATGAATATCTACTCCTTTTTAATTTCCTTTTTCATAATTGAATAAGCAACCCAAATGAAAGTAATTGTGAATATAGAAAACAACTGCATCCAAAGTACATATTTCCTTTTGCTCTCTTAGGAATGTATCGTTTTATTCAAATCAAATCAATCTACTCGAAGACATACATATAAATTCATATGTTTAAATTGTCGGCGAAAAAATAAACCAATTTTAACGTTTGGAGCTAAAAAATTGGGATTTAAATTGTAGTACGACAAAAACGTAAATCTAAAAGTCCGTAAAATGTAGATGTTAAAATCAAATCAATTGTACAAAATGTAGTATATACCCAATGTAGCTATTTACCAATATCTAAGCTATTAACTATATGTTAGAAATTGACGATGGCTTTAACTTCCAATAAATATAACAAGTTTATACTGTCTTGATGAAAAGAATGTTCACATCAATTTGCTAAATTCTGTAAGATATTAATCATTGCCAAAGAGTAGAGTGAGAATAGCTTGTTGACTGGAATAATAGGCTTATTTTTCAAACAGCAGTAAACTAAAATATATCACTTACTGAGAATATCGTAAGAATATAACACTTTTCAGTAAATGTTTGTATATTATTATAAGATGTTTTAATGCACGGTATGTATTTGAAAAAGTATTTTTTTTGTCTACTGAACCTTTTAAGATTTGAGAGATGTAAAAAAGAAAAGTCCTGCAGTTCTTTGAAATCTAACTTACCCATATTTGTTTAGATTTGAAATTTCAAAAAATAATGTAAGTTACCATTAATTGTTGTCGTTTTCGTGAAAATTACTTTTACATGTACACATTATTACGGTCTATTGTATTACAGGATTGACCAGGAAATGAATTTGAAGTAAGAAGTCAGATCTACTTATCCTGATTCTTTCTGATTAGAAAAAGAAAATGTTGAAAGTACTCATTTATCTAAATGAAACCCTGCATTGAAATAACATTAAAAAGCGTTGACTCTATTATTTGTGCATACAGCTGCAACCTTAAGATTGTTCACTTATTGTGCAAATAGAAAGTAATTTTGAAGGTCTTTTAGGCAACCTAGCTATGCAAAAATAAAACAGATTATGTTGAAATTGCACTTTATAAGTTAAGATCCATTTTGTATTATCATATCCGTATGGCATACCTAAAAGTTATCGGCAGCCATTTTGGCAGGTCATTCAAGTGTTCGGCCTAAGTCATAGATATTCCTCTGGAATAAGTCAATGCTATAGTGTTGAATTGTTCTCAGATAGTCTATATGGAATAATCTAATCGAAGTTTAAGAAAATTGGATTTTCAAAATTATGGTTCGCAGCTGTATGTTCGGTTATTGGTAATGGTAAGTGTGTCTTATTTGTAGACCCGGATTTTAAATAACATCATTTGCTAATTTCTAATCTGTGCCACACACGGATTTCTTTTATTCTGCATGTTATGAAGATTATGTTTGATTGCACTGCCAATATTTGTTTCATCATAGCTTAACTGTTTCCTTACATTGAAAAATCTCATTGAATGCGGCCACGTATATGAGTTTAGTTATATTTTGATTTATATCACGATCTGTTTTTAACCGTTTTTTAAATTTCATTTACACAACAAAAGAACCATTCTCTTCCACTCGTGATCTGAACTTCCCCTGTAGGAAGAAAATAATTTTATAATAGATTGGATCAAAAAGATTTAACTGGTCAAGGAGAATGTCATTAATAAAAAGTCTCCTACAACTAGGACTTTTCTCATTCATGTACAACTTAAGGATGTCTTTTAAAGACTGTTAGTAAATGTAATGGTACAGTCTGACGGATCATTTGGTATGTTTAAATATAATCAGAAATTTACCTGCCGAGATAACTAAAGTTGTAAAACACCAAATGTGAATATACACGCTTTATTAAAGACACCATTTATTTGACCATGTCATGTTACAATGTATAGAATAACTGGAACCATCGATTGTCATACTACGTAATCATTTAAGGTTGAGTAAAAAGTTATGTGGTTAGATAGTAACATTTATTTTCAAGCATCATCAAACATCACAGTTGTGCCACAAGAACTGAACTGGCTGGAAGCAAGGGATAACTGCAAGACACAGTTCAACAGTGATCTTTTTATTCCGAAGCCTGGCCTCAGTCCCAACGCGAAAGACCTTCATCAAGAGAGGTACTATTGGATTGGCGCCTTTGCGTCATCAGATTGGAGGTGGGAAGGTAGGACTAAGGATTTGTTAAAACTTATCGTTTATCATTGTGCAAAGGTGAATGTACTCTTTTATATAATTTTTTAAAACATATATTCAAAATGCAATTAGTGTTTAAGACTAAAGTGCAGGTCATTGGTTTGAGTGAGTGGGCTGGGGTTTAACATGTTGTCAGCAATTTTTCAGCTATTTAATTTTTAAATACGCGTCATTGGTTTGAACTCAAACTCATGAGAAGACCAACAATCAAGGTCGCCAGACAAGCAAAGATCAGTGAGAGCAGCAGATGATGGAATTGTTAAGAACAGGTTATCAAATTTATCGGAAATTTAGACGGGGTTTAAAGAACATTTTCATTAAGAATACCATGGTTTGGTTAATATTGCCGTTGCTGATTTTCTAACAATATCAGCTGTTTTGATTGAATAAGCAATTGGTTTGATTCATGTTCGATTGACTAGAGTTCATCTATCATTAATTTTTCAAAAGACAAGCAGCACACATGCAGTCAAAGCCCAGTCCATCTTGCATCACAATCCCACAAAAACAGTCGTTTGTCGCAAGTGAGAATCTGCCTGAAACCGACTGTGAGATCAGTTTAGCAATTAGTGGGAGACAGGGAAGATAAAGTTCTAAAATTAAGACAGGGCATACAATGCTAGAGTCAATTTTTAATCAATTTGGACTTCACGACATAAGAAATCTCCAAACAAGCTAATCTATCAATGACGCGTTCTCATTGCTTCTTGTATAACTGAATTAAACAGTAAGAACTACCATGACCACAAGGCAAAGAGATCATATCTAGGAATCAGACATTTACCCCTTTAGGAAAGAACAAAATACTTAACCATACTCACCTGTTATTTTCCAGATAACAGCTCACCATTTCAACATATTGGATACCTTGCCAAAGAGCACGTAGGGAAGAGGAAGTCGAAAAACCTTATTGGAAACTCATTGGCACTATGTTACAGCAACTGCCGAAGCCATACCTACATTGGACTAAGCGTAAACATATTTGGATTTTGAATATTATTGAAAACGTCAAATGGTCCGATGCTTGCTAGATTCGTATCTATATTCCATTTATTATTTGATATAGAGGAACCACGAGCCTCAAATATAAAACGTTTGGATATATGGAGGACACTTAATGACCACCCATTTAATACTACATTTTATTATTCGATTGGCGGTAACATACTTCCAATGAAAAATGAATTAGCTGTGTTAATTCACAAGTTCAATAACAATAGTATTAAATTGAAGGAAAGTTTTGCATTCTGTTTTTTACTTGCCCTAAAATTCAAGCAAACTTGCTGACAGAGTGTTTAAACTTCCGTTTCGGGACTCGGAAGCCATTGTCACTTCACGCTTACATCGTGACGTCATAGCAACAAACTACTGTCACGTCATACTTGCGTTATCAAATTTTACTAGTTTGATATTGAGTTAAAATATTACACTGCGGTATCTTACACGAGCGAGTGATAAAAGGCATTTATCCCTTTCCAATGTGTTTGTGTTACTTGTTGTTTCACAAGCCTACCTAAATGACCTGGCGTCTTTTTATGTTATCTTTTTAATTCTATTCATTTCGAATGATTACCATTTAGAACCTGTGCTACAGCGGAAATGATATGTTTGTGAATCTCTGTAGTGTAGGGTAAGCACGCCAGAGATCCTGGTTCGAATGCCGGTGGAGATACCAAAAAAATGTACTGCGTCTCATTCCGCGTTGTATACCTGGGCAAGGCACTTCATCCACATTGCACTCAGTTCAACTCGTCTGTTAAAATGGGTACCTCAGAACAGGATGTATTGACTTAAATGAACCTGGCCGCGGGAGCTGTTAAAGTACAATCCTTCAGGGTAATGATGTGTTCAGCATGGAGAAAGCGCGATATAGATATCAACTTCATGGTTATCATTATATTGTATTGTAGAAGAACTGTTTCCTCTTGCTCTCTCAAGTAATTATATAAAATATAAATCTTGGAACACAAAATCAGACAGGTATCGATATCATATTTTGAACATTAATATCTATATCAATTTAATTCAGAATAATAATAAGAATTCCTGGCTCAAAGAAACATAATATAAGCATGTATTATTTTCTTTTTGTGCAAAACCAATCATTTTTCTAAAATTGTTTCAAAGAATGAATATGTGTAAATCGTGTCCTAAAGATAATAGGTCTTTAGCAATGAGAACACTGAACAAAGGATAGTTATGAAATCATTTTAACTCTCTTTTCAGGACACAAAATGTTATTGTTTGGCCTACAAACCTGTGCAATTGTCTAATCCCGGCACCGAACATCCTTGCCCTGGTAATTTCGCGGAATCTTGTGGAAATGAACATGGACCGTCTGTTTACAAATCTGGTAAGTTATAGCAATGATCCATCAATTAGCTATGATCTATAATCAATTTGTTATAAATTGATAGATATAAATAATATAAATAAATCGAAAATATGAATTAAAGTTTTTATCAACTATTAGTATGGTGTACATCAATATCTTTTTGTGAATGTATATTGTAACGTAGAACCAAAAGCTGTGCATTTGTTAAAGGAAAATTCAAGTACGATTCAATATAATTGTAGCAAAAGTTTGAGTTATAAAAGACATTCTCACAAATTACTAAATTGTTCTGTCAACGAGATAAATATTTACAGAATTTTAAACCTTCGCCTTTGAGCGATGGCGGGGGTCGCCATTTTATTTGAAAATGTGACGTGATCGACACACCACAAGAAATCGATGTAAGGACCTTACATTATAAACTCCGTACATCTTTGTGCAGTGAAGTTTCAATGATTTGACTAGAATTGCCAAATGTGTGCGCTGCGCACTTTGTTAACGTAAAACTTCGTTGTGCCTAATATTCGGTTTTGTCTAGTATTATTAACGATATGAATTATCTAAAAAAAAAAAACAGAAAGTAGAAAAATACATGTTTTTAAAAAACAGCAAGAGTATGATATCTTGTCGTGTTTTTTGTATTGTTTTCTGATTAAAACATGGTACTTAATGTTTGAAAACATGAAATATGTAGCCGTACTGCATAAATGCTCCTTTTTTATCTACAAATAAGTAGAAAACGTTTCCTTTTAATTTGATACATCAAACGTACAGTTAAGCAATGAATAAACATACCCCGTATCTAGAAACTTTCTAGTGCGTATCTAGAAACTTTCTAGATAAGCACTAGAAATTTTCTAGATACGCACTAGAAATTTTCTAGAACGTATCTAGAAAATTTCTAGTGCGTTTCTAGAAATTTCTAGAAATTTCGAGTTTTTAATTTTTTTTAAAAAATCAAATATTTTTAATTAATTTGAAATCCCCGTCTTTACTTTCTCTACTGTAAAATTTTCAACATGATTCAATTAATAGAAAGGGAGATAATTGATATTTAATAATAGATCTTCCTCGTTTTAACGCGCTTCTCCTCACTGAACAGGGGCGATCTAAATATAGCACACACACTGCTTTATGGCCCCTCACTGATCGGCGCTAATTAGATTCTCGTCAGCATAAAGCTGCGGGACATGCTGTTTCTTTTCGTTGTAGCATTTTGTAAATAAAGAACAGTAAAATAGAAGTAATATGAAAGGTGATGAATATATCATTGATATTGAGTTTGTTTACGATTGTCTGTAAGATCACAAGCATGGATCCTTTAGCGAGCAAGTGACAAACAAATCTTTTAAAATGACTGTCAAGTAAACTGTTTTAAATAGTTGTATTAAGTTAAATTAAAGACGATGCGTCAAGTCGATTTCGAAGTTAACAACATTTGTCATTGTCCGGTTTTCGATCATTATCGTTACTTTACTTATTCTACCTTGTATACCTTCATCCTCCACTGTGCAGAATCGATTTGCTTCAGCAACAGTCGATAATCCACGATCAAAGGACACCATTGACATTATTTGACTTCCAACTTCTAAATGCCACTCAAAGAAGACACCATTGATAAAGTTTGGTTCACGTGAATGCAAATAATATGACAAGTACAAGAAAGATCTAAAGACATTTAAGAATAATAATAGAATAAAAAGAATTTCTGTGATATCTATCTGCATTTATTGACCCACTGACCAAAAGATGTTGAGTGCATAGACAAAAAACAAAGATAGACAGAAAGACAGAAATAAAATATGTTCTGTCTCGTTTCATATTTATACACAAACGATCAAACAAAGCATGTTAAAAATATAATGAGTCATCCAAGAAATAAAATAAGGTTGTCAAAGGAAAAAGGATTATATAGGATATCAATTACTTTTAAGAAATATGCATTAACCGAGTATCGTATAGTGAGTTACAAAAATACGAACGATCAAAGTTTCATTACTCTAAAATAGATTTGCAGCTTCTTTAACTGCCCCTAAAACACCTGGGCAAGCTAATATGATATTTGTGTTGCAGTATTTCATTTGTATATGCATATTTTTAATACCTATGAACTTTCATGTTTGCCAATCGGTTGGGTGTTATGATCATTAAGATTTACATTGGTTTTCCTTGTGAATATATAATCTATTTCAAGCTGTTTGTAATGTATTCACCTGGAAGCTTTGCACAACGGTTGGTTAGTTCGTCCTCCTATATTTCCATTATATACAATACAATATGCACTTGTACAGATACACGAGATATAATCGATATTCCCCAATGTTTTTTATTGAAGATCTTTAGATGTTTTTATATCAACCGTATTAGATATATTTTATATTAACCATTTTAGATTTTGAAGAGAAAAGTTAGAATAACTAAAAACTTACAATGATCATGAGAATTTCAGGTCACAACTAAATCTTTAAAATCCGATCAATCATTATTTAGAATATTTATATGTGGTATCTCGGTTATTTGTATAAAGTAAAAAATGAATTTGCAATATATAAGACAAATGATATATTTTAGTCTGTCAGCCTGGCTCTAAAATAAGATAAATACATTAACAAGTCTATCAGGAGACTCAAATGCTCAATGAAAACAATGAAAAATCAGTCTTCTTTCCATTTTATTTAATTTTCAAACATTTATTGAACGTTTCATTTCAAAAGTTCAAGTTTTAGACTAAATATGTTCATTTTATTTATAGAATTGCATTGGATTCGTTAGGGTATCGCAGAAAAAAAACGTTTTGTAATAAACATGCGCCATTGTCATTAGCTCTATTACATATCATAAAGAGAAGTATTCCCAATCTTCCTTTCTCGCAAGAATATGAATGTGTATTCTCACTCAACTTGCTCAAGCTAATGGTCTTCATTCCGACATACCTAAAGCCTTTTACAATGCAGCGACCACTGGTGTGTTCGGGGGATAAGGTTCACTGAGTTAAAAGAAGATAATTATTGGACTATTTAACAAAGAAAGCGGATATTGGACCAAAATATTTTATCTCTGTTAAATATAACACAATCATCGTGTAAATTCAAGGACACCCATTTTATTATTTCAGACTGAACGAGATACTAAGTTGCTATTTTTGTGTCATTGTCATTTCGATCTGTTAAAATATTGGAACATGCAGTAGCTAGGTAAAATTGAGCAGACAAGTACGCCATAAGTTCGAACCCAAACCACTTTATATTTAAAAACAACAAGCCATACAAATGTTAAATCTGACAACTGACAGAATATATCTAGTGTTCTGTTACAGATGTACATGTACACTATACAAATATAATAAAGTTTACCTTATAGAAATGAAACAAAAGCAAATTAATTTGAGAGATATGCAAACAGAAGACAGACAGACAGACAGACAGATGTTTTTATTTTTGTCTCACTCGTAGTTACAAATACAAATATAAATACATATCTTTAAAATATACACATATTAAGAATAACTACGACCAGTCGCTCAGCGACTTATGAGAGACAATATTCATTAAAAATTACTGAGTAAATGGTAAGAAAATATTTACAAAATATAAAGTAAAATATACACGTAAATTAAATGTCCATTAAAAAGGTATAAGTTAACCATATAAAATATCACGACGCATTGTAAGAATTTCATGGCAGGCTTTGGAGACGCTAAAAATTAGATCAGCAGTATTAAAATATAAGAAAACATTTCTTCAGCAGATAGATTACTAAAATTAGGCAGTATACTTTGACAATTCTTAAAAAGCTTTTTCCTAATGTTGGTGTAAATGGGGCAATAAAAAAGAACATGGATTTCATCCTCAATATGATTGGGACAGTTAAAACAACATCGCTCATGATGTGGCACGTTCTCGTATCTCCCAGTTTCCACTCTTATTGGGGCCACTCCGCATCGGAATTTCGCAAATGCACTCCTGTGATTTCGAGGAAGGGGACATTGTACATATTTTTCTACTTCGTATTCATGCTTGAAAAGTCTGTAGTTGCGTAATTTGTTTTTTCCTTGTCTTCCCTCAACTTGAAATAACTTTTCCGACCAAGTCCGCTGATAGTTTTGGAGTAGTACATCTTTTATAGCAGTTATGAATGGCCTTTTCTCTATAAATTCGACATCAGTAAGGTGTTCGAATCCCATATTTGTCAGAGACGACTTGACTGTAAAATTCCAGTTTTTCTTCTTGCATTTATTGGCCCACGTGCCTACTCGGTGTATTAACAGTTCTTGTCCAATGCCTATATACCGATAACCAATTACGAACTGTAGGGGGTATCCATCCCATTTCGCCGTTTACCGCAACATTCGGGGCGTATTTTCCAAGACCGAGGAAGAAGCGTTGTGCTCTATGTTGGACAGCGTCAATACTTGAGTGAACCGTTGTTCCCCAAATTTCTGCTCCGTAGTTAAAAACTGAATAGACCATGGCATCATAAAGTTTAGTAAAAACAGTGTAGGGCATTCCGCCTAAACTTTTAAACTTCGTTAATAAAAGTCCCAATGCTCTGTTTGCGGATTTTGCTGCTGTTTTGGCCATAATACTATAGTCGAGGTGTTCACTTAGCAATACACCAAGATAATGGTACTTGTCCTCCACTGTTAGAACCGCTTCTCCGCATTTGAAGGTTGTAGATGATCTAGTTATAGATGGCGTCCTAAAATGTACTACCTTCGATTTTTCAGGGTTAATTGTCATCTTGTTGTTCATACACCACTGGTCAACTACATCGAGCAAACATTGCAAGTCTTCTTCCGTCTCCGCTAATAATACAATGTCATCGGCGTATGCGAGCACTGCTATGTTATCTTCTCCAATTCTCACTCCTCTTCCCAGTGAATTTAAGGTTAAAATCAAGTCATTTATGTACATATTAAAAAGTAAAGGGGATAGTAAGCAACCCTGTTTGAGACCTCTGTTAACGGGGAACCATGGTGTAAATAATTTGTTGACACGAACACAGCATCTTACATTTTGATAAAGAGATTTGATGGCTGTCATCATTCTTCCTCCAACACCCGCATCTTGCAATTTCCTCCAAAGAATATTTCTAACAATGCAGTCATACGCCTTCTTAAAGTCAATAAAAGCTGCAAATGTACACTTTCTTGTCAATTTTCTGCTTTCAATTATATTAGTTATTGACGAAATATGGTCCATTGTAGATCTTCCATTTCTAAAACCATTCTGCTCATCCATTAAAATGTCATTTCTTTCAGCCCACGATAAGAGTCGAGTGTTGAGCACGCCACAGTACAGCTTGTATATAGCTGGGGCTAATGTTATTCCTCTGTAATTGAGTGGGTCTGATTTATCCACCATATTCGATTTGGGTATTGGTGTAATGATTCCCTCTGACCACATCGTAGGTATCTTGTCTGTTTTAAAACATATATTAAAAAGTCTAAATAAAAGGTCCACAGTAAGTTCTCCCTTAAGCAACTGAGTTGGGATTTCATCCACGCCTGGAGCTTTTCCATTCTTTGCCTTCTTCAGAGCTGCTCTAACTTCCTCTAAGCTTATGTCGTCATCTAATCCTTCTTGCATCTCATCATTTTCAGACACTCAGACACTCACTTGTGACGTCATCATTCTCTATCACACCGTTTAAGAGAACTTCGTAATCCGATTTCCACTTATTTAGTACATCTACGCTATCTCGAGAGACTTCACCATTATCTAATTTCACCTCCATCGGAATCAACTTCTGTCGTTCTTGGCCTACCCCTATTTTCCCAATGCTTCTCCAAAATTCGTCTTTATTTTCTACACAAAGTTCCTCCAGATCCCGATGGATCTTATTCCGGAATAATCTCTTCTGTCTTTGAACGTCCCGATCGAACTGCCTCCTTAACTGTGTATAGTTCTGTTTAGCCTGTGATCTTTGACTCTTATCAGCTTTCTGCCACCTTCTCTCTGCTGTACACAGCTCGTTCCACTTGATTGTTAAATCAGCTGTCCACCACTTCTGTCGAAGCCGTCTTCTTTTATTCCGTACCCCTTCATATCATGAATAAACACTCTCTTAACTGGAAGTTTGTCTTTCATTTCCTGTTTGACGACTTCTACCCATCTTTCATAAGCACTGTCAATATCGAGCTGATTTTTAGAAGATGATTCCAGGTCGTGAATAATAACATTTAAGTTACTGAGTACTTCCCTTGCCTGAAGAAAATTTGCTGGTGGTTTCCCTGTTAAAAGTTTATCAACGTAATCTGAGGTGTTCGAGTCCTCCTTGTCATCTTCGCTGATTGAAGTAACTACGTTCGTACACCATGTAAGCAAGGAATGGTCCAACTTGAGTAGAGCATCTCCGTCCACCCTACCTATACAACCTGCTTCGTTTATCAACTGTGAAGGGAGAGTCACTTTAAAATCACTGAAATGATGAACATGTTCATAGGGGACAAAACAATAGTCGACAACCGACATACCTTGACTAGAAGTAAAAGTACAATCATTTTTACATGAATTACGCCCATTCAATATGCATAAATTAGCACTAATTAAGAACTCAATACAGTGTTTACCGTTAGCATTGCGTGTAAAATCAACAACATGTCTTTCAGGTAGTGAATCAATGCCTTCTATAAAGTCAGTCTCATCACCACAGCGACTATTAAAGTCGCCGCAAATATAAGACACATTCTGAAACTCATGTACCTGCGAGAGCAGAGTATTATAGAAGTCCTCTGCACATATATTCCTCGAGGAGTTATCCGGCGGCAGATAGCACACACATATGTAGTTAGTTGAGTGTTCGAGTTTATTTGTCACAGCTAACCATAATATACCTTCATGTGATTTGTCTTTTATAGAAACATTATTAAAAGCTAAAAAAGAGTTCTTTATTAAAAAAACAACTCCCCCAGAGCCTCGGGGGCACGTCTATGCAGTTGATCCCGATTGTGTCCGTACCACTTGTACCCGTCCACTGTTAGCACATCATCATTACGGAGATGCGTCTCCGTTATACCTAAAATATCACAGTCTGAGTGTATAGCACAAATTTTCCGAAGAGTAGCGTTTTACGAATTAATGTTTGTTGACCAGCCCTTAACGTTCCAGCACCCGCCGCGTACCTAGTGGTTAGACGTTGATTCCCGACGAACAGGCGAGCGACCTCGTTGACGCCCACTTGTTGACATCCGGTCCTCCTGATTCGTAGACTCTAGATCACGTGACCGTTGTTGGTAAACATGAGCACGTGGTCGTCTATCATGTAGATTTCCCGATCTGTTGTTCCCATGTTGTGAAGAATCGGCGCTGTGGTATCGGTTGTATGTATGTTGTGAAGATCTGTCTTTGTCGTACCTGTTGTTGTGTCTGTCCACGTTGTAGCGCTGGCTGTTGTCCCTTCCCTCCCTGGCGCGGTACAGTCTGCTGCCCGCTAGCTTGAGCTGTCCCTCTCCCACTGTCTCCGCCAGCACGCGCATGTTTGACTCAAAAATGCGCTGGTGGAGAGGCTTGTCACTCATAATGTAAATATTTTCAAAGTTTTTACTGTCTCTCAGCTTCGTTTTGCTTCTTAGAATATCGCGCTTGTCCTCGACTGACCTACATGTCACGATCACCACCCCCGGGTATCGAGCACCTCGTGATTCAGTCCTCACAGCTTTATCCACACTCACCCCGCTCAGCTTCAGACCATCGCGGATAACACCATTCACTTTCTTCACAATGTTTTCATGTTTCGTTTCCTCAAGATTTCGAATAATTACATTCAGGTGAAGTGCTTGATCTTTAGTCTCGCAACGCTGTTTCAGTTCACTGATATTAGACTTGAAAGTAGCGTGCATTCGTGACTGTTCATCCCGCAAATCGGACACATCATCGTTAACTTTACATAGTCTTTCATCAAATTCAGCTCTTATGTCTCTGATTTCCGCATGTACCATCGCACTTACTTTATCAAGAAGTCTTTCTTCCATATTGTTGAAACGTTTATCGAAGTGATCCGACATCTTTTTGAGAGCTTGTAGAATAACACTCACAGATTTATCGGGTAAGTCCAGAAGACCGACACGTGAAATGCTGTACACTTCTCCATGACGCAATGTTATTGCAACGGATAGCCACGAATCCTAAACCGTGATTACAAGGATTACGGCCTAATCCGTCGAATTTTCAAAACTAAACTGTACCTATCCGTCGAATAACGCTTGAGTGATTTTGTACCGATCGGTCGAATCTTTGAGAGAAAGAAAAACTGGTAGAATCTAAGTTGATTAATGAAGGGGTGTACGGGTTGTTACAAACATTACGATTGATAGCTTGAAATGAAGTTGAAGTGGTAGTAGTGGTAGTAGTATTTGTCTCACACGCATCATACCATTTTATATACAAGACATGGTACACAAAATATAAAACAACGCGTCGAGCCACAACTGGCTTATGAAACACTAAAATAACACATTATACTGTTCATAAATATATGTTTTTCGATTTATGTTTTCATTCATGAGAAAAACAAACTTTTCATTATCATTCAAATAAAAAAACGCACCGTTACTCAGTGAGCTTCTTACATGTCTTATTTTCTTAGATTGGAAACTGACATATTGTAAAGGGTTCATACTGTGGAACTCCTTTTTGTTTATGTTTAAATTTATACTTTGGGTAAACATATCATTTTAATGTTTAATTGATCCTTTGTATCCCTTATATCTTAATACATGTATGGCATATTCATCAATACTACCAAATTACTTTACGTATCTTTTGGCATTACTTCCAAATTTTTACCACTTTTACCATATATTATTGGCGTAACAATAAAGCTCTTATTTACCTTAAGTCTAAACACAAATTCAGACAATAGTATATCAACATTATTTAAATTTTGCTGTTGTTCTCAAAAGTGTAGGGAACTTTTATATCTTTACTTAGATACAACATCGAAAAAACACCCATTTTGTCTTATTTTGGAACGTTCCAACGTTATGCAAGCCAATTAACAACTAAAATCACAGTACCGATCCGTCGAATGGATTTTTCTATCGTAAAACTAGAAATTCGACGAATAGGTATGCGACCATTACAAGATCATACCCGTTTTATGGGGAGGGGGGGAGGTTGGGACTGTCTACGTGTTGAGTACTGTCGCGACAATACACTGCTCACTCAGCCATGCAGTCACTTGTTGATTAGTGGATTTATGTTCTCTCATCCATCCCTTTATTACTAGTAAATGTTTTATTTTATTATTATCTATATTTTTATATATAATGGTTGATATGTAAATAAATATGGTGTCTCACATGTATCTTTTTATCTGCAATGTTTTATATCACGTGAGATATTGTTTAATTATGCCACATGTGAAATGAATGTATGCACGTGACACCGAAATAATATACTTTTCTTCTTTCTTCGTTATAAGTCGGTGGTTGTAGTTTTATTTATGTATAGATATTTTTAAAACTTGCTTCTATATAGACATTTGTATCTAGGAATCAGACATTCATAGAGTGTTATTCCCCAGTCACACCAAACGGGTTTACTACGTTCTTATAAAACGGACTGATTTAAACCATATTTTATTACCATAAGACATGTTAATGTGATACAAAACAGAAAAATAATATATATGGAAAAGGGATAAGCAAACAGGCTAATAAAGCCTATATAAATGCTTCTCCTTAAAACAAAATTGTAACATATATTTTGATACATGTAAAATATAATGCGTTTCACGCCTACAAATGGTACAGTGAGTCAACATTACAACTATGGTATCGGTCGTTTAAGAAAAGCGGTGAGATTCAGTTATAAACATGTGAACAGATTTTACCAAAAGATAACATTTAAAGTGACATTGTTTTGGAAGAAGAACTTGGTCATTCTAAATCTATCATATAGAGGACATTGAAGAAAATAATAGAATGGATCCTCCTGAATATTGCCACAGGAACAGGCATAAAACGGACTCGAACTGTTGGAGAACGTAATGGACCTAGTGTAAAATGTTTACGAACCTTATAGAAACGGAAGGATGTTCTAAACTTTAACGTAGGACCAACGTCATTTAAACGGGATTGCTGTACCTCTAACGGAATTGCCGTACTTCGACCCTTCCAAGAACTATTATCACGTGCTTCAATCGGAAATCAAACAGTCCGCAAACAGATCTAACCCGATCATAGTATGTCTATAGGCAGTTACGATTTCGTCCAAATATGTTGAAAACAAAAAGATTGTCATGAAAACGTTTTAAGGACGTTCCTGCAGGTCTATGAGTTCGCACAAGGTTCAGAAAACGTCGTATTCGTTGTTAGTACGTTTGAAATATTCTCAATAAGGTCTTACTACTTTGGCAGTGCAAATTGAATGGACGGATATAAATTAATCAGTTTTGGTTCACACATGGGAATGTGATTACTAAAAATGAACACTTTTGCATCTGGAATAGAGTGAATGTCGGTTAATTTTGTGATCAAAATATTTGTATGTATTTCTGCGCAACCTATATTTTTCCGTTGATAATTATATTATATAATGATTATTATAAATTGTGTTACTTTGATTGACAGCGGGATCAGGTTTGAAAACGGTCGAGAACTTGCATGGTCTTTAAAGACAACTGGCCCTGACGTGATAATCGTACCAAGCAGCACGCCCTATGACCGCATGAAAACGTAGTGCACTTTCTAAAAACGAGCTAGAACATGATTGTGAGTATTAATGCTGAGAAAGGTCTTGTTGATAACGTATGTTAACTGTCCGAAGACTATTCAACTGACTGGAAACAAGGTAAACAGGTAATTTTACCCGATCTATACGTACTACAATCTGTCACAGGACTAGACAGGTTGACGTACTAAAACTGTGGATAAACTTTCTGGCGTTAAATGAAATGTAAAAAAAGTTTCTCGTTTCGATCCCGAAGGAGGCCGTTTTGTGAACATTTTAGGACGGAGTAGAACGTTTTAAAAACTACCTTTGTGTGACAAAAGCATTAACTCATGTTATGTCATGGACATGCTTCACCGCTCAATGTCTGGACCCCTAGCTGCTTTACTGCCCGCCCGCGACGCTAATTAGCTCAAAGTACCCCTCATCTCACGAGACGGGATGAAAGGAAGCTGTCTAGTCTACCATAGAGTTCTGATTGTTTTATTGTTTCATGGAGATCAGTCGGGAAACAGAAAGGTGTGAATAAGGATCGCAAACAGCGAATATCTTGTAATTTGCACCGGTGTTGTTAATCTAAGTTGACTTATTCATCTATAGTATATTGACATATGAATACACAATCACTTGCCAATAGATCTTTAATATGTGCACACGTGATGGGCGTGGTCTATATTTCTAGTGAGCAAGTCTTGTCTTACAGCTTAAACAGATTGACATATTGTAGTTATATATATAATGTCAGCTTTACTCAGATATCAGGTCCCGTGATGGTTAAAAGCGCAAGCTTTTCAAACTCAGTTTATGAATCTTTCTCCAACAGATCAATTCATATTTCTTTTGCAGTCACCCCAACTCTCCCAACCTCTTGCCGCTACAACAAGCGCTATGTTTAGACGCAGGAAACATATAATTTTATAAAACTAAACTAATATTGCTCTCTTAAGCCTTTTTAAAGAATGTTGTTATTTGTGATATATTTTAACCATTTTAGCGCTTAATACGCTTTTAGCTATTTTGGTGTGTTTTAGTGTCTCATAGGCCATTGTTGGCCGTACGGCGTGCTATATTTGCCGTGTATAATACCTTGTCTCAAGTATGTACACTGTGTGACACTTAAATAAAATATTTTTCTTCTTCTTCTTCTTCTTCTTCTTCTTCTATATATTTATGTGGCTCTCGCGAGGAGAATCTCCCTAATTTACAACATATATGCTTCTCTTGGAGGTAATGAGTAAATGATGAAGAATAATTATTAGTCGCAATGAAAACGCATAGCTATGCTACATTACAAATATACGATATATGCTGGACTCTTCATACAAATATTTAATGCAAAATAAAGAACAGCAAACTAGTGCAGAAGCATTAATTAAAGCTTGATGTACGCTCGGTGCCAATGCTCAATTATTTTAGAATTATTAACATATGAACTAAGTATGAAATCCATTTCTTTGATGGGCAGTCTAGAAGTTGCGATGATGAAGAAGATAAGGCAATATTATGGATATACAACTTCTTTATTCAAGTTTGCGACGTTTCGACATAGATACTAATGTCATCACTTGCTTGAGAACGACATTAGTATCTATGTCGAAACGTCGCAAACTTGAATAAAGAAGTTGTATATCCATAATATTGCCGTAACTTCTTCATGAAATCCATTGTTTGCAACTGGCGTCCGTGGTCTAAGTGTTGGCTGACTGGGCCTTAATCCAACTGCTCACACGTTCAGGCAATGAAGAACTCATCGGCACGCGGAACCCTCACATAATATGACTTTGTATATTAATAATTACTCGAACATAACAGAAGAAGAATATGAATATCTTCATAACTTCCAATATGATAGACAGCATAACTTTTCATTCCACTACCACTGCGCGGTAATAAGCATGTCCCACTGCCATAAACTGAATTACACAATGTCGTTTTGCGCAATCATCTAATCATCTCATCAATCGTCCCTCTCTAGAATCCGAATGTGTTTTGTAACATTAACTGGTTATTGAAACTTGTTTGTTTTGACACACCGACCTACTTGTCTATTACACTTGAGCGACCGCTGGCGTGTTCAGGAGATACGGTTCACTGAGTTAATTGCATTTGTCATTATCTGGTAACGCTTGTTACAATTTTATATATGGGATAATTATCTGTAAATGTTTAAATTTTTTTTAATGTTTTCGTTTTATCTGTAGACTTAGATTATGTGTAGGAGTCAGACATCAAAAAGAGTACACTTGTGGTCATTGCACAAAATAAATCTTTTGATTATAGGATTTTAATGTTGTTATCCAACTATAACTGTGAATTTTACTTTTAAATAATTGTGACTCAAATGTTGTTTAAGTTTTATAAAAGGTATACTTAAAAAAAACAAGATGTCGATATTTGGCAGGCTTGTGGAATGATGTTGGAAAGTTAAACGGCAACAAATTGCGCACTTGTACAAAACACTCCCATTGTTAAACATTATGTAAAAAATTGCATGTTTAGAGATCATCGTCGTATTTTATCTAAATTTAGATGTGGTATTTTACCCTTGTTTAGTTAAAACTGCAGATATGCCAAGCTTCCGGTTTCTCTTTTACAATGGCATTGTAAATATTGTATTAAAAATGTACATATGGTTGAAGATGAATTCCATTTCTTTATGATATGTTATCTTTATGATGATTTGCGTTTTCTTCTGTTTGAAACTGCTTTTATACGTAATGATGCAGTTTATGATTTAAATGACAATGAAAAGTTTGTTTTTCCAATGAATGAAAGAACGATTTTAAAAATGTTTAATAGAAGAGAGCTGTTATTGTTCTGATTTTATTTATATTAAAAAACATGTATTTATTAACAGCAAAATTTGCTCTGTTAGTGTCATAAGCGATTTGTGGCTTGACGCATTGTTTTATAATGTGTATCATATTTTGTATAAAAATGTAATGATGCGTGTGGCACTTTAATAACAAATCTTCTACTACTGCTACTGCTACTGCTACTGCTTCTGCTACTGCTACTGCTACTGCTACTGCTACTGCTACTGCTACTGCTACTGCTACTGCTACTGCTACTGCTACTGCTACTGCTACTGCTACTGCTACTGCTACTGCTACTGCTACAATACACAAATTCAATTCAATAACTTATTTAATAGCTATCAAGATGTGAAAGCGATATGTGCTAGTCGTAAGTTAGTTCTGTTGCAGGATAATTTCACTAATCCGCTCAGACACAAACAATATTATTAATAGATGTCTAATGAATTGTCAATATTTAGATCGTTACCGAAGAAGGGCTGTGAATAATATGACAATTATATGTTTATGGAGATAAACGGTTTTTTTTTGTTTCATTATGTCCATACCCAAAGACAAAACTAAATCGATGACCACGAACCGAAATGGTAGCATATTCTTTATTTCCTTTAATAACGTATTTCACAGAATTTAAAAATAATGCTCATTTCGGGACTCGGCCCCAAAAAAGTACAAGAATCTGTACTATTCAAGATAGTGTTATCCCAAATATAACATTGTTACATTTGTTCACAATCTAAACGGCATTTATCTATTTCACATTCAACTTTGGGAGCTGTGCCAATTTTACATCTATCAGAGGGGTAACACCGCTTAATTACCGCTTGTTGGGCCTCCATTTTTGTGAAACGGGCGAGTTTGATTAGCTGTTGGTATGGTCATTGCTGGTGGTGTGTAGAATCTACTGCCATTGTTAATAGGACCAACAATTATACGGACCGTAATTTGATGTGCATAGAACATATGGTAACAATGATTTATTCTTACAATTAATATACAAAGAAAAAATCACGATAAAGTTTCTACTCAGTAAAACATCCTGTATTTTCAACTGGCCTCCGTGATCTAATGGTAACTCACTGGGTTTGGAATCTGCATGTCACTGGTTTGAATACATGTTTTGACTGTAGCCTTTGTTATTTAGGAAAATTGCAATTTTAGTGAGTGTATATTTGATTTGCAAATAAAGGTTTGAATATGAATAAATTTCGAGAATCAAAATATAATCGCTTCACCATCAATTGATGCCGGGGGTTCATCATGATATCTTTCTACTATACGTTTAATTGTATGGATTGATAATCAGACTAAGAAAGTTACATACGTATTTTCATATATTTTGTTAAAACATATACGTGAATACTTTAGTATTAGAAAAGTTATAACAACAATACAGTCCGTTAATGTCATTTCACGCAATTAAAAGAACTCAAAATGGCGGGTCAGCATGTTATCGTCTCTTAGACAGGCTGGTTACAAACATGCAATAATTGACCGTATTATGCAACTATATCGGTGTTTCTTTCATCTTTCACTTTGATGTGAAAACGGGAACTTTGTGTATGGTTTAAACAATATTTATTTATGTACTCATGTACAGCGGGATCGACAAACAGGGTTTCCCCTATATAAATGTCTCTCACCAAAACATACATTATTACAGGATGTTTACATCATAAAGACACATAAATATATACCTAGTAGAAAACAAAATGTCACATATATCTATAATATACATATATATTATATATTAGGCGAAGCGTCTGCTTAACAATATGAAGTTGTGAACAGATGTTATTATTCTTGTATTTATATTATTTGACAGGGATTTGTTACCAAATAAAACAGTATTCAAGTTGTGACCATTAACATAATAGTAACTATCATGACGAATATTCATGTAATTTGGACAGGTGAAAAAGTAGTGATGTGCATCTTCGTAGACGAAACCACACGAGCAGCGCGAGTCGTTGTCAATAAATCTATCGAATTTGTGTCCATTTAAGTTGCTACATCCCAATCGAATACGGCAATGTAAAATTTGCTCATTTCTCAGTCCGTAGTTTTGAAAAGTTTCGTGTACTATACATCTATTATTATATAAATTGGTTTTGAACATTTCGTACGATTCTGAATTCTTTAGAGTTTCATCAAGGTTATTCCATTCGACAATAGCGGACGGCAAGAATGAATTTTTGTATATTTCCGTACGACAATTAGGGACCTGAATCGCATTAGAGTTTCTTAATTCATAGAGTGATTGGCGGCATATTGTGGGTGGGATAAGCTCAGACAAATAATCAGGAGAAAAATTTGAATTCATTTAATAAAACAGGCACATTTTATGGTAATATCGTCTCGTCGACAGTGAGGTGAAGCCAGTATCGTCATATAATTTTTGATGATTTGTACCCTTTACAGCACCACAAATTGTTCTTAGTGCGTCCAGGTGTAATTTTTCGAGAAGATATTCTTGTGATTTAGTACAGTTATTCCAGATTTGATCGCAGTAGTCAAATATTGGAAGAATAAAGGAACTATACAAGGTCTTAAGACTTTTTCGTGTTAACCTAAATTTAAGACTACGTAAACAATTGATCATTGAACTTTGTGTATGCGCTCATTGTGTTAACAACTTGCCAATCACAAGTCGCATGACCTTGTTTATACATGTATTACCGTTTATATGTATATTACCGCATATGCAAAAGTATGTGTAATTCCCGACTTTGTGTTTTCGTTTTACAAACAGACATTCTCTTATTCATCAGAACCACTGTACGTTACACTAAATGCATGAAGGCAGCTACATATTTGAAATGAAAATGTACGTTATTGCTCATCTTGTCACTGACCGTTTAATAAAGTATAACTCCATTAATTCCACTGCTATTATAGAGAAAACATCTTTAAATCAACACAGTCTTTATGCATCGAATAAATAGATTATCAATGCGTGGTGCGTACATGTAGGTATGAGAGATATTTTCGACATTACGGGACTCTCCTATGAACATTTTGAAGATGGCGACATTACAAAACATAAAAACTATTTTGATAGCATATCCACACCTTGACATATTACATGTAAAGACTATTAAAAATGCCTTATGATCGTGTAATATCGCCATAGCGAGGCTTTTCACACTAAAGGTGCTGATCACTGTTTATGATTTTGTACAAATTTTACTAAATCAAGCAAAATGTTACGCTCAGCATCCTGTCTCAACTAGGCTGTGTACTAATCATTAACTAATGAGATATATGTACAAACAGAAATGTCACCTTGACTTGAATTTCGTTTTGAACAAGGAATGCCCTGATGGGACTGTCCTTTTTAGGTCCAGTTTCTTCATTGAATGTTTCATTAAGACATACGAATCGCTCTAATGATTAATGATAATTGAATTTCTTACTAAATAAGTTATCTCAAGCGTGTTTGTTATTTTGTTTTCATATGAATTGGAGAATAAACAAATACCTATACAAACACACCTTCACTAAGCAAACCTGTATGTCGACTTGTAGTTTACTTCGTTCATACGGATTGATTTCTTCTCAAAGTACAGAAGCGATATGCAAGAAGTGTCAGCGAAATATATACCTGTAACAGGCTCAAAAGACTCTACCGCCTCAAATAACTCTAGAGTCAAATGGGCCTAGCCTCAAAAGACTCTAGAGTCATGTGGGCCCAAGGACACGCCCAGTCTCAAATGACTCTATCCAGGCTCAAATGACTCTACCAAAGTAATCTGTTAAATCGAGTTAATATTGTCTCAATGTTTATTTTAAACCATTGATAAGTCTAAATGTTTTCATGCACTGGATTTACATCCGCCCCAAATTATTAAATATCATACTTTGTTTCATTGTAATGAAAACTGCGTATTATCTATATGACAGCTTCAATTTTGTTTTCATGTTGCTACATTTATTACTTGACGTCACTGATGAGTTTAAACTATAGTTCTTGACTGAAATTGTAACAATATTTACACATATCATCACTATGAAGCGTTGTTGTCGTTTGCGACTATACATTTACTTTTTTGAGAATACTAAGCAATTTTATGAGAGCATATTTGGTGAATGGTTATATCATTTAAATCAGTTTTTATATCCATGGCTTATGTATTTATGATTGATGCGTTTTTTTAAATTCATTTTTTTTTCAAAACTTTTAATCACGTTCAAGTTCAATTTTCGTTACATGTCAATAATTTGAGGGAACTGTTATAATAAGCGTCAAGAAAAAAATCATGTTTGTCAAGGTTTTGAGATATCAACTTTTACACAAATATATTCATCTTGTGTACTGCAGTATGGTATTGAGAAATTTTTAAAGAAGTATTTCGGCAATTTTCCATGAACAATTGATATATAAAGGACAGAAGACGGAAGATTAGGTGTTATAACGTTTTGACAATGAATGATTTGTATTCAAAATTATACACCAAATTCATTCATTATCAATTATATTACAAGTTATTCATATCATACGTCTGTAATTATTTTACAAATGAAGAGGTTTTTTTAGCAGAGTTTAGTTTTAATCGTCGTCATACGTATCATCTTAACCAATTGTTTTATGACTTTAATCCTAAGACATCAAATTTGAATGTCTCCTTTCTTTGCTGTAACCACCATGAGACGTTTGTAAAAAAAATTAAGTTTTGTAAAAAGGAACATGGAAAGCGCTGGTCTTTAAAAAGGCTCACTCTATGTATACCATTTCACTTCATTACAAATTTCGAAATGGTAAAATCGTGCTTTTTTCATAATATTATGTATATTTGTTAATCGAATGAGTAACATAGTTTACCTACATTGCAGTCATTTAAGTTGTAGATCTATTTAAGTATCCGAATGGCAGTTTCCCATACTGTCAGGCTACCTGTTTAATTTTTAAATTATTTTATGTTCTACGTTTTAGCCAATTATGTTACCGAATAATCGCTTGAATAAATCTATCCTAATTCAGTATCAGACTTCATCTTTTTTAGACGAATGTAGTCTCCATTCAATGATTTCTGATATATTCATCTTTTCATATATATTTGACAATGTAAGTGCAAAAAACTACATTGACGAGGAATTTAGAAGGATAGATATCAAAGGACGTGTTTCATACGACTTTTACGCAACAAGAATGGATATTTATTTTCGGAACATGAGCGATAGCGAATGTTAAATACAGACTTGCAAGAGTAAAAGTTATATGACAGACCTTCGACTGTTATACATTCTGTATATCTGTATCGTAATCAATGCATGACTTCACAAACTAGAATTTTACAACATTCTTAACGGTTTCAATATTTTCGTAAAGTAAATATGCCATTTTCATTTTCGGATATGACAAGAAGATGGGACACTTGTGGAATGAACTCACTTTAGAGATACAAGGACCTTTCCATTAGGTCTGACCGCAGCCCCGTAGGTCGCATCATAGTTTGCCAGTTTAGTGAAGGCAAAACCTAGTCATTTGAGTAATAATCACGGCCAAGTATGATGCTTGTGGTAATAAGAGAACTGTTTGTTGATATTTTGTATTACAAACTAAACTGAACTAAGTTATTCATCCTAAAACAATACCTGTTCACGTTTTCATAAAACTCCTTACAAATTATGTCGTTTTAAAATCTCTTTGGCTAGCGGAGATAGGATAGTGAAAACAGGCTTGTGAGTCTAGCGTCCTACAATAAATTTGCGAAACAAAACAAAATCAACCAAAGGTATTTGTTTTGTATTTGTAATCTTAATTAAGCCACGTTTCGACACATCTTGAGCTTGACAACGACACCAGCAGTTGTGTTAAAACGTCACCTAACATGAATAAAGAAGTTGTCATCCATCTATACCTCATTGTCATTCCAACTTCTAAAATGCCTCTCAAATTATTTGCTTGTTTACATAGCAATTTATTTTATTATATATTAAGTTTCATAATTCTTCTTCCGGACTTTCTAGCAAAAAAACATATTGGAAAAGCTGTTTTGGGACCCAAAGTGTAATTGAACAGTCACAAAAATAATACTTTCATATTCTGA
Organism: Steromphala cineraria; assembly: GCA_916613615.1. Taxonomy (NCBI): domain Eukaryota; kingdom Metazoa; phylum Mollusca; class Gastropoda; order Trochida; family Trochidae; genus Steromphala; species Steromphala cineraria. The sequence goes on along the minus strand of OU744724.1, from coordinate 52,315,887 downwards.
AGAATGAAATTGCGAGTACTTCGTCAAAGCTCATGTGCCTGTCGCAACCCGCCAACTACAGGATTAAGTTTTTAACCTCTAGACCTGTAGACATAATGATAGACTTATGAAAGTGGACTTTTATCTCAATAGCAATGCTATGTAGTGTGTAGGTAGGAAGGTCGAAAATATGCGTGAAATAAAGAAAATTGGTTTTTGTTTTAAAGTTTTAGACAGACTTTTACAAGAAAGTTGACATATTTAAAAGTATAACATACGGCCACATTTGACCTACATGTATGAGACATTGTAGTCAGGCACATTCATAATACATTACATGTAACAATAGAAGTCATAATACATACGTGATACATACGTACACGTACATACATTCAGACATACAGATATACACACACATACATACATTCATACATTCATACATTCATACATTCATACACAAACATAAACACACACACGCACGTACGTACGCACGCACGCACGCACGCACGCACGCAGGAAGGCATGCATAAACGAAAATTACGAAAAAACTCATAGTTTGTAAATCAATTCATGTTACTTTTTATATATATAAAGACATATTGAACTCTTGAAAACAGATCGTACATCATAGTTGGATGGAAATGCATTGTCTAAAATTGACAGGGAAATATATATAACTCAGCAGCATAATATCAAGATCAAAGTGAAAAGGGTTGGATATAAAGTATGAAAATAATAAGTTGAGCGTTTCAGTTGTGTGTCGGTCATGAAAAAACAAGTTGACCTTTATTTTATCGTTCATCAGCAATTATCAATATTAACGTCATAAGATCACAAAGAATTTTGATAAACTCTTCTCATTGACAACAACTCGGACTTATAAATTGTTTTTATTCCCACCAGAAAATGCGTATAGGTAATTTTGACAAAATAATTAATTCTATACTTGATTATGTGTTGTGAAAATAGTGTTCTACAATTATACAAGAAATATACGCGCAATCCTCCATAAAAGGAAAGTCGAAGAATTATACAGATGACTGGAGTAACAATAAGAAAATGTTCTTAGATAGAAGTTTGAGGATGTCTCAAGTAACAAATGTCTGCCTTCATGCAGTGTTTTTTTTCAAAACCTTGTTAGATCTCCAAAACTTTCTCTATTGTCTATCGGTTTGCCAAAAAGATTTTTAAAAAATCAAATTAAACAAATTTAAAAGAAATTGAAACATACAATTAAATAGGATATCTGAAGTCGTCAACAAAATACAAATTATTGCTATAAAAAGTTAACATTCTGTCATCAATTAATTCATCTCCTAGAGTTTTCTGAGGCTAGCCCGATAAAGTTTGGAAAATGTTGAATTTGAGGTAGAGTCATTTGAGCCTGGATAGAGTCATTTGAGACTGGGCGTTTCCCTGGGCCCATATGACTCTAGAGTTATTTGAGACTAGGCCCAGAGCACTCTAGAGTTATTTCGGGCTAGGCTCAGATGACTCTAGAGTTATCTGAGGCTAGCCCGAAATGACTCTATCTTAGTTTCATCGAATTTTTTTTTAGAAAATGTTGAATTTGAGGTAGAGTCATTTGAGCCTAGATAGAGTCATTTGAGACTGGGCGTTTCCCTGGGCCCATATGACTCTAGAGTTATTTGAGACTAGGCCCAGAGCACTCTAGAGTTATTTCGGGCTAGGCTCAGATGACTCTAGAGTTATCTGAGCCCAGCCTGAAATAACTCTAGAGTCATATTTTGCCTAGAGTTATTTGAGGCTGATACACCGGTACCTAAAACATACTTTATTAGACAATAACATTATAAGTGTATTGGTAACTGTTGTATATCTATATCTATATCTATATCTATATCTCTGTATTATCTATTTTGTTATTGCCTTTTCAGTGTAAGTGCGGTTCGCCTTGCCAATAGAAACTGCAAACACTGACAGTGTTTAACTTTTAATTGAAGAAGACCGGATATTTAACGTTTTCTTGAATGCCTTTACATATATCGGTAATTTTGCTGATCTGCGTATTAAAGTTATTTCATTTAATTATTGCCTTCATTGTCTTTACCATGCTGCATCTCACTGTTGTTAATCAAATGACTTTTTTTAGCAGAACAATATCATAATTTTTATTTTATAATCATAATCAAAACAACTTTGCATCTGTTTCTTCCAATTTGCCATTTAACACTCATTTAAGCTTTCCTACTGTATAAACAAATGCTTATAATATAAAAAGGGGCATAGCACGTATTGTGAAAAAAGATATAATTAAAATCTTTCACTGACAATTGTACGTTGCAGCTAAATGTATTATATTGATAGTGTCAAAAATCCCATTACACACACCATAGTTATAGAACAAATTATGAATATTAAATCAATTGGTACCCATTTTGTGTGAAAACCTTTTAATTCATTTTATTAAGAAAAGGGAATCGCATGGCTGAACATTACATTATATATTTTGTTTATTACTGCTTCGTTTAGTTTAATGGCATTGTCTTTCGATGGGAATAATTTATTTTCATTTTCCTGATAACACTTTATATTCTTCCTAAAATGTGCTACTGTCCCTTTAAGAGTTAACCCGTTATCAATCAAATGAACGGAACCATAAACGGGAAATAAAGTCTAGATGAAGTGAATGAAAAGTTTTAAGAAATAACATGACATAATTGAAGGTACTGTAAGTTTTCTAATAAACTTCATTTATACTCGGTATAAAACTTGGGGCAGCCGATTGTTGTTGTCAAGGTTATATTCTAAGTTTGATTTTTGAATATCCTCAAGGTCACGAATTGTCTACTGTATTATTTCTGTATGAACATTATTTCCATTATTATAGTCTTTTCATACGACGCTGTGCATTTCTGTAAGCATGAAAAAACTTCTTTCTACCTGCAAATCAAATGCAACGTTCTTACCGTTTAAGGTAATGTTCATAAACTGATTTTTGGCTGGTAACTTCAGTGACAGAATACAACTATTTCTTGTGCAACACTGACAATTGTAAACAATGGATGGGGATTTAATGAGCGACATAGGCTGTCAGCCCCCGTTAAGTAGCGCGTTAACCATGCGTGACAGTTGCATAGCAGGGGCGTTATAATGAGGGCAGGTGGTAGAGGAGGAAAAGTTTAACATTGAATATCTTCGTTACTAATAAACCCACAAACTTCATAATTTCACATTATATCATATTGTATAAGCAGTTTTAAAATATGTAAACAGATTTTAATTATCTTACAAAAAATAAAAACTCGAAATTTCTAGAAATTTCTATAAATTTCTTGATACGCACTAGAAATTTCTAGATACGTTCTAGAAAATTTCTAGATACGTTCTAGAAAATTTCTAGAAATTTCTAGAAATGGGGTACTTTCTTTCTGGTTTAACTGTACATGTCAACGACTTACCTGTTATATACATATTATCAATCACTAAGACTTTTGCATATCATTTTATATCTTTCCAAAAGTAAATTATTATATTCTTTAATGACATTTTATTTTCTCAGAGTTACTACGATAGTTTTTTTTTAAAAATCTGGTACTCTTTCACGTTCAATCTGTTGATTTTTGAAAAGCCTCTAGTCAGTTTTAAAAGGGAAAAATATTTTTAAAAATATATAAATGGAAATATTCAATGTAAAACATGCATTAATTACATAAATCTAGTATTTTGCACATAAAAATTGAAGGGTTAGTTAAGAGACATACGTTGTGATAATTTGTGCATTGTTATCATTAAACTCATGTCTATCTGTTCAATTGAATAAAAAAATCATAGTTAAATAGTTAAATAATTTTATTCACTAAATATAATCAGAAGAAAATTCCAAACAAATATGGATTATCAGCTACATCATAGCAACTTAGATATAAAAAAACACTCGATGATATAAAGAAATTTTGTGAGTATAATATTATTTTATATTCCTTGCTTATGAGTTGATAGATATAGAGATTATTACCTGAGGAAGTGTGTCATATGACTTTTACAAAACGAGTGTGAATTTTTGTATAACCCGAGCGAGAGCGAGGGTTATACACAAATTTGCACGAGTTTCGTAAAAGTCATATGACACACTTCCGAGGGTAATATTTTCGTTATTACCAATTCTATTCAATTTTACCATCTTAGAATTATGCAAGAAACAAGCTGCTTCCCTTGCGACGGCCAGCTACAGTGACGTCACGAACAATGGTGTTATGACGTTACAGGCGAATTAATACGCGAACTCGTGCTACAACAATCGTTGCTAGGAAAAAGTGATATGTGCACTAGTGCTCATATTGAAAATATGTCACTACTTATTTTCAACCATATAGGTAATAACGTTTAATATTATTCAAAACACCATTTCTTACTGTCGTTTTAGTATAGGGCCTACTAATGATATCTCATAATTTCATTTTGTTTTCTTTATGTATTGTTTAGCAGAAATGCCTTTGGAAAATTATGAACATGGAATGATATGTGAACATAACAAGAATCGTTAACAATATACATTCCGATAATATTTCATACAGCATGTGCGCCTAAGTGATGCGTAATCAAAATTGGTTTCGTAACCGGCGACAACTTAATAAATAGAATAACATTTTCTTCCTCAAACAAGCCAAGATTTATATAATAAAAACGTGAATTCCATGCCAACATAGAAAATGTCATCTTTCAAATTAATCAATCGTGTTTAGATAGATATAAGCAATTTCATTTTGATTACGAACCATAACACCGTCATTGCGGATTCGCTTTTTAGAATTCGCTTGACAACATCACGTCAGTAGGTCTATTTTTTCGAGTGATATAATTAATAAAAAAATTATTCTATGTAAGGTTTAAGTTTTTTACAAATGCACTTATTTCAGCAAAGGCATTAAACAAATGATTTCAACCTAATATATGGTGTCTCTAGTTTATAAAACTTCTTAAAAAATGACCGTGGGTGTCAGTGTTCAAACCTTGTGACGTCCGCACATGGGAGATCTTTTCCAACCTGCACTGAAGTTTCCAGAAGTCTGCTGGTCGGAAATATTTATGTATTGTTTTGGGCATCATAGAAGTAGAATATTCTGGACCCGGCATGTCTCTACTGAAGTCGTGACGGTTGTTACAGTTTCATGTTTGACAGGCTGTCACCGCCCACTATTGAATCTAATGGCGTCTCCTAATTTCCTGGTGTCTCGCTGACGTCATATTCCCGGTGTTTCTCGCTCTCGTTTACCGTTCGAGATACCAATATGGCGTCAACCATCGATGCCGGTAAATTGATTTTTCCTGACTTTGAATTATTATTGCAGATTTGTTGATTTAGCTAAAAAATTTACCCAAAATTGAAGGATTTATCAATAAACATTGTTTTAAAAGGCTCTCTTTCATTGGAATTTCTTTCGTAGTTTCTTATTCCTAAGTTTACCTTTCTCACGTATGTATCATCCCCTGTTGCATGTCAACATTGACGTGTTTGATAATAAAAATATCTTTGAAAACACGGTTCGCGAAAACTCACTAATCCCTTTTTATTGGATCGTTTCAGATATTAGTTTCCACATTGATGAGACCGACCAATGTGTATTCGGATATTGGAAAACGATAGACTCAGAATCATATCTAGTTTTCTTTGGATCCAACTGCACAGACAACTTATATTCAGTTTGTGAGAAGACAGGTACGTATATCTTAACCTACCAAATGCATTTTCCTTAGTTCTATTACTTACTTTAAATTTGGCTTCCAAGAAGAATATTTTGTGTTGAAAACGATTTGCCCTTACCTCTAGTCCCAAGATTACTACTGAGTGTATAGAAAATGGTAAGGTGATTTGGGGTTTATCGCCGCATTCAAGAGTATTACATTTTCATCACGGTTGCTAGCATAATAGCAGGGTGAAAGCCTGCAACACTATTGTGGTTATGTATTGCGGTGAAATATGCGAGCATTTGCCCGAACTAGCAAATCATGGGTGTTACTTTGTTGAAATTAAGTTGTTTTCTGCAGTCAAAGTTTCCGCCCATGCCAGAATTGTATAGACAGACACAAGTTATATTATGTTTTATTTGGTTACAGTCAAAGTCTACAATCAGGCGATATCTATAATGCCTGACATAATCAGCCAATGTGCACATTCCCTAACGAGCCTCATATTCAATATATCACTCTTTGTATTTCTTGAGAGTAAACCATGTTCTGTCTGTTCTGCCTAGTCATTGTGTACATTGCCTGATTAATTTACCCATTTTGGCCAACAGTTTTAGGCAATGTTCATATTGTCTGATTGTAGACTTTTTAATAATATCATAACTATCACTTTTATAAATTGATTATTATCACTATTAGTATATATAAATATTTCAAGATCTATGAAGAGATGGTACATGTAAGTGTCTTTTTACCTAAAACTTTGAAACCACAACTTTAAATTCACCAAATCTATTTTGGATTTATGTAACTTTTTTAAAATGTGCTTGCGTAGTTAAATTACTTGTTTTATATGTATTAAATGTGTCGACTATTGAACACTCTTGTGCACATATGTATGTTATTACATCGGACTATTCAACGAAATATGAATAACATGTCATGACAATGACACTTAGTCTTTCAAATATCATGTCATACCTAAAGATTTATTTTTCAAGGAAACCTGTGTTATTCAAACAAAAACCCTGTGCTAATTTTCATGTAACGATCCTGTCCACAGATGGTAACAGGAGGAATAGAAGATGCAACAATGGATTGTGCGTCAGCTACAAGAAGTCTCCGTGGCATGTTGCCAGGAGGGAATGCAACTTAGTGAAGGGAACCAACGTGACCACGGAGAAGCTTTACTTCATCGCAGATGACACGAGATTTTGGATTGGACTAAACAGAAGATTAACGAAAAAATGGATTAATGGTATGCATTTTGTGTTTATGATTATGCTTAAGCACAATTTACCAAGACTAATATTTCACAATGCCATCGCCAATGATGCATAATGCTTGAAGCAGAGCTAACTTACCATGACGATGTTTGGTTACTTTGTTGTTCGTTCATTGTGAGGTTACAAGATGCAATGAAACTGTTAAAGAATGTTGTTTTTCTTCAAACTTTCATTCTCTATGGAAACTCCGAATTATGACTCACAGATATGCTTTTTGGAAACTGTTCGTCACGATTTTGAAAGTCTTCTCAGTGTTACCTAATACTTTTATTTTTGATCTACATAATTGACATTTTAACATTTTCAATATATACATGTATAGATATTGTGTCGTGCGTATTATATTTTGAATTTGAAGAAAACATGAGCTTTTGGATTGGACTACACAGACTGTCAGCGAAAAAAAATGAATAAATGATTTGAATTGTCTGTAATGTTGCAGTTATGCAAAAGTTTTTATCCTATCGCAAAAGATTTATTTCAAGAAATTTATGATTTATAAAACTTACCAGGACGATTGTTGATTTCTTTGACTCATTGAATTTGAATTTGAATTCACTGTTTATGGACAACTTTTCTTACAATGGCTTGTTATGTTTTAGTCCAAATTGAAATTGAACATGAAAGTTAATATTTTTTGCTGCAATAAAATAATTATCATTCTCTGAACTGAATTGATGCTTTTTAATTAATGACCTCATAGAAAAAAGTAAGTTGTTAAAGCAGTATGAGCAAATATAAAAAATATCAAATATCAAATTAAACTAATACAGCACAAAGAAAAATCTGACCACTGTTAAAGATAATTGCTTATCTAAAGAGGCAAGGAGTGTTTATAAACTAGTTTAACTCAAAATCTCAAACTTACTCACAGATTTTAAGATTGTAGGCATTTTCTCAATTATTGGGATCAAAAATGTTTTTTTTATTTAATGAATTTGAATTTTTGAATGTGTAGTTTCTTGTCAATGACGATAGTAATATTTGACTTAATTTTAGTAGTCTGGCTTTTTTCCTTATATTTTCATTAGTTTATTTGTAGTTCACTTGAATAGTCAATAAAAAATCAATTGTTATATGTGGAGTGGTCCATACACTTATTTAATTGCTATATTCCATGGGCACCAATTTTCATTTATAAAATAGAGATTGTTTTTTAAGTACATATTGTGTCATGCATATCATATTTGAATTTGAAAATATATAGCGATATATCTGTTCAAAGTTTAAGGGAGACTTGATTATGTTTATATTGAGTTGATGGTACGTTTTTGAATACCATCATCATTACCGTCAATGATTCACTGTAATTCACATTAATTGCCTGTCAATTATCTCTCGACCATATTATACGGATGAAAGGAGACGGGAGTTACCTCCCTCCCCCGGACCATCTCCGACTCAATGTAGCCCATACTACCACAGTGGTGGATGGCTGCAAGAAAAAGTCCTAGGGACTCCCTCTAAAAGAAGGTAGCTCGCCACGAACAGAAGAAACGCAACGAAGATAAAACAGAGCGTCACAGGACCTGGCCGTGGAATGTGATCCTTCTGTCGGGAGCAGAATCCACCGTGCAGTGCTGTGTAAACACCTGAGGAAGCAGCCTGGCAAAGCCTGCTTGGTCCTTAAGGGTCAAGGCTCTGATGTGGTGGCTAGACGTCCTGAAACAGCCTGACATGATGTTCGCTACCTTGGTGTTGCTGTGAAAAGCCATCCTGGCAGGAACCGCTAGGATCTCATAGGGATTCAATCAAGCTGGTGGGTCAATCACTCGGCTTTGAAAGCTTCCGCAGAGGAACACCCAAGGCATGTTTGTCAATCTCCTTGGTACTCCACTGGGATCGGGGCAGCAGAGGGATCCTTCACCTCGAAGAGGAGAAAATCTGCCTGTAATGCATGCAGCTTTAGCTGTCATAAAGGCAGAGGAAAGTCGTCTCCTTCATAGAAGTCCAAGGGCAAGAGCTCAAGGACAATGGCCAGATCCCACTCAGCGGAGGACTCACTCACCACGTCTGTCCCAAGGGGGGGAATGCCATCTGCTAAATGTAAGTATAAAGATGAACCAATTAGGGTGAGTTCGTAGAGTCTGCAGAGTGAACAAGCAGAGCAAAGGAGTGGATCACCCACTCAATTTAGGAAAGCTGACGCAAAACCCACAGCCCGTGAAACGGCAGACGGCACTGTAGCCCTTGGAGCCAGACAAGAAATCTGCCGACGTGGCCTGTCTAACTCAAGTGAACAAAAATAGTGAGCAAAATAGTCAAAATTCCCTGAAAACTCGGGAGATCAGAAAAAAACAAGCCTTTTCTGTGTGACAGGAAGTTTGGATGAGGTTTGACTCCATGACCGTGTACTTTGGTGGAGAAATATTTGACAGACAATGAATGCCTAATGGTGAGTCTGAGACAGTCAAAGTACATTTAAAATATCTTGTTTTCTTTCACCAGGAACCAGTGTTACTGGTCGTGATCAATTGCGAGCCGATGGTCCCGGAAGTCAAACGTGCCTGGCTTTGAACCCTGGAAGAAAATTGAAATACAAATGGATAAAATGCAATAGAACATATCCATCACTCTGTGCCATCAATTTACCAACAGGTTTGTAGATTACTCTATTTACCAGACATGTACTGCACATAAAACGAATCATGAAATGTAGCAGTTATCTCTCCTTGTTTATTGTTATTGTTTAAGTGAATAGTTGGTTATCATTTCTTTCCATTTCTGATTTTATTTCGTTAGGAAATTTTACAGTTTAACAAAATTTTGTTGGACTGAATGATTCTTCTTATTACTCATTTTTTTTAAACATCAACTAACTTCGACCTTACCACTTCTCGATTTTCGTTTAAAGATTTAAAAAAAAAATAAAAGCTGGACTTAATTTTTGTTAATTTGTCCAATAAACACCTTTAATTAACCTTTCATTTAGACAGCTTAATTATCGGCTGTGAAAAAACCCACCTGGGCTAGGGGCCATAAAACTCGCGCGGGTGTGACGTAATAAACAGACTATACAGAGTAACGCATCATTATTTCAACTGAAATACCGCCTAAATAATTGTTTAATTACCATTGATGTGGATATCTTTTTGACACCAAATGCTTAGTAGTGTTACGTCGTCAAATGATTTATCTAACTTGGTGGAAAACATTTCCTGAAAATCATTATTTTTAGTTTTTTTCCTGTGGTATTGATACAATAGATGTATAGATAACGAGGCTGATTCTGTTTATGACGTCACAAAATGGGGGCGTGACCAGTCATGCATTCACTTGTTTGTTGTCAGATAGGTTTAAGCGGCCCATCAAAAATGGCTTTCAAACACGGCTTTCATTACCAAACTAAACATATTTGAGTAGCGACCTTTAATGCACTGTACAATATTGGAATCAGACTTTCTTAGTTCCAAAGAAAATAGTGAAATATGTTTGTGGTTATGTGAACTTTAATGCTTTTTTCAGAAAAGGATCTGATGACAACACTCCATGAAACAAGCACTCATGGTGGCTCTTCATCAACTGGTATATCATTATGTTATCATTTACAAATATTTGCTAATTGTTTTAAACTCTTTCCATGTATATTTACAACTGTGTAGCCACAGCTTGTTAACGACCTACGTAACTTAGTTCAAATATACTAAACTTTATTCGTGGCACTGATTCGAAAGCGGAACAGATGTTATCATTTCACTTCAGGAGTTACGATTTATTATAGCTTATTCGTATGTTATACCTATCAGTTTAAATTGAGAAGAGGTCAGAATTTTGAAAACCGATTTTTCATAATTTTTATACAAAATCCTTAATAAGGGATAAACAGCATTAAAGACAAGTCACATTAGTACATTGCACTAAACAAACGTTGTTAGACTCACTCGGTCTCAGAAAGTCTATGCAGATTCTTTTAAATCGAAATTAAGGAAAATCTGAATTTCCAAAATGACCCCAATCAGTAATTTTGCTAATTTTGTTTGTCCTTATATCGAGGATCACATAGATTTATTTTTAACAAATAAGTAACACAATACTAGGGCAAAGGTTGCACATTCTTTTCAATAATAAGATAACATCACAACATTTCCAACGCTTTAAGTTCTGGCATGGTTCATAACCATACATTCAGTTTACACGGAATAATTCGTGTCAAAATAACCATTCATTTCAATAGATCATTTGTGCATTAAAAGACAACTTCAACAATTATTCTTGATGAGCCAGTTTTACACAAGGATTGAAAATTGTCATTTATGTTAAAATAGTTATCATGCTCGTATATGTTTTGAAGGCATAACATATTGCATTAAAGTTAACCACTATGTATTTCCTCGACAAAGATCGCAAAATTCAATGTATATTCCTGATATTGGATATTCATTATGCTTTTGATCACCTCTTTCAGTTTTGAAGACAGATGGTTAAAATGGTTGTCTTGGTGGTTATGAGTCAAAGTACCTTTCATATTGTTTTCTCTTGCACATCGATAATTATCATTTCAGTAACCTTGCCCGACAAGCATCACTGTCACTGGTCTTCATCATTGACTAATTTAGCTTTTCATTGACATTGTTTTCCCATTGTCTGCAGGCATGTCTGGTTACACGTACTTGTACATTGGAATCGGTGTTGGTCTTGGATTCGTCATTTGCCTTTCTGCATTCTGTGTGGCGTTTTTCATAATTAGGTAAGAGGTTTGTTATTTTTCATTAAAGCAGCATATTGGCTGATGTTACCGATATGTTACAAAAAGAACTCATTTCCGAACTCCCTATGGACCTTAATGTTGATTATTTACTCACATATATACCCTTTTGGACATACTTCAGTGTCAATGGCCTGAGCATCTGTTCCTGTACACATGTGTTAGCTCTTGGACTTTCATTAATTTTGTTGCCAATGGTAGAATGTCTGATACCCTTGAAACGTTTCCTCAGTCACAGATGCTAAGAGTCTGTTATACTCATGTATCAACCTTGGGAATATCCTTGAATTGGTGAATGAAGAGTTGAGTTGATTACTCAATATGTTCAAAGTTTTGACTTATTCACTTGCTTTTGCTCGTGAATATATCACAACATTTTAACTTACATTCCACTTAGACCTCGTCGTCCATGGCAACCATTCATATAGTGTCCTGTTCATTATCGATATCGGGAACTCTTAGGCAAAAAAGTCCTAACATCTGATGCAAGGACACTTTTATAAACCTTTCCTCCACAAGGTTTAAAACAATCAATCGACAACAAAGATATAGAAGTCAACTGAAAATATCAAAAATCAAATAAAACAAGCTGGAAAACAATCATAATACTTACACATTTTGCGCGAATCAAAATATTAAAATCAACTAATAACACTGTAGAGTTTAGTTTGCACTAGAAAAAACGATACCAAGAAATAAACATTATATGTATATATTCATTGCACCAAAACTTTTGCTATGTTAGGAAAATAAGTCTAGAAATGTCCCAAATAATTAGATAATGATACATAATTAATTTATTTCATAGTTAATTTTTTGTGTGGATAATCTTGTTATTGGAATGATTAAAGTACCTTCTTATTAGAAATCCAAGAGAAACGTTCATAAGTAGAAACCACTGTCAAAATTTAGCTGTCTATGAGAACTCTAATAACACATATACTTCCTTCAAAATCGAAACAGAAATGGACAACCTGTGAAACTTTGTCTTGAAACAGGCTCCTATTCATGGAGTGCACGAAGTCGGCAAGCCGAAAACATTTACTTCGCTCCTTGCGCTTTGATACGCAAGTAGCATTTGCTCATACAACATCCATAGTACTACAAATTTCATTCATAAAACAGTGAAATGCGCCTTTGAAGGTTTTCTAAAATTGAAATGTTATTTATAACTATTAATTTTGTGGTTGATCGAACTCGGATTAAGTGAGATGTAAATCACTTACTAGCCTCGTACTGACCTCTCGAACAAAGTGTCCCTGCCATTATCCGATGCATACTATTTACTTTGTTAGTAACTATTACAACACACATGAGGCAAAGCATTCCTCTGGGCTGATTTCGTCCTGATGCGGTTAGTATTAGATGTATACATCATAATTATTAAGGCAAGTTATTACAAATTTCATTATCTTACCTTACAGTGGAACACTCGTTTTTATCTTATCAACCCTGGGGGTCTCACCTCTGACAGTGTAGCCAATAGATGACGTTACCAAATGATCGAGAGTTTACATATTTTTCTTTATGATGACAAATCATAGGTTTCTTTTCTCATCTGTCTTTGTTGTCTTTTTAAATAAATCTCGCAATACATTACTTTTACATGCTATAGAATTAAAATATAAACTAGTATCTTTCGATAGTAGTTTTATGTAACACGATTCAGTCTTGTTTGAAGACGCCATTTTGTTTACATTAAGGGTCAAGGTCATTGAAGCGGTGATGGCTCATTCGTTTATTACAGTCAAAGTGAAATTATTATATTGAGCTTAATCTCTTTTGATATGACGGTAAGAAAAATACGTTGTATACTTCTCTCTCCGGTAATTTGGTCTGATTTTCCATTGTTGTAGAAATGTAAGCCCTTGCCTTCCAGCTAGGGCAATATTTCACCAAAGATGGAACATCAAACCCTATGGCCATCGTGAGCAGCATACACCTTAACATATTAGTCAATGATTAACTGATACCATTGTGTATCATAGGTGCACTAGCGTTCACAGTAACGTTTTGTGTTTTTGTGACATATTTAAATTTAAACATACCCATTCCATATAGCAAAATCATGTTTTTTAGAGTATTTGATGTCCTACGTCCCCAATTCACGAAAACGATTCCGGCATGGGTCACAGTGCTTCATATCGTTTGCTTTAATTGTTTCGCAATAACAAATTACGCAATTTGTCAATTATTTATACTAATGTATCATTGACACATTATCATTTTCCAGAAAGAAAAACAAGGACAAGAGAGAAATGAGGGCTCGTTATGCAGTGCCAGAGAGGGCAAATGGCGGTATAGAGCAACCTTACGAAGGATTACACATCTATGATACAGTGAATCTCTAAGTTCCTGAGTGTTGAAACAAGTCTGTGAACGAAGAAGGGACACATATAGGAATTGAAACAGGGAATACAATGAACCTACGTTGCGTGTATCTATCTTTCCACATTAACGTATTTGGTCCCTCTAATCCCCAATGTTAGCCTGATATCAGTCAACATGTCTCTTGTCGCTGTATTGAGATAACTATCTATAATCCTTCAGTAATTTACCTCCTACATATCTCTGTCAAGGTAATTTACTTTTTTATTTACAGATGCTTATATATATAATTTTTATATATAAATACTATAACATTGACAGGTGCTTATATATAAACTATAGACTATATGCTATATACTATATACTTTATACTATATATTATATACTATATACTATATACTATATACTATATACTATATACAATATACAATATACTATATACTATATACAATATACAATATACTATATATTATATACGGCATGTAATAGTTATCGACTGAGCCCGAGGTGCTCAAGTTAGATGAACCCTTGCGCACGTGAATAATGAACGCAGAGGCCGTAAGGCCAAAGTGGGGGGGGGGGGGGGGGGGGGGGGGGGAGTTAATATATTATTTAAATGTTTTAATATTATGATTCATACATCAACTTGTACGACTCGATTTTTCCAACCTTTTTAGTCTACCCCCTGGGAACTTATTTTATACATATATTTTGTCTCTATCTCGTTTTTTTTAAAGAATGTGTTTCCTTTTAATTTTAACAGAAACAGAAACTTAATCGTTGCAATTCTGAAATAATTCTTGAGCTTTTTAAAAGACACAAACTAAATACATCTTTTAAAGTGTCTTTCGCCATCATAGAAATGAGCCTTTTGATCCGAACCGAATCGAACTATTTAAGAATCACTTCACAAATTATTTGAGGAAATTGTCTAAACAATATTTGTGTATTTCAGCTTGCAGAAGCAGATTATTGCAAAAGATTACCCCTGACAGCATCATTACTCTTCAAACATAAATGCAATCATTCTATCAATATGACAAGGAACTATATAAATACTCTCAGGGCTGTCCTCGGGGCTTAAAACAAATTCTTTCTTTTTGGGATTAAGAACTCAAATCAAACTTTTAGAAAAATATATTCTAATTGTCTCTAACTATTGTATATGTTATGAAATAAAATATTATATGACTGTATTTGTTAGTGGTTTTGTTTCAATGACTCAACAAATTCCGGGCTTTGATTTAATTAAAACTCTGATTATTAATTTAAAACGTTTTACCCTGACCCATTGTCATACTTTTTCACATCATTTCGTAAAAGTCACGTGGAATACGACATGACGTTAACTTTGTAGCAATTGTAGATGTTGTTTCCTTCTTTGGATATTCTTTGTGGTTGGTGTCTCCAGTAACTTAGGAAATGCCTCCAAGCTGATATGGAGAGTTTTGTTTTCTGCAAACTATTTGAGAGTAATTAAGTGATGTTCGACAGAGGAATAAATGTCAGAATTTCCCAATCACAATCACAAGTACTACGATGTCTCTAAAGTAAACATTGTTACATTGCTTTAACTAAACTTAACCTGAAATTAATAGATCTTTGGATTAGACTTGTTTATTACGTAACATATCGGACAATTAATTCTGGCCATTTGTGTCAGCACCATCTTATTTTTCATTAGGTATAGGCAGGGTAAATATTTATCATACATTTTTAAGATATAATGTTAGTGAGTTGAAATATGATTTATTGAAGGTTGGCCTTAAAGCAGAATCAACATGTGAATGTCGTTATTATGCTAAATTGTTGTCACTTTATGTTTGAGTGCTCTATATATGATGAACACAGATTAATAATGTTAAATGTATTAAATCATATGATAATGAAGATGTCGAAAATTAAGATTAAGTTTTATTAGGCAGTAAAAGCCTTTCATTGTAACAAAGTCAGGCCGTTTTCAAGGCAGTCAAGGAATATTTTTTAAACAACAAGGGCTTCTGTTAACTTCAGGTGGTTCATACCTGCTTTTGTAAATATCTTTCTTCTATTTTGCATTATACTATTTTCCATCTTTCATGTATCCCTCTGTATCTATCATTTTTCAAATACTTAGGAGAAGGTTACCTAAGTTTGATCACTTGTTCATTATCCCTTTCTTTATTGAATAAAATATATTTAAATAAAATAAAACAACATTATTTATCTGAAATTTGTACATGTTCTGTTAACTTTGTGTTCATATACCATCCGACAAAAGTTTAGACTCAGTCCTTGGTGTATTGCAATTGTTAACAGCGCAAATTACATTACAAAAAGTGACACCAATCCAGATATTTTAGCATAAATTAATGCAGACATTTTTTTATATTAATAAATAATACAAATTTCATTTGACTACATTGATGTAATACTGTCCCGATACAAGCGACACTCTGTGTTATTATGTCTTTAAAAACGCATTGATGTCAAAGGACTTGCACACTTATTAGCAATGTTTCATAAATGTTTTCAAGATTTATACATGTATGTAATTTTAGATAGCAATTACCCTCCTCTTTTGGCAGACATGCTGTTTAGTGACGAAAAAAGAACGCTAGTTTTCCCCTGTATATACATTATTGAATGTCTAATGGAAATGAATGAATAATGCAGATTTTTTTTTAATTACTGCTTTATATAGCCTTTACAGAATACTATAAATTTTGTATGTATATTTGTATGTATGAGTTGAGTTAGTTTAGATAAGGGTATTTGTATAAACAGAGAACCAATATGGGTATATCACTATTCCAAAGCATGCATGTTGTTAAAAGATTTGTTAAAATTGATGTTGATAATAAAGAGTAATCGTTAATCATTTCATTGACTAGTTGTTTTTATTTTGTGTCAATATCAAGTGTAGCAAGGCGAACAAACACTACTTTAAGCCATTGCAAGAAAATATAAGATAATACTTTATTACCTTAAAGGGAATTCTTCTTACATCCGACAGAGCATGACACAATACTTGTAAAACTTAACAATGAGAATTACCGATAATAATTAGATACAAATATCAACACACACAGATATCTATATTTATGATACAGGCCGCACTAAGCACAGTTTTGAGATATCACTAAAAATGTTCAGACCTCTTGTTCATAATTGAAATACTTAAGGGTATGAATGATTTCCTATTTCGATTTCACCTTTGGTAAGGATTATTAAAACCTTTTTCCAGATGGCAAAAGAGAATATTATGAGTGAAAGACATGTTTTCCCGTGCATTTATTTCATCATATGTTGATGCAGGATGTTCAGGTATGGTGCCAGCAACCTTTGAACAAATGTTTACAACCTCGATTACCTTGTTTCTATTTGTAAGACTGAGAGATCCGTGCCAATTCTGCATTCTATGACAAAAAACGCTTTGCCCAAAGCAGGTGAAGATTATTTTCATCAATTTCACAACATCATCATTGACAGATCTTAATTTCCTCATAAGGTATAGTCTTTGTTGGCATTTTTAATATAAGGCTGTTGTTGTATTGCTATTCCAAGTCAACTTATTGTCAATGAAACAACAATATTTTTGCGTTGAGGAGTTAGTACATGCTATTTAAAAAGTAATTAAAGTATTTAAATCATCTTATGTCTTATGACATACTTCCGAGGTTCTCTATTCAATTTTATTCTTGTAAAGATATTGAGAGAAAACAGCCTGCCTCCTTTTCTCAGCCGGCTAAAGTGACGTCATGAACAATTGGTTTATGACGCCACACATGTAAATATACGGGGAGTTGCACAACAACAATCGTAGTCAAAAGTGGTAAGTGTAATCAAGCTTTATTTCCGCCCTGAAGAGGCCTCAGGACTATACAACAAATACAAAAATACTTTGGATAAACATAAATAGATATTTAAGGATATTGTAGCGAAATGGTTAATCAAACATCACAGGCATCAAGTTATTGACCGAATGAGGGAGCATTTGATCCTAAACTTGGATCCAAACATGTTCTATTGGGTTGGTGCCTTGGAGGCGTCTGAGGGGATATGGACAGATGAGACGTATAATAAATATGTTTTGGTACGTATAAGTCACCTAGCGGGAAGACTGACGTTAAAGGTGTGAAAAGTTTTTAATGAAGCTTCCAAACGAACTGAGTATACAATGACGTGTGATTTGAACATATACAGGTCCAGAATAGGCTGTTTTGGGACAACCTATATATCGTTCATGCTGAAGCGAGTCCGAAGAAGACACGCCATGTTTATGCACGTGCGAAGCATGCTAGGAGGCGCGAAGACAGGTTTGAAACTTTGTCTCTTCACTTCGTTACTATTAATTCTGGTCAGCGGCGATGTCGAGAAGAACCCGGGCCCGCCAAAAACTTCGTGTACACGGCAAAGTACACTTGACGACGTGAAGAAAGCAGACGAAAATGTTGTGGATTTGATTCGAAAACTTCGGTCAGACATGTGCAAGGAACTGAAGGACTTGAGAAAAGATATGAACAAAAACTTTCAGGACTTAACTGGGAAAAAAGCGGAAATTGAAGAAAACGTAAACCAAATTTCAGAAGAAAACGCGGAGCTTAGAAAGACCACAGAAGAACTCAGTGAGAAAATTGATTACATGGAAAATAAAGCTAGAATAAATAATTTGATTTTCCACAATATCCCCGAAGATCGTAACGAGGCCACAGGTACCACAGAAGATAAAGTGCGTCAAGTTATTCATGGACTGCTTGAAATTGAGGAATCGGTGGACATTGCCAGTGTTCGTCGAATGTCAAAAAGATCCCGTGACAATCGTCCAGTACTTGTATCGTTCAAGGACTACAAATCCAAGGCACGAATCTTGAAATCAACACCGAAACTACGGGATCAGGATGTGAATATCTCACAGGACTTCACAGAGAGAATTCGACAAGTTAGACGAAAACTAAAATCTTTCCAGGATAAAGCTAGGGACGAGGGTAAATATGCAACCTTACATTTTGATAAAATACAAATTGACAATAAACTATATAAATTAAATTCAATTGGAAATGAACTTCAAACTGTGAAAACGTTGCCATGGAAACCACGCGCTAGCCGCGCGGAAGTGGAAAACACGGAGACCTAGGGGTGTGGCCAAGGCCCTAATTGCAATCAAAATCCAAGTGCTATAAACTTTGTTATTTGGAATGTTGAAGGATTGAAAAGAAAATTAAGCAGCAACTGTTTCACGAAATTTATAAATCGCTTTGATGTGATATCTCTTGTTGAGACATGGGCCGATTATAACGATGTCTTCAACCTCCCTGGATATCAACAGTTTTGTCAGCTGAGAGACAAAACTGAAGGGGCTATTAGAAACTCCGGTGGTATACTTACTCTTGTCAAGGATCATCTCTCGTCGCAATTGACTCAACTAAAAACAACGTCTAACAACATTCTGTGGATGAAGTACAACGGTTCACGTACGTCTCTGTTCATCTGTATTGTGTATTTCTCCGCGGAGGGGTCCAGTGTACACTCAGAGGAGAACCTATTTGATATTCTGGAGAATGATATTTTATGTTTAAAATCTGACTTCCCAAACTGTGAGATAGTTATTCAGGGCGACTTCAACGCTCGCACTGGTAATGGTACACGTCCAGACTTTATTGAAAACGATGATATTACTTATCTGCCCGTTGACAATGATATAGATTATATTCAAGATGATGAACTTCCACGCAATTCTCAAGATAGTGTTGTAAACAAACGTGGACTCTCTCTGTTAAGCTTCTGTCAATCAACAGGACTCCGTATTTGTAACGGTAGATTATGTTCAGATAGTGGCATTGGGAAAATAACATGTTTTGCCAATAACGGCCAGAGTGTTGTTGATTACGTTTTGTGTAACGAAAGTCTCTTTCAACTATTTACAAAATTTGATGTTTCAGATGAAATAGAATGTACACATTTACCAATAATTTATTCCCTAGATATCAATAATTCACTAGATTGTCAACGTGAATCTCTCGGTGAACGCCAGAAGTATGTCTGGTGTAATCAGTTTCGTGATGAGTATGTAACTTTGTGGAACAATCTCAAGGACCCAATCAAGAACGATTATTATAATCACATTAATAACAATGATGTTGACAATGCATTTAATTGTTTTCAGACAACGATTGAAAAATGCTCTGAGAAATTAAGAAAACAATGTAAAACATTTCGAACTGTAAACAAACAATGTGATTGGTTTGATGATGACTGTTTACATGCAAGGTTGACAGCTCGTCGATTGCTGCGTGCGTTTCATGCAAGTAACGGGGAGCGTGATCGGCTGAACTACATCTCGGCACGGAGACACTACAAGGAACTCTGCTCGCGCAAATCAGCTGTCTCGGTTGATGTGTTTGTAAACAAACTTGAACATTCACTCCAAAGTAATAATGCTAAATTGTTTTGGTCTTTATTGAAACCAAAGAAATCATCACATTCCAATAACATTACATCATCGGTGTGGACTCGACACTATGAAAAGCTGTTCAGTGGTTCAAATTATAATCCAGATGAACTTGATTTCCATATTTCTGTAAACGACTTTGTGGCAGGAATAACAGACACTCTCATTGATGCAACTCTTGACACTGAAAATTAACTTGATTTTGATATTTCTATGTCGGAAATTCGTGATGCTATATCAAGTATGCATTGTGGGAAAGCCCCGGGATATAGTGGCCTCCCAATAGAATTTTTCAAAAATGCACCTATGTCATGTCTTGATATGTTAAAAGATCTTTATAATCTGATTTTGTCAACTGGTTTATATCCTTCTCAGTGGACACTTGGTGTCATTATCCCTCTACATAAAAAGGGCCCAAGTAATGATCCAGCTAATTTTAGACCAATCACATTACTTGAGGTTTCTGGTAAAATTTTCTCCAAAATTTTATGTAATAGACTCTATAAATGGGCCGATAATCAAGAGTTTATTACGCCTGAACAATCAGGGTTTAGAAAAGGCTTTCAGACGGTAGATAAGGTTTTTGTGGTTGATACTTTAATCACTAAATACTTATCATTGTACAAAGGTAGACTTTACTGCGCTTTTATAGATTTGAAAGCAGCGTTTGACTCTGTTCATAGACCATCTTTACTTTATAAATTGTGGACAGGTAATGTGAAAGGTAAAATGTTTAGACTTATAAGTAATATGTATAAAAAAGTTAAATCCTGTGTTTTGGTTAATAATGGGTTCAGTCCCTTCTTTGATTGCCTTTACGGTGTACGACAAGGGTGTCAACTGTCACCTTTCTTATTTTCTTTTTTTGTAAATGATATTGTGCAATTTTTAAGTGTAGAAAATCAATATTGTGTTAATCTAGACTTGCTGGATCTTTTTATACTCTTGTTTGCTGATGACATTATTCTATTTGACAGTACTGTTATTGGATTACAAAAAAGATTAGATAAATTGGTGGACTATTGCAGTAAGTAGCAATTGAAAATAAATTTTTCTAAGAGTAAAATTATGGTTTTTCGAAGGGCTGGTAGGTTAAAAAAGTATGAAAAGTTTTTTCTTGATGGCAATCCTCTTGAAATAAGCCCAACCTATAAATATTTGGGAGTACACCTCTCTAGTTCTGGTTCATGGTATAAAACACAAAATATATTATCCCAACAGGCTTGGAAAGTAATATTATTGTTAAAATCAAATTTGCATAATTTTCATAAAATCCCTTTGAAAATGTTAATGCATATTTTTGACATTAAAGTAATGCCCATTTTATTGTATGATTCAGAAATATGTGGATTTCATCCTTGTAAAGATATTTTAAATGTTCAAGATAAATTCTGTAAACTTATTTTGAAATTAAGAAGACCTGTCCCCAATATTGTTGCAAGAGCAGAACTTGGGAGGTATTCATTAAAGGTAAATCAACACTTGAAGCTTATTAAGTATTGGTTGCGTTTATTAACCCAGAGTGAAAATGGTATTTTGCATCATACCTATATGTACCAGTATAACCGGGCAGAAAAAGGTCTGGATTGCTGGGCGCTTAAAGATAAAAATCTATTATTTTCTTATGGATTTGGCGAAATTTGGAATAGACAATCTGTTTCCTGTACTCATTCATTTGTGTCAGCTTTTAGAACAAGATGTATTGATATTAATAACCAGTTTCTCTTTGAATCCCTTACAAAATTATCTTCACTGTATTTTTACAAAACATTTTAGTTAACAAGGGAATACAAACAGTATTTAAATGTTGTTAACATCTCCACATTTAGGAATTCACTTTTACAGTTTCGTACTTCAAGTAGTGATCTCATGATATCGCAAGGTAGAAAATTTGGTCTACCTAAAGGTGAAAGACTTTGTCCACTTTGTATCATTCCAAATGTAGAAACAGAATACCATGTCTGTCTTGTCTGTCCATTCTATGATGACTTAAGGAGAAAATTTTTGCCAAGTTGGTATTACAAATTCCCCTCTGAGTGTAAATTTAGACTTCTGTTTACCACAAAAAATGAACTTATAATTAATGATCTTGCTAAGTATATATTCTTTGCACTCAAAATGAGAAGCAAACAGTTGTCCATAACCTAACTTGTAACTTTTATCACCATTTGCCTATGGTATCGGATATCACTTGAATTGTGAATGGATTGTTATAATACTATGTGCTTGTGGCGCAACATGTGGCCTGATTTACTGAAATAAACTACTACTTAGGTACGTATAAGTTGAATATATCATACATTTT
This sequence comes from Steromphala cineraria, assembly GCA_916613615.1. Taxonomy (NCBI): domain Eukaryota; kingdom Metazoa; phylum Mollusca; class Gastropoda; order Trochida; family Trochidae; genus Steromphala; species Steromphala cineraria. The sequence goes on along the minus strand of OU744724.1, from coordinate 52,293,205 downwards.
TTAATTGTATGATAAAAATATGCATCAAATTATTGGCTCATTTACCTATCAAAGCAAAGTCATGTTATGTCAATATTATAAAATCTCATTTACAGCTTATTTACGTCATCTTATGTTATTTCTAAAGTTAACTGAATTTATCTATTTTGACTTTTATAAGACGTTGCGAAGCTGATTGATTTTTTAACAGACATATCCAATTAATCAACTTGTTTGTTAATTATGTTCTTATCACAATTATTACAGCTTTTACTCTTACAGAATATGTCAAAAGCCATGTCGGAACAGGATGAAATCTCTTCATTTTACAACTTCCCTTCAGAAATATTTTTGACAAATCATTAACACAAAACACCGTGACTATTACCCAGATACCTACTTTGGACTTCGTGAAATGGTATCGACTCTCTCATTTTCCACAGGGAGTCTAACCCCAATATCTTTCATCAAAGTTAAGATATCAAACAAATTGATAAACGTACTAAGATTACTGATTGTGGTTTTTTTTAAATCTCAGAATGTGAATATTTACCTAATACGTAAAGAAAGGTTTACAATATCATTTCAGTTGCGGTGAGAAAAATCATTTTGTATCATATTTATAATAGTGGTAACTTTGGCTTAGCAAGATCACACTGCTGAAAATATATTTTATCAGTCTCAATTTCACCGAGAAAAAATAAACTTACAAATGTTGTAAACATTAATTGAAACTAATGCTTTTCACAACATGTTTTAATTTTTTTTCAATTGTTCAAGAAATTATCTATTATACTTAACTGCAACCAGAGATAAATGCCCTTTAGATAGTGAACAATTGTAACAATGTTATATTTGGGATTACACTATCTTGAATAGTACAGCTTCTTGTACTTTTTCGGGCCGAGTCCCATGTGGGATTCGAACCCACACCCTCAGAGTCAGGCAACACCGCCAGCAATGACCATACCAACAGCTTACCAACTCGCCCGTTTCGACATCCACAAAAATGGAGGTCCATCAAGTGGTAATTAAGCTGTTGTTATATCCATTACCCCTCTGATAGATTGTAAATTGGCACAGCTCCCATAGCTGAATGTATTAGAGATAAATGCCATTTAGATAGTGAACAAATGTAACTGGAAATCTTGACCCCTTTAAATAAATTAATCCTCTTTAACTGTTTCAATTGTAGACACTTTGCATAGTCTTGGTATTTTTTGATATTTCAAATTTGCATAAGATTTTCTACTTGTTCCTTCATTGAAGCCTAAGTTGTAAATTCCAATTTCTAATGCTTCAATTCTGTTTTATCATTTGACAACCATCCAATAACACTTTAATACTGTAGTATATGAGGAGATCATTTCAGGAAAGGGATACTTGCATGAGTCACATTATGGTATCTATGTATCAAGGAAGTATAATATAAACGGATAATTCTCCTTACTTCTATTGCAGCCCAAGTTATACATTTCATAATCGGAAGTCATATAATTATCATCTATAATACTTCTTGGTTTGTAAACATGGCGGATTATTGTAAAAGAGAGAGCAGTACAAATTATGGATATTTCAAACTATTGATCATACTGTGTCTTCAGCCTGTACAAGGTGAGTTTTCTGTTCATGATATAAGTCTAGGAGTCATAACATATCCTCGGTAAGCTAATTTGTTTGAAATTGTATTATTTCAGCTATAGTTGAAAAATTCTCGATCAAATAAGCCCATCGGTGTTGATTTCGAAACATCCTTGATTCGACAAACAGTTGTGGATTCTGTTAATTAAACACAGCCTTAAATTTAAAATGTCAAATATAGATGAAACTGTTCAGCTTGTGTACGATATTTTCTGATTCTTCTGAAGTAAAACTTGGAGTGACACAAGGATGAATATTTTCTCCTTTTTAATTTCCTTTTTCATAAATAAATTAGCAACCGAAATGAAAGTAATTGTGAATAAGGAAAACAGCTACAGCTCTCTGATATGAGGACGGTATTGTTCTATTCTCTCGCATCCTGATTCTAACGGACTCTTTAATGATCAGTTTAGTTATTTAAATTTACTTGAAACAGTTACTGTTAAAGTCTATGTTATCAATTTCATTCGATTTTGCTGTTCAAATCATTATTTGTTAATCGAATCAGGCAGAAGGTATAATATTGCTAGACAAGAGAGATTATGTCCATTTTGCATTGTCCCAAACATAAAATTTGAATACCATTTCTGTTTAAATTGCCCTTTCTATCATACTTTAAGACGTGAACTTATTCCAAAATATTACTGGGAATATCCAACATCAGACAAGATGCGTTCCTTATTTTTGTCAAAAGGCACATTGTTAAGAAATCTTTGTAAATTCCTTTTCTTAGCTACAAAACAAAGGAAGACTTTTTTCAAAGCCGTCTCCTTAATATAATTGTATTGTGTATAAATCATGTCAAATTTGCCTGTATTTAGATATTTATTGCATCATTTTACTATTATATTGCTCTCGGTAATACAATTATCTACTGTACAATTGCTGCATTATGGGCCTGTGGCCCCTTTACGAAATAAAACATATTAACTCGCATCCAAACAGGTTTACAAAGACTTATAAGAGTCATTCTCAAAAGTTTGTGAAATTCCTGTCCGCCACTTTCTACCGTCTTTATTTAATAAATAACATTTAAATTTGATAAGATTTCACTTTCAGATTGAAGCTTATATATTTGATACACAAAAGAACACTTTCAAATATAAATTAATGCTCAATCTATTTTTTTATTTGATTTTTACAAAATCAGAAGACGTAATTTCCCATGTCCCAGCAAAGGAATTTAGACCTACAAGAGTCTTTCATTTGGTGAATGAGTTTGGGATGTACTTTTTTCCACTGGTTGTTGATAGAAACATCTATTATGATATTCCCTACATTAATCAAACCTTATATAGAGTAAATTTTCATATTAATTTTCACTTAATTCTTCCCTGTAACAGTACCATATTATCATGAAATAATTGATGATCCCTTGATTTCTGGAAAATATATTTCTCGTCATGCTCAATGTTAGTTTCTGATTGACAAAGCAAACACTTTAATCTGGGCTTCAGACAATATACTTTTTATAAAAAAATTAGTTGAAGTTCAGATTTTAGAGAGTAGAAATTTCCGATGTCTTTACTGTAACACATATTTCAAAACTGCTGTTATTTTTGTGTAACTTATCACCAGTTCATTAAATCTGGGTTGTCGAAAGCAACACAAGCCTTAAGTCTGGCTCGCTTGAGGGATCAGTCATTATCTTTAATTGTAGTGTCAAAGAGATATTGTCTTTAATGTAACAGTCTATCCTGTAACAAAAGTATGTTACAGGAAAGATAACATTGTTACAGTAAAGACATTTCATCACTATTTGTTTTATTTAATGAATAAAAGAACTTAACATTTATTTTTTCATCACATATTTCAAAAACATTAAGTATTAGTTTAATGTTCATTATTTCATATTGTAAGATAGAAGGCATATATTTACACAACATGGACTTATATCAGAACTTGTTATTGCAAAGACTTGACTCCGTTACAGTAAAGAATGTTTGCATGATTACTGGTGTCAAAATACAAAGAGGAGAAATCTTGAAGTTAATAAGCTGATAATTAATAGTAGAAATACCCCAAAATGATAAGGAGCATAATTATTTATTATTTGTCAGTGTCTAAGGGTCATAAATAATAATTGATTTTAGTTACTGCAAAGACTTTATTGTTACGGTAAAGACTTAACATTATTTCTGCATATATTGTAAATACTGAGAGTTGCAATTTACCATATTTACCATCAAACAAGATACAAACTGATTACAAACTGTTTTCTGAATTGGTTCTTCGGTATATTATGGTAGTCTTACATGTCATTATCAATGCAGTCACTTTGAAAATGGATAAACTTAATTAATCATATCTTTCGTAACATTTGATGTCTTTCCTGTAACAATTATTGGCGACATAACTTTTTTTCAAAATCACACTCTATTGATAACTAAAGGATATCATGAGAAATTTGTGCAATAATCAAATGTTCTCAACTAATACAACTACACAATATTTTGAAATATCAGTACACTTCATAAATATTTTGTTTTTTTTGCCTTTCCAGTCACATAAAGTGTCTTTCACATAACATAAATGTCTTTCCTGTAACTCCATTAATTCTTTTAAATAGGCCCTAATTAATAATGATAACATGTTGACAATATCCTGAAATGGAATTTAACTAAGTAGATGTCCAATTCAGTTGAAATAATTTTCTTTAAATCATTTATTTTGACATTTATAGGTTTTGAAAGTGTAAACTGGTCCTCTGTTTACATATGAGCACAGTTGTTCCCTTAATCTAAACCTTAAAGTAGTTTAATGTTAAGTTTTATTATTTGCAAGTGGTGTAAAAGAATAAAATAAATTGACCTAAATAGAAAAATTTAAGATATAACATTAATTTCAGATTTCTTGGTCAAAACAGTATTGTTACAGGAAAGACACTCATGATCACATACACTAATTAATTAATCAGCAACAGACTTACTGAACATCATTAAGCATTAATTTTGTATTTTTCACATGTCTTTGATATACACTTACCCATTTGCGAAAATTAATTACCAAAATGTTTCATATTTTTTTTTTTAATTTTGTGTCCAGAATTGCACCTTTTTTTGAGAATGACTCATAAAAGGGCCTGAGACCTACAATTTAAAGCGAACATTTAGAAATAACGGTACAACAATCAACAATTAGACCATATTACTTCTTATGAATACTTTGGATACATTTTCGGCAACTCGTTATCTTGATCAATGCATACCAATATGCTTGTATGCGAAACAGAAAAGATATTCAACTCAAATCAATTTACTCGAAGACATACATACAAATTCATATGTAAAAACTATGGATGAAAAAAAACCTAATATTAACGTTTGGAGCTGAAATTTGGGATTTAAATGGTAGTAAGATGTCATCGAAAACGAAATCTTAAAGCCCGTAAAAATCTAGATGTTAAAATCAATACGATTGTGCATAGGGAATATGATATATACCCGATGCAGCTATTAACGAATATCTACGCTATATATTAAAGGGGCATTTTATATTTTACATATTTCACTAATAATTGTTCGTTATTGCTAAATGTATTATATTGACAGTGTCAAAATCCTCATTACACAAGCGAATCATCTATTATCAGAGGACAAATTACGAAAATTCACATTAAATACATTGGCGGCCATTTTTTGTGAACACCTTTGATTCATTTTGTGTAAGAAAATTTAATCGCATGGATAAACTTTACGTTATACATTTGAATTATTACCGCACGATTTAGTTTAAATACATTGTCTTTCAATTGGAATTATTTATTTTCATTTTCCTGACATCACCTTATGTTCCCCCTAAAACGTGCTACTGCCCCTTTAAAGCAACAGTCTCAGTTCATATAAATGTTACATTATGATACTGCCTTGATGATTTGAATGTTCACATCAATTAGATAAATTATGTAAGAAATTCACTATTTCCAAAGGGTTTAGGTTAGAATAGCTTGTTGACTCGAATAATAAACGTATTTTTCAAATAGCAGTAAACTAAAATATACCATTTTCCGAGAATGAATTGAGAATATAATATATACTTTTCAGTAAATGTTTGTATATTATTATAAGATAATTTAATGTACGCTATGTATGTGAAAAAGAATGTTTTGTCCATCTGAAACTTTTAAGGTTCGTAGAAATGTAAAAAGGAAAATTCCTGCAGTTCTTTGAATTCTAACTTACCCATATTTGTTTAGATTGGAATTTTTTTAAATGATGTAAGTTACCATTAATTGTTGTCAGCTTCGTGAAAACTACTTTTTAGGTGTACACATTATTATGATGTATTGTGTAACAGGCCTAACCAGGAAATGAAATGGAAGCTAGAAGTGAGATATACTCATCCTGACTTTTCCTTGTGGTTTAAACATATTTTATTTCAAAAAAAGAAAACGGGATTTGCAAACAAGCAAATAATGCTTATGTTAATGCCACTCCCTTACAAAATACAGTTAAGTCAAAGTGACGTACAGATGTACAGATCAGTACACATAAAATATACAGAGACAATATTGAAACAATGATTTTGAAACTATAGCAATCTCAGGCTCAGGCTCATATTTTAATAAGATGGTATAAACGTAAGGATATTCCAGCAAGGCAAGATCTCAAATTAAATATTTCATCATGTTATGTGAAATCTGAAAATCTCTTTGATATAACGATATAATGATGTACTGACTTCAGTAGTTCTTCGTTTACATGTTTTGAAGAGCCTGTCCATAGAAAATTGAAGACAATAAAACCCTTTTTGGAAAAAAAAATGCATCGGTTCTTATGTCACTGAAAGTCATACAGGTTGAAAATAAATAAAGAGCGTCTTCAGTGTGATACCCGCAATTACATTCAGGGCTATAAGAAATAAATCTATTAAACCTATTTCAGTTCAGATCGATACACCCAAGCCGATGTTTCCTTATAAGAGAAAGAATAAAGTTGAAAGTATTTATCCAAACGAATACCCTGCCTTGAAATGACATTAAAAGCGTTGACTCTTTTATTTGAGTATACAGCTGCGACCTTAAGTTTGTTTACTTACCTGTGCATTTTAAAGGGGCAGTAGCACGTTTTTGGGGGAAGATAAGGTGATGTCAGGAAAATGAAAATTAATGGTTCCAATTGAAAGACAATGTATTTAAACTAAATGGAGCAGTAATATTTCAAATATATAACGTAAAGTTTAGCCATGCGATTCCTTTTTCTTAGACAAAATGAATTAAAGGTGTTCACATAAAATGGCCGCCAATGGATTTTATGAGAATCTTCATACTTTGTGCTCTGACTCTGGATGATTGGCTTGTGTAATAAGATTTTTTACACTGTCAAAATAATACATTTAGCATTAACTTACAATTATCAGTGAAAATTTTAAAATATAAAATTATTTAAAAAACGTGCTACTGCCCCTTTAATGAAAATAGCAAGTTATTTTGAATGTCTTTGAGGCAATTTAGCTACGCAAAAATGAAACGGATAATGTTAAAATTTCTATTTATAAGTTTATCATATCCGTATGTCATACCTAACAGTTATCTGTAGCAATTTTGGCAGGTCATTCAAGTGTTCGGCCTAAGTCATAATTATTCCGCTGGAATAAGTCAATCCTATAGTGTTGAATTGTTCTCAGATAGTCTATATGGAATAATCTAATCGAAGTTTAAGAAAATTGGATTTTCAAAATTATGATTCGTAGCTGTATGTTCGGATATTGGTAATGGTAAGTGTGTCTTATTTGTAGACCCGGTTTTTAAATAACATCATTTTGAATCTGTGCCACAGTCTTACACAAATACGGATTTCCTTTACTCTGCATGTTATGGAGATTATGTTTGATTTCACTGCCGATATTTATTTTATCACATTTTAACTGTTTCCTTATGTTTAAATCTCATTTAATGAGGCCACGTATATGAGTTTAGTTTTATTTTGATTTATACGCGATCTGTTTTTAACCGTTATTTAAATTTTATTTACACAACAAAAGAACCATTCTCTTCCACTCGTGATCTGAACTTCCTCTGTAGGAAGAAAACAATTTTATAATAGATTGGATCAAACAAATTTAACTGGTCAAGGAGAATGGCATTAATAAAAATGCTCCTACAACTAGGACTTTTCTCATCCATGTACAACTTAAGGATGTATTTTAAAGACTGTTAGTATATGTAATGATACAGTCTGGCGGATCATTTGGTATGTTTAAATAAAATCAGAAATTTACCTGCCGAGATAACTAAAGTTGTAAAACACCAAAAGTGAAGGTACACGCTTTATTAAAGACAGCATTTATTTGACCACGTCATGTTACAATATCTAGAATAACTGGAACCATCGATTGTCATACTACGTAATCATTTAAGGTTGAGTAAAAAGTTATTTAGTTAGATAGTAACATTTATTTTCAAGCATCATCAAACATCACAGTTGTGCCACAAGAACTGAACTGGTTGGAAGCAAGAGATAACTGCAGGAGAGAGTTCAACAGTGATCTATTTATTCCGAAGCCTGGCCTCAGTCCCAACGCGAGAGACCTTCATCAAGAGACATACTTTTGGATTGGCGCGTTTGCGTCGTCAGAGTGGAGGTGGGAAGGTAGGACTAAGGATTTGTTAAAACTTATCATTTATCATTGTGCAAAGGTGAATGTACTCTTTTATATAATTTTAAAAATATATTCAAAATGCAATTAGTGTTTAAGACTAAAGTGCAGGTCATTGGTTTGAGTGAGTGGGCTGGGGTTTAACATGTTGTCAGCAATTTTTCATCTATTTGATTTTCAAATACGCGTCATTGGTTTGAACTTAAACTCATGAGAAGACCAACAATCAAGGTCGCAAGACAAGCAATGATCAGTGAGAGCAGCAGATGATGGAATTGTTAAGAACAGGTTATCAAATTTATCGGAAATTTAGACGGGGTTTAAAGAACATTTTCATTAAGAATACCATGGTTTGGTTAATATTGCCGAACTGGCTGGAAGCAAGGGATAACTGCAAGACACAGTTCAACAGGGATCTCTTTATACCAAAGCCTGGCCTCAATCAAATATCAAATGACCTTCATCAAGAGACATACTATTGGATTGGCGCCTTTGCGTCATCAGAGTGGAGGTGGGAAGGTAGGACTGAGGATTCGATAAAAACTTTATCATTTATCATTGTGCAAAGGTGAATGTACTCTTTTATATAATTAAAAATATATATATTCAAAATGCAATTAGTGTTTAAGGTTAAAGTGCAGGTCATTGGTTTGAGTGAGTGGGCTGGGGTTTAAAGTAATGTCAGCAATTTCTAAGCTATTTTACACATGACGAGTAATGGTCAAGAACATGTTATGAAATTTATCGGAAATTAAGACGGGGTTAAATAACATTTTCAGAAAGAATATCATGTCTTGGTTTACATTGCAATTGCTGTTTATAACTGTATCGGCTGGTTTGAGAGAATAAGCAATGGGTTTGGTTAATACTTGATTGCTTCGATTTCATCTGTCATTATGTCCCCCTCAAAGCTCCTAGGGAGACAAAATGATTTCATTTCAGTCCTGGTTCGTGGTTTCTTGGTTCCGTTGTTCCGAAGTGCTTTCATTTTCGTTCAATATTATTTTTACAGTTGGTATATGGTTAGATATAGTGGAAGACTGTTGCCTTTTTTTTTTCTTTTTTTTTTTTACTTCTGTATCTGGTTTCCATGGAAACAGTTTTTACTAAGTGCTTAAATTGGAGAAAGGGAAGATTAAGTTCTTAAATTATGAGAGGTTATCCAAAGCTACGAGTCAATATTCAATTCGGACTTGCAAGACATAAGAAACTTCTATCAGTGATGCGTTCTCATTTCTTCTTGTATAACTGAATTAAACAGTAAGAAATACCATGACCACAAGGCAAAGAGAGCATATCTAGGAATCAGATATTTACCCCTTTAGGAAAGAACAAAATACTTCACCACACTCACCTTTTATTTCCAGATAACAGTTCACCATTTCAACATATTGGATACTTTGCTAAAGAGCATGTAGCCATTAGGAAGTCGAAAAGCCTTGATGGAAACTCATTGGCACAATGTTACAGACATTGCAGAAGCTATATCTACATTGGACTAAGCGTAAATATATTTGTCTTTTAAATAATAATGAAAACGTCAAATGCTTGGATGCCTGCTTGATTCGTATCTGCAAGTCCATTTATTGTTGGATATAGTGTTAAAAGGATGAACCACAAACCTCAAATATAAGACGGTTGATATATAGTGGACACTAAATGACCTTCAATTTAATACTACTTATTATCATTTCATTGGCGGTAAAATACTGAGATCAACGAAAAAAGATGCGCTGCGTTAAATCACGAGCTTAATAAAAATAGTATTAAATTGAAGGAAAGTTTGGCATTCTTTTTTTAGTTACTTGCCGTGAACTTCAAGCAAACTTGCTAATAGAGTGTTTAAACTTACATTTCCGCGACTCGGCAGCCACTTCACGGAATGCTTACATTGTGACGTCATACATGTAGCAACGAACTGCAGTGGCGTCTTACTTGCGTTAATGTCTTTTCTTAGATATTACACCTCGGTATCTTACACGGGCGAGTGATAAAAGACATGTATGCCCTTCCAACGTATATGTGTTACTTGTTGTTTCACAAACCTGCCTAAATGACATGGGGTAATTTAATGTTATATTTTTAATTCTATTAAAATTCATATGTTTACCATGTAGAATCTCTTCTACAGGTTAAATAAATTGTGCGCAAAGCACAGTCCTTCAGGGTAATGATGTGTGTAGCTTGGAAAAAGCACCATATAGATGTCAACTTTATGATTATCATTAAATGGTATGAAACAAGAATTGTATTTTCTTGCTCTCTCTAGTAATTATATAAAATATTATTCATTGACAAACAAAACCTAGTGTTTCCCCTAGGCATATTTAGCAGGGCGCAGCGCCCTGCCCTTCTCAGAGTGCGCCCTGCCCTTTTTCTGTTGCGCCCTGCCCTTTTTCTAAAATGTAATGCCACTTTTGCTAGCTAAAACATTTCAAGTTACCTTTTCCAGACACAGTAAGATCAATCCATTGTTTCAACAGGACACACGGTCTGCTGACCACATGTTTAGCTCGTTACAGGAACAATAGAGGGATTACTGACAGAGTGTTGGGGGTGGATACAGCTTAATGATCGCATTATGAGTTAATTCCAGGTGTTTTAAATCCTTTTACCTTCTATATTAGGTAAAACATCGCATTTATTCCTAAATACAAAACAAAAATAAAATTACAAGTATATTTCAATGTTTATTTTTGCAGATACTTATGTTTTATGCTTTACCATTTTCATTTTACAATTTAACTTGTATGTATGGGCCCTTTTATGTGAAGTTGTGCCCTTTTCATAAGGCATTTACACTGCCCTTTTTCAACCTGGGGGAAATACTAAAACCAGACAGATATCGATATCATATTTTGAATATTTAAATATATATATAAACAAAATATTATGGAATTGGTTACATTGGATTCACATTCGCTAACTAGCGCTTTCAGCCATGTTGGCTTCTTCCGGTTAGTCAGTTGTGTCACGCTAGTTAGCGAATGTGAATCCAATGTACCCAATTCCATAATACTATTTTATTTATATACAGAGAATGAATATGTGTAAATCGTGTCCTAAAGATAATAGGTCTTTAGTAATGAGTACACTGAACTATAAATTGTTATGAAAACATTTTATCTTTCTGTTCAGGACACACAATGTTATTGTTTCCGCTACTACGAAACGCTGCAATTGACAAAACCCAGCACCGAACATCATTGTCCTGGTAATTTTGCGGAATCTTGTGGAAATGAACGTGGATTGTCTGTTTACAAAACTGGTAAGTTATATCAAGGATCCATCAATTAGTTATGATCAATGATCAATTTGTTATAAATAGATAGATATAAATAATATAAATAAATTGAAAAATATGAATTAAAGTTTTAATCAACTTTTAGTATGGTGTACATTGTACATCAATATCTTTTTGTGAATTTATATTGTAACATACAACCAAAAGCTGTGTATTTGTTAAACAGGCAAGTGGATAGGGAATGATGGAAATACGGAAAGGAGAAAGAAAGCAGGTTAAACACTAGGTCTAAAACATGCTTTCACTATGCATTTCTTTTTGTAGTTTCTTTATCCTGAGTTTACCTTTCTCACGTATCTATTATTCTCTGTTGCATGGCAACATTTACGTGTTTAATAACAGCAATATTTTTGAAAACACGCTTGGTGAAAACTTACTAACCCCTTTTTATTGGATCGTCCAGATATTGGTTTCAACATATATGGAACCGATCAATGTGTATCCGGATATTGGACAACCATAGAATCAGAATTATATCTAGATTTCATTACATCTGACTGCACCGACAACTTATATTCAGTTTGTGAGAAGACAGGTACGTATCTCTTAACCTACCAAATGCATTTTAATTATTTCTATTACTTACTTCAAATTTGGCTTCCAAGAAGAATATTTTTTGTTGAAAACGATTTGCACTTACATGTACTTCTAGTTCCAAAGTTACTACCTAGTGTATAGAAAAAGGTATGGTGATTTGGGGTTTATCGCCGCATTCAAGAGTATTTCATTTTCATCACGGTTGCTAATATAATAGCAGGAAGAATGCTTGTAACACTATTGTGGCTATGTATTGCGGTGAACTCTGCTAGCATTTGCCCGAACTAGCGTATCATGGGTGGTACTTTGTTGAAATTGAGTTTTTTCTGCAGTCAAGGTTTCTGCCCATGGTGGATTGTAGAGACAGACACAAGTTATATTATGTTATATTTAGTTACAGTCATAGTCCAGCCATCACCAGCCAATGTGCACATTCCCCCAAAGAGTTTCGTGTCCTATATATCTCTATTTGTATTTCTTGTAAATAAACCATGTTTTATTCTGTTCTGCCTAGTCATTGTGTACATAACCTGATTAATTTACCCAGTTTGGCCAAAAGTTTAAGCAATGTACATATTGTCTGATTGTAGACGTTTACTGTAACACATATATACTTGACAAGACCCACATAATGGTCGAAATGAATTCATCGTATTAAAGAAGATTGATCCAGTCCGAACCATCTGATGTTTACTCTTTCTTATAGTCCACTTTAAAAACTCCGGTTAGAGTTATGCCCCTTTGGGAATCTTCAAACAGAAGAGGTACAGATTTTACTTCCGGGGAGGAATTTCAAGCGCGCCATTATTTGATTGTATTAGAATGGAAACCCAAAATAGACACTACTGCTGCATATGCAGTAACTACCGCGGGAAACAAGTTAACAATGCTAAAATATCCCTTCATCGCTTCCCTGTGGCAAGTTTCCGGCGACAGTCTTGGATAAGAAGACTAAAAATCGTCAGCGCTGGATATTTCTTCAGTGAGCACGACAGGCTGTGCTCCTTTCACTTCACGACAACACCGTGCACAGGCGTCCCGTCGCGGTTCATACTGAGAGATGGTACCTTGAAAATATTTAAAAACGTATGTATGAAGATAAAACGTTAATTAAGTTGTGTAAAATTGCATTCAAATACGTTCACAAACTTTTTAGACTTGACGTCCGTCATGACTACTTTGCTGCATTTATATTAACCAGAAGACTGAATTGCCCTCGGCCTCAGTCACAGTGACAGAGAGTTTTGCGGACACATATACACCTGTTTTTGTGATGCGTTTTGCTATTATTACACATTGATCTGTATATTAAATTGACATCTAATAATGACAAATCAACTTTTATTGATCTCAAATATAAAACAATGGGATTGATTGTGATGAAAATTATTAAATATTTAACAGCTGCTAATAATTATTATTACCAGGGTGTCATTGTTTTCATGGTATGTAAAACTATTAAAGCAAATGCTACAGTACAGTGTTAAAGTATATGCTGATAAAGAGAGAAATAACACAGAACTAGGCCTAATACTGGCCTATGCTAAATGTTTTGTTATGATGTAAGGTGACAAAGATAATTTTCTGACTTCATGTTATATTTATATTTAGGAACAACATGGTTGGAGTACAGACTTTGATGTGCAGCCCACACAAGATAACTATTCACAAGGCTTGAAGGTAATTGGTTTTAATGTGCATTCAAATATTTTTTTTATATTGGAGTCAAATTGAGAAGTTTTGTCAACAAACTCTCCTCACAGGACGCTCTGTCACGAATGCTTTCGAAAGTTATTTTGAAATTGTTTTTGGGGGGATTTAGTATTTTTAGAAGCAATTGATATTTTTAATAATGGTGGATAAATAGGGAATCTAACCCAAGTGTCATCCGATATTAAATATATCAACAGGAGTTGATAACATAAACAAATATCCAAGGCTTGCCGAAGATATTTTTACTTTAATAACGAGTGTTGATATAGATGTATTTGATAAGTTGATATCAGATGACACGAGGGTGAAATTCTAATTATTATCCAAAAACATTCTTTATTACTTTTTGATGAAAAATTTCCATATTATCTGAACACAACACTGCCATTAGACAGCCAGTGCGGTGACGTCATCATGATTATGACGTTTTTGCATTGTGATGTCATTACTCAATGATGTAAAAGCATTGTCATCACATGTGGTTGACCCTGGCAAGGCATTGTGCAAAGTCTACTGCCGAAATATCGCTTGATCTCTCACTTAGGATATATCCTGTGGAACCCAGTTTTGAATGATAATATTTCTTACACATTCATTTTGACCCATTGACTATATCACTTTTTAATAAATCTGTGAAGTTATTACAAGGAAAATATTTTGTACAGTGAAAATATTGCATGCTACCAATTAGTTAGCGTGATGTCACAGGGTTTACAATTTGATGTTACACAATGGAAGGTGACCTACTTATGAATGAGCTTCATATCAGGGATTTTCTTGCAGATTACAACAGGCTTGAACTCCCTAGTTCAGTAGTTTTGCGAACAGTAAACACAAATAAGTTTGGCTTCCTTGTTTAAAAGATTCATAATGTTGTTTCACATATATATATAATTATAATGTATATGTTATTGTTGCAGGACACTGATAAAGATGACAGTGGCATGGACATACAACATGGACCAAACTGTCCCCTGGAAGCTCCTGATGATCTCATGGCTTCACTCACCATGCATAATTATGGTTTTCATGAGCCATGTTTGCCTCCCTCCAGGAATAAGGAATCACAGACGTCTAGTTCTTGTGCGTCGTCAGTTTCTATTGGAACTCAAACTGTGGAATCCTCATTTGATAACAAGAATACCAACTGCCAAACTGATCACGTTGTTATGAAGAACACTGCTGTACAGTGTAACAGACCTACTTTTACCTATGAAGATATTTGTAAAGATAATGAAAAAGTCATGTTTTACACAGGAATTCCAGAGTCTAAGATGTTTGACATTATGTTTGATGAAATTCATGCTGACGCCAAGTCACAAACAGGAAGGAGTACTGACCAGGCTGTAAGTGAATCAGAAGGAAGACCTAGAAAATTGAGACTGATAGATGAATTTTTTCTTGTACTTATGCGGTTACGCCTGGGACTACTCCTTGAAGATTTAGCTGATAGATTTGACATTAGTGTTGCAACGTGCAGCCTGATTTTCAATAAGTGGGTGGACTTTCTTTCCCAAAAGCTTTCAGTTTTAATTCAATGGCCAACCAGAGACTCTTTGAAAGCAACTATGCCATATGAATTTCTGCGCAGATTCCCTTCATGTAGAGTGATCATTGACTGTACAGAGATTTATGCTGAAACCCCCAGTTCATTACAGAACAAATCTCTGTTGTATAGTAATTATAAGTCTCATATGACTTTTAAGGCTTTAGTAGGTATTAGTCCTGCAGGTGTCACAATATTTGCATCTGATTTATGGTCAGGTGGCATTTCTGATAAAAGGATTACCAAAGAGTGTGGACTTCTAGACCTGCTTGAAGAAGGCGATTCAGTCATGGCTGACAAGGGGTTTGTGATATCAGATCTGACTACAGAGAGAGGTATTGGCCTTATCATTCCCCCATTTAAGAGGCAAAAGAGGCGCCTTTCAAAAGAAGAAGTGAGAAAAACAAGAGACATTGCCAATTTGAGAATCCATGTCGAAAGACAGATGGAACGAATAAAAAACTTTCACATTTTCGATGGTGTTATGAAGATATCAATGGTTTCACAGGCTTCTAAAATTTGGAAAATCTGTACATGCTTGACAAATTTGTTACCTCCCCTATGCCATGTCCCATCCTTTGAAATTGAAGTGTAATGTCAGACTTATGCAGTTACCGGCCAGCTACTGACCAAGTACTGTTTGACACTGTAAAGCAACTGTTGCTTTGTTTGATACTATGATATATAGATTAAAAACAATTAATAAACAAAAAAGTGTTGTCATTATTAATATTTATTAACAAACTGTTTATCCTAGGCCAGTCACATTTAAATACTTGTTTTACAGATATTTTGGGGAAAATAACTTCAGGAGAGCAACATGAAGCCAGTTTTTAACAAATAGAAATGATGAAAAGCTGCCTGCAAGTTTTCAGTTAAGCACAAATATACATTGAGAATTCCTTAAGATTAACTTTCATTTGTATATCAAGAGGGATTTCAGTAATTCTTCGTATCATATGAAGATATTCTGTAAAACAAGCAAATACTTATTTTCACAACATGTCAATGAATAGGTGAATACAGGATAATCCAATCTGCCATACAACCATTTCAAGTGAATAGCTTTCTATTTCTCTTTACTCTTTCAGAAAAAAATTCTGGCAAAAGACAATTCATGTAAAATGTATTCAGCTTAACCAGCATACTGTTCCACATGGCTTCATCGAATGCAATTCTTTCAACTGCAATGGGTCTCTTCCAAGTCCACACCACAAAATCACAATGTTTTTTCATAGAGATTGCAAGCTGCCCTTGAACTTGCATATAATATGGGTGGCTTCGTTTCAGTACTACTTCCCCCTCGCTGTCAAGTTCACAGAAGAATGTTGGGTCCTCACAACATTCATATACATTCTTGTTTCTCCATCTGTCAGAGGCTGGACACTTGATTTCAATTAAGCCACTTGAGCAACAGGAACAAGATGTAAGTCCATCAGGGCTTGATGCTAGAGTAGGATATAAAGGATTTATGATTAATCCACACTGTTGAACTGAAAATCTGTTGTGGAGTTTGCTTGCTCTCAGTTCATAGCTTCTTCTAGCAGCTGCCTCATGTTTCCTTCCCCACTTCATGTGAACATTGTCAAATGAAGAATATAGCATTGACTTTAACAATGAATCAGGGGGGGTGTTCTCCTTTCTTTTACATATCTTGCCAAAATTTGAACTTGTCAGTCTCCATTTACGATACTCATGCCACAATTGATTATTTCCTTGGCCTCTTGTAGAGAATTCTACCTCTGACATCTGTTCTTGTGTGTAAACATTATCATTCAAATTTGCGGAATATTGATGAAAGAAATCAACACACTCTTGACTTTTCAAATTGACATGATCTGCATACACGAATTCATTGTTTGTTAACTTGATATTTTGAGGTAAATCTGTGCATTCATTATTGGAGACTGGCTTTGCGAAGAATGTCAAAAAGCCTGCATTAGAGTTCAAACCTGACAGTCTGGATGCTAAAACATTCTTGTTGATAGGTTCCACATCATTTCTGCGATTGACAACTTCACCCACACCCTCAGTATCTTCAGTGACATCAACATGTAGCTTCCGGATCTTCAAGTCTTGAATCTTGACAGGACTCAGTTTTCTTTTCCTTGGGTGATTCCAAAGACATTTCGCAGATGTAGCAGACAGGTCTCCTTCGGCTTTCCTCTCTGATATCCCCACCAGCACATACAGCAGAGCACTGATATGGTTGCATGCCTCGCCAGTCCTGCAATCAAAAATTGCATTATTTTTTTTACATTGTAACAAACACAATCATTGAAACCAGTATAACAATAAATAATTTAGACATTGATAATAAAAGGCCCTCTGTCCTCTGATTTACAAAACTAAATTTAAAGGATTGTTTATTGCTACTTTTCATCAATATGCTATTTATAGATTTTGGAATTCCCTAACTGTCATAGTTTGAATGATAAACCGGGGCAATCTTTTAAACGACTGTGTTCGCTCAAGTGTTATTTGACATCGGCCAATATGTCTTGGAGACAATTCATCTTTGATAAAATAAGAATATAATATCTTAAATGTCTCTTTTTGCGCCACAAAAAAGTGGGCTTCCGCCGCTTGTGTATAATTAATATTAAACTGGTTATGGTCTGTTTTCAATTTTTTTCAACAGTTCACACAAACACACCTTTCCAAGAAATCACAACATCGCATAATAATATGCATTGCAAAGCAAATATCTTCACCTAGAGATCATAGTGTAATAAATTTCTTCAAATTACACAACATTTATTATCATGACTATTTCTAGCATTGAACATTTTGTCATAATATACATTTCGCTTAAATGTTGTTGGATTTAGCAATTTTGTCCACATTAGTAGCGTGTTCAGGTGCCTTATAAATTAGGCCTAATTTCATGATAATATGAAAGTAAGCATATGTGATAAATGAAACAGATAATTCGATCACTGACCGATTATTTTTACTCCATAAAAATTTCAATGCGTATAAAATGTATTTATTAAATTATAATAAATTGTAGATCTAGGCTCTAGGCCTACACACAATTTAATATTGAACATTGTTAGTCTACATACCCGGCAGTGCACTCGCAATCACCAGAATGCACGTTCCCGGTGCGTTTTGACATCAGCAGCCACACTGTATAATCGGGAATGGTCTTGTCCACTGAAGGTATCACCTTGCATCTCACATAACAGTGACTACAATCTTCTGATATGTCATGGAACTGAACTGAGTGTACATGCCGATCCAGATAGAACCACTTTGAGCGAAGTTGTCGTTTGGCACCCATTTTCAAAACCAAATAATTATACACGTCGTCTTGTGAAAAACTGAAAGGTATTGTGCTTAACTCGGTTGTCCATCCTTGTTTAATGTCAGAAGGCTGTGAAACACTCTCTCCTAAAGGCGTAATGAACGGACTGGATCTGGATATAATATCGACAGTTTCTGTAGCAATGGGTCTACCTATCTGACAAACTTTCCTTATTCCCTTTGCACGACTCACTAATTCTTGCTTCTTACCACTCACGAATTCATTGTGACTACGAAGATATTCTTTCAAACGAGGAATAGTCATTTTTTCCAGTTCATCATCACCGAGAAGCCCTAAATCCATCACGTACTAGAATGCTTGTGTTGATTATCTATGTCATGCAAAATGGCGTCACAAATGACGTTGCTCGCCGGAAGTAGTTATGAACAAAGGGGGATAACTCTAATATATTTACGCTTTAGTTTTTAAAGTGGACTATATACAACCTTTCTTCACGTGAGAAACCAACTCTCCTTATTCAAATATATATATATATATATATATATATATATCTTATATCATAACTATCTCTTTTTATAAATTGATTAGTCAGTATCAGTATATTCTTCATTCTCCCTGAAGATTAAAAATGAACCCGGTAGGAGAAAAATCCGACATTATGTTTTTATTTAATATTCATTAGACGAATTGTACCATTCACCTGGACAATTAACTTTTTGTGAATATATATATATATATAACCATGAATATATATATATGTAAAAGTTAAATGTTTATGGTTTATGTATTAAATATTCTTTAAAAATAACAAACTGAAGATTGGTCTTCATATAAGTTCATTCACATATAGATGAATACGCAAAGAATTGCAATCCCCAGTTCACAATCTGTCCTATATACAAAATGCGCACAGATAATGAAGAGCTGAGAAAAATAAAAGAAGGATTCCTTATTGATGGATACATGTATACTCCTAAATTGAACTGTAACTAATATGAAATCATGTTGACGTTGTATTTACTATATATAGTTTAAGTGGTATGCATATGACGTCATGAATTACGTTATGTATAAGTTACCCTGATGATCACTATGTTGTGAAACCGGTTGGTAATGAACTTATATGAAGACCAATCTTCAGTTTGTTATTTTTAAAGAATATATATATATACTTTCAGACCACAACTAATTAAGATGTATTTAAATTTTTTCAAAATGTGCTTGCATACTTAAATTATTTGTTTTGTATGTATTAAATGTGTCAACTATTGAATACACTTGTTCACATATGTATGTTATAACAACAGACTAATCATATTGACGTCCTTAACGAAATATGAATAACATGTCATTACAATATTCGAATATCTTGTCATACCAAAAGATTTATTATTCAATGAAACCTGTTCAATTCAAACAAAAAGGCCCTGATAATGCTCATGTAAAGATTCTGTCCACAGTTGCTGACAAGAGGAATAGAAGATGCAAAAACGGATTGTGCCTCAGCTACAAGAAGTCTCCGTGGCATGTTGCCAGGAGTGAGTGCAACTTAGTGGAGGGAACCAACGTGACCACAGAGAAGCTTTCCTTCATCGAAGATGACACGAGATTTTGGATTGGACTAAACAGAAGATTAACGAAAAAATGGATTAATGGTATGCATTTTCTGTTTATGGTTATGCTGAAGTACAATGTACCAAGACTAATATTTCACTATGTTATTACCAAAGATTTCTTTGAAGTAATGCATAATTCTTGAAGAAAAGCTAACGATGTTAGTTTACTTTGTTGTCTGTTGATTGTGTTGTAACTAAGATTCAATAAAACTATTTAAAAATAGTGCTTTGCTTCAAGCATTCATTTTCTGACGAAGCCTCAAATCAAAACGCAGAAATATTTATATTGGAAACTGATTGTCATGATTTTGAAAATCTTCTTATTATTATTAAATCCAGGATTGACATTTGAACTTTCACGTCTGGATTCTTGTTATCCCATATCTCATTAACCGTTGCACTCAAAGACTTAATATGGTCACGGCCTACAATGTTGGATTATGCTACTTTTACTTTGTGTGATCTTGACCTTACTTTCAAGGTCACCACGGCACTTTTCAAATTTTTATAAACATGATTTCTCGTCAACCATTGCACCTCGTATCTTCAGACACCAGTCACTTTCAGTAACCGTGATCTTATTTACAAGGTCACTCAAGCACTTTTACCATTTTTTAACGAACCATTGCCCTCGATGTCTTCACATTTGGTCATGAGGTATAATGGGAAAACAGCAGTTGACTTTGACCTTATTAAGATGGTCACAACAACACTTTGACAAATTTGTTTGAAACTGCTTCAGTCAGAGTTAGATTTGTTTAAAGCCTGCATTGGCAGATTACACAAACAATAGTTGACTTTGAGGAAGCCCCCTATAATTTCAAAGACACCATGTCACCTTCACGGCTTTCAATCTCTCGGCTTTCAATCTCTCGGCTATACGGCATGTTAGTGGCAAACAATTGTGTCTATATTGTGTCTAGCAGATATTCCAGATAAGTACTTTTCAATAAAATCGTAACTCTTCTAGGTATTTTCTTTCTTTTCATTGATAAGCTTTACATGGGATAAGGGATCACATTACCTTCATTGAAGGGAAATGTCACTTAGATATGCTGATATTTCTAAAAGCATTCAGCAGTGGGAAATATGCAAATTTACATCTAGGAGACCTAACTTAATGTAGTAAATGGAAACATCTGCAGATCAACTTGATTTTGTCAAGGCTCTGTAGGCTTGTTGCTACGCTGTTAGCACTGTGAGTGCTTGCAATGGACACGGACCCTGTCAGGATGTTGGTAAAGTCTTGGTAAGAACTAATAGTGTGAACATATATACATGTATACATATGCTTTGTATACTGATATGTCGTCATGGCATACTAAACACATATTCAACAAGATTTCTGCTTAGAAATTTGAATTCACATCTTATGTATGCATGTTAAGGCAGAACATAGATTTGACCCTCAACTTCTTTAGAGTAGAATAATTACAATTGTGAAAAATAATTTGTTTTGTTTTCACAAGGAACCAGCGTTGCTTGGCATGATCAATTGAAGACCAGGGATCCCGGAAGTCAAATGTGCCTGGCTTTTAACCCTAGAAGAACATTGAAATACAAATGGAGAAACTGCAATAGAACATATCCATCACTCTGTGTCATCAATTTACCAACAGGTGTGTTGATAACTTAATTTACCATACATGTACCGCACATAAAGGAATCATGAAATGTAGCAGTTATCTCTCCTTGTTTATTGTTATTGTTTAAGTGAACAGTTGGTTATCATTTCCACTTCACAAATATTTTGCATGAAAATTACAAATCTATGTTCAAAACAATATTACAAATTTAGTTCGCCAATGGAATCTTTTGTTAAGTCATAGTATTTTTCTGTCTTTCAGAAAAGATTCAAATGACAACACTTCATGAAACAAGCAACTATCCTGGATCTCAATCAACAGGTATGTCATCATGTTCATCCTAGTTACCATCTGAAAATAATTCAATGGTATATCTTTAATGAGGCAGTAGCACATTTTTTCAGATACTATTTTAAATGTTTCACTGAGATTTTAAGAAGAAACTAAACTTACCACAGGGTAGTTGAAGTTCGATTGCTATTCTATCCCTTGCTGACGATCTCACGACGTTATGTGAGATGCGCACGCAGCCTGACGTCATACTTTAAAGCGTGATTGGCTAAAAGAGCTCAAATCCTATCAATTGGAGGGTTGGGAGGACACAAGTTCATCAAGGTAGAATTACAATCAAACTTCAACTTCCCTACGGTAAGTCTCGTCTAATCTTAAATTATGTCTTGCTGTATGACGTAGCTTTAGAGGTCACGTGAGATGTTTAAATTTCAATCCAATCACCCCAAACAAACCCAGAACCACTGTTAAAGAAAGACAACAAATATTGTGTTCAATGTCATTATATAACACAAAGAAATATCTGCAGAATTCTCAATCTAATTTGTAACAATTGAGTCAACTCCTTCGAACTCTGTCCTGACTCAAACAACTTTTATCGCAAAACTGTCAAGGACGCTACACATTCTTGTGATAAAACCTAGTAAAAGTAGATTGACGGGTCCAACCTGCCGTTTCCATAATAGTCTCAACTGGTACCTGGCTCCTCAGAGCCGCCGTAGCCGACGCTGATCTCGTGCTACGAGGGACAAAACTGTCCATGTTCACACCTGCTGCTATGAGCAACTTCCTTAACTACCTACTTAATGTCTCTCTGGTCACTGCTTTAAACAGTTTAATGAAACTGAAAAAGAATAAATGCCATTCTGAACGTTTTTTAGTTCCGGCCAAATACTCAGAAAAACAGGAATAATACAAAGTCTCCTTACTGGAGGAAAACCTTTTGTAACTATCTCTCTCTGTTGAAACCCTAGTCTTGTTTGTTTCACTAAACCTCAATTGTTGACTTAATTGTTTCTTTTGAGACAAAAACCTTCTCACATCAATGAAAGACAAGGTTTGGAGTCTCTTACCCGAGAGCAAAGCAATTAATACTAGCACCTTAAAAGTCAAATACTTGAGACTAAGTTTTTAAACAGTCGAAAGTCTTCGCAAATAAACAAGTAAGATAACTGCAACCAAAATTGAATTATTGTGAAGCAAAGGGGGTATAAAATTTAAAACACCTAAAACAATAAAAAAAAGTGAGCGTGTGTAGTGCTATTACAATTTTGAGCACTACAGCGTGGCTTACTAATACCACTGCTTCATAGGTCCATCTGTCCATCCGTCCATCCGTAAACTTTCCACTTTTTCGACTTTTTCTCCAGAACCAATGACTCTAGAGAGCCGAAATTTGATGTGCAGACTCCTTGGTCAATGACTCTTGCAGATTTCGTTACCCCATGACCCCAAATGTGGTCAAAAACAGTCAAATTGCAAATTTTAACTTATAATAGGAAATCAATACTAAATGTATTATTTTGAAAGTGTCAAAAATCTCATTACACAAACCAATCATTCGTAGTGAGAGAACGAAATATAGATTCACTTAAAGAGACACAGAGTACATTGTATGTCGATGGGATCACATATGTCAAATTTTGAAATCAATGTTATTATATCGGGAACCACTAACTGTTACTGAAAATAACAAGTTAAAGGTCAATCAGTACATTAGGACGAAAAAACAGCCATTCAAAGTCGGGATTTTGATCGAAAACCGGACAATGTGGCCCGAGTGGCGTAAACGTATTATGAAACCTTGTCATAAGCTGACAGGAAGATATATTCGATTCGATGTGTTTAACAGATAGATTTATTGGATGCATAATTTCGAATATTAAACGTATTTGAGATGTTTTCTTGATTTTTCCATAAAATTTAGGCATTTCAGAGATATTATGCGTAAATGGATAAATTTTCAAGTCAAGTGATGAGATATGAACTTCAATCAGCATATTAGATATTTTGTAGCTGATCAAAACCAAATACAATTTTAAGAAAGATACTCTGTGTCACTCTAAAGTCTATTGACAGCCATTTTTTGCCGGCTTTAATTCATTATATATAAGAAAAGGGTATGGCTGAGCTTTACATTATATATTTCATTTATTACTCCTTCATTTAGTTAAAATACATTACAATTGGAACCATTTATTATCCCCCGCCACGAAGTGTAAAGGGGATATAGGTTTGGGCTCCGTCCGTCTGTCCGTCCATCCGTCTGTCCGAGTTAAAGGGGACAGCTTTTCTCAGAAACTATTCAAGATAGGATAACCAAATTTGCTGTCTGTCTTTAGAGTATAAACTATTTATTATTATTTTCGTGTTTTTGGACTCTCTTTTAGGGTGTCGTTAAAGGAGACAACTTTTCTAAGAAACTATTTAAGAGAGGTTCACCAAATTTTCTGTGTGAGTTTTTCGATCAAAACCTGGACAGAGTTCGAAAATCAGAACCGCAAAATCATTTTTTACGGAGTTATTGCCCTTGTGTCGTGTTTTTGGACTCTGTTCGAGGGAGTCCTCAAAGCTGGCAACTTTTCTCAGAAACTATTTAAGATAGGTTAACCAAACTTGCTGTGTGTCTTCATTGTATCAATACCTTGATGGAGTTCGAACATCAGAACCGCAAAATTACTTTTTACAGAGTTATTGCCCTTGTTTCGTGTTTTGGACTGTTCGAGGGAGTCCTCAAAGGGGACAACTTTTCTCAAAAACTGTTTAAGATAGAATAACAACATTAGCAGTGTGTCTTTAGGGTATCAATACCTGAGAAGCTGAAATTATTTTTCATTTGTTGGACAGTCAGTCTTTGAACATGCTCCTTTATTCTTCAGGACTTTACATTGGAGCTGCTCTTGGGATTATTCTTGTGGCTGGTTTACTCACCATTGTTATTGTCGTCTTGAAAAGGTATGCTCATAAGATCGTCTATCTGATTTAGAAATAGCCAAAATATTTAGCAACCATCGATAAGCATTCAAGGAAAAGTCAAATCATTCCGCAAAAACATGTATGAGTAAGTTGAAAATAGTTCATGTTCATAAAAGACAAATTCATTTGTAGGTGTCGTAATTGTGTCAAGATTTGTTGAATTTGCATGCAATAGGGTACAATACAATATATTAATCAATCCAATAACCTCTGATTTTTGAAAGGGGAAACTCTGCTATTGCATCGTAAAAAAATTTCAAATCAGTACAAACGAAAATGCATATTATAATGGTATAATATATATAGTTTCAACATATTTCATATATTCATGCTCAAATAACAAATATATGATAGATTCTTGTCTTCAATTTCAAAGTTATCAGTTATATAACCTACTATTAATATCATTTAGTAACTATCCTTCTGACTGCTATCGATCAGTTTCCAAATCAACGTTTGACTTATTGTTGCGCATCATTTTCCATATAGGCCTTCTTCTTCTTCGAGGTATAGCTGATTCTGTAAATTTGCTTCTTTTAAAATTTCTTTCTCTCTCTAAATGTAGGCTTATAATTCCACTTCCTATTCATGAAGCCAAATATCTTTTCAAAGCATTTGTTCTTAAAAACTTGTTTTATTCAATAAGATAAGGATAAAAAATTAAGTTATCCAGCTAAGAAAACACTTTTCTAAGTATTTCAATTGGTGATTTAGTTTTGTTATACAATAAACTTCAGGAATGAGAAGATGTGCTTTCAAAAGCATCACAGGGTAGCCTTACGGTTTGAAACTGGAACAGGAAACCTGACCCATGATCCTGGGCCGGAGGAAACAGAGATAGTGCCATCATACGTGTCTGTAGGACAAGCTACTACTACTGCTGCTGCTGCACAAGCTTCTCCACTGAACCCTCATACCGTATCAGATTTGTATAGTAAGGTTAATAAACCAAAAAAGATGAAGATAAATCAAAGTGGTGAATCCAAGGAGGCCAGCAACAACCCTTCAGCAAAAGGTGTTGATGAAGATGACACCTACGACAGAGCAGGTAAATTCAAGAAGGTTGGATCTGAAGTTGTTGAAAACTGCTACGGTCATCTGAAGGCGGGTATGGAGAATTATTACGACATCGCTGGTCGTAAAATTGAAAACGACCAAATCGACAGCATGTACAACCATTTGGGTGCAATACGAGTTGCGCAGGAATCACCAGTAATTGACAATATTTACAGTCATCTGAAGGTGGATGCTGACAATGTGTATAACATTGCTGGTCAGGAACCTGGAACCGACCAACAAGATAGTACGTACAATCACTTGGATGCAATAAGAGGTGATCAAAAAGAAAGAGATGAACAAGATGATGACAGAGGTACTGATGATTAAACAGACTTAGTAGATTGCGTCAAACGCATCTTGAGATGCGCTTGTTGTATTCTATTGATAACGTCACTTGTTTATTAGGCACACGAGGGCTAAGCGAGAGGGACGAAAACTCGCTGTAATAACATGTTTTGTGGAAACTATGTGCTGTTCTGAACATATTTGCTATATTGAATTTCTTTTCACATTTTGAGCAAACTGAGACAGCGGGAAAGAAGCAAAAACAGAACAAGTGTATGTATAATTTGTCTGTAAATACCTTACGAGTCATTCGTTGCTTGAATTACAATCTGACGTTTTATTATTCAGTGCTTTTGAATAAAATTAATCATTGCAATATTGTAATATACTACGCGACAATAGTTTAGACTCACCATCAAATGATGCTAAGAAATTGCAGTATTGGTGGGTATGGGAAAATTTATTTTTGCTTTCGCAAACCTCAACTTATTACCAAAGTGTCATGCATATGTCCTTAGTGAATGTTGATAAACACGTCCATCATGAATGTTAACTGAGAAATGTTCAGGTAAAGTCCATGGACTCTGTTGAAAAGTCAGATTTTTTTACGTTATTAGGACCCCATTGTAATGAGAGCAGTTTTTCATTATTGGAGTCGAATAAAATGTTCAAGCTTTCTTTAAGTCATTCTTACAGCGTAAAGTCCGAGACATGAAGAATTAAGTCATTAGTTCTTAAGATATAAGCGATAGAAAATAGGACATTGTGCTTTTCACTGAGTCTAAACTTTTGTCTTGTAGTATATATAATCGATTTCATTTTATGACTTTTAATGAAATACTTGTATCTTAAATATTTGCGCTTAATTGTATCATTATTCTATTAAGCTGTTTATATTTATTTTATTGCACACGACTCATTATTTGTTTCAATTGTTATTATTCCTTGACTTGAATATTAATTGTTATTATTCCTTAACTTGAATATATGAGTGTTTAGATTTAAAACTGTTTTATCATATATCTATTGTTTTGTTACGGATGAGAAATGAAAAGTCTGATTAGATACAATTAAAGCGACGTTCTTTAAAAATAATCGTTAAAAGAGAAAAATTTATTTCAATCAGAGTGCTCCTAAAACCTTTGTGTAAGGTCGATAGATATGTAGATATTGTATAAACATTATATTTTATATTTATCGCTTATCAAAATATTTGCCAAATCATGAAACAAACTATCATTGCTCAAATATATATAAATGTATCTACTCTACGTCTTTTTTTCTTAATAAAAGTTAATTCTTAAACATAATTATAGACTTTTGTTTGTCTAGAAGAGCTTACGTCAGACCAAGCAACAAAGGGGAAAGGGTCGGCCCTACGGTGGCGGAGAGGAAACCTCGGTTGGATTAGGTGCTTGAAGCTTGAAGTCAAACTTTTATTATGCAGAGACTCTTAGATATGTCCAAAGCTTTTTTACTTTTTCAAGCTCTCAAGTAAATATCTTTAAAAAAAAATAGAAGATGAACATGAACTTATAAGCTGACACCAGTGGAAATGAACGCGTGAAAACAACATGATACGGGCTGTCACGAGTCTTTTTTCAAATAGGTTTAAGCTTTTTGAAAAGGACATTTGAAAAATATCCCTGTCATTTTAGTATATATCCCCTTCTTTTGTCACAGAATCAAATCATAACAAATATCCGTCTTTCTACTCTAAGTCTTCAAGCAATTAACAATAAGCAAACTACCAACGTATAAATCCCGAAAGGATAAATATAATTCAGTGAATCACACGAAACAACACAACATTTGAGATACTAGTATTTTGAATAAATATAGAAAGCAGGTTTAAGAAATCAAATCTTGTCCATTGAGTTTAGGTCGCTTGTTCTACCTGATTGTGATGAGATTGTTACCTAATACATGTCTTTTGTCTGGAGAAGATCTAGACTTTTTGACTGAAGAAATGTCTACTGTCAAAAATCCGAAGCGCATAGAACTTGTTAATATGAATCTAGATATTATTCAAAATGAACTCCAAAAGTAAATCCCTTCCCGAAGAAACCTTAATTATGGCTAACAAAATCTAACTCCTCAACTGTTATTCGTGGTACATTACATTGGTAAAGTGACATCCTTGTAAAGATCACTTAAGTAGATGTTCATTTCTATTAACTGAAGCTTTGTTAAAGTAAGCGCAAGATGCTTTATTGTTTAGAATCAATTTTCTATAGAGTTGTAAAGATTTTTGCAAATATATATGAATGACTGTTGTGAAATCACTTATGTGTAAATGCTATTTTGTATCAGATCTTTAACATTTGGAAATGCCTGTGAATGTTGTGATGAGTCAAAAAGCAGTTTAATATGAGTAAGAAATTCAATAAAATCGGCAAAATGAAGTTCAAAAGAAAAAGACAGCCGGAAATAACTCAAACAGGTTGACAAACAGGGTGATTGATCCATGTATAAAGTTCATTAAGGTACCTCAGTTTTTTAGTTTCGCTTTCTTAATTGGAATTGGATAGACAGAGTGACACCTTTAGCCCACGGTATAACATATATATAGACATATAGATCTGTCTTGAAATCATTCAGACATTTTAGTTCAAACGTTGTTTCTAGAGATGTTGTTAATCCCCATTTTACATTATATGGGTTTCCGTTATGGTATACATGTACATATTAGTAAAAAAATTGAATTTACCTAGATCCAACTTAATATGTTGTCAATGTCATTAAATCATGATCAAGTTTGTGATTGTGAGCTTCTCCGCAAACAGGGTCATTTAAGATGCTGGTGTCCTTTACACCTCCTGTTGTATTCCTGTTCTGTATTTAATATATACCTAAATACACCCTAAATTTGAAAACTAAAAAATGATGCTATGGCAAAGTTACGGTAACGTGAATACATTTATGACTCTTATATATAATGAATATTTATATAGCGCGCATATCCATCCACTCGTGGTTGCTCAAGGCGCTTACATTGCCTCCCCTGGTCAATGGCATTCTTTCACCGTTCGATCTATACTATACAAAAAAAGAAACGCATAGCTGGATATTTCAAGGTGTGGTTACAGTCAATTTTGAATTGACACTGTCTTTTAGTAAATGCGTATAAGAAACTGAAATTTCTCATGGAGATAACAGGATCATTGTTCTTTATGATATCATACACGCCATAAGACTCTAACTTCCTTTAGCTAATCAGAGGTCACTTGAATGTCATTGTCTGTTTTTACCACCACGTGAACGCCTAACAATTTTCAAACGCCTTGGCATAGACTGTATAAGTCGCTATGTTGATGCTTGGATTATGGTCTCCGACTTGTCCTGCAAAAATTTAGCCAGGTTTGGAAGCATTTGACGTAAACGTTAACGCTACCAGAGAGGTCAATCCAGTTCATCTCAAAAGTGTTCAATCAGGTTAAGATCTTGATTACATAAGTGATAGGGGATCTCTTTGATGTTGTAACATGTCAGAAATGATCTTGTGACACCAACAGTATGTGCTCTTGCGATGTAGTGGACAACGTTACGACGCTACGTCATTTACTGGAAGCACGTGTCGTTTGATGATAGTGTGTTATGAACGTGTTCCCATTAGACTACCTTGAAAATGAATGAAACCAGAAAGAAATGTGTAGCCTACGGCCGCCCACATCATCAGGTTACCTTTTCCAAAATCTATCGACTTGACTTTGGCAGTTTGGAGCATAACTTTCATTTGTACACGTCTGTATACCCAATTCTTTTTCATCTCCTCTTTGCAAAAGAAATCCTGATGCATCGCTAAGACTTACACATTTCCCATGTCTTAGGTTCCAGACCTGAACGTTGTTACAGCACAGAACACGTTGCGCGCGATTATGACGTCATAACATATTGCCAAAGTAGCGTCTCCTGACTCTCAATCTGATCTGTTGCAAACGATTCCGTACTGTTTGTGGCGAAATTCTGTGTAGTATTGGCACCCTGGCAGCTGTGTACACAGCATTGACAATACGGTAACATGGGTGAAGGAACCAAATTTAGCGATCTTGACCCTCTGTGATGACCCAAGGTGTTCCAGAACGTGGACAATCGTCGGTGGAACCAAATTGTTGGAAGCGTTCTAAAAGACAAGTGTTTGTGCTCTTTTAGACGTTATGACCCCTGGCAAGGAATGTTTGCGACTCTCCAGTCTGAATTCTGCCAATGGGGGTGATTCGAGTTGCAGTGCCAAAACGTGGAATTTGCATTTACTCTTCATATTGTAAAACTCCTATTGCAATTCGTGATCGGTGAAAGCCCTTTGTGGAGAATGTGAATACACGCATGTTTCCAATAATTTCAACTTTCCAAGTGCTTTTGGTTCCGTTTTGGCCATGCTTTTTTCATTTTGGTCAAAACCGCTTTCAAATTCACAATTTTGAAATCAGTGTCGGTTTCAAACATTCAAAATTGTCACAATCCAAATGTTTCTACAACCAAATGTGTTTCACATGTTTTATGGACATATTTCGTTTTGAAAACTCATTTATCCGGAAAACATTCACCTATGCGTTTCTTTTTTTGTATAGTATATTTCCAATTCAACTCCCTAGGGAGTATTCAACCGGCATCCATATGTGGCGCTCAGGTTAGGGACCATTCTATGCCTCCCAGGGTACCCATTCACAGCCGGGTGAACTGAGACACATAGTTACGGCAGTTTGTCCAACACTGCTGAACGCTGATAACCGACAGTTCGGCATATGCACGTGTTCATGTATCCACCATAAGCCACTGACATGAATTCGTGGGATCTTTTAAGTGCGCAGTTTTTGTTGCACTACACATTAGGGTGACACATATAAAGTTCTAACAGAGGTGAACTCTAGGTTTTTACACCTTGGCCTGGATGGGATTCGCAACGTGAGACCGGCGCCCTTGCCGACTGAGCTATCCCGTAGTCTTAACATAACAATGTAAATTTTGTTAATAATGTCTTCAAAGAAAGATCGTCCATTAAGACATTTTATGTAATTGCGATTGAATTCGTATTGGTACTGAAGTTTCACCAAAAATAAGTATGGCTGTAGTGTCAAAACTAGGCCTTAGACAATAGGTTTCTGACATCAAAAATAACATTTGTGTTACCAACTTGACTTCCACACATCAAATCATTTCTTATCTTCCAAAATAAGGAAGTAACTGGTCGTTGAAGAGGCATCGCTTTTTTCAACAGTTATTGTCAATTATTGACGAAATGGCTGGAATCATACGATTTTGGAATAATAAATGTTTGGATTCTTTTGAGTTCAATCTGATAATCAAACACCTCTCATTGATTTCCAGGGGTCATTACAGTTGACACTGACCATCTTATGTTATTAAACCATTTTCCTTGAATTTGGATTTTTGGAGAATTTGCTACTTTGAAGGTTATTAGAGGTCTGAAAAGTGACTTTTGACTAAAATGTTGATACTAAAGTTTGACTGGAGGGCTTGAAAGAATTGAATTACCAACATCACAACTACCAACAACAACATTCTTTTCTCAGATTAATGTAGCTTGTTGTTTGACATAAAACAACAACAATTATATGAATGCAAATATCCAAAACATGCGAAACGTTATCAGGAAGAAATGTTCTTAACGTCTTAATTATGGTTCTATCATACCATACGGTTATTTCTACAACCATATCCCCTTCTTTCTTATCAGGCAACTTTTTGAAGTTGAAAAATCGTGGGGGTGCATAACTTTTTTCCGTATGTATATAAATAGACAGCAGTGTTAAGAAAACAAATCTTGTCCATGGAGTTCAGGTCGCTTGTTCTACCTGATTGTGATGAGATTGCAAAATAAATATAACTAATACATGTCTTTTGTCCGGAGATGATTTAGACTTTTTGACTGAAGAAACGTCTACTGTCAAAAAAACTGAAACGCATAAAACTTCTTAATATGATTTAAGATATTATTCACAACGTAGTCCAAAAGTAAATCCCTTCCCGAAGCAACCTTTACAAAATCAATTCCTCAACAGTAATCTGTGGTACTTTACATTGGTAATACCCTTGTAAGGATCACCTTACGTAGATATTCATTTCAGTTGACATTGAAACTTTGTTCTTGTTGCGCAAAATGCTTTATTGATGATTGATGTACATCAACAAATTGGTAAAATTATTTAATTTACTTAGATCCAACTGTATTTGTTAACGATGTCATTAAATCATGTTCAAGTTCGTTATTTTGAGTTTTTCTGAGACAGGATCATGTAAGATCCTGATATCCTCTACACCTCCTATTGTACACATGTTCTGTTGTCAGGATGAGAACTGCCAGTAGAACACCAGCTGCAGCTGCATAGAACACGCTCTGTAGAGCCAGAATGTCCGCCCTCTTTGCTTTATTGTCTGGTTTCTCACATCTTACAGCTGGTAACCATCGTTGATGCCAGACTTCAACCAATCCACTTTCTTGTATACTTTGTAACCTTAAATGATGAGATTATCAACATATTTTGTATGCAAAGGTTACAAATAAGTTAATGTCGTAGAAGCAATTTTTATCAAAAGTGTTTCTGTACATAAAGATAGTAGTTCTGTATTTAAGAATTTCAATATAGAATGTCCTATATCAAGAACAATGTAACTACTAATCCTAAAGGGGCAGTAGCTTTTTTTGAAAATATATATTTTCAATTATTTACTCAAAAGTGTACGTTAATACTAGTCAGGAACAAATTATGAACATTCACATAAGGTTCACTGGCGGCCATTTTTGTGTGAACACCTTCAATTAATTTTGCGAAAACAAGGAATCATTATATATTTGACTTATTACTACTTCATTTAGTTTAAATACATTGTCTTTCAATTGGTACAATAGTTTTCATTTTCCTGATAGCACCCTATATTTCACGAGTAAGTATATATCTAATCGATATCAAAAATGCAATTTTGTTTTCAATTCTTAAAATATTTTACAACCCTTATTGCAGAAGCAAGTATGTGGTAAAGCATGCATTCTAGAAGACTGTGAAGGAACTAAGCAATCCTTACTGATCTGAGAACACTTTGGTATGGATGCTGTTATTCGGAAAGCCCATAGCATACGTCATTGGATAGAAGCGTTCTCCCAGGAGATCGAGATCACAGGACTCCCTTTGCCAAACATCCCATGTCGTTGTCTCTCCAATAAAGGCATATTTCTCCGAGAGAACCCTTTTCAGATGAACATTGGTATCAAGACTCTGAATATCGGAATCTATCGCTGATTCCTTCTCAATGAACTTCCATATCTGCTTGTAGTCACTTACGTTGGAATTCTGGAATTAATTTTTTCAATTTGATTTGTATCACAGTGGAAAAATTTATCGCAAATTTACCTCAAATACGAGCAGAAGTTTACAGCAAGAGATGCAATGGATGCTTTTTTCATTGTACTATTGCTTACACATTGAAGTACTCATTCAAATCTGCAAGAACTCACAAAACATTGTGCTAGCAATTGCCTGAATTTAGGAGGTCATATAAGTACATTGACATAAATATATGATATCTCATTAGCTAACCAATCATCCATAAGGAAACAAATGATAAAGATTTACATAAAGTCCATTGGCGGCCATTTTTGTGTGAGTACCTTTAATTCATTTTGTGTAAGAAAATGGAATCGCATGGCTGATCGAACATGATATATCTGATTTATTACTGCTTCATTTAGTTTAAAAACATTGTCTTTCAATTCGAACCATTATCTTCATTTTCCTGAAGTCACCTAATATTCTCCCTTAAACGTGCTACTAACCCTTTAACCATTCGTAAACGAAATTTGTGTGTAAAGCTACAATAGCTGAATGACCAGTTGTTGAGAAGAGAAAGTGATATAATGTACCTTAAACAGGGTGACCATTGCTGATCCACCGAGTAGACCCCACTTGTAGTCGGACTTTATCATCTCGGAGATTGAGGTAAATGGTTGGGTTGGTCTATTAACTGCCAGGAAAGCAATAAGGTTTCCACTGTATATCGCTGCCACCATCACAGTGAAAATCCACCAGCACACCAGAACAGATCGGCCAGATGCAGTATTTGGTAGATATGCACCGCCTTTTAGTCAATAAAGTTTAAAAAATTGGAATACATTGTGACTAAAACATATATTGTATTCTTATTAAAGTCATATGACGTTTTGCAATATACATTTACTATTCACAAAAGATGGATGTTTAATGTTGCAAGATATGATGTCATTATTGTGTCATTTTACGAGGCTTATCTGACTTTATGTTTTAGGTTTGATGTAAATTAATTTACAGTAAGTATGTTAACCAACATTATTGGAATTTGTGACATCATACTATAAAAATCTGTTGACATATGAATAGTATATCTATGTATAAAATACAG
Organism: Steromphala cineraria; assembly: GCA_916613615.1. Lineage (NCBI taxonomy): Eukaryota > Metazoa > Mollusca > Gastropoda > Trochida > Trochidae > Steromphala > Steromphala cineraria. The sequence continues at coordinate 52,258,410 of OU744724.1, read as the reverse complement.
TTTGATAATGAATTTATGCTTAAGTATCTTGCTTCTATAATTTTGAATAAATTGAAACATACCATTAGCCATCAGTGCTCCAAAATGGTACCAAAGAATATCCCCATATCTCTTCCATCTTGAAGCCAGTCTTGTATCCGTCAAGAAGTTGGCAGGATTCACTTCCTCCAGGAAGAAAAGGAACAAGGTGCAGAGAATCAGGGAGACGAAAATACAGATGAGGACTTCATAGCGTAGAGGAGCAACAAGAGTAAGCCATTTGTTTGCATTTGGGGTCTGTTTTTCAAAAATGATCATTGCGTGATCAAAGGAGTAACCAGAGGTGAAATCCATCACAGTTTCCCGGTCGTATGATATGGTTAGAGGACTACCAACTAGGTCTATTTTCTGGATAAGAAATAAATTGGAAAGTATCAAGTAATTCTCATTTTGAGTGACAAAGAAACTTGAACCAACTTTTTCTCAAACTACATGGTGTCCGTAGCTATTGTTGTATTATAAGTTCATCACAGTTTCTAGTTCATATGATAGCGTTAGATTGGAAATGTATACATAACTACTAACTAATAACATAACTAATGCTCAATGTGAGTGGCAAAAACAATGTTGTTATGCATTTTCAAAAGTAACTTTTTCAAAACAAATATATGGTATATGTAGCTGATAAATAAAAAGGTTACCATTTACTTTCAGTGAATGGAAAAACATACATGAATTTCAAGGGCATTAGCATTTCATAGTTTAATAAAACTATCGATATGATATTTTAGCCAAAGGAATTACATTGTAAGGTTTAACACATTTCAAGTCATTGTCAATGTCAAACTCACAATTTGAACCTCCTTAGTTATTTATTCCGAAAAGGCATTAACATTTTTTGTATTTATGACAGCTTTACAATAAATAGCAAAAAAAATATCTGACTCTGACATGCTGTTTGCATGATACAAAACATATCTGAATAATAGGATGACAAGTATTCTTTCGTCCTCTTTATATATTTATTGCAAGTACCTAACAGTGATACCTATTAGTTACTCGTAACAATTTTGGCAGGTAATTGAAGTGACCAGGGGTCAATATTACGAACACACTAATTTTTTTTTTACAAAGTCCTTCATAAATGATTATTAGCTTTATGCCCAGGACATTTTTGTTTCTATGTACTAAGTTTAAGTAAGGGTGCATATCTGTCTCTCCAGACAATTCAAAATATGGTTTTAGAATAGTAATTTAACAAACGGACAATTGAGGATCCTTTGTCAATGTTGATTAATGTCCAAACAAAGCCCATATTGAATGATATTTTCACTAAGATGCACCAGCAATTGAACAAACTTAAGGTTCGCAGCTGTAAAAGGTGTATAATCAATAAGGTTAAAGACATTTACCCTCTCTGATACTTCTCCAACAAGACCAGTCCATTTACCATTGAGAATTCGTCCCCATTCCTTGTCATTTGGTTCTTTGTAGACATAACTGAGGAAAAATACATATCATTTGGCAATCTTATCAAGATATATATGTTAAATACTGGTTCCTCGCTGTGATAATTTACATGTACTATCCTAGGTTAAAACGATCTAGAATGTATAAGGACTATTTTGTTGTTTTTGCCGAATATCATTCTTTCTCATCGAGAGGTGGATAAATACGTCAGTTGTGAAAAAATAAGATTTTCCTACTTTACAAGATTAGATAAAAATGATATTCAGAAAAAAAACGATGAAATAGTCTATTTATCATATACTTTATAGCATAATGGAACACCAAGTTTCAGACATCGAAAGGCAAAGTCAAGAACTATCAATTAAAGTTACATGATAGTGAAAATATGGATTATATTGTGAAGGCAGAAAGAAATATATCCTCTACTCATAACCAGTAGAGCACATGAAGTGTATGTGTGTATACATGTAGATACAACTTTTAGTGAAACATGTACTTACCTAAAATTCAATCTTCGAGCCAGTTCATCAAGAAGATCAATTGAAAGTCCACTATATTCTACCCTTCCATTTATTTCCTTTTTAAACACAAACGGATGCCACTGAAATAGAACATTGCTATGGTAACAAACTGGATATCAATAATTTTTCATAGTTATACAGATTGATTGAGCAAAACTTTCCCCACTCTTTCATTCAAACAGTTGTTTACATTGGAAATACTACATTATTCATAAATGGCCCTTAATCAGTTCGCAAATATTGCACCAACTAACACATACAGAACCATTTGTAGTGAATAATGTAATGTTTCTTGGTTAGAGGAAGGTATTTGCTTTTAATTAAAGTGGTGGATGCTTTGATATTCAGTTACATTGGAAGTAGTAACTATATTATTCATAAATGGCACTAAACGCAAAATCAGTTCACAGTTATCGCACCAACTAACACATTCAGAACCATTTAAGTGAATAATGGAAGGTATTTTTTTAATTTAAGCGACTCAGTTATATTGATTAACCAAAGTATGTATTGTTTTAGGATGATATCTCATATTGTATCGTAGGAACTATATCTTTCAGTGTTTACATTCTCAAGCCGCCAAAGTTCCAGGTACGTTTTATGCAATACCTATGTTTGTTAAAGGTAATGTGATTCTTACCGCCAATATTCCAACAATGAAAGTCCTATTGTTGAATCCATATTTGCCCCTCTCAAATATCTGCCCTTTTAGGACTTGGCTTTTATCACTTGCAACGTTACCCTTTAATCGGAGTTGATGTCCACTGTTGGTGGCAAACAAAGTGTAGACCTCGGCAACGGCAGGCTGCTCAGTTGCAAGCAGATTCTAAATATCGATAAATAACACTTAAAGGCTGTATGTGGTAAACACTATTTACAAAAGCGTACAGAATGAATGAATAGTTTATTGATTACACTGAAAAGCACTATGTGATAAACATCATTTGCAAAGCGAATACAATAGATGAATAGTTTATTAGCAGATTTAGCAGATTTAGCAGAAAACATAGAATATTTTTAAACAAGCCAACGTATGTAATATCAATGTTTGTATATAATGTGCATCACGGTTTTCTAGGTACTGAAATTATAATTGAGTTACGAGTTTGCTAACGATCATCTCTTTTACCAATGGCTTTGAACTGCTCTATAAATGTAAAAGAAAAACAGTTTTGCAAAAAGAAATTGAAAATATGAAAACAAATGTTTCCCTTGCAATCATCATTGATGTTTAATGATCATTTTGAGACTCAACTCTGAATATCAAGGATATATTGCAAACGAGTTAAAAGAAATGTTTTCAATTCAATAACTCAGTCATCCATATTTATTCATTGTTATGTTACAATTGAATTATTCAAAATCTCACTCCAAGCTTGTGATGGTTTGCACAAAAATAAAAAATGTTATTTAAAATACTCTTTGGTTATATTTTACCTTGATAACGTATCCTGTTGCTTCCTTTGCGTTCTGCTGACAACCGTTCTCAACTATTGCTGTCATCTGTCTGGTTATTTCTTCTATATTCTGAAACACTTGATTGTATAAAACTAGATGGTATAAAATAATTCATTCAATCTTATTTGTTTTTATTTACTTGTGTAATATATGGCCTTTATGCCCAGAAGGTCGACAGAAGTTCTCATGAATTAACTTAGGTATTTGCTATCAGGACTAGTAAATTGAAATTTGTTCTTGTTTTCGCCCTCGTAAGACTTTAGCCATGTATCGGACCTTTTGCCGTATTTGTTCCTAGGAACAGACTCGAAGATTGTTCGAGAAACCAAGAAAAACATTAAAATATAATAAAACATTAAAAATGGATCACGTTTCTGTTTATGTAGGCTTTCAAAAAATGTATTACAAGTAAGTGAAATAAAGTTTATTTTTCTAATTCCTGTTGAATTGTTGTAAGTTTTTTACAAATTAAAATTATTGAAATAAAATCATCAGCGCCATCGTCATTATATAATTTTTATCTGCCTGCAAAGACCAGAATGATTGTTTGTGTGCCTACGACTAAGGTGCCTTAAGGCGCTGTGCAATCCGCAGATAAATCTATGTAGCATTACCAAAACGCCAAACTTGTTCTGGCAGGTTTGAAAATTGACTATGGAGATGTCAGCAGAGTCTACTCTTGGAAATCCAGCAAGGAATTCATCTTCACTATAACCAAATCCGTTGGTAGGAACCAACAACCATCGAGATCTCTTGAAATAAGCTGATCGCTCTACTTCTTCCTCTGTTGCCTGCAACTGTTGAAACACATTTGATTCGGATTATCAAGTTCATGAAATGGTTTCCTCAAGTTTCATTCATGATGATAGTTGAAAGATGTTTAAAAGTCAATCAATATGATATATTTAAAGCCGTGAAGAGTATCCTTTGAGATATTACAAACTACTATATTGAGGAAAGAACAATTTACAAGCTTTCATGAGAATCCACTACTTTTTAACAGGATGTTTCGTTTTCTTTTGACTACGTCCCTTTTAGTATGATTTTGACTTTAAAAATTAATTTGTGATATTTCAGTATAGAATAATGATGAATATTTACGTTGTTCATAAGATGTGTTATGCAGTCTGTTGAGCATATCACAACAAAGTTCAAATGCTCCTCTTCAAGGGTTTCGAATATTTCCATCAGATGTTCTTCTGGGAAGTAGCCATGTTGATCAACATCGAAGGAAAGTGTCATGGTTCCTTCAGTGAGCAAATGAAACAAAGTGGCTGAATCTGAAACAATAAAGCATTATAATTATGTTATTAAAAAGGCAAACTAAGCATCAAGTTAAGAATGATTTATCAGTATCAATAATTCATTAAATATGGATGACAAATAATTTATAAAAGCTGACACCGTAAAGGGGATCTACTAATGTGCATGAGTGGAAAAAACATGCAGCATTGATATGGAAAATATTTGTGTTAATGCTATATTGAACTATCTTTAGAAGCGTTTTGTTATGAATGGTTATTATGGACCTTTGGTTAATGAATGTTAACTTAACATGAAGGAAAACTTTGAAAAAAATGTTCATTCATGAAAAATCATTTCAAAAGATTAAGGATTTTAATACGTACTATCACCAGACCTCATGATAGCAATATATGTTGTTAGTTTCTCATTCGTTAGGATATATGACAGTATATCAAGAAATTTGTCGTCTCTTGTTTTCTCCTTGTTATTCGTGCCATTGTAAATTGAGCCATCTTGTTGGATAGTGGATGGATATAATAAATGGAGTGAATTCATGAAACAGTCGAAGCAGCAATATCCATTGTGAGTAATCCGGGGGTCTGAAAACGTTTTAGCAAACGATGCACATTTTGAAGCAATTCCAACATCTCCCCGAAACTTTCGGACTGTAACAGAAATGTCATGGTACCATTGTTAAAAAATAAGTCTATGTCTCGGAAAATCATGCATCATGTTAAATATACATCATCACTTTACATCTTCTAGAAAAATGAATATAGGTACAAGCTTAAAAGATTAAAAGATGTATATTTATAATTATTAAATTTTATAACCTAATGAAATTGTTATAACAGTAAATATACGTACTTGCTTTGAACTCTGCGAATGGGTCACCAGATTGGAATGTGAGGAGTGATATGTTTAAGTGGTCACTGAAGTGTTTTACCCGAACATCATTTTGACATTGCTCCCCTCTGTGACAGTTCCTGTCAGTTTCCAGTAAAATGTCTGAAATAAATGAGCTGTTTAATTTAACTTATCATTGAAAACAGATTTTTTTAGGGAGGATTTAAATTTTGAAACAAATGTAAAAAAAGGCTTTCATCAGACCAGGAACTTTGTATTCATGTATATATATATATACATATATATTCATACTTTAACGAAACAGTTCAAGAGAAAACATTAGCATAATTCTCGACCTATTATATAGAAAACACTTTTCGAATCTCTTTGCTTCAAATGTTGTTTTGCAAATGGACACATTCTGAGGCACATGCAATAGTTCTGTAATGATTCATCAGTAATCTGAAAGCTTATTAGATGCTAATTTGGAAAATTATAAAAAAAGACTGTACACAACGACTCCAGGCCCATATTTAGTAAATAAACTTACCTAGATTAACTGACCATGATCCTATGACTGGTACGCAAGCAATGAGAAGAAATTTGAAGGATTCAACCATTGTCTTTCATCACTGTACCACACTAGCGTTGTCCAACCTGTAATCCTCCAAGTCATCAGCAACGATCAATATCTCCAATCAAATGCTACTCTTAAATTCATATTGGCTTGTGTCAATTGCGACTAATGGTTCTGTTTAATGAAGTACAAACATTTAGCATTGTGGCGCTGTATCAAATAGTATGAGTGCATTATAACCGAAATTAAAATAGGTAATCAATACATCTATCTCAACATCTATATCATCGAAATGAATTTGAGACAATTTCTATTGATTTGCCATTTGAAAATGGTATAGCACGAGTATGTGAGAAATACAAAACTTCTAAAAATGCGTTAAGCCATCAGCAATCGATTGAACTAATTAACCAATGTTAACATGCAGCAAACTCTCTGCAAAATAAATATACATTTTGCCATGTATTCAAGTTACAATGCATGTCAATGATATAGTTTATTGACTCTCGACATAATCGTCATAATCCTAGCAACGGTGATAAATAGTTACTTAGTTTCTAGTTGAGTTTGGATGAACTTAGATGAAACATTGCACTTTTAATTTTATCACATCAATACAAAAAGATACTATAATAGGTACATGTACAAAAGGAAATTGTTCATGGATCATTTTACTGGTTAATTTAGTCAATGCAAAATAGTATATGATGATGCACAATATAGATAGACAAACATGTTATTAATAAATATGTATTGCAAATGCTGTCCGTTTATTGTGCATTCCAACATTAGCGTTTGCGAGGTCAAAGATCACACATGTGGTCCAAGGGGACTTTTTTCAACCTCAAAATCGGGTATTTCTTCTAATGGTCTGAATCCTTTCTGCCTTCAGTCTGACGTGACAGGACGTTTTAATGAATGTTATTCAAAACATAAATACTCATTGGCATAAAAATCAGGGGAATTCGCAGTCCATGACAGAATGTCAACGTTATTCTCCTTCATACACATCTGTACAACCTATGCACTATACGGTTGAGGATTATCCTATTCAACAATAACGCCAAGTCGATGACATTGAAGGACAGCACTCTGTTCAAGGTAGCCAATAGAACGATTTTGACAATCACATATTAAGTTCCACTCCTCCATATTATGACTGAACCACCACCAAAACAAATCATTTCATTGGCTTAAGTAAAGCGTTCCCAATGTGGCAGCCAATTGAATTTGCAAGGTTGTTCTGGATCAATCCTTATAAACCTTGGTCAGATTCGCTCTGTTATTTCAGGTTTCATTGCCAAGAATCACCCCATGTGATGTTATCATTTTGAAAGGAAGATCTGATGGCAGGTTCATTATGGAAATTAAGCCCTTAATGAGACTTTTAATAATTTTTACAGAACTACAAACCAATTTCTATCACACAAGTATTATATGACTATACAAAATCAACATGTTTGTAGTATAGTTGCTGGATTCGAACCTGAACTTTGAGGAAACATTACTCTTCGGTTTAATGCTCTTAAAAAAACTAAAAACTCTCCCTTCAGATTTTTCCTGAGAGCATTTTTCTCTTCTTCTCCAAAACGAATAGACATATGAAACTGAAATAAGGTGTACAGCATGTGGAGAAGAGAACCACCTTATTCTTCTTCTCAAGAAGGAATAGAAAGCCTTAATGTGTGTACATATTTCTTACCTAATGGAGATAATCATATGTAGATATAGAACCTTTGTCCAATCAGAGAAATAATGATAAATACAATCATATGGTAGGATTTGGCTAAAAGTCCATAACAGAATATTAGTTATGAATAAAGATGTGTTTTTGAGAAGAGATTGGGCGAATTCGGACACTGCTGGTACGTTCAGTTAGAAATGTATGTTGTTATCATATAAATTATTGTCAGTCAGTGTTTGGCATATGATGGTTTATGGCATCAAGTAAAGTGGATTTGTAATGATATGAAGGTTTCTGAAATATGTTATGTGTTGAAAATGTTTTAAAAGGAAAATAATTGCTCTCTGACATGGACAACTTATATGACCAGAATCACCGATGTATGTAGATAGAGGAGCCTTAAAGGTGCAGTAGCACGTTTTTAGGGGGAATATAAGGTGATGTCACGAAAATGAAAACAATTGGTTCCAATTAAAAGACAACGTATTTAAACTAAATGAAGCAGTAATAATTCAAATATATGATGAAAAGTTTAGCCATGCGATTCCTTTTTCTTACACAAATTGAATTAAAGGTGTTCACATAAAATGGCCGCCTCTGACTATGGATGATTGGTTTGTGTTATAAGATTTTTGGCACTGTCAAAATAATACATTAAGCATTAACGTACAATTATCAGTGAACATTTTGAAATATAAAATTATCAAAAAACGTTCTACTGCCCCTTTAAGCCTAATGATATGTTTGAGTATACAAGATTTGATCAAGGGGCTCTAGGGGAGTGCGCTCCAAAGTTCTTTTAAAAACGCTTTAAATTTGTAGACGAAAATGATTAAGCGGCCTTAATGACTCCTGTGTTATTTTATGTTGTAAAGAAATGGTGACTCTTGAGCCGTTCACAGCTGAGCTACATACATACCCCAGGATGGGAATAAGTGTCAGGATCTATAAGCTGTCAAATTGTGGAGATTATATACCGTGTTGCTGATAAAACAGGCAAAACATCAATGCAAAAATGTCAGATTATAATTGATTAAAACAAGATTTCCAGTCTAAATGTACTACATTTATTTCCAAATTTATATTACAAAGTGATTACAATAAAACAAATATATACATTACATAACAATACATTACAAATATTGAATAATAGACAATAAAGCCAGAAGAAACAGTAAGTCACATGTCTCAATCAGTGAAAAAACAGAAACATTGCGATATACAACACATAATTGCGAATTAAAACATTCAAAACATAAACAAGACTCATGTCGTTTGAAAGTCACCATAAATAACACAACATGATATTTACATAATAGTATTTGGAACAGAACAAAACATTCATTAATTAAGCAGCAACAATTTCTTTTATAAAGGTAAATTTAGGATTATTCTGTCATCATTTGGAGAAATTCTTATACTTATTTTATATTTTACCAACCAGACCACCAAGATATTAACAAAAACCAAAACAAATTTGTTCTTTCTAAATTAATTTTTTTTCAAAGGCATGTGCTTACAGTATTACGTATGTTATAAGAGTATAAATGACAAACAATGTTTGTGCTATTAGTGCCTTAGAGACCCAAAATCAAATAATTTTAATTTTTTTTTTACTGTAATCGTGGTATATTTTAGCAATATTTTGCGACCAACCATGAGAAGATCGGACCAAAATTCATTAAATAGGAGACAGTTTATCAAATTGATCGAAACGTAAGCCCCGGAGGCCCCATGAATCAAGTGTAGCTCAGTGGTAGAGTGTCCGCTCGTCACCCGGAAGATCGGGGTTCGATTCCCGGTCGCGTCATACCAAAAGACGTTAAAAGTTGGGAGTTGTTGCTGTCTTGCTTGACACTCAGCATTGTAAAGGCGGAACAACGCATTAACTGGCGCTGCACTGTGGCTGCCGGGTGCCATGGGCACAAATCGAATTTCCAATATGTACATGTACTGAGGATAATAAATTGTTTATTTTTATATTATTATTTAGCTATCTCACAGTTTTCGGTTCCTAAATATATGCTTGAAAGACGTCTTTGTCGCACACGACTTGATTTTCATTTATTTTCTCTAAAGCAATGGCAATTTTGCAGAGGATACTGTACTTTGTACGTTGGATCAAGTATTAAATTGGTGATTAAAACAGGTAAATATGATATGGAACTTACAACGAAACATTTTTTCTCTCGAGTGATGTATTTCTTTTATCAATAGATAAATTTAATCACGAGCCGCATGGAAGTATGACAATGGGGCTTTAATATTAGGAGCAACAGCGATTGATGTACTCATATCAAGGCATGAGTGCCTCAAGGGGTACTATGTCATGGGGACGAATATTATGGTTATAATCATAGTCATGAAATAAAAAAGAATCGATATGAACATTTAAGCCTTGGTGGATGTCTTGCTATTGGAGTTTTTTTTAACCCAACAACATGAGAGCATTTCTTATGACATGACATGATGTATTTTGCCCTTGGGCATCATATGACAATAAAAAATCCAGATAAAATTTCCATTTTGGATATTAGAGAATTTCAGAATTGCCTTTTGTCGTAATGAAGGTCGTTTAAATACATATACATCAGATATGAAAAGATATCATCCAGATTGGAAATCGGAAAGGCGTTTGGTAGATTGATAAATATAATAACAACAGTTTAAGTGCATCCTTCAAATATTTAACGCATTGTTTGGGAAGTTGATAGGGAAATGGAGTTCCTTTTAGAACAATGTATGTCATCACTGAACCTATATCAATCGTAACAATCTCTATCCTCTTCCTGACATTGTTCATTTCTTTCGATTGTCAAATGTTCAATTGTCACCCTGTATTGCATCCAAATGGTTATACGTGCTATCCACTGGGTCTCTTTCAGGCTTACGACCAATTGCAACGATGTCATAATCATTTTCTCCATCCGCCTTCGAATTGATGTAGGCGTTGTCAACTTCTTCCTTGTCAATCCGTATTACATCTATGTGGTTGTACGTGCTATCCCAATTGTCAACATCCGGTTTACGACCAGCAATGTCATAATCATTTTCTTCACCCACCCTTAGATGACCGTAGCAGTTTTCAGCTACTTCAGTACCCATGATTGGACCAGCCCTACTGTTTTCATCCTCATCACCAAAACCCTCTGACTTCCTGTTCTCAATACATTCATGATAATCCGCAACCTTAGCAATAGCCTGTTGTTGGTTGTCTGCTCTTCCGACTGTTCCCTGTTGCTTTTCAAAGCACACCTTCTTTCTGAAAACGTTTTACAAACAAAATCATGTTTTGTTGAGTTGCATTTAAGACAATGTTTAAAAGAAATACTTTAATGAAAATTCAATCTTAAAAAATATTATATAAAATCAATTAAGGATTAAGTTTGTGTCATGTTCTTCACTATGGATTAAATTTTATGTTATCTGTTTCAATGGGTATAATCTATGCATTGATATGTGAGCAGAGAACAAACGTTGCTGAAGAAGAAATTGATGGTGGTTGAAGGATGAGCTTTGAGTGTAAGAACACTTGTCAAAGAAAATAAACGAGTTTTTTATCAACTTACTTTTTCAGGACCACAATGACTACAACAAGCAAACAGACCAATAGAACTACTCCAAATCCTGATCCAATATAGAGTTCAGATCCAGTATACGGTCCTAGTTAACAAAACGAAAAAGATAAAAAATGCCTAACATATAAGAATCACGCTTCAATACCAGAATTGATAAATAAATCTATCTAAATGATCTTTGAAAAAGCAATAGGAACAATTTACCATTTTTGTCATTCGTGATTTATTATTGTTCCGACATTTTGTAAACCCTAATGACGAAACAAATAGTTATGAAAATGCTTATGTCATTACAACTTGTACTTATATGCAATATATAAAAAAATAGATATTGCAAAGTATTTGTAAACGAATTTTTCTGCAACAATGAATTCCCTAGCAGGAAGGTAAAATTATGCACACAAACCTGTTGGAAGTGTATGTTTCATACAGATTGCACGATGATCTTCACTGCATGGGATCCACTTGGGTATCCAACTAGTATCATTTCTGTACAACAGAGCTAAACAGACTGGAGTCACATTACCAACATGTCCATAATCAGTCTCGATGCCTTTCCCTAAAAATAGAACAAACATTCAAAGTAATTTTACCAAAAGATAACAAGCTCCTAGTTTCAAATATTTTAACCATTTATGAAATAAGCAACTTTTTGTCGACACTTAATATTTCAAAAGTCATCTTCCAAACATCAAGGTAACAAATTGGACTACAGTGCAATCATCGAGCACTTATAGTGTACGAGCTTACCACCAATCCACATCTTCCTTGAAACTTTGTGTAATCCTATCCAGTATTTTAATCCTTTTGTCAAGGGGTAAAATACTTGGTTCTTGTTTTCGTTGGTCACTTTCACTAAGTTGCACGTATTTCTGGCACTATGCCACCCAAATTTGTCACATGTGACACACACGCCCTCACTGCATTTGGAGAATGTATCTGCTAAAAGATAAACATTTAAATTTTGTGTTTAAGTTCAGCACCTATATACTTTCATTTTATGTATATTACTGAAGACTTCAGATATGCCTGGTCACATTTTTGTTACCTAATAATGTATCATAAAAATATTCTAAAAATCATATTGTAAGGATATGAAGTTAATCTAAACCATACATTTTAGTTGCTCGTGATAGTTATTTTTACAAAATCTATCAACATTAACAACAGGACTGTAATGAAATTTATTCGCAGACTCGAATGTCATTTTAAGAAAACCGAATTTATTCTTCACATTGGTGGTAACAATATTTACCTGATGTACATGAGAAGTTACCATCCTGAACTGAAATGAATTGGGAAAAGAAATAGTGTAGTTTATAGCTAAAATGGATACAATTATCATAAAAACGACCTCTTGTTATCAGAAAGGAGGAGGCCGCTGCAAATGATAATGGCCCGCTAAACCCTGATTATGGGCTAAACCCTGATTATGGGCCAAAATCACTTCGTAGCCAAGTGACTTCACACCAGAAATCAGTTTTGAATCATAACAAATATGGCGACCATATAAGCGTACCAATTTAATTATTTATTTTTTAGGAAAGTTTCGGTATATATCATCCTAAATAAAGTTTATGTATATATCACCCTAAATATTTTAAACATATTAAGAATTCTTATTCTTTGTTGCATCAACTTTGTTTCAGTGAAAAGAATTGCGTAGCCATATTAACAGTAGTTAGCTTTTATTCTATTTTGGTCAAAGATCATTTGTCCATAGAATATTATTGTTTTTATGTCTGGTTGGCTTATCAACATGTCGCTGCTAAGTATTTCATGACATAAGCTACATAAACCACCATGGGAAGGGGATGCATTCGATCATGAAATAAAAAGTACGTTACAACCAGAGCCCTAAATGATAGAGCTATTATGACACCAAAATATAAAATTTACTAACCAAGGGATTGGTAACCATTACATCAAAATACATTGATTTTTGAAGAATACAATTCTGGCGATTTCTCTGCATAGGAAGCCCTCTACTGATAAGGAGGGTCAGTTAAGTTAAAAGTTGTGATGTACTTACCATTATTGGGGCAAATTGCATAACGTTCCATTTTGCAATTTCCTGTTTCGGTCTTTTTAATAAAATACACTTGACGTCTGACGTGCTTCAGGACAAAATAAGCATAAACACATTGTCCTTCTCGATTGTCACTGAAGTTGATATCTGAAATTTGTATGTAATTGCTGTGTCAGCGAATAATTTGATAACCTTTAAGAATGCTGAAACGATTCATAATTTGTAAAAAGAGAACCTCACTAGATAAACTTTTTAAATTGACGCCTTTATACGTCATTTTTCTGATAAATAATCTGACCATCCTAAACAATATCATTTTCTGTTTATGTCAAAGGCAAAATTTTCTCCAAAAGAATGGAGATTGTCTTTTTCACATTAAATTTATCAAACACTCAAAGTACAAAATATGAATCAAAAGATGTTTAGTCTCTTTCATCTTTTAACAGTTAGTACACAATCTTAAGACCTTACCTGTTTGATAGATAGACACTCCATTACTGTTGCCACATTTTTCGCGAAAATGTCCCGGGCAGGAATTTTCATCTTCATGTACTGACATCATGGTTGATACATTGTTACTTGTTAAGCAGTAACAACGATTATTCTGAAAAACACATTTGGACCTTAAGTTGCATTTCATGTTTATATGTTTTTTTCGTCTCAAATGCCTTGTTATCCCTGTTAAAAAAGTAAGGAAACAAAAATAGATTCGAATGACAACTCATTGTGAAATGTTTTGGTTGTTTATTCAAATTGTTGATTTTAAATTGGGGAAGATGCAACGATGAATCAGGAGGCTCGAATAAGGTCTACATTTTCCGTTAATTGTCAAATTAAATAGTTCTACATACACAACAAATCACAAACATATTCATTATGTGTGTTAATGTCCTGTATGCCGTTTGCATTAGATAACCTTATTTCATATAATCATACCATTTCTATTTCCAGTAACGCAAAGAATATAGCGAAGTTGGATATAGCGAACAATCGGATATAGCGAAGTGAATTTCAAGCCCCGAAGGCCAATTAACATTTCTTATAGTGAACTCAATTAGTGTCGGCTTTAGTCAATTAACAGTATGATCAATATGTACAGTATTTGTATATAATTATATGATTTTGAATAACTTTTGGAGTTGATTATAATACCTGGCGTCTAACCTTTCATTGTTGACAGGAGATATTGTTTCCGTAACTTAGCTGGCTTATTTATCTAAACTAACGGGCAAAAGAAACGATACCAAGTATAATTGACCAATGAATGACAAAAAATAAATGACACATCTTTTATTTCATTTCCATTATGAAAACATATAACAAGTTTATCAAATAATCACATATTGAGGTCTTTCAGGTCAGTGTTTTATGAAGTACAACTCCTTTAAGTTCACTCATGAAATTGTCCTGAATACGATCAAGAATACAACACCCACAACAACAAGTTTGTCAGTATCTTGTTTGACCACCACGGGTCTCGATGCATGCCAGAACTCGACGTCGTGCTGAGAGATCCAAGATGGTATTCTCTACCATTCCTCTCTCAGGGCTTAGGCAAGCTCTAGAATGTTTCCTGGAACCACAGCTCTTTGACGGACTTGACGATCCAAATGGTCCCATAAATGTTCGATGGGTGACAAGTCAGGTGACCTGGCAACATGGCAACACGTTGATGCTTTTTCTTTGCAAGAAATCCCTGACAATACGGGCTGTATGGGGACGGGCGTTATCCTTCTAGAAGAGGGTTCTGTTGTTGTGCTGTTGCAGGAATGGTAGGAGCACTAGGCGGAGAACCTGATCGATGTACCTCTCTGCATTGAGATTCCCATCAACCACAACGAGATCAGTCTTCCCTTGTCCGCTAATTCCGTCCCACACCATGACGCTGCCACCGCCAAAGGGTACCACAGTTTGAACACAACAACGTCGCCAACGTTCACCACGACGTCTAAACACCCTCGCTCTTCCATCATTTCTGAATAGTTGAAAGCGACTTTCATTCGAAAAGATGACCCTTCGCCAGTTCTGGGCCTGCTACTGCCGAACGTTACGTGCCCACTGGAGACATTGACGTCAATGTTGACGCGTCAGGTGCACGCCACGGTTGGGTCTGTAGGCGTGAATACCATGTTATCTCAGACGTCTGGCCACTGTTCTTTGATTGACAGCATGTCCAAGGCAATTCGTTGCTGATTCCGTCACTGACAGGAAGCGGTTCCGCAGATGAAGAATGCGCAAATGGCGGTTGTTACGCGTGGTCTTCCACTCCTCGGCAAGTCTACTCTCCTCCCCGTCTGCCTGTACCATCTCATAAGCCTGGTGATAGTAATACGGTTGCATCCCAACGTCGTAGCCCGGAAACGGATCGCCAAAACGCGACAATTTACGTGACACATATGATTACTGATATAGGGAAATCATTTCAATGTCGTGTATTTACATTTTCAACAGTTTCGTACAAAAATTATTAGATCTGAAAGTTTGGTATCGTTTCTTTTGCCCGTTGGTTTATATGTCTTGGTTTTAATCATTAAGTAGTGATATCACAAAGCCACGTTGTCAAAAAATAATGAACACATAATTGATAACGTCACCGAATTCACACGTAGTAAGATTTGGGTGAAAAGCTACACTGAATTTTATCTCCGTACCACCAATGGCACCGCAATACAGAGCCACAATGGTGTTGCGGGCTTTCTTCATGCAATATTAATAGCAACCACGATATAAGTGAAATACTCTTGGAAACAGCGTTAAACCCCATATAATCTCATCTCACCGAATTCAAAGTTCTAACCAATGCTGTGTTCAGGATTAAAGGTAAAGGCAAATGTCCTCATTAATCTTCATATTTTATAAATTTGTTTGGTATCTTAACTTTGATATAGAGAAAACTGTGGTCGGATTCCTTGTTGAAAATGAGATGCTTAAATCAAATCTAACTTACACTCAGTCCAAAGTAGGGTTCTGAATAACAGTCACGGTAACATAGCGCCAATGAATTTCCAGAAATATTTATGTTGGAAACTTGCCTCCATAATGCATCTGTTGGCACGTATCCAATATGTTGAAACGGTGAGCTGTTATCTGAAATATTCAGAAAACTGATTTTTTACAACTGGACCAAGAATTTCTTAGTGTGCAACAAATCTTTTAGATGTTTTTTTAAGGATCAACTATTGTTATGCAAAGTAGATATAAATCAGTGAAATTGCCTATTTTCACTATGGTCTGATATTGCTGGGGAAATATTCTGTCAGAGTAAATGCTGCTTTAATTGTGGCGAGGACATGTTTAACAAACACGTTGATTAATGGAATATGTCGACAAACTTGCCTGGGATGTCGATGTGATCAAAAATCAAATTTCAGAGTAACACCTGATAAGAGTCAACACTTATAAATACACAAATCATTTCCAAATTACGTACCATGACTTGCATATGCCATTAAGGAGATTGCAGAGCTTTTTCTCAAAACATTGTGAAGGATGACATAACAAAGAGACATTGCTTAAATAGGACAGTAATCCGTTAATTTGATGCATATTTTCTGTATACAATGAATGATATTTAAACTTGTATATTGATTTAATATACTACGCACCAAAAAAGTAAATAAATATACAAAAAAACAAGGATCCCCCACCTGTCCATATCCACTCTGACGCCTCCAAGGCACCAACCCAATAGAACATGTCTGGATCTAACTCTGGGAATTGAAGGTCAGGCCTTGACGTTGACATGTATAGATCACTGTTGTACTCGCTCTTGCAGTTAGCTCTGGCATTCCACCAACTCAATGCTGGAGACAACTTGAATTTGCTGCTGGCCGTTGATGCTTAGATTTAAAGAATAAAAACTTGTCTTACTAACGAAAATTAAACATGTATGACCGTATATACTCCACGGATCTTGTATCGTTCACAACCAAATAAACCTGTATTTGAACGAACTGCGTTGTTTTCTAAAGGATGTATGTTGTTCAAATACACGTCAACAAAATTGTATCATTAATCCAGCCGTCAAATGAAGAAGTTGTGATGCATTTTTTAGTATGATCTGGATTTTTCAAGAACAAATTACGTGTTTCATTATAAAGAGTGCTAGAATCCAAGGGATATGAAGATTTCCAAACAATACCATCAACTGCGATTTGAGAGTGTTATTATTATTTTTTTCAAATGGTGGCAGATTAGGATTTTTATGTTACAGAAGGCATACCTTCCCAAAAGGCTTCTTAAATTTTCAAAACATTAACTCTTGATTCTCCATCAAATTGTGTGACAGATTATTCCCATACACATTCTATTTATTAATGAATTACACGGGAACGTCCAAAACATTTATTTCATATAAATTGAAGCTCATTATACATCATATCAATTCAATGGGAAAATATTGTATAATTACAGAATACCAG